>CM020044.1:4377500-6777500 GCA_009769605.1 Bucorvus abyssinicus | reverse complement strand
GGAAATTGTTCATAATCTAATTTAGTTCAGTTTAATTCTGCAGGCATCTCATCTCAAAGATATAATATGGCTTAACTGTTTCAATCTGGTTAATTCAGGTTAATATTCCTGAGCATGCCTTCGCCAAAGGAGTTCTGTGTTTCATACGGGTTTGTACAAAGCTCTGTCTTGGTGAAGTATTTATAGAACTTAAGTATACATACTTTGTTGTTGAATGCTTCCTTTGGTAGTAGCTAAAACATATATTCACATCTGCCCAAAACTGACTGGTTTTACAGACGTTAAAAAATTCACTGTTTAAGGAAAGTGAGCAATGTCATCATACATATATATATATATATATATAAAAAAACCCAGAATTCTGGGTCTGGGCAAGAATGAAGAACTTGATTCAAATTTTAAAATATTCAAATCCATCAAAACAGCAAAACCAAGACTATTTTCAAGGGAATACATTCCTGTAAGTATCTCTACACATAAATAACTTATTTACATCAGAAATTCCAATGAACTGTCACAAAGTGTTGCATAAGGACTTCAGATACTGCAGATAAAGGAATACACTGAAACATTCCCAAAGTAGTCAGCCCACCGGAGTTCTCACAAGCCATTCTCTAAAGGTGAATGATGTAGCCAATTCTAACAGCAGGCTTAGAAAAATCAGCAACATGATTTATGTAATACCTATAAATCAAAAGGATTAACAGCTTGGATTAATATTTTCATTGTGCTACTATCAGCCAAAAGATTTTACCTCAGCCATAGTTTGTTGTTCTGGATGAGAATGATCATACTGCTTGCTCTCTTAAGCTGCTCAGTGTTCAAACAATTATAATTTGGAATTGGAGAAGCCTTCTTACCATTTTTATGGTCTAGTTCATTGTTCATGTCCCATGGGTATAATTGTTGTTCTATGCATGACTTCTTGTTACTCTTCTTGTTTCTCTCACCTCCCTTTGGTTCCTGCAGTAAGCAAAAGCCCAATTTCTCATTGAGTCCAATGGGACTTTTAAATTTCATTCTACACACTTGAGCATTAACGCTAATATCGGATTGCTACCATTAAATTGTCGCACTTGGATCAACATGGCTGAGATCAATTGGAGGTAATTCACCCTTTGGAGCTGGGAAAAGCCTCAAGGCAGAGCTTCAACATTTGTTCTTGCAGTCCCTCAACAGTAATGAGGCTGGAACAATGTTTAATACAGGTATGCTTCAGCAGGTCAGGGAACTTCCATCGGCATAACTCACCTGATAAAGTACTAATTGGCGCTATTCCTTTTGGTCTCAATTAACAGTAGTATAATTTGTATAACGAAACAGTAATTTGTATGACAAAACAACGTTCCTTAAGCCTACTGCTTACTCATGTTTTATTAGCTGGCAAGTTTTCATAAACCTATTCTGTGAGTTCCAACATAAAGAGCCAAAAGATATAACAGGTTCCCCGGTTCATACTCATCCCAGGCGAGTGGCGGAGAAAACCTCGCATCCAGCCGGTGAACTGGAAAGGAACAAGCCCAGGCTGCCGTTCCCGCCGTGCTCTGACACCCACCGGCTCCCTCCGCATTCGTTTCAACGCGGCTGCCGGCGCAGCGCCCAACACCGATCCTCGGAACAACACCCACTTATTGCCGCCCCTCCCGCGCCCGATCGCAGCGGGACAAAGGATTCCCCTTAGCGGGTGCCGGAAGACACTGCCCCTCTCGGACACCGGCGACAGCACCGCCACCACAGGCCCCCTTATCCGCGGCGGCCGCTCAGGGCGCATGCGTACCGCAGCACAGGCAAGCAGGCGAGGCCGTGCTGCGCCTCGCCAGCCCAGGGCATGCGCAGTAGCCCCCACGCCGGCGCAGAAGGAGAAGGGTGACGTCACCGGGCGCTAGGACTCCCATGGGGCGCCGCGAGCAGGTTGTCCACGTCAGGCTGCTTCCGGGAGAACCAGTGAGAGGCTTAAAGACGCGCAGCTGAGGGGCTTTTTCGCGGCGCGGGCGTTGTCTGTTCCACCAGCCACGCGCCACAGGGCACACAGGACAACGGAGAGGCCTAGGGGCGGGCTCTGCAGCCGGCTGGAAGGGAAAAGAGCGGGGTGGGGGAAAAAAAACACGCTAGGCAGCTAGCCAATCAGCAGCAAAGAGTTTCCTTGCCGTCACCAATCAGAAGCGTCAATTTCCAAAACAGGGGTGATGAGCCAATGGAAGAGCCCGCACCGCTAGCGCTGCGGCCAATCGAGTCAGGCTGTGCTCGCGGCCTCCCAGCAGCAGAGGGCGCCCTCGGGAGCGGGGTCCAGCGGCGGCGCTGCCGAGGGCGGAGCGGGGGAGGCGCTGCCGTTGTCGCCGTCGTTGTCGCCGCCGCTGTCGCGCGCCGGGTTCGCTGGCTCCGCCTTCCGCGGCGCTACGCTCCCGCGGGCCTGAGAATCAGGTAGGGGCTGCGCGGCGGGGGAGGAACCGTGCTTCGCGTGCCCCGCCCGCGGCGAGGCCCCTCCGCTTGAGAAAGGGGCACCGAGGCGCGGACGGCGCCGCCTGGCTGGTCCGCTCCCTTTCCCCCCCGTTCGGCGGGGCGGGCGGGGGGATCCGTTCCCGCCTCTCCCCGCGCCGCGGGTGCAGCCGCCCCCTGGCCTGGGGTGGGACCGCGCTGCCCCGCCGTCGTCGCGGGGACCACCGTCTCGCCCCTCCCGGGGGAGGAAAGATGCCCCCCCGGCGCGTGTGCCTCCCCAGCGCAGGGGGCGGCGGGCGCGGCCGTTTACGGTCGTTGTCGGTTCCGCTGGAGAAGTTGGCCGGGCCGGGCGGCGGGCATAGAGAGCTTTTCGCCGGCGATCGGCAGCCGGTTGGCGCGAACAAAGGCGACGGCGGGCGGCTCTGCCGAGGGGCTCAGGGTGGTGACGGCGGGCCTGGGGCCCGCTCAGCCCCAGCCTGCCCTGGGCCCGGAGGGTTCGCTCCGCGGGGCTGGCGGGTTTGCCGCGACCGTTGTCCAGGAAGACGGGTGTTGGAAGAGCTCTCCTGTTGATTCGTGACTGGAACAAAACCCCGTCGTTTGACAGGAAAAGCCGAGAGCGAAGCGCCGACTGCGGTCGGGCCGGGGGCGGTCCGGTGTCGGTCCTGTGCCCCGGGCCCTCCCGCGCCGCCGCCGTCGCGTTTCGCGCGTGACGAGGTTTTCGGGCTTTCTGGTCTCAGAAGTGCGCGCTGTAACTTGTGATCTCGTTCATCAAACTAAAGAAAAAACAGTGCTTGTTTCCCGTTTAATTCGTTGAGCCAGGTTACCTGAGTGTGCAGCACCGTTACCGTGTCGTTACAGAAAGTCATGACTGTATTACAGGAAGTGAAGACAAAACATACAAGGACAGTTAATTTTGCAGCCATCAAAATCGATTACCAAAGCTTATTTTGGTGTAAACTCCACTGATAAATCTGTATTTACTGCTCCTTCTTCAGCTTGAATTTTGGATTTGTTGTTTACTGAAATGTCTTAAGGGAACCATAAACCAAAGTCTTCGAGCCCCACTCCTTAATTTCCTAGGGAAATGAAGGAACTTTACAAAGCATCTTTGTTTTCTCCTGTTTCTTTTAAGGATTTAAAAAAAATATAGGAAAGCTATGAAAATAGAAAACCTTAAACAGTATCTTATTATTTTGTGGGTAGGGAGCGAAGGGGAGAAGATGCAGCTAAATATTTAAGGTAGGTAAAGAATGTGGAATAAATAGGTGTTAAACTGTTGCTGTATATTCTGTCTCATTTCTTTTATTTAGATATTTAATTTTGACAACAGTCAAGTTTATTTCTCTTTACAGAAATAAAAACCAAAACTGAGTTATGTCTGTGTTCTTAAGTGCCTTTTTCAGCTAATGTAACAGAGTTGTGTGATTGTGACCAAAAGTAGTAGATCAAGCAGAGGAATTAAAATTATTGAAAGATGTGTCATGAACTGTTTTCCCTGTTTCCTCCCCAGCATGTTACATGTTTGAAATAGCTTATGTAATGGCCTAGTGATGCACAAGCATGAATGTTGAATCTTTTGAGTCTTTGCTATTTGAGGAAGATATTGCTAAAAAGGTTTTGTATTAAGGTTTTTCCTTTCCTTCTCTTGATGCTAGTCCAAGTCTGTTGAGCAGTTTACCATCTCTGTAAGGCATCCCTTAATTTGCACTGTAGTTTGTTATCTGTAATTATTTGTTTAAACTGTCAGATGGTTAGGACGGGCAATAAAATTGCTTTGAGAAATCTGCTTTGGGTCAGGCTTATTCTGTGTTGGGCAGGTGCTTGATGTCCGGTTTGATTCTTGATTGGGTTGGAACTGGGGTTAATGGACATGTTTTTGTTGGGCATACCTCTCTAAGAAGCAGTTAGCATGTAGTTAAGTGTGTGTCAATTCTCTTGTCTCTGTTGAGGTAGGGGTCTGCTTTCTTGTGCCCTTGCAGTGGGAGTTAAACATACAGAGCTTTTTGGATCCAGATGTCTGAACACATTATGCTTGTTGCTACTGTGAGTAGTGCAGGAGGTAGCAGCAGAGATGAGCTTTCGCTTCTCATAGGCGAGAGAGCTTTACACTGCCTGCCATTCCGTCAGATATTCACTCCTGCTCTGTTTCAGTCTTCCCCATTCTCTTTGCTGGATTGTAGGACCCAGGGTGGAACTTCTTTTGTCCAGAGTGCAGTTTTCCTATATGCAGACATTAATGAACTGTTCATGTTTTCATTTTATACACAGAGTTCTGGTTTTGCAACTTCTGATTGCTGATTGAAGTTTTGACATATGATGGTGTAGTTGACAGGTTAATTTTTGCCTGAGTTGGTTTAATATTTTGAGTTTGTTGCCTTCTCTTCTGCCTGTGTCATAAAGAGAGGGAAAAGAATCAAGGTTCATAAATCAGCTGAACCATTGAAGCTGGTAGAGGTCTATCAGCAGCAATCATGATAAAATTTTCATCATGCTTTGTACTGTACAAAGATCTAATTTGAGATTCCTGTAACCTGGTAATTGCATTTATAGTGAACTCAGTGATGCATGACAAGAGGAGATGCTTCTGTATCTTGAAAGTCACATCTATACACAGCTCTTAAGACTGAAGTTTTACCTCTCTGGAGAAGGCAGTGCAGCAAGGACCACTGACCTCTAGTTGTTTTCAGTATTTAGGCCTGAAGATGCACAGAATGCTTATTTGAAGTATTCATAATAGCTGGAACCATTGATGTCAATAATGAACAATAACAGAATTATTTGGTCAGCTGAAGGTCACTCATTCCCAGTGGTGGTAGTTCTAGTCCTCAAATAATGTTATGTGTTTTCCCTGTATTCTCTATTCCTCTCTAAATAAGCTGTCTGCCCAACTGTATGCAGCAGGAGAGAGGATGAGTCCTGCCCAGTTCCCTATCCTTCAGGACTGAATTTTCAACTGGGGGAGCTGGTGTGCATGGCAAACTGTAGATACTTGCTCCCTGGATGTGTAATTTAAAAGTGGAAAGGCTAGACTGACCAAAGTTTTAAGCAGTGTCACCTTCCTTTTCAGAGTAGCCAAGGCCTGTATTCCTTACTCAGAAAAACTCAGTTCTCTGCATTCTGTATGAATTTGTCGACTTGCATTCCAAAGATCAATTTTGCTTTGCAAGATAGTTCAGCAATTGTTGCGTTCAAAGCCTGTGGGCCTGAAGAATTATTCCAGGCCTATCCTAAATACTGTGAATGTCCTTTAAAACTTACCTTGAATGCCTCAGAAGTGCCAAAATAGAGAAAACAAGAAAATTGTCTTGCCCTGTGCTGGAGGAAAAGCAAATAATAACCAGCAAGAGACGTAAGTGGCTTTGTACAAGAGAAAAGTGTAGGTATTCCTGTCTGCAGGGCTGGCACAAACCCATTTTCCTCCATATCTCCTATTTCTATAACTGGACCAGCATCTATCAGAAAAGGCGACACTGGCAGTGTGCTTTCTGTCACTTGGCTTCTGCTTTTGTGAAGCAGGTTAAGTTGAAGCCTTTGATACAGATAAACCAGTAGAAACCAGTTCTTTAACTTGTTTGGGTTTAGGCAGCTTATTTTTGTTTTACTAGATTTAGTAAATTGAGGTTGTATGGGTAATGCAGCAGCAGTTGTAGAAATATTACATTAAATACAATAATCACTTCTGCTTATGACCATAATTACTGATTCATTAATCTGCCCCCCCTTTTTCTTCTAGATCCCATACTATTTCTTCTTTTCCTTTCCTTTAGCTTGTTTCTTTCAGCGAATTGCACTAAGATTAAACCAATAGTATAGGCTTTGCTTTTCTAGTAATAGTTACAAGCAACAAAGCATCATTTTAACTTTTTTAATGTATGTACATATGTTTTAAGTTCTGTCCCTGCAGATGGGGGAGAAAAGCTGTTGCGAAATAGCTGAGTTTTTTTAAACGTTGGAAATAGATGGATGACATTAAAAGTCAAGACATGGTTGTTTTTTGCCTTGTCTATAACTGAGTCTAACCTGTTTCTGGTTGCTCAAGAGGATCTAAGGATAGTTTGGATGAGAGAGATGCTGTTAGAGGTGTTATCTGAAACAATTTTAAATCCTCTGCAAAATTGTCAAATAATGAGGCAATGTGACTGTCAAAGTATGTTAAGGAAGGATAATTTTTGCCTGAACATTTTATGGATGCAAATGAGTAAGTAGGAAAAAATTAGAAAACTGCTTTGTATAATAAATTACACCACTCACATATGTTCGTCACTTGCTAGCTGTTCTTTTATCTGTGATTGTAACATTTCCATTAATTTTATTGTTATGGAGTAATTGGATCTGCACATCCTCAAGTTTCAATATATCATTTACTCTTTAATATTTATGCTAGAGGTGATAAACACATGCAATTGTTACTGTGTTGGACCTTTTTAATCTTTTTGCAAGTTGTTGGTGTGGAGTATAGGGGTTACTTAAAATTAGTAGGGTAAAGCTGATCTTAATAGTTGCCCAGATACTGACATATGCAAGACTCTTGTGTTGGCAAGGTATTACTTTGTCAGTTGTTATTTCGGGGGACTGAAATACCTCTTATGTAGTCATAAAAAAAAAAAAAAGGAGGGGGCGGGGGTGGAACCAAAAGGCATTTTGGGAACCAGAACTACCACCACTGGGAATGAATGACCTTCAGCTGACAAATAGTTCTGTTATTGCTTGTTATTGACATTAATTGTTCCTTTTTTTTTTAATAGCTTACTTATTTTGGTGGGAAAGCATATGCTAATATTGCTGGTGGTTTTGGTTAGTGTGAGAATTTCTTAGTCTTATTAGCCCTTGTTTGAATCCTAAAACCTAAATCATGAATGAGTAAATAAATACTAAATGCCCCAAAATTTCCTTTTGGCATTTATATTTAGATTTCTTCACAGATATTCTACTATTACTCATTAAAATATTTATCTTATAATAAAAGTCTTTCATAGATATGCCCAAAGCACAGTATGTATTACTAACTTGTGGAAGAAAAGGTGATGCATAAAATAACATGAAAAACAGTTACAAAAGCTGCTGATGGTTATTTCCACTCTGGAGAGTAGATTAATAAATGCTATTTATATACCTAAACAAGCAACATCTGAACAATTCATATCAGTGAACTATTGTAGCTGTCCAAGATACTTATCTACAGACTGATTTCACACACACACCCCCCTTTCTTTCCTTAAAGCTTGTTGATATTAGGGGTCACAGTGGGAAGTGGGGACCTTGGAGTGCTTCCATTAATTTGCTTAGTGACCTTAACAAAATTATTCAGTTTCTTATGCTCGTTTTAGGAATGTGTTACAATAGGACTAGCTCAGTGACTTGAAATGCTGTAGACTTTATACATTTGTTTAAGATGCATTGGAAAGGTTTGTAAACGTTATTAGAGCTGAAAGCTCTGCAGATTGCTTTGTTATTCCAAGTCATTTGGAGAAAGTAGGGAATCTTTTCCAGTGGTTTCTGTTCTCAGTTGGGATTTTGTTGAGTTTGCCGGGAGTTATTTTGGGTTTTGTTTTACTTTGTTTTCATTGTTCAATCATTGATGTGAAATGGTAACCTGGCACAAAATAGTGGCTTTTTTAGCTTAGTTTCAAGACTAGCGGAAATGTACTGCATGCAGATCAAATTTTTTTTTTTAACTATAAATTCCTACAAAAAATAATTTTCTTCGCAATAAAAACCTATCTCCTCAAGCGAAAAGCCTTTTTCTGAATTTAGGTATTTTCTGAATAAAACTTTGTCCTACTTGTAAAAATAAGCTGTGGTCTTATATTGCAATTAGTCACAACAGTATGCAGCTTTCAAACCATAATTCCAAGCCTTATCTTGAGGGTTACACTGATCATTTTAGTCTGTTTAACTTGAGTTTTTGTAAATTCACTAAATGGAAGACATGCAGAAAAGAAAGTGATTGATTCACCTTACTTAAATGGGATTGAAATGTCAAGCTGACAATGTGGAATTACATGAAAGTAATTCAGCTTTCCAAATGAAGTAGGTAGTCTTAGCTAATGGTAAAGTTTCCAGATTTTTCTCCTTGGTCGACTGGTAGAATCTATTAAAGCTGTAATATTTTGCTTCTAATTACAGCTTAGTAGCTGGGTGATGAAAAGAGAGACTCAAGAATTAGACCTAGTAGTAGTTTTCTAAGCAGTTTGGGGTTTCTTATTTATTTATATGTATTTTTATATTAATAATAAGAAGAAATATACCAGGGTCTTGAGTTTATTTCCACCTCCAAAACCAAGTAAAAGAAGTATAAAGCGCTTAAAGGGGGACCATGTGGAACCTTAGCTTGGTTTAGCAGTAATGCACGCAAGCTGTCCTTGTAGTTTGGTTTAGTTTCACTAACGTGACTCCACATCATCTAGACTAATTGAAAAACCAAAGATAAAGTAGAAACTGGATGAAAGGTTTTCTGTCGAAGTGTTGTGTAACTGGGCACTGGCAGAGAGAGAGTATTGGTTCTGACCTGAGGCTTTACCTATATCACTGTGGGCACTTCAGTGTTTGAAGTTTCTTCAGAGCGTCTTTGCTGAAGCGGTAGTGCATTATCGTCTCTGTATGATGGACTCTAGTGCTGATGTGAGATTGGATCCTTCTGGTCCAAATGCAAACTGCTATATATTAACAGCTGTTTATCTTTCTTCCTTTTTGAGGAGTGGCATATCCGAAAAGTGGATGTTCAGGATAACATGTCCAATGTGTCAGAAGAGAGAAGCACTAGACAACAGGACATTAAGAAAGGACTCCAGTTTATAGAGTACGATTTTGTGGTTTGATTCTTGTGTGCTTATACACATATGTACGTGACATGAATAGCTGGGGGATAGGGACAGTCCTTTCAATATAGCACCAGTGGAGGAAGGAGGAGAGCCTGTGTTTCTCCTCAGACTATTTGCTAACACATGGAAATGGGGAGCAGTCTTAAAGAAAAGACAGAACCCCTCTTTATTCCCAGACTGAACAGATGGAAGGTGGGAGAATATTCCTCTTCTGCCTTTGAGAAAAATCAGCATTGAATTTTTTTTGGTGGGTGGAAACATAGCCTGACAATCCACCTTATACTTAGGGACAACTGCACTTAGGACTAGGTTGCTACTGAAAGGGTTGGGTTTTCTCACCACCATAAGCTAAATGTTTCAACTCACTGAAGCTAAAATTTAACCTAATGAAAAATCCTTAGTTATTTTTCATTTGGATCAATGCCAAATTCTTCTCTAGAAGATCCTAGATAGCTTAAAATCATAGTGAAATTTCACGCTAGTTCACTGCTCACGTAAGGGATTCTTTAAAAAATAAAAATAAACCTGCCCTTTAAGAAATTATTTAGAAACAGATTCTCAGATAACCTAGATGGGAAGGGAGAGGATTCCTATTTTTATTCCTGAAAAATTAGAAGTAAATACATTTGTGTGTTATGCAAAAGAACTCCTTAGGTGTCACTGGTATGACTTAATTAAAATGGTGTGTTCTTTTGACTGATAAATTTGTCATTTTATAATACTTACAAAAAGACTGCAGTTCTTCTCATGTATAAGCTCTTTCTGCACAGTGGAGTAGAGGAAGGAAGTTGTTTTTAAACAAACACCACTGAAGTTTTAAAATCAAAGCACCCGAAACCTTAATACATTTCAAGCAGCCCAGTTAAGACTGGCCATGTAACTGTAAATGAAAATGAGTCATTATTAATAAGAAGACACAGTGCTTTAATCAAAACTAATCGACAGCACTCATGCCTTGTTCAGTGCAGTCATAGACAATATTTAGAGATTTGTCCATTGCAGCAGGACTGCTTTTGGTAAGAACCAGTATTCTCAGATGCGATTGTCTTTTAAGCAGTATGTAAAATAAGTAAATTCTGTAATCTCTTTTTCTAGATCTACTTTGCCCTATCCAGGGACACAAGAACAATATGAGGTAATGACAGAAGGGTTTTTAATTTTTTATTAAATATTTTTTGTTTATTCTTTGCTTTAGTCATTATTTCAGTAATGCTATAGGATGAGTGGTAACTTACAGTGCCTCAGTATTGGAACTGGAGGTCTACTTATGATAAAGGTATTCAGATATTTGGATGCCTCGAATTCACTCATATAGCAGTTCAGATTAACTCTTTCTCTGCTGGTGTTAAGGATGAATTTGTGGCATTCATTGGATAAAACAATGTGCTATTCTGAGAAGTTTAGAGTAGCACAGCAAAAATGAGGAAGAGGACCTCAGTCACATAAATCCTCGTAACATTGTTTTCTGTACGTTATTATTTTTCATGATTTTTTACTTACATTTTCAGACTCATCTTTGTAGCATTTTTTTTCCAGTGGTAGGTTGTTTAATTGGATTTGAGAGCATGCTAGATAAAAATGTAATTGTTCGCATTTTAGATTAAAAAAAATCCTTTGCTCTGCAAAGCAGTCTTTATGTACTATTAGTTTGCCAGTTGCTACAACTGTTGCTTGCTGAAAGAACGTATTGCCTTGTTTAAGCTACTTACACAAAGTAATTATTTTATCAATACTTTAGACTCTCTTATTTACATGTATTGTGGTGTTGAATATTAGGGATTCTCTTGGAAAAATGTCAGAAGAAAAATACAGACAAAAATTTTGCATTTCATTTTGATTCTGAAGTTGCAAGTATAAATTTTCTATTAATGTATTTGTAAATAGGGAAGATAAACAACAAAACTGCTATTGATGAGCATTTGTTTTCTTTGTTCCAGTTATTTATACGGGAGCTTGTTAGAAATCTTTTTAATGAAGGGAATGATGTATATCGAGAAGGTGACTGGAGAGGATCACTGAGTCACTATACAGAAGCTATAAACATAGCTGATTATGCTAATTCTGAAGAAATCCATGTTTCTGATGATATTTTAGAGAAGCTGCACGTAAACAGGATAGCATGTTTTTCAAATATGGTAAGCTTGTTTAAACTGTGATTTCTCAAGTACAGTGTGCTGACAGTATGAAGACACAAAATGTTTCCTAGTGAGTGAAAAGCTCTTGGTGTTGGTTTGAGAATTGGCATGTTTCAAATCATCATTTTGTCATGTTCTTTAGTATCTTCTTTTTACAGGTATAATCTTTGAAATATTTTTAGATACTAATACTGTAATATGCACGTAAAGAGTCATACTAAGCTTGGAAGTTGATGGAACAGTATTTTTATCCATTTATACTGCTGATTGAACTTGAGTCTGCTCTTTCTCTGTAGAATAAGATGGCTGTTGTGAAAGAGCTGAATTGTTTTCATAACTACGATTGGATTTTAAGTGAATGATGACCCTGCTTGGTTTTATTTGCATAAGTTGGTGACTTAGCGAAACTCATATATGCAGTGTGCAGTGGCCTCGGTGAATGTTTTGTAGTGTTTTGATACCTTGATCTAGTACAGTTTAAATTCGATATTTTGATGATAATAGTTCTGATCAGCGCCTTTTTAATTTTTTTCTCCGTCGTAGGGATTGCATGAAAAAGTTCTAGAAGACTGTGAGATAGCATTAAGATTGAATGAAAATAATTTCAGAGCGCTCTATCGAAAAGCAAAAGCCTTGAATGAGCTGGGAAGGCATAAGAAGGCTTATGATGCTGTAGCAAAATGTTACCTTGCTGTGCCACAGGTAGGTAAATTACATATGATGGTTATTTTTAAAGACTTAATACAGAAAACATACTTACATCAAGATCATTGAAGTTGCTTTGGTTGGTTTGTTTTTTTTTTTCAATGCAGTAAAATATTTTTTTATTCCTCTAAGAATTATTTTTTTGTTGCCAAAATGAAGGCTGATAGCAGAGATTATAGTCCCCAAGCTCAGTGTGTTGTGTTAACTTTCAGCAAAAGAAATAGTCACTTTGCAGTGGGAGTCAAGTGCCATAGATGTTACACTCGAACCACTTGAATTAATTGTTTAAGATTCTCTACAGTCAGAAATATATTTATGACATAAAGAGAAAAAACTCCCATAATTATAATGTAGTATATTGATTCGTTTGATAATGTATACATTAATGTATTCATGATTTGTATTTTAGCTTTCCAAGCATTTAGTAACATTCTTATCCGTGCATTGTCTTCCATCCGAATCACTTACTAGGCACCTCTAATCTTAGGCTATGTATCTATATTAGCAAGCGCTGGTAGTGTAATAGGGGCGGATCTGTGAACTGAAATGCTGGTCCTGGGGATCTGATTTCCATGGTTGGTTGTGGTGTTTGGGTTTTTTTTACAAAGTTGGAGTGCATCAAGTGCACTCATTTAGTTTCATCCAAAATTAATCTAATTTGGCTCTTCATAATGCAAACTAAAATTCAGTGAGTGAGCATGATTTAAGATATTTCACTTCAGAAATGCGTTCCTGATTTGAACTAAAATGTTGATGGAAACTTTACATGCTTTGCTCAAAATAGACTGATCATAGGACAGTATACTTGGTTGCATATTTTTCACTTTCCTACATCAAAATTACAGTGCAGTGGCTAGACAAACTGTTGAGCATAGATTTACCTCTTGATACAGAGAAGGTTTCAGTTGCGTTTCCAGAGACACAGGCAGTTTACCTGAATGTGTAGCTTTGGACTTTGGATCCTCACTTTGTATCTCCAGATCTGACTGTTTTCACTTAATGTTTATATGCATTTATGTAAGTTTTGTAAATGGCTTTCTCCAGCTGTAGGACACATTCTGAAAACTAAATCTTAAAATAATTTAAATGGATAGTTACTATAACTATAGAACAGTGAAATATGACCAAGTTTTTAATTCAACTTTTCTAGTTGTGTGATGCAATTACTGCCAAAAAGACAGAGTTCTCGTTACATGTTCAGCAGTGTTACTTAGTAGCTGACACTGTGATAGTCAGAAATGTGGCCCTCAATTTGGTGAAAACAAACCAACAAAAACCCCCCCTCCACAAACACCCTACCCAAATAAACAAACAAAAAAATACACACCCATAAAAAAACCCCCAACTTCCCTGATTTTGAAAAATCTTTACATTGTTTTAAATTCAAATAAATGGAAGAGAAGTATACTGTCTATTTTCTGGCTTTTTTTAAGACTCCAAATATTGGAGTAATTTTGCTTGAGGGTAGCTGTATTTTTCAGTCTTAGCTTGCAGTCCCATCTGTTTGTCAAAGAATGAAGATCATAATGAAGACATCCTGCATATAGGGATCTTGCAGAATATAGACTGAGATGTAAACAGATTACAATACGTGTAAATTAGGAAATTTTACTTATGTCTTTCAGGATGAAAGTGTGATTAAGCTAACCCAAGAACTAGCTCAAAAACTAGGGTTAAAAATAAGGAAAGCATATGTAAGAGCAAAGGTAAGATTTTAATTTTAACATTTTACATTAAGGTTTCCCTCTCTTGATATCAATTTTATATTTAATGAAGGTATCTTTTCATTGCAGCCACCCTCCTCAAATTCAGTTTCTAGTGATATATCAACTCAGGTAAGGTTTTACATGTTCCAAGTGCAAGTTGACTTTAAACTATAGGGAATAATTGTTTCATAATTGCATGATGATGAAATGAAAACAGTGCAATTGACATTTTATATAGGATGCTTTTATATTGGACTTTAGGGTTCTGTTGATCTTTTTGTCCAGTTTTGCTGAATGTTTTTGGCAGACTAGGACACAAAATCATCAATCAAGTTATCTTTGTAAAATAAATGTCATGTAAAACATTAAATCCAGTGCATTGAATATATTTACTTCTAAGGTCTTGAGGCAAGGGCATAGTTAATATGTTTGTTTGGTTCGTTTTGTTTTCTATTGTTGTTATACAAAGTGAAGGGTGCTGATATAAAATCCCTTTTAATTTATGCATTTGTCCAAATAGGACCTTTGCTAGCAGCTGATCCTGTACTTACCTTGCTGTTTGTGGTGTGTCTGAATAGCAGGAATAAAGAGGAGTTCATCTTTATCATACAGACTTTTTTCTTGCTGTAAATGAATGAGGAGACATAGGAACAGTTCGTTTAAGATACTGTTCAGACTCTGATTCCCTGAAGAATCACTCTTACTTTTGTTGGTTGGTTGCTGATTTTTAGTGGTACTGTCAGTGGATTTCAATCTGAAAATGGATGCTTTATCTAAAAATTTATTTGATCCTTAAATTCCGTTAGATTTAATAAATTTCTAATTTTATAAAACCTAAATTTAAGGACTTACACATTTACAGACTGTGTTTGAAAATTTTTAATGGCTCTTGTGCAAAGTGCTGAGAGGAATTTTTTTCTCACTTACAGAATTCTTCTTCTGTAGAAGATATTGAGTTAGGTGAGTCTTGTTGTGTTACAATATTAATGCTAGGAAGCTAGATATGACGTGTATCTCACTGAATTTGTTACGAAATTTCTAAAGAAAATTCATCTTGTCATTTGAAAGCTCTGTGGTAAAGAGTGTGATCTGTTTATCCCTAAATGGCTGAGCAAACTTCCTTTCAGTCTCCTCAGCTTGATACAATTGTAACTGCTCCTATAGTGATAGTCTCATACTGTTCTCTTTAACTTGAAAAAACAGGGACGGTAGGATATGCCAAAGACTGAGTAAAGTATCAGTAACTTTTCCTGTCTTTTTTAGCTTGAGTGATATATAAACAGAGAGATAGGCACTCATCATCTGGAACTTAGGGGAAGCTGAAAACAGTTAATGTGGTTTTGCCTAAACATTCTTCATGTTTCTTCACTCCCTTGCTCCTCACATTGTCGGGGTAAAAGTTATGCGAAGCATTTTTACATCTTTGAACAAAAGCTCCAGTCATTTCCAACTTACCTGTTTCAGATTTATCTGACCAGAAGCAAGAGGTGGTTTCTGCTGCTGTTTCATCGAACTTCGTTTCTGAAGTGTCTAAACTGTCATCAGTACCTGTACCATCTTTATCTTCTGTTATGCCTCTTCAAGTGGAAAAGGTTTCTTTGCCTTCTGCAGTATTGGCAAATGGAGGGAATGTTTCTTTCTCTATGCCAGAAGCATGTTTAGATTGTGGAGATGGAGATATAATTATTGGGGAAGAACTTGATGAATTACTTGATTCTGTGCCTGATCCAGATGAAAGTGTAATGGTAAGACTTTTTTGTTTGGTTTTTTTTCTCAAAAGACTGTCCTTATGAGCAGGATCTTGTACTTTTGTCAGGGGGGCTAGTAGTGAAATGGGAGTTACCTTTCCTAGTTCTGTTGAGCTGTAATTGTGCATAGTCGAGTTTTCTCAGATGCAGATTCTTGCAAATGTGGCCGTGAAGATACCAGGACTCAGCAGAGCTCCAAGGACAATTATATTGGTTTTGTGTTGGAAAACCTGAGTGAGGCTGCTGAGGGAGGGATACCACTTCAGAAATACAGCTATATTACTACCAATACTGTCACAGTTGAAGGGATACTACTTCTAGGAAGTACTATGAAAAGTGAAGTAGACATTTGAAGTAATTTGAAGTCTGGGCTAGTCTGTTTTGGTTTGGTTTTTTTGTACGAATGAACTCTCGCAGAACCTGAGAGTGTGTTGGAGTGGTCACCCTGTAGCTGTAGAAACTATAGTTAAAAATATACTAGCAGGTTTGCAGGACAGTAGTACTTGTGCCATGGTCTTTTAGAGCATTCACTAGTATCTCTGCAATCGGAGCTTTGTCCAGATCCACCTCCTAGATAACCAGAAATAGCTAGACTGTCATGAGTCTGAACTTTTTTAAAAAGAGGTTATTAGAGAAATTTAGGCACATGAAGAGTTGGTCTAAATTAACACCATAATTCCAGAGGTAGAACAGACTGAGAAGCATACAGAGTTCATCAACAGTTAGTCAAAATGAGAGCTCTGACTGATGAGCAGAGATGTTGAACTTACTAGGAAGGTTACTGACTCGTGCTGTGGCCCTGCCAGTTGTCTGGAGTCCTCAGTATTGCAATGTTAAATGAGGCTGTGGCATATTTAATTCTTCAATTAGTTGTGATTTTAATTTCTCATTCAACTGGGAATACAGTTGTGAATCTCTAAGTCAAAAATGCTTAGGCTTGATTTTCTGTTTTATGCACTTTGCTCTGTAAAAACTATTTCAGAAATGTAGAAAGTAATTATTTTTAAGAGATCCTAGAAGGTCTGCCATAGTGAAAGCCAGGAGGAAATAAAATCTTCCACAAGAGACTGCAGTCTTGTGTGTGTGGAACTTCTTGGGGTGACAGGAAGGGAAACTCCCCAACTTCATATGTCCATAACAAAGGTGTACAGAAGTATATGTTATTTTCCATGGGGGAAAAAAGGTGATCGGGCCATTGCAGAACATGGTATCATTTGGTTGTATCTGAGGATTTATTTCAAAGCTAACTCTTAACTCTACTGTGCTGCAACTCGAATTATGTTCTCTTTATTTAGAAAAGAATCGTGTCCATTTCCTGCTCCATTGTCTTATAACATGATTTAGAAATTCAGCTCTGATCTGATTCATTAAAAAATCCAAATCTGTTAATTAAAGACTTAATAAACTTCAGCTAATTGAACCTTTAAAGTGGTTGATTTGTGGGTAATTCCTTGCATTGGGGCATCTGTAGGGTTTGATTACCATAGTTCTCTAGGGGTACTGTAGCTCTGTACAGCACTGAGGTACTGTGGTGTACCTTTTACCATTGTTTTTCAGTAGGTCTATAAAAACTTTGCAGAAACTTTGCTAAAAGAAATACTATTGCAGATTGTGGTTTTGAGAGGTTTTTTTGCTGTGTGTGAACATTCTTTTTAAATTTCTTTTTTTCTAGCAAACTACAGGAGCCAGAGGACCTATTCCAGCAGGCAGTGTAGCTCCTAGTGTACCCTTCTCCGCCTCTTTGTTGGGGACACTGCCGGTTAGTGCAGGATTTGTTCCTTCACCTTCTCTTTCAGAAATCTTTTCACAGCCTTTGGCTTCTTCACTGGAAAATTTTTGTTCACCATTAAGCACCTTTTCAATCAGTGACCCAAAAAGAGGTAAGAAATGAGTCTTAGTATTTAACCTTCTATCATGAAAGTTGTGCATGAGCCATCTGACTTCTCTTTTTAACAAATAAGTTTTCACAACCATTCAGGAATATTTAACACTTACATAACATTTGATCTGTGCTCATTATTTTTGAGAGTATTGGTAATCAGTGTTGGTTGTACACAAGAATTTCTAAATAAAGCTTTTGTTTACTTGGGGTCTGTATAAGTATGCTCCAAGCTCCCTCTGTTCAGTTTTTCTACAGTTATTGTGTAAGTTATTTGTTTCAGGTGAGTTAAGTATAAAGAAGGAACCATGTTCCTTCAAAGTTGTGGGTTTTTTTCTTTCAAAACCAGTAGTGTTCTTACAGCTTAAACCATTTCTAATGATTTGGCAATTAACAAGAGTTCTAAAAGACTAATAATTAGGTACTCTGTACACTATTGCATCTTTGGATTCAAACTCGAGACTATAATTATGTACCAAAATCAGATATGTGAAATAACGAATAACTAGTCAGTGAACTATGAAAGATAAAGTTTTGTCTCTAATTACCAGTGTTAGAGGAGCATGCTCTCTTTAGAACAAAGCCAGATTTACAAAGTAAAATTAAAGATAGAAGAATCCTCTCAACTTTCTTTCATCTCCTCAGTTTTGGTAGTCAGGTATGGCTTATCTAGCTATCCTTTTTGTATTGCGCAAGTATCTTCATGTTGCTTCAGCATATGCCTGTGAATCTACAGCTAGTTAGATGGTTATATTGAAGGTGATTACCTAGTAATTTTTCAGCCCAGATACTTAGAAGGGGCTTTTACATAGTTGGAGAAAAACAATCATAGCAAACAAAAAAACCCTTTGTTTTTTGTCAAAAAACCAAACCTTTGATACTTGTACTTCTCAGGAATGGTAAATAGTTTTTATATAGGATGCTTTTGGGGAACTGAAATAATTAAAACTATGTTTTATTCCTTTAGACCTCTCAAGTTCAGCTTCTAGAGATGGAACACCAACGCTTAGCAGCAATAATTCCCCATTGTTTGTAAGTATTTTTTATATTTTGTTTCACATCAGTTCAACTGTTAACACCTTAAAGGCTTCTGTAAAACCTCCATGTCCCCTTTTTGGACATGAGGTTAAGTTTGTATTATGCTTTTTCTGTGTGTAGTCTTTCTTATGCTTTGATGAATAACTTCAGTAGGTTAAACTTTAATTGTAGATAAATTAATTATATGGATTGAGTAAATATGCTTTCTTCCAACAGATAAATGGCCCTAGTAGTTTGTTTGGGGCAGAAAATTACATGGGAATTGCAGGCCAAACTAGAAATGACTTTTCAAATGTTTTTAGCAGTTCAACTGCTAATATACCTGTATCTTCAGCACTTGTGGGAAGAAACCCGTTAGAAGGCACACATGAGCTGAGACAGGCCTGCCAGTTATGCTTTGTCAAAAAAGGTAAGGGACTTTTTGGACAGAACTGGGTTGATTTTTTTTTTTAAAAATTGAAAAGCATCCATTTAAAATTCTACATTTTAAAAATGTTCATAAGTTAAAATACTGTTGCATTCTAAACAGTGTTAATGCTGACTTGTTCTTTGCAGATGTAGTACGATCTTATGATTAAGGAACTGGTAAAATGTTTTAACACCTCTTTTATCTTTTTTCTTCTTGTCTTTAATCCTTGTCCTAATAGATTCGTGATTCTTAAAACCACCACAAATCACCACACGCTTTCCCCAACCTGTAGCTTTACTATGTAAGGTCATTCACATTCTGTATTCACTTTCCTCCCAACCCCCAGGGTACTGTGAAGAATGACACCTTTGCTCAAGACTAAAAAAAAACTTGCAATACTCTCTCTGATTGGCCATGGGGAATTGAACCGCAGTTCAAAGTACCTGGTAACCTTCACATCCCATCTGTTTTATTGTTCTTTCAAACTAATTCCAAATCGTAATCCTGAGCCTTCCAAACCTTAGTAATAATTAACTCCAACTCAAAGGATCTTAACCAGTACTGGGATTTAATGTAACTAATCTTTTAGGCCTGAGCTGTTGCTGTTAAACAGAGCCATAACCTAGAGGCAATAGCTTTTATGAAGACTAATCTTAAAACTAAGCATTGTGTTTCAAGTCATAGGAGTCACTGATATACTAATAAAGAATTGTATCAAGACATGTAGGGGATGACTATTGTAGTTCTAAGAACTTTTATATTAGTTTAAAATTACTTTTACAAGAAAAATCCACAAAGTAGTGTTTGAAAAACTGTAGAACACATTCTGTTAAAAGTAGGAGCTATAAAATATTGGTAGAAGTACTTAGCATGTTCCTAGCTTCACTTTTTGTATCAAAGCATCCACTTCTTCTGTTTCTTTGCATCTCTGTCAAACCCTTTAAGTGTCTCCTGTTTTCCTACCTACTTTTGAAATTGTACTATTCCGTCAGCTTCTTGTCCAGGAAAACTGGGTTACACTCTTGTTTTTGTAGTCCGTTAAACAGCAAAATTCATTGAGCATTGCTTGCTTCAGAGTCTCTCCCTGATTTCTTCATTTTGGTGGTAATGTAATCTTCACTACAGAATCATCCTAAAGACAGAGTTTAACGCTAGGTGTATTTTTGTTTCCAAAATCACAAAGTTCTGGGATTGGCATTTATATTTTTGACATGTGTACTTCTTGCCTAGCATGTGAACATAGTAACTGTTGTAATACAATCAGAGTTGAAGGTTAAGAGAGTAATTTACTGATCCTTGGAATTCATCTGCATTGACTTATTATAAATAAGTAGTTCAAGTTTTAAATTAGTGTTGTGGAAATGTGTACTTCGGAATTTGAAAAAAAACACAGAAAATTGTTGCTGTCTGAAAATAATCTTTAAGGCTGTAACACAGCATCCCTCCCCAGATAACTTGAATTATCTTTTTTCTTGACAAGACTGGTCCTTTGTAAGTATTCTGGGTTTTTTCTATTCTGTTCAACATGGCTGTTAATTGACTTTTGGTTCTTCAGAGTTGCTGGTGCAAGTAGGAATTCTCTACAGGGTGTTTGTGTACTTTGCTTTTGGGCTTCTGTGCCAGTCTGTGTCTGGAAATGTTAAAAGTATGCTGCAATTCATGCAAATATAAGCAATTTTCTGTGATTATTTCAGGTCCTAAATTACTGGATTATGCTTACCATCCCAGTTTAGAACATAAATGTAAGAAGGATATTCTGATTGGCAGAATAAAAAACTCTGAAGATAAATCATGGAAAAAAATACGGCCAAGACCAACAAAGACACAGTATGTGGGACCATATTATATATGTAAAGGTATGTGTAATAGATAGTAAAATGTTAATGCCTACACGCAAAGTAATATAGCTTAACTTTTCCACAGTGAAGTATAGAATTGAGTGTTTATTCTTGCTCATGGGAGGTGGAGAAGGTAGTTCACTGGGTGGTTTGTATTTTCAGAGGCTGTAGGGAGAGCCATGTTTTGACCATTAATGTGATTATTTAGAGAATGTGCCCTGTACTTTTGTTCTTCATCAGGAATAACTGTGCTTCCGAGTGCTGGGCTATTACTACTCAGCAACAAAAAAGTGTTGTTGTTCAACATTTGCAGTATGAACCTCTACTTACGATGTGAGCAAGATGACTTGTAGATTAATTAACAGCTATATTTAAGCAGAGGGTGTTCTGAGTTCTCAGCATTGTTGCCTTAGCCTAGAACAGGATAGTTGATGGAGGTGCGCATCAGCCTTTCTGAGGATTTTTACATTTTCAGCAAGTCATTCGGCTTCTATCTGCTAGACGTAACCCATTTACAACAGATGTAGCTTCTTTATTAAAAACATTTGAAATATAGTGGAAGTTTTAAGATGAATTTCCAATAAAAGTTGTGTAAAAGCAATGTCATATTCAATGTTTTTAATTTTAGATGTTGCTGCTGAAGAGGAATGCAGGTATCCAGGTCATTGCACGTTTGCTTATTGCCAAGAGGAGATTGATGTGTGGACGCTGGAGCGTAAAGGAGCCTTTAGTCGGGAAGCTCTTTTTGGAGGGAATGGAAAGATCAACTTGACTGTGTCCCGACTTCTTCAAGAACATCACGGATTATTTATGTTTCTTTGTGAGGTGCTGCTTTATTTCTAATGATACAGTAAAAATTATAATCGACAATAAAATTACCTGGAAAGAAATGCTTTGTTTCATGCATGACTCTTTTGTAAATTTTTAAATGCATGTTCAGTAATTATGTGGCTATCTTGAGATTAGAGACTAGTTGAAGTCTCTGTTAAAATCTTTAAGGTGAGCTATGTTTATAAATGTATAAAATACATACACTACAACTACCTGTTTTTGTATTCCAGAAATGTTTTGATCACAAACCCAGAATAATAAGCAAAAGGAATAAGGATAACTCATCTTCTTGTTCTCACCCTGCTATGCATGACTTTGAAGATAACAAGTATGTCTGAAATACCATCTCTTTAAGTTTCAAATGAAAAGCAAAGGTTTCACAGAATTTTTAATACTGACTTAGCTGTTGATTAACTTCTCTTCCTTGCTAACTGGCTGTTATGCTTTGGCAGTATTGATAAGACAAACTTGCTGAACAAGGATTGTCTCCTGTAATTAAATTGAGAGTGAACTATTTCTTTATGAATGCATTCAGAATTAGACATGAGGGTGGATACCACTGAATCTTACTGGTTTTGGTGTCAGTTTGTTAATAGCTTATGTACCTGATGAGCTGCGTTGATGTAAATAGATGTGTGATGTTAAATTAATGCAGGAATTTGTAGGTTTGCTCACTCTTTAGTCTTCGCTTATTTTGCTGTATTTTAACTCAATTAAGAACACGTTTACCTTAATTACAGAGTCTGAAATAGACCATAGTCCTTATTAATTCAGGTGATAAAAAACAGTGTGAGGAAAGTGTCTTTAATTATTCTTTGAAAGTTAACAAAGACTTCATAGTACCAATAGCGTTAAATAAATTTTGGAGAACTAACAGACATGAAAATGTAAGTGGGAGCATTTTAATTACTGTGTTTGTACTCCACTTCCCTATATTGAGGAACACCACAGCTATAAAAGTTAGGCGGTTACGGAGATCCATTGACTCTTTCTTTAATGGTGCTCTACAAAAGCATGTAAGTACTTGTGTTTTAATGAGATCAGGATGATACGCTTTCCCTCTTGGAAACCTGTGATTCAGTTGGATTGAATTCAGTAATGCTTTGCAGAAAAGGGACCTCTGGATTTCAGAAGAGGACTGTTTTGTGATGTTGGCTTATGCAGTCTAGAAATGATAATTAGATGCTACTTCCTCCTGGAAACTTTCTTGGCTTTCTGATGTCAAGTAAAAAGTGTTAAAAACACATTTGAAAAAGCTGTGATGAGAGATTATGATTTTACATGTTTTTTCGCACAGAAACCAAGTAATTTTAAGGAATTTCTAAAACTGACTGTTTGCAAAACAGGTGCCTTGTCCACATTTTGCGAGAAACTATGGTGAAATACTCCAAAATCCGCCCTTTTCAAGTTCGATGTCAGCTTGACCTGTGCAGACATGAGGTGCATTATGGCTGCTTACGAGAGGATAAATGCTTTTATGCTCACAGTCTGGTAGAGCTTAAAGTCTGGATAATGCAAAAAGAAACAGGTATGTTAGGTAAAATGCTCGCTGTAGTCCTCCTTGTAATACCACTTTTTCCTTGTCTCAACTGCTCTCTGAAACTAGCACCTTGGGATCAGTGCATTCACTTACAATTCGTTGGAATTTTTCATATAGCATATTCAATAAACAGTAGTGTAAATATGATTAAAAGTATTGAGTAGCCTACTAGCTATTCAAAATTAGCGAATTTTTGGTAATAAAAACTGTCAAAACTGCTCATTATGATCTTTGTTTTTTGTTCTTGAAATAAAACTAGAATTTTTGAGCAAGTATTAAATCCAATTCAAACAAGATTTGTTTTTATTTTTAAACCTTCAAAGTCTGGAAGATCTTTATCAAATTCCTTTTTCACAGAGTACTGAAAGAAAAGCTTGAAATATTTTATTCATGCCATTTTTTTTCCCTCCATCCCCCAGTACAAGAATCAAGTTTTTTCACAGTTAAGCCTTTCTTTTAGCCTAGTGCTATTCTGATATTCTTACATAGTCAGAAAATTAATCTTTTCATTCGCTGCTCTGTGTCTCATAAGGGTATGTGTTGATAAAATGTCACTTTTTCTGTTCTTGCTTACACACGACATTTAGGCTGCTTTTTGTTTATTTTGCTTGTTCTGTTGGCTTCTGTGAGGATAACAAAATTTAGTACTTCATTTCTAGCCAATAACTTCTGAAAAACACGTCACTGTACTTATTACCCAATTGCCTGGTCATGAGTTTCAAACTCTCCATAACTTTAAAAAAAACAAGCAAACAACTGAACTGATAGTGGTAAATAGTTTGTACCACATAATACTGCTCATTCTTCCTACCTTGCTCTGTGTGACAGCAGTACTTTACATATTAAGTAATCACGTTTGATCATTGTGGTGCAGAGAGGAAAAAGGGAGATGGGACAATCTCAGTGTCTTAAGCATTTCTGGCATTTTTGCCCCTTTATGTCTGTGATTTATCCTCACCTGTGCCTTCTCTGAAAAAGAGGCTCTTGTTGCTGAATCTCAAATCCAAACACAGATGACAGTCTGTATTTGTGTGGAATTTGAGCAGTAAATGTTACAGTATCTGTGAACATTGTATAGCTCCGGTAGGAACCTTAGCCAAAGGATTTATATGAATGGCTTGTTTTTCTTCTGAAACAAAACCTAATTAATGGGCCTTGTTAAAAAATTTTGTGAAGAAGGCAGCGGCAGTCTGTTGTCTGTCAGCTTGCATTTGACATAGTTTTTCTGTGGTCCATAATACAGTGTAGCTTTTCTAATTAGATTGTCATTAGAGGTTTACTACATTATGTGTAAATAAATACTCAAAGATGCACCTTAACTTATTAGAGCAACCTTTAATTTTAAAAATTTTTGTGTTTGCTTTTGAATATGATGATATATATAACATTTCTGTTTTGGAGACCCTCATGAGATTCTGAAGTATATATGTGTGTGTGTATATGGATGTAAAAGTGTATCACACCCACACACGAGTATGGGTGTGTATGCATACAGTATATGAGAAGAAAAAAAGAGATGAAAGCTTTGGGGCTTCAGTAGCATTCTGGTTTGAGCATGTCTGTAATTATACAACAGTCAAGTCCTGTAGAACTTCTTCCCTTCCTTTACAGGTATTTCACATGATGCTATTGTTCAAGAATCAAAGAAATACTGGCAGAACGTGGAAGCTAGTGCACATGGATCACAGGTATTTTCAGTTTACCATTACACTAATTCTGCAATGACTTTGGTGATAATTCTTTTTCTATGACTGTGTATAATTAGCATATTTTAGAAATGACTTTTCTAATGCTCTCTTCAAGTAATCTCTTTCATTGTAGGCTTTCTTCAGCTTGCTCCACTTACACTAAAATGCCTGCTTTGCTTCTATATGATTGCTTTTTTCCTTTGCTTATTCTGTCATAGGCAGAACATCATCATCATCATGGCTTGGCTTCGCAGACGAAGATTTGGGAAGGGCTTTGCCCACGCTTATTGCAAGCGCATTGATGGCTGAAAAGGCCAATGCGGGATAGGCAAGACCGGTTGCAAAGAGCACACCGGAGGGTCTCCTTGGGTGGTATAGTCGAGGCACGGTTCTTTCTGCGCTGTCTTTTCTCCTCGAGACTGATTCTACACGTGCTCTCAAAGGAGACAGCAGCGTTATGTATGGTGTGTCTCCAAATCTCCCGATTGGAGGCCAGGGTGGACCACTGATGGTGGTCAATATGGCCTAGGCTGAGGTGTTGTTTCAGGGAGTCCTTATATCTCCTCTTTGGAGCTTTTCTCTTGCGGCAGCCGGTGGCAAGTTCACCATAGAACACGATCTTAGGGAGGCGGTGATCCGCCATCCTGGAGACGTGCCCTGCCCAGCGCAGCTGCGTTTTCAGCAACATGGCCTCAATACTGGTGACATCTGCCTGTTCAAGGACAGCAACGTTAGTCACATAGTCAGTCCAGTGGATGTTTAGGATTGTGCGGAGGCAGCGCTGATGGAAGCGTTCGAGGAGTCGCAGATGGTGGCGGTAGATGACCCATGATTCAGACCCGTACAGAAGAGTAGGCAGTACCATGGCTCTGTAGACACTGATCTTTGTACTTTTCTTCAGGTGTTTATTGCACCAGACTCTTTTATGGAGTTTTCCGAAAGCTCTGTTTGCCTTTGCTATTCTGTTGTCTATCTCTTTGTCGATCGTGGCATCTGAGGAGATGATGCTACCCAGATAGCTGAACTGCTGGACTGACTGAAGCTCTGACTCGCCAATGGTGATGCGGGGATGATGGTAATCATCTTGTGGTGCTGGTTGGTAGAGAACTACTGTCTTCTTCAAGATGACTTCCAGCCCAAAAAGCTCAGCCGCCTCTGCAAAGCAGGATGTTAAGCGCTGCAGAGCTGCTTCTGTGTGGGCAACAAGGGCGGCATCATCAGCAAAAAGCAGCTCGCGGACAAGGTGATTCAGGGTCTTGGTGCGGGCCTTCAGTCGCCTTAGGTTGAAAAGGCTCCCATCGGTACGATATCGGATATAAATGCCGTCTTGTTCGTCGAGGTCTGCCGTGGCCCTTTGGAGCATCATGCCGAAGAAAACTGTGAATAAAGTTGGTGCGAGAACGCAACCTTGTTTCACACCATTGGCTATTGGGAAGGGCTCAGAGAGTGCATCGCCATATCTGACTTGGCCGCGCTGCCCCTCATGTAACAGGATAATCATTTTGAGGAACTTGGAGGGACATCCTAATCGTTCCAAGATCTGCCACAGACCTTTTCTGCTCACAGTGTCAAAGGCTTTGGTGAGATCAACGAAAGTTACATAGAGACCCTTGTTCTGTTCCCTACACTTCTCTTGCAGTTGTCTGAGAACAAATACCAGCTCATCCCAAAACAAACGGTGAAAAATGAATTGGATATAGCCCCTACTATGGGAGAGACCCTTAAGGCCATACAGCAGATGAAAACCGGCAAGGCAGCTGGGGTCGATGGAATCCCACCTGAAATCTGGAAACATGGAGGCCAAACGCTCCATGCTAAATTTCACGAGCTAGTTGTGCGCTGTTGGGAACAAGGCGAACTACCACCAGATCTCCGTGATGCAATCATCATCACCCTGTACAAGAAAAAAGGAGTGAAGTCAGACTGCTCAAACTACCGAGGCATAACTCTGCTCTCCATTGCTGGAAAAATTCTCGCAAGAATACTATTGAACAGATTGGTACCCGCTATCACAGAAGAACTTCTACCTGAAAGTCAGTGTGGTTTCAGAGCCAACAGAAGTACCACAGGCAGAACATAAAACCTAAATATAATTTCAAAGTCAGCTGCCATGTGGCAGTTAATTGTCTTTTCAACATGTAGGACCTTTATGTGTTTAGTTTGTATATATCATCACAACTACTGCATACATATACCTAAATCAAAAATAAATTAAATAAAAATGCATTTGTTAAGAAATGTCTAGTTTGAAGTTACGAGCTAAACTATTACAAGGCATGCAGTGCAGTGTAACGTCTGCTTCCGGACATGTGTTGTAAACTTTTATTGTAGGGGATAATTCTTGATTATGTATGGATTTCTTTGCAGATACAAAATACCTTTCATTGTTGTTATTTTTTTGGCTTAAGATCCTTGGGAACCAGATGAAATACGGATCACTTAATTTGAAGATGAAGTTTGTTTGTGGTCAGTGCTGGAGAAACGGTCAAGTTAATGAGCCAGACAGAAACAAAAAATACTGTAGTGCAAAGGCAAGACACCCGTAAGTAAGACCAAATAGTAAAAATTTTACCATTTTGTCAGCCATTTAAAACCTCTTTTGGGAGACTTTGTTACTCCTTAGGAAAGAGTCGTACAAGGGACTAAAAAAACCACAAAACATATTGAAGCAGAACACAGCCATCTCTTTGTAGTGTGTTAATAACTGGTAATGAGAAGCACTTTGATGGCTGTTTGTTTTGGGTAATGGTAAAGTTTCAGTAGAATTTACTTAAATCTCAAATATATGCTGAAGGCTTTATAAAGAACCTTTCTGGGCTTTCCTGGTTCTGCTTCTGTGTACAGTGTGTCTTTTTCTAAGTGTTTTCTTTCACTGAATGCATCTGGTTTTTAGATGGACCAAAGATCGCCGTGTGGTGCTAGTAATGTCTAATGAACGTAAGAAGTGGATGACCATTCGTCCTCTTCCCGCAAAGAAACAAGTGCCTCTGCAGTTTGATGTATGCTAACCTAAAACTAACGTTTTAGTTATGTAACTAGGGTAACTGAAAAATACTAGTAATTGGGATGATTTCATCAGTGCTGCAGAATTCTGTTGGGAGTTGGTGGGAATATGTTTGTAGTGTTTCTACTGAGTTTAGCCTTGGAAAAGCATTGATCTCACATTATTACTGAAACCTTTTGTCATCAGTGGAAGTTAGTAACTTTTTAAGTGATTTAACTAAACTTTTACTATTTCCAGTAAATATTTCAGAAATAGTTTAAACATATCTGTGGTCTGGTAATCTGGTAGGAAGCAAAAAGCAGTCATAGGACTTGCTTTTAGTATTTTGCTTTTTCTAACTACAATATATGAGGTTTTTAATAAAATAAATGTGATTTTATTTTTCATGTGATATAAATGTCTGATTGGGAGGGGAAACACTAGCCAAGATTGGAAAAACATTTCTACTATCATCCATTTTACTTTATATTCATAAGGATATTTTCTTTAATTCATGTTCCAGTTGTGCAATCATATTGCCTCAGGCAAGAAATGTCAGTATGATGGAAACTGTTCATTTGCTCATAGTCCTGAGGAAAGAGAGATGTGGACCTACATGAAGGAGAACAGCAGTAAGTAGAAGAGTAAATCTGACGTGTTGTAAATCTGACTGTTCTGCTTTGCCTTCTTGTTCCTCAATTACTTTTTAATTCACATTTTTTCACTGTCTTTTGTCGTAAACGTTGCAGGTGCTTTTTTGTTTTTAATTTGCATAAGCCGAGACTCGGTATTCCAAAACAGTATTAAATAAAAATAGCTATATTATGTATTTGTTGCTTAATTTTTATTTTTTTAACTATAAAGTAGTTTGTATCAATTTTTTTTAATATATCTTAGAATATATTGATCCATGCGGCAGTATTCTTGGTGTTTATACTCTGTATTGTCATGTGCACACTCTAGGATTCTTTTGATAACATGTGGGGGAAAGCTGTTTGTGGAAGAACTTCCCCCCACCAGTGTGTTTACTATTCACTTTCTATTATTGATGTGCCCCATTGGAGTGTTACTGGGGAGAAATAGTCGAAAATCAGACGTAATAAATTACATAAATGATAATATTGTAGTCTGCAAAAAAGCAAACTAAATTTACCAAAACCTGTAGCACACTTCCTGTTAGTACTTTGAAATTCAGATATGGATCCATAGTGGCAGAGTTGTTCTCTATAGTTTGGGTGCCCGTTCAGAAATGTGTAACATCTTAATTTCCCCTACATAGGCAGAAATGGGTCTGGGTAAGTACCTGAAGATTCATGTTGCTCTTGGCTCTTGTGTCTACACTATGTAACTGTCTATATTGTGTGCTTTTTTTTCTTCTTGCAGTAGGTGGGGACTGAGTTATGCTTGCAAACTCAGTTGTTTATGTAGTATTTTCAAACTCTTGCCTTAATTGCTAATTACTTATTTTAGCCTCTGCTCTCATTAGTTCAAGACCTGGAGCAGTTGTATGACATATGGCTAAAAAGTCAAAAGCCAGAAAAAGGAGATGATACAGCTGCTCAGGCAAACAAAGAAAATGGGAAGCAAATTCACATGCCGACTGACTATGCTGAAGTTACGGTAAGTAATTCTAAGTGTAATTCTAAATTCAAACTTGGGGGTTTGTTTGTTCTTCCCTGCCCAGTCAGTAACGTACATTGTTGTCCTTATTTTCTTGGTGCTTTCTTAGATCATAGCTAGCTGCACTAAAAGCAGACTTTAACTGACACTGTAGAGCAGTTCTTCTGAACCTCTAAAGTCAGTGGAGATCATAAACTTCAGGTGATCGTTTAAATAACTGTTCAAGTAAAGAGGAATTTACAGGCCAACCTAAGGAAAAAATTCAAAATATATTAGGAGCAGTTCTGTGCTTACAGTATTGAATTATCAATATTTTGTTTTCAAATTCCCTGTAAAACAGGTGGATTTTCACTGTTGGATGTGTGGGAAGAACTGTAATAGTGAGAAGCAATGGCAGGGTCACATTTCTTCTGAAAAGCATAAAGAGAAGGTTTTCCACACTGAGGACGATC
This sequence comes from Bucorvus abyssinicus, assembly GCA_009769605.1. Taxonomy (NCBI): domain Eukaryota; kingdom Metazoa; phylum Chordata; class Aves; order Bucerotiformes; family Bucorvidae; genus Bucorvus; species Bucorvus abyssinicus. The sequence continues at coordinate 6,747,671 of CM020044.1, read as the reverse complement.
AAAACTGCTGGCAGTATCGCTTTCCAACCGGATATTTTAGCATTTGTGATAGGTATGTGGTTTTTAAGATGTCAAAAATGCTGAAACGTTACAGTTCAAATTGTAAATAATTAAGGAGGTTATTAGTTTTGATAGTGTTTCTAGTATTTCTTGCTTTGCCTGTGTCTTTCAACAAGAAATTAAGTAATTCACAGTATTTTAACACATACTGTTCAAACTCGAGTGACAAGGTGCCTAATTGTGGAACCAAATTAATGCTTGTGTGATGCTAGTAAAGGGTTGCACGTTTGTTGCAGCTCCGCAAAATATTGTTGGTATTATTACGAGTTTACTTAGGCATCTGCATATTAATTACTTGTGGAACACCAGAACTCCCTCTAGCTGGACAGCAATATTGGAGCTTTAAGGCAAGTAGAAATGTTGTTAGCATGACAACAGATTTGTTAAAATTGAGTGTTATTGGAAATCATTTATGAATGTGTGGCAGAGGCTTTTCAAGACCTGTTGTTTATTGTCAGTGCTGGTTGTGTGTTTTGCTGCTCTCTAATTACTAAAAGCAGCCTGTTTCCCTGTCTAGTAGATTTTTTTGTAAATCTGTTTCAAGTTCTTTCCACTATTGGAATCTTTTTGGAAGGCTAAAAACTTTGGAGTCTCTGTTCTGGAGTTAAAGGTTCAACTCACTGGTACAGATACCTTTGTTACTCCATTTCTAGTTGAAGATTTTGAATGCCTTAGAGATCTTGAGAAATTGCACAGCATATAAAGCAACGTATTTTTTTGTTTGCAGCCTTTGCACGGAAGCTTACATGCCTTCTTTACTAGATTTTTAAGAAACATTTAAATGTATTTGATGTTTTGAACACTAACAGACCTCAGATATGCAGTATAAAGTGAATAGAAACGGTCATGCTTATAACTTAAACAGGTACTTAAGTCGTACCGAGTACTTACCCTTTGTTAACTAAATTCGGGGTTTAATTAATTAGTTGGATTTGTTAACCATAGTAGTTCTATTAGCTTAGTGAGTTAAGTATTCATTCACCTGATAATTTGACCTGATGAAATTAAAGTGTTCAAGCTTTAAATGACTCAGTAAAGTAGGAGCATGAAGAACAGAAAGAAGAGAGCCATCTCTTATCCTCTATAAATACTCGACACCGCGAAGGAAAAACACAATCAAATGCTAAACAGGGTTGGTATTGTCTTACTTAAAAGTAAATGCTCTTAGAATTTTTCTGTTGTTGTTGTTTCTTAGTATTTTACTGTATCTGAAAAACTTGAGCAGAAGAAAATACCTAGATACAATAGTGGTCATGATACTACTGTGAAAACACTATTTGAAATCTGTCTTAACAGATATATGGCTGGTACTTGCACTGAAGGAAACAACTGTAAATTTGCCCATGGAAATGCTGAACTCCATGAGTGGGAAGAACGAAGACAAGTTTTAAGAATGAAGCTCAGCAAAGCAAGAAAAGACCACTTGATTGCTCCCAGTGATAATGACTTTGGAAAATATAGTTTTTTGTTTAAAGATTTAAACTAATACTGAGATGACACATACATGTTATCAGCTGGAAGCATAAACCAGAAAATTTGACAATAATCAAAAGCATGTGACAGAAAAGCTGCAGGTTTTCTGCTTTTATTGGCATATATTGTTCCTCCTGAACAGCAAAATATAGTAGATTTAGGGGGATTGAGCAGACCTGTCTATGCTCTCATGAAACAGAGTGGTGATTAAAAAAATCTGAAGTATTATATGCTTACTCACCTTCTGTTGGACAGAAAGTTAGGAAATAGATGGCGGGGAAGAGAGGTTATAATGTCTAGGAAGCCCCCTAGTGTCAGTCCTTCAGTTGAAAAACTTCAAGGTATCAAGGTATTACAAAACAGAGTGTTACGGGCTAAGAAAATGATGGATGAAAATTCTTCAGATCTTTTAACGGAGAGGATTTGTTTAAAACAAAGTTTGCTACTTATCTATATGTAGGTTGCTAAAAAGAATTTTCTTATTAAAGATTTTAAACAAAATAACCATTTAACTACAATATATGTTGAATGGGTATTTTTTCTCTATTTGTATGTTTCAATATAATTTACTGAAAAAGGATCTTGGGAGGAAAAAACTTATTAATTTTTGAAAATGAAGTAGTTAAAATTCTGTTTCTTGGTCTTTGCTGTTTAAATGATGATTTTGAAAGATTACAGTTGTACGTCAGTATTGTGTATTATTGTATGGACTAATGTTGCCTGTAATAAAGAGAACTTTACACAAAGCTGTTTTCTGCATGTAGCCTCTAAGGATTGAGACTTTGTAAAAAACAAACAGTGATTTGCCTATTAGCAAAAGAGAGCACCTGTAGCTAAAAATGAGTTGGTATCTGTGTCTCCAGCTGCTTGTTTGCAGTTTTCTGTATTGTCATTAGCTCATTGCATCACTAAAATAGCAAAAAGTGGCCAAATAACTTGCAAAGTAGACAAGCACTTTGGAGCTAGGCAGTGCTAGACGGGTTTTCAGCCTTTTGACTTGGGCGTGAAACCACCACCTCAGCTGCAAGGTGGATGGTAATTCAGATTGCATTTCTTGCAGACCACAGAAATGGAAAACTGTTCATGGGCCAAGATGACTTCTGACTGATGCGCCTTTTGGCTTTAAAGTCACTGGAACTTCTGTTGCGGTTTGGCTTTTCTGCTGATTGTGCTTTCAGCTCGCTTTGTGTGTTCACTTAATCCCTTTTTTTTTTTTTTTTTTAAGCCGCTTTCTCTCATTCATTCAACATAGCTAAAGCTAGGTTTCTTTTTTTTCCCCATTACTTCTCCCTCCTCTTAAGAGTATTTTTCTCTGTTACTGGCTGACCTTATGTAATTAGAAGAGCTTTAAGAATGACTTCAGTAGTTTGAATGTAGTCATTGGCCATATATTGTGTAAAAAGTGTTGAACCAAAGTTCAGTGATACCCATACACATGATGAGCCTGGATGCTGTGTACCTTTCACGTCACAAAATAAAAGCACAATGAATATTAAAACACCACCTTACGCTTCGGCCAGAGCTGGGGGAACCAGAAAGTAACTGTTCCTTCCAGGCTAGGCTGAAGTCCATCTGAATACAGTGTGCAGACAAAAGTAGCTTGGTGCTTGAAATACGACCTGCTGCAATGCTGATTTTTTTACATTGTTTGTAATAAACTGAGCTCGAAAATATAGTACTATGGACACTTATTTCTGTGACGAGACCTGATTGTATCGTGTGCCTTTCTGAATTGTTTTCTCATTTTTATGCTGTCATTGTTTAATGTTAAGTGCTCTGTAAATTAGTGGAAGTAATTCTTATCAGAACTAAACATGAAACCCGTGTTCTGTAAGGACGGTGTGAATCTTTAATGACTGCAGTGGGGGGGGCTGTTGGGGAAGAGCTGCTGGAGGGGGCTCTGCCCTCCCGGAAGCAGAGCAGTTACTGGGGCATCATTTACTCGCTGATCCCGGTGACGGCAATTTTAAGGCTGTCCTGCACAGAGACCCAGGAGAGGAACGCAGTAATTCTGATCATGTTTTTCCTGAGGCTGGGGGTAGGCCGGGGAGCGAACGAGGGCTGCCCAACGTCGGTCTCAGGACGCTCCCAGCTCCGCCACGGCGTCTCCCGCCGCCGGGCCCGCTCCCCGCGACGTGCCCCGGCGTACTCGCTCTACCCTCGCCTCCCGGAGGAGAGGTCCCATCAGCCGCCGGGAGACCTCGCCCCAGGTCCTCCAGCCCCGGCTGGGCCCGGACGTCTGTGCGCTTGCTCAGGGCGGCGCAACGTGGCGGCGGCGGGTTCGCCGGCGGAGGGGTCCGCCCCGCCCGCCCCGGCGGGGCTGACAGGCGGGCGGTAGGGAGACGTGTGCGAGCGGGAGCGGCCTGGTGGCCCGCAGCCGTCCCCGCCTCGGCCGGGAGTGATGTCGTTATGCGGCGGCTCCGGCCCCGCGGCTACCCCTCGGCTGCGGCCTCGCGCCGCGCAGATGGCGCGGCGGCCCGAGCTGCTGTGCGGGGCTGCTATCGTGCTGGGCTGCGCCTTCCTCGTCGCCCTCAAAGTCACCTGCAGGTAATGGCGTGGCGGCAGCTTCGGGGGAGCGAGCGAGAGAGCCGGGGGGACCCGGGCCACGCGGGTCCTGGCGGAGGGAGGCGGTGCGTACCCTGGAAGCTCGGGGCAGAGCTGTCTGCGGGGGTCCCGCCCCGGGGCCTGCGGCTGTGCCGGGTGGGCGGCCGGAGCTGGCCGGGCCGGGGGTCCTCCCGGCGCGTGACCCCTGTGCCCGCTCTGGCCACGCGTCTCTCTTTGCTCTGTGGTCGGGCTCGGTGAGGCGCCGCGCAGGGCCATGTCATGTCAGGAACGACTGCTCCTGGGGTAGGTGACAGGCGTCTTCCCCACGGGCCCAGCGACATGCGATTCCCATGGCAACGACCGCCGTTCTGGCGTCGTGGGGCACCACCGTCGCCAGCTCAGCGGCGTGGCTGTGGGGGGACGCGGGGCCCATGACCCGCCCCGGACAGGGCCCGGCGGGGCAGCGGAGGAGGCCCCGCCTCGCGCGTTAATACGCGGGTGGGGAAGAAGCGACGGCATTTTTAGGACACATGCCTTCATCGGGGGGCGTCGGGGCGTGGCGTTAGGTTCGCGGGTGCACACGCACCTGAGGGACAGGCGCTTTGCTGGGAAAGCTGATTTTCCTCGTCTCCAGCGACCAGCTCGTGCCTCGAGTTGTCACGGAAGGGCTGAGGGCACTCAGGGCGGACACCCCTTCCTCAGCCTCTCAGCCAGCAGCGGCGGCGTGGGGGTACAAAGTGGGAGGAAACACGTCTGTTATCTTCTCGTTCGTGTGGACACCCCCCGTTACCTACACATGCTTCAGACAGAAAGATACTTTGCGGGTTTTTTTGTTCCCTCCATCTGGTGGTGCTCCTTGTGGGAGCTGGAACTTCATGGCCAAAGGCTCCCTGGTTTCTGTTTGCTGAGAGCCTGGTGTACGTGGGTACTTGGAACCAGATGATGTTTGTAGCTGGAAGTGCAGGGAGAGCTGGGTGATGTGCGGTAGACTCATAAAATCACCACAGCTGGGCAGCTCGTTTCTGGAGTCTAAACTGGGATCTGAATGTCCTGGATGGGTTTTAGGTCAAGGTGACTGTTACATGCTTCAAGTCATACTGTATTAATTTAAGAACATCTGCTGCATTTGGGATTTAATTTTGGGAGTGGGAGAAGGCTACAAGGATCTGATACTTCCCTATTCTGCAGGATCTGACAAATACTTATTCCAAGAAACACTTGATTCCTAGGTAATGCTTTTGAAAAATACTAAGACCTTCTTTTCTCACCTGTCCACAGAGGATGTATTTGTATTTGAGTAAATTTTAAGTCTACAAACAACTTGCTGTGTGAGCAGCAGTGCCTCTGTTCCAGTAGTCTGTATCTGACAGTGGCCAGATAATTTAGATGAAAGTGTGAAGCTCTTGTTATATTACAGAACATACGATGAAGGATTTCTGAACTTAACCAGCTACCTGCTTTACTGTCCATTACTAAAGAAATCAATTATTTATTTTTACACTTACAATGATGCTTCTGTTTTCTTCCTGCTCTCCTTTATTTAAAACCTGCCTGTTCCCTCCGTTTTACTGCTAGCTGAGTTGGAAAGCTCACAAATGGAATGTCTGTGGAATGTGCTTCTTGCCACCCTATACTCTATGCAGGAAGTTTGATTCAAGAGGTTTGGCTTTTCAGGTTGTAGTTAAACAGACAAACTAGTATCAGAAAAGTATTCCCTGTTGTGTTGCTGTCAGAAACATAGAAAATTCAAGTGTAAAAATTCCACGTGCAGTTTGGGGGAGATTTAATTACACACATTAACTATGACTACAGTGCAGTTTTTCAATGCACATCAGTACAGCAAGTCCCGGTGCCAGAGTACAGTTAGTATCACTGCAGTTAGAAGACATGACTTATGAGACCAGTGGACAAATGTATGGATAGGGAAAATCCCTTTACTACAGGGCAATCTGCTTGTGGGGTTTGAGGTATTGGGGGTTTGTAGTGACTCAAGGAATAGCCAAATGGAGCCTGACCTAACACGTGTTATTATGGAAAGCCTGTGTTTTAGAACCTGAATTATTTCTGGCACTATGCAAATGTCTTTTGAGACAACCCCGCTCTAAGGACCTTGCAATCAAAGGGGCTGATCCTATAGACACTTGCCTGTGCTTTCTTTTATGACCAGGTTGTTCAGGCTGTGCAGCAGGCAAATATCACAATAGTGTTTCAGTAAACAGTATGTGATTATTATGTTTGTTTTGTTGTTTATTATGTAATCCTTGGCTTATACTTGTATAATTTTTAGGGGTTCATTGCACTGTTCTCTTTGTAAACCTAGGAATTATGTAAAAGTACTCTGTTATGCATTTAGTATTGCAGTGGGAGACACTCCTGAGCAAACAAGCTTAAGAAACTGGTAGCTGTTCATTTACAGTGTTTTGGTTTTTAATAATTATTGGAGGTTTTTTTTGTATTTGAAGGTGGCCATGTAGTTCCTGTCTCATTCATGTCATGGGACTTCTGTTGATCTGTTTTACACTTTCTTGCAGTTTGGAGCCAATTTCGTATGTTATTTTTAAGGCTTGTGCTGTTACTCTTGAGCCAGTTACCCTCTTTCAGTTTAATTCAGTAGAGGAAGCAGAGGTTTAAAACATATCTAGGCTGTCCATTTTCAAGAAACTAGTCAAAGGAGAAATTCTGGTTAATGTCTCTGAAGAAGTATGTGTTAGAGATCAACACTTTGCTGCCGTGTTTCGCTTTGAGCAGCTAATCAGCATGTGAGTGCTGACCTGTGAGTTAGAGCCGTAGCGCATCAGTGTTGTGTCCTGTCCAGCTGGCAGTTAGAAATCATGGGGAGAAACTAGCAGTTTGGGTAAGTGGGGGGTGCAGGAGTGCGAGGGAACCAGAGGTCTTGGTTAGGAGGTGGCATAAGAACCTCAGGATTGGGACAAGACATGCTGGCTTACTGACTGGGAGAGAAGGGGAGGAACAAAGGGAGAAGTCCATAAAAGAAATCAGATTTTTGGCCATCTGTGTTAAAACATGATTTTGTGAGTAGTGGCATTAATGAATTGTAAATGTGAGGAACCAGTTAATTCTGGATTTTGAAGCAAATTTTGTCTCTTACATATGATTTAAGAATTTCCATAACCTTTAGAAAATGTACTGGGAGTGATTCTTAAATGTTGAGCTTTAAGGGCGTGCTTAGTAACCTGGAAATGAGAGAAGAGCTGTAGCTTTTGTGGGTTTGTGTTGTAAAAACAAAGGTACTTCTTCCAAAGCAGATGATTGTAAAGTTTGAAAACATGTCAGCATTGTTAGGATTGTTGCCTAACGTATGAGTTTGTGTTCAGGGCTCGATAATTTTATCGCAATTACTGAAATTGTAACCTGAGAGGGACAAATACTAGGTACAAAGATTTTAGTATTAGCTTTTTAGCGTGATACAAGGTAAACATAGCTAGTGGAAAATTTTGGAATTAAGAGAATGTAGAAAAGAGAATATGATCATTCGCTTGCATTTAAGGCAGTTTATGCCATAACAACTTTTGAACACTTTGGAAATGCAGAGTTCTGGATTGTTAGATTACTGACATGATAAAAAGTGGTTTCTGGAGTATTTGGTTTACATTCTTGGTATTACTGGTCAAACGCCTTTCTCTTAAGAAAATCTGTCATAATCTCTGTAAATCAAGAGTCTCTCTTTGTTGATATTGCCCTTACATTGAAGAGGAAGTGTGTCCTGAACAGCTGTCAGTCCCTGCTCTAATCAGTAAAATAAACTAACACACACTGACATATTTTTTCTGATATAGTATAAAAGAAGAATAGAATAGTGCAGAATACTTTAAAGCAAAGCATTAAGGCAGCTTAATAGTCTCTGTTTATAGAAACATCACATCACAAAACTTCATGACTAGTGTCTCTTCTCTTATCAGGGTGCTGGTACCTAAAGTACACATGTTAAAAGAGGATGAGGCCAGGGAAGAAATCCAAAGAAATCACTCTTCCTGGTAATTTTATGCTCTGTAACAACCAACAATAAGAGTGTGAGCTAACTTGCCCATGAACATAGTGCATGGTATCACAGCGTGACTTTCTGGAGCTTGTTAAGGGTGATATTCAGACTTCTATGGTGTTTTGTGAAACTAACTCAAATGATGAAAGTTGTAGTCATTTGCATCAATTTCTAAAGTTTTGTCATTGCATGACCTTTGCTAAGGTGAAAATTAGGGCTTTGGGCAAAGTTTTTTTAACTGCTGCTGTACAGTCTCAATAACTACACTTCATTTCCTTCCTGCAGCCGAGCAAAAGATGTAACAATGCCAGCGAAGCTTCCTGTGAATTTTTTCTCCACAAAATCTCCAGTCATTGATCTTTTTCGGGGACAATTAGACTATGCAGATCACCTTCGTCAGGATTCAGAAATTGTGCTGTATTTCTTCTATGCGCCATGGTGTGGCCAGTCTATTGCAGCAAGAGAAGAAATAGAACATGTGGCCAGCAGATTGTCAGACCAGGTAACTTCAGAGAAGATACATGTCTTAAACATGACCTGATAGCTTTTTATTGTCTAAGCCCATGTTAGTTTGTGTCATCCCATAGGAACAAGTAGGACTTGAATGCTCACGTTTTAGGGTAATTCAGCCAGTCATCTTAATTTAACATACAGTGTTAGAGCAAATGGAGAAAAACTGTGATACCTGCTTAGTTGACTGTTATTTCTGCTCCTAAGTGGGGAGCTCTGCAAGTTTCTTCTTGGAAAGCGTTCTCAGATTTATTCACCTGCATTCAGACAGAAACGGCAGAGAGTTTGCTTCCAGTTCCAGGATCCTTGGAGACATCATATAAGATTGTAGCCATAGTGCTGCTTTGTAGCAGTTGGTTACCTGTGAACACTTCACAGGTACAGCTGTCTTAAACCTCTGCTTGTTGAGCTCCACTCTGCAGAAAAATAATGAATACAGATTACAACTAAGTTAGTAAATTTGAAGGATTTAGATTAAGAAGCTTAAAAACTAGAAAGAACAATGACCAAAAGCACTGGTCTTGCAAAATGACAAAAAAAAAAAAAAAAAGGTCCTGTGTGATAGAATTAATGTGAGTAGATATGGAATACTGTGTTGAAAAGGCACTGAAAACAGCAGATGGAATTGCTTGGAAAAAAATACATGTTAGATAAAGAAGGTCAGAGTAATGTCCTTGGTTAGGTGTGAATTTTTATGTGCTTTGCAGGTGCTGTTTGTGGCTGTAAATTGCTGGTGGAACCAGGGGAAATGCAGGAAGCAGAAGCATTTCTTTTATTTTCCTGTGATACACTTATACCACCGGAGGTAAGATTTCATACTTACAGTTTGGGTTTTTTATTATTGTTTTAGGAAACATTGATGTTATATAAAATGTTGAATTTTTACAATGTTATATTTATGGCTATAGTAAATACTGTAGAGGAGGAGGTTCTGGGTGAAGTTTATCCTGAAAGGTGGCAAGAAGGGCTATAAATGTCAGTTAAATGACATCCTGCACAGTTCTTCATCTGTAAGGAATTTGTCTTTTGCCTGTGTGTCTCTTGGAAGTTCTGTCTCCAATGAAAAGTAAAGAACTCAGATTTATATATTAATTTCAGTTGGCTGCTTGCTCTGTAGGTGGATTATCTCAACTGGTCCCAATTTGTGACAGCAATAAATTTTAGTGGCATTTCAGTGCATATTTAAATGGCCCTGTGTACTGAAGACTTTCTAAATTTGGAATTTACACTCTCTTTTATGCTCCAAATGTTGAGATATCATTGTATAAAATTTTATATAATCTCAGTTTTATTTTTTAGTGTTTGTATGTATTATCCTTTTTCTCTTTTCCTCTTTGTGTGGAGTAGAAGGTAAGGAAACACAGTTTCTAATGCTAGGTACAACAGAGCTGGATGCTGTGTAGTTTATCACTTGCATTTTACTTCTGTACTCCAGTCTTGAACTGCAGCTTTCTTCCTTTACAGAGGCTGATCTTGTTTCTTGGGGGGGATTTATGTATTGAGGAAGAATCCCTATCTTTGGCAGCTGAACTTGGCAGATGGCACTGGCATAATTCAAACTGTAATAAAAAAACCCCGTACAATCCCACTTGGATGTACATTGACTTTAACTTACTGGATCTTGAAATTACAACACAATAGGTGGATCCACTTGGGTATTATAAGTAACCTTAGACAGTTGCAACAAGATGAGATGTATGTTCATATTGATACTTCTGAAAAGATCCAAAGGGTAATCACCCCTTGTGCCTGAGATACTGAACCTCAAATGTTGCATATCGGGCATGTGACAGGGTTGAAGCAGTGCATGTTGCTGTGGAGACAAAGGTTTGTAATAAATCAGGGCAGGATGTAGAATAATCTGGTGGGCTCTAGAAGACCATTTCAAAGCATCTGAATATAGGTATCTCAGTGTGAGTTTGGTATTTTTCAGAGTTGTCTGTATGTATAAACTATATTGGAAAAATACATCACATTAAATTCCTCAGTGGAAATGGACTAATTCCTCGTGCTTTTTGTGTTTGATTTAATTTTGGACTGTGATGCCTTATCCAACTTAATGATAACAAATCAGATGCAGTATTTCAAGGGAATGAAAGAGAAGCTCTGGAGATCACAGCCACAAGGCCTGGGCAGCATTCTGTTTTAGCACTACCTAATGTGGTGTGAGGTGTTCTATCAGATGGCTGGGGGAGAAACTGTAGACCCACTGCGTCTGTTCATCAGCAGTGTGGCTTTATTGAGTGCTACTTGGAGAAGTCTGTGTAAAAATAATTCACCTTCTCAGATTGATACTGTTTGAACTTTCTAAAGATATAAAAAAAAAAAATCAAGTGAGAATAGTGACTGTGTTTTTAAGACACATGTATTTACTTCGGACAAAGCAGAGGGATATGTATATGATCATATAATTCACACCTGCATTTTACCAACTTCTCTAATGGAACTCAGAGAGAATCTCCATCCCATCATCCCCTCCAACACACTGCACCTACCCGTAGACACTGCATTAGTCACTGCAATTTCTGCACTGTATTTTAAGTCTAGTAACACAACTCCTCTGTCAGTCCACTGTTGATTAACACAGGGAGTAATTCCCTAGAGGCTGAGCATGCTGTCTGTGTAACTCCTATCTCTGCCACCCTCAGGAGGGACTCTATTGTTAATTTAAGTCTTAATGTTTTATTATTTTTTTTGGTACTAGTTTTGGACCAATTGAATACAAAGGCCCTATGAGCGCTGTTTATATTGAAAAGTTTGTTCGCCGGGTGATGACACCACTACTCTACATCTCGTCTCGATCAAAATTACTAGATTTCCTCTCAAATTATGAGGTACTTGTCTCTCTTCTCTAGCTTTACCACTGTGGTTCAGAAAGAGTTTGACTTGTTTCACAATTAAATTTGATCTGCTCCAAAGTACTAGTTTATTTCCAGGATCCTGGAATCAGTGCCCTATAAATTTGTTAAAATCATAAAAATATGACAAATTTGTAATGTTGGTTCCCTGCATAGTGACTCTTAGGATTTAATGATGTTCTTAATTTCCAGTACTCTAGTACATAGAGACAACAATCAAAGTTGTTACCTCACCAAGAAGTTACATATGAACAAGAAAAAAGGGAGAAATCTTTTTGCAAAAATCTTGCAGTCTAAGTTGGGAAAGCATTTGAGAAATAGATAATCATTGGTTTAATTTTTAAAGGAATATTAAACCTTTTGAATAAGATAAGTCTAAGTAGAAACAAATGTGAAATCAGTTGAAATAACGGCTCATAACCACTATGTATGCTGTAATTTCATTATTCTAATCTGCTGGTACATTGTGTTTTATTAATTTGTGGTCTGTTGTGTTCAGAGGTGCCAAGATTGGTAGCAATGCTAGTGTATTAATAACTTCCCGTTAGACAAAATGCACTTACAGCAGAACCATTTGTAATCCCTTTGTAACTGTTCATTTCTGTAGTACGCAATGGAGAAGTACCATAATCTTACTAAACCCTGATATATTAGAGCAGAATGGAAAACCCCATCGACAGATTGATACTGTAGTAGTGGCCAGAACACAAGAGGGGCTTTCCAGCATTTCAGAATTAAGCAGAGTTCCTCTTTGAATTAGCTCACGTTCCAGTGACTGGTTCTGCTGCAGGATGGAGCATGACCTGAGCTGTTAAATGAAAGCTACCACAGCATAAGGGGACTGGCAGTCACCATGGGTAGGTGCTGTGCTGTTCATGCTTCAGTTCATCCCTCAGGAGCTATTCATGGGTTTTGTTTTCCAGCGTTTTAAGTGGGGACTGTGAGTCAGGAGTAGTGAGCTGTGTGTCTGTCTCTGTTGCTGATCCTTTCTGTGATTGCAAGCAATTCTCTTGTTATTTCACTGTTTCAGTTTTGCCATTCTAAAACTCCTTATTTTTTGCTTCCCATAGAGATTTGAAAAAAGCCATGCTTGGTTTTTGGTCCATTATGTGAATTATTTTTTGGTAGGCTGCAAAAGGTAAATAACAGGCCTCGTGTCATTAAGCTTGAATTTGCTTTACAGTAGGAGGTGCGCTTCCATTGGAAAAAGACTAAGATAAAAGTCAAATTTATGGGGGAAACAGAAAATATTTTTTTAAATAACGCTTAGCAGTTGAACAGATATTTTTATTTCTGTGTTCAAACTTCTGTGCTTCAAATTCTGTGGCTCCAAATGCCTGATCTCTCTTTATGTTCAGTATTTCTTGGCTTTTTTTTCTGAAACGGACTAATAATAGAGTCTGATATGTCATGCTGCCCTGCAGTTGTTTAAGGCTGAGGTTATTTCCTAGACCATGGCACCATGTGCTCAGTGTCTTGCCTCTGTAAAGTTAAGCAAGAGGGGAAAGAGGGGACAGAAAAAGTATCTAGCAGAGACAGCCAGGAGCTCTACCCACACTCAGTTGAATATCAAAATCCATTAAACATGTTGGCATGCTTGAACAAGATAAAAAATGCTTTGAATGTTTATTAAGTTGAATCACACCAAGAGATAGGGAATCCAGCGGTATTTTAACTTGTATTAAAATGTTAATTAGCATGTTTTTATTTCTAAGTACTGGTGAACAGAATTGAGCTAAATGTAAGAGCAAGTGGTGTCAATTACATGGTGTTAAGTCCATCCCTTAACCCAGTGGTGAATATCGTGAGATGCTGTATTGATCCCTCAGAAGAGGGCGCTCAAACTCCGTGAAAAAATTTCTGGTTGACAGCTCAAAAGTTAAGATTCTGCGTTTTCTGATACTTTTTTTTTTTTTTTTTTTTTTGTGGTTGTGGAGTGATACTAGTGCAAAACTAGAATGGGATTAGAATTTAATTTTTGAGAGCAAGGAAAAAAGCAGTTAAAATCTTGGAATGTATATGAAGATCTAAGTTTTATCAGGAGAAAGATATGCAATTCCTACCATAACTCCAGGTACCTGTAAGTACCTATAATCAGAGGTCTTTTGTTTTCTGAACTGCAGAGATGTAAATTTCAAAACGAGCTGTCAAGTCCCATTCCTCATCTGACTAACCCAGCTACTCATCCTTCTGAGACACAGAGAAGAAAACATGCAGCTCCTGTAGTTAGGCAAAAAGCTTTGCTCACTTTTGAAAATTTAGTGTGCCCAGAGAGATGATAATTATGTGGCTTCGGGAGAGGAGGGGGGGCGTTGTTCTTCTCTGGGAGGTAGCTGCATGTGTCTTAATGTGGTATCAGCTTTCTTCTTTGCTCTATGTGTATAGAAATGCTTCCTGAGCATCACCCAGCTCTGTAGGATCTGACTCAGAAGTAGATTTGACTTAATACTTGCTCTTCTGTGGGATACTGTGGTGCTGATGTTAAAAGATGATGTGAGAATGTGCTTTCAGTTCTGGATATGCAATGTCTTTATATGGCTGGTATGAATAACTAAATTCATATCACTAATGACAGTAACAGGTAATATCTTTGTTCATGTTTTAAAAAGAAATTTAAAATTTTACATGTAAAACTCAGCAGAAAAAATAAAGTGGCCTCCAAAACACCAAATTAAAATACTTATGTGGCAATATATTTACCACACCAATGGGTGATCGGTGAGTCTGGAATCTTTTGTTCCACAGCAATCCCTAGAGTGCTCTTGCTTTGTGTATGAAATGCTCTTCCTGTATGCACTGGTGAAGCTGGGAAGCGAATAACACAAAATAACCGAATTCCATCACTTTGTGCTGAAAGTTTATTAAGCCAATTTGAGTGATGCATTACAAAACATAATAATAATTTTTAATGGATTATATTTTGCAAAATTTAAAACCAGAACTTAACTGAAATTTTGGAACAAGAGAAGTCTGAAGACTATGCACCTCTCTGTTCCAAGGCAGCTATCTCAGATTATCCTCCTGAATTTGATATGAAGCCATTCAGGCTTCATACCTGTCAAAGTCAAGAGGGCTATTTAGGGATGAGTCTTTTAAATTTTGAATTGTCTGTTTGGCCATTTGAAGAACTTTATGGATATGCAGGTGGGGTATGGGGCTCTTTCGTTATTTTTGTGCAGCTGATCTCTCACTGACTCCTGTGGGATACACTCCAGGAATTTACAGTGTCTTAATGATGGCCTGATAAGTTGGCTTAGTCGTTCAAGTAGTCATGCACAAAATGTGTGAATTCATATGTAGTTGCTAATTATGTATGACATAGTGAGCAATTAAAGTATTCCTGATGTTTCCAATTCTAAAAGAAGTTTTTATGATGCTTATGGTTCTTATGTTGGTGCTGGAACTGATTCATAAAATAGTTGCAAAGCAAGTACTGTTTTTAGTGAACTTCAATAGCTAACATGGGAAATACACCATTTGAAACTTAGGTATCTACAGCCATAATGACCCTTTCATACAGAGCCTTTGAACAACAACTTCAGAACTGATATCCATTCAATCTTTTAACATTAAAATTTTCCTTACAGCATAAAGTGACTGTTCTTCAGTTTAATATTATTGTCTTTTTAATAAAATCTGTTGTGTTTGACTGTAGGCAAGTAATTGCTGTCCCCATATATTTTTACATTGGAAAATAGCTTAACCAACCCTTATTCCTTTTATTTCAGCCTGGAGTTCTAGGATATTTTGAGTTCAATGCATCACCTCAACCGCCTGGTTATTTAACATTCTTCACATCAGCATTAC
This sequence comes from Bucorvus abyssinicus, assembly GCA_009769605.1. NCBI lineage: Eukaryota > Metazoa > Chordata > Aves > Bucerotiformes > Bucorvidae > Bucorvus > Bucorvus abyssinicus. Next base: position 6,732,419 of record CM020044.1, on the reverse strand, counting down.
ATTCATTAAAGAAAGGTAAAAGCTTCATTTTCATAACTTAAGGCATCTGTGAATGAGTTACGTATATGGGCTTCATTAGGTTTTTTGCAATATTTTGTAACTTGGGAATTAATCCCTCTTGAGAGTTTCTTGAGGTTGATCTCATTATGAGACTGTCTTTTATAAGTGTGAAGATTGCTTACATGAGTCTTATTATGTGATTGGTCATCATGGAATAAAGTATAAGACAGGCTGCTGTACATTAAGATGCAGTTTCCTTAAAAATCTGAATGTGTGGCTGCAAGCCATATAGAGCCATTGTCAGACTGGCACTTACATTGAACCCGAAAGTGTTTTTGTCTTCTGCAATGTTTGAAACGGCAGGTTCAGAGGCAGTAGATGAACTTGACTTTGTCAGTACCTAGCAACTGAATTCAACAAAGTGCTTTCCTGAGTGGGGTTATAGAGCTGGTATGAGGTAGCTTGATGAGAAGGGCTGTCTCCCACTGTGGTTTTGTATTAATAATCTAAAATACAAAACCTCTTGTATTTAAATATGCAAACTTTGTATATGATTAATGCCCTTTGGCGGGGTGTGTGTGTGTGTGTGTGTGTGTGTGTGTGTGTGTGTGTGTGTGACATAAATTTTGGGGGTAGAACTTTCTTAAAGTTAAGATTAGCACATTTTATGGAAGTTTCTTCCTGTCAGCAAATGAAGGGAATTGATACAATTATTCTGATTTTTACTGTGCCGCTGACTTGGTATATGACATAGAGCCTGCTCTCTATATTGTGTTCTGTAATTTCTCCATTTTTATGTTGGGATAGTTCTTTGCAACGTAAAGATGAGAAGCATTCTGTCCTTCTGTGTACGTATGTATTTAAATACATATTATGGTATTTCTATATCTATTATATAAAACAGAAGTTCTGTGCATATAATTGTATTTAAAAGCTGAGTATTTGCCCTTTCAGATTACCTTGGAACAATACGCTTTGGAGTGATCACAGATAAACATGTTGCAGAGGAGATCTCTTTGGTGCATTCTGGCAGCGTGTATTTGCACAGACATACCAACACATCTCTTGTGAGTATTGTATTTATGTTGTAGTCAGTCTTGAGACAGTACATGGAGATTGAACCTCTGTCATAGTAGACCATGAGTAAGTGTTTGATGAAGCTTTAGGATACAGGATATTTAAGAGCAGTATTTTTGTACAGCAATACACATTTTCTTTCTACCAGTCAGCAGCTGTTTTAAATAGTAACTAAGACCTAAGTTGATCATGTCTATCAAAACAAATGCAAAAAATCCCCAAGCACTTCAGAAATAACTACACAAAGACTTTAGGACAAAGTTTCATCCTGTTTCAGTAGGTCAGAATTAGAAGGCTGCTTGAATGAGGATATGGACAAAGAGATTTTGTAAGAGATAGTAGGAATAGTGAAAACTTGGATTTAATTTTAGAGGTATGACATTACACTGATTAGAAAAATCGTGCAAATTAATTTAATTGAAAATTTATAGTAGCTCAGTGTATGTACCTCATATTTGGAAGACTAAGACTGAAAATACTAACTTTCGTATTTGCTATTTGGCATAGAGACCTTATCTGTCACTGCTACCATGAGTGGAAACTCTGTGAAGATCAGTATTGCAATGTGTATTTTATTCAATTGAGACTAGAGAAAATGTGGATTTTTCAGGTTAAATTACCGGTAAATAGATAAAACTACTTTTGTCTGTGCAAATGATTTAAGATAAGTTTGTCTTATTAAAATGACCCTTGAAACTGTGAGCGCTTTTTGATACGCATTTCTTCTTTCCACGTTCAGTAATAAGAAATACCAGTTTTAAATGTAGGCTTGATGTTAGTCTTAAAAGACTTGTTTAAAATGAGTTAATGATGTAGCGAATGGGTCATGGGAAAAAGTTTTCTAATATGCTGTAAATCAAGATATGTGATGATACCAACTTAGAGGCTGAGCTCTATTCTAGTGAGAGAAGTAAAGATTATAAAGATGTAGTAAAAGAAAGAGGAGCTTCCCTGTTAGAATACTTTTTGCCTGAAGGATTGTGTGTATTACTATGATCTGATGAGCTTTTGGAAAGATTTCCCAAAGGGAAAGGGCATATGAAACACTGCAGCTTGATGAATAGTGTAATGCAGTCTAGAAAGGGAATTGTAGGCATTATGGTAACAAAGCATGCTGTGTTTGAGAACTCTATTCATTACTAAACCAGATGAGGACACAATTTTTTTTTTTCCCCCTTCAAGATCTATCCAAGTGACATCATGAACTATACTGCTGAGAACATTTGCAAGTGGGCACTAGAAAATCGAGAGATGCTCATACGCTGGCTGAGACCACATGGTGGGAAAAGCCTTCTTCTAAACAATGAGCTGAAGAAAGGACCAGCACTTCTCATATTTATACCTTACAATCCCTTAGCAGAAATTCATCCTCTTTTAGATGAAGTAAGTGAAATAATTATTTTTGTCACTTCAAAAATAGAAGAATGTGAGAACTCTAGTCAGGGTTCTAAGCTTAATTGTGACAGATATATCATTTCATTTCACTGTTCCAAGTATTCAATTTTGTTTAAAAACACTTCTCAAGCCTGATTATCACAACTCCTTTACGCTCATTTGCATCCCACGCAACATGCCTTTGCCTTGTGTCAGCAGTTGTTTGGAGCAAGCACCTAATTCTTTTCCTTGACTTCCCTCTTTTCTTTTTTTTTTTTTTTTGTGAGTGCTGCATGAGAGATGCACATCTTTGAGCTATGTCAGCCAAAACAGAAGACCAAACAAAAGAGCAGAATGTATTGAGTATTGCAGGAGTTGTGTTTTGTCTACCCGATTCTATTTCTCCTCTCCTTCTGCCTTAGCAGAGGTGGTTATGCAAGGAAGAATGGACCTTTTATTAAACGAGACAGTGTTATTTGAAATACAGCCCAATTGAAAAACTACTCAGAACTAATCTGATTTTTATATCCTGTGCATTCCTTAGTCGCCTTCCAGTTTTCTCTTCCTCTGTCATTATTTCCATTTCTGTTCTGCCTAGGACAGGAGGTTGTGTAGCTGTCCAGTAAATGAGATAGGGAAACTAACTTTCCCCTGGGCTATTTTTCATCTGGAACCCATTTTCCCATTTAGTATATCACACAGCTGCACATTACAGTGGTGATCACATGGCACTAAGGACAGTGTGGAACATGAAACAAGCATCTGTGGAAGATGAAAAGCAGGCTAAGTTTTCATGGCAATCCTGACTTACGTACATGGCATCTATGTCCTGAAATGTGTGGTTTCCACAAGGAGGCCTAATCAATATTACAGTTGATTTGTATAGCTTCACTTTGATAGAGAGATATACAACTTGTTTAGCATAGGAAGAGATGGTTACTGCAGCTGTCCTGTGGATTTCAAGCAATGAAAACGTTTGACCATAAGGCAGTTGCAAAGAATGAGACCATCAACTTGTATTTTGAAAGCTCTCAGAGCAAAATCTTCTTTCTGATAGTAGCTCACTGAAATGAGATTTCTTATTGCATATCTGGTTTTCTGTTGATTATTTCTTGTCATGTTTCTCTATGTAGGTAGTCAAAATATTCAGGCTAAATTATGGTATGAGGGGGTCAAGTTTCTTTTAAGTATTTAATTGAGTGTTTTCAGGATGAAAACATCTAACAATCGATTCTTAAAGATTAACGAACTGTTGCTATAGACCCCATCTTAATACTGGTGACACAACACCCCCCTAGGTGTGACGCTTCAACATCCCTTTGATAATTACAATGATTCCTATAAAAGTGTTCTTGTGTACGCAATGTGTGTATGTTCTGTATTTTGATGATGTTTGATGTGACAGATGAGGATGAAGGGAAACTTCCTCTTTCATTTTCCTTTCTTGTATGTTCTGTTGTTTGTCTCCTAGAAAGGGAATTCCTTCTGTGGTCCATACACATGTCTTTTTTCCTTCTTGTTTCCCCTTGGTTATGAAAACCAGAATGGTGATGCAGCACAAGAATGTTTGCACTGAGAGGCAGGCTTTTTTCTTTTTTTCCTCTGCTCTTTCTTCTCCCAGTAAGTCACATGTTACTATATGCAAAGTACACCTGCAGTATTACAACTATGTGCCCAGGGCTGGGAGAATACTAACAGTGCTTCAAGGCTGTTACTGATAGTTGCAAAATTTGTGCACCACCTACACCGGGAATAATCTCTCTTCCCTTTTCATAGGGGAATGCTTTTATTTATTTTCCCCTCATATGGGAAAATAAGGGAAATTCAGGAACCTGTACTGATTAATGCTTGGTGTAGTGGGATTTAACCTTAAAATGTAGTGTTAACTGCACTTCAATAAATATGATGCAAAAAAGACCTTGAGGTCAGCGTAATGGACTGAAAAAATGTTAAAGCGTCTTTTTGCTGTTCTGTACGTTTAATTCTCACATGCTGAAATACCTGAAAATGTAACTTTGTTATCAAGTCAGCCTATAATTTTTTGTAAGAACAAAGGAAGAGTAGTCAACTTCATGTTTCTGAAATTCCATCTCCAATTGTATATATGTTGTTAAACCTGCAAAGATAACGGCATTTGAGTGATCTATGTGCAGTTAATCTTGCTTTTTTCTTTTTTTTTTTTTTACTTTGTAGATTACCAAAGTGGCCTTGGAATATCACAACTGTAGTAAAAGCCAGGCAAATGAGCCAAATTTTCAACGCTTAGGAGACACTGATTCACCAGCTTTTGATTCCTCTGAACCAGATGCATATATGAAATTATCAGAAACATTTTCAATAACCAAGTACCCATGCTGTAACACAGTGGTGCTTCCTCAGTGGCATTCAATCTCCAGAACTCACAATATCTGTGAGCTTTGCATTAACCAGACGCTTGGTGTCAAACCAAATAAAGTTCATGTGCCACACTGTAACTTTTTAGAGATAGAAGCAGCTTTGGACTCGTTCTACCTCCAGGAACATACCTTTTTTCAAGTTCTATCAAATACCATAGAATGCAGCAATTTCTTAAGTTTCTATAGTCCCTTTAGCTATTACACTGCATGTTGCAGGACGGTCAACAGGCATTTTTTAAGTTTCATTAGTTCTGAGAAGACCATCTTTCAGACCCCCAAAGTAGCATTTTCTTCCCATGGGAAGAAAGATAATACCCAACATTCTATTCCTCACATTGAGGATAGGAATTGTTTTATTCCTGACCTTCATAGTAGTGGCACTAACATTACTGGTCTGAGCTGCAGGACCAACAAAACCTTGAATCTCTATCTACTGGATTCAAATCTTTTTTGGATATACGCAGAGAGACTAGGAGCATCAAGATCTGCTCATCTTAAGGAATTTGCTGCCATTGTTGACCTGAAAGAAGAAGTGCACTATGTCCTGGATCAAAATCAATCACTTGTTGGATCTACCCTGGGTATGGTATCCACTAAACAAATCCTTGAAATAAGAAAATGAAGTTTCCAAGTAAGCTGATGAATGGAAAACTTAGTCTCACTTTTCAAAATGACATTATAGTCAACATTGTGAATCATATTTTATTCTATTCTAGTTTATTTAGTAGTTAACCAAGCAGTAGAATCGTGTTCTAGATGACATAAGAACAAAGTTTCATATACCAAAAGTAATTTATTTTGAAAGAAGTGAATGTAGTGTTAAAATAAATTAAGAAGGTATACAAATATAATTCTTATAGCGTGAATTACATTCCCATTTTGTCATAAATCTGTACATACAAAAGCAGGCACAACATAGAACATATAGCCATGTTCTTATTAAGGATCCCATTCAGCCCTGTATCCTGTTTCCATCCCAACCCCACAGAATAACACTCTGGAAAAACAAAACAAAAAACGCAGTGACCATAAAAGGATGCTTAATTAAGATCAGGGTGAGGAGATAAAAATGTCCTTCCCCTTTCTGTGCCCAGTACTTTCTGTCTCAAATTTTTTTCAGGTCATAGGATTTCCTGAACACGATGAGGGTTTCTCTGCTGAGTAACAGCATATTTCTATTCCAAGTCATCTGAACGTCTGGAAAATTTTTGCTTCTACATATTTTGTCAAGGAGTCACTGTAATTTATGTTTGGTTTTTTTGTTTTTTGTTTTTTTTTTTTAAATTATTCTACTTCCTTAAGCCTCCTAATTTTTGATTTTTTTTATAATAACAAAACAGATTTGTGTTTAATACCTTTAACAGATCTCAGTTTTTACAGAAGGTTTCGAAGAATTTCAGAAGTATGGCTTTTAATTTGCCTCCTTTTTTTAGTTATTTCTTAATTATGCATAGATATTCCAAATCAGGAGACCTAGAAAGAAAAAAACCTGTTTTGGTCTGAAGTGAGAACTTAATGAAATGCTGAACAGTAAATATTAAATACACTGCTGTTTGCATTTCAGACATAAACTTGATCTGGTATTATATAGAAAAATGCAAGTTTTACTTGGGCCTAGTTGTTTTGGACTGGAAATAACAGCGCAAGACTTGATCAAATAACTATTTCTAATGTGTTTGGTATTATATCTTTGTCCTGATTATTGAATGCTCTTCTAATGCACACAATAATATTCCTCTGTCTAAATTGAAAAGAAAGATACAGCTGATACCTTGCAGCAATTTAGAGAACACGGTCCAGGCTTGGTGTTGGAGCTGAAGGTAGTTGAGGGCCTTGGAACTTGTTTGAAATTTTTACCACTGGCCAGCTACTTGTTAAGTGTCTTAAAACTAAGGAGAAAGTTGAATGAAGAGGAAGGTGGTCACTGGTAAACAAAAGGTGGCTGGTCATGTTGGCATGGGAATAGCACAGTCTTTAAAGGTCTAAAGCAAAAGCAGAATTTCAGGGAAAGTATTTTAAAATGAAAGAATGTGGAAGTAAAGTAAATAAAATAATAATAAAGTAAATAAAGTAAATTCCACAAGTCAATGTGGAGTTAAGTGGCCAAAGATAAGGGCCAAATACTTCAGTGCTGTGTGGAAAGCGGAAAATGGTGAGAAGATACTATTTATGACTCTGTGTGTGGTTAGATTAGAAGGGTAGAGAATTATTATTATAGTACATTGAACAGGAGTAGAGCAAGATTAGAGAGTAGTGCGGCAAGGGAAGACGACTGTAATTGGCCAAACACATAAACAGTGAAATTTTATCTTGTTTTCACACCAGTGGTGGTTAATCAGTAGTTCATACTAAACTGTCAAAAATTAATGACATGAAACCAGGTTTGAATTTGTATTTTCTCTGTAAGTTCTTCTAAATTCCAAAGGAAAAAACTGCCAAAATCACATTTTTGATACTGAAGTAACTTTTGTTATGTATCGATTTTGTTTCAGAGAACTTCATAAAAAACTTCAGCGTTCTCTACAGTCCCTTGAAAAGGCATCTTGTCGATGACTCTTCAGTCCATTTTCACGAACAGCGTATAATCACTGAAGTGACTACTAATACCTTCCATGATACTGTGTTTGTGAGCGAAAAGGTATGCTTCATTACTGAAAAGTTTCTTGCAAATCATTGCTCAGACTTTGAGGAGGGGGTCTCATTTTTTTTTTACATTGATGTGTTTGTTTATTTGTAGCATGCAATATGTTATTTTGTAACAATTCAAAAGGTTCTTTTTTTTTTTAAAAAAAAAGGCAATTTGTAGTAGTGTGATCTTAAGTAAATCTGCAAAAGATCATCTTCTGGTGTTAAAATAATTAAAAAATCAGTGCAGCTGATTCCCTGATAGGTTTCAGCCACAGTTCAAGGTTTGCTGGGGTTTTGGGGGTTGTTTTTTGGGAGGTGTGGGTGTTTCTCCTGTGTGTTTGAAATACAGATTTTAATTAAAAAAAAAAACAAAAAAGTGTCTGTGACTTGATTTTTCCTTTCTTCACTGTAGCAGGAGCATGTGCTAAATAGGTAGGGTTTGAGGTAACATTGAAGAATATTCTGATTTCTGAGTTTTGTACCTCAAAGGAAATAAATATACCACAACCTTTTTTTTTCTGTAAATTATTACGTTTAAAAAAAAAAACCCTACTTTGCAATAATTTTAAACTTTTTTTTTAGTAGACGTAATGGGGAAAAAAAAAGAGAAGGTTTTAAACCTAAGGCATTATTTGAAAGCGCACAGCAAAACCCCAAAACTGTTACAGGTAAAAGCTTTCCAATTGCATGCCATGGAATTGCTTTACAGGAGATGTCATCCTGAACAGTAGTTGAATTACTTTGATTTCTTAAAGATGTGATAGTAAGCATTAATATCCATTGTCTTTCAGGTCTGCAGTGAATGTATGCATTTCCAGTGCGGGGTTTCCAGCAGCCTAACTCCTGCTTTACTAGTTAAAGGCAAAAAGCAGAAGTTAGACATAATCTTCCCCTCCCCCCCCATATGAAGTATACAGTCACAGTTAGATGCATAGGAATTTAAGATTGCAAAAGAATCTTGGGAAGTGTAATACAGTTTGGTGCATTTGCAGTTGAAGGGAATTATCCTAAACTAAATAATCCTGTTAATTTTGTCTTTTTCTTTATGGAAAGAGAATTCCCCAAGAGTTTTTGTGTGTTACCAGTAAATAGCTTATAATAAAGTTTATTAACATTAGAATACAGTGTCCTTCCACATTTTAAGGGTTCCAAGTTTTAAATGTTGTGAAGACTAGTCCTCCTTTACTGCAGATTAACTACAAGAGATAATCAACTCTTCTCCATTTCATTTTCCAGAATGTCCTTCTGCTCTATTATGGACAGTGGTGTGGATTCTGTGCTTCTCTTAATCACATCTTTATTCAACTTGCGCGGCTTTTGCCTCCAGAAAATTTCACTGTGGCAAGGTAAAAAAGATTCTTATCTCTCTAGAATAATGTAAGCTCACTGAGGTCATCAGCCTAGAAAATAATTACTTTTTTGCTCTCTACAATCTTGCAGTGCTAGATGTGAATGTCAGTTAATTAATTTCTCTCTGAATGTATTATTTTGTTTTCTTCTGTATAAACTTGGTGGTTTTCAATCTCAGTGGAGTAGTTAGGCTGTTTAATTAAAATGAATTTTTAAACTGTGCAGTTAACCTTGAAGCTTCCTAATTTCAGGAAGTGAATCAATAAAACAGCAGCAGAAAACAATATTCACCTCTCAGTCTGATAATTTGTAGCAAATTACTGTATCCTGTAGTACTTGATTAGAGAAATTGTTTGAGATAGGCAAAATACATATTGTAGGGGGTTAACCCTGATGGGCAGCTAAGCACCACACAGCTGCTTCATTGAAGGATGGGTGGAAGGAGAGAGGAGAAAGCAAAAGTAGTGATGCAAAGGCAGGCAGTCACCACCTCCTGCTGGCAGACTGATGCCCAGGCAGTTCCCAAGTAAAGATGTAGTAAAGATCCCTTTTATTGCTGCTGAGCATGCCATTGTATGATAAGGAATAGCTTTTCGGTTAGTTCAGGTCATCTGCCTGGTTGTGTCCCCACCCCTCAGTGAAACCGCTGTGGGGGCAGAGTGAGAAACAGAGGTGGCCTTGATGCCAGGGAAGCGCTGTGCAGCAGTAACCAAAGCATTCCTATGTTATCAGTGCTTTTTTCATCACAAATCTAAAACATACCACCATACTAGCTACTATGAAGAAAATTATCTCTATCCCAGCCAAAACCAGTTTATAGACGTAAATATATATGCACGTGTATAATATATGTTTTTAGACATTTATTTATATATATATTAAAATATAATTTTATATATACACACATAAAAGTTTTTGTGTATAATTTCCAGGTCTTTTAATGTTTCAGTGCAACCCAAACATTCTTGTCTGTGTATTTAATAATACATTAATATTTACAACATCTGCTCTGACTGCATCCTTGTTTCCTTCTGACTGAACTTCGAAGGCAGCATGAGTAGAAAAAGAATTCAGTTAAAAATCACCTGTCTATAATTGCACCTTTATTCCCACAGTTGTAATGCTCCTCTCAAATCAGCAGCCATTCTCTTTCTTGACTTTGAAGTTCTCTCAATTGCTCCATTATTTTTATTGTATTACTGATGTGATCATCTATGGTTTTTCTTCTATAATAAAATTGTTGTAATTAATAAGAATTTTATTTGTAATCGGAGAAAACCTAAAAATGCAGAGAAAAACATAGCAAGCAATTGAACAAGCATTTCACGCTTGTTCACAGGAACTTAGAGCTTTAGAAAAAATTTGTGCCTTTAAGAATGTGCTTATCCTGGAAAGAAACAAAGTAATTTCCTCTGAAAATCACTTGAGGGGAAAATGTTCATGGAGCTGTACTTGAGGAACTAATTAATGAACAGAAAACACTTCAGTCTCACATTGAAACTGTTAGGCAGGTCTTTGTTTCAGAGAAGGAGGGTGTGTACATAACGAGTGACTGTGTCTTTTAATTGCTGAGTGAGAGCAGTTTGAACGCTGTATGTATTTTTCTAGGGAACAAAAAACCAGGTATTTGTTAAACTGAGATTCATCATCCTGAATGTTGGTAATTCATTCTGCTGACTCATATGCACATCATGTTTTTGACATAACACGTTTAGAATTACTTTCACAGACACTTGCACTTCCTTCTCAGTCCCTAAAATGGCGTTTTACAAGACAATACAGTGTTCATCTGCCTGTTCTCTTCATCAGTGTGTCTTGTCTTAATAGAATTGATATCACTCGAAATGACCTTCCATGGGAATTTATGACAGACCGTCTCCCAACCATTTTATTTTTTCCTCATCAGAGGTAATGTAATTCTCTTCCCTGTGTTCTAACTTTCATTTTACTAAGTTGTAATAATTATCTGGTTACATGTCTCAGTAGAGAAAAAAAGTCAAACAGTAATTCATTTCCATATATGCGTTCTTACTTTATGCGTATTCTAATTAAAAAACCCAACAGCAACAAAAAAACCAAACAGATAATGGATAGCCATAGTACACAGAGAGTGAATGTTCCGTCCAAAGGCCATTGTTTAATTGCTTGTAAGTAAGTCTTTATTTATGAACAGCAACATTACTGACCTTATTCTTCAGTTAATTTTCCTTATTATTTTGTTGTATTTAAAATTATTATTTTGGCATGGTCCAAATAAATTAATGAGTGACAACAGAAGGGGGAAAATGGGGAGAAATTATGTAGATGGGGGTGCAATGTAAATCTAGTGTAACTTGTATCTAATCTTTTCCAATTGGATAAACTCAGAGCGATCTCAAAGAATACTATAATGGATTCTGGCAGCAAAATGCAGGGATTTGCTTGCTATGTTTTTAATGAATAAAAATTAAAAATAAGCACAGATGGAGAGTAAGTGATCTAGCCAAAGCTTATTCTCGTATAAGAGAACAAAAAACTAATAATCTTGATGTTACAGAGGGAGAGGAGATAAGATTGTTACATGTTTTTAAAGTAAAAAACTTGTCTTTAAAAAAGTAGAGAATCTGAGTAGTACAGGAGGGCTTAGGCATCTTTTCGAAGTATTACAGGGGTCCTAATCTGTCTTTGTTTCTCCTTCACTCCTCTGTGGTAGAATGAATGTAACATGATGAGAGGGGCTTTGGGAGTGTTCAGTGCTCAAACTAAGTTCTTTCACGTTGCATTTTTCTCACTGTTCTGATCTTGGCTTTTTTGGGGGAATGACAGAGACTTCAAGGGAAAGCCATGCTTGAAAGTGAAATTATTTCATGTAAGAACTTCCTGTGTAACCTAACACTGGTTATTGAAATATCTTTCTTTTCTCTCTTAAAACAACACCTGTTGCTTCACTATTTCACTTGGGCATACATATATTTTTTTCAAAGTTTAAAACATTTTTTGTTGAAATAGCGCAGATACTTTAATTGTCATTATTGTTCTTAACACTATTGACTAAATTCTTTTTAGCAGTAATATAAAAAAAAAATGACACAGCATTGCTTTTACAGATATTATAGAATGACATCATGGGAATGTGTGTATATTGCCAAAATGTTTTGGATTTCATTGTGACTCAGTAACAAGTGCTTGACTTTTCACAGGAGAAAAGTAGCAGCAGATTTGTTGGCATTCTAGAAGCCTTGTGTTGTTTCTTTCAAACAGAAAACAAATGAATGCAGTTTAACACCTACAGACGAACATACCCAAAGGAGGTTAGCAGTAAAACAAGGTGTACATCCTGTTGAAGTGAAACTATATATAGCAAGCAAGACCTCAGAGAAGGAGCCAGGAAATAAGAGTGCAGGACAGGGAAGTGTAGTTTCAAGGAGACGACTAGGATTGAGAATAATTTTGGGGATGATGAAAGAAAGCTGAGTTGGAGGAAGGGAACTGATTCATGAATAGGTGGGTGAAAAAAGGCAAGACAGAGGAGGGTGGGCTAGAAAAAGGCACAAAGAATGGGTCGGGGAAAAAAGGGAACTCTGAAGTTAGGGATGTAAAAGGGCAAGAGAGTACATTGAGGAGTGGGACGGGACCTGGAATGGCATACAAGGGTCCTGAATCCTACTCTTCCTCTGCAGCAGGGAGAAATTCTGAAATCCACTGTCTGACCTGGGTGTCATTTCTGCTTTCTACCAGTACATACAGTGCAGGTGTATCCAGTCTCTCATAGGCTGAAGAACAAAAAAGTAACTTGAGATGCAAGAGAATGCATAAGCATTTGAGAGTGCTTAATTTATTGTTTCAGATACGGTTTCGGTGTTATGTGTATCCTATGCATTTGACTTGATTGACCTTGGGTTTTATTTTTCTTTTTTTCAAAGTTTAATACTCAATATCTTACACAATTACAGTTTTTATAGAAAGGAAATTAAATCAAGCACTATAACAAATACCTGCCTTTTTGCAATGTAAAATAAAAATGTTGTTTTCCACCCTTCTCCCTCAAGAACTCTATCAGCAGCAAATGGTAATTCAGACTGTTGGTGCTGTGCAGTGTTACCTACCACAAAACCTTTAAACCTGTACCTTAAGTTTTGCAATTCTAAATTAATGTCTCATTCATGTAATTTCATCTCTCATTTGCACAGTCCTTTAGTTCTGGCTGGCTTAAGTAGCTACAAGCAGAGGACCTGCTGGTTTAAAGATGAGTAATCTCAGTTTTAATTGGGATGAGCCATATGTGTTTCATGAGGTGCTGTTGACAGTTTAGAGACAAGTAGTAGTACGCTGTTGTCTTCTGCTCTGTTAGGTCAAGTGGCCAGATCTAACCATATTAACAACCATTGGAATACTAATGTGACTAATTTTAGGGCTGGAAATATTCCAAATATTGTTGTGGCTACAGTTTTAAGACCACTGTTTTAGTTATTGAGCCCCAACATACTATTTGGAGTACGAGTCAAGTGACTTTTCCTCCCACTTTTGAACAAGGGTCTAGTTTGCAGAACCACACCTTCTAGGGGACAGAGTGAGTGTCATGTATAACATGATGACTCTTTTTTTTAATTAAAGCATGGCTCAGGCAGGTTTTAGAGCAGTAAAACAATTTATGGTAAGTGAAGTTTCCTGTAATTCCATCTTCCCTGTGTTACTACAAAGGCTGGTGTTCTCTATTTCTTTCCATAGATACTCACGTTGCCTTTGTCCATTTTATAAAGTCTCTAGACTGTCTCTGGAGTGACATACCGAATAGTTGTAGTAAGATTGTTTTTGTAATGTTTCAACTGGTTTCACAAAGGTACCTTACCTCTAATTGTCTTTTTCTCTCCTGCTTTTCCTCTCCAGTGTTTTATATTTTGCTGCATCGCCGTAATCAAGAAAATTAGGTTTCAATAGTATTTGTACTATCAGTAGTGCTATTAGAATAGTCATATAATAATTTTGGGTAGAAAGGTGCCTCATAGTAAGGCTTTCTGTGCATCCTCATGCATTTGCCTTATGAGACAGTTTTTGCCAGTTAACTCTGTTCTCAGTTTCTTTCCACCACATGCTGTTAATATTTTGCTTTTTGTTTTAAATAGCCTTTTAGCTTTTCTGATACATACTGTGGTTTTGATCAGTAAGAATGGATGATGACATAGTGGTAATATTACCACTGTATAATGAGTCAGTTTTGTCTTAGTGTAGACTGGTTTTTGCCTACTCATGTAATTAATTAATTTTAATTATTAATTATTTATTAATTTTGCCTGTTAATGTCATGACTCATTAAACTTGGATGTGAGCTGATTGTCAGCTGAGAAACTGCTGATGGTGATTACAAGAGTCACTTGGCTGATCACAAGTCTGCACATGCTTACGCTTCCAGAAATACTTTAATTTTGATGATCAGGGGGCTCAGCTGGCTGAAGTTCTTGAACTATTGATAAAATATGGTATGTGTCTTCTACCTGAAATACAGTAACTAGTTCTCAGTACATGAAATTAGCATATGTTTATATTCCATATGCAAATGAGTTGGATTTCACAGAAAGCATTTTTGAGGCAACTGTAATTCATAACTGAGTAACTGCCTCATTCCAGATGCACGGTGTAAGCAATTCAGAAACATAATGCCCCACACAGGGGGACATAGGAGTTGTCTTTTGGTGTGTGTTGTACAGGAGCAGCAGTGGTAAACTTTGAGGCATTAGGGATTACATTGAATCTGGCTTTCTTGCTTTGGAATGATTTTGGAGTTTGTCCTATGTCCTTTTTCTGACTTGTGTAACTAACCCATGTCTGAATTTTTGCTACATACCATTAATCTGGTTATGAATTTGGCAACCAAAGGAAAGTAAGTCAGTCAAGCTTTTCTTCTGTTTGGATGACTCGAAAGAGAGAATATGCTTCTGACTGGCAAAGGCTAATGAACTAATAGCTAGCTTCACAGTTAAACATACTGAAGTATAAGCAGTCCTACTGCAATAGTCAGGAGGCAGCAAACTCATGTTATACTGGAACATGCTGAGTGAAAGGTCGAAGACATAACTGGTTTAGAAAGAGAAGATTGAGTTAGTTCCTGACTAGTCCTCAGAGGACAGTTTAGCCTCCTGTGTTTTGTGATAGACGTATGCACATGGTCCAAGAAGGGCAACAATTTTAACATTTTACATGGCTGGAGGTTGTGGGTGTCTTTTGGTTGTTAGAGGAATAAATTTGGTACTCATTGGTCTTCAATCAGCTTGAACTTCTGTCTGGTTAAGAGTAGCAGCTTATGCTGTTGCAGAAAGCAGTGGGCCTGCCTTTTCATATGCAGGGCTTAGTATTCACAGCCATATAATGAGCTTCAGGGAAAAAAAAAAAAAAAGACTTGTTCAGTTTGCTTCCTTGATTACCTCAGTGGCATAAGAGGAGGAACAAGGAAAAAGATTTGAATTTTTGACAGCAAAAGGGCCTTGCTTCTGCCTAAAGTGACTGCTTACTATTTAAAAGCAAACTGTACTTTTCTGCTCCTTGCAATACCCTTCTGATGTTGGAACACATTAAGCTACTTCTTCCAGGATATCATATAGTTATCAAACTAATCATTTCTCATCAGATAGCTTTATCATCCTTAGCTTTTAACAATATATGTTAGAATTACAGAATTGTTTTGGTTTGAAGATACCTTTAAGATCAGCAAGTCCAGCCGTTAACCCAGCACTGTCAGGTCACCACTAAGCCATGTCCCTCAACACCACATCTGTATGTCTTTTAAATACCTGCAGGGATGGGGACTTCACCACTGCCCTTGGGGAGCCTGTGCCAATGCCTTACAACCCTTTCTGTTAACACCACTTGTGACCAGCCACCACCTGGATTTAACTCCATTCACCACCACAATGGGCTCAGTCATCCAGCCAGTTTTTTTATCCAGCAAAGCACATGCCTATCTAAGCCACAAGCAGCCAGTTTCTGCATGAGAATGCTGTAGGAAACAGTGTGAAAGGCTTTACTAAAGTGTAGGTATACAACATCTGCAGCCTTTCCCTTGTCTGCTAAGTGGGTCACCTTGTCATAGGAGGAGATCAGGTTAGTCAAGCAGGACCTGCCATTCATAAACCCATGCTGACTGGGCCTGATCATCCTGTATGTGCCATATGAGGAAGGCTTAAACACTCTCCTTCAACTTTTATTAATAAGTGTTAATATCAGTATGCTCTGATCACCCCTGCCCAACAGTGATGCTACCATGTCTATTTAAAGCTCATAACCCATAATTGGGATACTTATTTTAATAGTAAAATTTGTTTTCTGAAATTTGACAGAAAACTTTGCTCTCACACAAATACCAATCTGGTAAAGAGATGCTTACCACACTCAGACTGGAATACAGTTAAAAGGGTTCATCAAAAGAAGATACGTGTGCTCTATCTTTATTACATGTGTTTAAGTTACTCTTAGCTGCTACATTAACCATTTTTGATAAAAAACAAGATATTAAATTGAACAGCAGATGCTTAGATAAAATTATCATTGCTTACCTCTATGAATGTTTTAATATTAACTTATGTCTTTCTAGGAAGGAACAAAGTGTGAAGTTCCCTGAAGACTTTTCAGTTAACCTTCCTAATCTCCTTAAATTTATTTTGCATCATTCAAGTCTTTCTTCATCAGAGCCCTGTACCAAAGAATGCCTACATAAAGAGACAGTTCTACAGCAAGGACACATCTCTCACTTAGAGAGAGAAATTCAAAGGTTAAGATCAGAAATTAGTGCCCTTCATCAGGTCCACGACCAGCTTGAAGCACAGCTTTCTGAAGCTAGGAGAGAGGAACATAGACTACAGCAGCAAAAACACACACTGGAAAAGCAGCACAAGACTCTGCAGCTCCACAGTGAGCACTTACAGGCCACATATGACCAGAAGAATCAAGAATTATTAGAAATGGCTGAAAAGCTTCAAGAATTAGCTGATGCATCAGAAAACCTCCTTAAAGAGAATACTTTACTGAGAATCCTTGTGGCATCAAGGGAAGGAAAGCTACAGAGTAAAGATGAAATTAAAGAATCCCTTCAGTCAGAGCAAACACTTTCTGAAGATAATGATATACCAGTTTCAACAGCTACTGCCACATTAGAGGAAAAAAAGATTGATAATACTGATACCATAGAGACAAAACACAGTAGTGGGAACAGGACAGAATGATTGCTTACACAGAATCAAATGATGCAGTATTGGGTAGGTATTTATGCAAATTTTATTGAAATTCATTGTAAATAAAGACATCTTCCCCACATGATCTAGAAAAAGAAAAATCAAATGGAATATTTTTGTATACTTGAACAACGTATTAGATACCCACATCTACAGAGAAGAGGAGAATGGAAAACACTTTCTGCACTTTACTACTGCACTAACTTGCAAACACCTATCCATTTAAATTAAAGATGGTTTTTAGGGACAGCAGTGTGAAGCACTTCCTGACTAAGGACCAGTTATTTTTAACTGGGTTTCTCTTGCAGCTGCTAGAAGAGAAATTAGACCTTCGATTTATACTTCTCCATAATTCCTGAAGTTTGCCCTTTACACTGCATTCTTTGCTGAATTAAAATAGAGATGCTTCATCTGTGCAATCAGTAAACTTGAAGAGACAAAGTCATCTTGCTACAGTTACTCTGTTCTAGACCTTCAGCACTTTGTATCACTTTTGTATGCTAGTTATCTGACTGTCTTGAAACCTGCAAGAGCCATGTGTGAACTGTTCTCTACTGAAAACTAAAGAAAGTCTTACAGAATTATTCCTATTCTCCTTGATTTGTAAGAGGTCTAGAATACAGCAGTTTAAGTGCATGGGGCTGGTTATACATGCAAGTCTCATGAGACCTAGTATCTTAAAAACACCCATGTGCCAGGGTAAGAACAACACTATCAGCTCTACTGTGTGTAGTACTCAAGAGGCAACAGCAGGGGCTTTTTGCTACTGACAGCATTAGTTTTGCTTCAAATTGTAGCCTTCAATTAAAAAAAAAAAAAAAAAAGGCAAATGTAGCACTAAAAATGCAAGTCAACATCTTACTGTAGAAGAAAGGGACAAGACTTTTTGTCTAGGCCATTGTCTTGCATATAGTTACAATTCTCAAGCAAGCTTGCTAGGCCTATGTTACTTAGTTATTCCCTATTTACAGGTACAAGAAGCAAGTCTAAGGCTTCCTATAGAGCTGAAGAACTTGGACTTCATTATTTGTAACTTATCTCAGGGAACAGATTTACAGCAGCTTTTTTCTCCTAGGCAATTAAGTGTTTAAAAACGTTGGTAGGCAAAAGAAGCTACACTTAAAGTCATAGAAAACAGGTCAGCAGCCTCAAAGCATGGTATGCCTACCCTAGAAGTTTTAGAACATGTAAGCTAATATGTAAGCTGCCATTGATGGCTCAGTATTGTCCCTTCTCCTCCCCTCGAAACCTCTTGAGGTCAGAACTCACCATTTAACACATCTTTTTACAGTTCCCATGGCTGAACTATAGCCCAGAGCAGGAAAAGGAAGGGATGTCCTTATTTGGAAGGACTTCACCATTGCTTGACAGTTTGTGTAAGTTTTTAGCTAGCAATCTCCCTTGCCCATATCAGCATTTATTTTTGTAGGAAAGACTTAAACTTATATCAGTACAGTTAAATCAAGAGTTATCTACAAGATTAACTGAATTTTATAGTTGACTGTCTATAGACTAAAATGCCTTTTTACAACAGGCTGTTAACATACACCCTAACTGCTAGATACACAGACAGGGGTTCTAAGAAATTTCTTACTATTTTCACTTACGCCAGTTTTAGTAAGTAACACTTCTGCAGTTTCAGCATGCAGACCTACAGAAGGGAAAAGCCTGCTCTTACTGCCATTTCAAACTCCTGGAAATCTTCTGGACCATCCCTGAGAGTTCAGCATCCATCATTAGTTCCCAGGTTGGAATCCATCAAAATGGCAGTTTCCTTGCAGTTTCCCTCTACATAGTTAGAGAACTCAGTTCTAGCAGCCAAAAGCTTAACCTACCTAGCTGCAAATAAAGGAAATAACTTCCTTTCTTGTAGCTCCTGTGTTTCCTCCCTCAACATGTTACTGAAGGCTTATACCTTCTTTCCAGAGAAAGTATTCTCCATCAGTCCAATAAGCTGTTAAGAGTAGGACTTCTGACTCCGTGGCTGCACACTCAAGTGAGTAACAGAAGTAAGCTTTAACTGCAGATTTTGTTTTGAAGGTCTGGAATTCCATCTGCAGTTGTGGTTCAGGAGTCCCCTTGTGTGTTATGTACAGTTGCATCATATTATTCCCATATGCTGTGGGACACAAAAAGCTTCTGTCAGCCTATTTACAGTTCACAGTTGTAAAGTAGTTCACGTTACAGTAGTAGCTCCATCAAAATAGGCTCAGCTAAACATTCAAGTAACAAAAAATGCTAGTAGTCTCTTCACACCAATATATGGCAGTGTCCATTGCCAGCAATGGACGTTATGCCAGGTGAGTTGGCTCCTGTGATAGAGGAATTAGGATACACAGTTGATGCAAAGTGCAGCTTCTCAGTGCATGCAGTTGCAAACAAAATTTATTTAATCCTCATCAGGATGTTTTCTGATGAGTAGTGTGCATGTGACCAGGTTCTTCACAGTATAGATTCTTCTGCTGGTTACACACATCATAGGCATAGTCCCTGTACATGTGTTGCTCCAAGTTAGCTAGGTACTTCTGTGCCATTTGGAGTTAGCTTAGCTTTCCTCTCAACACAAGGTCCTTTAGCAGAGTACTGCACCAGAAGAAAGGGCTCTTTGGTTTCTCCTTCACCAACAATGCTTTCCTCATCTTCAGACTGGCTGATCCTCTGCAGACGCAGGTAACACCAGCAGCCCAATATCAAGGCACCAAGAGCCGCAATAGCAATCAAAATAACAATAACAGTCACCACTCCAGTGGTGGGGCTGTGATCCATAATAGACATGGTCAATATTTCAGATTGTCTGGCTTCAAGAAGATTCTTCTGTCCTAGGCTTGCTGCATCTTCAAACTCCTACAGTGGAAAAAAAACACTTAATGAAGTTTGCAATTTACCATATTCAGGAACATTATAATCATGGTATCATTTGCAGTGGCACATGACCCTCTTGCATTCAGTGCTTTGAGCTTCTCACACTCCTATAGTTCTTCCTCACCATCTTTATTGCAGTCTCTCAGCTGCAACAGCAGCATCTTCATACTAACCCTGCAGGAGAAGTCAGTCTTAACCAAACTTGAGCCAGAACCATTAGGTTAGTGAGTGTTAACCATTGCACTTGAATTCTCACCAGCATTTCAACATGAAAAAGTCAAGGCAATTCCAGTGCAGTTCTTCACCAACAGAACTCAAGCTGGAGTCTAAGTTTATTCCCTAACATCTCATGGAATGACAGACCCATGCATACTGCCGCACAGCCATCTCAGCAAGGACACGTCCACTAATGAGTTCACTGAAGTTCAGCATGAGTGTCATTAGGGTCCAGTGTCACATAACTAACTTGCATACACTCTGGCTGCATTTCCAGCCCTGTAAACTACAGCAACCAGTAGCTTGGAGTGTATCTGATAAAATCAACCGGAGTCCTGCAGACCCAATTTTGCCTAAGTAAGAAAGCCAAAACTAACCGCAGCACACACCCTCAGCAGAGCTCTGTGCCCAGTGCAGCCAGAGCAGTGTATGATTTTTGTCATGGTCACCTTGGTTCTGCAGTGCTTATTCACACAGGGTGAGCTGAGGATGATGAGTTACTTTCATGTAGTTCATTTTCCCCAGGACATGTCTGAACTTCAGCACTGTTTGGTCTAACCACAACAGTACAGCATCAGCATAAAAGATGGTTTACCTTGCTTGTAATGCAGGCACTGCATGTCCACATTAAGCCCTCTTCTGCAGCTTGCATAGTTGCTGGCACCAACAACCACCTACTAGCACTATTTCTCTATAGCAGTTTGGTACAGCACAAAACCTTACATTAGAACTAAACAGTTACTGTCACCTAGTAAATAGCTTTTAATACTGGAAACTAGTATTGCAAATGTTACCTCTCTGCCAGACTTCAAGTGAGTAAACAGCATCAGCTATATAAGGTATGAAACTTTGCATATCACCATCCTCTGTATCACCAGGACCTTTTAGTAAGCTGTTTTTTAGACCTCAGCCTAATAGCTAGCATGGCACAGACCTTTGTGAGCAGTCATGAGGAACAAATTTGAAAGCAAGAGCTAGATGTTAGGTCCAGGTAAAAAAGGACCTACATCTACCTGGACTGTAAGAGAATATATTTCTCCTTCCCCCTTTTTAACAGCCACAGACTGCAGTGGTCTCAGTTTGACCTGGAAAATACAGGCAGGACTGAGAATTCCTGTATGAAGGAGAAACAGGGCTCTTGAAGGGTCCAGATGTCTGTCCTGAGACAAGGCTTTCTCTTAGCAGGTTACACACTGGGCTCTTGCCACTGACTTTTCTTTTGAGATCCTGAGGAGTAAAGCTGGAGCAGGAAGTCCAGTTTGAGAAGGTGCTTTTTCTGAACAAAGCACGCAGAGTAGTTCAGAGTTAGAGGTAAGCATTTATTGCTGTCTTGTATGAAGGGGTCTCAGCAGGCACCAGGAGGAACCTTGCAGGCCCACATGGACTCCATGAGAGGGTGACTTCAGTCACTGGCAACTCCCACACAGCTGTTTATAGAATAGATGAAGTTCTACAGTAGATGCCAGTCAGGAGCATAAGCAGAGTTTCAAGGTGCAGAGCTGACCAGGAAGAACATGCTGATTACTTTGGATATGACAGTTTTCTTCATCCTCTGCTCTAGCAAGTGAACTCAGTCATGACAGCTCCTAGAATAAATCCACATGAATGCTTTACAAAAGGACAGATTTAACAACTGGGAGGTCATCTTTTCTTGTAGAAGTCTTGCTCCTAACTATACACAATGAAAAATAGCAGACTTATCCTTGAAGTCTAAGGGGTCATTTGTATTTATTATCACCAACTAACTAGAAGAGCTCTTTAAGACAACTGAGATGTTAACAGTAGTAGATATAAACAGAACAGAAAGTTGCAGGACCTGTCCCTGAGGCAGGTTGTTACACAGGAATGCTCACTCTGTTTACACTATAAAGTTACTTCTAGCTGAGTTAGGCTCTCCTGTGTCTCAAGTGATTTTTCTTTGGTATGGCAAGGTAGAAAGCGTGAGAGATGGGACAACTAGGACCTATAGGATGCACGAGACTGATTTACCCTTATTAAAAAATTTCCAGCCCAAATTTGAGTGCAACACAGCAACAGGCAGATTCCTCTTCAAGATCTTTCTTGGCCAAATCCATAGGTTTTTACCTTTAAAATTCTGAATGCTTTTTGATTTGATTAAAACTTCAAAAGATTTCCTTCAGTTTGGAGTCCAGGACAGAAGAGAGCACAACTTCCTCTGGATGTACTGCCCAGTAAATTTATTTTCTCTAGGCACAGAGAAAAGTGTGATAGCACATTAATACGGTCAAGATCATCAGACTGCATCAAGAAGTCCTTTCTAGCTTCTATTTGGAAAGCTCCTCACATCTTTGCACCATACCCTAGTTACTGCTAAGAGTTGTAGGAGAAAACAAGCCTAAATCTCTTTGAAAAGATTATTCCATGGACATTGACCAAGAAAAAGGACAACTAGATAAAATTCAAGGTCACTTTCTCAAAGCACTTCAACGCCACTTCTCAATGAGATAGTGTAGAAGTGATTCCTTCTGCAGGCATATCCTTCCCACTCAAGGAGCCTGGAGCCAGCACCCTGTATGAAGTCAGGTATTAAGCATCTGCACAGATGTACAATGGCAAACAGCTAGTTAGTGGTGCATCATAGTAACTGGGATGGTAGCACGGTTATGTTATTAGCTGTGGATTGTTTTGTTTCAAACACTTGCAGCGTTCTGGTACTTAGAGATGCAGTGGTGTTGCTAGCTCACGCTGCTATTTTTCTGACTTGGGTCACTGTATACCTAGAGCTAAAGCTCTCCTGCAGCCTTAATTCTATCCTTAGCACAGTGCATTTACATGTTGTAACTACAGTAGTAAGAACTACTAGAGAGGCCTTTGGTTTCTGTGGTGGTTTCTAGACGCAGAACTCCAACCTCAGTACTCTTTCCACCAGCAACTGATTGAAATCAAGGTTAAGCTGTCTTCAGAGTCCACTTCTTGATGGGAGAAATACCACATTCTGTAGATACCCTTAAGTTGATCTAATGGAGATTACAACTAGCTTTCAGACTCACTTTCCCTTAAAGCATATCTGAGCTAAAAGCACCCATAAGCACCACTGACTTAATTTATCACTTTTACTGTAAGATGTTAAAAGCCATAAATCCCTGATCTTCAAAGGGATTGCAAACACCACCCATATACTTGGTGGCACTTCTAGTGCTATATCCCTTCCCACCACTCCCATTACCAAAGCAAGCATCAGAGCATATTTACTCATTAGCAAGATTAGTCAGATTCATTGCTGGCAACTGCAAACAGCCTATCCCAGTTCTTAAAAAAAAAAAAAACAGTGAAAACATCAACTATAAACCATTTTTCCATAAGTAACTGCTGCTTTTCTTTTTTGCCTAATACCAGCTTCTAGTTGGAACTTAATTTGTGAAGTTTTTCTAAATTCAACTCAGAAGCTGTAGATAAAGGACAAACAGAAAGGCAACTTAAACTGCAGGGGACAAATTCAATGCAAGACTGGTATTAGCTTCTAAACTAAGATTTTCATGATTATAGGCATTCTGCTGCTACATTTGCTACCATTAATGCCTGTAGGCATGTTTCTGAAAAGAAATATTACCACCATAGAAGCCAAAGCTATAAGGAAGGGTCTTCAAAAGCAAGTCTACTACAGTTCACCCAAATACATCATAGTCCTCAAGCAGTTGTGTTTAAGATGTAAGTGTTAAGTCTTTGGTTTTTTGGGTTTGGGGGCAAGGTGAGAGGTAGACTTTCTATTATAGTATTTCACCTGAAGTATGGATGTTGAATGGGACAGGGCAAAGGAAATGAGAATAAAACTACCAGAGTGACCTTCACCCTAAGAAATAAAAAAAATTAGTAAATCTTGGTTAGACTACTTAGTTAAAAAGCTTCCGTAGTAAGGCCTTTAAGAGGCAAATTAACAGCAGCTTGCACTACATGCTACTAATTGCAAAAAAGTTTTCCAGTATGTGCCAGTAATGTTACTTTTGAGGAATGCTGCATGCTCATGACAAGAGGCCTTTACAACACAGGAGTCCTCAGGCTTCACCATTTCCCATAAAAAAAGTGGTATCCCTGTTATTCTTAATTCCAGTTAATGCCCCCTCTTTCTGATAAAGCCAAGTTACCCTGCAAAAATGGGAGCTTGGCCAGAGGCTATTTTAGAAGCAGGGAGCTGTTCAGTAGAAGCTTTTGATGCAAATTTTCTCCTCCCAACTCTTACCATACTTGTAATGAGGAATGAAAAAGCAGGGAAGGCAGCTAAAAAAGGGCTTTTCTGTGACTAATTAGTTATGGACAGTGTTCTAACAACTCACCACTTGAGCAACTGTTAGAAATACTAGAATGAAAACCGATACTTAGCATTGTTGACTGGAACAGCAAGAAGTTTCTGCATGAGGTGTAGTAGTAGCTTATGTTTAATCAAGAATCACTTTTAAAGCTTTACCCCACACAGCAGTTAGTATTTCACAGAAGACAGTAAGATGAGGAGAGGGGAGAGCAGCAGTGTAGGAAGTTTCCCAGACACAGTGACACAACTGCAAGAGTAGGCAGACCTCAGTAGCACAGCAAGTGCAGTAGGTTTACACTGTAACTGCTCGTCAGGCAAGCCAGCCAGTTTATGCAGAACTAAAAGCAGATTTCTAGCATTAAGACCATGTTTGCTTCAGAGGCAACTGCATGGCTGGCAAAGCATCTGTCACACTCTAGATTTGTATTTGTCAGTGTCACATCTACGTGGAGCTCTGTAAGAGTTCTGTCCTGATAACAGGGTCACTTCTCACAGTTATCAGAAAACATACTGTTTATATCCTGTGGCATAGCTTAATTCTTGACATAATAGAAAACTTGCTGAGACAGCAACATCAAGCTTGCTAATAAAAAACTTCCTTTTTTTACACATTCAAGGTAGTTCTCCATATGTGTGGTTTGGGGTTTAACAGCTTCATCTAATGGCAGCTAGGTAGCATCCATACATTTCTGATAAGCAGTTTTTAATCGCAGCTCAAATCTTCAGACTGCAAGTTCCCCAAAAGTCTATCACATACCTGTATGGAATAGCTCAAGAGCTCAGGCTAGGAGTCCTCTATTCAGTTTCAGAATCACCTTACTAAAAAAGTGAAGGTCACAGTGGTTTTGGATCTTGTCTGACAAGTCCTTCTCCTCACTCCTCCCCTGTGGAGGAGGATCACATTAGTCTCTGGATGCTCCGCATCCAAGTCCCTTTTGCTCTTGACTTCCCAGAGTTACATAATGTCTAAACATTACCTTCCGGTACAGGCAGCCAGGGAAAGAAGATCTGATACTGTTTTACCTACCTGCTAATCAAGGCAAGAGTCTTACAGGTTTTTCCAAGTTCCTTAGGTCTATTCAAAAGCATCATCTACTGACAGATGTCTACACCTGCATTCACGGCAGGAAGAGGAAGAGCACGAGACAGCACGGTACACTGCGGATGCTCAGAGGAAGGAACAAGATTCATTTTGAACAAGTCTACGTTACCGTGAACTCCCAAGACTGTCAGGCATGATGGTCAGTTTGGACTTAGGCTGCAGCACGTACCTAGCTCCTCGCACTGGCTTTGCAGCGCTGAGCGAACGGGGGTGAGCCTCTCCGGCCGAGAGGAGCCCGGCTGGCGGCGGGTACGGCCCGCACCCACCCAGAGCTGCTGCTGAGAAGCAGCGAGGCATCGCCTTGTGACTGCAGCACGGCGGCGGCAGCTGTAACCGCGCCGGGAGAAGGGGCCGAACGCCGGGCGAGCGGCGAAGCGTCACAGGCCTCTTGGGAGCAGGGGGCAGAGCCGCCACCCGGGAGCCCCAAGCCACGCCGCGGAAGCCTGCGGGTTGCTCCGGCCCCGCTTGGGAGCGAGACGGGTCCAGGGCGAAGCCCGCCGACGCCCGGGCGCGGACCCCTCCCGCCGGGCCGCCACAGACACAAAGAACGACTCCGCCGCGGCGGCGCCCGGAAAGAGGCGGCCCCGGCCCGGGGCTGGGGGAAGCACAGGCGGCCCCTCCCGCTGCTCCCGAGGCTCCGGCCCCTGTCCCGACGCAGGGCCCTCTCCGAGACAACAGCCCGCGCTCCGGCTCACAGCATGGCGGGCCCGACCCCCCGCCCGAGCTCTCGGGCCCCGCACGGCGCCCGGCCAAGCCTCCCACCGCCCTCGTGCAGGGATCGATCCTGCCACAGGACCCGCCCCAGGCGCTCACCTTCCATCGCGACCCCGCCGCTCACCGCCCCGCAACTCAGTCTCCACAAGCACCTCCACTCGTCCCCGCCCGCGCTGCCTTATATCGGGGGCCGGGCGGCGCCGCGCGGCGGCCAATCGGCGCCCGGCGCGCAGGGCCCGGCCAGCAGTAGCTGACGGGCGGGGCGGTGGCTCGGTCCTCCGCCTGCCCTTGCTTCCCCGGACAGCGGCGGTGGGCGGCAGCCGCGGGAGGGGTTGGCGGGTCTCGGGTGGCGGGGCTGGGGCGCCCGAGGAAGGCGAAGCTGAGGTAAAGCGCTCCCCTGAGGGGGCGCGCCCCTTCCCCCCGCCGCCGCTCTCGGCCGCCTAAGCCCTGCCCGGCGGCGAGGCGAAGGAATGGGGGAGCAGGGGCTGGGCGGGAAGACGCCGCCCGCGCTGGGCAGCCCCGCAGCTACCCCCGCGAAGCGACTGAGGGTGCGAGGCGTCTCTGGCCCGGCCCCAGCGCTCTCCTCGCCAGCTTCTGCGCGGGCGAAAGCCCTCAGCTACTGCCCTGACCCCGCAAGAGGCCCTTTCTCGACTCGCCGTGCAGCAATACGGCAAGAGCGCCGTTACTGCCAAGGCCACCCCAGAGGCGCTGTGGTGCCAGGTGAGCACTCAGAGCCACCGGCCGGGCCGGGCCTTCCTGCCGAGGGCTCGAGGCGGACAGCGCGACGGGCCTCCCTGGCTCCAAGGTCGTCTGTCTCAAACGGCTAGTGTGATCTCATTCCCAGTATGTCCGTTATGTTTAGTAATTCACCCCGTGGTGCTGCACTATGTAAAATGCATTAGGAAATTGCACAGTATAGGGTTTTGTCACCCTTCCGCTGAGATGGTCCTTACTGATGCCAGAGTGCAAAAAGATTGCAGAGTATTGCATCTCCTCTGAAGTGGTATAGTTGCTGGTAAAACAGATCCCAACTTCTTTGGGGTTCATTTAAGTCTTAAGAGGTTTCTGGCAAAAGGAGTTTTGAGGGAATAGACTGACAGTATATCAAGTTCAGAAGTTACCATGATTTATATAAACACCTGTTTTGCAATATAGATGCTGGTTTATGTAATTGTCATTGTTTAACCCCAGCTGCCAACTAAGCCCCACACAGACACTCGCTCACTTATCATCCCGGTGGGATGGAGGAGAGAATCAGTAAAAATGAGAAAACTCGTGGCTTGTGATAAAGACAGTTTAATAGGTGAAGCAAAAGCTGTGCAGGCAAGCAAAGCAAAACAGGGAATTCATTCACCACTGCCCGTTGTCAGGCAGGTGTTCATCCATCTCCAGGAAAGCCGGGCTCCATCATATGTAATGGTTCCCTGGGAAAGACAAACGCCATAACTCCAAATGTCCTCCCTTCCTCCTTCTTCCCCCAGCTTTATACGCTGAACATGGCATCATATGGTCTGGAATGTCCCCTTTGTCAGTTGGAGTCAGCTGTCCTGGCTCTGACCCCTCCCAACTTCTGTGCACCCCCAGCCTACTCGCTGTTGGGGTGAGGAGCAGAACAGAGCTTGACCCTGTGTAAGCACCGCTTGGCAGTAACTAAAACATCTCTGTGTTATCAACAGTGTTTTCAGCACAGATCCAAAACAGAGCCCCATACCAGCTACCATGAAGAAAATTAACTCTATCCCAGCCAAAACCAACAGAGTCATGCACAATTTTCTGCGGAGTGAAACTAATTTTTCCTTGCATTACTGCAATGCCCACCATGAGCATGAGACAATCCTAAGTGCATTGTCCCTTCCCATTCTCATTCAGTGAAAAGCAAAATATGGTCCAGGACCCAGATGGATGCCTCAACTCCCCTGCTTGCTCTCAAAGCCATGCAGACATGAGCCATCTTTTGCCTGGAAGCTGTACAGCCCCGATCACACATTCTGGTGTCTCAGGAGGCCTTCCTAAGGTGACAGGTAACTCTGGACTGCTCCAAAAGTCTATCTAGCCAGTTCATAGCATTAGCAGAAAATCTATCTCATAGAACAGACTGCCCTAAGCACACCATCTTGTATTTTTGTTTAGTCAAAAATGCATGGTGGCATGGAATACCTGATCGGGAATATTTAAGAAATGTAGTTGTTTAATGTAAAATTAATGTTTTATTTAACTTTGGATCTAATAAGTGTAGCACATCATCAGTTTCTGTTGTCTTTATGCATCAGCCACCATGGAAGAGATGATAAAGTACTACTGAACACATCCTTAATTTCAGAATCTTGTTTTAAAGGAAGACCAAGCACCAACACAGGGTTACTTTCACTGTTAGTAACTAATGGTCTGGATTGTCTGGCAAAGCAATATTGGTCATGGTAGTAACTTACCTTTGTCAAGTGAGCAGATGCAGAGGTATCCTTTGGGCCAGTACTTTAATAAGATGTCTAAATCCCCATTAGATATTTGAACCTCTGTAGAGATGCCTGTTTTACTTACGTAACCATAGATGTAGACTCCGCTGTATATGAGTTTCCTAATCCACTTCAGTGGGAAGGGTCATGCCCTTTTGTACAAAAAGCATGAATGCAATTATGACAGAGCTGACTGGTAAAAGCTATCCGTAACAGCACAGCCTTAAGAGAAGACCAGCAATCTCTTTTGGCATAATTTGAAAACTTTTTGCCTTTGAGAAACTTTTTATAGCAATTTGGTAACTCACATTTAGTAAATTGCTCAAAGAACAAAGCAGGTTCATTCACATCAGTTTCTTATCTTTGCAAATGGGCTGCTTGATCTGCACAGGCTTATAGCATGGGAAATTTCCAATCTGCTGTGGAGAAAATTCACAGCTGTTAATCCTTCAGAATTGCTTTAAAGCTTCTCTTACTTTGCCACCTTCACCTGTCACCTGTCTCCCCCCTTAATGCTTAAGACTTATAGCAGGGCCAAGGCTTTAGTGATCACTGATGCTCACAACTGGGAAGCAGAAAGAAGCTATTTTATACTATCTCAGGAGCTTCTGAAGCACGCTGACAGATTTGGTTGAAGCAATCAAGTAACATGCTTTTCAGTGTTCTAGGGAGGAAAACTTGACAGTTTCCTCTCATTTATTTACTATTGCTCCTTAGCTGTGCACAAGTAATGTGCAACCATGAACATGCGACATGCTGGTATAGCAGATAGTTTTGTCTTCCTAGGAAAAAAAAAAATCAGTAAGATTTTTTCCCCAATATTCATAACTTATATAAACAGATTTAAGAATTTTCTGAATTTTATACCATCATTAAAGTATATGCCCTTTCTTTGATGTTTTCATATTACAACACTCAACATTTTAAACCATTACATATGCTTATGGACTTCACTGGGAATTATCTGCAGAAGAATTCTGGGGTCGGTTGTAATCATTGTCACAGTCATCAGGATGTCTGCTGGAGCTACTCTGACCCCTAGCATAGTTCCCAGCAATGCTGATTTAAAGCATTACTAATTATAGAGATTCTTTGGTTTGTCTTCAGGGATTATACCACAGTCAGAGAAATTCATGATCAGATTAAGATTTGCCCTCATTTTATTTTCTTAGGAAGAAATTGTTTCCATTTTTTCAAATGTGTTCAGTAATCATCTTTGCGCCCTAGAAAGTGTATTGGGGGAACAGACTTGTCCACACAGAACATTTTCTTATGTTTTAACTGTTCCTTAGAAATAGCTGGTTTGGAAGTCTAGAGAGGGATTGTTAAAAAGAACAAACTGCCACAATCTCTTTTCAAGGAGGTATAAATGTCAACTTGCACCTTTACTTACAGGTGTACTGGAAAGCACACACCACAGAGAAAAGGGGACCAGGCTGAATCTCTCTAGCAGCTTGGGCAGGTAAGTTTTATCTTTTCTTATTTCACCTGAAAGAAGGGAATGAGAAATTATTAATCCAGCTCTGCACATGAGGAGGAATGAATATATATGAAGAGTCTGTCCAGATCAAAGTTTTATTTTTAAAGGTTTTATAAAACCCATGGGGTAATACTAAAGCAAGACTTGCTTCCTCTACCAGGGCTTGTCTTGCATTCTTCTGCTGTGGAACCCTACCAGCTTCCCATAGCCTTGTGCTTAAGAAATCACGTGTTGTTTTTTTGTACTCAGTCATGGATGAAGCTCTAACTTCACAGCTGATCTCCACAGCTCTAACTGTTGGCTGAAAGTTTGAGGTTGTTTTTTACCTTTCGGCTATTTGACATAAGACATACTGGTTGACCTCCTCAGTATATTAGGAAGTTGTCTGCTTGTGTTTGCTTGCTGTATCCTGTCCACTAAACTTGGGAATTTTTTTCATGCTTGCAAAGCTAAAGCTTCTGAGTGACATAATGTCATTGCAGCTTTAGTGTGTTGGATAGCAAGTGGATAAACTCTGAGGCCCAGGGTTGAATATGGATCTTAGAAAAAATTTCTTTACAGAGAGGGTTGTTGAGCATTGGACCAGGCTGTCCAGGGAGGTGGTGGAGCCCCCATCCCCTGGAAGTGTTTAAAAGACATATAGATGTGGTACGGGGCAACATGGTTTAGGGACCCTGGAAATGCAGGGTGAACAGTTGGTCTTGATGATTTTACAGGTCTCTTCCAACCAAATGATTCTGTGCGATTTTGTGTATTTGTCCATAGTGAAGGGAACTAATTTCCAGTTTTCTAGGAAAGAAAGAAGGATTTTGGAATTATCAGACAGGTTCCACTAATACCACTATTTTAATTTTCCATCTCATTCAGAAAATGTGGTGTGTTTGCTGATCAGTGATGAGAGTAAAGGCAATTGATACTCCTGAGACCAGGGGAATGAACACACTGCTTTATTTTAAAGTGTTCAGCAGTCATTACAAAATAATATCACTGGTTACCCTGTGCAGTTATGAATATCCATTTGTATTTATACCTATATATTCTTGTGTCCATGCTGCACCTTACTCTTAATTTTACTATGGCCCAGAAAGTGCAAAAGCACTTTTAAGATTAGTGTGAGAGTAGACTCACAATATATCTGAGTAGTTGAACCATTCACTTCAGTATTAATGCCACCTTCAGGAATACCCACCTTAACTGTTTAAAAGAAAACCCTCAAAAGATAGTCCTTTTGTGACAGCAGTAATGATGATATGAATTCTCTTATTCTGATTAGTGCTGTAGAGGTACTTCATAATGACAGGCTGTGAATCCAGGCCAGGAGAAAAGGATTGTTTAAAACCCATTTAATCATAAGCATAGCTTCATGCTTCTGAAGGCTGAAGGCCTTTTTTTGGCATAGAACCTATCTTGGGACAAGAGGTGTTTCTGCTTGCATGCCTTGCCTACTGTCTTGAAAGAGCAGCTTTGATATGTAATTACACAGATGATAATCAGAAGTGTGAAAACAGTGCTATACATCACATTGACCCAGGAAAGTCTCGTCTTTATTTTGCTGCAACAAAACTAGGATGTCCTATTCACTTCTACTGCTTCCAAATATGCAAAAAGAGAAATTTCTTCTCTTTTGCTGTGTGGAAACATCTCTGTTCCATGATTTGGAGGCTGGTTTTATACCTGAAGGCTGATGAGCAAGGTACAAGGCATTGCCTTTCTGCAGCAGTTATTTATAAAGCTTTATGCCAGAGTTGTGAAGCCTACTGAGAAAAAGCATCTGACGATTGTGCCACCATCTCAGGCTCTCTCAGTCTATCTGGTTGTATACAGACAGTTTCCCATCCTTTCAGGTTATTACTTGGAATCCAACAGTTATTTTAAAACATGTTATTTTAAACATGACACCATACAGGTTTAGCAAAATTAAATGTTGCTTTGTCATTAGGCTGCAGGGACTGTCTGTATTAGACATGAGAGGCAACAGTTTCCTAGCTGAAAAATCTGGCAGTGTAATAAGCTTTGCTTTGCAGGAACAGTGTTTGCCTGGCACTATAGGTAACTGTGTACTGCTGAAAAACAGATCCCTTGATAAACATTTGGAAACCACATTTGGTAGAGTTGTTCAGCATTTCCTTCAATTTAACTTTACCACACAGACATATGCAACAAAGCTATTCCCTCTTCCGAAACTGGACGCAGAGCCAAAAAGTTTTTATTTTAGTTCTTTGTCTCATCCATGGAAAAAGAATACATATTTTATGTTCCTGTATGTAGTCGCCTTTTCCTTTTCTTGATGAACTTAGCACACTCCTATTTCCTTCTGTCATCAGTAGTGTGTCCCACAATATGCTTTTATTTTGGCAATCTCTTTTTTGTAGGACAGACAGTCTGCAATCCCATCCTGACTTTCTTAGTTTGAAATCAAAGGACTGCAAAAATGGGTATGATCAGATCAGCAACAGCTTAGTCTCCTTCGTAGCCTGCAGATACTCCAGAGGAGCAAGGACCAAAATAAAAAATAGTCTTAAAAAATGACTGATAACTGTTAAGTCCATGGTTGGGGTTTTTTTTTCATTTTTAATGAGGAAACATTTCCTGATAAATGGGGTGATGGAGCTACTTTCTGGAAGAGCTGACCGCATGAACTACTATAGAATAGTATGAAAATATGTAAAGAGAAAGGACATTACCCTCCTTTTACTAGATAATATTAACATCATGGTGGATTTATCAGGATTATAAAATTAGGAAATGTAACTCCCCTCTTCCCCCCGCCAAGAAACCAAAATACAGCTTTTAGAGAATTATCTTTTTATAAATCTTTCTTTTGAGAAATGTGAGTTAGGTTATGTATGTCAAAAGTTCAGTGTAAATTTGGGTTTTGTGATGTTTTTGTTTGGAAAAGCTCTAGTTTAGAAAATCCTTTATTACAGCAGAATTAATGCACTGGTAAAGCTATTCCCTACACAACAGTTTACAGTAGCTGTCAGCATCACATGTTTTCTAAGCACTACACTCGCTGCATAGCAACTGTGCTAGGGTAATCTGGCTGCAAGTCATCCATGTGTGCACTCCTGTCAGATAAAGGGACTGTGCTGCAGGATTACCCACCAGTCATTAGTCATTAATGACAAGATAACTTTCTTCCAGTACAAAGGGCCCTGCAGATTCCCCAGAGTGAATGCAAAAGGCTTCAAAAGAACTCTGCATTTTTGTGTAAAAGAAGGCCTAGACAGTATTCCTTATGGTGATGTTGCCAGTCAGCAGTTATTCCCTGGAAGGCAACTTCTGGAGGAAATATTTCACCTTTTTTCTTCTACTGTATTTCAGAATTCCAAAAGTGGAAGTGCATATTCTTTGAAGCTGATATTAACTGATGTAAGAAATCGGATCACTCTACTATGCTGAAAAGTGTGTTATCATTTAAATAGGTTGAAGACATTTCTCTCATTCCTGTCTATTCCCTAGATGCTCTTACACCCTGCTCTCCATTTTAGAGGCTTCTGTGTCTCTTGAAAGGTCTTGTATCTACTAGACTTTCCTGTGAAATTTCTCTGGTGTTATTCTTTATTGCAGCTATACAAATAATGGATAGTCTGGATAGCCTAGACCTCTCTGGAGCTAGACACTGTAGTTGATCCCATGCCAGCAGCTGGACTGTGGCACCAGCTGAGTGCTAGCAAAGACAACATGCTGTACTGGGGCCTGTAGGATATTGCAAATTGAGTAACAGAATATATGGTGCATGTGCTGCTGGAGAGAGCAGTAATTTATGAATATGGGGCAATTCCCTTAATTCCTCTAGGCTTGTGAAGAGTCTAGAACTCTATGGTGAGAATATTAGCAGGAAAAACAGAGAACAGGTAATCTGAAGGACCAGAAAAATGCTTTAAAAAGCTAAAGGAGAATTCAGAGCACTGGGAGAGAGTGACAGTATCACCCCAGCAGCCTGTGCAGATGATCCCAAACATGATAGCCCTTTTCCATTTTACTCGTTGTTGAGGCATGGTAACTATGGAAAGGCTCTGAATGTAGCTGCAGGTGGGATGTAGGATATCAGCTATGAAATGATTCTGAAAACAGGCTTCTGGCATTAGGTAAACATTTCTTTAACAGAATAATCAACAAAATACGTAGGTATTCAAACATGAAAGGTATTACTAAGGTGCAATTTACACCTCTGAACAGTTATAACTGTGAACAGTTTAGCTTAATATAGTGTATGGTTTCCCTTGGAGTCTATTTCTTACCGGTCATCTGGGTAGGGCTGTGACCAGCGTGATTATTTGTATCTCATATTCCCATTTTAAGTAGTAACAGTTACTTCTGATTGCTGGAGTGTCAATGTGTAGCCAGATAAGCTGCATGTGTACACATATGGTTTAGATTGTATTAATAGCCTAAACTACTTTTCAGTGTTTTATTCAGATTACTAGTCATTACTCAAGCCTGTACAGCAGTGCAGAGCACCTTCAGCCCACTGGGGCTCATGTATATGTTTCAGAGGCATATTTAACCTGGCTATGAGTCTCCAATAATATAGAGGAAAAATTTAAATTAACGGCTTTCATGGAGTTGCTGCTTACAATGCAGACAGGCTTGAAATGCTCTTTCTGTGGTTCCTCTGGTATATGACCAAGTCATGTATTTTCTGGTTGCTTAAGGGGACATTATTTACTAAATACAGATGGACAGCTGTAGCCGAGAGATCTACAGTGTGCTCAGATGGCTGATAGGAATGAAATGTAGATAGTGAGTCAAATGACTAGACAGTATATGTGGATCTCCAGACTAGCAGGCGGTACAGTTCAGAGGGTTGAACAGCTTGAAAGAAACTGTTGGGGAAATCTATTATACAGCTCTTGCACCATTCAAATGCAATTTAGATTTATTTAAAGCAAACAAACAAACAAGAACTGTTTGGAAATCAGTCTATTACCTAGAGACACAAGGGAACCAGTGGTTTTACCTTTAGCTTGTGGCAGTTTAGAATCTGGCAGCCAATTCTAAAAAGAATCAAACTGGAAGTGACATGAAAGATTATCACAGACCCAACACAGCACTTGACCATGTTTCCAGCTAATTTCAAGACAGTTGGAAAGCCTCCTAGACACAACGGATATCCTTCTTTTTGCACTGCTGGGCTGAAATGTAAACAGATCATTGTAGAGAAACCTGTTTCTTACTGCTGAGTTAATAAAAAAAGCCTTGTAAATGGAAATCTGACATCCAGAGTGTCACCTATAGACATCTACAGTGTAGATGTTCCAAGAATAAGAAGGTGTTTATCCTGTGACAGGAAGATGGCAGACAAGGCAGTCAGTGAGATGTCCCAGACATCTAGGACTACTGAGTCCCATTTTCTGTTACTCTGCTTTATGCTCACACTCCTCATGGATCCTTGTCTTCTGTAGTTAACTACATCATCTCATCTGTTGTGTTTATGGAGGTTTGGGAGTGCAGCAGTACTAGCACTTCGGCTTCAGCACTTGCCCCATCTTAATTCCTCAGTCTCAGGTAAACATTTGTAGTATCCCATTAAGAGCTTGCTTGGTGGGGTCTGTCTGTCCCTTACATTTAAAGTCTATAAGATTTCCTCGACATCTTTGTTTCATAGATGGAAACCCACAGATAAAACGAGAACAAGCAACTGAATGAGAATGCCTGGCTGCTCAGTGTTGTAAGCCTTCCTGCACTGCAGGCTCTGCTGAGAGGCCCACAGTGACGCTTGCAGGTTGGAGGAAACTGGAATCACAAAGTCAAGATGAGTCAAGATTCTGCAAAATATTCGTAGATTTGAAGATTTAAAAAAAGCCTGTACATAACTGTTTTGACTGGAAACTTGCAGGACATAACAGTTAAAGTAGTTTGTTCAGAACTTCTGGCTTTTCCTTCCATTACTATTATGTATATCTAGGTCCTTTACTCTGATATTTTCCTCTAGTTTATTTTGTAGAAAGCTAATGATTTGCTTGACCAGTGCTGTTCCAAATAACTTGAAAAGTTGCCATGAACTAGATAATCCATCTCCAGCTTTGTTGTATGTATTTGCACAGAAGCATATTTCAATCTGTACCGCTAAGCTCAGAAACCCGTGAGTCAATATGTTCTTGCTAAATGCCCCTAGAGAGAGGTTTAAAATGCCAGAAAAAAAAAAAGATATTGGGTTATTCCCTTCAATTTAAAGAGTTAGCTTGGATACATTTTCAAAATTTCCTTTGTAACTAGGAGGATTGGAAGAGTCTGTTGCTAATAAAGAAAAATGAGATTCTTGTCTTTCCAAGGGCTTGTACTTGAAGAAAAGACTATGTATGAGAAAGCCTGAGACAGTAGGAAGAGACCTCAATTCTAAATCGAACCACTAAACTAAATTTTCCCAAAGATCCCAGTCTTCAATCAGATGTGACTCTCAACTTCAGTATCAGGCATTGGTATCTAAACACTACAAGGAGTTTCACAGTTCAGTGAATTTCTGTTCAGGATAATATTTTATTAAGTGTATTCTTGCACAGGGAATTCAGAAAACCTTTTCTAGCAGCATTTAAAAATCCTTGAGTTAAGCCTCAGACAACTTTAAGATTTTCCTCCTTAGAGTACAAGCCTATATTAGGAGTTATTGGTCAAACTGTTGAAAATAGAGTTGAGGAAACAGCAGGAAAGCAAATCAGACCCATACTTAAGCCTTCCTCTTAACTGGACCTAGCACCCGTATTTACAGGCTGCTCATTCTGTGAAATAAGGTTAATAGATAACTTAAGGCAGATTTGGGCCTAGACCAAAGCTGGAGGATAACCTTTCTGAGGGAAAAAAAAAAGAATTGCAACAAATCAATAGATAGTGCTTTGCCTTTTTGATAGGGAGTGATTAGGCTGCTCTGGTGATACAGGCTTTGAAGGTGTTTTACCCAAGAGTAGAGAGAATGACTGTGGATGAGGTCACAGGTCTGTGTTACTACTAGGCTAGTAAAAGACGAAATTGTTTCCCTTGAGGATTTGTTTCAATCACGTTTCCATGGCTTGTGATCAAAAGTCTCATCGAAATCTATGTACAGATCTGTTGACATGGTCTGGTGACTTGTAGAAGCCCAATTCATTTGTTCCTTAGGCTGTTCCTTTTCTTTGCATTAGGTCTCTGCAGATCTGTATGTTTCTGGCAGAAACACTTTTGTTCCAGAGCAGGCCAGTTGTGTTCCCTAGAATAAGTTGACTTTTTTTCTGGCAAACAATTCTGTGTGTGTCAGAAGGGTGAAAAAAGTGGAATCTTTGCTTGCAATGTTTATAAATAAAACAGTATCACATTTTTGGAAGTTTAACAGCAAGATTGCAAAAGCTCTTCATATGTTCTGTTAGCTGGCAAGATTAAATTTGCTAGTCTGTTTTTAAAATGTGTGAATACAGATGGATTTATAGTGGAAATAGCACCTCCTGCTTGACATTAGCTGTGTATGACAGGGCTTGGTGTAGTTCCTGCATTTGTGCCTGGCAGCCAGCGTTACACTGCTGCCACAAAACAGCTGCAGTTCACACACTCAGGCTGTGTTAAAACCACTTACAGTCACTTCTAAGCGAGCAGTGCAGTGGACTGTGTTGAGCCAGGCACATCCTGTGTTCACACTAGAAATTGGCAGAGCAGTGTGTTTTGGCACCAGCTGGGCTTTGCATTCAAGCTCCCTTTTCCACGTGCATCGGCATGCAGTTCTACTGTAATTAGTCAACCCTAGAATTAGACAGAATCCTGTTTTTGCAGCCAAATCGGTGGATTTGAACCCACGCATGGGATTTTTGTAGGATCCCCTTTCCTGTTGTGTAAGATGACTATTGATAATATATGTGGCTTTAGGGATTTGAATTTTTTCTTCTCCTTTTCTCCAAACCTATTCTTTCACTTAAGCAAAACCAAATCTACACTGTATTCCGATTACATAATACAGCCTAATAAAATAAACACCACCACCTGTCTCTGTCTACATAGCAGCACCAGTGACAGAAACTGTGGCCCACACTCTAAAGTTGGCTAATTTAGCAATTCGCTAAGTGGAAATCATGTGAGGGTCTTCCAGTGAAGACCACATTTAAAGTTAGCTAGTATAAACCTGTTTTTTCTTTCTTTTTCTTTTTCCCTTTCCTTAGCCAGAACCTTTGCTGTGACTTTATGAGGCTAAGGTGATGGTGGCCCTGCAAACAGTAGAAAGGATTCAAAGCTTGTTTAACTGAGGAGTGCTGGGTTTGTTGCTCACTCAGTTTTGCATCTTCCAGGTCACTGCTTGTAGCACAGTTTTGTTCAGGAAATATACTGTGACAGATGCTTGTTCAGATGACGTGCAGTGCTCTACAAATCCACACTGCAAATTGAAAACTTGGAGCTAGTTTAAGTAAAGGTACAGCAAAGAGATTCCTTAGCAGCATGGAAGAGTCAATTGTAAACATTTACCTGCCCCTGCTATGCAGCAAGCCATCCTACCCTAGTATGCATAGAAACTTTTGAGCAATTCAGCATTTTGAGCATTTCAGGACCTGAGAAGTAAAGATGGCAGAAGACATGTTGATGGTGTCAAGCAGAGACTGTCACATATTAGATTTACCTAAGTTCTGAGCTTTTGAAGCTTGACAGACTTCTGGACAGGAAGCCATTTATGCACACTAGCACGGGCACACTATTGGGCCAGCACGGTCAGAACTGGCTGGGAGCCCTGGAGCGTGAGAAGAGCTCGCGTACCATTGCCTGCACCTGGCTGTGGAGCAATGCCCAGGGCAGATGGGGGCCTGGAGGAATGCTTGGTGGGGGCACAAGTGTTTTGTAAGACTGTTGTATTTGAGATAATATGTGGTTTCACTGCACGTTGTATGCTCCCTAAAGTGAGGATCATAGATTGTATGATTATATACTATTACAGTTTGAAAAGCCATAAAATAGATGCTAGATAGTTCCAGTGATAATTATTACTTATTTATAGCACATTTATCAAATGGTGCAACTGAGCTCTTTTTGGTACAATTGAGCTCTTTTGTAGAAGTCTTGATCCTGCTCTATTCCACTCTTTTCAGGACAGACTAAATATATTCTTCTGCTAAATGTGGGTGGGTTTGGCCAGTAAGATCTGAAGTGACTTAATGCCAATAAACCAAAGCAGTTTTCATTCTTCGTAGATACTGCATTTCTCCCTCCTCCCAGTGTTTGCTTCGCCCTTCCCTTTTAATAGGCAGAGTCTATTAAAAAAGAGAAAGAGCTATAAATAGGACACCAAATTACTGGATTACAGCAGAATCGCAGATCAAGAACTTGGCACTTTAAGTCCATCTTGGCTCAGCTGTTTTTTGTTTGTTGCTGAATCAGCTTAGGGCACAGTTTTAAAATTGGGTCAGCAGCCCTATTATTATAAATGGAAACTTTTGTTAGGCTCTTCAACTGAGGCTCCCCCACAAAGACCCTATCGCTTCTGGAAAATACCTTATATGATACCTCCACTTTCTACTTGTTGATGTGTTCCTTAGGAACAGTTTAATACGTGAGCTTAAGGAATCACATACCAATGCCAAGACTACTACACATATGCAATGGGTGAATCAAGAGCAAAGAATTAGTGCAAAGAGGACTACAAAGAGGTAACAACAAAATGTCAAGAGGTGGAGGTGCAGAAACAATGCTGCAGCATTATGTTATTTGAGGTAGCTTCACAGTTTGCTGACAAGTCTGGTATGTGCTATCCCAGGGGAAGGATCTGTGCATTCCCTGCCTTATAAACTGGGTGCCAGAACAAGATTTCTTTGAGAGAGCTCATAAGCTCTAACCCTGCAGAGATCTTGCCCTGTTATTCAGGATGTGATAGACATGGAGAAGAAAGTATCTAGCCCTCATCCACATTATGTATATATCTGCAGCTGCAGATGAATAACTACCTATCTGACAAATTAATTGGCCTAGAAGACCAAAATATTTAAATACTGTTGAAAATGCTGTTATGTAAAAGGAATAAAAATAGCTTATCCTTCTTCAAATGGCAAAGTCAAGGAATGCTTGCTAGGCTAGATTAGGAACTTCACAGTCTTTGCACAAGATGATAATTCTGTTCTTTTGAGCGAACATTGGAACTGATGCATTGACAGGAGTTGTATCAGCTCTCCACTACCTGTTTTTTGAAAATACGTATATTCAAAGCTGTGCTTCCCATTTGAAGAGTTTTCCCAGCATTGCTTTGGAAAGTTGTGGTTGCAGCTGTTGGTATGGTTCATGTGATTCTTTTAGCTCACAAACTAAACTGTTGATATAGTACACATCAGCTGTTTCAGTGCAATTTATGTTGAATGGAATCTTCTGAAGAAGAAAAATTTGCCAGCTGAGACTGCATTCATTTCTTGTGTTCCACCTGCAGTTTCTGACATCAGGATGAATGGCACAGAGAATTTTTGTAGCAGTCCAAATTACTCGATAAAACATACAGACAAAAGTGTAAGCTTCCCAAAGCATATCCTTTTGGTGGTATTTTCAATGCAGACCAGAGAACATGGGTCTGGAAATGGGGCATATTTAGGAGGCTTTCAGAAAGTTCAATTACTAGAGATATTACCAGAGCTTTGAAATGGGATCTGCTCCCTGCAATAAGAAATAGCTGTGAGGAAGGTTAATATGACCAGAGAGACATTTTTGGGCTGAACAGATGCTGGAACAAACAGCAAGAAATCCTTTTTGGCAAAATAATGGAATTTTTTTACAGAGTGTTATTTTTTGAACTTGTTGCTTTTATGCAAGCTAATGAGGCAATATTACTTACATACATATAGAATGTTCTTCTGTTTCCTGTACTTAGTGTTTAGTGTTCACAAACTGTCTGATCTGTTCTGAAGAGACAGATGTGTTGCTGAATGCCTAATTCTAGGGGAGTTTTGCCCTATTCTTTCACTCCTCTCCAAAGCACAACTCTTTACAGGACAGTTTGCTATTATGGTGAACATCTCTTCATCTTGTGTGGATATTGTGTAAATGAAGATAGATAAACAAAACTTTTTTCAATCTATGAAATTGTAACTATAAGAATAGTTATCCATTCCTTTATTCATTTTCTACAGATTTTGTTTGGGGATGGGTTTTGTGCCTTTGTTAGGAAAATTCAGATTTATATTAAATAACCTTTTTTCTATGAGACGTTCATAATATTTAACAGATTAAATAAAGTGCTGTCTCTCTAATAATACACTGAAAAAACTTGCTTGAAGATACCTGTAGGAAACAATACTTGACCAGATGTGGCTTGTGACTATGGATATTTTTCCAGCCTTTGAGTTAGAATGAGATGTCTTTCTCTGCTGCTGCATTTCTTCTTGTGTATAAAGTCTTAATGAAATACACAGTTCTTCTGTGAGAGCTTACATTTTAATGCCAGATGAATTATTTATGCAGCAGAACTTAAAGAAATGGAATTGCAATATGTTAATATACTGAAGAGGAACGAATACTGGCTTTTAAAGTTACACACAGAAGGATGCAGAAAAACAACGAATAGTGCATCAGAAGCCTGTAAATGTTACTCTGTCTGAGATTAGGCACTTAAAATATTTTTGTAGCTTCTGTTAAAACAGTTATGCTGCTCTGTAATTCACTTTAGTTCTTCAAGTAGAAACACAGAACTTACTATAAAATATAAGATCCTTATATGTTTTAATTAGCCCAGCTGAATGCAATTAGTGAACTATATCTCTGTAAAGATGCTTTTGCTTTAAGTGTGACTAGAGGCAAAACCATGAGAAGGATTTTTAGAAAAAAATGTTGCATTATGTGTGTAGAAACAAAATTAAATGTGTACACAAGCCTCCTAAAAAATACGGGCATGGTGTAGGCAAGTACTGAGACAGATTGTGTTTGGCTACAGATATGGACAGAGTCTGCAGTTTCCTTATTGCAGTAAGAGCACAGTCCTTACTTGGATTTACTGAGTTACAGGATTTTATATCTGAAAGTCCCATTTTATAAGTGGTTCCATTTGTAATTCTGAAAGGTTGGGGAGAGGGGGATAAATTACAGATATAAACAGAAGATCTGTGTATGTTACATGTCAAAAGACATGTCCTGAAGTACCGCTTCAAATGGTTGCATTGTAATAAGCCTATAAAAAGGAATTCACCACAACATGAACCTGTAGAAACACAGTATCCCATTAACTTCAGAAACTGGAGTCAAGGGCTTGAATACTTATTTCCCCTTTCTGCTTCAGTGTGACCTTGCACTCAGTCACTGAAGTATTTCATTACCCCACAGAGATTTAGGTGCCTAACTGCCGTGAAGTTCCATGGGGACTTAGTTTCTGTGCCTTAGTCTGAAAAATGAAACTAATAGTTTCTCCTCGCAGCATGAAAGACCATGTACAATGTGACTATGCAAATATAGATGATGACTGGGTTTTTTACATAATATAGCTTAGCACTAGATTCCTAACTGTCACCTCCCACAACAGTGAGCTTGCCTCTACTTTGTGCTGAGTGTTAGAGGTGTCCAAGCTTCTCTGCGAGAAGATTTGGCTCTGTGCTGCTACAGGAATTTGAAATAACTCAGCTATTTTCAGCTACCTCTGTATTTCACTAGTGTTTTCGCCATATGTTGGTGACACATTCAGGAATGAAGAGGTTTGAGAGGAGAACCTATCATAGATAGGACTAAGCGTAGCAGAGTTCCCTTGGGGATCCACGAGTACCATGGTCTGAGACTGTACAAGTTACATCACTTATCAGATGTGTGATACACCTGCCAGTTTTGTAAATCTATTTTCAAAACAATCCAAGTCATGTCTGTAACAAAGACAAGCTCTTGGTCATTATCATTAGGTGGAATTAAGCTACAGGTTATGCGAGCACTCTTTAGGACCCTTCACATACACTGGGCAACTAGAAATTTGTTGCTGTCCTTATTTATGGCTTAAATTCATTTTTGGCTTCCTAGCCAGCCCTTCACTCCAACTATTGCCCATACTTTGAGAGGTGGTGATTTGTTTGGATCCCTTTTCAGAAAACAAGCACAGGAAAAACATAAAAATGTGAATGACTTACAGGTAGCAGGAGGTTCAAACTCCAGTGAAAAGGACAATTAAATAAAGAGGGGTAAACGATTTGCTCTGCAGGCAATTTTGTTACTCCTTTGACATAATTGGATATAGAGGGGAGTCTTGCCTCCATTTTTGCTAATTGAGTGCATTTAACAGTTCGCTTTTATGCATGTCACCATAAAAATACCTGGATTTGTGTGTACATTTTAGGCATGTATTTGGATTTATATCAAAATTAGTTAGACTCCATTTGGATGTAAAAAGAGATGAATTCCATGCTGATTGTTGTTACTCTTACAATGTTTAACATATCTTAAAACTCAGATAATAAAAGCAAAGTGAATTGTTGGATGTCATGTTTTTCAAAGAAAGTTTGAAAGGACAGGAATTCTGTTGGTACACAGAGATTAATTAAGAAGTTAAATGGATTATAAGTTTTTTAATTCCATCATTTTGCATTTAAATACTCACGATTTTTGAACTCTTGTGGTCAGTTAGCAATACTGAGTCTCCTTCTATAATCTGACTATAGCGACTGTAAAAGTATGTTTTGATTTTAATGGGAGAAGCCTGCAATTTCCTTGTTCAAGGTTCTGCCTTGATTCCTGCTGACCTCTCTATATGCAGGCAAGGTTCATTACATGTGGAAATGATTCACAGTCTTTCTGCTTTATTGAGTGTTTTAAGTCTTAAATTTCTACATAAAACTAGGTTGCAGCAGCACAATCTGTGGGGGTACTTTTAATCACTGGTAGACACAGATTACCATAACACTTTCCTTTTCTTTCCTAATGTGCTAAACTTAAGTAACTTTAGCTAATTGGCAGCCTGGAGTTTAAGAAAATTTTAATCAAACTGTCTTCTTCTA
This sequence comes from Bucorvus abyssinicus, assembly GCA_009769605.1. Taxonomy (NCBI): domain Eukaryota; kingdom Metazoa; phylum Chordata; class Aves; order Bucerotiformes; family Bucorvidae; genus Bucorvus; species Bucorvus abyssinicus. The sequence goes on along the minus strand of CM020044.1, from coordinate 6,688,407 downwards.
ATCAATTGTTAATCTCTCTAGCTTATACAGAATAGATATTACTACAGCATCTCTAAACTGATTTTTTCTGGGAAATGGGGCTCCATGATGTTCTTTGCTATAGAAAGTATTTAAATGCATAATGAATATCTCTTTAGATTTATATACTATATGCTAGTTTGCCCAGCCTTTCATTGCTAAATTAAGCAAATAAGCTAATGACTGCTATATGTGACTAAACACAGAGAGGTTTGAAAGCAGTAGCTTAAATCAAGAGAAATATGTGCATTTTTTTTTGTGTCTGGAATAAGTAAGACTGATGCTGTAGTTGTCTGATGTATGAAGAGTGAATTATAACTATGTGGGAAGGAAGTCAGACTTTTCCACAGTTTTAAATTAGACTTACCAAACACATAAATAACTCTTGGTATGCATATTAGTAATGAATAGACAAACACTGTTTTCTAGTGCTTCTGTTAGACATGTCACATGCCAGCTAGGTTTCTGTTTACTGACTCCATAAAAAAAATAACATTCTAACAGAGACTTCAAACCTAGATTTACTAACTCAAGATTCAGGGTCTTGCACTTAGTACAGTATTATTGCACACATTCATATGAATGAAATGACTTGCTGATATGATCCTATAGATCACAGAACCTAACCCTCTTGATTTTTGGAGATGCTGAGCTCTCTCAGCTCCCCAGGCAGCCACTGAGATCTCCAGGTGCTCAGATCTTCTAGAAATCCACCCCACTGCAATATAACTTTAAACCACATCTTTAAACCACATAACTTTAAAGCACATCCCTTTTCTGCCTGACATCAAACACAGATTCCAGTTACTTGACCTCAATTAGAAGAATACTTGTAAAATCAGCTTAACCATCGCCACTTTTTACCTCTTGAAATTAAGTTATTTTTCTTCTCTGTTTCTAACACACAGCATAAAAATAACACTGAACCCTCTCACGTGCTACTAAAAAGACTGAAAGAAAACGATTACATTTATGGGAAGTAATTGACTCCATAGGAAATGTATGCCTTGATTTCTGCAACATGACAGGCCTGAATGCTTACAGAATTAGGAAAGAAAATGCTAACACAAAGAGGAAAGAAATTCAAAATTAAGGTCAGTATTTGTGGAGGGGAGGGAAATACAACTTATTATTTTATTTTCACCACAGTTGTTCAAACAAAAGGGAAACACAAAGAAGCTGTGCAGTTTGTACAATTCTAAAATGTCAATAGGTTTCACACTGCATGGTGTCTGGTTACTATCGTAGGGAGTGAGCTTGTGTGCCGCTGTGCCTGACAGATACGGTAGACTGCTGACATCAAAAGAAGAAACACAGTAAAAACATAGCACTTATGTGCTGGATCAAAAATGATTAATTTACGAGTCTGCAGCTTTGAACTTCCTGACTGTCTTTGAACTGTCAGTTTTCAAAATGCTTTCCAGAGTGCTGCTTTTATTTAGGCTATCCTCCCTGCACTCAACACTCAGTGCGGAAGTGCTTTCACGTTTCTCTGAAACATGCCTCTGATGGGAGGCGTGGGGACAAAAGAGAAGGAGAACTGTTCTGAAGAGTCTGTACCAGCTAGGGAAATGCCAGAAGACCACTTCAGACAGTTCTGCAACCTTTTCATCCTGACAAGGATTTTCGTCTATGCTTCTCGTTATGTAAATAATTGTTTCTTTTCACTGCTACCCACTAATCTGCAGTTGCCTACACAGCCAATCCAAATTAAGTATATATTTCTTAAGCACCTTCTTTTCTCTAGATTTAGCCATTTTTTAATAGATAAATGCTTTGGAGGAGGGACTATACTTACAGCATAGTTCATACAATGCTTAGCACGCTGGAGTGCTGGTCTGATCAACGTCACTTCACATTAACTTTTTACACACACTATACCTAATACTTGAGATATCAAATTTAACTCCCTTATAATACCCAGTCTTTTTTTTCTTTTTCCACTTAAAAAGGTAAAACTACTTGTTGAAACTCCTAAAACATTTCACTTAAAACTTGAATATAATTTCTCTAAAAAACAATTAATTTCTTTGTATTTTGCATTCTCCTCTAGGTGCTTTTGTAAAATACATGTTGTTTGTAGCTTACAAACTATTCATTTGTGACTGCCATTACTACTTGGAATTTATATTATTCTTAGGGGAAGTCTGGGATCATCTAAGTCTGGACTAATAGTCTGTTTGGCTCCAGATACATACCCAATTAATTTCACTAGCAGTAACTCCCCTGAGTAGTTGTGCTGAATTTCACAGTTAATATGCTCAATCAAGGACATTCATGTACTTTAAATGTTAGTTATGATAACTAGTTGTTATTTTTTTAAAAAAAGTTGGTGCTTATTTTTTTTCCATGTACAACTTGTCTGGAAATTTTACAGAAAAGGTATAAAGTTCTCAGAATTTATACTTCCTACAAGAAAGGTACAATGTGATTTCTTCTTTGGGTGCCTGCTATGAAATGCATGTTTAAAATTTGATGTAAGTTACCAAGTCCCAAAATTTATATGCAGTTCCTTGGGAATAGTCTTACTAAGACCATAGTATGTTTTGCATATGCAGTGAATTTGCTTTCCCTCACTGCTGCTGCACACTGAAGAGACAATTTACAGAGTGACATACCGGTACCTCACATATCTCTACCAGACAGTATCACAGACAAATGGGGATCCACTTTTAGTATGACACTCTTGAAGAGAGAGGTTATAAAAGGGATATTTCAGACCATGACATTAATTTACACTTCAGTTTCCTTTTATAAAAACCCTAATTTTGATTTATAACCATTTTTATCTCCAAACTCCTGTAGCAAAATCGAGAATTTTTCTCTCTGCTGCTTTCCTCAAGGATGTAAAAGAAATAGAGCTCTGCTGATACTGTAATAATCACTTCAAAAAGAGAAAAAGCTAGCTAGTGCTATTGGACTGTACCTATGGGCATACAGTTCTGCTGTATTTAATAGAATCATAATGAGAAACAGTGCCCACCAGTTTCACTTATTCGGAGTTTCCTGCCATCATTTTGCTGCCTTCTCCCCAGATAACAGGGGATTAAATAGTGAGCAAAGGCTCTTGATGAATATAACACACTGGAATCTAATCTCTTGAAACAGAAATATTAATTAGGAATACATTTCATGCTCACATGCAGCTGGTATTTTAAATATACTATTTTGTTTCAGACAGTAAGATCAGTAAGCATGGCTTACCTGATCACCAGACCCCAAGTATAAACAATTTGAAAATAAAGCGACAAGCACTAAGCTTATAAAAACTTTAGTCTGTATCCTGGACTTGATAGCATGCTTTAAAAAGTTCTGAGGAGCTGAAGTATAGAGGGACCATACGTTCAGTTAAATAACAGTTGAGTATTGGTTGCACCACATCAACACCGCTTAGGTTGTTAATGCTATTTGTAAACTTTTCATTCATTACACAAGAAAGGAACTGAGATCAGGGACTAAAGTTTGCTCTTAACATCTGCAATATTTGAGGGGGTGGAGGGGCTGAAATAAAAGGCATTCCTTATTTAACATAAAGATATATTCCTTGTCAACCTGCACACTCACCTTTCCATGCTCCTAGGAGAAACAAAAAGCAAGCTGGTGGCAGTTTTTCTCATTGACTCTCGTTCAGTTTTTTGGTTTTTGAAAGACCTATATGATTCTTGCCTAAGTAGGCAGTCTGTGTCATTGATGAGAATATATATAGTTCTGAAATGTGACTAAATATATGGTAGTAGATGCATAGGACTCAGTATGCCGCTTCTGTGCGAGGCTTTTCTCATCGTTTTGTAATCTGAGGTCTCGTTTTCAGGACAACATTTTTTAATAACCTAGTCCAGATAGCAGAATGACGCAGAGATAATATCTTCCATGTGATGAGAAGCAAATTTTTTTTTTTCTTACTGTTTGAAGTCTACTACATAACAAAAGGACAGCTTTTAGAAAATGTGTAACGTTTGGACTTGGTTTAGATTGAATTTATTTTCAGATGAAAGCAGTAGAACAGTAGGGCAGCTTCTAATGTCAGTTAAAATGCTCACTAGTTATTTCCAGTTTCCCAGGCAATGAAGGGACAGGGACAACACTGCTTAGTCCGTTGTAACCAAGGGACAGTAGCTTGCAGATTGCAGAGTCAGCTGGCTTGTGAAATGGCACCAGGAGCCAACAGACAGGCTGCATTGCGGGGATATCCCAGAGCCCCAGACCTCAAGAAGAATACATGTTCCTGGCATCATAGCAGAATAATTGAAAATCCAAAGAACAGTTTATGTTAATTTTGGTGACAAGTCAGAGAAAGATATTGTCATTATTATGCTACTGTAAACTTCATTCAGTTACCGATTTGGTGCTTCAAGTACAGAAATTTCTGCCTGTTTGGTTTCAGGGTGAAAAAGCATGCTAACAAATATTTTAAACCTTGTACTATAAATGTGGAGAGAGGAACATTGGGTGAGAAGTTTGAAATGGGAAGTATGAAGTGAGACTTTCATTTTAGCAGCATCTCTCTTAATGATCTCATAATATCCCATTTTAACAATGTTTTCCTTTAGCTAGAAAAGAAGAAAAAAAGGTTTTCTAAATAAAACCTGCTCTTTGCCATGTTTTAAGCTGCCATTAAATAAGATAATAATTGTCCTTTTATGGGTGAGAAAAGAATTTTCTTGATATTAAATGCTTTTCTGGAGATGAAAGGAACGTGAAAATCAGAGCAAAGACTGAAAATATAGTTTGTTTCTGCTGTGTTTATGAGAAATAGTTTTTTTTATATTTTAAGCTTGCACTCTGACTGCTCCACAGTTTTGCCTGGCTAACCTAGACCATGGAAAGTAAAAATAGAGGAAGATGAAAATGGCATGTTAGAGTTGGACAGAATGGAGATACAAACTCTGCATTCCAGATGATGTTTGGAGTATAGCAAAGCTGATAGGGGCGAAGAGTTTGTACGGACCCTCCTACAGGCGTTAGGGGCCCCCTCCAAAAAAAAAAAAAAAAAGACCTCTAGACTCTAGATTAAATTGGCAAGGATCTGTGTCATGGAGAACAGCAATGTCCAGAAACAATGGGAAAGAATCTGTCTTGATACATTCTGCGCCTTTTAATACATTGGTTCCCAGAAGGTGTACAGTTCCCTGCAGCAGCATAAAATTATGTTTTTTCTGCTGGATAGCTCAAGTAGCTCAAAAACCCCAATGGTTGGAACAGTACTTTCTTTTCTTATTTTATTCTCACTTCAGGAGTGGCTTCCAGATTATTTGGAGCCTTGATGCTAAGCCTGGACTTTTATCTCTTGCTTTAGGAGATAAGTTATTTGAGGTAGCAGTAGATTTTCTCGTTGTTGTCCTATTTACTTAAGATGCCTCCACCCTATCTGATGCTGTAGGAAATTTCTTTTAAGAAGCCAGGCTGGCATCTTAATATACAAGCAGCTACGCAACCAAACCCACAGGGTTTCTCGGTACCAGGCAGGTGTGCTTGGGAGCCACAAGAACCCTCATTTAGTCAAATTTCCATAATCTGTGGGTTTTGCAAGGTCTTTACTTCTTTTTCAGCCCACTAATAAAGCAAATTGATGCACAGACTTTTCTCTACATCATTTCAGGTTCCAGAAAATGATTAAGGCATCCTCAGTCACCTGTAAATGTATCAGACAATCAGTGGGTTTAAATCTTTGCCAGATAGAAAGCTGAACTGAAGTTTGAAGACTAATTGCCCTACGGGCAGCAGGATGCAATGATGGCTCTTTCTGGAAATCCTTCTTCACTTGCAGTTTTCCCTGGAGCTCTGTATACACTTCCTTAATGCATGGTGAGAGCTTAGGAATCAACCACTTTGCCAATACAATGCTGAATGTCTCATGCTGTTCCAACACACAGAAAGTCCTCTCTCTCTTCTGCCTTGGGGAATAATGATCTGATGCATGGGAATACTGGGGAGACTGGTTAATGGTGAGAAAAAAACACTTCGGAAGATGTCGAGAACAACATATAATTTACTAGCTTTTTCCTTTCCCTCTCTATATAACTGATACCCTTTTGATGCCATCTTAAAGACCTGCTTTTGTAACTCACCTGTGAATTAATGTGGAATTGGGTTGAAATAAAATTTGTGCTATATTCATAAGTAATACCAAGAAAAGGAGACTGTACTTCCTGAGTCTGAAGTATATTTTAATAGGTAGGTGAGCTATAAAACCTCTAAAATAGGAGGGTATTAGAATAGAAATGCTGACATAAATGGTACTGGAATGACCTGACTGGAAGGAACTGAACTTAAAGTTCTCCCAAAATAATGAGGCGTTTAAGTATTGCTACAATAACACCAATACTGGTATTTTAATTTTAAACGTTAGAAGCTGAGCAGCTGGATTTATGTGGTTTTCTCTAGACTGTTCTATACTCAGCTCTGTTAAGTCTCTTAACTCTAGACTGCCTGCAGTGATGGTGCCCTGGATAACTGCACACCTTAATGGGCACTGGGAGGAGACTACATAGCGTCAAATTCAGCACACAAGCTGCTGCTTCCTAAATTAAAGGAAGCAGTTCTATTATCTATCAAGTGAAGAAATCCACATGCAAGAACAGAAAAATTGTTATCTGACAGCTTCTCTAAAGAGAGAAGGCACCCACCAACCTATCCCTGCATATTTCTGCAGCTGACACCTTTTGAGGACGGCATGGCAGCCCTAACCATTCATCTCCATGTTTTGGCACTAATTAAACTAACTGGTATGTCTTTTTATCCCAAGGTTGTGCAGAAGCTGGTTGTATAGCTTCATAAATCCAAATTATAATTGCATTTAAACAGACTATTTTAAAGAAATACCAATACCCTCATCTTATATTTTTATTACCTGCATTGGTAAATACATAGAGTAGCAGATGTAACTTGGTAAAATAGTAGTTGTCTTATGATGTTTCCAGAAACCTTTAAGGTGTTTATTCTGTGTTGGATTAACAGTGTACACTGAGCCAGACGATTTAGTCTGGGATTGTAGTCCAGTGGTTTATTCTGCGCTTGCAAGAAACCACTCAAACAGTTAATGTCAAAGAAATTGTTAATAGCGTGAGGATTTCCATACTCAGACCCCTTCTGAAGAAGGGCCTAAAATATTGCTGCTAGCAGAAAGAGAGATACGCTGACAATTCAGCGTCAGGGAGGCTTAGCATTCCCTTTCCTGAGTCAGCTTTAGCTGAGTTGCTCTTTTATTCTTTAGTATTTGCTTTTGCATTTTCATTGATGTGGAGCCCTCAGTGGCCAGAGTCAGTGATTAAATTCTTCCCAAGCCTCTGAAGTGGGATATGGGAGTTGAAGGGTGGCAATTCAGTGAATGGCTGAGCAATTCAGCCAGATAGGGAGCTATGCGGGTGTACTGTGGCAGCGTTGTATGATGTCCTAGAATATCAGAGCCCTCCACAATGAACAGAGCTGGTTTTTTCAGTCCTTTATTAGTGATGCAGATGTCCTGGTGGTTTTGATGGCTGTCAGTTCTTATTTCCTATTCACAGAAAAATTAACTATACCAAAATGATTAAGCTCACTAAGCTAATGTAAGGTGCAAGAGCTTCAAATGACTAGGCTGACATGCATTGGAAGAGGCACTTTCATCCTTTATATGTTGCAATAAGTTGTCAAGGCTGAAACCTTGTTTCCTTTTTTTTTTTAAAGAGCAAGATGTTAAGAAAAATGAGTACTTGCCAGCACAGGATGAGAAGGCTAACCATTTTAAAAAGTGAAAAACAAATCTCTTCATTGTTAAATTCAACAGACAGTGACTCTGCTCATTAGCCAGGATGTTGACATGGATTTTTCCTACAGGCTGCTGACAAGCAGTCCTGACTCTCCCAGTCGGTTATACTTGCTGTGCAAGGTGCTAGCAGCAATCAGTGCTCATCGCCTTCTTTTTTGGCTAATATGAGCTTTGGAATCTCACCACTATTTCTATCGATGGCTAAACATCCTGCCTCACATGGAGCTGATTTCTAGGGCCCTCTGCCCTGTGGGAGCTTTCCACAGGCAGCAGTGTGCCGGGGTGCCAGCCTAAGGAGAGCTTTGTGAGGGGAAATCTTGGCAGTTTTGTGTTTTGTGATGGAATTCTGAATAATGTGAGAGCACTTTGTACAGATGGGCAAGATGGGGCAATTCAGCTCCTGCTTTTTCAGTGCGAAGTAATGGTTGAAAAATGGAACGTGTCTGAAAGGAAATAGATGGGATAAAGCTGTGTAGTGTTCACTGTTCTCATCTCTGTAAGTCAAGAAGGTGCTTTTCTCGTTCTTCCTTCTCACTCCTGCTCTCCTTTGCCCAAACCTTCTGACGGGCCAGCTTTCCACATCTTCCTGCTTTAATCTCTAATACTCCTCTAGTAAACTATTTATGAGAAGAATTCTTTGTACTCCTATTTCTCTGCCACATCTGCAATTGCCACCTTCTAATCACTTTGTGGTACTAAGGCATTCTGTGTATGAAATGCAATAAATATTTTTTTGAAAATCACTGGCTGAGCTGTATGATTGGGACATTCCTATGGTTACTGTGCTATGGCCCTAAATCTTCCACTGCCCAGGTGAAAGCAACCACCCAGACCCTTGCAATGTCAAGTGTTTAGTCTTGCAGAGAAAAAAAACAACAAAAAAGTAATAAGCTTGAGAACAGAGAGAAATTTATGAGCAATACCTGTCTCCTTTCTAAGCCAAGCAAGGGGAAGGTGGCATCATTCACTTGTGGCACTGTGCACATAGTGACATTTTTGAATGATTATTGAGAGCACAAGGTGTGAGGAGTTTTCATGCAGCTACGTTCAGAATTATACAGACAGTTTATTTGGAACTGGTATAGAGGAAAAATGCTTCAGGATTGGCTTCAAGCTGAAATTAAATAAACAATGCAAATTGGAGCCTTCTCACCAGGGATCTCAGCAGCTACAGAGCTGGCTTCCCATACAGCATCCTGTTACCCTGAAGGATGCAATTCCTTCACTTAGGAGGATATTGAAGGTAACTAAAATATAATCATAAAAGAGGCACTGCATTACAGTGAGCATTCATTCCCATACTTGTTAATAATGCCAGTGAAGAATGTATAGACTAAATAGTCAGAGACTACATTATACTCCTGAGGCTGGTCTTACTGGAGACAGTTGAGACAGTCTTTGTGCAAACGCAGCGTTTGTAATACTTGTGTGCTGTTCTGTGTGTGGGTAGCCCCTAGGACTGCCAATATGTATTAACGTTTCTTGTGATAACTTTATCTCTGTTATTGCTGTAAATCTGCCACTTGTGTAAATAGTAGAAATCAAAACATATGTCACAGTACTTTAAAAACTTTGCTTATCAACATGTGCAAATGGGAAGCATCTAAGAGGCAACAGAACTGTGGAAAAGGAAGGTGGGTCTAGTCTGTCACTGGCTGAGTGAATAGAGAATAAGAAGTGATTATAAAGACATATTTCATTCTGCAGCATATAAAAGAGCATCATAAATCAAGAAAAGTAGATGGATCCTTTACTCAACAACAGACATACAACCAGGATCATTCAGGTTGTAAGCAGTCCAACCCACCTCTGAAAGCAGGGGCTTATCCCAAGATTAGAGCAGATTGCTCAAACTCTTGTCCAGCTGAGTTTGGAATATCTCCCAGGCTGGAGATTGCACAGCCTCAGTTAGCAATATGGTCCAGTGTTTCACCCTTACTGTGAAGAATTCTTTTTAATGATTTAACAGATATTTTCCTCACTGCAACTTGCAGCTGTTGATTCTTGTGCATCTGTTGGTTTTGGCAACTCTTCAGTTGCATAATGTGTTTTACCTCAGTAGCAGGTCAGAGCTCCATACCTAGCTCTGTGCAGGCAAGCGGCCCATCTCCAGTTAGTATATCCATTGCAAACCCTTCAGTTTTGATTAATCTTACTTACTGTGGTCCTTTAGAAGAATGCAGGGCAGCAAGGAATAACAGACTCAAGAGGTTTCCAGAAGTCTGCTAATTCATTTCAAAGAGTAGGTATGGCCATTATTATTTTGACAGATGTTTCCTTGTTTTGTCCTAGACTAACCATTTGATTACTGATTTTAAAAGATTCTCAAGTTAATAGTGTGCTGACAATCTCAAGGGAGGAAGCAAGAATCATGTTTTCTTTTCCTTTGTACTGAAAATAAGTCAAGATTGAAATACTGGCAGTTCAGTATGTTCTGTTGGTAAATATTGCTGCTTATTACTCTGTCTCCTTTGCATGTTGGTGTAAAAAGGCCTAGCAAGCTACATATACACAAACACTAATGTCAGTAACTCTGCATCTATTACTAAGCACTTAACTGATTTGGCTCCCTCTTTGGAACTTAAATACACATTTATGTGCATAATATGCAGGTTTGAACAAGAGAACCATCAACTGTTTCTAGACTTAGTTGTAAAGGCAGAAGGAGAAACTGGTTTGAGATTCTGTTCAAACCAGGTCTTGTTTAATCTAATATTTATTTCTTCTGCACCAAGAGGTAATAATAGGATTGTTCTGTCCTGCTAAATAGTGTATCAAAAGTGGTACACACTACTTTTTTCAGAATTTTTTCATTATTACTAATTTTCTTAGCTTAGAGGAAGATCTTAAGAATGGGAAGACTAATGAGAAAACAGTCGTCATGTTATGAAGGCTGCAGAAGCTTTAAGTGGCATGAAATGGACTTTATGCTTTTGTTAGCACTTGACAAGTACTTTAGCTGGTCTTATTACAGCACAATCTTGTGTTTTATAATTATCTCTGTATTATGCATTTAAGGCTTTAGTTAAATACAGAATTATTGGAACTTGTTAATTGTTTCTGCAAAGATGTTGAGCAAAAATACTGGGTTTTGAATTAAATATGCACATTTTGTTTAGGTGGTAAAAAAGATTAAAAACACATAATGTGTATCAGGAAATTGTTTTTGAGAATGAACAAGTCTTTGTTTTGGAGAGAAAGATGATATGACTGTTTCCAGCTGGTACACGCTCACCAACCAGTAGTACCTGCACTTGTGATTTACTGGTTTTCTTGTGGCTTCAAAAGGTTCAGACATGAATCCAGCATGCTGTACAAACTCCTTGTGGGCTGCTCCAACTCCTTGAAGGCAGCAGACAGCAGAGGATGACCAGGAAAGAAAAAGCAACATAATAGGCAATGATCTGAATGCAACAGCAGCATGGATTTGCTGTTTTTTAAAGACTCTCGGTAGAATTTTAAGTAAATGTTTGATGATCTTCCATTGCAGAATTTTGAATGAATCCTTCCTGTTCGTGATGAACAAAAGAAAGGAAAACACCAGGCTGCAGATGTGAACAGTGGAGCTTGCTGAACAACTGAATATCAACAATCAGCAGATCAGAGGTAGGAACATATAATTTGAGAATACAAGTTGAAAATAAAGTAGGGGTAGAGAAGTAGTTTTTAACTGAATAGATTAAAAATTACCAGAGTAAAAAGTGTTGGAAGAAGCCAGTAGTATGAAGAGGCTGAAGTAGCAGTTGTAATTATAGCCCTGATGTATTAAGGGAAAACCAGAAGTAAAGAAAAACTCAGTAAACACACCAGGAAAAGTTCAGAATGTAGTAAGATCACTGTGCATGGGAGGTTTTTATATGGCTTTTGAGCAAGGGGCCAGGCAAAGAAAGTAGAAGAAATGAAAACATTTGGACTGAGGTGTTTTCAATGTCATGGACTTAACATGAGAAGCTGAATAAATAGTCAGATGATCTGCACATCAGTATAGCACAGAGAAAATTTGGAAGCTTCTATAGCAACAAAATTACTGCTAGAAGCAATTTAAAATTAAATTGATTGCTCAGAAAAAAAATCAATGTGCACAAGTCAGTCCAGAGAAGGGGTGAGTTGTTAGAGGGAAAAATCTACACATTCCTGTAGACTTCATTAATCAGTTTCATTCTTTTATCAATACACATAAAATATTATGCAGTTTCCTCTGGAACTGTAACAGCGCTTGCTCAAGGGAATAAAGGCAGTATCTGGGCTTGAATGTCCAAGCAGCAGTGGTGGTGTATAGGGAGAATTGAGGAAAACTTATTTACCAGCATTTCATCTCCCCTTCCATTACCTTTTTTACCCCAGGAAGTAAATCAGTTTAAGCTTGATCTTTCTTCTCAGTGGATAGTCCAGTCCACCCAGTTTGCTGCCAGGGGTGGAATTTTCTGCTGAATAATAGCCAGTGATCTGATTGATTTAACATGTATCCAAAGTAGTTACGTTTAACAAAAAAGAAAGAATGTCCAATACAAAATCATTCACTGCCAATAACTATAATATTCTCTTTAAAGCCAGGAGAATTTCCTCTGAATTTTATATTCATTAATGCCTTATTTCTTTTTGTTGAGCCAGCTGGACTCAGTTTGTCATGATCAAAGCTCTCTAGTGGAAAAAAGAATGAAAAATTAATATAGAAAACAAATAAACACTTTTTCTTTCCCCAAAACTGCTCTTTGTATCTCTTCTGCTTAATGTATCCTTCAAAAATGCCTATGTGCTTTTTTCATTCCCCTATGTAGACTTTTTATAGTGAAGGATTTTTCTGTCCTTATTAAAATAACAGTAAAATTTATTAAAAAACCAAGGAAAGTCTTCAGGTGGAGCTGATTTGCCCCAGGAAAAGCGGCTGCTTTGCAATGTGTACACCATCATCAGAAAGGCAGAAATTTATGGAAATATGCAATTATGAGGAGGAAAGTCTTGGCTACAAAAATACACTAGGTTTCAGAGTATCTGGGGCTTTATTTCTGGTCTGAATCTTCTAAGAATTTAGGATTTATCTGGACACTTTTTCTGCACTGAAGAATGGGAATGAGAGGTTTAATACTGCATTATCTTAATTAATTCTGTTCATAAAATTCCACAAAAGCAAAATATTTTCAAGAAGATGTGAGGCTGGATTAACTATAGTAGATACTATTTAAATCCACTTGAAAAACTGTTGCTAAGCAGGAGTACAGTGGAAGTTCAGAAGTTTTAGTTAACACTAGCTAACTTACTCCTCTATTTTTACAGCAGAATCTAAGTAACAGTTAAGCAAAATTACAAGTGGCAAGACAGGTAATTTCCACATTTATCTGATGAAGAAAATACTATGCCTCTTGTAAAGTGTCTGTTTTTACCAAAGCAAACAAGAGATACAGAATTTCCTCATAATGCAAACCTTGCTACCATGGGTGGGTGAGCCAGTATTTATTACAGACAGTGTTCTTCAACACTTTTTAGTAATACGCTTTTTAATTCAGCTATCCTGTAACTCATACTGGGGCTTTAGCAAAGCCAGTGGAATGATGCCAAGGATGAATCTGGCTCTCAAATAACAATGTGTCTGAATCTGCTGAGGCGACCAGTCTTGAATGAATCTTAATCTGTTGATGGATGAGTCTCTATGGACATACTTTAAGTGATAAAATCTATGGTAGGTATGAGTAGATAGGAGGAGATAGGACAGAGATGAAAGAAATGATGTTCTTTATTTATGTACAAGGAGCTGATGATTAGGCATTGCTCTCTTCCGAACTGCACAGGGAGTCTGAGTCTTAGCAGTGCAGTAATGGCCAGTCTGTCCTCTATCATGCAGTTAGGACAAATCGTTACGTACCCTAATGAGAGAGAAGGAAGATGATTTGGAGAGTAGTAGATTTCCTCAGGAATCAAAAAGTAAGAGGCAATGACATTTGCTTCTGGGATCTAAGCCATGAGTTTTGAAACCATTCAATTCAACTGAAAAATGCAGAACTGTATTAGCAGGGAGGAAAGATAATTTCTCATAGCATATTGTTGCTAGAACATTGTAATCCTTCCTTAGGACCTGAAACATAAGTGAAAGTAGGTCACTTCTCTTTGTTTGGATGGATACAAGTTTGCATGTCACCCAATCAAATTGCTCTCTTATTAAATATTTCTAGAAAGTATGACCTAATTGGGGCTTGTTCACAAATGACTGTCAAAAAATGACTTTTGATGCATCCATGAGATGTTTTAACTTGACTCCTCATAGATATGGCAAATGGCAAGGAAACCCAGTTCTCTTCTATCGAAGATATAGCTCTTGGCTCTTGACTAACAACTTAGGCAGAACAGGTTTTCTGATTCTGTATATGACCATCTATGGGTTTAGCTTAAATCTGATTGTCCATCAGTGTTCCCCTTTCCTGGAGTTATCATGAGGTGTTAACAAGCCAGTGTGTTTATTGACATAGCAATTAGAAATGTGCAAAGTGCTCTATTAGAAATACACTAGCATGTTTATTTTCAAACTCTCAGATGAAAAGTACAAAGTATAGGTTTACTGGTTTTGTCTTGTCAATCCATGAAATGTGAAAGGTGTAGTCCTACTGCTTTATCAGGAATTTCAATAAGCATCTACCTGATGTTCATTTTGTGTGTTAAGAATGTCTTGAAACTGACTTCATAGACATCATAAGGAGACATGCTTTTATGACCACATAATGTAAGACGTGAATAATCTAAATTACTCTGAACTCCAAAACACTCATTCCTTAATGACCAGCAGATCTGAAGAAATGCATTATATTGATCAGCTCTTTGTGATTATAATCCTGCCTGGAGGAATTAAAACCCAGGGTGATTAGAGGAAAAATATTATCCAAATAGTCATGAAGACAGTCGTTCAGTCCTCAGTGGAGCGGATTTATGTTTGTAAATATTCTCCTTTAGAATGCATCATTTTATGTGTTTTTAGGCCGGTTAAATTTTATTTTTGTTAGACTGCTTGGTGCAAGAAGGGAACTGGATTGGACTTGGAATCCAATATTTATTGAGCTGTGTTCTTCTAATGTGTTTTTTGGTTGTATTCCATCTACCCTGCATGGAGATATAGGTCAAACTATATTTGCTTTACCAATACAGATACCGTGTTACATAGACCTTCATGCACTCAGTCAATGGAGAGGTTTTTAATTACAACAGTCTATAATGATTCACTGGACTCTGGAAGTTTGTACATAATCAAAGATAAACTAGTAAAATACAGTGCAAATTTCAAACAGTTCTATAGTTTTGCTAGTTTTTTGTCAAGAATGCCTTTTAATTCCATCTTTTAACTGATATAATGACTTCCCCTTTTTGAACATCATCTCTCAAAGACTAGCTGTTTTTCCCTTTCCTCTCTTCTCCATGTAATGTTTAATTCCAAATGTAGGTATTGTATTGAGAAGTCCAGACCAATAAGTACATGTATGAGATCTAAAATTCTATAATTTCCAGAAAAGGAACCACTTGGTTTCTAATGCTTAGATTTACTTCTGCTGTCATCCTTCAGTTGTAAAATTTATTTTGCTTGAACCAGTTCCAGATGAAACCTTACTTTTGCAGTCTCAACAGATGCTGATATTTTCAAATTAAAATTATTCATTTGCATTTTTAGGGATTATCTATATCGAGGTTTAATATGTAAATTTATACAATCGGAAGGAAGACTCTCTCGATGATAAATATCTAAAATCCTGTTTTAGAGCTGACAAATTATTTGCAAAGTGTAGCTCTCAAACATTCAGGTCAGATCAGAACTGTAAATACAATCTGCTTTACGATGGAGAAAGAGCAGATCTGAAATGTTATTAATCAGTCTGTGACTAAAGACAGTCATCACTACCTTTAAACTTGATGGAGGGGAGAGAAGGGTGGGAGAAGGGAGCAGGAAGGAACAACATGGAGTCTACTGTAGACATGGTGTCCATGTAACACATGAAAAAGTTTGCCTTTTCCATGGGATTCCTGGAAGAGCACCAAACTGATAGGAATTTGGACTCTGCCAGTATAAAAGAACTACCTTTCCTGCGATATGCATTGCTTCCCTACCAACCTTAACAGTGAAAACAACAGTGAAAACAAACTAAAACCCCACCTAAAACAGGTGTGGAAGAGTAAAGGATTTCATTTTTTTAATTTATCTACAGAACATTTTTAGCCTGCTGTATGTCACTTTAGCCTTTCAAGGGCTATGATAATAAAGCTATTTTTATTCTCTTCCCTCTCCTCATCCACTGCTTAAAATATCCCGGCCAGCAGAATGGATTTGCATTTTCTGCTCCACAGAACTTGATAAGAAAGTGTTCACTCTGTGGAAGGTGCCCAGAACTTGCCTGGCCCTGCTTTGTACAGGAATCAGAAGTTTAGCACCAGAGGCAGTAATCAGTAGGCAGTAGAATCAATATATTTGTTCTATTTTTGCCACACTAAAAGTCTACAGTCTTTTAAACCAAGGAGAATGTTGGAAATATATTTTTGATACTATCACTGTGTAGTTTCCTTTCTGTGGAAAATAACATCAGCCCTGCATTTTGCTTTCCAGTCAGTGCCTAGAGGGACAATGTCTTCATCTGTTCCTTTCTATTTATGGCATGACTGAGGATAATAACTTGCCAATTTTGTTTCTATGGGTCACAAAAGATCTGCTCAGCTTGTTGAAGCTTCATTTATGAGGTCTAATTTTTCCAGATGTGGAAGGAAAATTAAAAACAAGTCCACTATATTATGTCTACAGGAAAAACACTTTTTTGTATATTTTTACCATTTTTCCATTAACAAAATTTTAATAGTACCTTTTCATTTAAACGAGGCCTTCATTTTTTAAATGGTGCACTTAGATCCATCATCATATGTATTGCTTTTAAAATGTTAACTTCACAGAGCATGAGAGCTGTGATGGCGCTTCTAGTGCAAATGCTCCCCAAATGGACTTTGGGACTTGCCATGGGAGATGCAGAATGGGCCTCTGCTTTGAATGCCTGTGGAAAACCATAGGAAATATTTGGAGGCTGTTTTGGGACATGGTGTAATCAGTTTGCCTGGAATACAGAAAAATGGAATAATTTAGCAAGATTGAAATTTTTATCCCATCAGAGAGAATTTTGATTGCAGAACCTTTTCTCCTTGGAAATACACTTAAAAGACTAATCTCAGAGAAAAAAATTTTTATGTAATTATGAAAAGGTATAAGAAATTCTTGTGCCCTTCCTATTATTACTTTTGTGTTAACTTCTCTTATATCAAACCAGGTTGGAAATTGTATCATTAAGATTTTGGAATTTCCTACATACTGTAAGGGGGCACAGGAGTAGTTGAGGAGACACATTAAGCCGTTGTGATATGAACTACTGACAGCTCTGTGGTAAGTGCTAAATCTCCCTTAGCTCTGATGTCTGTCCTGAATTATGATTCCTTAATGGAGACCAGGCTTAGACTGACTGATGGAACTGAATTATAAAATAAAGTTATATTCTGCAGCGGTGATGCTTAGAAAGAATAAAAGTAATTTAAGTTAGTAAGAACATATAAAATTGTCTCTATGTTTGTTTTGAGTTAGATTTTCTGAAAGAGAGCATTTGTACCACTTGCACACTTAGTTTAGGCTTTAGGATTCCGAGTTATGCTCCAAGCTTCTTCAGACTGGCCTGCTACTTCGTATTGGGAGTATCTCACAGCCACATTGGTTTAATTCTGCACTGCTGCCTCCCAGGGACCTCGCAGTCCCTGCCTGGGCGTGACAGCAGTGGCCAGGCTCAGTGAATACTTGTGTGTGTGTGCACTGTTACCCCTCGTGGCTCTGCCCCTTTGTGTTGGCATAGTCAATTTGAACACCCCTGGCCTAACACTAGCTCTAACAGAAGCAGAGGTTTTTTATTTCTTTTTTTTTTTTTCAAATGCATACAAGTGATGACATTATGTATGCTCTGTGGATGACTTCCAGGTAACTGGTGTTTCACGTGACCAAGTGATTGTAATTAAATGAGAGCCGCCTTCTATTTTGCACTCTTTCAAAACAGTATCTGAGTTCTTTCCAGCTCTTGCTAGCAATTTATAAATGGTCTTAGAATTGTAAGTGCTAAGTTTTATAACCATAGACCATGCTAGCATTTTTACTTAAGAGTTATATGTTATATATCAGTACTGAAAGCTCAAGGTGAATAGCTGCATTTTGTAACAAGTATCTGCTGCTGATCTTTATGTAGGCTGTTGTACTTACATAGACCTAAATCCCAACTGTATTTAGATTATCTAATAACGGAAACAGTAGCTAAAGGCATTTATTTCCCTAAATCTTGGATGACAACAGATTGTCAGGGGCAAGGAGAAAAGAGCTCACTTTATGCTTGCCCATGAATGCTCCCTGTCTTTTCTGACATGATACTATTTCATTGAAGCTTTCCCAGAGCAAGTAGTTTGCTTGTGCAGTCTCTTAATATCATCATAATTTGAAATGGAATCTTATGCTCTGTCTCACTCTTGGAGAAATTTTCTTAAAGGAGATAAACATCCTTCTTTGGCACTTCTTCAGCAGTGGGCAATTTTCTCTTTTTTTTTTTTTTTTTAAATAACAGTACAGATCTGTACTAACAGAGTTTGACTCTTTGGAATGCATTTTGAGATTATGGTAGGGCAGCTGGGAGCAGAATTTAGTATGCTGGATCCAGGTAGTGAAAAAAAGACTACCAAAAGAGATGAGTGTTTTATTTACTCCGTTGATCTAGCAAAGCATTTCTCATGATAGGTTAGTGATAAACAACTGGAAATGTCATTAATTTTGCAAAAAAGTAAAATTTAACAATGAAATAAATGAAACACATCTTATAAATGCATTTGCTTTAAGATTTTTACCGTATTGTTAAATTAGCTACGTAAACATTTTGCAGTTAGAGATGGGACTTCCATTTAAAAAGTATCTGTGATTTTCCGAAGTTTGTTATTCAACAAAAAAAGCACTTTGCTTTTCTTCAGATGTAATTTCTTCATACTTGATTTCTGCCCCATTCAAATTAAATTGCATAGCATTTAATAATAGGTGAAAACTCCTGTTCACTTATTTGATCCTTAGAAATTGCTTAGTTGCTTTTGGTTGTAATTTTTAGAGAAATTCACCTTCAGGCATCCTCAGGCTTTGATAATGTCAGCCTGAATGTTCTAAGTATTGAAAAAAGGATTTGGAAGATGAATGCGTGTGGAAATATTAAAACAATGATTATTTCTACCTCTGCTGGTTATGCTATCTTGTGTTTAAATTCTTCTGATATTTTCACTGGTCTGTGGAAAACTGTAGCCATATTAAACGAGGTAAGGCAAAAGTTGGGTGAAGCTTTTTAGATGCAGTTTATGTGTTATCTGACCTTTTTAAAGACTTCGAAATTAAAAGGAAGTTCTATGTCCTCAGAACTGTCAAACGGGTAAGGGCTTTAATATCATGTAGTCCTACTGCTAGATTAAGAGAAACATTAAATAAAGATGTGGATCTGACAATAACTGAGACTGTTAAAATATTATATTCATTTATACAGCAATGAATGTAAACTAATATCAGCTGTGAATTGAGAATGTTTACTTCTGTATTTAAAACAAAAAATGCACGAGGAAAGAAAAGAAGAGAGCAGATGGAGAAGTTGCTAAACATACACAAAAAAGAACAGAGCATTATCTTATGTATAATACTTATTCCTAAAAACCTAATTATTTCTTCAGTAGCCATCCATCGTCAGTAAATTTGGCAAAGGAACAGTCAGCAATTAGCAAATATGATATAAAATAAACAGTTTGAATTCCTTTAGCAAATGAACTAAAAGCTGTTATATCCACCTAGGCGTATTGACTTCAAAAGTATTACCTTAACACAGCACTGCAGAAAGCACCTTTGAGTGACAATTAGTCTCTTGCATCTTACTGGGAAGCTTAGCAACAAAACTGCACTTGAGGACAGCAAATATTCTCTATTTTACTAAAGACTGGTTGGAAATCAGATTGTAAGCTAAAGTGGCTTCCAAAGGTGTCAGTCCTCAGACAAAACCAAATCTAATGTTGTGGCAGTGTTAGATTACTGAGAGACTACTGTTACCAATGGAACACTGCCAGGATACCAATCAGATTGTCTCTCTAGTTGGAATTTACCCCAGCCCTCACTTATACCTGAATAAACAGTGTCTAAATATGATCTGCAATTCCTGTGCACTTTGTACCAAACTGATACCATATGCTGCAGCAGCAGAAAAAAATGGTTTGATTCAATTGCCAATTGTGCTGATTAACACTGAATCCATGTGCAGATGTGGATTTCACAGAGGAGATTACCAGCCACTCTTGCAGCACTGAGCAATAGACGCTGGACAGATTGGTTTGGCTTCCACAGTGGATATGCTGGGGAAGTTATTCTGTCTCCCCAACCAGAAGCATTTGGGAAACTTTTGGAGTAGAAAATACTCATGTTCAAAAATTTCCAGTTGCTCAATCGCAAATTTCCAGAGTCCCACATTAAAAGAAAATTTGGAGGTAACTTTGACATATCTAAAAATTCTACTCTCATTTCTGTAGCACTGCTGTGCCATTTGCAGGTACTGATCCTCATTAAATCCGCATTAACACTGCCGTTAAATCTTGCCAAAGAATTATTGCTAGTGTCTTGCCTAATGGCAGAGTTTTAGTAGTGAACAGTGTATGCAAACACTTCATTCCTGCTGTTGCTTAATCTTTGGTGGACTAGAGGCAGTCAGGACTCCCACAAATATGATTGCTTATTCTCTCTCAGGAAAACAAATATCTCAGGCTGCCACCTGAGCAAAGTTAGTGCTTGCTGTGTTAGAATGATGTGTAAGGTAAATATTACTGCAAGTGCAACACGCACATGCCTTACTATAAGATATTAACATACCTTGAAATAACCGTTATCCCCCAACCAGTAAGAAGCATCAAAGGGAAAAACAGTTTCTGACCCAACAGCAGTGAGCGAAAGAGTCATTGAGCTATTTCCTTTGTGTTCTTTAAGACAGTGATCATTTGCTATTACAACAACCACTTGATCAGAAAAAATGGTTGCGCAGCATGGTCATCTCACATGCAGAGATCAAAGATGTGATTTCCCTGAATAAAGCTATGACTAATACTTCAAGTCACAGGGATGCCTATGATCTGTTTTGGCTTGGATATCTTCACAGAATAAAAATGAAGTAACAATAGGAAGAGTTAGTGCTGGAGCTCCACATTATTTAAGGGACTTCTTGATTTAATATTGTACTTGTTGTCTAACAGATTCTGTATTTATCTTTAAAATGTGATACAAACGTGTTATATACTTTGTTATGTATTTTAGCACTTGGGCTTTTTATATGAGAACTCATGTGTTGCCAGTGTATTTGGAGATAGTGGGGCCAGGGAAGCCAAACTATTTGCAATATGAACACTCCAAACCTCAATCAAATGACTGCATAACTGAGAGATGTTTACATATTCCACAGTACATCTAAACTTCTTCATTTGGAAGTTGATCAATGATCTCAAGGGTCCTTTTCAATCTAAATGACTCTATGAATCATGAATGTCTCTGGCATGTGTCCAGTAATGTTTGTGTGCATCTGTGATGGCAAAAGGAGTGGTTAACAATTGTCATGTGGAATATTAGTGTAGAAGCACATTTTGGTATGATGATTTTGGGTCCATTTCACAAGATTTTGTGCCGGTATGGCAAAATTGTATAAGCCATAGGGCCATACACAGAAAATGCCCACAAGATTCTACTCACTGCCCAGGAAAGCAAGTATTGGCTACAAACAGCAAATATATGCCATTTATGTACTGTTATAGCTCATTTCTAAAGCACAGGACCCAAGTAGGAGACAGTGAGACAAACCTCCTTGTTATGTTCTGGATTTTGAGTTCAGCCCCTTGTCTGCAATCTTTATGGAGAAAATGCAAGGAAATACACAGCTCTTCTTCAGACTACAGAGTGCATTAAACTTGCACTGGAAATGCAGCTTTTGTCATCCCAGAGAAAAGAAGCTTTTCTGAATACTCGATTAATTTAATGCCGTCTGTGTTGTGATCAGACAGCTGTAAGCAAAATAAAGGCACAAGGGTAAATGAAAAACAAACACATACAGTAGAAAAGCACTGTGCTGCTGAAATCTCTACAGATGCTTAAGGGAAATGGTTTAGGGATAGCTGGATGGATAGAACAAAATTTTATATTCCTTACAAGAGAGCATAAGAATGTCTCTGTGTATTCTGGTTACTGTGAAAGCAGATACTGTAGGAGTGGGTGGAGGAAGGGACAGAAGGCAGAAAGATTAGCCAAGTGTTCATTAGTCTACCAAAAATTGTCTTGACAGGCAGGGGAGGGGGAACAGCAGAGCTGCATAGTCAGCATTTTCAAACTGAGAGTGCTGTGTGGTACAAGGATGGTGGTACTAAACTAGGACTCTTCTCTTTTTGGTACCTTCAGCCAGTGGTAAGGCAGGGAGAGATGGAAATCCAAACCAGAGAGTTTCCAGAGGTTTTTGTGTTGTGTGGTTTTGGCAGGGTTTGAGTTGACTGAGCTCTTAACTGTGATTTCCCCTATCTGCCTCCCTAACTGAAGCTGAACTAAGGTAAAGATCTGTGCACACCAGAGGCCAAGAAGAAATATTCCTCTTGAATTAATGCTACCCTGCCAAAATCTTTGCAGGAGCTTGGCTCTACAAGCTCTTCAGCAGTGCACATCTCCCACTTTTGTATGTGAATGGTCAATGCAACATGGCCAAATGAGCAGGAGAGAAGTGCCTGAAGTTAGAGATCCACTCCCATAATTTCTAGCAAAATGTCAGCTATGCTTTTTTTCTGCCTTGTCTTATCAGTATGCCACATTACTGTTTTGTAAGGAAATGGCGTAAGTCCAGAGACAAATTCATTCTTTCTCCTTTTAATCTTTTTTCCCTTTTTTTTTCTGAAGCAAAAAGTGTGGTAGTTTAACTTTTACTCTGCAAATGATGAAGCTGCTTGCTAGGCTCTTGTGTTTTCTTTGATAAGCGTCCTGAAGTGATCACCACCTTTAACTCTTTCATGATAGAGAAAGGGAAATGGGGATAAGGGAATGGAATTATCTTATGCTGTACAGGCAGATGAAAACAGTGGTCTTGCACTGGATCAGTCCTGTCAACTGCTGTCTGTCTACATACTTGAGAACTTCACAGAAAATTCTTCTGTAACAACTCCTGTTCAGCTATTTCTCCAATATTTCAATCACAATTTCTATATTTAGGCACTGGTGCTTAGCTAAGAAACTTGTGGTGGTACTTCAGTGATTTAAATGGTCACACACAGATTGTCAGCATGCTGCAATTGCTTTGAAATTCACTTTCCATGGATGTTTTTGCTAGTAAATAGAATTCTTGGTCTTGTATTAGTATTCAAAGGGCATCCAATCTCCCTATAGCTTGTGATATAGAACTCCAGCTGAATAGTCACAGAACAATTTAAAATTAATTATTTAAGCAGTTCATTGTATGGTGGAGCACAAAATAGGATCAGATCAAGAACTGAATGTGCAGTCCTGAAAACCCTTACTAACAGCAATTAGAAACTCCATCAGCAGCAAATTGCAAATGTGATTAACATTAAATGGAAACAATTTTATTAGGCTGAAGATCTGATAAGCAACTGAGCTGCACAATGCAGATTTTCCAGCAGGAGTTACAATTCTACCATAGCCTATAATTTAACACTGATATGAGTTAATGGTGTGGTATAGAAGCTTTTTATAAACCAGAGATGTCCACCTTCAAAATAAGTCCTAGAGGACTTATTGTTGCTGGCCTGTAGGCTCTGTTGGAAATGACTTACAGAACATTAGGAAAGAAGGAAGACAGCAGCTCATTCACACTGATGGGCCCCTCTTGTTTCATGAACTTCTAGGGTAGTATACTAGTAGGTATTGCTGCCTCTCTTCCACTCTGTAGTGATATTACAGAATGTCCACAGTTTGTTTCCAGTATCTTTCCTTCTAGATTGACTAGTAAAATTAAAGAAGTAGGACAGTGCCAGTTTGAAAGTGGTAAGAAATTTTGAGGACATGTGCCAAATTATTCCTTAAATTCCTTGCTTGTTTGTTTTTTTTTTTAAGCTGTTTGTACATTCAGAACTATCCAACGAAGGTGTGATAAACTGAGCCAGATAGAATATCTTAGCCAATGCCAAGTATGGGCATTGCTTTTATCTGTTCAGTCTGTATAATAGGCTTCTCCAGAGAACATGACATACATACAACACACGACGTGCATGGAATCAAGCTCTTATGTAAGAATCCCCACAGATCTAAAAGCGCCATGCTCAGTTTTACAGAAGCAGTGGATGTAGGCATGGCTCATGGATGTGGGAAGACCGTGGTCTAGCTTATTGAAGTGCCCATGTATAAAAAACACAAGAGACTTCCTTCATTTGTAATTCCTGGGGATATTCTTCCTCATCTCTTCTTTCTAGGGCTGTATTTTATACAGTTGAAGGAGAGCTCTACAAAAAAGAGATTTTACCATAAAAGTGACATATTCTAACTTTTCCTGTAGCATTTGGCCAGTTTTCAGTGGAGTTTAGGCAACACAGCATACCATACCTGCGTATGTACGTGTATGTGTATGTGTGTTTGGAAACAAAGTCCTGTTTACCATTTTATATAGGAAGCAAAATGTTTCTGCAAGCCATCAACAGAATAAAAGGTATGTCCCTTGTGAATACTTGAAGGCCTGTTATCAGCCATGCAGTGATGTAGGCTTTGACATACACTAAACTTCTCTTGTAGGCAATCCAGTTTTTGTTTTGTGTTTGGGTGAAAGTAGTTCATTCCTTTAAGAGGAATGAATGGAGTATTGTGCTTTTGGTCTAATTTTTTGTCTAATCCTCACTTGTGAATATTCTGTCATTATAACTGTCTCTTTTGTGAGGGAAACAATGTCCCTTTTCCGCTGCCTTCTGAATTCCCTGGCCTGCAGTTCATGCAGTCCTTCTGCCAGTGCTGCATCGTCTGTGCTGCCCCTCCACTCCTCAGCATTTTGTATGGGAAAGGAACCTCGGTCCTCATTCAGAAAGCTGGGAATGCAGCTCATTAGGACCTTGGCAGCATGACCGAAGCTTGTAATTTAACTTCAGATTTCATTACGGTCCAACAGAAGATATAAATTGCCAGACAGGGAACAAAATTAGTACACTATATATTTAGTTACTTTTTTTCCAATTTTAGTATGCTTTTTGGAGATAAAGTTGAAGACTTTAAAGCTCTCACTGAAGTGTTTTTGAAAGTGATTCCATTTCTCCTAGATCTCCAACTTTACTGTGCTGCCTTCTTTCTTCATGCCATCTTTCTGCCAGAGAATCTAAAGGTGCTTAAGGAAATTAAGTGCAATGGATATGCTGCAAGAGTTGATGAATGGCAACTCCCTTAACAAGGGAAATAACTTACATTTATATATTTCCCTTCAATTCCCAAAGTGTCTCCAGGTGCTTTGGAGACCACATAAAGGATTTCACCCTTCCTGCCAATTCTGGGATGAAATTCTTTGAGGCTTAAGGAATGTGTACAATCCTGCCTAATACTGGAGAAAGACACAAGTTGCTCACTTCCCAGTTTATGATCCTGTCTAGTATGTTATTGTTGAATTCCTTTGATCTTGAATTATTCCATGTTAAGGTTTTAGGCCTGTTTCACACCTCTGTGTGATGTCAGACCTCTGTTATCCTCACTCCTTTAGTCAGACCTGCTACTAGGCTTCTTTCTTGGCATCTTTTGTAAAGCACAAATCCTCTGTATATATACTGCAGTTGGGGAAAATGCTCTCTTGGCTCCTACATTTTTTTTTTTTAATGAATGCTGTCTAAGAAGATTGCAACTGGGTAAGTTATTTAACCCTTTGCTAGTGGCAGAAGGTCCTTATGATACAAGCATGCATTTCCTTCCTTAATCAGTGCTGGGCTCTCTGGCCCTCATTCTCCAACAATTCCCAGCTCTGGTGGGAGGCAGGCAGCTGCTGTCCTGCATGAGCCCTACAAGGCCAGCTACACAAGGAAGGGAAAGAGAGGCAGGTCTTTTTCATTGTTTCTTTGGTCTTGAAAGTCTTGGGCACAACTCGGGTAGCCTCTAAACATGGTTTTCTACTTCCAGAGAGAGACCCACCTTTGTAAAGTATTGAGTTGGACACATGTATGAGCCCTACATAAGCATCAAAAGTAGATTTGGGGTCCACTTCTATATGGCAAACATGCAAACAGGAACAATTTCAAAGACTTAAGGCATTTTGAGTTTCTTACAATAGGCAATACCCTATGTACCTAAAGCTTTTTTATCTTTTATTAAAGTCTAGATATGACTTGTAATAGTCTTGAGGAAAGACTGTGAATGATACAGTTGCTATCAACAGAAAAGAGGAGTCTGTGAAGTGTGTGAAAGAATCTAAAGCCAGGTTCTTTGATGCTGATGTAAACCTGCAGTAATACCATTGGCACTAGCAGAGTATGATTTACACTGATGTGATCTGGCAGAATTTGTCTGTTCATTCCCAGAATGAAGGAATAAGGAGAGAAAAGAATCCTAATGCAGTATGCTATGAGCATTGCAAAGGCACTGGTATAAGGAAGGATGTAATCACTACTCCTTTTAGCCTCTGCTGGGTCCAGTACATTGAGATTAAAAATAATAAAAATAAAAAAATTCAGAACCAAATAAGAACCAAGAAAAATTGTGAAAATTAACAAGATGAAGTGATCTTACTGAGAAAGAGGCAAGCAACTGTGGAGAAAATTGCAAAGAGGGGAATCTAGAGGAATGAAAAGGAGAGGTGGCTGGTGGTACAACACTGCTGCTGTGGTGCATGGAGTCTGGAGGCATTTGTAAAATTTTCACAGAGAAGCCTTTGGGGGCTTTGCTTTGTCAGAAGAAAGAATCTATATGGGTTGGAGGTCTAATGTGGGGCATTCCTATCTGGCAGAAGCTGGATATACATGAAGTTTTATCCCCTCTCTTCAAGCTGCAGATACCTCTGTGATCTATGTAGATTTTAATTTCATATTAACTGTGTCCTGTTTTAACAAGGATTCTTCTGTCAATTTTGTTGCACATAGGTCTCTGTACTTGTGTCATCTCTGCTTACAGGTGCAAAGTTCCAGTTTCACAGTAGATAGAAATACTGAATGTCTGCAAGTCAAGTGACACAGCCTCACAAGATTTGTATAAACCAGTGTTGTCAGAAAGACTGGAAGATCTTGTAATGAAAAAGCATAAGTATCAATTTTGGTTATTACCAGGAACAAGCAGTTTATATTTGTTCAGCTTGTAATTTTGGGGCATTTAGAGTACAAGAAGGTATATGGACATCAATAGCTTAGAATAAATAGAATTTTCAAACAGCCTAAATCACACTGAAATTAATTTTTCAAAAGAGTCTGAAGCAGCTTTTAATGTTTAACCATGAATATGTGTAATAGCTGAGCTGCAATGAGACAATCTGTAGTAATGAAATTGGTAGCCTTGATTTTCACTCATATGGATATGACTAATTTTTATTTACACTACAGTTTAAACTCTGTAACTTTCTTGTCTGATCAAGGCCTCAGAATTAAATGTTCACCAGAATGCAGCCTAACACAGCATATTCAACATCATTTGTTCTAAAATTGCATCTTTTTTTTTTCTAACAGGATGAGGAGGTGCTAGGTAGGTGCCAAGTCACAATGCAAGTCCTGTAGTTAAGTCATGTCTGCAGTCTGGCAGCGAGGAAACTGGCAGTGTGATTCTGGGGGAATCAATGCAAAAGTCATCTGTCTTCTTTTGCTTCTTTGTAGACATAGCCCAATTTTCCCCAGAAGTTTCTTAGAAGTGAAGCAGATTGTGGTCTGAGCCAAAGGCATGGGTGTGCTCTCTTTAGGGCTCTGTGCACCTGTATTTTGTTGGCGTACAGACTTCAAGTACTTTCCAAACCTGCCAGTGTCAGTGATGCAGTAAATTCGAACTGCAAATGACAGAACTGCTGTAGAAAAGAATAGCTTCCATCCTTTATTAAAGAAAACATTTACATACAGAGAAAGTGTGTTAAGAGAAATAATAAGTTACAAAGCCAAGCACTTGCTAAAGAATGCTTGGGTTAAGCTTGTCTTTAGGCATCTCTTCTGTGCAGTGCAGGTGGCTGTATTAACACTTCAGATGCCTGAAACTGGGTGGGATGAATAGAGGTCTAAAAGGATTGAAGATAATCACCTGGCTTCTGCAGCTAATAGTGCTTAATGATAACTGTGGCAAAGATAAAGTCTTCAACCAATTAAACACACAAATATATCAAGGCCGAAGAGTCACTGCTATTTTCAGTGCGTGCTGGCTTATTGCCTGAGGTACAAGTGCTGGTGCTGTGTGAGCACTGCAGCAAGTTCTGTACTGTCAGTGTAATTTCTGTGGAAAGAGAATGGAATAGTTAGTTCTGACTGAACAGGTTCTTGAGCTGACTGAGAAGGGGAGGCAGAGATGTGCCATTACCATTAGCTTTTTGTTAGCAGATAAGTAAGTACTAGTGTGTTATACAAGTGCCTGTACTTATACCAGAACTTTATACAGTGCTGTTTGTTGTAACTTAGCAATGGGGAATGACACCAGGAAGGTTTCAGAATGGTTTATGAACATCTTGAGTCATTTCTCTAATCTAAACCCCACACCCAGCCTATAATGCGACTTTGATTTTGTCAACCATCATACTGCTCCAGGTGTTTTGGGTAGAACAAAAATGGGTTTCAGGCCATAACTAAGAATTGTACTTATACAAATAACTTGATATTATTTATATAATTCCTGTGAGGCTTAAATTGATTTCTCTCATCCTATGGTCCAGGCTGTAGTGCTATCTTCTGTTTTTTCAGGGGCATCACTGAAAAAGCAATGCTACTAATTTCCTTCATTCACCAGGCATTTAGAGTGGATAATAGGGAGAGGTTATTTTAGCTATTTAGGCTTGGGTACCAGCTTTGGAAGTGTAGGTCTTCCTTTTGTCTTCAAAGGTTTTGTTGGACTGTTTCATGGAGTGTTATTATTCACTAACTCTTATATTCAGAAACTGTATATGAACACTTTCATTTTATGATTAAAAATCTGGAAAGGGTATTTACCTGTATACAGACACCCTAGTCATATGGAATGTAACGGAGATGAGATTTATCTGTAGTGTTTTGGTCTTCTATTTGAAAGTGTCAGCTGAATGCTATGGATATAAGAAGAACAATTCTTCAGGACTTTGAAGCTCTTTTAAATAATTTGGTCAAGTTTTCCTAATACGAAGCAAACCTATGTACCAGATATTGCTTTTCTAGTCTAATTTTTAGCTGGTGTACGTTTTTACCACTACTGATGACAACAGAGGTTCCTCATACTGTGTTGCTATCGGTGAGGTAGGCAAAAGGACAGGATGAAATAGCTCTGCTGTAGGGTCGACTCAGCTGTGCACCTCTAGATCCTGGAGAGTGCTGTCCTGGGACTTGCTAGTGCAGCTCACTCAATCCAATGTTTTCTCCTGTGGGTGGAAAGCAATGGAGGGCCTGAAATTTAGCGTACCTACTATATTCAGAGGAAGGATCTTTGCAATTGTTTTGTTAAATTTAAAAGAGACTGTGGCTCTCTGGAAGTTCTAAATCTAAACAGGCTTTTAATACATAAAGCCTAGTTTTCACTTTATTGAAGGTTTTTGAATGTTATTTAAAACATTGCTAAACAATTATGTCCTAGGTACAAACTACCCTGTTCTCTGCTTACATGAACTACAAAGGTCAGTATGTGTCTTGGTGCTATTGCCTGCGAGGCATTATTTAGCCCTGTTTGATGGGGAATTACATGCCCTTGAAAGAAAATTAATAAAGATATCTGCTTTCAACTCTCAAATTTCCTCCCTAGTTCTTTCTGTCATTGAAAAGAAAATATTTTAATATATGCAATCCTAACACCTGAAATCATGCAGTCCATTTGTCATGTCCAGGACTTCAATAACCCAAGCAATTCACGGGAGAGTAGTGGGAACTCTTGACTACCTCTTCTTTTCCAGAAGAGCTGGCCCAGAGTAAATAGGTTGTATATAGCTCCGAAAAAACTAGCTTGTTTCAAAGGAATCCTTTCAGCTGCAAACCATTATGTCATCCACTCTAAAGAGCTGCCCAGCCCAGCAGCCTTGTGAGGACTCAGGGTGTTCGTCCTGGCAAGGGTGAGGTGTCACTGAACAGACTCCAGTATTCTGCTACGGTTTGGGATACAGGGCGAGTGTTTTATGTACATGGGAACTGCAGATGAAAACCAGGGGATGTGTATTATATTTACAAAAGGATTGTTATTGGGAAGACTTCTCAGTAACACTGAAAAAGTGACAGTGTGCTTTGAAAAAAGTATTTATGTCCCATCCTTTAAGAATCTAAGAAGATGTTTTTATGTCGCCTTTCTTCGTGGAAGTAAGACCAAACTCTCAAAGAATGCTGTTCTCTCTTTTCATGACTCAAAATACATTTCCTGCACTTACCACCAGAGCGTAATGCTTGCCTTTATTAATATCTGTGATGAAATGCTACTTCCTTTATTCTTGATACATGGGCTTCATCCACTTTGTTCACTGTGGTGTGGCTTTAGTAAGCACCCAGCTGTGCATTATAAGCAAATTCTTTCCTAAATTGCAAAATAATCTCTATTCTGTAGAGGCAAAGTTTTTTTGACCCTGAAGTTTCTTACCCCTTTATTGTATCGCCTTGAATAAAACTTACCTTTTTGATGAATATTTCTTATCATTCTGATTTTAATTAGTAAATTCTCTTTCATCTACTATTGTTGCTTGGTATATTCATAATTATTTTAAGGTTCAAAATGCTGGCAAAACATTTTCTTTTCCCCTTTTGGAAAAAAAGCTTAGTTCATTAGAACCTACATTTGTAATATCCTTTTACAATAAAGCTTCTCCAAATTGCTGTATCTGTGCATGCAGTGTCCAGATTACCCTGTGGATTTCTAAAGGGAAGGAAGGAGGAAGATTTTTGAATGCAGTTTAGGGTGAATCTAAGTAAAAGCTTTATACACTGATCTTGAATATCATTGGTAACTTACTGTATGCTACCATGCTTAAACCCACTTGTGACATCCCCCTTCAAACTATTTACTTCATTTCTACTTGAGATTAATCACTGAATTAATCAATGTTCATTTATATGTTACTCAAGGCAAAAGCAAGAGTACAAATTAACACTGAACTTTGATGTGGTCAAACAGCATTCTGAATTATTTAGAGGCAGCTGATGAGTTTCTGCCACTTTCATTTCCTAGGAGGATAACATTCTGTGTTACTGATGATTTACAATGCCTTCATGTGTCTATTTTTGTTGTTACATACATTCTTTCATGGTCTTAAAACTTGGTATTGAACTTTAATGCATTTAGTGTCACTTTGATAGAGTTGATTGGGGAGGCGTCAGAGTAATTACAGTGCAGGTGCTGCACAGTAATTTTCTGCAAATAGGTTCTTTAACTTGCAACCTTCAAAAATCTTGTTATCAGCAGGGATCCTTGAAAGTATAAATTCACCTCTGAACACATGTTTAGCAGTTTGAAGAAACAACGGTACCTTGTGGAACTTCAGGCAGGCCCTGCATAATGGCAATACATGAGTGGTACTGTGAGGTGGAGCAAGACAGGGTTGTAGGGCCAGAGTCTGTCACACGCTTGGTTCCCACAGCTCTCCTGCTGTGGATCCCACAGCCAGCAGGGCCACCAGAGAGAGGTCAGAGGAGAGCTGCTGTGGTTCCAGAGGTGGAATGGCATGGAAGCATAAGGTGGAGGAAGAAAGATGACCGAAGGATCAGGAGTTGATGCAAAGCTCTTGTCAGGAGGGGGAATAATATCTCATGTATGGTGGAAGCAAAGGATGAAGTGGAATTAAGTTCACTTGTTACCGTTGTTCTCTAGTTACTCGTAGCTGTTATACACTTGTGTCTAGTTAATAAAGGCGCTAAAGTGAAAGAGGGTGATGGTAGTTCTGCCATCCTGATGGAGGTGGAAGGAAGAAGATGATAACTGAGTTCACATATGGGGAATAGCCTGTGTCATCCAGAAAGAATTTATTTCTGAAGTTTAAAAATAAAAAAAGGAGCACAGGCGATAAGGAAGAGCATACTGTTTTGTAGTGAGCTAGTAGATGTGGGTAGCTACAAAGTGCTCTTGCAGATCGGGGGGAGAATAGATGCCACACAACTTGGAAAGGAGATAGAAATCCATTTTAAAAGTAATATGTGCAGGAAGGAAATAGTTGTAGGAATCCAAATATTGTCTGTTCTAATAAATCTTTGTTGTCTATAGTTAGCATTTTGTATGTCTTTTCTTTGGGAAGTTACATTTCAAATGCAAAGATAACTCTGCAAGTTGATGTTATAAAATGGAGTTTTCCCTTTTGTTGGCACTTTTTTTGTGAGCCTGAAAAACTGGGTAAAGCAATCTTGTTTTCCACCTAAGCAGAAGTATCAGGTCTAAGAAAACTCATTGCTAGAAAGTGGAGCTGAGTTTAAAACAGGGCAATGAGCTGTCAAGGAGCGGTGTGTGTTGTGTGCAGCACTGCCATTGTTTGGCAATTCATAGGAAGTAAAATAGGCAAGAGAATCTACAGCTGTGTATGTGCTGTTAGTCCTTAACCATTAGTAGTGACTCTCCTATAACAGAGACAAGAAAGCTGTTTAAAGTCTATCACCCAAGAGATACATTGAATGTAACAGATTGAAGGTTGGGGGTGTGATTGTTTTGGTTTTTTTTCTTTTGGGGAAGACTGTAAAAGTGCTCAGTTGGCTTTCCAACCCTGGCTGCAGGTGCACCTTTCCTGTTTGAAATCTTGCACAGAGTTAAAAATATTCACTGCTGCACGGACAAGGACTGGGCATGCTGGCTCCTCTATGCTGTGTGACCTTGCAGCCAGAGTAGCAAAACCTTACAGATCCTGGGTAGCTGGCAGTTAGGGACACTGTATGCCTGCTTACAGGTGCGCAGGTTACAATCTAGAGAGGGGACAGGGGAGCAAGCCATCCAGCCTCTTGCCTTGAGCAAAGTTCGATTTTCACTGTGAAACAAGCAGCCAGGCAGCTTAGCGGCAGGCGCAGCTCCTTCTGTTACTTATCCCATGGTCTGGCACCACGGTAACTAAACCTTCAACAACAGCATGTTGCAGCAGAAACGTGCTCTGACATATGCCACAGAAAATAACAAATGGTGCACAGTCTGTTAACAGCACAGACGAAATGACCAGAAAGACAGCAAACATCCAGACAGCTATTTCTGGGTCTCTCCTTAATAGACAGAGGCAGTCCTGTTTCACGAGAACTCAGAGGGGAATATGGAGGGACAGGAGAGTAGCAGGGTATATTTTAGTAGCAGCATATATTTTAGTTTATATAACCCTCAACCACCATGTCTCAACATACATCTTACCACCTGTTGCTCAGCCTCTCTTTTTCTGGGATAGAAGCAAGTGACTTAGCACCTCTCCATTTCCCTTATGTAAAAGGTAAACACGTATTGTGAGAAAGGAGACCACAGATACCTTGCTGACTTGAGTAATCTGGATTTTCACAGGAGAAAAGCGTACCTTTACCACTTCTATTGCTATCTAAGGTTTGTCAAAGGCTACCACAGCACAGGTGTTTAAGTACATCTCGTCTGCTTCTCCAACTGGGTGCAAATTGCCTGCGAGCAATTCCTCTGAACTCAGTGGGAGCTCCTGCTGTGGGTCGTGCTGCCATGTTCTTGTTGTGACGTCTGAAGCTATGTGGGGTCCTCCCAAGAGGGATCCATGCAGGGCAGCAGCCTGAGTGAGGCACCAGGGAGACCTTGCCGGGGGAGACTCATGCACTTCCCAACTGTAGCAGCATAAGGCTCAGGAAGTACAATGGTGCTCACAGAAATACACCCCTGAAGGATACGAAGAGTGGAGTGATTCCCCCCTCCCACGTCAGGCAGTATGCTTTCTCAAGAATCTGTCACCCACTTCTTTCAGTGCTGATCTCGTACTTCTGTTGTGAGCTTTAGCAATCTTCTGGGGGTTTAGCTGCTCGCAGCACTTTGACCTTTCACTTCAAAGGAGAACATCTAACACTGTGCAAATAAATACCTGAAAGAAGACCTAAAACCTGATGCTTGAGTTGTCTTGGTAGGATTCTGATATGGAGTGTCCTGATGAAGTGCTGGAGCCGTATCTTTTTGCACTATCATATTTCTCAGATGCTAATTTTATCTAATTCAAGTGAAAAGAGATGGTGTGATAATTTCTAATTGTTACCTATGAAGCCTATTTGCATTATCCTGGAAACCCAAATAGGGCAGCTTTAACTAATATATCCTGCAGTTTTCAATGAATCATTTGTAATTCCAAGTTTGCTTTCACATAGCTGCTGAAAGAGCAGAATCGCAGCTGAAGTGTTGTCAGTTACAGTCCTGGCAGGGCTATTCTCACTCATCCAGGTTTTGCTGTATAATTGAGAATTCAGCGCAGGTCTGGCTGAAGAAAGAGAGAGGGTTTTTTGAGTTGCACTAAGGTTTCCTAAGTGCTTCAGATAACCGCAGCTAAACACATCTAGTATCCTTATTCTGAAGCAAAGACAAATCTTTTTTTTTTTTTTTTTCCTTTTCAGGTCAGTGGTTCCCAGAATAATAATGTATGGTTGAACACACAGTCTCATTTCCAGAAGGATGATATTGCAGCTTTAACACTTAGGGCACTATAAATTCTAGCCTCAACATAGTGTTGTTGCTATCAAACTAAAAGAGTCCAGCAGCAGCCTGTTAACACAGCAGTGTGTTTATTAATAAGTAAATTCAGCTGCTCCTACTCTAACAAAAAACTGGCCAGTGCTTCTTAAAAAAAAAAGGAAAAATATTTGAATCTATGTGGTATTTCATATCTACATCCATTTTCTACCTATAGCATGGGGGAAGTAAATGATTCCAGGTGAATAGATTCTTCCTGATCATGCCAGCTGTCTCCTGCTCTGCAACACTGCTCCCTTCTGACAGACTAATCTGGTAAAACCCTGAATATAGTGGAACTCAGCTTGGTGGGCATCTCAGAATCATCTCAATCTCATTAGTCTGAATTTGGGAAATTAGTAAGAGTCTTTGGAGTAAATTCATGGCTGTTATACACTTTCCTTGTTTTAATACTTTTTTTCCCTGTGAATTTTAAACTGAGGCAGCATTGAAAGCTGACTGCTTCTTTTGAAAGATTCAATATGCTCTTAGGACTGCTCAAATTTCAGGTTTGGTATGGAGAGGAAAGTAATAATTTCATAATATCTATCCTGATCTTTCTTTTTGTCCTCTATTCTTGACCCATAATATAATAGCTGGCCATCGGAGGGGCACTGCACTACTAGCTGCAGCTGTGTGTTGTTTTATGGTACACTGTAATCAGCCTGTCTAAGCATTTCTAGAGAGTTGAGTCTGAAACCTCTGTAACTTTACCACTTTCAAAGGTGTCTGTAATTGAGCTATATGTATACAAAGTATTTGGAGATTTTTGATGATAATCCCCGAAGAATATATCTTGTGCAATTTCTGAAATAGTAATTGAAAATATACTGAGTTCTTGCATTCAGGCTATCAAACTGGAAGAAACCCAAAAGCCTGAATCTTTCCATGCTGTGGCAACCATAAGACCTGGCAGAAGCTGCTACGGGCAGAAACAAACCCATTCTTCAGGGAAGGCACAAGGCATAGTAGTAAGAAAACACAAATCCCACCAATTTAGTTTAAAAGACACTTTGGTTTTAATTCTATTTTTTTCATTTACCTTAACTAATTAGTTCATATTAAATGGGACCCATACCATTAACCCCAAGAACAACTAACAATTTAATTTGTAATAAAGTCTGACCTAAACCCACACTTTAGTAATGCAAAAGATGTTCTGTGGGAATAGGCTTGAGAGAAATGGAATAAATACATTATTTTGCTCTATGCCTTACATGCAAACTCTGTAAGTTGATTCATTGCTATAATAAAAAGATTTGCTGCAGTTTCTTAGAATGCTCATGGTAGGACACTGACAATAGAAATTAAATGTGTCTGCAGGATTTTCACCATTTGTCCATTTTAATTCCATTTTCTTAGGAATTTTTCATATGAATAACTAATCTGAAAAATATCGACAGGCTGACATTTGATTAAAGTATGTAGCATAGCCATTACTCCTTTTCATGGTGAAATTAGATGCTGATTTCACACTGATTTAACATGTTTCTCCCAGTCTGCTCTTGTAACTGACATTTCTGCCTTTCCTCTGGGTATCCAAACACCGTGTCGGAACGAATTAAAAATGACTGAACATTGAATGGTTTGGGCATTCTGGAACTTAGTAGGCATATTCCAACTCAGAAATAAATAGTATCATATACAGTTATAGGTCCACACATACTGATTTGTAGAAGAGAAAATAAAATGCCTAGTTTCCCAGAGCAGCTTTTAATCTCATTTTTCAAGTTCTCAGCATAGGCAGACTGTTGCCAACAGTCACCAGTAACCTCATGGAGCACTATAACTTCAAGTAAGATGGAGTATCAAAGAGAATTTCTTGTGACAGAATAAAAGATTTTTCTGATGGGGGTTTTCCATTGCACGCCGTGTAAATCTGTCTGTGTTTGAAACAGAGAGGAGACATTACCCGAGCATGTAACTCTCACTTTAGAGCTGGAATGATTAATGCAGATTATATTTTTTTTATATGTAAGTGTGTGTCTCATATAAAGTTGTTGGGAGACTTGAAGGTGGGAGGGATTGGGGTTCATTTTATTTTTAAGGAACAATTGGCGTAACTTCCACATCTGCACCTGGGCGATTTTTAAATTGACCTTTTTCCCCTCATTTGTCATGAAACTCACAAATAATGGACTGCCCCTTACATTTGCTCAAAGCACAGTCCCATAATATTCATCTGCAACAGAAGAACTTCGATGTTCTTACCTTATTGATTCACCTCATGTTGCAGCTGTGGACCTGGCTTTCCCATGTAATTTGCTGGAGGTCAGCTTTGCGGGCTCTCAGAGTAAAGGCAATTCATCTCACTTTGTCAGTGCTAGTGCTGTGCAGTGGAATTCCTTGCTCTGTTGTAGAGCAATTTGGTAAAGGAAGTAGAAAGCTAAACTCGGATATTCTGACTACTAGTGTTTTATTATCAGCTGTCCCTGCACATAGCTTGCTTATTTTCAACTGCTTACTGGGGGTTTTCTGTTGTTCCTGTTTTCCCCAAGCCTGTAAGCAGACCTGATGTATGCTTAAGATAACTCAGTAGTGGGAATAAAGCAGAGGGGTGCAAAGTAAGAGCTGGACGAGTGAGTGATCGTTGTAAGCAATAATATTGCTTCACTCTTGCAAAGAGCCTCAGCTTTGTGTAAGATGCAATTTAGCCCCAAGTTTCCACAGTTTCTTCAGTTTAAATGTCAAAAAAGAGCCTTTTGTGCGTATCTGTTTCTCTTATAGCACTGCTTGGCACTTGCACTAGTTCTGTAGAGCTGTTAACCTTAAAATAAATTTCTTCTAAGTGTCATTTCTGCTTCACACTCACTATTAGCTAGTTCACGGCCCGGAGCACTGACTGTTCGTTTGACCATGGTAACTTCTGATTGTCACCGTGCTGGGTTCAGAGATGCCCTTTTTGGCATTACTGGAAACCTTCTCCTTTCACTCTGAACAGTCTTATTGCCCAGTAGATTAATTCTCAAAACTTCAGCCACAGCTGGTGGAGGAAGCAGGATTGACACAGAAAGACCTTGCCCTCCAATCTGTATACCCATCAACACACGTGTGATTTTTTTTTTTTTTTCTCTTTTCTGCAAAATGATCAAGAGTGAACAGAAGAGTGATGACAGCATTGGAAGGGAGGCTTGTTTTGTGGGAGTGGTGGTGTACTTATCACCCCTCTTGTAATTGCTGTGTCTATAATTCTGCAGGGTTTAGGCACTTCACATATACATAGATGAAAATATGATATTGTCATCTCCTGACAGGTCAAATCCCTTGTTGGCCTCTGAGACTTGTAATAGAATTGCCCATTCTAGCACAAATTTCTTACTCCCTTGAAATTTTGCCTACAGGAGAGAAACCAAATACATTTCAGACTTCTGAAGAGCCAGTTATCAGTGATAACTAGTTACGCCTGTTTTCTTCATGCTGCTTGAAAGCAGCTGGGCAGGAAAACCTGTCCAATGGTCTTGGTTTAGGCTAATGCCAGTTTGCAAAGACAATGTCAGTCTGGTGGGGGAAAAAATTACATAGGATTTTTGCTGAATAGGCATCACCAGAGTTGGAAGCCACATGTGGCTTTTTCTGAAAACGCATGACTGCATGGTGCAGTGCTTCACTGAAGGACTTGGATATAGCTGCATTAGTTGTAGGTGGTGGAATCACTTGTAGGAGGCAGAGTAAAGGACAAGTACATGCTATTTTCATATATATATATTTATATACACACAATACTCAATATTTCATGTTGAGTGTGTGACTAGCAGGTTCATTATTTCTACCTTCAAAAATACCTTCAATAAATTTATGGTTTGGATGAACTTGGATGCTAGGACTTTATCATCAGAAAATTAATCCCATTCTTTGGATTAGCATTTCATGTTCTTAGAGGTTTACAGGCATTAAGCTATTTGAGTGCATGGAAGTGAAAACTGGTGAGGAGAATGCTCAATACAGAGTTTATTCATAAACATAATTAAATAATGTCAGGTTATTTGGAACAGAACAAGTATCCTCCTCCAAGTTCTTTTTTCAGAATAGTCCTGCACTCCTGTTTTCAGGCCTTACTTTGGGTACAGTTGCCTTTTATTTAAAAGTACTCCTCTAAGATGCATGTAATTGACTGGGATATGTTCATGACTTGTATGACACAAAAGGACTTATAGCTGCTTTGCAGAAATGGAAGAATTGCATCACTAATTTCAGAACCCTGGCTCTTTGTTCACTTTCAATTTTATTAAAGATGTGTATAAATATCACAAACTGAGGAAGGCTGGAGGGTAGATGATAAGAGGAGTTTGATTATTATTTGATTGCTGTAAGAAAACAGTGGAAAATACTTTTGTTGTAGCAACAGCAAACCTGCAAGACTTTGGCAGCTTGGTAAGTGTATCTGTTGGAACATTCATGCTTCAGCCACTTGGTGACAATATTTCTGAGCTTAGTTGAGAGACTGCTTTGTAATAGAGCTGAGATGCTCCATGTTCTTCTGGCTCTTCAGTCCGCTGTCAAAAGGACACGGTCATATGCCTGTGATTGTTTAAGCCTTAGTTGTGGCTTGTAAATTGCCCTAAACTGTGGTGGTTTCATTAAAAAAAAAAAAAAAAAGTGCAATGCTGTCTCTATAGTAATAGCAATGCTCAAGTTATGACAGATGGAAACAAGGTCAAGTCTGCAGAGTGGTTAAGTCCTTTAATTAGGCTGACAAAGTGAAACAAAGTATAGTCCAATATAACTATGAGATCCAAAGGGGACTGATGGGTCAGTGGTACTCATTTAACATTTCTATTTCTGGCAGCATCTGTGGCAGGATGCGGTGTTGGGTAGGGGAGCTCTATTTTGTTTTATTTTTAATTTGAACAGACCTACCGAGAGCT
The DNA here is from genome assembly GCA_009769605.1 of Bucorvus abyssinicus. Classification (NCBI taxonomy): domain Eukaryota; kingdom Metazoa; phylum Chordata; class Aves; order Bucerotiformes; family Bucorvidae; genus Bucorvus; species Bucorvus abyssinicus. The sequence goes on along the minus strand of CM020044.1, from coordinate 6,648,986 downwards.
CCAAGGCTTTGATGCCTCTTTGGTTATCTAGCAATAACTTCTGCTAGACTGTTCTTAGTTTCATCTTCCTGTGAAGCACTGTCACCTTCATTCTGAGTTTTCTGGGGTTTGGACAGTTCTTTCAGAACCGTAAGTTCTTTCTCCTTCCCAGTCTTTCCTGCTTCTCCTAGGCTGTGAGACAGACACTGGTGAAAAACAGAGGTTTGGTGAGTTTATAATCCTTCTCCCTACAATGCCTTTGCCTCTTGTGTGTGACTTAACTTGATGACACCTGAAATCTCAAAGAGAAGAACTGTTTCCCCTGAATGACAGCCGTTTTCTGTTGTCCATGTGAACCGAAGTTTTGGCTTACCTCTGAGGCAAGCAGATTTTTAGATTATATAAGTAAATGATTAAAATAATTACAGACAGATTTGCTTCTGTGTTTGTCTAGAAGGATAATGAAATTAAGGATAATTTCATTGAAGCTTTTTTGTCCCATGGATGATACAAAGCATTTTGCTGGGACAGTTCCTTTTGGACACAGTGTATGCCATCTTGTGGACAAGTTACATCATGGCTGAATCCTTGAGACAAGTCTTTAAAAATTGTGATATTTTGAGTGTGTGTGATAAAATTGCGTAGTTGTGCAATATGTAAAATATAACATATTTGTAGCTCAATGCAAAAAGTCCCCCTTCTTAGACACTGACTTTGTAATTGAAGTTAATTGAGTTTGTTTGGTTCCCTTACTTTCAAAGAAGTGGAATTTCTTTTGCTAGGACATGAATCGCTTGTTACCACTTGTATAATGTAACACTCTTTGCAGTTTTCTTTTTAATTAAGTTTAAAACAATGACCTAGAATTATGTTTATCTGGGAACAACTCAGAAATATTCCTGAGAAACATCTGTCAAAGCATCATAATTGCTACTTGCCAATAATAATTAACAGAAAATAATTTTAGAAATTGCCTTGCTTCAAGAATGAAAGCAAAAATATTCTTCTTATTAGAAACATAAGCAACTTGTACAAATATTTTTGTATTTGAAATTAAGATATCTATACTCTTTATTGGCCCACACTAATTTGATTCTTTCTTGGTCGAAAGCAAATGACAACTGTTAAGACACTCTTTAGCGACTGAAAAGTCTTTCCAAAAGCAATAATGATTTGTTTTACAGGGAAGGCTCTAAAACCTCCAATATTTTTTTAAATATTATGCTCGCTGAATGAGATCGCTTCCCTTTTCATGCAGAGATCAGAAAGATCAACAGATCTTGTCTTGTAAAAGTCATTTAGAGATAGCCCTCTGCCTGTTTCTTCTAAAATTTAAAATAAGGCAAGAATATGGTAAATGTTTGCAAAAACATGTATGTAAACAGTAAAACATAGGTGCTTCATCTTTACAAAGGTGAAGTTTTTGCTGTAAGCTTGAAAATATAATTCTAATAGGAAAAAGCCTCAGATAAGTTGATCTAACTTAAAATCTAATTTGAACTCAGTTAGGAGCAATTTTATGTTTAAAAAAAGAATGTAATTTAGATTTGATTTAATTAATAAAAATTGCTGGACAAATAAAGTACTGTCAATCACATCCTGAATAAAGAAACTTTAACATATCATTGTGCTGATAGCTCTGGCTGTCCTGTAGGTAGGCAGAGCCTTTTCTAGCTTTAGGGTAGATGCTCCTGTTAATTGGTCATGCAGAGATACTGGAAAGGTGGTTAATTAATAAGCTTTCCCACCATTCCTGTATAACAAAATTAGTACTACAGAGGTGTAAGCAGCTTCAGGTAGTAGATTTGTCACCCAATACTGCCAGGTCCCTCTGAAGTACTGAAAGCTACCAACCAAGTGGCAAAGCAGCTGGGGCAGATGGTTCTACTCTTGAGATACACAACTGTGGGTAATGTAAGCTGGTAAGAGAACTCATGGCTTACTGAACAAACAGCTGGGACCAAAACCAAGTGTTCCAAGTATCTGAAGACACTAGCATCACCCACCCATGAAGGTTTCTAGTTATTTTTATTACTAGTGTCTGTCTGCAAGGATATTCAATTGTTTACTGATTGTCTTGTCACTGATTAGTCTGAAAAGACAGAGGATTCATTTCAGCTGAGGAGTGTCCTGAACTTTTGGCATCCGTATGTAAGAAGCCACTCAGAGCTGCCAGCAGGTTTTGTGAAATGCTTTCTTAATGCGTAGCAATGGAGGATGAGATTGCATTTCACCATAATTAGTCATCCTTTGGTAAATGGGTGTTAATCCTCACATTGCTATCTTAGTTTTAGCTCTGCAGCTATGACACTCGTGCTGAGTTTGTCCCCAGATGGTAAGCTTCCCGGTTTGCTGCTTCCTGCAGACAAGCAGTAGTGAGTGACAAGATATGATATGTAATATCTGAGTTTCTGGTACAGGAACTGACACCTTCCCAGCTGAGGCAATTAGCCATTTATTTGATAAGTGGACTTGAGATATTCACTAAAGTGCCTTTAATGAAGGCAGTCCTGCCAGAGGTGGGCAACTGAAATATTAAACATTATGTGAAAGCTGTTTTAAATCACGTAATGTAAGTTATAACAACTAGAGATTATAAACCAAGACAGAATTCAATAGCAATAACTTCGCAATTGCCAGAACTGCAGCAAGTTCAGCTGTTTGTAGCATGAAGTGAGAGGAGCATAAAACCCCAAATACTTATTGACATCTGGCTTTGTACATGATGTGTGTGAGTGATGCTGGGAACAGCATTTCATAGAGGTGGATATTTGAAGCCTTAAGGAAAGCTTTATTGGATAACTATGAATTTTGGTCTTAATCTCTCTATATATATTTCTATATTTCTTGCCTATATCCCAAATGGGTTGTAATAATTCTGGTGTCCAGATGACAGCTGTGTGAAAGATTATTATTTCAGAATTATGCACAAGAGACTATCATTCCTTACTTGCTTTAGATCCACAGAATTGGATCAAAGCAGTTCATTAAAATAAGTCTGGCTGCTGCCTTAAGTAAAACAACAGAAAGCTTAAATATATGATTTAGATCAGTGGTTTCAGTGGTCAGATACCACCAGCAAAGCTCATTTACAGCCAAGACTATACTACAGCTTGGCCAAACAGTAGGTCAGCCATTATTCTGGAGGAAGGGTGAGAAGATGGGGTTTTTGCACCACTTCATTCAGCAATGGCATCACAGCAGCTGAAACATGCTTCAGTTTTGTCTATAGCAAAAATAATCAGGCAGCTTTATTTTTAAAACCACATCCTTCCTGTACCCTGTCAAGGAAGTAGAAAGATTAATTTGAAGGGTAAATGGATGGAGAATCATAATTTTCCTCTCTGTTTTCTGATGGCAGTATTAGACAATCCATCAAATAATGGATGACTTAATCATCCATTAAGAACAGATCTGCCATTTTTAAATGTGAAGGTTTTCTATTATAACCATTTCTTTTTGGTTGTTTATACTAGGAGAACTATTACTGGCAGTGAATAGTTATTCCCTCTGTAATCCTTTACATGAAATTCCAGGCGTTCTGGGAAAAATAAATCTATGATTTCCTCTTTTGACACCACAATGGTGTATCGCTCTCTAGGGGAGATGACATGATTTACATACTTAAATGTTTTGCTGTAGTGTGAAATAGTGTTTTGCAATCTGGCGGCTGTTATTAGTTGTTACGATGATCAAATAACACTATGGGAGTTGGTTATTAAGAAGGCAGCAATACTAAAAGAAGGACAGTAAAGTATTAATATTTAGTTTTAGATTAATTTAGCAATTTCATCAAGCAGTTGCAGTCCTGGGGGATCAGTTTCAGACGATATGCCACTTCTGTTTCACGCAATAAATCCATTAATATTCTAATCTTCTGCAAGCATATTACCCCTGCATATTATAAACTTGTGGATAAAAAAAATAACTCTTTTTTCCTTAATGGTTATGAGCAAGGCACATACAGTGAGGAGGGTGCATACTTGGGAAAGAGGATTGCCAGAGGATGGCAGATGTTCAGTATCAGGCGGAGTTGTGATACATTAGAGTCCCCAGGAAGGGGAGCAGCTTCTGACCCCCCTCTGTGGAGGCAGAGAAGCTCACCTCTGTGCATCTGCCCAGCACAGGGACAGGCTCTGTGGTAAGGAGTTCCCACCTGCCAAGGTGGCAGTAAATGGACAGCTGCAGCCTCAAAAGAGAACAGCAGCATCCAGGAAAAGCGCAGCCTCAAACCCTGCCCCACCAGAGAGCGCCAGGCAGGAGTGTTTGAGAGGCTGCTGTGAAGAGAGCATGGGGGGAGAAGAGACCTGAGAGCAGTTTAAAAGCTCAAAACTCTTGGAGAGTTCACCCTTTTCATCCCATCAGTATCCAGCGCTGGGGGTGGGTGGAGGCAGAGATCATTAAGGGAAGTGTAAGAGACACTGGAAGAAAACGGGAACTGAGAAGATGGGTTTATGTAAGATAACGTGTCTGAGAGCTGACTTGAAGTCATTACTTATGTATCATGAGGGTTTCTTTTGTTTTTTTTCTGTATCAGTTCCATATTGGTATGGAGCAATAGTTTTGTTTTGATACATGAAATTCAGCAATAACGTTGTCAGTCATGGGCTATTTGTCTTCACAAAGTAGCTTCTGAAATGGAGGGTATATTTGTCGGCTCTGGGGTTTTTTTTTTTTTGTTCTTTTTTTTTTTTCCTTCCCGGCTCCTTTTGTCACACACAGAATTTATTTGGGGATAATTTAAGTTGAAGTTAACTCCCAAATCAACATTGCAAAGCCCCCTATCACAGCTTTTTTAAAAGCCAGCTGTTTGGAAACCAGTGAGGTAACCCGCTTCCTGGCAGCCTTGAAACCCCAGCTCTGCTCTCGTTCTGCTCTAGTATGGTGCAGGCTGCGCCATACTTTCACAGGAATTGGGCACCTATAATGTCAGGATCTGGTAAGCTCATCTGTTGGTGTAGTTGTTTACATTGCACAGGGCTAGTGCTCCCTCGAGCAGAAACAACAGAGCAGTGTTATCTAGGCCTGTCTCTGTAAGCTGTTGATTATTGCAGTTAGCTCTGAAGTATTTTGTGATTAGTATTTCTGTAGTAGTACACAAGAGGAAGTATACCATGGCAGTACTTTTAGTTGTTGCAGACATTTTAATATGCACTCACTGTTAAAAGTAGCTTAGAGAGTAAAACAGAAGTGCTGAAGTTACTACAGAGGAGGTTTGGAAGCTGATAAAACCCTAAACCCTGAGCTCAACAAAAGCTTGAGGGTCAAGTGGTTCCTTTAGCTATTGCCCCTCTGCCGAGCAGGCGTGCAGAGGACCATGTAGAAGCTGAAATTAATTCCTCCTGCACTAAAGTTAATTGTGTTTACTTAGAGTTATTACATGGTAACATTATTCCTTCAAAATGAGGCTCTTGCCTATCCTTCATTACCTTGGCTCATGAAGCACTTGGCAGATTTTTTTTTAATATTTACCCAATCAGCTAATATGCTGTCCCAGTCTTGTTTTATCAAAGCTCCAAGGCCTAGATCCAACCTAAATGAGAATGTATTTAAAAACAAAAGTCAATGATGCTATCTTTTTCCTTCCTGGTCAAAACCCACCCCAAGTGCCAACCATTAAAAGCACTGTATAAAACCCCACAGAATTAGTTTAGGGGAGTGGTTTGCATTCAGAACCTCAGCCTGGATAGCTGTAATTACTCAGTGCTAACGAGGGTGCTGTTGGTACTCTAGCAGGGATATAAAAGTCGAGTTTTGTGGCAACCGAATACCTGTATGTGTGCAAAGCCACAGTGCCTCACAAAGAGTGCATGAGTTTGCTGCTGTGGCTGGGCTGTGTTTTTCCTGTTCATCAGCAGGCAGCCTCCGAGAGCTCACAGCTTCCCTCCCCACACAAGCCTGTCCTCAGACTGCCAAAATGCTGTTGTCACGGTCCTGTCTGCTATGAAGGAGGTCACTGCATCTCATCTGGGCAAACTGTGTGCCCGGCTCATGACAGCTAGGTATTACCAGTGCTTCGAGGGCATCTCAGCAGCCTAACGTGCACTTTACACTGAAACGCGGGACATGTGTCTCGGTTTCAGCTCTGAGGCTTTAAGTGTGAACCTCAATGCTCAGGTCACATGGTCACTTGGCTAGTCAGAGAGAGAAAATCTCCCTCGAAGATTGGCTGTTATTAGCTGGAGAGGCAGCAGGACATCTTCATTTGTACCTTGGACTGTAGAACAGAATACCGATTTACGCTCGTGGCACTGACGGTATGTGTGTTTTATTATTGGTTGGAATGTAGGTTACTTTGAAAGAAGCAAAGTTTGACCAGGGTCACTAGAACTCAAATAACACAACACCAAGTCATACTACCTTTTTGTGGTGGTATGTTTTGTGGGTTTTGTTGTTGTTTTTAACTCATGCATTATTTCTTAAATCAGATGGGATTATTACCTCACCAGTTGGACATGTTACACAATGTGGATGACACATGTGATTTGTAATGATCTAGGCTTGTCTTAAATGTATTTTCCAGAAAGTCAGCCAAGTTTGTCTGGTAGTAATAAAAAGACATGGAATCTCTTACTCCTTTAGTCAGTTTCTTTCACTTGCTTATCACCTCACTAACAAAATGGAAAAGTAGGACATTAATCTTCATTTTCCCAGCTTTGACCTCTGAACATAGCTTTTTACTATACTTTTTTCTCTTTGATTAAAAAGCTCTTTACCATCTGATACTTTCCTCCTATAACCCAGTGAGTGATTTGGAACAATAGTTTTATAAATTTGCATAAATTGTACCATTTCATAATTAAAGAGGTTCAATACTTAGACTAAATACTGATCTTCATACCAGTATTATTTAATTAAGGAGAAACATAAGAAAACCCTGTGCATTCTATATACTAATTCTTTTGACAATTATGTAGAATTACAATTATTTAACTTATTTTACTACCTAGAAAACTTTTTATCCAAATTCTTTAGCAGTAACAACCTAGCAGAACAGTAATTGAGAATGGTGGGTAAAAGGACAAGAGGAGAAAAGGTTATTTCAACTCACTTAACAAAACCGGAGAGGATTTATATGTAATTAACTTTTTGTCAGTGTTATACACAAAATTACATGAAAAAGAATTTATCTCATAGGTGAGCTAAATTTGCTATAAGGCTCAGAGAAAAGATTAGCTTAGCACCAATTTTGCTAATTCTACTTTAATCAAAATTCAAGCTCTGCTTTCTCAGGCAGTCAACAATCCCATGGGCAGAAGCTGAATTTTGTTTAAGTACCACCTGACATTGAAAGTGTAAACAATTTGTTCTTCATCAGTATTGATCCCATCTGGAAGTTCATGCCCTTGGGACTCTGAAGTAGGTTTTCTTCAACCAACTGATGCGTGCAGCAGTGAATTACCTAGAAATGATAATTTTGGATTTTTGGTCTGGTTTGGTTTTGTTCAGTACTTTAGATAGAAATATTCCAAATATTTGAAAGTGTTACTCTTCTAGAGTGTCTTTTTTTTTTTTAACCCCATCAAGGTTACCTGTTTCTTTTTTAAAAATATTTTTATTGTGAAAAGCAAACCTGTGAGTGGCATAAATTTTAGCTGTTATTGTAGGTCAGGATAGACTGGCAATTGGAATACCAAAATGACTGTCAGTATTTTGCTCATAGTAACAATTCAAATAGTGTGGGAATTCTTGAATCATCCATTGCAACAGTGGGGGGAAAAAACCAAATGTTTTTTCAGATTTGACTTCATGTATCTACCTTGCTTTCTCTGTAAATCTGTGTGTGTACATTGATTACTGGTCTGAAACTGCACTCTGGCACAACTCTTCTTAATATGTAGTATTACTGAAATGGTCAAAACTCATAGAAATTCTTTTCTGGCCTCAACAAATCAGTGTATGCAAAATGACATAAAAAAAAGAGAAATATTGATTTGTATGTGTGTAAGTTCTATGATTTCCAGGCAGGAGAAAAATAAGGTGACCTTAAGGTTTACTTATTTTACCCATTGAGGGCATAGTACAGTAATGTAAAATATGGCTAACAGGCTTTTAAATGTACAGCAACTTCTAAACTTCATTTAGCTCCTTTGGTGGAAACTTACTGTTGTAAAAGTGAAAGCCAATAGATCTAGCATTCATTCATTTTTGCGGCTAAACTGACACCTGCTGGTGTTCTGTAATAGAATACATGCAATTAGTGTGATGACAAAATATACACAATATTCTGGGTAGGTGTCCATCTCCGTGATGCTGTCAGCAGCCCTGTTGGTGACTCAGTAGGGTGGAGAAAAGCGTAACAGGCAAACATAGCATGTGGGGCTGCCTAGCACTCCGTGCCACTGGAGAGGGCATGGAGTGGAGCTCTCGGAGTTACAGCAGACGGCATTAGCACCTCAAGCTTCTGAAATTGCCATGTGGCCTTTTTTTTTTTTAAACAAATTAGGTTTATAATCTTGAAGTACACAGATCATTGGGGAAGGGGGTGGGTAGATAAAACATTTATCTTAACTTCTAGCCATGTTTCCTCAAGCATGCCTTGAGTTGGTGCTTCCCATGTCCCCACCCAGTCACTTGTTGCAGGAAGATAAGACTGTGGGTTCCACCCCACAGGTGCCTCTTTGGGGAAACTGTGCTGGGTTTGCCCCGCTGGGCAGGCAGGCCCCCTGCCTAACCCAGGCGGACTGCAGCTCGCAGGTGCTGCACTGGCCTGGCCAGCCACAGGCTAGCTAAAGCTGATGCTTCTTTCACCCAGTGCCAGCCAGCAAAGGACTGGAAAGGGAGGAACTGGTGAACAGTGAGATAGCTGGGAAGGAGGAGGGGTGGTGAGAGGAAATAGGCTCATGCACTGGTAAACTGATGCTGACCGCCTGCTGTGTTTGGACATGCGGTGGAAACAGTAGTAGGGCAAAAGGGAAAAGTGTTATTGGGGTCCCCAAGGAGGAGTAAAAGCTGTAGCACAAGCCAGCCTCTGACTAGATCTAAGTAAAAAACCATGGGAGAGCATGGCAGTTGGAGTAAGAAGGCTTTCAGTTGAGGGTCATGTTTTATTTCACCCTGGGAGATGTCATGGCTTCTAAGCTGCTCATAACCACCTGGGGAAGGGGATTTAATTACAAAGAGAAAAATTATTTCAATTTTAGTTAAGCCGGGGAACCAAAGAGAAAATTACTCATATTCTGCTCCTGAGAAAAATCTTACAATATATAATGTGATTTCTTGATAATTATGAAAATTTTTTCACGTCTAAGTCTAGTTCTACTCCCAGGTTCAAATGTTAACTTGTATGAGGGACTGAATTCTGCTGAGTCACCACCCCTCCTTCCTCCCAAATCAAGGGCCTGGGAGTATTGATGCTGCCAGAGCCCCCATACTGCAACACCTGATGAAGTGCCCAAGTGCCTGTACCCGCAGGTGGTTCAGGACATCCCTGTGACTGCAGAGCTCACTGCTGGGCCGATTGTCACTTGGGGTAAGAGCTCCTTTCACCCTATGGAACCCGAATCCTGGCTGTGAGATGAGTTTGAATTGAAGCTTTATACATTTTACTTAGGGTGAGCTCCAAGAAAGGATTTAAACACAAAAACATGTCTTTTACAGATTTTAGATGCTTTCAGCCAGAAGGCGAACACACAATCCCTGCCAAGCCCTCAAGGGTTAGTGACTCTTCAGTGTAAACGAAATTAAAGCACTTAAATACTAGGTCTTGCCAACTGGTTCACCTGAACTGTAGCAGGTGAAGTGGTCCTTGTTGAATCCCTTTCAGGAATCTGGCCAGCAATTCCTTTTCTGGCTTATCTTTGAGCTGTTGGGTTGGATAGAGGAAGGAGTGACATACTCTGTATTTTTTCCAAAGACTGAAGCCAATTTAATTGCCTGTAAAGGCACTAGTTAAAACCACTGTATCTGTTAAAGGTTTCTTTCATCATTTTATGTTTTCTCACGAGGTGGTGTCTGAAATAACTCTTCCTGGTAACGTCAAAGGTATTGTAGAATTAGGGGAGGGTGTTTTCCTCCTGCGCTACAGCATGTGGATTCTGGCGACACTGATTACGGGAAAGCTGAAGATCCCTTGTTTGAATTTGTCAATCTATGAATAAGCGTCTTGGCAAGAGCCGCGAAGTTCCCGATACTTGAGACTGGCCGCTCCCCGGGCAGAGCAGGGTTGTTACGCGGTGTGCTTCAGGCTGACACGGACTGTTCGCACTTCCACAGACTTTTTTTTTTTTTTCGCCCCCTCTCTTTCCCTTTTCCTCCCGCCAGTGCTCAGACGCGCAGCTCTCAGGTGCGGCGAGGCGCCGGCTCCGCTAGCGGCCCAGCACGGGGCGGCCCAGACCGGCGGGAAGTGGTCGAGGTGCTGCCGGTAGGTCCGGGGGAGCGGGGGGAGGTGGCTCGCCCCGGGCAGGGCCTGGCCCGGGCCCGGGCCCGGGGTTGGGGGCGGCGGACTGTCCTTCTGAGGCAGCCCGCGCGGGCGCCCGGTCGCGGTTTTCGGGGGAAGGGAAGGAGGAAGGGGACGGTGGGGACGCGACAAACCTTGCGGGACAGTGGCTTCACCCGAGCGGAGAGGAGGGTGGGCAGGCACCCGCTGCGGAGCGGTAAGGGCCGCGGGGCCGCTGCGGGCGACGGCGGGCGCCCTGAGCTCTGTCGCGTCGCGCGGAGCCCGACTGCTGCCGGACGGGACCCGCTCCCGCGGCGGGCAGGGCGACTTTCGGGGGGCGCAGCGGCGGCCGCCGCTTCCAGCCCTCCCGCGGCGCCCAGGCAGGGCCGCGGCGGAGCCCCCGGGGCGCTGGGGGAGGCTGGGGCTTCGCGGGCGCTGCCCCGGCGGGACGGTCAGGAGACGGTCCGGGAGAGGCCGCGGGCGGCGGCTCCTGCCCGCTCGGCTGCGGGCGCGGGGCTGGCCAGGCCACAGCGAAGCCGTGAGCAGTTAAGAAAAGGGAAACCGAACTGTTGCAGGCGGCAGCCGGCCTCGGGCGAAGTGTGTCCCGTCCCTTCGGGAATGCGCGTCGCAGTAGCAGTTTATTTCAAAGGGGCCCGGCCCTGCCCGGGGCAAGGGGGTTTACCGGCCTCATTAGGACCGGAGTTGAAGGCTCTTACAGGATTGTTCAGAGGTCGTTGATTGCTTGGTAAAAGTAACACGCTAAACGTCTGTAACCTCTCCTGCTGGGGGGAGCAAACTCTGTAGTATCACTTCTGTTTTGCCAGTATAAAATTCAGTGTGACCCGAATGACATTGGTTGTCTTACTAAATTAATAATAGATAAAAGTATTTTTAAATAATTATTACTGAATGTTATTGTCTCACAAATGCCTGGGACATTTGCACATCTTCAAAATAATATTTCTGAGCAGGTTGGTAAACTAGGAAGTTACTGTCCAGATTCCAGATAACCAAGGGGGTGGCCCAAGCAAGTGCTATGTTATGGCTTGCTGCTGTGCAACTGAAAAAATCCTGAGTGCTCTGATAAACCTGTATATCCTGCCTGATTGTTTAAAAAAAAAAAAAAAATTAGCCTTCAACCTGTGTTTCGTTCCAGGTGCTCCTGATCAGCAGCTGTCTTAAACTCTGCTGTACAGGTAGCTCCTATAATTACCTGTGGTGTTAGAAAGCAATGTCAGATTTCTAGTGAAGAGAACTGAGTAGCAATGGTTTAATTTAAGGAATTAAGTGATGTCAAGTTTTAGCAAGAGCTAAAGGGTAAGAGGAGGGCAGAAATATAGTTGCTTGGCCAAGCTGGGTTAGGAAAGCTGTATTTGTAAGGAATTCTTTTCTGTCTATTTCTCTGTGGTTTTTTTTATGTTGGTTTTGTTTGGGTTTTTTTTATACAAAACAGAGAGGTGGGTTATTACCTTTTCTTTCTCTTGTCCCCAGGCTAATCTTCAGGTAGTGCCCTGGATTGCGAGACGCCTGTTTGCACTGGCTGTATGAAGTAGTAGTTCGGCTGTCTCTGCAAAGTTGACATTTAAAGCAGAAAGGACATTAGCAAAATTAAGTGGAAAAGCTGAAGTTGTGGTTACCTCCACAACACTCGGTATTTTGAAGAGATTGTTTTGTAGTCCTGTTGTCGTCTTGTTCTTTATTAGGAATTTTTGTTTTGATAGGTAACTTAAGGGGACTGATACTTTGGTTTTAGTTTTTATTCCATTCACTGTAGTACTTGGTAAATGTTATCTGTGCTTTAATTTGAAACTTTAACTTAAAAAACAAGGAAAGGAAGGTATAGGAAAGGTGGTTGCTGTGCCAGGGATGCTGCCAAGTGCTGCAAAGACCTGAGACCTATTTGCATCTGCCTTCAGGAAGGGAGAGGAAAAAAAAAAGTGAAAAAGCATAGCAGTCACTTTTAAATTGAGCCAGCTGTCCAGAACTAGTCAGTGGTAAGAAATGGAAATTTAAAAATAAATTTTGAATGTTAAATATCAAGACTACAGGTGTTCCTGCTGGAAGTTATGATCATGACCATTTTGAGAACTATGGAAGAGCATTGGTTTTTTTTTTGTTTGTTTTTATTTTTTTTTAGAACTTGCTCTTCAGTAAAGCAGAGGTGAAGATGGTCTTTGGTTGCACAGTGTCTGCACAGCAGAAGTAGCTGTGTGTCATGGTTTAACCCCGGCTGGCAATTCAGCACCACACTTGCTCACTCCTGCCCCGGGATGAGAGGAAGAGAGTTGGAAGGGTAAAAGTGGAAAAAAACTCATGGGAAAATAGCAGAGAAATAAAGCCCAAGAAAGAGTAATGCAAATGAAAACAGTTGCTCACCACCAAGATGCCCAGCCAGATCCTGAGCAGCAGCCCCACGTCAACCTTCCCTCTAGTTTTATTGCTGAGCATCGTAGGGTCTGGAATATCCCTTTGGTCAGTTGGGGTCAGCTGTCCCAGCTGTGTCTCCTCCCCACTTTTTGTGCACCCCCAGCCAAAACCAGCACACTGTGACTGGGGGCAGCTGATCAGCATTCAGCTCCATGTTTAGTCACAAGGGGAAACTTTTCTCAAGAAAACAGGAGGTCAGTGGTTTTTAAAAATAGAGCTGTGTAATATTTGACACTACAAATACCGTCACAAAAACTTACTGAGTTGGGTCATCTTTGGCTGCTGCCTAGTCCCCTCTGCAGCCTGCCAAAGCTGTGGTGTGAGTATGAGGATGGTGTGAAATGGTTCCCTTTCTAAGAAACCCTTCCTCATTTCTGGGATGCAGATGGAAGTGATGCCAACTGGCCTGTACTTTCCTGGAGCCTCCTTCTTGCCCTTTTTGAAGACTGGAGGAACAAACAACAATGCAGATTACTTTCTTTTTGGTATGTGGACAGGTGTGTAGGTGGTTTATACAATATGGAGAGTGAGTACTGGCTACTGCAGGAACTGGTCTGCACGCCTGCAGAGGCCCTGTGGGTCACTGGCTGCATAACCAAGCTCCATGCTTGTGGTAGCTGGTAATTCCTAGGTACGGTGTGGAAAGGAAAAGACAGGTGATCCTGGAGGGCAGCAGTGTTGACATGGAGAGATACAGACGTGAGTGGTGAGGAAGCAAAATGGACATTGTAAGACCAGCAGAGGTTTACCAGTCAGGATGCAGTGGTTGAGGACTGTAGTTGATAAGTTACAGTAGTAGAAGCATATGGATAAACATTAGGATATATAACTACTTAAAGGGTGATGTAGACACAAGAGAAGCTGGTTATGAGTTAGATGTAAAATTTATGCAAAGTTTGGAACCATGATAGATGGGAGTTTCTAGAGCATCTCACAAAAAAGCAAGAAAATCAAGCGTGTCTTAAAATGATCTGAAATTCGTGTGTTCTCAAACAGCTCTATTATATTTACATTAAGTTTTGTGAAGCAAGGAGAAATAAAATGTCAGATCCACCAATAAAACCCAGCTTCATTCTGATATGAAGATACTAATCCAGAACCTGCATTCCACTGGGTGTACAGCAGCACTTGGGGCAGAAGGAGTTTTTAATAGCTGTACAGTTTCTATTGTTGCTGCCAGTCTCAGTACTTGGGATGGATTAGTGCTTCTCTGACCTTAGCCACGCTGGCAGCAGTGGAGACAGCCCAGCAAGTATGGCAGTTTTCTGGAGAATTGTCCTCAGTGAATAATGCATTAAGGCAAACGCATTTTTGTTTACATCATGACTCTTTATCTTCTGCATGAGTTTTGTCATAACTTAGTATTTGGTCTCTAGCATTTTGATAAAAACAGAAGTGGACGTTTGTAATATTTTTCTAGTACAGTAACCTAACTTCTGTTTTCTGGGTTATTATAGAGTAATTTAGGTTGCATAAGACATCTTGGGAGGTCATTTGAATCAGCCACCTGCTTAGGTGAGGATGTTCAAGGCCCTTTGACTTTGTTTTCTGTTACAGCTTTCCATTCTAAACATGTTTCCTGCTTCTGTTCTTGTTATGGAATTATTTACAGCTGACTACAGTCCTAATAGGGAAATTCTGTATTATTATTATCTGGCTCGTTTACTGTACCTTTTGTTTGCTTCTAGTAAAAACCATCCAGTTGTAGCTGCTGTTTCCTTCCAACTAATCTGTTCTTTGCCCTTGTGTTTGTTGCCTACAGACTCTGCTGGTATTCCCAGTGGGTGTTTTCCTGGACTAAAAAAGATCAGATACAACAGTGCTCTATAGCCAGCGGCTTTCTAGTGTGTAAAAAAAACCCAAACAAACCTCAAAAAACAACCAAAAAAACCCAACAACCGAGAAGCCAACGTGCAATAATCCAAGTAAGTCAAACCTCTTGGTTTGTTGGTTTTTTTTTTAATTTTCTTAGTGCCTGAGACTTCTTTCCCCATGTTTCTCTCCCTGTCCAGTGCAGACTACACTGTACTTTGTGCTTTGAAGCCTGCTTAGGTAATGTCTTTCAAATTGAGGTGCATAGCTGCTTGCAATAAGCTTGGACAGTGGGGATCTGCAAGGCACGTTATATCCAGGAGAAAGTGGTTGGGCTGGGAATAGAGCAGCAGAAGTCAAGAGTCTGGAAGGAGTTTCTGAGTCAAGCTGCAAGCTTTTAGAGTTGGATAGCAGTGGCAGGGAGACAGTGGCTTGGCTCTTGTGCTGTTGGCAGCCATGTGGGTCTTCTGGTTTTGTTCTCAGTGGTGTCTGCTCTCTTGCTCAGCTGAAGCCCCTCACATGCCACGGTGTTTTGCAGTCTTCCTTCAACCCCATTTCTCCTGCCAACTCCTTTGCTGTACTCACAACAGGTGGTGCCCAGTACTCTGTCTTCATCCTGAGCAGAAGCTAGTATGTCCCTGCTTGAGATCTGCTGTCTTCCACCCAAACGTGAATGACCATATTTACATATGTCTTGTTTCTTTTCATCCAACATATATACCATTGAATGAAAGTTCCTGAAAAAATGAAAACTGCTAAGAATACAATCACTTCTTATGCTCTTATAAAAAATGTTTTGTTGATGCTATTGCCATCTTGTTCATCACTTGGATAGCCACATACAGCATTATTTGCTTGTCCTTGCCTTGTCTTGCATGGCGTCTTTGCTAGTGTGTTGTACCTCTCAGTGAAAATTCTTTAGAAGGCAATTTGATGTAATATGTTCAGATAAATTCACATTCAGCAACATTCCTTGCAGTGTAAGATAAAAATAGACTATGTACTTCTTTTCTAAGTCGTCCTAATAAATGTGTGTAATGGGACTGTCCATCCTCCTGCTTGAGGGTGCATCTGAATTGATTCTGAGTTTTGGAATGATGCTTTATGGAAGTAAAAACAGATGGTTGGAGATGTTGGGTCTGGTTTCACGATCTTATGTTCTGTTGTATGAATGTTGTTGCCATCTCCCCTTCTAACACTAGCACTTATGCTATTGTGCGGCTGGTGAGACTAAGGAACTGGGGTGAGTGAAAACTCACTCCATAGTGGTAGGCAGCTGAAGGTGGCAAGTTAGACCTTTCTTTTCATAGAAATAGTCTTAGATTGATTTTGGACATTTGCTATTGCACTATTTTAAGGATATAAATTTCTTTCGATAAAACCAGGAAAGTTGTAAATCCATGCCAAACAATGAAAATCTTTCATATAGCTAACTGTGCTTGTCTTTTGTAACAATTTCTTATGACAGACATACTCTGATTTAAACTAAAAGTTACATTTCTTTATACTAAGTTTTATTTCAAAAGGACTTCAAGCCACTACAGGCATAACTATTTAGTTTCAGAGGAGCCTGTTTAAAAGCATTGTTGATCTGTAGCTGAGTGGCTAAGGAAGATTTCAGATAGGGAAAATTGTTCTGTAAGGTACCAAGTGTATTTGCTCTTCCACTCTTAGAGGAGCTGTACTTGCTATTGCTTTAAAAGCAGGTGCCAGACTCAGGTTTGGAAGGACAGGAAGAGAGGGATGACTACAGTTTCCTCCATGTTCTCCAGGCTCCCAGGAGCAACGCTTCTGCACAGAAGTTTCTCCTCGTATAGTGTGTTAGTGTGAGGATTGCGCACACCTTTTTTCTCACCTCCTGTTAAGGGGTGGAGAGATTATCTACTCACAGCTATCCTTGAGGTGCTGGTGCTGTTACCTGTATGCTGTCTGTTTCTACTAGACTCTTGTGCATAACATTAAGATACCGATCTTTGCAGTATCAGAAATTTCCATGAGGTGGGGGATGCATCCTATGGTGAGAAAATGGTAATAAATATATGGTCATTTTTGGCTGTGGAGAGCACAATTGGTAGTTATGGTGATTATCAACTAGGTGAAGACGTACTAAAGGCATGTGAGCCTGACTCTGACCCTGAGTGATCTGCATCACGATGGAGTGTGAGGAGGGAAGGGGAAGATGACTGCAGCCCTGTAGCTTTGTTGGTCTCTGTTTTTGGGAGCATGACACAGATAATGGCGCCGTAATGTTCTTAGAGTAAATCTGCCCCTTGGGAGGAAGGGAATCTTGAATACATTTCCCTTCCTAGAACAAACGATGGCATAAGTTAATGTGTGAATGTGTATTACCTGGCAGATGTAGCAGGTGTAGGTTACACAGGGCAAGGTGTTGTTTTGGGCATGTTAAGTAAAACCTGTGTAGCTTCTGGACTGTGATAAACATAGGTTCTTTCTTATTTTCCCTGTAATGCCTGTATGCACCTTGATGAAGAAAGTCAGAGTAAGAGCCTTCTTCATCTACACAGGGTTTTACAGTTTGATATTTCAGTTAGCATTCTGACGAAACTGCCCAACATTTTACAAACCCATGTTGTGGGAAGGTGTGCCGAGGAATGCTATGCAGCTGTTGGAAAAAAAAACTTGTGTGCATCATAGGCTATATTTTAATTACATAAAAATTGTTCAAGAGTTGTCTTGCCTGATGAGGTATAACCTGAACCTGCTGTGTCCCACAATCTGTAGCTGCCTCTGAGCGTATTGCTAGTTTCAAGTAAAAGTTTTATCTTGGATGATCTTAAAACCCAGAAGCCCATGATAGAAGGCTGTAAGAGACTTGGCTTTGTAATGAATGCTTGGTTAAGTTACTTTAGGATTTCTGATTCACTTAATTCAGTTGCTCTAATAGCATGATAAAAAGAAAGTTTAGCCAGGTGGTGTGCTTTTTTTCTTCAGGTGCAGCCTGCAAATTCTCTTGCTGTGTAAAAATGGCAGTTCTGGGTAGGGAGCAAATGCAGACCGTGCTTCTGGTTTCAGATTGCTGCATGGAGTTAAAGAATTTAAATGGGGAGGTGGGTGGCAGGGGAGTGTTTGAATTAGCTGAAATACAATTTTGCAAAATGCAATACTCTGCAAAACCTGCTGCATACCGCTGAGTTTTACTAAGTATTCAACCTTTTTGAAAGGCTTCCATTCCCCAAAATTCATGGGGCTTTAGTGCACTCTCCATTGGAGACAAGGGTATCTGTCCATCATTCCCTTGGTAGAATTTGTTACTTGTCTTCCTGGTCTCTCCAGCTAGCATAAGTAACTAATCTGGTTTCATTTGAATAGAGTGGTTTGTGAATGCTGTGGCTTTTACCAGCCTTTTCCCCTCTCTTTATGCCAACTTTCTGTATGTAGAGCAATAGACCTCTGCAGAAAGGAAGTGGAAGGGTGCTTTGTCCATGCCAATGTTGTTTCAGTGTGTGCTTACGGAGGAAATGATTTGGACCGAGAGAAGCGCTTGCAGCTCAAAGTACTTGTGATTCTTTCTCTTGAGCGAACGAACAAAGAAAAGAAAAATCTGGAGGAGGTGCTTTTGTTGCTTTATTAATTCTTCTCTGGAGTCTAGTGACTCATCTGCCCAAAATTAGAGGGGAGTTGGGCACAGTGAGTCAATGTCCCCCTTACCATTGTGCGCTGGGGATACAAGAGGTTTTTTATGAAGAATAGAAGAATGATGTGGGATGGGTAGCTGAAGCCATTGGACTTTGTCTTACCACATGTATTTCTAAAGACTC
This sequence comes from Bucorvus abyssinicus, assembly GCA_009769605.1. Classification (NCBI taxonomy): domain Eukaryota; kingdom Metazoa; phylum Chordata; class Aves; order Bucerotiformes; family Bucorvidae; genus Bucorvus; species Bucorvus abyssinicus. Next base: position 6,630,611 of record CM020044.1, on the reverse strand, counting down.
AAAGCAAAAGAGTAGTGAGAGACTGTGAACAGAATCTAGAACTGCTCAGTTCTTCTCTGTGCTTAATGGCATTTGGATCTGAAACTTCCAGATATAAATGGAAACTTCTTGTGTATCAGTGTAAAAGGCCCGGTCTTGCATTTAGCGTGCTTGTTGGTCTTTCATTGTTTGCATATACTAGTTTGATAGCTTTAGTTGCCTAATGGTTTGCATATAGGCTACTGTCCAGATAACTTTTTGGTGTATTTGACTTCCCTGTTACCCATCTTATTCTCTGTCTTTTCTTGCAGTTGGGTACCTGTCACAAAACAGTCTTCCTTTTTGAATTATTTGGGAGTAGCATATGAGAGACTGCTTTAAGACGACAAAACCTGTGGGTTCAGTTTCTGGTTCTGCCATCAGCTTGCTTTTGTGCTTGTTTATCTTTCAATTAGTAAACTGATTCTATTTTGTAAGTAGCTGGGTACGGTTTGTTACTATGTCAGAAATTCCAGGCTTCTCTATCCTATGATCTGAGGATGGTTTGTAATATTAATCTTTTGACCTCCTTGTAATTAGGCGTTACACATTAGTTGCTTTTCCCAGACATGCCGGTATCAGTGGTATTTAATGTAAGGAAGTATCAGTAAATCTTACTATGATTGAAGTTATAAGATGCTCTATACCTATTTACAGGAAGCAAAGCGCAAATGGAAACTATGGGAAGTCTGTTAGTGCCTTAAGAGTTTGCATAGGGAACTATGACATGCAGTTTACTCACTAACCCAGGATGTAGGTCTTGCTTAAGCTAAAATAAAATGCTGAAAATCCTTTCTATAATGTCCTTGCCTTTGTTTTCATTACTATCGAATTCTTTGGTTAATGCTTGTTACCATATCAATTTACTATCCTACATGAAGCTTGAAGAAGTCTGATACCTAGAAACTCTTTATAATCATGGTTGGTTTGGTTCACTTGTTCATTTGTTGTAGTTTTTTGTTTTGTTTTAAGTAGAGGAAGCTGGTTTTCAGTTAAGTCTAGACCCAGTCTTGCAGTGAGCTCTAGGGACAGGGGATTGGTTTGCAAGCAGTTTGTTCAGGATTGGGCATTACTTTCTTCAGAAGATGTAGGATCTCACTTCTGAAACAGCATACATAAAAGTAGGTGTTTAAAATTAAAAAGGCATTGCATTTATTTTCAAAAGCAAGTGTTGAAATAGTGGAAAAAAACAAAGGATGTTAAGAGGTTCTCTAATCCACTTAATGCTGGGTGTCATATAATTTCTGACACCTGTAACTGTTCTTAAAACTTCCAGGAGGGAAGGCTCCACAACTCTCTTGCCAATTTATATAGTGTTTAAATAGTCTTGTTTATAGATGTAGGGAAAAGCTTATTATTTTAAAGTTTTTCTTCAAGTTTACTCTCAGAGGAGTTTTAGTTCTTCTTCATTGGTACCTGTCTGTCTTCATTATTCTCTCTGGTCTTTTGAAAATAAGGAAACTAAATTTTTGTCAGAAGTCCTCTTTTCTAGCCTTCATGATTGCTTTTGGTGCTTTTCTTTGCAATCTGCTCACCTGTTTGTTTCTTAGATACTTTACTCCCATGGGGGCTTTCCCAGAGCAGCTGAACTTCTTCAACTGTCATGGAGATTCTGGTTTTGCTTATGCATCCCTGCATGGTGTTTGCCATTTTCATGGCACTGGCAGCTTATATTCAGCTTCTGGTCTGGTAGATCTGTTGGATCATTCTCTGCAGTCTAGCTGCCAAAGCGATCAATTCTTCTGAAGAAGAATGTGATATATTTGTTGGGTGATACGTGGAAAGAGGTGCATTTTAAACAGTACAAAATGCAGATTTTAGGAGACCAAAGGAAAAAGGCGGTTTGTTGGGCAGTTCTTTCATAGCTTACTACTAGTAGGACTCCTTGAGTTAATTTAGAAGTCCAGAATGCTTTGACCTCAGAGTGGCCATTACACGAATGTCTTCAGTGATGAGAAGATCCTTTTTCAGAACAGGCAGTGCAAAAGTTCCAGATCTGCGTGCAAAATAGCTACATGCTTTCCTGGGATGAACCTTCTTGATGCAGTTGATTGTAAAACTGGTGTTTTTAAGTATTACAATATACTGAAAACAGCAAATGAATTCCGGACTTCATCCGCACGCTTAAATAGAATGGAATGAGGTCATCTGGGTGAAGGTGGTTGTAGATGCAAAGTTTCGCAACAGTTATCTCTACTTTGGAAAAATAAAGTCTCTGATAATCTTAATAAAGCTTAAAAGTAAAAAGATTATCCAGGCCACTGTATGTCAAACTATTGTGCACTAGATCATTGCACAACAGTTGTAGGTTGTTTCTCTACTGACTGTTGTTCCTCCAGTGTCTGCTGTGACTATGTATTGATTTCAGTGTGAAAGAAATTGTGATCTTCCATTTTCTTAGGAACTAAATTCCCCAAAGGAAATTTAACAATTTAAGAATTAGCCATGTTTTATGCCAAGATTTCCCCCCCCCCCATCTTCTGGGTCAGAAAGCGAGCCAGGTCTTCATGCACAATGTTCCACCCTCTCATTCTTCACCCTTCTCTTCCCTGGCTCTGGTGTATTGGGCAGCCAAGTTATAGCATACTTCCTGGATTGTAAAAATCCACAGCATAGCTTGTGAGGAAAAGATTCTTCACTGGTTGGCCTTGAGAGTGTAACCAGGTCTGAATTTTGATCTTTAACATTCAACTTCGAATCAGGTTGTATCTGCACTTAACCACATCCCTCTTTGGTTTATTTTTGGTAGGAGGTGTCATTTTTTTCTAAGGTGGAAAAGGAAGTTGGTCTGTGAACCTTGCAAATAGTTTTCTGAAGCATGTGACTACCAAGTTAGCTAAGCTGTGTATGTTTAGGTCCTGTTCTTAGCATTGCATTACCATGCAATGCAGTGGTGTCCCAAAATACATGAACAATGGGAAGAATGGTTGAGCTTAGAATGCCTGATGTCTTGCACCACAAGACACTGCATATATCCAGCAAGCTGCTGCTTTCAAAGTAACAGCTTTGGAAGAAATGCTATATTGTTGTGGGTATTCTTATTTGTTAACATACTACCTCTTTTCCCCCCTCATCAGTGCAATTTCTCGTACTCTTTTTATTCATACTAGTGCTATGGATACTTATAGCTTCTATATTACTATAAGAATATAGGATAATATTCCAAATAGAGGTTGCCCTTCCAGATAGTACTGAGCGAAAAGACTTGCATGTATACAGCAGGATTGAATGTGCAACATGAGAGCACAGAGTGTGGTTCTCAGGGAGCTGTCTGGTGGTCCTTAGGAGGAAGAGAAAAAGGGAAATGCTTTATTGGCATTGATGCTATGAGAGATTGTTCAAGAAAGAAGTTGGTGGGCAGAGTACAGGAAGTGGGTAGGCAGGGAGAAAGAGAGGAAGTTTGTGCTGAAATCACAATAATATCTTTCCACCTTGGGAAAAGGCAATGGTTAGCATTCTTGTACTCTGTAATGAAATAACAGTTGGTGGAGGAAAATTGCATTAACAAACTTAGTGAAACTTTGATTAGCAGTAAAAATGGCAACCTTAGACATATTTGAGAGTTTTAAAAGCTTTTGAGTTGGGTTGGATATACTTAATTGTTTGGGATTTCTTTTTCCTTCAGTATAAATATTTTTTTTAATTTCAAATCACAGGAGAGATAAATAGTTTTTTTCAAATATTTGAGCTTCACCGCAAACCAGGCTCGTGTTAAGTAGCAACTACCATGTGGCCTATCATACTGTCTGATTTTCCAGGAGAATGAGAGGGATCTGAAATACTGTTCTTGGAAGAATTGGGAGAAGCTGACAACTAGCTTAGTGTACTAATAATGATGTCCCTGTTTCAGCAATTTTAATTTATAAAGGAAGAACTGTCATGGGGAAAAGTGTAAAATCTACCCTGTGAAAAAGAAGAGGGAAGGAAGCAACAACAGCAATGAAATAAAGATTAACATTTAATACTACCAGAAAACAAAAACCACTTAAATTTTATGCTGGTAAAAGTGCATTTTAATGTAGTTAGCTTCTTGCTTTGTGTCTGAATAGAGTCTAATTAGCTATCATTTGTGCCCTCAATAAATAATGTCTTTTGTTATAATGTTCCCTCTGTTATGTTTTAGATACAATGTCTGCTACAAGTGGCTTCCCTGTCCCATCTGCACCACCTTCTTATGAGGAAACAACAGGAATCAATGTGAGCTATCCTCACCCCTATCCTGTCCCAGAACTTGGCCAGAACGGGAAGGGAATGAATCTTCCACCATACATGGGACAGCCTGCACCAGTGAATAACCCCAGTAAGCCTCAAAACCCTACCTCATGTTCAGGAGCTGTCAGGTGGCTGTGTAATGGGTGTTGTGCACAAGATGAAAGACTGTGGTTCCCAGGTGTTCCCCACCTACCAAAAAATATTTTTGAAGGGAATAAGGTGAATCAGTTCTTGTGACTCCTTCAGTGTGCACTAATACCAATAACATCATTTGGCTTTCTGCCAAATGGTTTTTAATGCAACCTTATTCTTAAGACATTGTGTTTCTGCTGTAGGAAATGCCATGGAGATTTCTCTGTGCATTTCATTGCTCTGAGCCTCAAATATTGCAGAGTACCAGCTGCTTCTAGCTCAGAGGAAGTCCATTAACTATCTTTTTTCCCTTACTTACCCATTGAGTAAACAGCGTATTTCTCTGCTTAGTTACAGTTCAGACAGTGTATGTGCAGCAACCAGTAGTATTTTATGACCGCCCAGTTCAGATGTGCTGCCCTTCCTGTAACCAGATGATAGTGACTCGTGTCTCATATGACTCAGGAATTTTGACTTGGCTGTCATGTGGTGGACTCTGCCTGCTGGGGTAGGTTAATTCCATTCGCACTTTATTTTTCTCTTCTTACATTACCTTTATAGCTCTAAGGAGTAACAAAGCTCTTAGTTTTGTTGCTTTCTCATTCTGTCTGGGACCTAGCCCTTTATGGTTTGAATAGCCTACATCTGCGTTTAAGTCCTATAGGACCTCAAAGCAGCTCTAGAACACTAGAGTGGTGGACTCCATAGCCATGTGCGTTCTTCGTAAAGCCTCATGGCACCAGTTTTACAGATAGCTTTTGCAGGAAATATATTTTACCTTCTTGTGTACATAACAAAGGGAAAACAGATTTTCTTTTTTTCTTTGCAGGTGTGTAGCTGGCTGCTGCTTAATTCCCTTCTGCATTGATGCCCTAAAGGATGTGGATCACACCTGTCCGAACTGTAGTGCTCTTCTTGGTTCTTACAAACGTTTATAGGCAGTGTTTAAACATTTATAATTGATTGATGAAGTTGGTTGGCACCTCTACAAGCCCTTTCTGAAGCTTTATGGAGACTTCTGATTGTTTCTGTGCATCCTGTCACTGGAAATCGATCAAAAGTAATGTTTATTGCTAGATTGCTTGAATAAGAATTTGCTTGAGGGGATTCTGACCTAGGTCTGTAAGATTACATACACTTTTCATAAAAAAGTGAGTCCAGCACCAGTTGATAGCAACTAAATGTTTTTCTGCAAAACAAGTTGTGATGCTCTTCAGTTACTCTTGTCTCAACCATGTTGCACACTGGTGTGCTTGCTTACAGTCTCAGCACAGACCAAGAGGAAAACGTCTGTGGAGACCTATGTAGTCTCATGCTCGGTGTTGGTGCTTTTGCAACAGCACTGTTTACAGACTGGCAGGGAGTTGCTTGCCTCTGAGACAGGTGCCCCTCTTTGACAGAAGAAGTGATTTTGGCATCTTTTCAAGAGCACTAAAATTCACTTTAAAACTTTTTCTAAAGTTCTAAAGGCTTTTTCCTTCTTGAAGACTGCTTTACCAGATGGACAACTCGGGTTATTGTGTAATGCATCAATGGTGATTCAATCTCGTACCTGGATTTCCTTGCCAGTTCCAAGTCTAGTCATATCTCTACAGTAAAGATGTTCATACAGGAAGTTTTAATAGATATTTGTTCAGTGTTTTTTGTTTGGTGTTTTTTACTGCTGATTTCTAAGTCTGTGAAGTATTCTCTCCACCCTAATGGAAATGCCCATAGAGCCTTGGTTATAGCATTGGAAAACTTCCTTGTACATTGGCATAAGTCAGCTGATAGGTCATAAACAAACTTCAGCCATATTTTAAGGCTTTTATTCCCCCTGCAGAACATGGATACAGGGCCTGGGCTTTTAACTGTTGATCTGTTTGTTAATTACTGTTTCTTCAATAAGAAAGTAACATGATTCTTAAGGAGTTTCTCTGATTATTTCAGCTTGTACTCTGATTTTTCTAAAGCAAAGAGAATTTCTGTTTTCAGAAATTTAAGCTGGATGTGCTTATTTAAGACAATGATCACCAAAACCCAGGGAATGAAGCTCTGAAGGTTGATGTATTTTACTGTGTCATAAGCAGCAGTCTCCAAATAACATCTGGATGCATTTGAATGATGCCTGTCTAGACAGGTGTTTAAACAAGGCTACAATGCTAACACTGTATTAATCTCTGTAAAAGTAAAAAGCTAAAATAAACACAATAAAAAATACTGCATTTACTGTTCTTGCCAAATGTGCCTTCTCTAAATATTTGGTATAAGTTAAGTTTTCAAAAGTCTTTCAACGTTTCACATTTGAAATCCAGGAGTTTCATGGATCATGAATTTGTTAATTAGTTTTTGTAAACTGATGCTGCTTGTGGGTCAGTCTGCGAGTGGTTTAAGAGCTTCCTTGTGCATTTGGAAAAGGTTTCTGATCACATGTCTCCCTGTACTGTAAGAATTTGCATCAGTAGTTACTAAACTGGCAAGAGAAAGATGGAGGTAAAAAGCTGGTAGTTTTGTCGCTTTCTGCTGTGAAGTGGTACAGGCTTGTGGTTTTTGTCTGCTGCTGCACCACTGTAATGCCTTCTGTGTTCTTTAAGGGCTTGGGTGATGCTCTGTTGAATTTTCTGTTCTGGTGCCACAAGCAGTGATTCTAACTCACAGAAGTCACATGTATTACTGTAAAGCAGCATTCCCCTGCACTCTGTGGATTTCACAGAAAATGTACTTGTCAGTTTATCATCAGAGTAAGACAGGACTAAGCCGTGAAGCACACAGTGTTTCCAAACTTGATGTCTGCTCCCATGGTGGGGGGGATTTTTGGTTCTTTTGGTACATCTGTCAGTCTAGTTTGGATAATCCTGCCATACATGCATTTGTTAAGTCTTCAAATTGTTATTCCCTTAGTTCTCCTTTTCTCTACAAAGTGATGGCCAGAAAAATCTGAAGCATTGTCACCAGAATGCAGAATAACACTGACCAAGAAAATAACTACATGGGGTTTTCTTTGGTTTGTTTTATAAGCGCAGTCCATGGCATTTCTTTTAAATTCCTCTTCCTATAGGACACATAATGTTGGCAGCTATTCCATCTAATTAAGCATTCTGCAAAATTTTCTGCTGCCCCTTCTGTGCTTAAATTTCCTTTAAGACAAACCCTGTGTTTGTTCTCTTGTGTATGGAATTATCTACAGAATGCACCAAAGTGACTTGCTTTGTTAGACTTATTTTAGACAGACAAATGCAGGATATAACTTGCTTTGTGAGAAAGTATTTTGTGTTTTATTACATTGAAGTTACTGTTTGTTTTTAAAACTGGTTATATTTAAAATAAAAGCTTTGTCTTTCCTATCTAGTGCTTGTAATCAGAAGATTATAACATTTCGAATGTTTCCAAACACATGAATAGCTGAAATGTTAAAAGTAAGTCAAGAAATGTAATTAGAGGGTGAAATTTTTCAGTCTCACTTGGGCCAAGTCTTTGATAAATGGCATTCACTGATCTGCAGACCAACTGTTTACACACAGAGACACCTTTGAAAAGGCATTTTTCCTGCAATTGAGGCCTTCTAAATAATTTTTTTTTTCAGTTAAAACTCCTTTGGGTAAAACTTTCATTTGCAGTACTCTAAACAAACATATAAATATGGCTACACTTTTACATACCAGTGACCAGCAGGGAGAAAATAGATACCAAATATCATTATGTTCAGTCAGAAAGAATCCCTATTAATCCTGCGAGAATACCCTGCTGCCTTTAATGTCTGAAGCACACTTTCCCCCCCCCCCCATGAGGTAGAGACAAGATTAATACCTCAAACAATTCATTTCTAATGCATTGATATTTTTATTAAGCAACTTTTTGGTTAATTTGTTAATAAAGCAAGTTCAGTCGAACAATTTTTCCTCTGTCGATAGATACAGAAGTGGGTGGCATGCTGACTCTCTGCTCATGCAATTTGCACAGCTAAGTTAAGGAAGGGACATGGGCCATCTGGATTCCTCCATCCTTGCATGACAAATTTGGGTGAAGCCTTCCCCTACCCCCACCTTCATTAGCTTTCCAGGATGACATTGCTCTCTGTTACACTTTGAGTGTTAGTTCCATTCGACTTTTATTTTCAGTTGACGGAAGTTGCACAATGTTCAAACTTGGTTAATTCTGATGAGGCTTGAGCCAGAAGGAAATAAAATTTGTTTTGTCATGCAAAGAGGATCCAAAATAAAAGCTGCTAAAAAGCATCTGGTACCTTTACAAGAGGGAGTTGTTGAGCAAGAGCAAAGTGGTTTCAAAAAGCTGCTATTTATTGCAGTGTTTGTGAAAGCACTTCTGGCAGTCTTAACCACAAGTTCTTTTTCTGAAGAAATGAGTTGTGATTTGTTTACTCAAACCCAGTTCATTATTTTTCGTAACTGAGCAGCAGAAGGTGAGTAATGGAGTATACTCTGTCATCCTAGGAGTAAACACTAGGAAGTGCAAGTACTGTGATGAAGGTGTGAACTGTTGGTAGTTAAGTGAATTATATTTTATAACAAATGAACCTTTGTGTTCCTGTTTTCTGTATAGAGTCCTGCAACATGATGCTAATACATTATCTTTAAGGATGACTTCTAATGTATTTTGGTGAGGTATATGATGTGCTGGATGTGAATCCAGTATATGAATAAATTCTCCGATGAGTATCTTACTACTTTCTCAAACCGAGACACCAAAAGGTGCATGGTGCAACCTGCTGATTTCAAAGGAAGTGCTTCTTCTCACTACTTAAATTGTTTGTTGTTGTGGTTTTTTTTTTTGTTTGTTTAAGACTCTGAAAACCTAGTGTGTGTCTGAACAGGTGGCTGTGTGGTTTGGAGATGCTAAAAGTAGTTGCGCTCAAGTCTCAAATAAACTAAGAGTGATGAGCAGAAGGCTTTTTGAAAGTCCTTCTGTGGCTGGCTGTTCTGCTTCATGCTACATCTTGATCTTTGTGACCAAAAAAAAAAAAAAAAATTGCAGCTCTGGAGGATTATTGTGTAAACAGGGTCTATGACAGACACTGCTCTAGGACATAAAGCCGTGTTTCCGTGTGAGAGCAGGGGCTTTGCAAAAGCACTGGGAAACAGGCAAACCCAAAGTCGTTTCCATCTCTTGCTTCACAAATGCGCTGAGGGACTTCCCGCTGGCATGCTGTCCTGAGTAGCGGTGGAGGGAGGACGTTAGGGCCAGCCTGCCCGCCTCGGTCCGCGTCTTGGCAGCTGGTTGGACAGAAGTTACCTTGGGCTCACGCTTCGTGAAAGGCTCGAGTTCTTCACAGAACAGAGCTCTGCTGTAATCTGTCACTCTGGGATAACAAATACAGGCTCTTCGCCATTATATATCTATTTAAACGACCCCTTGGTGGGCAGCAGGCCCCAGCCAGCCGGCCCAGCCTACCGCTGTTTCCGCACAGCCGCTCTGGACCCTGTTTGGCGCTTTTCGGCGCTCGGTCCCGCTGCGGCCGCGCCCCCGCCCGCCCGGCCCTCGCTGCCGCTGGGTGGAGCCGCCAGGGGGCGCTCCCGCGCGAGAGGGCGGTGGGCCCGCGGGGGCGCTGCTGCCCTCGCCCCGGGCCGGGCCGGCCTCCCTTCCTCCTCGGGCGGCCTCCCCTCGTCCTCGGCCCGGCGCCCCCTGCCTCCGCCCTGCGGCGTGGTTCCCGGCTTTCCCGCTGCGCCCGGGGGCAGCGTCCGGCGCTGGGTGAGGGGCGCGCTTGGGGTCGGTCTGCTGGGGAGGTCGTGTGAGGCGCGGCCGCCGCGCGCTGCGCCAGCCCGGGGCAAGGCGGCTGCGCCTTCATCGCTGAATTCCCTCAGTGAACGGCCTGGGAAATGCACGTGTCTCAGAGTAAAAGCCCAAACGGAGAAGCGCTGGGTTTTTATCCCAGGGAAATAATGTCTTTGGAGCACTTTGGCCGATGCTCTGCCCCGGGAACCGTTCTGTTCCGCGAGGGTTTCTGGCGGGCCTGCTCCGGCCGGGCGCGCGCGTGCCTCCACAGCCCGCCTTGCCGGGTCCAGATCTAGTCAAATCAGTCAAGACGCCGAATAGTTGTAGAACAGGTAGGTGGGAGCGGGCGCGCCGCGGGCCCCTGCGCCGGTCGGGCTCTGGGGAGCTGCAGTGGCCCCTGCCGCCGTCTCAGGAGAGCGGCGGCTGCAGGTGTGCGCCCGGTGCAGGTGTGCGCCCTGAGAGGGTCACGTTTGGAGCCACGGTCACGGGCGTTTTCCTCCTGCTTTTGGCTGTTGTGGTTAAACATGAGTTTAATAATAACAATTTAAAAGAACTCGTGGGGCCTTAACAAACTGATAAAGTCTGTTCTGTAAAAGCTCAGATTTTCTTGGAGGTATCAGTGTAGAGTTTTCAGGTGTCATGGCCATCCTCACCCTGTTGCATGCTAGGTCATATTTTTGATTAAATTCATTTTGCAAACTTGAGTGCAGTAGCCATTAAAACGGATTAATACTTTTCTCTGATTTACTGCCAATGTTGGTCTCCTGTGTGTCCTTAAACGAGTGTGTTTGCAGGGCATGTGCCTGATTTTCTTCCATAATTTTATCTAGGACAGTACCATGGTAGAAATTTCTCTTTGGGAGGTTCTTTGTCTGCCTGTTTTGGGAATGGTGTTTTGATTTTTTTGAAAAATCTCATTTTGGGAGTGATAGGAAAAAGATGCTTAAAAAATTATGCTTAAAAGATGTTGAGCTTGTTTTTCATTCTTGGGCTGCGTCCTGCACTTACCAGCCCACTCTAAGTTGGTCAAGTACATGGAACACTAATGTTATGCCATCTTTTATCTTAAAGATTTGGCTTCAGCATGCATTTAGAAGTGTACTGCAAATCAAGCATTTAATGCCTAACTTAGAAGTTTCAATACAAAGGGCCCAAAATCTGTGATATAGTGAAAAAAAAAAATTTGAAATATTTTTGACAAACAAAACCCCAAAGTTTTCTTTGTGAATTTCTTTGTTCTTTGGTGTATGAAATTGTCGAGATTCAAGCAAGCTCAGATTTATGAATTGAGTGTGCTCGTGCACCTATAATAAGATATTTTTCTTCCTTTTTATTAATACAATTTCTTTCGTAAGAAATAGGAAGCTGCAAGTTAGAACTTGAAATTAAAATGAAAATTTAATTATTTTGGAAAACATGATTTACAGTTGTAACTGAAAAAGCAAAGCAAGACACTTTGAACAAAATAGGAAAAATAGATGCAGTTACCAGGTAACATTGAATCCTGTTTTCTTTCTCCAAGCCAAAGCCGAAATCCTTGAGCTTCTCTGTTCCAGCAGTCATTCTCATATATAACATACCTTGAGATCACAGCATGAATCCAAGTTTGAATGTGAGCCTGACCTGTGAGTCTCGTAATATGTTGACACGTAACCCATTCTGTAGTTAATGTTTTTATGTAGAAATTCACTGTACCTGTTACTTTGCATGGACCTTCTACGTCAATATTCAGCCTGTGGCTCACAGAGTTATTCCTGGCTGTTGATCCTCAGTTTGGTATCAGAAAGGGAGAGTCTAGTAGTGGTGCTCATGTCTGAAGCTGGAACTGTCCAATTCTCAGACTCAGGGATCAGGGATGACTTCTGACAGTAACTTCTGAATAGCTGCTGCTGTGTTCTTACAGACATTTGAGTTTCTCTTAACTCAAGCGTGTATGGTATGCCTGCATTTCTTTATATTTAACCAGATTGCTTGTGCTTAAAATTAAGTGGGTATGTAAGTGCATTAATGTCCAATGTTTGCAAATGAAAACTGGTGTTCCCTCTTGAATCTTTTGAGAAGATTTGTTTGCTAATCCTTAAAGAGAACCCTTCTATGATACACCATCTATTTTTGCGTGAAAATGTTGTTACCCTAGAAATTGTGGTTGAAATGCTTATTTCTGTAGCTAAGTATTTGTCTTAAAGCTATAAAACATGTCTCTTACTGAGCACAAGGCACCTTATCAAAAAGGTCATCAGAAGCGTCCAGCTTTCTTACTGCAATGCCTGATGTGTAACCTCTTAGATGCTCACTTGCCGCATGACAAGACATACACGCAGTGTTGTTGGTCTGCACTTGCGCAGTAGTTCTGAGGCATCCCAGAACCTAGTGTGCTGCAGTCTAGTGAACAGGTCTGACGTCTTTGGTCCAGCTGGTTAGATGCTGCTTTGTTTCAGGGATATTGTCTGTCTCTCAGCATAGTTCATACAGCCTTTCGTGGACACCCTCTTTCCTAAAGCTCCTTCCTTGGAGTTGTCTGTGACCTGCATGAATTATTCTGGGTGAGAATTAAAAATGTAACTGAAAGAGAAATTTTGATTTTTTTTTTCTTTTTTTTGTTAATTATTATTACTTAATGAGAAACCAGCCCACAGTGCTCTAAGGAAAGCCCACCTATTTAGAGACAAAAAGGTTTCTTAAAGAGCTTCTGACATTTGCTTAGGGGATGAAATGACTAGTAAAACGGCTTTGTTCCAAGAAAGCATTTAAATTTGAGCACATGCTTAAAATTTAGGATATGCTTATGCTTAAAATTAAGCACCTATTTATGCGCTTTGCTGACTCTGGACATCGGGGCTGTACATGAGGTTAACACAAACTAAGTGGAAAACTTGTTCTAAAGTGTCAAATTCATTAATATGAGGGTGGGGCTACAAATGCTCAGCATCCAAACCCTGCTTGTAAGATGTTGCTGTTGGGTTATGCAGTTCTTATGAGAGTCATGGTAAGGCAGAAATTCCCTCCAATTCCAGTTTTTATATTCCCACTGACTTCAGTCTAAGTTTTATGCTTTTAAGTTATATTGCAATACCTATGTGAAACATGTTGAAAAATCTTACTATATAAACAAAAGTCAGACTACCATGGAGAATTGCCAGTAGTAGTGATTCAAGAAGAGAATTTTCACGATATAGCAATTTTTTGGTAAATGAATCATGTTTTGATATTGATGCCCAGCTGTTAACTTGCCTGCTTCTATCCATATTGCTGAATGACTGCAGAATAATGGTACGGAGTATGTACTATGCCCAGATGAGCTGTAATCTTAAAATTAAAACAACTACAAGACTGAGCAGCTCAGCAGAGTAAAAATGGCAAACCCAGCAAGTCGCAAGATTTCCACAATGAACTCTCTGAAGCAGTTTCAAAATGAGAATATTCTAGTCAATCACAGTGGAGACAGAAGCAGACTGTCTCAGTTACCACTTTGGGTTGATCATAGGAAATCCGAGCTGCTCTATGAAATCTGTAAGGCTTTTTTTTTTTTAAATTCAGTTTCAGACCTGAACTTTTCCTGAGTTTGGCATTTAGTAGATCTGGGATTTTGATAGAGGGGCCCAGGCTTCATCGTGGAATATTTCGTTAACCTTTTGAACTTGACTTGCTCTCTCTCATCTTCTTTGGTCATAGATCTATGCAAAGCACATGTGAGAATTTGCTTTCTCTTTGCTTTCCCTGTAGGTAAAATTTTAAAGTGTTTTGTACTGAGAAAATGTTACCTGATGGAGAAAATCCGTTTAGTCAAGAGGCGGTGACAACACAAGCTCAGTAGGGGCAGTAGTACTGGTAACTGGGATTGTTATCTGTGATTACTACTTGCGAACTGGGCTTGAAGTAAACAGTAGCTTAGGGTAAACCAGCAAGGCTTACAGCAGGTTAAGACGTAGTAGCAGGAGAAAGTAAATCTTTGCCTGTCCACAACAGCCTCCTTCAGAAGGTCTTGGTATGCAAGTGTAACTGAGTTTTGATAGTTTTATGCCTATGTGGCATAAGCGATCATCGATGCTGTTACCTGTGAAGACTGAACATGACCACAGGCTTCCAGGGAAGACACATGACGAGAAGCCCAGCTCTAGAAGAATGAGTCAGTAGAACAGGAGGTAGATGGTGAATCCCCCTCTAGCAGAAGTGGAAGGTCTTTGTCACAAGTTCAGTGAACCCTGGCAGAGGGATGTCTGATGTGTTGTGGAAGCCTGATTGTTACCAGATTGTTACCACTGTAGTTTACTGGTTTTGCATATTGTTTACACACAATTTCATCCATCTTAGGTTTGGGACTTTGGTTGAGGGGATGAGCTGCCTCCCGTAAACTTGCTTGCTCCCAATGGAAACACCTTGCCTTTGCCCTTAAAACTTTCTCTTTCATCCTGTTTTTTGATTGATTAATCATCAAGGAACAATTGCTAGGGTGATTTTAAATTTTATTTATTTATTTTAAACTTAATGGGATTGTTCTGAGTGTTTGCTACATTGTGATGCAGTGTACTACTAAATTTTCCTTGCAGTTCTGTGGAATTTCTAATAGGTTCACTTATCTCTTTTTTTTTTTTTGCAAAAAAGCTGAAATACTGTTAGAGATTGGATAAATGTTTGTGGGTCTCTATCTCCCCCTTACTACACAGGCACACCCTCCCCTCTGCGGGCTGCCCTGCCAGAGCCCCTCCTCTGCGGGGCTTCTCTGAAGAGGGGAGTTGAAGTAGTGAGCTCCTGCTTTGTGAAGGAAATTTTCTTTCACTGCCTTGCTCAGAGGTGCCTTTGAGAGGAGAACTGATGTGGTTTTCTTAACTTTTGGGCTGAGGAGGTGATTTTGATGGCCATGGGGCTGCTCGCCATCATTTTACTCTGTGCTGTTGTGGCAGGAGCTTCAGGGAGTAAGTAGAAGAAACTTTTTTCCTCTGCTAAGGTTGATCTCTCTCAATGCAAAATACTTCTGCTAAAGAATGATCTCACTAGCAAAACCTCTGAGATGCTGTAAATTCTGTTACCACTTGTAGGCTTGCAGTAATTCTTGCAGCAGCTTTGTCTTGATTTTCAGTGTAGTGTAGCAATTCGCTTTACTGAGCTCTGTGTGTGGTACTGGACAGGTGGCAGGACATCCACACTGTAAAGGAGTGCAGTTACAGAGTGCACCTTCCTTCGGCATTACTAGGGAAAGCAACAGAAACAGTGAGATCGTGCCAGTCAATTCAGTATCTCACCTGCAAATAGCACGTTAGTAACATGTTTAAAATTGTGCTCACTTTGGTATTTGGCAAATGAAGGATTCTGAAAAGTGTGAATAGATTGTGAAATGTCAGTGCTGTGGTCCTTTGTTACTCTTGTCAGCTGAAAAGAGATAAGTGCATGCTGTTTCTAGAACCATTATAAATTATGGAAGAAAATTTAAAATTTTTAAAGAACAAAGCAAAGAGCAGAAACTCAAATTTAGGCACCTTAACAAAGTTGACAGAATACCCAATGGTCCAGGGTGCTCAGCCTACCAAACTATCTGTCTGTGATAAGCAGTTTAAAAATTCTAAGCACAGCATTCATGTATCCACAGGGGAGCTGAGAGAGCTCTTAAGTCTGGTTCTGGAGAAGCGTGCTCAGAGGCCAGGTCATGTAACATGAGAATTATTACTCAAATGTTAATTTTTATAAATATACCTATCTATAACCTGCATTTGGAGAAAGAAATAAGCTTCTCAGTTTTCTTGGGGGAAAAGCCCATCTGTGTCCAGATTTTACCTTTACATGACCTGGTCTCTCTAGCTAGAAAGCTTTCTAGTTTTTCAGCTACTGGTAGCACTAGACCAAGTTTGCTTGAAAATAACATATTAGTTATAGATTTTAAAGGTAATATCTGAAGTTCCATACAGAGAATTAATTCTGCAAAATAAAAAGGAGCATTTGTTTGGAGGAAAATGTAGATGTAGAGGTAAGACCTCTTTAAGAAAAATGCAGTTCTACTCTCCAGAAACATAAAATTTAACTTGGAAATAAAAATATATATAAGCTTGAGCAGGTGCTGAAGAAACAAACACTTTCTTGTTATTGTTCCAAATTCAGTAAATTCCCTTCTTTCCTCCTACCAATAATTTTGCCATTTCAAAAAAAGGCATTAAGAGAAAAATATAGTTCAAATAAATAGTATAAATGTGGATTTTTAAATGTTGTCGTTTGACAAGAGCATTTTCTTCAGGCATATAGCATATATAAAACATCAAAAAGCACAGAAACAGAATAAAGAGGCTCTTTAAAATTCTGTCTCCAATGGGAGATAAAGCCGAGCAACAGCTTATAATATAGCATAGAGGTTGGGGGCCGTTATACTTGCTATTGAACTTCTTGTGGGACTTACTTTTAAGAAAGATTTATCAATAATGGCAAGTTAGGGCTGAATGCTTTTAATACTAATTACATCATGTAATACATGATTTATTAAGGAAGTCACATTTTTCTTTCATTGTGGTACATACAAGTGCCTTGTATTGAAGTGCAGCAGCATCACATACTCGATTTTGGCTGCTCCTCCTATATCACTGCAGTGCATGTGAGCAACTGGGATCTGACCTATTTGGCCATGTGCACATTCCTATCAATATCTAGGACTTGGGTGAGTTTGCTGAGTTGAGTGCCCAGGAGTGTGGCAGTGCAGGATCAGGTGCTGGAACATGCATCTCATGTGTGTCATGGGGCTCCTCTCTCAAAATTCGTGTAATTCAGCTCAGGTTTATCACAGAAGTTCTCAAGACACTGTGACCAGTGGGCCAGTCTTCAACATAGTATCTGTGTATTTGCCAGGGGTGAAGGCAATCTGCAATGATTTTGTTTCATGTGCTGAGGCATGATTTATGTTAGTTTATCCCTTGGAGTGCCCAGTCATCATGCTTGTAGAGGCAATCACAGTGATGCTGAGGAAATAGACACCCTGAAAATTTCACTGCAGCTTAACTTCTCTGTGAAAACAGTATTTTTCATGGACTTTTCATGGAT
Organism: Bucorvus abyssinicus; assembly: GCA_009769605.1. NCBI lineage: Eukaryota > Metazoa > Chordata > Aves > Bucerotiformes > Bucorvidae > Bucorvus > Bucorvus abyssinicus. The sequence goes on along the minus strand of CM020044.1, from coordinate 6,613,523 downwards.
TTTTCATTATTCATCATGGACTTTTATGTTGTCTAGCACTGCTTGCAATAACTGATGAATGAAATTCTGCCAGGCTTATTTAAAGTCATTCAGCATCGCAGCATTAGAATGAGAGTCTTACTAGTTTCTTGCGCAGATATGTGTGCACAGAGTGAAGAGAAGGAATGGAGGCTCTGTATGCAGCAGCCTCAACTGTTTCCCTTGTTCATGCTAATGTGAATCTGAAATAATTCCATCTGTGTGGTGTAAGTGTGTTCTGTACCCCTTTGAATTTGCTGCCCTCCCAGTCAAAATCTGAATGAAAGTCATGTTGGAGACCAGACTTTCCAGTGTTAAAGGATGTTTTAACCAACTGCCACCTTTGAGTTGTGAGGAGTGGAGTGGAGTTGTGGAGTGTTCCTTAGTGGCATCCTGGCTTGTATCAGAAATAGTGTGGCCAGCAGGAGGAGGGAAGTGATTGTCCCCTGTGCTTGACACTGGTGAGGCCACACCTTGAATACTGTGTCCAGTTTTGGGCCCCTCACTTCGAGAAGGACACTGAGGTACTGGAGTGTGTCCAGAGAAGGGCAGTGAAGCTGGTGAAGGGTCTAGAGAGCAAAGTCTAATGAGGAGCAGCTGAGGGAACTGCGGTTATTTAGTCTGGAGAAAAGGAGGCTCAGGGGGGACCTCATCACTCTCTACAAACACCGGACAGGAGCTTGTAGTGAGGTGGGAGTCCATCTCTTCTCCCAAGTACTAAGCAACAGGATGCGTGGAAATGTCCTCAAGTTGTGCCAGGGGAGATTTAGATTGGATATTAGAAAAATTTCTTTACAGAGAGGTTTGTGAAGCATTGGAACAGGCCACTCAGGGCAGTGGTGAAGTCCCCATCCCTGGAATTGTTTAAAAGACACACAGATCTGGTACTGGGCGACAGGGTTTAGGGACCCTGGCAGTGCAGGGTGAGCAGTTGGTCTTGATGATCTTAAAGGTCTCTTCCAACCAAATGATTCTGTGATTCTGCTGGTGCCTGAAAAGTTTTTCTTGGGCAGTAGAGCTCTTGTTTTACTTTAAATAATAATTCCGATTTCTTGAATGGCCATATGCAATAAAAGCTTAGCTAAATAGAAAGTTTCCCTAATTGCAATAAAGTTAAAAGCCTATGCATGTGAAGAAGTGTGATGTATAAAATGTGTATTTCTTTCTTGGATTAAGAACTCCTTTTTAAAATTTGCTTGGTAATCCATGATATTGTGTTTCCATACCTACCTCAATAAATACACTAAGGCATGTCATTCGTTTATTCCTTTATGTGTGTGCTCTTGTGGTATAGATGTGTGGAAAGGGGCAGGAGCAAAGTCTTGTCCCTGGGTACTTGGTAGCAATCCAATCTCATGGATTTCTTTTTTTTTTTGTTTTTTTTTGATAGCCATGCTTTGGTTTCAGTTAATTCATTGTAATTGAAAAGCAACAGGTATGTCCTGAGCTGCACACAAATTTTCAGTGCTTTTCTGTTGTCTTACCTGTCATTGCAGGATCTTTGGAGAGCTTAAGTTATGGAGCTTCTTGTTTTGCAGAGTGTGTAGGTGAGTAAAACAAACTGTATTTGGGCCTTGTATGTGATAAGGGAGGAGGGATTTGAAAACTTCCTTCTCTTCAGCAGCAATGTTTTATTCTTAGAAGAATGACACCTATGTCTGAGTGATCGACATTCATGAAAGTAGTGGAGAAGTTCCACTAAGCTTTACCAGGCCCAGACCTGCCTAAAGTTCACACTCCATGAACTCAGAAAACTCATAAACCTTAGAGCTAAGCAAACTATTAAACCAGTGCAGGACAAAACCCAATCACGTATGAGTGTCTTTTTTTCCAGTACCCAGTGTTAGCTCCTTGCATACTGAAACAGGCACCAAGAAAGACTTCTCCCTCAGTAAGGAGGCACAAAACTTATATTCTGTAAAGGAGGAATGGGCAGGAAGACAGGATATTGAACTGACCTGGAAAGGTTTTGTTGAATGGCTTGAGATGTAGTTTGTAACTTCTGCTTCTCATTTACATTGCCAGCCGGTAAGTGCAGAAGAGTTCTTCATTCTAACAGCAAGGAGAGCACACAGATGTTCTGCTCCCAAGGAGGTCTTGCCCTGCCCTCTTAGCTACCTACTCAAACAGTGCAGCTCAGAGACCCTGCATTTGTTCAACATTACTTCATCTCTGTGTGGTTTTGCTGTTGAAAGTGCTCAAGTGTTGCAGTGCTGCTATGAGGCAGAGAAAAAGAAGCTCTATATTATGGGATCCACAGTGGTCATTTTTCCCAGGTGTTTTCTTCTTCATCTGAAGGAAGGGAGAGTATTTTCTTTGTATTTTCCCTCTTCTGCACTTCGTTGGTCCCAGTTAAGGTCATACCATGATGTCTTGTCTTTTAGGGACACTGTATTTATTGCAATCTCACACACCACAGCCACCAAAACATGTGACATTGAAGGTGTTACAACTCTGATCTTCTCATCCTTTCAGGTTTAATTCTTATCACCGGTCTAGAAGAGAATCTCCTTTTGATTAAAGGAATACAGAGACCATGTAGCACATGAGGGTGTCTGACACTGTATTTACTAGAAGACAGTGCTACCCATAGATGCTTGTTAGGTCTTTACAATGTCTTCATACAAATGCAAATAATACTTGTCTTCCCATGCTTTCTTTTCCTCATCCTGCATCTTCTTGGGCAGGCTTTCAGTGCAAAGTTCTTTACTTAAAAAGCCATGTAATTTAGTTTGTCTGCATATGTGTAGCTCACAGCATGGGCATGAAAAGCATTGAATGCCTCAGCAGATCTTTTTCATCTTCCTGTTGCAAAGGTCCTGCTTTGCTGCTCTCAGAAAGGTTTCAGAAGAGAGTCATGCTGTAAATGCATTGCATTCCTTTTCTGCTCTTGAAAGTGAGATTCCTGCCTCAATAGAAATTGTGAGGCTGTGTGCATAGGAGAGAGGGGAATTCTTTTCACCTTCTATACAGGAGCTATTGCTAGCATGCAGGATGCTTTCAGAAACCCAGTTCTTTCAATTGTAAGTCCAAGTGGGAAGGGAACATTCTGAATATCCAGTCCCTTGTTTATCTGATTTCAGTGGCCAAAAGATTAAAAAATAGAAGAAAAATAGAAGGAGGGGGAAGCCTTATAGACTAAACATTTTTTTGTTTGTTTCCTAGGACACAGTGCATCCTACTTTCCTGAAAGAGCTAGATACAGCTACAGGTATTCAGCAGTCACCAACACAGTCCTTCAGGGAAGTATTGACAAAAGCAGCGGCATCTCTCTGGAGAGCACAGTGACCATTGAGGTACTGGGGACTTGCCAGATGGTTTTGAAAGTGAGTATTGTCATAATCGTCTTGAGTGGTAGGGATGAGTTGATGTGGAACTGTATCTTTCGTTGGGATTACTGCTACATTTAAAACATTCGTTTCTCTTGTAATTAAAAGCCTCTTCAGTTCTAGATCTCATAATGAGAGTTGCAGAATAGCTTTGATGCAGCAGGGCTTTGTGTTAAGTATTTGCCAGCTTTATAGGACAGATTAAACAAATCATTATTTTCTTTCATAAGTGGCATGACAGTTTCATTGTTTTGTTGAATGAAGTGCAGAACTGGAGATGAAGCTAGTCCCTTTGAAAGGAACTTGTTTTATTCTTAAGCACTTTCATATCTGTAACAGTAATTTTAAAATAGCAAGCATTTAAAAGAGGACTTGAGAAACTTGTCTGATATGCTGGATTGGTGCTATTCCTAGCCCAGTGTAAAATTCAGTCTTGTAACACTCCATTGATCTCAACAGGAGATACCTCTCTTTCAGTGACAAGAGCAACAGACCAGTTTCAAATTACAGACCTTTTCCTGGGGTGAGCCCTGGGGTACGTCAGTTTGAGAGCTACAGTGCTTTAGCAGGGGGAGCATGGAAAATAACCTTCTCTCCTCTGCCTTGGTTTTCCTTCAGGTTAACAGAGTGGATAATTCATTAATACTCTGGGGGCTTGACATGTGTGTACTATATACACATATACGAGGCCAACAAAGAATAGGATGGTTATCCCTGTCCTAACATGATCATATAGATAAAATTAACTGGTCAGTGGTCCCATGATTTGGCATGAAAAATGAGAATTTGGGTACTGTCTTCAGATTGAATCACTCTCTTCTGCCTTGCAATATCAGTGGCTGAATTCCCCAACTTCTGGCTCTTCATCTTAATTTAAAGCCTCCTAAGATTTGCAAAACAATACATAGTTGAATGCTTGTCTTTATGAAAAATAAGAAAGTAGAAAATGCTAAAAAAAAAAAGTTCTAACAGTTGCAGTTTATGCAGTGCTTAAAATGGAGCAGAGGACCACCATTTCTGATCTACAATTTGAGAATGGTTCTTCCTTACCACAACCAGCCAAATTGCAAGTATTTGAGGAATTTGTTAAAAGCAAGCTATGGAATGGCTACTGAATACTGAGAACTTTGCCAGGTATAGTACCAGTATAGTCTTAAGAGTCAACGGAGATGGTTAGTCACTTGACTTCTCAAGTGGAGTAGAAAGGAATTCCGTTTATACAGGCTCCTGCTTTACCCTGGAGTAAGGTAATTGCTTCTTGCTTGAAAGGGAAAGGAATATAATAGAGCTGTATAAAATTTATTTCATAGTGAGTGAAACTTTGTAGAAGAAATTTCTGGAAATCATCTCAGATACGCAACCTGAAGATGTGGCTGTTGCGGTTGTGTTGCTTGCAAACTGAGACTTTTTTCATAGTCATTCTATGTAAATATCCTTATGTGACAAAGTCCGTAAGTTCCTATTGACAATGGTATTTGTTGCTCTACAATCTTTGCTCCTAGGTGCAAGATGTACAGATTAAGAAAAGACTTGTATCCAAAGAGGAGCCTCTGAAGGAAATGGACAGTCTAAGGTAGAAAAATTTCTAATCTGGTCTAGTTCTTGGTTTTTCTGAAGCTATATGGCTTAGGATCAGCTTGATTGGATGTTACTCACTGTTTCATACTCTTGTTTAGTTTTAATTTGATTTGGTTTTGGTTTTTCTTGAAAAAGCGAGCATCAAGACATGAGCACCATCAGCAAAATGAAAGGCATTTGGTCCAAAGAGGTTTTTCTGAACCTAGTTTTCATCCCTATGTAAAAACATTTGGAGAGTAGATAATTAAAATTATTTTGGATACAAATTATCAGGCCTATAGCTGGCTAGTAGTGTGTATGGATTGTGTGCTTATTCTCTGCAGTTGTTACTTGTATAGACTCTTGAGTTTTGAAATATATTTTAGAAGTTCTTGGGTTGGAGGATTCTCACAATGGAAAATGTTGGGTTTTTTGTTTCCATGATGTTTAAACTGCATTTATTTGTCTAATGTAATTTTCTTTGATTTATGTTTTTGCCTTTAGTAGCTCATTCCTAACATGTCAGTGTGTTTCCCTCTGACTTGGTACGGTATAGGCTCTAGTGAAGATGCCTGTACAGAAAGGTCTCTTCAAACTGTGGAGGTCTGGTATTTCCCCAGAGGGCTGATGCTTCTTATGTTGTCAAAAATAAAAAGCAGTTCAGTTGTCTGGTTAAGCTCAGCCTTGTAATCTTCCTCTTTGTCCTACCACTTGAATTCTCAGCCTTTAAGCGACACCGAGAACTGAGGTAATTGACTCAATTTGAAGGGTCAAAAAGAACAAACCTGGAGCAAATGTATTGCTTTTTATATTCATCGGGAAGAGCTTTGTGTCCCGCAGTATGGGTATTGGTATCAGACTTCAGACTACAGGCACATCTTCTGTTGTGAAGTTATTTGTAGAATTTTCATAGAGGTATGAGCAGTTCTGTCTTGTTCTTTGCAGATAAGCCAAAAAATTTCTCTCTTACCTTAAACAAGAATCGTTACCGTTAAATAGAATTACTTGGCTTTATTAAGTGTTATAGTTATGTTGAAGATGCTGTAATTATCTTGATAGAGTTTTTTTGTTTTTTTCTTTCTTTTTAAGGATTTTAGGTTCAGGGTGAATTAATGAAGAATAGAGGCTTGCTATAAAGATTTGAGATACAGAGTAAGACAGATCCATTGTGGAGGGACTGCTCTGTTCGGAAAATCTGACTCTAATGTCATAAACTGCCTTGCAGCCACGGTTTGAATCAAGAAACTATAAACTATTCTATTGCAGGGAAATACTAGAACAACATCCTCTTCATTTTTATTTCCATGATGGGAAAGTTCTGAAGCTCTGCCCTATGAGGAGTGAACAGACCTGGGCACTGAACATAAAGCGAGGCATTCTCAGTGTCCTGCAGACATCACAAGCATCCACTGCTAGTGCAGTCGTTGAAGAGGTGAGACCATTGGCAGAGTCATGCTCTAGGGTGGCTGTTAGCCCTTGTACATGTTAAATCTATTCCGTTTTGTAAATAACTAAAGGTTTTTGCCACTTGTTGACTGGTCAGCAGTCAGCGGTGGTTGTCTGATTGCTTTTTGTAGTGGATATTATGAAATAATCTGTGATTCGCATTTTTGTTGAAGGTTGGAATCCACTACTTGGTTACCTGAGGAAAAGCTGCGTATTGCAGAGTTCTGTGAGGAGTTGTAATACCAGGGTTTGTGCTTTACCTCCTCTCTGGGGAAAATATAATATTCATTATTCATAATTATTCATCATCACTTTTTTCATTAGTTTCAGGAAGTTTTACAATCAGACTTCTCAGAGCTCTTTGCAATTATTTTTTTTTTAACACTTAAGCTGAAATTCTGCTGTGTTACACTGAAATGATAGTCCAGAGTACCCCACTGTCACCCGTGTGTTTGCACGAGTGCAGCTGTTACCTCAGTGGCTGCACTTCTGTTGTGAAGAGCAGTCTCTAGATAAACCTTCAGCATGACATGCACTATCTCATCCTCATGCTATTGCTACATATCAGTGCTTAAATAGATGTTCTGCAATAAAGCTCAGGCACCCATATGGAATTACATTTCTTCTCAGTATAAATACTCTTCTGAATTAGTGCTTCCCTGCAAACCCACAAAATCTGAAATAAAAAAGCATACATCTGTAAATGATCTGATTCAGAATAACACAGTGAAGTTGAACAAATCAACAAACTCACTATTATAAAGTTTGACCAAGATCTTTAAAATTATTTGCCTTTCCATGGCTTTTGTGGCAAAGCCAGTGTCCTGCAAGGGAGACTTGAGGTCTCTGTTGCATTGTTATTACATCAAAGCAATTATTAAAGTTAATTGTAATAGCCCATAATACCTGCTTGTATTGTATGTGCGCATGTGTGAGTCAATGCTGTATGTTTGTTACTAGATGGATGTTCTGGGAATATGCCCAACTAGGTATCAGCGAAAAGGTCCTGTTCTTGTCAAGACCAGGGACTTAAATCTCTGCTCTCATCGGTATTCTGGTTTTACTTCTGTGCAGTCTGTTGTTCTTCCTCATGTGTCGGTAAGTGTTCGGGAATGACACTGATTCTTCCACAGGGCCTTTTAATTTCATTGGAGACTTATAATGTAAATGAAAACATTTTTGAGTACTTATTTATGCTCTATTATATATGTATGTGTCTGCCCAAACTTGAATCCTTAGCAAAGAAATGAGGACTGTTATTGTCCCTGTAATGCCTGTTACTCTCAGAATTTGTTTCTAATGCAAATTTCATTGTAGATGAACGTTATAGTATAAATGCAAGAAGTTATTAGGTGCCTGGATGAAACTCTGTCATTAAAATACCTTAGAGTGGTAAACTGAAAATAGAGAGTGAAAGAGGAATAGAGAGATGTGGATAAGAAAAATATATTATGCAAAGAAAGTTGTTATTTGCAGAAAACTTTGGAAAGATAGGAGCTTTTCTAAAAGCCAAACTTACAGCTTTCCACTGGTTGTGGCAACTACAGTCAATGTTTGTATCTTGTGCCATTTTTATTAGGTGAATATTACTTGTTTCTTGTGTTGTACTAGCTAGTCATAATTTACCAGCCTGTGCATTTCTCAACTCTGCTGACCAAAGAGATCTGTTTAACACTGAATCTTTGTGAACTGAAATGAATTGAGACCATTCAACACTGAAACTTAGTAGCAGTTACATCTCAGTGATGGAAAAATTAGGCTTAAAATAAAAAGTATATTAACCTCCATAGGCTGGGCACTTCCAAAGGTCTAGACAAGAGACTCCACACTGTATCACAGAACTGGAATCCTTTGGGAAGTTGGGAGAGAAAGGATTGGGCAGGCTGACATAGGTCATTGAGGCTTTACCTGAAGTATATGTTCTTCTCAGTCCGAGCAGCAGATCCTGTCCTCCAAACTCGAATGTGTTCAGAGCATTAAGGACGGAGTCCTGGTGGAGGCCAAATGTGCTGAGTCCAACTTTGTTACACTGTTCTCTCAGAAGGGCAGCGGGGTGAAGATGCAGACACAGTCTTCACTGAAACTCTTTCAGGTGGAAACAGAGACACTGTATGAAAAAGGTAACAGGCTGTTTCTGCTAAAGTAGACTAAATTTATTTTCTAGAAAAATCTTGGGGCTGTGTCTTGCCTGTGAGAGCTCTTTGCACCTGGTATTTCCTTTAATGTATTAAACTATGTGAAAGTGGATGTTTTTACAGTGTGGGCTACTGAGAGCTGTCCTTTCTTTGGGAGTTGGGGCCTGCTATAACAAAGGTGACTGGGTCTCCAAAAGTCAAAGATACCCGTAATGGCCAGCTCCGTTTTACCTAGCCTCCTTGTATGCAGAGTATCAGCCTTCCTGTGTCTGTGGACCGTTCCTAGTTTGTGTACAAATGGAGCCTAAATAACCTCAAGTCCTAATGGAGCTAAGGACATGCCGTTATCTGAGACCTTTTGTAATTTTTACTCCTTTGCTCTGTCTACTTCTTTTTAGAAGAATGATTTTACTGAAGTCAATGGGAGGCTTGCCTGAAGAAAGATTTTAAATTTGAGCTCTAATATTGAGAAACATTTTGTATTACTTTTTTGTCTGCTTCTAAATAGTTGGTTTTTTAAAAAAGGAAAATCCAAATTTTCGGGACACTTTTTGTTTATAGTTGTGCTGACGTAAGATGACAAGATTCTTCCTCAGAAAAGATTAAGAACTCAGCCATTTATTTTTCTTGGCACTCAGATCTTCTGTTGGAAGGTTGAAGTGTGGAATGGAGCGAGTTACTAGATAAAATTGGAAAGGGTGATGAATGTAAAGTAGCAGGGCCATTGTAAGAGGCATATTGATGGAAAGTGGGATTTTTTTCATGCATGTCTTCTTTGTCTTCTTCCTCTGACTCTTTCTTTTAGGTCACACTTGTCTTTAGGCCTTTATTCTATTTTATTCTTAAATTCAACCTGAGTGCAGGTATTCATATTCATCCCTTGGCTTTTCTGAGACTAGAGAGAGTCTTAAGTGTAGAAATAAAGGCTCAGAGAGAAACTTGCCCCTAGCATTTAGGGTTAACCATAGCGAATGGACAGCAACCACCAGATACCTGATTTTTCCCTTATGTCTTTCCAGTGGACTCTGAGGATCTGTATGTGACCAGCATGCTCTATGAAAGGGAAGAAACTAAGAGGGAAGTCACAGGAGGGGAAGTGACTGAACTAGTGTGGAAGCTTTGCTTAGCACATAGTGCGAGTTTTGAGGTAAGCTTTTACATATAACTTCTGTTTCCTGGGGATGCTGATTGGGTCAGGAGGTGCCTGTTTAGGTTTGGTCTGTCGCTGGCGGTTTTGATGCTAATTGTCAAAACCATTTTTTACAGCTTTAGTGTGGGATATTACCCTTGGTAGTGCTGTTCTTTCCATGGTCAATGGTGTTTTATAGTCCTTCTCCTATTGCCTCATCCTCTCAAAGCAGTTTGCACGTGAAAACCTTACCTCTGGATCTTGGCTGATTTGTCCAGAGCAAATCTCTTCTCACCTAAACCATTTTCGTTGGTGAATGCTGCTAAGGTAGGGTGTAATATTCTGTCATATGGAACATGCAGTGACTTTATTTTTTTTCTATGATGACCATTATTCTAGATGAGGGTCTACCTGTCTCCTTAGCTGGCTCAGTCGTTGTTACTGGCAGCAGCTGAATCAATTAGTATTTGTCACAGTCTTTGAAATGAACATCCCTTTCTTCTGTGAAATTGGGACCTTATCAAGAACACTTGTTACATACAGTACAGAAGGATTAGCAGGTGATGGTTCTTAATCATTGCTGACCTGAGATGAACCTAGGGTAATGGCCTGAAAGAGGATGCACTTCATATCCCATTATCCTTCAGATGGAGTGGTTCTTGCTAGTGAAGTTCCTATATAGAACAATGTGAAAAACATGTAAATTTGAAAATAGAAGAACACGCTTCTTAAGTCATTTATTGTCAGTATATTACTATTACATTATCATCTAATGGGGAAAGCACTGAACTGGGTCTTGGTGCCTCCATGAATTTGCCACTGATGAGTTTAACCAGCTCATTCCTGATATATTCCCTGTCCTCTGATGTTCTTGACTTGTTAGATTGCTGGCACTTCAGAGCAAGGTTATTTCTTGTGCAATGGGGCTGTGATCTCTCCTGTAAATACACATAGGTACAAGTGATTTTGACAGAAAGCTTCAGACCGAGCCCAGGAGAAGGCACTTCACCTTCCTTTGTGTAGGTTAAGTCCCTTGTCAGAGTACAAAAGCTCTGCCCGTCTCTTCCCTGGGCTACACACAGATACTGGGAGATGGAGTAAAGGCTTTATGGGGACTGGAGAAGAGTGCACTGCTGGGTTACAGTTCCGCAGGCCAGTGGGGCCTGTTTAGAAATTAGTATGCTATGTATATTCACCTTTCTCTTAGCTTTAGCTGCAATTAATGAGCCCAAGTAGGTGTTTCTGTAATGTGGCATGAAACCTTAAGGCAAAGGCAGAGGGTGAAGAAGTATGGCAGTCACAACAACTGAAGCTGGCAACTTCAGTCAGCTGTGATAAATTACAACCCTAGCAGTTACTCCCAACCTCTTAAATGGTGATTGTAGTCTGACCTGCTATCACAGCCTGACAAAGACCTCAGCATGGGCTGAGGAGAAAGCAGCAGGTGGCCTTTCTTGGTAGTGGTATATGGGATAGGTTCTCTCTGAGCTATAAGCAAGTCTGTCATCTTTTTTGCTGCATGCTGGGGAGATTGAGGCTATAGAAAGTTAACAGAGCCATAAACATAATGGTTCTTGCTAATGTAGAATAAAAGCAGCTTCTTTGGGTTTGATAATGCTTAATTCTATGTGGCTGACATTGTCACAGCGGTATATGCTGGCATTTAGGAACAGACTGGAGGGGTGCATACTGCTTAGAAAATGTTGAAAAAATGAATTACTGCAGTGAACCTGAGAATCTTTCTCTAAATCCTACCTTCTTATTAACACCCATAATTCAGTGTCTTTGAAAGAATAGTAGACGATTTTTCCCAGTAACAGTGGGATGTCACTTCTGTCTCCAAAGAGGCCCACTGGCTTCATGTGTGGGAAATTTGATTTGTAAATTGCTAAGATTAGCACAAATGGCTGCTGTCTGTGCCACTGCCTAAAAAGAGGTGAATTATTCATCATATGCCTATCCCAGCACAGGGTTTGATTGGTTGTCAGCCATTTTCACTGTTTCAGGGTGTTCCTTCTGTGTGACAAGACATTTCAAAGGGGATCTTTATTATCCCTTATTCCAACTGATAAAACGTCCTTTGGGCCAGGAAAGAAGTTATGGGAATGCCCACAGCGTTGCTTGGGAGACAGCTCTGCTGTTACACTTGTATGGCTTGTTTGTCCCCTTATTGTTTGACTCTGAATGAGGTGAGATTATGCATTTCTTTCAGGACACAAAACCAAGAATAAATGGAAGGGAAAATCTCCAACTCCAGGGAAAACAGTGAAGGGATGAGAAAATGGGGGTGGAGACTGTGTCATTTCCAAGGAAGCAAAGTTGTTTAATTTTTTTAATGCCATTATGAGACAAGATTGAATTTCAATGTGGATGTAGATTAGCTAATGGACCAGTAAGTGAACAAACTGCATACGCACAATGAATGGTCAAAGGGATAGGGACAAGGGACCCTCACTTGAGAGAGGCTTGAAGGAAGCCCGTCACACAGCTTCTGCTGGGGGGCTGCATTTGGCTGTCTGGGTTTTGATGCTCAGTTGGTAGTTCTGCTGAAAGTGGCTGTGTGTCCATTAAGTAATGTGGATGAGAATATGTCAGATTCACTCTCCTCAACTCCTGTACCGCAGTCTGACCCAAAGGGCACAGTCTCATCATTTGTTTTTCTCAGAAAGCATTCTGATTGCTAGTTACTACCTAGCTGTGTGTTAGGATTTGCATGTTTCTAACTCATGGGTGTAGGGAGTACAACAGAATAATTCTCGGGTAAGGAAGATAAATTAAGATAACTGTCCATACATGGATGATTTTGATCTTTGAAATTCGACTGTTCTTTTTCTGTGTGACTATAGTAATAACTCTACCAGGAACAGAAGTCTTCGTCTGCTTTGGATTGGAAAGCCTTAGAAGATAGTATTGTGAATGGCATGTTACGTCGCTAAAACCTAGTCCATGACCAGGCACAATTAGATCCTTCCTGAAATTGAGGGTGAAATAAGGTTAACTGGCAAGTTAAGAAACCAAATGAGAAAGAACTGTTGAGGATCAGGAGGAAGGGAAGTTAAGCCATGGCAGAGAGAGAATAACCATAGCTGTTTAACCAGTAGACTTCAGGGAGAAGAGTGTCACCTCCATCTGACTTCCTGCTTGGTCTTCCATTCAAGGAAATAATTTGTTCTTTAACATACGTATAGTTGAAAAAAGAAATCAGACCACTGAAAACCAGAAGTTCCATGCAGAAGAGACAGCTGTGTCATTTCAAAGAGACATTCTGAATTTACTGGAGAGAAGGGCTCACACTTCTGTTGAGAACACAAATTAGTAGGCAAAACCAAAGATATTAATTGAACACAGTTTCAAAGCAACCTGCCTTGTGATTACATGAGCTTGTACTTGGCAGCAAATAAGGTGTCAAGCTTTCAAAGGGTAAGTGTTTGTATGTATTACAAATAGAAACACTTTTATTGGGAAGCATTTTACTACTTTACCTTCCAATCTAAATTATACCATATTTATGCTTTCAGAGGAATTTTTTTCTGTTTTTAAATAGAGCTAAAGTAAATCTGCTGATAGAATAAAAGCCAGGCTTCCTTATGTTTCATTCAGGGGTGGGATAAGAGACATATTTGAATGTAGTTTGTTATTATGATAGTGCAAATAGAGGAATTTACAATGGGGATATTGCTTATTTGGCAGCTTGATTTCAATACTATTTCAGAACAATAAACCTGAGCAGACAGTTAATTCTAAAGCTTTATTATTAGGAAATAAAAGTAACTATTTTTCGGTGAAATTTTGCACTGAATTATTAGAAGGGAGCTTGTCCAACCAGCAGATGTGAAGCAGAATGAAGTTAGTCTACAGTCTTAAAATCATATCCTGGAGCTATCAGTCTGGACGTTTTGTCTTGGCCTGTGCTGCAGCCTCCAGCTGATGAGCCACCTGAGCTCAACAGCGGCTGCCCAGGCAGTTCCCTGTGATGGCACCTGGGAGGCTCCCCGGCTCCCCCAGTCATGCTGCCTATAGTGTATTTGCACTAATTGTGAAAGTGCACATAGGCCTGTGTTTTACAAATGCTTTTGAAGAACTTTGTTAAATACAGTTCTATGTATATTTTATAAACCATGGAATGTAATCTGTTTCGCTAGTTCTGCAGTGTTCATGGGTTGGCAATTTCTTTTTAAAATAGACCTTAAAGGTAGTGATGGGATGGGCTGGTCTGAGATGGAATGGAATACATGTGGATCTAACTGAATTTTAGCTATGGAATTACTGTAAAAGTTATCAGGGTTAATACCTAGGTAGGGTTTCATGTACAATAATAAATTTCAATTTGATTAAATAAATACACTATTGCTAAAAAAAAAAGGAAGTCTCAAAAGTACAAAAGCGTAAACAATGTTTGTCTTGGATCTGGCAAATGATTCCCTCAACCTATCAAATTATACGATAACACGATTAATCCATCTTCTTATAGAAAGACAGCTTCTTTTTGCTGAACAGACCTTGGCAGTCTTAAATTAAAATTGAATGTTGGCACTGGGTTACTGCAATTTCTCATTGCTTTTGGAAGCTGCTCCTGGAAGCAAGGTCAGGAAGTCAAAGGAGGTCTCTCCCCAGACCTTTGGAAATGTGACTTAGTGGAATTAGACTTTGTTTGTATGATTTTTACAGGAAGAAAAATGTTTTGTTTGGAATCAGAGCAGTAGTCCTATGTCTAAGGCTTTCATATCTGAAGTGAATAAAGAATTGAAGTGAATCTGTATGACATGGACCATGATAAAAACTTGTACATTATAAAGTTAGGTTGAAATGAACAAAAAGGCTAATGTATTTAACATTCTGCTAATTTTTCAAGTAATGAAACCTGTCTCCCTTCTTGAACTTTGTATCAGGTCTCAGAGGAGCACATCTACATGCTATTTAGTCTTTAAAATACCATTTTCTCAAAAGCTGCTACTGAAGCCAAAATGACAGTGTGATGAATAGTGTATGTGCAAATGAGAATAATCTGAAAAAAGGAGAAAAGATCTTCCTTTCTCAGCAGAGGAGCGGGAGTGGGCAGGGGCTGGGTGGATGATAGCCTGGTTTGAGTCAGGATGACACTGACAGGTTTGTGTTCTAGGAAAATAGAAAGGCTTCTGTCATCTTGATAATGTGTTCATTTAAATTCAATATTTGATTAATTTGATTTCCAGCATCACATTTTAGAAGAGCATAGTGGTCACTGAACACTGTTGCATGAGGGACTGACTGACATCTGAAGTGAAAGCTCTTAAGTGTTTTGAGCCTGAAGAGAAAAGCAAGGGAGGGAAGAAAGACAGGGGCACAGGGAAGAGAGGAGGTTTTAATTGTCAATCAATGGCAATGCTGATATAACCCAAAGTATCTTGTGGTGTTCTGTTCTCTCAAACTGGTTTCTGCACAGCTATAATACTACATTTGTTCTTTTGTCTTACAGACTGCAGACCTTTTCATGACTCTCGTGTTTGAGCTTCGACATCTTTCTCTTGAGGCCTTAAAAGCAGTATGGCAAAGGTCTTCATTTAAATGTAGAGACAACTGGTAAGGCCCATTTAGTAATTGCATTAAAAAAAAAAATATATAGGAAAGGAATGTTTTGTAAATATTTAAAATAAATTAATGTTTTAAATCCATGCCCACATGTTGGATTTCAATCTGGAGCACTTTAAAGGAACAGTGTGCGTTGGAGATCTTGTTTATGTGACAGAAGGGTGATATTCTCTCCTTACTGAATGAATGCTGTGCACAGAAGAGACTTCCCTGACATATGCTTATTCCCACAGACAGACTTCCTGTTTCAGGAACAATGTGAAAGGAAACCTGAGTCATGGCTTAGACGGAAATCAGTGCTGCTGGTTTTAAGTGTCTACTGCCATTTGTTGTGAAAAAGCTTACCTGGATCCATACCTTCACTTCTCTCAGTACTAATACTAATCCAGTATTATTAAAATCAATACAGGTTTTTTTTCCCACTGAAATCAGTATTCTGAAAAGTGTAAACAAAGAAACAAGATTTTTTACTTTGATTCAGTACAAAGTGTCTATCAGCCTGTTTGAAATTAATGTAATGCCAGGTTTTATGTTTGTAACAATTTCTTAAACTTCATGCAAAAGGCGCAAATTTTGTTTTGGCTTAGGTTTATTCTCACCTTTTGACAAATAGTCATGCTAATATTCTTTAATATTAGAAAGTAATCTAAACCACTCTCCCTGTTTCTATATTAGCTTTAGACTAATTTTACTCAGGACAAGGTTTTTAACTTTAGGAGCTAAAAAGAAACCTATGAAGACTACTTTCTTAATCTGATGCAAGTGCTTTTACCTAGTTTAGTTTAACTGCCTCTTAGTTAATGCAAAAGTGTCCACCCACCAGTATATGCGATAGGTACAGAGGGACTTTTAATAGCTGAAATGTGTATTGTCTGTCATCTAGTGTAACCTTTTCACTTAGATAAGGTCTAAAAAAAGCACAGGAAGTAAAAGCTAGTCAATTCAGTTTTAAAATTTTCATTTGTTTCTGGTGAAATGAAAGAAAAAAGCACCTTAATAAAAAATCAGTGCTTTAGGGTACCTCAGTCCTTAGAAGTCAAACTTGGGATATGTTTTGGCTTCATTTTAAGAGAAAGCAACTGAGTATTTCCTTAAAAGCCTGCTTGAAACACCAATACATTTCATCACATCTATGGCTGAGGCATATTTCCGTAAGGTCACTAAGCCAAATGATAGTGTTGATTTCTGTGGAATCTGGCACTTGCTAAGCCAGTGGACTTTTATTTACTTCAGCTTCAAAAGAAGCCCAACCTCAATGTGGTTTTTGTTTGATTCTTGAGTATTCTGGTTATTTTAGATTTGCTGAGCTTTTTTTGTTTTTTTTTGAATTACAGGCAGCCGCTAATAGATGCTATTCCATCTTGTGCTACAGAGGCATGTGTTGTCCTAATGAAAGAAATTATAGCTTCCAGAGAAGTCGAGGAAGACAAAGCGGAGTATTTCTTCTGGTCATTTTCATTCATTCCTAAACCTACCTTGGGCATGATTGAATCTCTTGCTGTGAGTGTTTTTTTCTTTTTAAATTTATCAATAAGTTAGCTGGCTCATAATTTTTTTATTTTACAGTAGTAGTCTTTTGCACAGATTTATACAAAACTCTATCTATCCAGGTAATTTTGGTGGTGAAACTACTGGCTATTTTAATCTCGATTCCAGAAGACGATGCAGTCATGTTTGATCGCTGGAGCTTGATTTATGTTTGCAGCCTAGAGACTTTAAAAAAAAAAAAAAAAAGAAAAAAAAAAGTGTGAACTATCTTGTGGACTCCAGAGACTGGTTTGGGCTAATTAGTTTTGAGGTTCAAGGTCATGTCAGTGTGAGGAGAATGATGCTGTTGCAGCTACTCCCTGCTTTAGATAGAGAGCTTTATTCTCCAATTTGGTCCATTACAAGCTTTGTATGTAGCACCTAGAGACATCTTGGTCCTTTGTATATGCAGTGCTATTGCAGCTTTTAACTAAGTTAATTGTATGCTCTTAGAGACTGAAGTTGGACTTGCTATGGTTTTTGTGAAGCTGCAGTGTTCCGAGTGGTAAAATCAGAGATGATCTTGTAGCTTAAATAAGCCATTAACAATATTTTTTAAATTAAGAATAATGTTATGCCTGCTTGGCTTGTGTGCTAATGAACCACTGATCAGCCATGGAGAATCTGTATCAACCTGCAGTATATCACAGTCATACACGTTCTGACCAGGATCACGAGAAACAGCTCTCAGTATTAGCAGCCTTTCCACATCATCTGTGTGAAATAATTAATCTTGAGTTTATTTGGGCTTCGCAAACATTGGTTGAAGTGGTGGAATTTTCAACAGTAACAAGCTTGCTTCAGAAGATACAGAAATTTGGAATTTGCAGGTTTATAGGACAGAAAAACTAATTTTCATTCTAAAAATGGGTATGCTGCCTCTGACTTACTGAGCTGTCAATAGTTTTGCTATGTATTGAGGTGAGATTTAGAAAAACTGTGTGAAGGAAGCTGCTGAGGGTTTTACTATTTTGGAGGTCCTGGAAAATAATTTAGATTAGTTTTCACGCTCCTTCCTAAACTGGCAGACCATGATTTCTTGTCAGAAGAGCTGAGGTCTATATCATGTTGACACTAATTTAGCCCGTATGTTTACATGTGAAGGTGGAAGAATTTTCCACTGTGTCTCTGCAGGGTTGTCCTTCGTTTGTTTGTTTAAATCATTTAACGGCTGTTTGAAAATATGCATCCTTGATTTGAGTTTTAGTAGGTAAATATTTTATGCATTTATTTTCTATGTTGTGTTACAGTAATCATGTGAATGACTTTTCTGAAACACCCTGTTCTTTTTGTGCTTTGTTACAGCCTTTGCTGAAGTCACCAGGAGCAAGCCAGAGCTGCTTCTTAGGAGTAACTGCTCTGTTACATAGGTTTTGTTCAGCTTACAACTCTTGTGATGGGGTACCCGCTGTACAGAGTGTGATGAGGACTCTTGGGAAATTTTTGGGAGGAAACTGTGCTGTGCAAGATTCAGAATCACTCAGTAAGGTATCAATCATACAGAAGCATATCTTTAATTGACATTTGCTGCTGAATAAATATCTTTCTATTTTCTGTTTGACGATCTACTTAAGCATGATAAGGAAGAACTGATTAAAGAGATGCCAATGACACTGTATTAGATAGCAGTAAGAGCCCCAAAACTATGTTTATCTCATTTGTATCTGTTTAATTTTCCTGTGTGCAAGCTAAACACATGGGATTTGTATTTTTCTTCATACAGTGTGAGCAATCTGTTCACTTTTAATTCTTACCCCATTTATTGAAGGAATAACTTAAAAAACTAGATTTTATATATTGGGAGCCTTGAACAAAATTTTGATAAAATAAAAGAGAGTCTATTGTAGAATTGGGATTTTATGTGGTTTAGGGATACATTACTCTCATTAGAAAAAAATTGGAATAGATAATGTATCTTTTGAAGTCTATACTCTCCATCAGAAAGAGGCATCACTGTGCTGGTGAGTGGTCTCATGTCTCTCAGAGGTGCCTCACTTGTCTCTGCTGAGCTCTTAGAAGTATTAGAGAAAATAGAAGAGCCATTTAAGTTCCCAAAGATGGGTGTTGAGTGGACTTTTCAAGATAAGCTTTGATTTTGATGTCCCTAGCTGATTGTCAGTGGGGTTGGTATAGCCAACCAAGCGCTGAATCACAGAATCGTTTTGGTTGGAAAAGACCTTTAAGATCATCAGGTCTAACCATTAACCCAGCACTGCCAGGTCACCACTAAGTCATGTCCCTCAGTACCATATTATATGTCTTTTAAACACTTGCAGGGATGGGAACTCCACCACTGCCCTGGGCAGCCTCTTCCAATGCTTCACAATCTTTTCTGTTAAGAAGTTTTTCCTAATATCCAATCTAAATCTCCCTTGGCACAACTTGAGGACATTTCCGCGCATCCTATTGCTTGGTACAGACTGATCCCCACCTTGCTACAATCTCCTTTCAGGTAGCTGTAGAGAGCGAGGAAGTCTCCCTGAGCCCCCCTTTCTCCAGACTAAACAACCCCAGTTCCCTCAGCCTCTCCTCATTAGACTTGCTTTCTAGACCCTTCACCAGCTTCGCTGCCCTTCTCTGGACACTCTCCCGTACCTCAGCATTCTTCTTGAAGTGAGGGGCCCAAAACTGGACACAGTATTCAAGGTGTGGCTTCACCAGTGTCAAGTACAGGGGACAATCACTTCCCTCCTCCTGCTGGCCACACTATTTCTGATACAAGCCAAGGATGCTCTTGGCCTTCTTGGCCACCTGGGGAACTGACTTTGTGTGAGCACTGCTCAGCAGTAGCTAAAATTTCGTTGTGTTATCTACAGTGTTTTGGTCACACATCTAAAACACAGCACCATACAGGCTGCTATGAAGGAAATGAACCACCCCAGCCAAAATAAGCCCACCCACCCAACTGCCTGTTTTGACAAAAATTTTGCTTTTTTTAACCGTGTTTGTCTTCCAACAAATCAGATTAAAATTAGCCAAGAGATTAGTAAGTCAGAGCGCGGAACTGATGAAGAGGGATGCGATGAGAAAGACTGCCCAAGTCTCATTAGCTTCTTGAAAAGTGTTCTGTAAATTACCACTGAAACAGAGCTGTCTGGTGAATGAAACTCAGCAGCACATTGCAGTGAGCGAGTGTGCAGATGTGTGGGAGACGTATCTTTGACTATGACAACTTTACGGAATATGCAGAGCAGAATAGGAGAGACCTCCCACCTGGTGTCTCAAACCAACAGTGAATGGGAGTCTGACCCAAACAGTTGTGGAAGATTTTTGAACATTTTAATTCTGCTGATTTTACTACAGCTGCTTCTAAGGGACTGTCAGTAAAAGGAAAATCAAGCACCGTATTACGTTGAAGTCCCTGGGCTCTAAACTTTAATACAGAGCTTATAATTAAAAATTAATTGATTGTCAGCAGTAACACGCTTTCTGGGTTCTGAAGTTGCACAGGTTTCCTGTATGTTTAGCAAAGAAAGCTGGTAACATTGTGGCATCTGTGGACAAATTAGTATTTTAAGTTGGTTATTGCATCCAGAACTCTGTGTTGAATCACTAAAAGGACAAAATATCTGTGATCAAAAGGACAAAATATCAAAGTACTTGAAAAACTTTTACTGTACATCAAATCTGTGACTTCTGCTTTTCCATTGCAATGCAGATTTTTAAAAATGCTTTTGTATGTCACCAGGTCTAAGCCATGTTTTACTTAGATGCTACATGGCATTAGAACATCCATCGATATTCATATGAGTCTTGTCTTCATGCTAAAGCCAGGGTATAACTGGTACAATAGAGGCTGCACTAACCCCCCGCCAAATGATCAATGATCATTTTAAACTGAGAATTTCACACAGAAAATATTAATGCAATAACGTTTCATGTACGGCTGACAACATGTGGAGAACTTTGTATTCTACCTCACTTTGTATTTACAGATGCAACTGGTGTTAAAAGCCATTGGAAATGCGGGACTGGCAGCAGCTTCGCTGGTTCCTGTTTTGAGCTCATGTGCTTCCCTGAAAAGTAATCCGATCGAAATTCGTCTAGCTGCCATCCAGGCCTTCAGGCGCATTCCCTGTTCTGCCCAGGTAAGTGATTTATTGCCAACAGGTGACTGATGACTTTCTGGTACTGTCCCAGAGTTTTGACTTCTGGAATAGTTATGAAAAGTGCAAGCAAAAAAGGAAAAAGTGAAAAAGTGTCTTCCAGCAGAGCTCCTCTGATGCTGCAGAGGTTGGTAGGACCACCCTGATGAATGGACTTATAATATGCTTTGCTATAGCTGAGGTAACACATCCAGTGACTGAGGTAATGTTTATGACTTCTTAAAAAGTTGCTTCAGTTGAGTGGGTTATGGCTGAAAAACCCATAGTACTTGATTTTTCTTATAGTCTGTTCCACTGCGTCGTTCTCTGAAATGCTAAGTATCAATCTGAGAAGCTTGTTGTGATTGGCAATACATTGTCATAAAATATTTTGTTAATAGATTAATAGAAGAAAACATGAAACTTGTTTATCTCAAATAACTTAAAGAATGGCAAAGCCAGGAGTGCTAAGTCTGGGCAAAGCTGGCAGTCCTGCTCCAGAAGAACAAGAGGTTCCACATGGACTTGCACTTGGAGAAGCATTTTCTATGGCTTTTTGAAATTTAATGACAGCATCGATTGGCGTAATCTGCTTGTTCTGCAGTCACGAAGCTTGGTGTTGGCTCCTTAGACCTGTTGAAAGTATGAAGTCTATGTGTTGTCATACACCCCATCATTGTCTAGCAGATGAACTGCTAAACTGACACCCTGGGGGTGTTAAATGCTAATAAAAATGTTACTAGTATCAGTCACCAATGGCTTAATTCCTGGCAGTTCACCAGACAACTCCTGTTTGTTGATACCAGGGAAGCACTGAACAGAATAAATTTGTTACGGTCCTACCCTTTGACTGAGGCCAGAAGTAATGATCTTAATAGCCTGTTAATAAAAATGTAGCCATTGTTGTCTGTGAATTAGCTGTGGCACATGTGTGAAATGTAATAGAACAACTCTCCCCTGTGGTGGCATAAAACCGTCATTAACAGTAGCGTTCGCAAGCGAGGCTCTGTTACAGACAGTCCTGTATAAATTAGTCAGTATAGCATTCAGGTCATAATGACAGTTTGTTCTGGAAATTGGTGGATAAGGCAGTGTAGAGAATATATATACATATATTTGTATACGTATTGCATGAAGTGACTTTGTCAGGTATAAAGCAATAGCTATCTCTTTTGGAAAGAAAAACCCACCTGTTCCTGAAAGCACATGCCTGAGGTGTTTTAGCAGAGTAAATCGTAATTGTTTTTTTCTTTTTCGGTTATCTTTTTTTTTTGGTCTTAGAATGCTGTATTAGTTCAGCTGTATCAAGCAACCAGCGAAGATGTGGAAATAAGGATTGCTGCTTACTACATAGCAATGAAATGTCCACATGAAGAGTTATTTAAACAAGTACAAAAGACTTTGCTGAAAGAAACATCCAGTCAAGGTTAGCCAAACAACTACTACCACATTCCTAAATTATGCTTAAATGTAGCATTTACTTTACAGGTGTAAGAGTAACAATCTATATAATTTTTTATTTAATCTTAATACTTCATAGGTTGTTTTTAAAAGGCTGTTTGTATTATTGCCACATTTTGTATTGAAATTGTGAAACTGTTATTTTAGCAGTAGTAAGGAGTGGTTCTTAATAGAACTAGTTCCCTCTACTGGCAACATTTCATTAGCTGAATGCTCTTGAGAAAGAGATGCATGGAACATCTTTGATGTTTAGTGCATTAGAAGTCCAAATGGATAACTGCAAATTACATTTTGTTAAGAAAGAAGCAAGTGACACGAAAAAGTATTGCAAGCTGCAGGTATAAACTGTGTCACAGTTTAAATTAGAAAGGCTGAAATTCCAAAAGGTCTGCGGCTTTTCTGTAGCTTCGGGGAGAATGTAAATACACCCAAAAGCTACACAAAAGAATTTTAAAGTGATTCGGTTAGGCTTATCTAAATTTGTTTGGGCTTTTTAAGAACAAAAACCAAGTGAAAACAAGTTTTAAATTACAGGGGTGGAAAAAAAAGCAATTTAATGGACAAAGCAATTAAAACCATAAATCAGTCATTTAAATCTAAACAGGACAGGTTGATAAAAGAGAGAGAGAGATGAGAGAGATAGATATGAATAAGTACATAAACAAGTATATACAAGGAAATATTCATTCTCTTCCATTTGTCTCACATCCCCAGTTGGCAAACAAAACCCTCCCCGCCGTGCAGCCACCGGCTGGGCATGGGGGGAGAGAGAAGGGAAGAGAGAGTAGCAGTCCATTAACCTCAGAAGTTTCAAATCAAGAAACTCCTTTAGAGCAAACTTCCTCAGTAACTTAGTCCTTCTTCCTCTGGGGTGGCTGAAAAAGGCTTGAGTTTACCAGTTTGCCAGGGACTACACTCCAACTTCTAGCTCTCCCCATCTGCGGAACGGGACACAAACCAGATCTCTGGGGAACACCATAGGTCTTCTTTCCCCTCACCAGCAGCTGTTCCCTTACTGTTGGGGGCTTACAGCCAAGTTGCCCCTTCCTTCTGGTTAAAACTCAGTCAGAAAATCACCCCTGGTGGTAATCAGCAAAGTGAGAAGGTCTACCTACATTGCGGAAGAAATGTTTTACTGCTCAAAAAACTGGAGGTTGCTGCAGTCTCTCTCTGGTCAGATGTTTTTCTTCTCTCGGTCCTGAGCAGAAATCAAATATGTGCGCGCCAGATGAATGTGGCAGATTCCAGCTTTTTAAGCACTTAGTCACAGAGGCGCTTGATTGACATGCCTTGGCTCCAGCGAGGAGCCGAGAGGGTGGTGCCATCCTCCCTCCACAATAATAGTGAGAAAATTTTTGCAAGCTTAGGGAAGCAAGAGAAGAGGCGGCAGGGGGGGCTTAGCCCCACCAGCGCCATCTTAACCCACTACAAACTGTTTCTTAATTAACTTTTTAATGTTGCTAATTTTCACATTTATTACTTGTTTACTTGATGTAACACAAATATTTATTATAAGGACTTGTGCTACTGTGGTGTTTCTTTTGGTACTGTCCTCTATTGCAGTTATTTTACATCAATTTTGATATGGTTTTTAATTTTGATCACGGCATTTTAAAGATAGCATTAGACAGAAACTAAGCAGATCTGAAGACTGCAAAGAAAGGCCTGTTGATTTTAATTTAGATGATTTAAGATATGTAGGAACTTTAAGGCTTCTTGCAGTTGGCATCAAGGCTTAGTGGGAGGTGCTTCATCACTGTGCCAGAAATGGTTCTTCAGGTCAACTGAAAGTCCTCTAAGGATCACAGTTTGAAAACTGTGGAACTAATGGCAAACAAATGGCATCAAGAAACAGTTTATAACACAGGGAATAAGTAAAACGTGGACACTGGGACATGTCATGTTAGGAATGTTGTGAGAAGGACTTTATGAGGGATGTCGATCATATATCCAAATGTTTAATAGCAGTGTAGCTGTCATTTGAGGAAAAGGGTAGCATAATAATGTCTTAATTACTGACAGTTTGTTCTGATTTATGCTTCCTGCTTCTGTGGTTCCACGATAAACCGTTGTTTGATCCAAGCCCGATGACTGACATGAGAGACTGAATTGAGAACTGAGTAGAAAATCTTCTATACTATGTTTAAAAATAATCATTTTATTTCAGGAGCTTATCTGAAGGAGAGGCTGTTTGGCCTAGCATGACACAAAACTGTAGGTTCTGTAAAAGTACAGAATCCTATCAGCTCTTTGTGACCAAAGCACACAGATGGTTAAGCTGATCCTATATTTTGGGAGAAGGAGGTTTCTTTCTAAATGGTTTCACCACATTCAACAAAGAATACCTCTAGACTAATCCTTTGCTTTTATATCTGTCAAGAGGGAGCAAACATGAAAGGGGTATCTGTGAGGCTGTTTGCAGGCAGATGAAAGCAGGCTCTGTCTGATGTGTCTGGATCCTAGCCAGCTCTGAACTGGAAGCCGTGTATCCACTTTATGAGGGTGTTATGTCCAGACCAGTGTACCCTGCAGTGTTTATGAGTTCAGGCTCAGCATTGTATTCATATGATGATGTGGCTTGTGGCTTGGACAGGACTTGTTCCCTTCTGTTTAGAGTTCAGACAGAGAGAAATTGTATCAGCCTGCAAAATAGTGTCAGAGTGTACCCTCAGGGACTCTCCTCCCTGTGGCTCCATGCGGAATAAATAAATTGTCTGATTTATGAAGGAGCACTACAAGTCCACCCAAAATGTTGTATGTTTTAAAGAATTTAATGCAATACTCATGAATTTTGTTAATTTTCTTCCTTTGTTTTGCTTAGTGTAACACCTAAATAATTCATATGATAGATTTTTGAGTAACAAGTGCTTCTGAAGGCACAGAACACATACTAGTTTTTAGTTGCCACATTCAGAAACAGCAATATGAAAAAAAAGAGGTTGCATTATGAAAAATGCAGTTACATCAATGTTCAGTGTATATGCATTGAACTAGTGCTGGAGCCTAATACCTTTTGTCTTCAGGAGAAAGAAAACGCCTCTATTTAAGAACCGGGGTCCAGAAGACATGGTATATGTTCCCCCCCCACAACCCAGCACTTTCATGGCCAAACCATGACCCAGCACAGTGTTGTGCAGAAATAGTAATTCTGAATCACAGCTGTTTAACTGTATGTGCTTTTTTCCCCCCTTTTTTTTTTCCTTGGAAGTGCTTTTAGAAATCTTGTATGTTTCTCAGTATAGAAAGATTCTTTGTATTGGAATTTGTTTTCTGTGTGTAAAGAAAATTTATTGCCAGTTTTCTCTTGCAACTCCACCAGTGTCGTTGCCAGTGTTCGTGTAGGGTATCTGATTAATAGACCTCCCTACATTTAAAGTTGCTTAATGCTTGCCTTTTAAAAGGTCTTGTTTATTCCTGCTTATAGTTTTTAACTGTTATTTTAGGATTTTCATGTGCTTGCTGTCTATGTCAGATTTCATTTTTGGTTTTTTATGTTTTATTACACTGGGTCAGTGATTTTTCAAGAACAGTGATGCTGCCAAAGTTAAGTTTAAACCATTTTTTAAATAATGTCATTGCATCTGTCTTTTGAAACAGTCCAGTATTATTTGAGCTGCACAGCCCGTTTCTAACATCTGTATTAGAGTTGTATATTTTTTTTTCAGCATTCCTTTCAATTTCAATTTAATATAGAAGATCCTTTGCAAACATTAAATAAGTAGGTTAACCTTACCTCTGCCTAGGGTAGCTGAGAGGCATAAATGAAACTAGGGAGTGAATGCCATATTGGAAAGAGTAATGATTTTAATGGTGCTGAAAATGAATGAATTATGTTGTGGTCAGGGGAATGGTTTTGGATTAATTCTGGTATAAATAAATAAAAAGGTTCCCTGTATCAGTTATTAAAACTGTTTTTATTCTTCCTTAATTTCTAAGTGCTTTTCTTTGTTTAATTCAAGTGGGTTCCTTTGTTTGGAGTCACCTCTCTCAGCTCCTAGAGACAGATGATCCATTGAAGGAGCACCTTCGAGATTCTATTCCTGATGAAATCCTTAGCAGAGATTTTGACCGTGAGACATGGAAATACTCCTCATATTCTGATGTCACGATCCACTCAGGTATGTGGAGTTTTAGAACTTAATGCTTTGTAGCATATGGATTATTAAAATCACATGTAGCTTCTTTGGTCCCTTACAACTAGTTCCAGTGAATTTAATGACTTAAGAGTAGCCAGATATGCAAATGTAAGCTTGATTCTGCTCTGACCTTAAC
The DNA here is from genome assembly GCA_009769605.1 of Bucorvus abyssinicus. Taxonomy (NCBI): domain Eukaryota; kingdom Metazoa; phylum Chordata; class Aves; order Bucerotiformes; family Bucorvidae; genus Bucorvus; species Bucorvus abyssinicus. Next base: position 6,586,996 of record CM020044.1, on the reverse strand, counting down.
TGGAGTGTATCAAATGTAATTCCAGTAAACCATGCAACTTTGCCTCTAGTGACAGAGGAGAATAAGAACTGATGAACTTTTTAGAATATTTTTGTGAACATCGACTTTTGATTCCTTCCTTAGTGAGCTTCTTTTGCAGTAGCAGGGTTTTGAGATGTATTTTTTTTCTTCTGATTCATGTGCTTTCCTTGGTATAAGAAAAGATTTAGACTAATTCCTTTCTCTTTTACTATCTGTTCATCGTTTGTTTTTATCAAAAACGCTAGATAATATTTTTCAGAGTAACATTTTAATTTTCTGTCAATTTCTTCCAGTACAATTGTGTATGATATGTATTGTAAATGCTCTTCTAGTGTTAGTGAGATAATAGGCTTTCAGTAATGTCCATTAAAGTCTTTACTATTCTAAAAAGTTAAATAATTTCACCTGTTGACTTAATGTTTCATTCCCCGACTTTTTAATGAGCAGAGTTGCAGCTTCCCAAAGAGTGATGAGACTTGTTAAGTATATGAGAAAAGCTGATCCCCAAATGACAGACATCTGATATTTTCTGTTGCAGCTGGTGCGGGTGCAAATATGGAAGCATCAGTGATCTTTTCTCCTTCATCTTTTCTACCACGATCAGTCATGACAAATGTGACTGTTCACCTTATGGGGCAGGCTATAAATCTACTGGAGGCAAGTTTATAGATTTTAAATTTTTTTTTATCCCTCTCCTTAAGGAACACTTGGTGTATGGTTGTAAAAAGAAATATTTTCCATTTTCCTATTACAGTTCCTTTAGCAAAGTATGCTTTTCACTGCTACAGCAAAGTTGCCTCAGACTGATGACTCCTTTGTGTAATTGACTTAGTCATAATAAAGCCGCTTTCACTCTGAGAGTGCCATACATTAGCCACGTGAGTTATGTTCAGCTCTTGTTGTTGCTTTGAATGGGAGATAAGTGCTTTCTGAGACACTAGTCTACCTCCTGTTTAGGATAGTAAGATTCCCTTGGCTGACTTATGGTGGAAAATGGATCGCCTTGGGTACACCGTCCCTTCAGTACAGGAGACAGAGTCATGTATACCTAGCTGAAGTCACTGTTTTAGCCCCATTAAGCATCCAATGCTTGGGATATTTAAATGGCCTGCCTGCAACCTCATAATCTTTAATTGTGCCTCTGCTGTGTCTCCAAGAGAAAGCAGTGTTTGACTTATGGACTGGACTCTTTATTGCAGGTAAAAATGTGTATGTGAAAGACAGAATTTAATGTAGCCTTCAAATCTCAGAGTTTGAAAGTTTAACCTTGCAAGGGAACAAAATATTTTTTTCAGTGTCACCCTGGATTTATAGATGTTAGTAATACCATTTTAGTAAAACTTCCCAACAGAATCTTATTTCAGGAGCATTAAAAGGATGTGTTATTGTTTTCCAACCAAAGCTCAAACTGTCTCATCATAGTGTAAATGTCCCAGTACCTGAATAAAAAATAATTTTTATTTTGTACTGACCTTCACATAATCCACAAACTAAAGAGTTTTTACAGGAAAGATTTAATACTGAAGTGTCCAGTATTGGATTCTAAATGAGGTAGGATACTGAACTGTGTAGATGACTGTGATCTTGTATGGCAAACCTTTCTTTGTACAAAAACCTAAAGGTTACATTTAGATGTATTTTTTAATTTCTGCCTATAGAGCTGGACATAGTTTATGCGTCTCATTGTCAGGCTTTTCAATGCCCTGTGCTCTCCCCTAGGTTGGTGTACGATTAGAGAATGCTGAAGCTCTTGCACAGAAGATTTTTGGGCAGAAGTCTGCTACTTTCAGTGACTACTTTTTTGCAAACACTAGTGAAAGAAACCACAAGTCAGAAAACCCAGTGGAAACAACAGAAAAAGTCAAGCAGAGGAAACTGGGTTTGAAGCGATACAGCCCCGCTGATTATCTTGTGACCAAGTCTGGCAAGCTAAAGTTGAGAAAAGCTAACCAAAATTGTCCTGGGAGAAAGTACACTAAGATGAGTGAGTTAGTCAAAAAGGTAACTGACTTTGTAGATCTTGGAAAAAACTAATTGCATTGCCCAGTTAAACTTAGGGCTCCATCTAGCACTGGATGACAGCTCTGTATTACTGTGACTCCTTTGCATAAAGCATATGTTACTTGTTCGGCTTGCTTGCAGAGAACTTAACAGCTGCATAAAATACAAAGCAACAGAGAGCGAGATCTTCAGTTTTTCAGATTGTTTTACAGTCTCAAAACAATGACTCTCAGCTAGGGGAGTATGTTGCCCGTGTTTTGGGCTTCCGCTCATTATGTGGAGCTCTGATCCTCTTTATACTGATGTCCTGTTGTCTATTGACTTCTGCGGCACTGTAAACAGCTGCTTGATGTTAAGTTCCTGAATCATGCTGTTTGTGATCTGACTTCCCAGTTTCATGTCAGATGTTACATTGACCCTTTGTGAACTTATCCATGTTTGGAGAGAGCTATGTTCTAAGTATATAACAGGAAAGCTTTGGGCATTGACTTTAGTTGTTGAAGTGTTATTTAGAAAACTTGGAGACTATGATTTATTTAGTTTGTCTTAAACTATCTCTTTGTGACTTAAGAGTTTCTTCTTACAGTGTAAGCTCATGTTCAAGTTGTGTTGCTGTTGTATTGATTCATAGAGAGGCAAAATGTAAAATTTTTACTTAAGAGTTTATTTAGCAATTGTGGCACCCATAATGTTGTATTAATTGAGACTGTATTTTTCAAAGCTTCATGGGTATGTATTTCATTACTTGTGCTTCTGCCCAGTCATCTTAGGACTAGACATTACCTGTGTTCATAGTGAAAATCAGCTTGTGTTGTATGGAGGTGAAGTTTAGCTGGAAAGAACAGGTACTAGTCCAGGGTCTTAAGTGGTCTTGAAATATTTATGAAAGGGAGCCTAATGGTTGCTAATAACATAACCTGCACTGAGGAATTGTTTATTACGAATTATGTTCATTTGAAAGGAAATGAATATAAATATAATCCTCTTCCTGATTTCTTTATCACATGTCAGTTCACTGAGAGAACAGTGAGAAAGGAGAAGCTGAAATGTGAGCTAAGCATGAAAATCTTTGGAAATGAGCTTAGCTTCTTGGATTGTGAAGATTTAAGAAAACAAATGAAACATTATTCTTTAAATCTGGCTGAGTTGGCTGTCAAGCTTCTGAAGGTAAAAGGAATCATGTTTTCTATTTGAAAGTAAATGCCTTGAGAAACTACTTTCTGACAAATGTGTAAAAGATACAAAATATTACTTACTGTTTCTAAATTGAACTCTAAATGACACTAGTATATAGTGGGCTTAAACAGCATTCAGTACATTAGACAAGGACTTGTTCTGTTGTCTGTTGGTTCTTATCTCTTGCTTTTCTCATTCAAAGCCATTCATACTTAAATGAAAAATAATTTTTCCTTTAACTCAGTAGGACTAGTGTCTAATTCATGCCCTTTCCAGGTGCAGGATTGGAGCTCCTTTCTACCTTATTTCCTGAATCAGCTCAGTTAAAAACACTCACAGTGGGCAAATGTAGTGGATAGTTACATCTGGAAAAATTCTTAAATGCTGACTTTATTATGCAAATTAAATTTCTGGGTTTTGTTTATTTGGGATTTTTCATCATAGGGGCAAGAGGTCCAGTTTAATAAAAGGCTGAGTTTGGCCACTGAAGAATTGCAGTTGCCATCAATTTCAGGCTTTCCTGTTCAGCTGGCAATCAATGCCTCAGCATCAATCAACATCAAAATCAAAGGGAATGCGGATTTCAAACAACAGTCGAATTTCTTTCTAAATGGATACATCAAGCCAAGGTAATAACTACTGCAAAGGTGTCAGTTGCAGGTATTCCCAATGTCAAGTAGCAATTCCTGAAGTGAAGGTTTTGTGTGAATATCCATTGTAATCAATTAGGAGATTTCTGAAGAACTCAAGGAGTCATCAGCTTTACATTGCTGAATGCTTGCTGTGTGGTTTCCTATCCTGCCTGTCTGGGTTTGGACTCCATTGGTGTGCTTTTCCAGTACTGTTTCAAGCTGACCATCCTTTCCTGTCTCTAAATCAAATTCCTAAATGCTTGCGTGCAGATTATCTTTTGAATGCTTTACCTGTTACAGGGATGGCATTTTGGATTTTTCTCAGGATCAGACATGCAGTTACAGTTTATGGATCTACAAACCAATGGATGATATAATCCTCTGTTTCCTTACCTGGCTATTGTAGCTTTTTATACATACTGAATAAATTTACTGAACTTCACTAAGTGCTGTATAAACAGTGCTAAACTTATGCCATGACACTGAATCCTAATGGCTTTACCTTTCCTGAGATTTCATGCCGAAGTCTAGGTTCAAATCCCTTACTTAGAAGATGCAGTAAAATTAAACTTTAATGTGTGTTAGAAAATGTATGTCTGTGTACATATAGTTGTTTCAGTTATTTCCTGAAACAAAATAGTTATAATGATTTTAATGTTAGAATGTACTGTGTTACATCATCAAACACTATGTATTTATTGAAGAGGATGAGCAGCCTATGGTTTAAATTAAGTGCTTTAAAAAGGAAGTGCTTTTCATAGAAGAATATATATCTGAATCTTTCAACAGTGCATTTATCCAGCTTTCTGTCCAAATGGGAACTGTTGGGACTCTGGGACAAGCTGGCCTAAACTGGTTAACAGGAATGAAGACATCTACTAGTCTTGATGGGGGTATCCAGGTAAAAAAAGGACAAGAGCTCAAAGTTTTCTTGAATACTCCAGAAGAATCTATGGAGATATTTAATATCAGGTAAGGTTAAGCAAGGACTTCCTCCTAAAATAGTAATCACAATAACTTTCTTGAATGAGAACTTAACCGGCAGGCTCATTGATAGAGCAGAAATATATTTTGTCAGAAAACAAACTGTTTCAGTCTGACTCATAGTCCAAATCTACCATTCAGAACAAAAGGAAGGGGAAATTATCTGTGCATTTTGCATTGTTTTACCGTATGAAAATATAGGTTCAAATCAAAGCCTTATGATAAAAGATGTAAATGTTTTTTTCATACTCCTCTGTTTTTTCTTACTGAATGTCAGTGCTCTTTTCTGGAGCTTTAGCGTCCAAAGAATCTACTTCAGGGTATTAAAGTGGTGGAGGGAAAGCTTAGCATTACTTCTGCAGATCATATTTAGCAAAACTGAGTACAGAATGGTGTTTAGCAAAACACTGGAGTAATTTAGAATATAGTGTGGTGTGCTCGTAACCTCCTGGTGAGAATTTACATAGATTCTTTAATGTTAGGTAAAGGTTACATTGTAAAATACCACCTCAACAACTGTCAGATGTTAATCAGATAAATAATGTGTTAATGCAAGCTGGACTTTTTAGCTCATGCATTCTTTCTGCTGGCTTTCTCTTTTCTTTGGACTTCTAGATTTGATAGAAGTCCAAGTAGAATGCAGATGTTGTAAACTACATGTCAACTACATGCCTCTTAGACATGATAACAGACGAATGAAGTATTTACAGTATGTGGATTGGTGTTCTTTTGTGTTTCCTTTGATTTGGGACATTGTAGTACAATAGGATATGCAGTTCAGAAAAGAGCTAAAAGGCTCTGGACTTTGCGTTTAAACCAACCATTCCCTCAGCACTCTGGGAAACTTACTGATGTAATTCTGTTTCTGCCAGCTAGGATGGATGACAGACCAGAGTGAAAGTCAAAATAGTCACAAACCTGTATTGTGCTTTATTTGAACAAAAGACTGACAGTAGAGTGTGTTGTCTAAACACGTTAACTCTCGGTCCCAGCACATGCAGAGACCATGATTCTTGTACAAGCAGTTTAGTGAAGTTCTGAAGTTCTTCCAGAACTTCAAGACTGGAACAAAACTGTTGTCCGTACTTAGCCTCAGTGGAAAAAAAAGTGTCTAGAAGCCAAGAAGGGAGTGGAGTTTCAATAAGCTGACCATACCAAATTACTCTGAACAGACAAATTTAATACTGACTATGAAGATCTGCAGAAGAATCTCAAGATAGTGACAGATTAAACATGGAAATTGTGAATAAAATTCGGTGCTAATTAGTAGAAATTTAGACTGATCTTAGCAAAACTTCATCTTTCTTGTTTTTCCTGTCTAGGAGAAGATGGCATATAACTGAGAATTCTGTTTAAATATTGCTGTAACTTCTGCATATTTGGTTTTAAATGACCGTTTGAAATTCTTGGTTGTAGCTCTAAACTCTACTTCGCAGTGGTGGATGAGACAGAAGACATAGATGTTTTCCAAGACCACACAAGAACCAGATCTTGCACTAGGGAGGAAGGTGAGTCTAACTGTTGCGTTTATCTTTGAAAGCTTGGTAATTCTGAAATATCCATAACAGATAATTTTATTCAGTAGAATTTCTTTTAGTTCTAAAAGGTCTTCAGTTCAATGTTCATTTGCATGTTTTCTTTGTTTGTCATTGTAACTGAATGTTCAACTGTTGTCTTCTGCTAGTGTCTGAGATTATTGGCTGGCAGCTGTGTTCTGAAATGTCAGACCCAGCCAGCGACTTGTTTTTTCCCCTTACTGGACCTTTGAGAGTGGCTGTCACATTAACCAAGCAAGACAGAGGCCTGCAGCAGTACATTCTGGAAGCTGTGTATAACTATATTCCTCAGGTACCATTACATCATGCTTTACTTCGGCTTTAGTTTTAGTTTATTATGCTGATGAAAGAATGGTATCTTTTGGTACTGGCTTTCAAAGTCTACATTGATATTATTTACATTCCCATTATAGTGGAGAAATATGTTGAAAACAAATTACTGATGCTGATAGTACGTACATAGTATTTCCATATGCAAGACAGTGCACACGAATATTAAGTCATTTGGCTAGATGAGACTGATAGAACTGGAAGTAGAGACCGGGATTTTTGACTTGATGCCCAGTACTAAACAACCTGGCGTCACTACGATGACTTATTTCTCTTTGTGAGAAGAAAATTCAAAACACAAATCGTTAACTTACATTAAAGCCTTGTTTAAAACCAGAAGTTAGACTCCAGTGAATCCGGTCCAGAAGGCTATCAGTTGATTTAATATGTTCATTTGGGCAAGCCCAGAAAAGGAATGGTTTTCATCTTCTGCAGGGGAAGATGCAGTAAGAATTATGGATTTTTCTAAAATGATAGCATAGGTGGTTAACAAGGGCAGTGGCTGGAGTTTTACCTTCTATCACAGCCTAAGTATGCTGCCAGGCTTGAACTAACTCTTTTTACCGAGAGACCGTTTGGGCTTTGATTGTATTTGGACACTGCTCAGTATCTCTAAGACAGTGAGATAAGAGCAATAAGCAGAGTAACTTTCCCTTCATGATTTTGTTTTTCTGACTTCCTGTAATAAAAGCAGGAGGGGGAACAGGCATCTTCCTCTGCCACAGAATCTGACATCTGTATGCGGGGTGAGGCCAAAACTTGTCAGCTAAGGCATCCACTGCAGGGTTATGGTGCTGTGTACCGTATCCCACTGCTGACACCAGAGTGTACTAAGGGCTTAAGGCAGCCCTGCGAATTCTAGTCACTTAAGCCTGAGCTATAGAACTTAAATTAAAACTGGAAGTGTGGTCTGATTTTTCCATACATTTTGGCATCATTCAGCATAATTTCAAGAGAAGGTCAGTATGCTGTGAAATTCACGGTGTTCAGACAGCATTTCCCAATATAAGCACTGGACAGGGAATGGAAAATACAGACTGGGAAAAGTAGAAATTTCGTGCTGAAAATCTCAAAAAGTACATAGGTGGAAAATTACTGCAGTAGTGAAGGTCCTATGATCATGTGATGTAACTCAGTGTGAAAGATTGTTTTGTAAATGCTGCACCAACTGCAGATGTGGTTATTCTTTCTTTCAGGAGAACTCATGGATTCCAAATGAAGCTGTCCTTCACTTCTTCATTGGGACTCCGAAGTCAGACTTGAAAAGGGATGTTGGTGTTGACCTAAATTTTAATGTCCCACAGAAGAAATTCAGAATCCAATTTATACAACCTCAAAAAAAAGTTGAGATTGATGGTAGGCTTTTCAACTAAGAACCAGTTCATCAGTTAATGTCAGCTAGGAGAACTTAATTAGAATTAACAGGGAACTATCAATATATTTCAGTCAACAATCTGATGCTAAAACTATAATGTTGTGTGATAGCCATTCGGTTTACTGCTTTAGGTAACACCCGTACCCAGTGGGTTTTGCATCTTGGCTAAGACTGGTTGTACAGTCAGAAGTTCAGTACCTGGCTCACAAACTCACGTTAAAGAGGAAGGCTCTTACCAGTACAGGTGAAGTTAAGGCTAAGGAGCACAGTGGATTGTTCTGTCATCTTTTAGAGATGCTGAACTGGCCTTACTATTCTGGAATTCTAGTTTGCTGTGTTCAGTTAGTTATAATACAAAATGACTTGCTGCCAAATGATTTAAGTACTGACTATGACATTGCTGTGCATTATAAAAAAAAGTAACATTTCAGTCACAGAGTAACATTGGAAACAAAATCAACAAACACATTGATGAAATATAAACTGATAAATATATGGTAATAATATAAACATATTCCAGCTTCTTTGATATGCTGGTCAAGTGATGTTTTGTTTTGATCTACCATATCACGTACCTAGAATTTGTTTCTGGTTATTTTCAAATGGATTGCATGAAAGATTTACCTACACTGTGCAAAGCTCTGTGTGCACAGTGTTTTGACCTCATGAAATGTCTCCACAGCACAACACAGCTTACAAGTTTTAGTGCAGGCCTGAAGGAAGTGTATAAATAGCTTCCAGAACTAGTTTGTTGGAGACAGCTTTGTTGCCTCTTCTCAGTATTTTCAGAATGTCCTTTCAAAATGACTTATTGAACGCTTAAATGCCTTTGCAAACTCTGTTCCTAACTTTTTTCCTTTGCTCTGGTATTTATTATGTTTTTACTCTGTAAACATATTGTTCACAACAATGGCTACTGTAATTTTGGGTATAGTTTTATGAATCATCGCTGAACAGTGTATGTCCAGAAAAAGTAAATAGTTTTATTTTTCTCCAAGGGAGAATTGAGTTTTCTAAAAATTCACGAATTGGACACCTGGAGCTGATAGTAGATGACCAAGACGTATATTACATTAAGGTATGTTTTCAGGTCATGAGCTCTCATACTAGGATGAATACTTAAATAAGAGTACAGAAAAGAAAGGCAATGAAAAACACACATATTTAAAAATAGTTTTGTGACCAATCCATCAGAGAAATTACCAGTTCTTTCTATTTCATATTTTTGAGATAATCTCAGCGCTAAATTGCTGTGTTGTAAAAGCCTTTAAGGCATGGCTTCTGCAAGTAGTCTAAAGCAATTTTTTCGCATTCAGATGGGCTCAAAACCTGTGGTTGCTTCCAGTGTTAAGTCAGTAGAGAAGATCACATTGACTCCTGTGGACTTTGCCTCATTATGTGCATATGTAGTCACACAGTTTTTCAGACCTGTATTCTGACCACGCATAAAGACCCTGAGTAAGCCCATGCTGATGTCTTCACCTCTGTGGACTCCATAGATCTAAGAATCTCTTAAGATACTGTCCTTTATATCACAGAAATGGTTTCTTTTTTAAAAAACAGAGGGAATAAGCAAGAGAATGACAGTGTTTGAACTCTGAAATGAAAAAGCAAACAAAAATGCAGGAGTTTATCACTGAAACTCTACTGACATTTTTGTTTATATTCCAGGACTTGAACAATTTTTTCATTATGCATTTGGAACCTGTAGCATGCCTTATGTGGGCCTCCAAAGCCACTTTGTTTCAAACACTCTGCAATTTCCTACAGTGAGCACGTTATTTAACAGATGATTTTTTTTCTAGAGTAGTATTTCAACAAAGACCTTTTTGAGGCTTCTTATGAACACAGACGCTGATTCATATTGCAAATTGTTGCATTTGCACCTAGTCCAACCTAAACCTAGATACCTCTGTGACACTGCCAGTATTTCCAGTAACACCATATTATTTTCTGGCCCAGTATTGTAACATTCCTAGTGATTTCAGTCACTACTGAAGCCAGCTTGTGTAACTGGAAAAAAAAAAAATCCATCCTTCCTCCCCGTTATTTATTAACAGCAAGTTTTATGGTTTGGGGGGTGGAAGGGGATTTGTTGAGTGTATAGAAAAAAATCTCTTCCTTCTCTCATCTCTTTTCTGAAATGCCCAAGTCTATACTATTGCTTTCTCAAAACTTAATGAGTTTGTACCTTTGAGTGGTTTGGGTTTTGTTTTTGGTTTTTTTATTTGTTTGTTTATTGTAGGGAATGACAGATTTGCAGGTACTGAGTGGGGAGCAGAGATACATGACCCAACTGGAGGTAAAGCTGATAAAGCAAAGCAGTCCTATCATTCTGTCAGGAAACATCACCAAACAACTTGGCAAGAAGATAGCTTTGTCAGTATCCCTGAATAATTTATTGAAGGATGCTGCATTTCTTTCAGGTTAGAGGATAACAAGTATTTGCCATACAAATGTATGTTCTGGAGCCCTTATGTTTTAGGTTTGCCTTATTTTGGACACAGATTTCTGAAGTTTCTTTCAAATCAGTAAGACTACTTTTAAAAATTATTAACCTTGATAAAGTAGTACAAATATGAATTTCAGAATAACAAGAATTATAAAATAAATTGTGTTTTAAGTCTGTTTTTAATTACTGTTGAAGAGGGTGGAGGAAATAAGATGTAAGGAACCACTTAAAAAAACACCAGAACAACAATATTAGCTCTTAGAATATTTTCTGGTTTTCACTTTTGTTAGGACAAAACAGTATAGACACATATATGCGGCTAAACGTCTCTTAAGACCTGTTGTTCTAAAAATCTTGAAATCTTTTTTTTGTCCTCACAAATACACTAAAAGGAAAATATAAGCGAAAGTACCAGAAAGAGGGCTTTACTATTTGTATAACGTCGATTTGTTAAAAGGTATATTAATACAGTAGAATAAACCAGTAATTTAAGTTTAAGGCTCTCATTTTTTCCTTACTCTTTCTTACCGTAGTCTCCGTGTGATAAAGACATTGAAATGTCTTAGGATTATTTAATATATGCAAATAAAACTTAACTTATGAGGAATGCAGTTTGGTTTGTGGGAGATCGTCGTTTGCTGAAATCTTCATCCTTAGCTTTCACATGGATCTGCAGTGACTCTATCTAAAAACAGCTCTGGTCCGATTTCAAACTCTTACCCCTGAGAACTAGGCTGCAGCAGTCCTGTTGCAAAGCCACAACTTTGCTCTGAATTAATGTAGAAGTAAACACCCACGTGTTCACATGTTAGTTCTTTATTAATTAAAAGATCAGTTTGTTAGAATATATTTCCTTTTAGAAGCAGCTTTGGCTGGATTTTTTTCATTAAACTTTAAGCAGTATCTGAGAAATATGGTCTACAGGCTGTATGTGTTGTTGCAGAAAGAGACTAAACATCCAGCTTGGTCTTTTTGTTTACTACACAAAGGAGTACATAGTGGGGTTCATCAGTTAGGTGGGATGAGACTGAATGCATTTGTGTTTTCCTACTGTACTATTCCTTTTACTAGCTAAAGTAACTTCATGTTCTACCACTGCATAATCACTTCTTCTCTTTTTGTAGCATTTCTGGAGAAAAAGGTTGATGATAAGCTGAGACAATACTCATTAGAAGGAGAGACTTATCTTCCAGGTGTTCTTGGATTTCACATCATCGGTCTTCTCCAGCAACATGAGGGCTTGTGGTCTCATGGTTTGAGAATAAAGTATGGACTTCTAGGTACAGTGAAAAAGAGGGAAAATAAAAGCATTCTGTCTCATTTTGCTGGAATTTATTTTTGTGATTAGGACACTCTCTTAACAAGAAGGATTTCAGTTGATTCAAGAAGGATTTCAGTTGATTCTTGAGAGATGAGTTTCTCTTTTCACTTGTATAAACTTCACTCTGAGTCTGCATATAAAGACACCTGATTTTTTTAATGTGCTTTTCACAAGCATGTCCAACATTTCACTAAAAATCACTTTTTCAATGGGAATTGCTCCTAATTGATTTGTGTTCCCAGGTATTTATACAAAATGAATGGTTGCATACATACACTTAAAAATATGAGGGACTGTTTCTAAGAAACAGTTGGCTGTGTTCTCCTGACTGCAGTGATTGGATTGTGGGTTAAAGCAGGTGAACATCAGTACAATTAAAGTATTGAACACTTACAGTAACTAGTCATGATAAGCATTATAGGGTGATTGTGTATGTAAAGTATGTTGCACATTCAGAGAGAGTATGTAGCAGTAGTGAAGTTTTCTTAAACCTACACGGGTACGACCCCATAATTTTGCTAAAAATGGTATGGTGCTCAGGGTATTTTATACACACAAACAGAAACATACCTGAACACGTGTAAGAGTATTAGGTGATGCCTAGCTATAGCTATGTCCTTATGAAATTATATACTTAGAGTTTAAGTCATATTTTGATATAAACCCAGTTTGGCAAATGCTCCACCTAAAGTGGTCAGCAAGGGATTCCTTGTAGAAGTACTAATTTTAGGGGAAAAAACCCCCTCAAAAATCAAAGACAAAAAAAGAAGTGAAAAAAGTAATCCTACTCATTGGCTGAAACTTCAGATTCATTATTTTAAGCTTTTTCTCAGTGATCACAAGGGCTAGAAGTTCATTATTGTTTTTTGTTTAAGACATAGTGTCATGTAATGTCATGATGTCAGGAGGTGAGTTGTGACAGAACATCATCAAATATTGTGAGAACCCCAAGAAAGCTGCACTAGTTTGTAGTGTGTGTACTTCACCCAGGTAAAATTCCATTTAAGTAATAAACTTAGTGCCTGCATTTATTTATTTAATTAATTTATTGCTTCTGAAGAAAAAGTGAGTGCAAGAACATGGAAGTATGGTAAACATCTAAGGAGAGCCTTTGCTTTTCTTAAACACAATTGGCCTAGGTCATTGGTTCATTTTCATTCCATTCTTAATATAAACCAGCTGTTTCCAGTTGTCCAAACTTAGAAGCATCTTAAATTTTAACGGAATATAAAATAAAACAAAGGCCCAAACTCTTACCTGTAAGGCCTGTAACATGCCTGTTCCTAGGATCTTCATTTGTAGTACAGTTGGTGGAAAAAATTTTAAAATTATAATGCCTAATGCATTTCTTCCAAAGTTTTACAAATTGTTTTGCATATACAGTATGTCGGTAGTCAGAAGTGCAAAGCTGTTGATTGCTGTTAGGTTGGACATACATTTAGCAGGAAAATAAGTTCAGGTGTCAGAACCAGTGTTTTGACAATAACATTGTAGTCTGTAAAATGGGTCTAGATCTCAAGCAGATTGTGAAGACCGTTCTTGAGCTGAACGTCACGATAATGCAGTTATACCAGTACTGGTACCAATCTTCACAAATTTTTATCAGTACTTTTAGACCACAGAACATACTGCCAGATCTTTTACATTAATTAAATATCTATTTGTCTTTTACTTTTGACCATGGAGTGTTTTCATTTTCATAGATGTAAATCACTTATCTAGCAAATACAAACTCACTGTTCTTAAATGCAAGTTCATGAAATGTGAGCTTTCCTTTGAATTCATTTGATAAATCAACAAGTATGTGTCTGTAAAAACAGACAAATCTCACTTCAATGTTTTTGAAGAATAGAAGCCTTGAAGCCGCACTAGATTTATACTATTACCATTTTGAAAGTTTACTTCTGATTTATTTGAATAGGTAAATTTGTGATTTAACTTGAACAGGAGAGGCAAAAAGTCTTCATCATGAATGCAGTATGCGACAAAAGATTAAAGTGGAGACAGGTGCGGATGGCGTGTACAACCTTGATATTGGGCATGAATTTCACTGTATGCAGACTCCGACCTATAACCACAAGGTAGAGATACTGACCAGAGCACTTCTGTGCTGAGTGCACTTGTGCCACTCACGTGCTGAGGGACTTAAACAGCACTGCCCAAGATGTCATTTTGGATCAGTCTTTTTCTTCTTGTTTCTCTTTCCTTTCTGTGTAGACAAAGATATCTAGTCAAGTTGTGAATTCGTGCAGTCCATTACAGCTGTAAGTGATGGAACCCTCCAGTGATGTCATTTTTAATGTATTAATTCATAGAACTTCTACAGAATGTTTGTTGGGAAAATTTTTATTATCTATAAAACAATAGTATTAGTAAGTTTATGATTTATCTTGTTCTATCCTTCTTGTAACTAAAGCTCAGGAACTCTCTTTGCTTATTCATCAGAAGTTGTATGTCTGGAAAATAAGGCATTCTACAATGTTTTGTATTAATTTTCTGGTTCAAATTATAGAAATTTCAGTGTGCAGAAAAGCACATCTGTTTAAAATTTCTTTATTTACAAAAGGCATAAAGGCAAAGGTTAATTTAAAGGCAAATCACCATTAATACTGGGTGTTTGCTGCCGAACAGAGAGCTGGCTGAGACAAAAATGCTTCTCAGTTAAAGGGAAATTTGTATCCTTTCAGATTTGTTTTTGGTCTGAGTGGGACCAAAGCCAAGAACTGGTAGGATTTCCCATGAAGCAAGATCTCACCAGACTTTGCAGCTGCACACTGAATCCATATGGGGGGGTCCATCAGGAGTACCTGAGTCCAGTTACCTTAGCTTTTGAGAAAAGCAATTTGACTGGCAACGTGTAGACTAAAAGTTTTTGGGCTCGTACACTGAATTTATATCCTCTGATGGAACATGATTTTTCTTTGGAAAATTTGCAACCCTTTCTACTTTAGTCTTGCTTGCTACTTGGGAATGTTTCTACAGTCGGTTAACAGCGGTGGAAAAAGGTGGTTTTCTGTTCTTTAGGTTCACCTGAAACATGAAGCGAGTGTATCTTGGCTTTCCTCCCAGATGGAAGTGAACTATGGGAAACACTGGGATGAAATAAACAACAAGAAGAAACTGCTAATCAGCCAAGCATTTAAGAACAGTTCCAGTTCATCTCTAGTCAACTATTTCATGGAGGTAATCATGGTTGTTGAAGAGTAAGACCTTCACTTCAAAGGTTTAGACAGACTAACTTAGAAAAATCTGGGATGAATTTATTTGTTATGACCTTTTTTTTTCCAGCGTGTTATATTTTAAGAGTGTCAGTCAGATATCCAGACCTAATAAGTTTGAGGTCTTAACCCAGGCACATAGAGATCACTGACATTTAAAATAAACAAGAGAAAGCGAGTAGATGGATTTTTTCAAATACTAAAAAAGTTTGAGTGTAACGTGGTCTTGAGATTTTTGCAGTTTGTGTGTATAAAATGATTGCAGAGATTTATGAAGGTTGCTTTGCTCACACAATGTGGAAGGAGGTTGTAAGTTATAATATAACTCCAAACATTACAGCATTTAGGTGGAAGCTGGTATTGAATGCAATAGCTGAACTAGGATCAGACCTGGTTTTTTGTTATAAATGCATTTCTAACCTGAATCAGTAAAAAGTTTTCCCACGTAGTAAAGAATAATGAAAAGCCTCAGAGGGTGTTTGTGCTTTCTTTGAATGCACATTCTATGGGCATCAGAAAGACAGAAAGTAATTATTTATATTGGCACACCCTGTTTCCTTTTATATGTAGAAAGTTCCTACGGCAGCTTCAGAAACTGTTCCTGTAAATTTTTGTGTTATTTCTTAGATGTTGCAGGTCTTCTCTGTTACTCTCTTAGAATAGATAATAGTTTCCTGAGTTTGTTTGTCATTATTCGGTTTCCGTAGAGGGTACCTGTAAGTATAGAATTTATCTTTGATCCCAGCATTGACTGACCTAGAATTATGGGTTGTTTTTTTTGTTTTTGGTTTTTTTTTTAAATT
This sequence comes from Bucorvus abyssinicus, assembly GCA_009769605.1. Classification (NCBI taxonomy): domain Eukaryota; kingdom Metazoa; phylum Chordata; class Aves; order Bucerotiformes; family Bucorvidae; genus Bucorvus; species Bucorvus abyssinicus. Next base: position 6,571,127 of record CM020044.1, on the reverse strand, counting down.
TTCGTTTTTGAATCTCCGGTAGGTGTAACAAATGCATATTAAAGACATCCCAATCTGTAATTGGTCAGCATGCATGAAAAGCTATTGAGTGAATGGCACGTGTAGAGCAGAGGCACTAGCTGTGACCTTCCTGGTACTACATGTGTGTGTGTGTGAGCTTAGACAACCATGAAGATGGGATCCTGCTTTTATTTAAATTTGCCTCACTTGTTTTCCAGTTCACAATCCAAGTCCTGGAAAAGCAGGTGAATTATAGAACCCAGCTGCAGCATTCGCACAACTCTCAGGTTTATTTGCAGAGCAGCACCAACTTTGAAGTCCATTATAATGACCACGTGCCATTTGTGGCTGGGCTGCAGTGGAAGGATACATCCAGAAATGGCCTGAAGAAGTGGGAAGGTGAAGGACCACAAACCATTTTCAGTCTGTGATGAGAAAAGCAGGCATTGAAGGTTGATGTTGGGATTTTGTGACATAGTTTTGTGTAGGTGTAACAGAATCATAGAAATACTGGTTGGAAGAAACAGAACCTGGAGTTTTCTAGACCAGCCTCCTCCTCGAATTGGGACTGTTCCTAACAGTAGGTCACATCTGCTGTGGCTTTGTCTAGCCGAGTTTTCGAATCTCCAGCTTTCCCCAACCTAGCTGGCTAGCCTCTTCCAGCAATTCTTTAAAGGGCAAATGGTTGTCGTTGTCCTTTGATTGTCTGCCCTTTTGAAGGATTTGTGTTCCTCATCTTTGCCATTTTCTTTGTTAGCTGTAGGCAGCTATTGGATTCCCTTGTTCCTTTGCCAGACTAAACAAGCCTGGCTCCCTCTCCTTGCCACAGGTCTTGTTGTCTAGGCCCTTTATCATCATAGCAGTTCTCTGCTGTAGCCTTTCTGGTTTCTCACCACCCACCTTGATCTGAGTGCTCCAAAACCAGATCCAGTGTTGGAGACGTAACCTGTCCTGTTATGTCTCTGCTGTGCAGAGGGGGATAACTTTGTCTGATAGCCATGCTCCTAATGTAAGACCAGTAATGTCCTGTTAGGTTTTGACTGAGATAAATGACCAAGAAGGGAACCATGTTTTTAAAAAATTCTTTACTCTAGAAGGTGATCGAGTTTGTTTTAAGAACACTAGAAAATGTGACTCTGAGCACAATTCTAATGGTGTGTTTTAAGCTATAAATTGAACACCTGTGTATATGTATGGACAGTTTTTTAAAAAATCAAATTTATCTTAGACCTTATTGTTCATAAAGTACAGCACTGAGTAGGTCTTTACAATAATGGGCTGTATTTTACATTTTTAGAGTTCTTTCTCAAATAGGTGTTAAGTTACCAGTGGTGTGCCAAAAATCAGTTTTCTGACATTGAATTCTTTAGTTACACTATTTATGCTTCAGTTAATGAAGCTGTATAAATCAGAGCAATGGTTGGCTCAGCAGGTAGATTTGCTGTTGAGATCTTTTTTTTTCACATCTGGTGTACACCATGCATGCAAAAACTTGTATCCTTATTAATGCGAAACAACTGGCTTGATAGAGAGGAAAGAATTAATGGATGTTTTTCTGCTTGTTAAGGTGAAACAAATTAAGGTTAGATTAATTCTGAAGTTTTAAAAATTTGGAATTACTTTGGGAGTATCTGGTATAAAATAATTGTGAGTTACTGAACTGTATCATGGTGAATGAATGGTGTAACCAGCAAAATTTCAACAGTCTGCCAGTGAAATTTCAGGAGCTTGTCAGATATAAACATTCTGAGCTGTCTATAAACTAGTTTCTGAAATAACCTACAAATCTTGGTCAAAATGTATGTATTGCAGAGTTAAATTTCTCTGTTTGCATATATCAGAACAACTTTGATTACGGCCATTATTGTAATTATGTGAATAATGGTTACAGACTTACAGTTCAAGTGAAGATTTCACATTTTGTTGCAGATCATTCATTAGAACCTTTTCTTAGTGCCATTTAGGTACTGGACTTCATAAATTTCCATTTATTAGCAAACCTCCCATGTTTTACACTATGCAATATGTTATGCTAGTGAAGGACATTAATTTCCTTATATATAATCTGGAGATTTTGGCAATTAAAAGAGAATAGCTTGATAGTAGCATTTTAGCCACATTCCAAAACCCCGGCATTTTACCAGCTTTGTTGCAGAGTTAGAATCCAGGTAGCTTGAAATCTCACTTTTCTGCCAGCTTTAATATGTGTTCCTTTCAGGTGGATTAAATATAGACACCCCATGGCTGTATCTGTATGCAGCTCACAAACTACATCAGCCTCAGCATTCTGCTTATTTATTGACTATGGAGCTTACAACTGGAAAAGCTCTCTCCATTAAGAATCTCGTCATGGAACTATTCTATAAAGATCAAGGCAATGAAAAGGAAGGGAAAGTTCACATTTACACACCAGCTACCACATACCTGCAGGTTAGTAATGTGATGCTTCATATAGTGTATGGCTTTGATGATAGAGTTTTGTGATAGATACCCAAGTGAACTGTCATCATACTGAAATAACACTTGTTCAGCATGCAGTGTGAAGTAGCTTGTTTGAGAAACTTGTACGCTGTGTGCCAGCTTATAAGAGAGGATATTGAAATGCCTGCGTTCATCTGCTTTTTGTGCTTGAATGATGAGCTGATCCTCCTCTGGGGCAGCTGAAATAGCAGAAACCTCTTTATTAGCTTGGGAAAATGTTAGGGCCACCACCTCTGCCCCACTTTGAAATGAGAGTCCATCGGTCCCTGCACAAAGCCCAAATACATGATGGCAGAGTTCTGGCCAGGAGTGTACAAATAGTAATGACTACTTTGAAGTTCTCTCCACCACCCCCACCACCCCCATGAGCTAACAGTTTTGGGAAGTAGGAAAATCAGATCATCATGTAAGAACTGTTTAAAACTTGTTCCTTAGTGATATAGACTGAGAGTGTCTTTCATTTAAAAAGAAGGAAGAACAATAGCCAAACTTTTGAAATAAGAGCCCAGGGATTAGAGCATTCACCTAAACTTGAAGCATTAGATTTAAAAGAATTCTCTGCCTGAGAAGAATGTAATCCACCTCTTCCTGCTCAATGGGCTGTCGTGGCACTTGCTGCCTCGTGATATGGCACCGTTTATAAAACTTCTCTAAGAATATTTGGAGCTCCGTTAATATTAGAGTTCTGGTCTTGCAGAAGACGACCTTTGCCACTGAGTTGTTTTTGCTGCTAGTCGTTATCCCACTGTATCTCTACAAAATAGGTATCTCTACAGGTAACTCTGCAGGATAAACAGATTCAGTAGGAGAAATGGTAATCCTCTTGCAGGCTATAGTACTGGATAGATGAGTGATTCAGAACAATCCTGAGAAATGAGAGGTTATTTCTTCTGTTGTGACTTAGAGAATGACTTCAGTCTCCCACAACTCTATGAGACAACCTTCAATAGCAGGTTCTCAATGTGTAGTCTTCTGTCTTTTCTACTGGAACTCTTTCACTTTCTATAAAATTATTAAATATCCACTGGGTAGAATCAGTGTGCCCTGAGTATATGGATTCTAAGCTTCCTCCTAATTTATTTTAGCCTGTGATATGCTATAGAGGTTTAAAACGGATTTCATCACTGTTGCTGTACATTAAGCAATATGATATACCTCTGTCAGTACGCGAAGTGTAGATTTGTCTTGGAGAAGCTTAACTTCTTATCTGCCTCTGTATAAATGAGATGAAAGCCTGGAATTTTTGCATCCACTGCAGTTGTCTAAATCTCTAACTTAGGTTCTTGTTTAAGGTGTTCCTTTGTTCTGAACTGTGGCTTTCCTTCATTAGATCACTACTGGTTCAGGCACAGTGTGGAGGATTGTCAAGAAACATTCTTGAATGAGAACAAAATCTTCATAGATTATTTTCTTTTCAACTGTTTAGCTTTTTCTCTCTCCCTTGCTTAGAGGGGATAAAACAAACTTTGAGATCTTTATGGCAATTCAGAACATTTGGATGATGGAAAAGCTGGCACACTATTTCTAAAAGTTCTTGTAATGATCATTTCCAAGAAAATACATTCTTTTTCTGTGTTGCACTGCTGCCAACAGTAGGATTCTGTCTGTCCTAACTCAGCCAGGCTAATGTGTACTTTTTTTTTTCAGGCATCCACATTTAATCATCTTGGGAGGAATGTTCTGTATAGCTATAGTGAAATGATATCTCTGTGGAATCAGCTTGTGAAGAATGAGATTCATTTGGAGAATAATGAACGAGCCAAATTCCTCTGCTTTAGGATAGAGAGTACAAAACAGGAATTTAACATCACAGCCAGCTATCAGAATCTGCCAGTGGTAAGAAAGAAATACAAATGCAATTTCTTTGACTCAGCACTGTGTTTTTGGGGTCTGCCACCTTCCTGAGAGGTTTTATTGCTAGTGTTGAAACTTTAACACTTCTAAAGCTGCTTCTATTTCTGCCTTTTTTGACAACCTGCAATGGTTAAACTAGGTTCAAAAAGAAAACAAGTAAAAACTTGTATGGTGTAATTTTGAGTACTTCTCACCTATTTGGGAGGCCAACCACAGTTAGAAAGTCAGGGAGGAGAGGACAAAGAGGGACTACATGGCTAGAAAGAGAGCTGTTGATGTGATTACATACATTTTGATGGAGATATATGGCAGATGTGAAAGATTCTCCTGTCTTGGAGAATCGGAATACCTTGCCTGCTAGTGAGTGTAGTAACAGCCCAGGTTTATACCTCTTTTAGCTTCTACATGTCTCCCAATCTTATAACCGTTTTTGCTTTGCTTGATGTCTGCAGCACAGGAAGGGTAATCAGCAGTTTGTCCTCCGAAGATATAGTTTGATCAGTTACTTTGGCCAGTTCCTTGCAGGACATCTTAAAACCAAAAGTGTTTTTCTAGTCATAGCATTCCATGCTTTGCAAATCCTATCGGGTTTTGTATGTAAATGTATTGGTGCCATAGGTAAAGCTTGCTCATATTGCAAATAGGTCACACTCAGGTGATACATTATAGGGCATTTGTCTTCTGCTGAAGTCAGTTTTCTACTAATGTCACTTTTAATCCTATTTAAATGATCAGGGTTTAAATTGAAGCAGAAGGGTATTGATCTGTGAAATGACAGCCTCACTGCAACCTGTTGAACAATGTGGTTTCTGTATTGCTGTTCTTGAATGTGAATGCAGTAAATAGGATGCAATTGTCCTTTCCTCTTGTCTCATGATTTGAGTGCAGCCTAGGAAGACAAACTTTTCTGTGAAGTCTCTGTGGAGAGATTATAAAAGTCTGCCTGTCATGGTGCAGTTTGAAGGTCAGATAGAAGAGCTGAAAAAGGAGAAGATGCTCTATCAGAAACGTGGAAGCCTCCATTTCAGGTTCAGTAGTCATATTATTTCTACCTCTGAAGAATATTTTGACCTATATTTAATGTGCTTCCTGATGCTCTTGGGAAATGTTATGGGCTTTACAAAGTGGAAGTCCCACATGCACAAAGCCTGTGCTTCCTCCCGTGTGGCTCTCTGAACTCGCTCAAGCACACTGACTTCATGGGCTGGTTATTTGCATCCATTAGCTTTTGCCCTCTTGATTTAATGATAGTGGGTTTTGTCATATCCAGGATTGGATTGTCAAAGGCAACAGGCCATGCGTGCCGTGGCATCATGTTTGTTGGCAGCTCAATTTGGCATGTCGCTCCCTGTCATGAAAACAGCAGAATTTGTGGTGTGTCCAAATGTTGAAGTGGTGAGAAGTTCCAAAATCCAGATCTGATCCTCTGTGCCATCCAGAGGCCTTTTTTCTAGCCCTTAGGAATAATATAGCTGTTCTAAAGACAAAGGTATCCTTCTTGTATAAAGGCTGTCCAGTGTTGGCTTATAAAAGTTCATGCATTTTTCCAAGACATCCAACTAAATAAAAAGAAAAAAAGAATTAATAAAGTCCATAAAATATTATACTGAATTAGTAGACTACTCAGAACTATGTAGTGGCTGAACATCTGTTGCATAGGATTCTTGGCCGTGCAGATATCATGTCTACAGAGAGCATAAAACGTGGTCGATAGGTGGGACTTTCAAAGCTGCTGTAAGCTTTTGGACACTGCCCCCATTTGAAGTGAAGTCTTGGCTATGCAGGTATATAAAGTGTATGTACTGGTTATGTGTGTCAGAATTTTAGAGCATCACCCTCTCCCATGCTTTTCCAAGCCTTTCCTGAACCCAGGATGGAAAATCTTTATCAGAAATCCCCGCAAACGTGTGTGATTTGTATGAAGTTGTAATTACACTCTAGTAATTTCTTGGAGGTCCTGGTCCTATGTGCTTTGCTTCTGTACCTGACACTCTGATGGTATCTGCAACTTCAAATTTTGAAGTTCAACTCTGCATGATTTCTTTTTGTAGATGTCTATTAAGATCTTTTACGCTTTTCTTATTCCTTGTTTTGTTCCAGGCATCCTTTTAAAGTGCCCATTCTGCAGAGCTTCCTTCTGCAGGAGACATTTACCATTGACAAAAAGCAAAAGCACTATTTCTTGGAAACAAAAGTTTTGATAAATCGAGTGAAGGAAACAGTTCAAACTCTTACACTTGGTTACCAACCTGAAAATCCCTATGTGAGTTATGCAAGAATTTCCTTTAATCTGGCGTACCAAAAAAGCCAGCAAATTAGTGCTTTACTGTATATATGTTATGATCCTTGCATTTACTCTGCAATTTTTTTAGATTTGTGCTGGCTTAACTCATCCTTATAACTTCAGATTGCTCCCCAAAGATGTTGAGATATGCATTTTAACTCAAAGTCACCAAAATGTGAGTAAATTTCTAATTAAATTCAGTTAGAAGGTGAGATTCTTGGCCTGTTTATTTACAGTTTATTGTTCTTTCATACCTAACGGGCTATAGGTCTTTAATTCCTCACCATATAAATGCTACAACCAAAAAGTTCAGAGGGCAATTATACAGTTGGTGCCTCCCTAATACAATGTTTTGTATAGTAATATGTAATAACACGTTGTGTAGTAATATATGATAATAATACTTAGTGTATTATGTTGAAAATATTATTATGCATGAATATTGTTAATAATAACAAGTACTGGGAAGGAGTGGATTCGGGGTTCTCATCCTTTTCTAGGTGTATTCATCTGTCTTACCAAATGCAGGTTTTTTTTCCTGCTTTGCTCATTTTCCATTCTGAACCACAATGTAATAGCTCGCAACTCTTTAATTTTTCATACACATGGGTGACTTTTCTCACCTATCATAATAAGCAGGGTTAATACTCAATGCAATTCGCTTATTCACGTTCTTAACACATAGGTGAAGCATGAGCTTGAGACTACCTTGAAGGTTAGTAATGAAGATGTTCTCAGCTTTCTGTGGAGATATCAGGACAAATCCAGTGTGGCAGATTTTAGATATCTTTTACACCTGGATGTGGCACATTCATTCCAGGTATTGGTGGTTTTCATTTATGGCTTTTTATTTTTTATGTCTTGGTGGCTGTTTTACTGTGTAGACTTTAGAATTATAATTGGTTTATGCTTGTAAACTTCCTAGTTCAATAAAGTCCTGGCCCTGACAAAGACCCTAGGTATCTCAACAGATCAAATCATAATCTGTATCAATAATGTCTTGTAAGAAACATGGACCTTTTGTTTTTATACTTTTTTTTTTATGGCATTTGAAAGTTCAGACTTCAAATCACATGAGTCAATTGATGGGAATGCAGTGATTATGTTTACATTTTACTTTGTCAAACAGCTTGAGTTTCCACAAGCAATGGGCCTAAGTGGGGAGCTGTTTTCCAGGCAGACAAAACTGCAGCACTTTGACTACAGTGTGGGTGTAAAAGCAGTCATCAACAAGAATGTGTCTTCACAGGTCAGTTCCCTGATTATTACAGTCTTGTTGCTTGAACTTGTGGCTTTTGCATTTTCATATGCTCAGACCTGTGTTGAGTCTCTTGCTTGTCAAATGCTTTAGGAGTATGTCACCATGGGAGCTGTTCAACTTTGTGCTATAAATTGCTTTGCAACTACTTTCAAGCATGGTGCCATGGTTTAACCTCAGCTGGCAATTAAGCAGCACACAACTGCTTACTTACTCCTCACCCACCTAGTATGATGGGGGAGAGAATCAGGAAAAAAAAAGTAAAACTTGTGGATTGAGATAAAGACAGTTTCATAGGACAGAAAAGGAAGGGATAATAATGATAACAATAGCAATAAAAAACGAAGAGAACAAGTGATGAACAGTACAATTGCTCACCGCCCGCTCACTGATGCCCAGCCAATCCCTGAGCTGCGGTGTTCCCCGGCCAGCTCCCCCCCAGTTTCTATACTGGGCATGATGTCACATGGTCTGGGATACCCCTTTGGCTCATTGGGGTCAGCTTTCCTGGCTGTGTCCCCTCCCAGCCTCTGCTGGCAGGGCAGTCTGAGGACCTGAAGAGGCCTTGGCTGAGTGTAAGCTCTGCTCAGCACCAGCTAGACCATTGGTGTGTTATCAACATCATCCTCATCCAAAGCCAAAACACAGTGCTGTACCGGCTGCTGGCGAGAAAACTAACTTTATTCCAGCCGAAACAAGACACGTGAGAACACAAATGTATAACTGTATTACAAAGTTGGTCAACTCATATGGAATTCAGTGAGTATAGTGGAGGGGTGTAAACTGTTAGGGAAACAGTTAACTTACACTGGTTAGAGTTTGTTCTGGCTAGATGGTTGCATGCATTGGAATGAATAGTTGGCTTGTGTTTTGGCTGAAATTCCGGAAAGTCTGCAAGTCAAGTGAAATTGTACTTATAATTCAATATAGTTCATAATTTTTTGTTGAAAGCTCTAGCATGGTGACAGGCTTATAGGCAAAATCAAGTGTCATCTCTAGCTTTCATTAGCAATTCAGAAGGTTCCTTCTCTAGGTTAACTTTGTCCTGTGTGGTGGGTTGAGATAAAGACAGGGAGATCACTTCCCCATTACCATCACGGACAGAATGGAATCAAATCGGGCAAAATTAATTTATAAAAGTAGAGTTGGATGGTGAGAAACAAAGACAAAAAATAAAAATGCCTTTCTCCCTTTGCTCCCTGCTTGGCTTTTTCCCAGGATCAACTTGTTGTCTGCCATCTTACTCCTGAAACTGATGTTTCAGTCTTCAGATTTGAGATCCTTAACGTCCTGTTCTTTCTCTCTATGTGCAGGCCCAGGCAACCCTAAAGAGTTACGGTGAGAGCAATTTCAATGGCTCCCTTTACCTCCATTCTGATGGAAGAGACATGCTGATGCTGGAGATTGATATGAACAATGGAAACAGGAAGAATGCCAGAGCTGTTGACTGGAGGGCTTTCCTCCATCAGACAATCCTGACAAACCCAGAATCAATACAGTTCCAGCTCATGGGCAAAGTATTTCCATCAAGGTAGAGAAATCAGAATCCTGGTTAATAGAGGAGCTGAAGAGTGATCTGTGATAAGTGTTTAAATGTAACTACTTTCATATAGCTGCAGCAGAAGCCACTGAGCAAATGCCATTTAATGTGTTATCCCTTTTATTGAAATACTTTTACTCTTTATGTTTCATAAGTTGGTATAATAAGTTACGTTAACGTGTTCTAGTTGCTTTCCTAGGACTTTGTATAGAGCTACTCAAATGAACAGGTGGCACTGTTATATTGGGTTAGATCAGCAGTTGTTTTTTTCCCTCCATTGTTTGTCCTATCAGAAGAAAGGAACTAATTTACAAGCAATGCCAGTGAAAGACAGCACTTCCCATTTTTGTAAATTATTGTAAAGTTTTATTAAGTATGGTGGCAAGCTCTGAGATGGCACTGGTGGGAAATAGAAATTTGGCCCTCCCAAGTTTCAGCTGTCTTCCAGCTGTTTTTTTCAAATTTCACAAATACAAAAGTGTGCAGAGGAGTTGGTGGTTTTATAGAGGTGCCACCCAGTGTTTTGCAGTTTACGAGTTGAATGGAATAAGGAAAATGAGGAGACAGAGCTAAAGAAATCAGAAGTTATTACAGTTTAGTTGAAGCTCATTAGATTTAGAAGTAAAAGAAGGAATAAGAGAAAATATTTGAGAAATATATTTATGTATTTCTGCAGCTTCCTTGCAGTTCTGGGCTTCCAATAGTACATTAATTGGCTTAAATACCAGGGTAGGTTGTAACAAAGCAATTTATTGCAGCTCACTTCACAGAAAGTAAAACAGAACACTTAAAATTTCTGGAGTGACAGTTTATTTGGGATTTACTTTACAGGGAGAAAATAAAGAAAAACATAAGATTGAATATTTGTGTGGAGTTGCTAAAAAAATCCAGTCTGTACAGACTTCAGTTGCTGACTGATAAAGTGAATCTTACTTCCCTGAATTAGGTAGTTCAGTACTTCCCATCAAGTGGATTTTCACTGAGGTTTTACTTGTCATCAGTCTTTCAAGAGGGTTCCAATTTCTAGCAGGGATGTCTAACAATATGAAAATATGAAACTGAAAATTGAGTTACTTGTTGCTCCAGCAGGTTTCCCTGAAAAGCTGTGCTGTGTTTCTCCAACACTGTTCAACTCAGGGCCAGGATACAAAGAAATAATTGTTGGTTTATTTACCAAACTGAAATGGTGGTGGCATTTAAAATTATCATTTAAGCTGAATTCTCAATTCTGCTTTTAATTCAGCACTGAATAGTGCTGATTCACAGTGACAGAGAGGAGTTCATTTCTGACTCTCTCTAACTCTGTCCAACTCGGTAATTTTCTTTTATTAGTGATCATAACAAAAGCATCCAGGCAGTTTGCAGAAAAATCATTCTGCCAATCTAAGAGGCTTTACTGAGTAGTTTTCTAAACATCTGGTGAATAGCATGTACTTATTTCAAGGCATCTGATGAACTGATTCACAACACTGGAACAAGCGTCCAGAAAGTCTGTGGAGTCTCCATACTTGGAGATACCCAAAACTTGACCACATGCATTTCTGAGCACCCTGCTGTCATTGATCCTGCCTTGAGTGAGAGGGGGAGTGTCTTGGCAATCAAGAATTAAGCATAATAAGATCTTAGTAGCAATTTTTATCTCTGTCTTTTTAGAATTTTGATATCTTCTGAGATGAAGCTTAATGCAAATAGGTTTCACATGGATTTAATGGGAGTCAAGGAGCAGAAAGTTGGTTTTGTTCTGTCTCTGAATGGAAGAGTCCAACATACATTTGCTGAAGTAAAGGCCATACCTCAGCTTCTTTCTGTGAATGGGTTGCTGAAGTGCAAAAACAACATTCATGACGGTACTTTTTTACTTTGTGTTTTGCTGCTAAGTCTGTGTCTATCTAAGCAGGTTTCTTAATGTATTCCTTACTGAACTGCATAAAATGCCGAAGAGAGTATTTAGTATGCAAAATGAACTGTTGATCATTGGATTGAAACTACTTTACAGTGAACTAACATAGTTTTCATATTTCCATTGATTGAAGGAAATAATGGGTGGCATCTTTCCTATGCAGGTTTTCTGATATGTGGGGTGGGGTCTGACTTGAGGCCCTTGCTCTTCCAAATGGCTTCAGGGTGGTGGAGTAGGTCACTGTAGAGCTCCAGAGCAATTGGTTAGCCATGAGTTATACAAGTAATGGGTGATAGTCCCTCTGTAAATTTTCCTTCAAAAGGCAGTGCAGTGTAGTCCATGGTCAAAAGGCACAAGCAGCTTGGTGAATAAAAGGAAAGAGCTGCCAGAAATACTATTTTGTAATTTGTTTTAAACAGACTTTTCTACCAGTAGGCAAACTCTCTCAACAATAAATTGATTCTCTCTCTAGATTAGGCTGCATTATCTATTATAATAAATGGAAATTCTTTTACTTCTTCCTGGTATTAAATAAATGATTAATCTATATGTTGCTTACAAAATTCTGGTTATTTCTGTCCCAAAGGATTCTCTTCACAGTAATAATTTCTGCCTGTTACAGGTAACATCAATGTGATGGTCAACAAAACACTGTATGGACTCCAGCTCAGGAACAGGAATGTGTTTGGGAATACCACTGTACACAGTATCACTTTTGCTATGTTTCAGAATGGCAGTCAGGCAATCCCAATGGAGGCAAAACTGAAAGGACACCTGGAGCTGAGCAAAGAGATGAGAAGGGGACTAGCTAGCTTCCAGGTGGATGAGAAAGCCCTTTCTGTAGATTTTTCCAATATCATGAGCCATGGGCACAGCAGAGTCAGTGGGACTTTCACTCATAATATCAACTTGTTAAAAAATGCAGGTATGAAGAAAACTGACTTGCTGCGGTGTAACAAGGGGTCAAGGTGGATTTATCTAAAGAGCTGCAGAGCAGTGGAAATAGATGAGTTGCATTTGCTCACATTAGAACAAACTGTGATCTAGTCTTAGCAACATTCTTTTTAATATTGTTGAGAAAATACAATAAAATAGACACAAAACTATTTAAAAACTCTTTGAACTATTTCAGAGTGAATTATTTCTCTCTCATACATCTTTATTCCTGCATGCTGATCAGTTCCTCTGAGCATATTTTTATGCCTGTTTTGGTTTGGACTAGAATTGAAACATTGAAAGACATTGAATAAATCACACTGGAGACTAAAATATGCCAAGGGGATTTTATGAACTGAAGTTATCCATAATTTTGAATGGGTAAATTGCCTTTGTCCCTTTGGACTGAAGAAATCTGTTTTGAAACTTTCTAACAGCTGGCTACTGGTGTTGGACACAATACCCACTGATAGATACCCTTTATTAAGAAAAAGAAAAATCCTTGACTTCCAAAGTGCATGCCACATTTTAATTTAACAATCCTTTTTTAATATGATTTTCATATGGTAGGTAATGTCCCTTCTTAGTACAAATATCAGTAAGTGCAGCTAACTGGCTGATTGCACTTTAAAAAACGTCTTGTCTTATGAAAAACTGTAGAAGGCTTCCCTTAATCTGTAAGTCATCTTTTCTATATTTTACCATGACAACCCAAAAGTATTATGTTGATTTTTCTTCCTTCCATGTCAATAGGATTGCCTGTGGATGGCATTCTTACTGCCATGTGTGACCATGGCACAAGAAATCACACTATTACTATAGCCCTACAGAGTAGCAATGCAAGGATTACCGCTGTGTTTGGAGGTCACAGACTGTCCACAGAGCCTCCTAAATCCCAGCTGTCTGTGAGTTTAAAGCACAACATCTCAAAGATGAAGAAACATGGGATCCCTTTTATTTTGGAAGCTGCTGGCTATTATGAGGTAAGAAGAGTTCTGCCTGTGTATATTTATTTTCTGTCAGAGTCATTTCTAATAACTGCAGGTTATTCCTGTGCACTTCATTCCAAAAGCATCTTCATATTTGAGATGTACTTAATTACTGTGGAAAGAAAGGTGTTTTCTGGCTTCTCGTTACGCTGTGTACCTGTTATCTGACATCCTGGAGCTGAATCTAGACTAAATGAGATGTTACATTCAGTTCTCATTTAAGTGAAGTGCTTTCTGCACAGGAACAGTACTCGTGCCAATTTTATTTTTCCTCTGTAAGTGGGAAGTGGACAGGTAGGCCTGATGCATGTAGCCATCAGGTAAGTGTCAGTGAGCCTAGGTACTGCGCTGAATCTGGTACTGGGTTTAACTAGTTCTGATGTCATCCTTTGGATGTCTGCTAAAGAGCGGAAGAGTGTTTGGCATGGCTTTCCATTTGGAAATCTGTACCCACAGAAGTGTCATGGATGATGTTTCATGGTACAGTGTTGTTTGGCCACTCTCTCTTTCTGCATTTCTGCTGTAGATCTATGATCAATGTGTAGCTCTTTTGCATCCCAAGTGATCTTTCCATAAAAGAAGGGTTCAAATACTTCCCTTGTTCTAACACACGCTGGAAGTCTCAAGTCACTGTCATGCTAACACTTGTGATGGGTTCAGCCACTGTGGTACAGTGAGACACAGAGGTGTGCAGAGAACTCCATTCAGTTCCCCTTGCCCTGCTTACTGGTAGTTTGACTGCTTTATTCACGTATGCCTTAGGACTCAAATCCTCCAGGGTACTGAATGCTCTCGACATATTTTGGAGCCAGAAGGAATTACTGGTACACAGCATTCAGAAGAAGGGCTAGCATAGCGGGAAAACCTCTATTTGAAATGAAGCCACTTTGATGAATTTGCACTTTTGTTTTACCAGTGCTGCTGCTGTGGCACAGGCCGTGACGTTCAAGCATGGTGAAACAGGCTCTGCCTTTGCCCATTGCTGTTTCTTTCCATAATTTGGTTTCTTTTGTGCATAGGATTTCACCAAAAAGATTGCTGCAGGGATAACAATGACAGTGGAGATGGAACAGCTCAAAATTGAAATAGAGAAGAAAACCACTGGCAGTGCTATGGAAATTTCTCTTTTACTTGACCATGACGTGGCAGGACTGATTGACATTGTTCCACGTGTACTAGAGGTTAGCAGAAATCCTGCTCTGTAGCATATTTGATGTAACTTTCTGCTGCGCATTCTCAACTGTTCAGATTTACCACTTAAGAGCAAGCTAGCAGGTCAGGAGGAGAGAGATTTTTGTCAAACAAGGCCAGTACCGAAAGCCTAAAAAGTGCTTGCTTAGGAATAAAGAGCAGGTTTTCAGGATCTGCTGGGTAACAAAACATTTATGTCCTGAAACTGGAATGGGTGCTTGCCCAGGCACAGTAACATGCAGTCCCAGCTTTTCCACCCTGCTACAGCAGGGTTTGCGGGTGGATGCAGTGGTATTGACAACACAGTGAATAATAATGGCAGTAGTTTTCATACAGCCAACATCACTCCCCAAGGACTTCACTTTCTGCGACAGGGGACACAGCTGATGGCATCTGAAACACTGAATGTCTACTTGTGACAGTGGTATTTTCTATGCCAAACAAAAGAAATATCTCTATCTCCTGTCAAAATCAAAATGCAGAGTATCAAACTTAGTTCTGTCCGGCAAGTAACAGTTTCCTACTGTTTGAAGATATTTTGCTGTCTTTATCTATGCTGATAATATTTTGGCATGATAATGCAAGATTATAGACATGATTTAGCCTCAGATCCACTAAACTATTTATCTTTTTGAAACTGATCTCTAACCTTTAATCTTAAAACCGTGGTTTAGGATCTTGATGCTTTTTATCCTGAAAGCAACCTTTTAGCTCGCTCCTTTGTGTTTTAGTCCTCTCTGCTTTTTTCTGTGCTCTGAATGTGCTCTGTTGATGATGCCAACAGGTTGCTTGCAGTGGAGAATCTGCTAACAACCAACTTTCTGGCTTTTGCAATGGAACAATTACATTTCAACATTTTGAGGTACTGGCTTCCTTTATAAACTCTGCTGTCAACAACATACTGCTGTAATTACCACTAAAGGTATCTAACTACTGAAAGGTGTCAGAGATGTAGAGATGGATTTGAGTTGGAAGTTTTGCACACACTTTCAGGTATTTTCACTCTCTTATTATTATCAGATTCAAACACATCAGACTACTTCTCCATCCAAAACCGTACAAGTCCTTGGGGAAGGTTGCACACATGAAGGTTTCACTGTCACGCAGTGCATTGTTTATTCTGAATCAGAATTGTCAACAAACTTGCATTCAAGAGATGCAGATTTTCCTCTTCAGTGCACAGCTGTGCACGAAGTGCAGACTACAAAGTAGGGGTCAGGGATGTTTATGGGTACAACAGGCACAGTTTCAAAGGCAATATTCCTGTGTGCTGCAGCAAACAATCAGGTTATGCTGCTTCAGAGCTCAGTGCAAGAACTTGCACCTAGCAGAAAAGTGCTGTCAGGAGATAACAAGTGTGCACCAGGCAAAAGGCGAGAGTCGCATTAGTGTTTCTAGCTGAAGTCTCCAAACTGTATCTTCTGCCAGTTAGAACTGAACTTGATATAAACGGAGCAGCTAACCTAATATGAACTGAACAAGGGAGCATAGGAGGCACAAACTGAGAATTTCACGGTTTACTGCTTCTTACTCTATTTTCTGCTCTTTCTAGCTAACCATTTGTTTGTGAAAGTCCCTGTGGCTCTTGAACTGTTGGAGAAAGATACACCTTATAATCTGACGTATTCTTAAGAATGTTAAAAATGTCTTCTGTGAGTGACATGACAGAAGATTACATTTGTCTCTAGAAAGACAGTAATCACAGAGCTCTGATTCCCTTGTATGTTCTAATGACAAAAAAGACAAATGCATTTCGATTCTTCCCTCATGTAATACGGGTACAATATGCATAATGTTTGTCACTCCTGCTGAGGTCTGAGGGGAACTGAGCTCTATTTAGTTATAGTGAAAACAAGTGATGATAGTAAAAGCAATAGCATTAGTATTAGTCATTGTTTTAATGGTATTGTGAAGTTGGGCTTTTTTGTGTTATTTTTATTATGGAACTCTAAAATAAAGATGTGAGGCCATCTCTCTGTTTGTTTAAGCATTTATAAATATGTAGGACAAATACAAAATGGTGTCAGCGTAGTTGGGAAATAATTCTCTTTTAGTAACGTAAGTATTTAAAAAACCGTATATGACCTGACAGGAAAACAAACTTGACAGTAGTTTTTCCTGTAATTTTTCAGACTCCAGCAAGAGTTTCATTAAATGGGTCAGTGTTTACCAGCAACTTAACTGTCATCTTCTTCGGACATGTTTCTTTTCATGATGTGTTTGCCTGCCTGCAACTCCATGCCACCGCTAACATCCAGCCTCATTTGGAAATTGACTTCCAGCATTCTTTGCCTTTGCTTCAGTCTCTGGGAATTGCCAGAGAGAACCAAGTGAAGGTGTCAGCCGTGAGAAGTGACAAGTATAAGGGCATGCTTGGTATTGTCCTTGGGCCTTGCAGTTTAAAAGCTGATGGAGAGATGAGCCTGGCAAGCAATGAAACAAATACAGAATGGGTACTTACTTTTAGAAACAAATGCGTCAGTCTAGAGGTAAACCTGGATTATTTTCTGTATACCATTATATAGTCTCTGTATTTCAGATCATTATGAGTCACAGAGAACTATCTCCTGACACAATTATTTATGGAGAGGACAGTTTCGGTCATTACAGTTGTTCTGGCAGAGCAGTGAGTCAAAGGACTTGCAGAGGGACTGTATTTGAAGATGACAATTTGGAGTAATACAATGGTAGATGTTGGTGCTGTGGCCATAAAATAGTTGTTTAGTAATAGCTTTTTGCTTAAAATAAACTTTTGTCCTAGAATCTGATGAAAAGCATGTCCTTTCTGTTTAAGTTTTTGAGGTTTTCTTTGGGGTTACAAACTTCTACGGCACTTACAAAAAGGTGGTCATAGGATTGTTTTTCCCCATGCTATTTATTCTTGGTTTCTTTTTCTCTTTCACAGAGAAGTTTCTAATTTCTCTCTGAAACAAGCTGTCTTGTATGGTCCTTCCCAGAAGTGTATTGGTTCAGAAAGAAGAAATGCTTTCTTGTTAATTATAAACAAATTAGGAAGACAGTTGCTTTACCTTGTGTGCTTTAAATAGTATAACCCTTTCTTTTGCAGAGGATGGGATTACCTCATGCTGTAACATTTGGGGGCTTGCTTCAACACAACACGTGCAACGTTGGCTTGTTGATGAACCTCCATTGTGATGGCAGAACAGTTGATGTGCAGATAGACACTTCCTGCGAACACGAATATGTGCTTCAAGGGATGCTCAGGCATTCAGTTCAATGGCTGAGTCAGCTCGGGCTGCCTTCTGAAAACTCTCTCCTGTTATCTGCAGCCACAGACTCCACCACCAAGGGCATTTTGTTGCTGCAGACTGGCAAATGCAGACTTAAGGCTAGAGGAGATCTCTGTGTTCAGAATAAATGCGAATGGACACTGGAAGCAGAAACAGAATGTCAGCTTCTGCAGGTAGCTCATGCAGGCTTTTAAAGAGAGATTTGGGATCAAATGCGAGCCATATAGGGTTTTAGCTAAAATAACAGTGTTTGAGTGTTCGAAAGCCACTCTAAAGACACACCTGTCTTGCAGCGTCAGGCAAAGAAAGTGTCTAATGTGTCCGGTTCATAGAAGTTCTCTATAGACTGAGATTAGTTCAGTCTTCTCTGCTTGTTGCCTTCACAGACTGACACTGCCCTCTAAGGCCGAACAGCAGCTTTAGTTTGAACTATTTGTCAAAAAATATGTTCTCTGGTCTGTCTTTTTTATTGAAGTAGAAGTTGTGAAATTTTCTTGGTTTTTCCATCTAGCCACACTACATCAGAAAGAATGTCTGTTGCAAATTTAGGGGTTATTTCCAGATGTTCGATGCATTTATGTTTTACTTTTAACTTCTCAGTTTTAACATTTTCAAAGTCACAATGTAAAAAATAATGACAGGAAAGTGCATGTTATCTGTAGTGAAGAAGAAATGAAAACCACGTAAAATATTAAAAATACTATGATTTTCAGTATTTTTACAAACACTTTGAAAGAATGTGAGGAAACTTTTCATTTGGGATGCTGCACAAGACAAGCTTGAAGTTTTAGTATTAAAAAAAAAAAATTCTTATAACACCAGATGCAAGAATGTCTGTTAGGCCTATTATTTTTTGTGGGTGAGTTTGAACATTGAAATTGTTCTCGTCTGAATGAAGCAGAGGGTGTGCAGTGAATGTTGCCACTCTGAAGAAATAGCCATTTTGTATTTCTGTAAATGTAAAACTTCATAGAGATATAGAAGTTGTAAATTCTGCAGGGCAGTCCTAAAATCTTTCCTCAGATCTTATTCAGGCAAAATTGCCATCTTAGTCTTGGAAGAGAGAAAAGTGACAGCGCAGACATGGTAGATTTTGTCTCTGATACTGTAACATGAGGTCTCCTTTCTCATATGCTAAAGGGAGAAGAAAAAAGACACAATGCTGACTTGTCTTAAAGTACAAGTGTGTATAATCTGAAGGACTTTTTTCCAATCTTGACAGGATCTCAGTATTCCAACTCAGTCACGGCTCACAGGATCTATTCAGAAAGACAAGTGCCAAGCAGAACTTCTCTGTGTCCTTGAAACAGAAGGCAAGACTGCCCATCTTGAAGTGAGAGCAGAGTGCAAGCCAAAGATTACACTGGAAATTCAATTCAGGCATGACCTCCCTCAACTGAAGGAAATCCCAAGGGAAAATAAGCTGTCCATCACTGCACAAAAACAGTTAAAATATCATATCGGAATAGGAATGAAATCAGGTGCTTGTGAGCTTCAAATGAATGGGGACTTTGACCCTGAGAAGAAGCTTCAGTGGAAAATGTTTATAGAAAACAAATGCCAAACAATTCAGGTATTGAATAAGACAAAATTCACTTGCCCTCTTTCAAAAAAGGAGGGCATAAAACCCGTAGGTATTCTGTCTGGTTTCACTGGATTTATGGATGCTTTGTGCCACTGGAGCAATGGGAAGCATAGAAAATTAATTGACTTTTCACTTAGGCAGGAAGAGCTGCCATGTTGTCCTGTGTTCTATTTATGCTGCCTCATTTATCAAAAATATGTCAGATATTCAAAATAAAAAAGATAAAATGTATAAAATATCATAAAAAGCAGTAAAGATTTCTGAAACATCCTATAGGTATGTTGCCTGATACACTAGATTTACAGCTAGGTGCTATTAGAGCTACTTACTAGGAGTAAAAGTTTCAGCCATATAGTGTATTTTTTTTTGCTTGCACAGGATCTTGGAGCACCACTAAAAATTGATGGTTCAGGCTACATTTTGATGGATAAAATGAACCTAGATTCACAGACGTTGATCACTGTTGATGAAAGTAAATTACAAGGACTTCTTATACTAAAAGTCACTGATGTAAGTATCCTGCAGACTGTTAAACTGTGTGTACAAAGTACTGAGTGACATACTCCAAACTATTTTATTGGGAACAAATAGTCAAGCTTTAGTAATAAACGACAGACTGATCTATAGGATAGTAGGATACAGGCTGTGGCACTTCCTGAATAATTTCCTTTTTATGCTGTTTGTGTATATATATATATATTCTTTAGCATTGTACTGTTTTATGTTCCTTATATTTTGTGACAAATATGATAAAAGAGGCAAACCACAAATGCTGATGTCACTCCAGATATACCGCAGGTACTCCAATATAACACTTCGTTCATCATGGAGGTATGCTGCAATGCACAAGAAGAAAAAAGGCTGTGTTTTATAGAGTGATCACTGTGATTTACATTGCAAAATAATAGGCAGCAATTTCTTGAGACACTGCTGTTCATTTCTTTAGTAAGACAGCTTGAGAAAGGCTGTGAATCTTTTGCTTTCCTGTTGACAATTACAAGTTTGGCTTCTCTTGTCATCAGTGCAGGAGAGAAGAGTATGCACAGAGGGTAGTATCCTCTTCCTTGAGATCGTTCACTTTCTTGCCATAACTGGAAATTTCTGTGCTGTAGAGAAACAGGTAGCTGGTGGGAGTCCTTTGCCACCAGAGAGAAACATTTCCACATTTTCCCCCCCTTAGATGAAATATATAATTTTATCCTATCTGTTAGGCTTGATTTTTTTTCTCTTTTCCAGTGTAACTTCCTAAAGTTCAATGCAATTGGTTTTAATTAGTATTAAATGTAGGACAGACAGATTTGCTAAATTTCTGTTTTGAGCTGTGTATTGCAGCAAGCTTTGGGTTCTACACATGCTTTGCTGTATATGCTGTGAAATATTAACAGGAAAGACAAGAGCTGGATGCGGTGCTAACCCACAACATTCAAGGAGCTGCTGACATTGGCATTCCTATGAGGATGTTAGTTGATGTGGTATCAGAAAAAAATGACGTCTTCTATAAAAGACTTATTCACTTTTCTGTGAACAGCAAGCAAGTAAGTGTCTCCTCCATATCTGTAAGATGTGAAATAGAGGTTAAAGTGATCTAATTGATTTGGTAAATACTGTTTCTCCATTTGGAATAGCTGTGCATGAGGCTTTTACAGGAATACTCTGCAGGGACTGGTTTGGTTTGAAAGGCCTTAATTAAATGAAGGCAGTAGTTTTCAGCCACTCCTGTGCAATTACTTCTAGCAAGAAATTTGACATCAACAATGGTCCACGATTCCCGTTTGCTAACTGTATTATACCTGTGTTATCAAGTATCTTCACTTGGTGCACCATATTCCCTATTACAATACAAAGGTGTAACATAAAAAAATTAGACAAATCTTCACCTTAAATTTTTCCTAGTTTTCTTAATTTTACTTTAATGTGTAATTAGTGCAATAATTACAATTAATCAGAGCAGTCTCAATATCGGAGATGTGCCACAGTTAACATTTGTTGATTTTGTTTGGACTGAACAGATTGCAGAAGAACTGAGCTTTGTCCAGAAGCTGGATGTTCTGTCTCTTAACTACAGACTTACTCATAACATAGAGGCACTGAAGGCTTTGCAAATCAAAGACAGGATTGAGTTGCAGGTAAGTTATCGGACAACAGCAGAGACATGAATCCAGCCTGGAATCATGCTGTGATGGAAGCAGTAGCTGTAGAAGTCAGATAGCAGAGAGCAGAGGGCGTAGATGTGACTTTGTGCATTTGCTAATATTTAGGTGAAATTCTCATCTCTGTCAAGGAGGGTAGAATTTTAGTCATTTCAGTTGTTGATTTTGGCATCTTTATAAGATGTTGAGCCATCTTGCATAAGAACATGGCACAGATTTCAAAATTGCTTCATAATACTGCTTCACTTAAAAAGTCTAAATTTATATCGGAGAAAAAGCTTATTGCTACAAAATATAGCCCAAGTGGAGCAAACAACAACCATAAACAATCTACCTAATGTCGCAGGTACGAGTAGGAAAGATGGTTCTCAACATTTTAAAATACAATCCAACCGTCAATAAAGTATCCTTCTGAATGAAGGTGTCTGTGTGGTCACACCACTTTAGTTCTCGTTCTCATTTGTAATTATTTCTAGACCCAGTGCTCTTCTTTACCTGTACTCAAGTTGGATCTTTCTTACCTTTAATTTGGTTGCCAGAGAGAACAACAGCATCTTCTGTCCTTCAACATGCAATTTGAAGTATGGTGGAGTATTCATCATAAAAGTGCATTGCAGGATGTGCAAACTGTAATTTTTTGTGCAAAACGAATGGTCTGGGACATTTGAAGTCATTTGAATAAAAGGGACATATGTAACCATGTTGTGTTTTAAAATTGTATGTGATTAATTTTTCTGATGCATCTTTGAGATGATACCATCTGAACTGAAGGAAGAACTCTGAGAAACAGGAGCTTTACCTTTACAAAGCTGTCTCTTCACAATTTACTTTTGTTGCACACAGGCTATCTTGAACCTGAAAGTGATCAAGAGTTTTGGTATGAAAGTGCATTATGGTGCTCACCTCACAGGTCTCGAAGGACAAATCCAGGAGTTTGAAACAAGGACCAACATAACTGGGAGTTTTCATCATACTTGGCCATGGCTGCTACAAGCCAGAGTCCCATCATCTTTACAGGTAGTTTCTTTTGTTCGTTAAAATTGCTGTCGTTTGTTATAATGTAATAGCCCATGTATGTTTATTGTAAACAAAAGCAATTGTTTGGTAAGGTACAGGCTGGAAGCTGAGATTTCTGATACTTAAAAACTATGTATGGCTAAAACCTGAACTACTGAATAAAAATTTCTTTTTGACTGCCTTCTGGTTCAGCTATTCCATTCTGATCAGTGTTAGTACAGTGTGTGTTGTTGATATTGTAACTCTACAGGAGAATAGTTTCAGCACGTGGCACCAGGAACTGGAATATTTCTCAGATGTTCTTTAATGGGAATTTTACACTTAAAGAAGTACTTTTTTAAGTGCTATTTTCAGGGAAGTATTGGAGTACCTACTATCTGATAAATACTGACAGTAGGCATGGATCAAGGATCCTTTGTATAAAGGAAGTCATGTTTTTGGGGGATAAAAGAGAACCTAATGAGAATTTGACATAAATCAATGAGGCTGGTGTGGTTTGAAGTTCATTCACTTGAATGGACTTCATACTGGAAAGTCATAGATGATTGATGAAAGGCTAAGATTTTTTTTTTAAAGGTGAGATTTTTGATGTAAGTGTGGGCTGGAGAGAACTTTCACTTCCATTTGTTTTAAAACTGAATAGTATTTAAATGTTGTTTCAAGAACTTCTGTCCACATGTCCCTTTTTTAGGTAGATGTGGTTTTTCAAGGGAGAAACACTACTTGGGAAAGATATATGCACATTGCAGCCGGAGAAACATCAGTCACATACATAATAAACTCCTACTACGTTGGTCACCAAGTGGATATCTTTTGCCAAAGTGTACATAATAGCGAGACACTACAGGCATCTGGCTACCCTAAGGCAATCAACTTGGTTCTCAGGTTACAGAAATCAGGTAGGTACCTGCCATTGCTTGCAGGTTTCTTGTAATATATTAGCTCTTTAAGAATGTTTCAACTATTCCTTCAACAGCTGCAAACTGACTAAGATTTGCTGATAGTACCTAAATAGGGGCTTTTTCTTGTATGTAAGTTGAATTGTCATTGTTAAACTGCATCTATTATTAGTTACGTTAAATCTGGTTTTTTAATTCCAGGAAAGATCTCGTGTGGTACAACACCTGGTAAAACAGGGGATCCCCAGCATACTTAGCTGCATAAAATAATATATAATAATATTTCAATATCACACAAAAAACCTTATTACAGAACACAAAAAATATGAATTCCAGTGTTGTTTAAAGTGGGCTTTGAAAATAATTCTAAATGGCTTTTGTTATTTGAACTGTGGAGAGGAGACAGTCCCACCTGAATAAGTCAGTCTATCCTCAAAGCTTGCCCTGACATATCCCTCAACTGCTGATTTACATTGTAGTCAAGTACCTTCAATGCCCACATGGGAGTATATTCATGTTGAAAAAAAACCCCAACAGCTGTGAGAGCACCAAAGAGTAGGAATTGCTAAGGTTAGCAGGCACTGAGTCAATATGAATGTTAGTAGCCCCATCTCCTTTCACCCATTCTGGAAAAATCAACAGGACAACAGGTGGGGTGGCTTTCAGGACAGTTGCCGGAGTGGTCACTCTGTGATTGCATACATGTCTGTGATTTTGTGTCCTCGGTAGAGAGATTTGGGGTTACACCTCTCTCACCTTATTTTTATCTCTTAGCAGTCTGTATTTTTTTTTTTTTTTTCAAATATGAAAAGCTGGTAAGGAAGTGTGGGGGAAAGGTCTTTTGAGTTGTGTTGTTTGAGCAGGGTTGGTCTGCTGTCGCTGGAACAGCGAGGTCAAAATGGCTCAGAGCTCTTCTCTAGAAGTGGCTAGTACCCACTAAGTGCTGCAGTTGGCTGTGTAAGCTAGTCAGCTCGAGCTGCAAAAATGCATTACTGTTGGGAGCTGACTTGTCACCTAACACTTGTATGTGGGTACACAAGCTCTGTTAACTGAGGGCTTTACATGTTGAAGGACATCAAAAAAACTCTGCACTCCTCTAACACAGGACAAAGCTTTTGTCTTCCTGAATGGATGACTTTGTCATGGCCAATGTCTTAACCCAAAAGCTGGCTGGGTTGCTTTTATGCAGGCAGCACTGAAATTCCTTGAAAATGAGCCCATCAAAATGGCACTATTTGTTCTTGCTATTTAGAAAACAAAGCCAAGACTACCTGTGAAATCCAGTATGACAACAAAGATGTAACCATGACTGTGGATGTTGACACAGGCTTTCAGCTCTATGGTATATTTGAATTCATGGCAGAAGTGAAACATTCAATATCACTTCTTCATCATCTGGGACTTCCCTTCTTTCTTAAGGTAACAAACTGTAGATCTTTTGTTGTGCTTTGATGGAGCTGTCATGTGAGTTACACCAGCATGAATCCAGAGCAATTCCAACGGCCTCAGTGAAATTACTTCAGGTGTAAACAAGGGCAGATGAGAGGTGACTTGGCCCAGTTTCTCTGAATACTCATTTAACTTAAGTACACAGGTAATGGTCTGTTTCCAAGGCAACTCAGCAGGTACCTGAAATCCTTGATTTCAGGATTAATCCTTTCAGGAAGTCACTCATTTACTGTCACTTCCTAGCTGATATGGCTTAGTAAAGTAGAAAGGACACTTGGAAGAGCACAGTTGTCCTTCATACCTAGAGATTTCCTTGGCTTGGTTAAACCATTTGTAGCATAGATACCTAAAATATTTCAGTGTTGAATAAACATTTTATTAAAATTTATAAGATATATCCCCTGCTTCTTCCCCGTTAATCTTAAGTGAAATGTCTTTTATCCTCTAAATGTTTGAGTAAAAAAAGAAAAACAGGGATGTTTTTTAGGTGCCTTATTCATGTATAAGGTATGAGTGTAATCATGGGACTTCAGAAATTACAGTTTCCACAGACCTTGGCAAACACAACACGTGTTGGAGATGGTGCTCATCTTCCTGGAGGGACTCTTTAGCAGTTTTAAGATAAAGCTGTAGATGAGTTAGCAGCTGTGGGAGGAAGAAAATACCCTGGAGTAAAAGATTTGTGGAGCTACATCTGTTTCATCAGTAAAAGAAGGAAAGGCAGTTTCTTTACAATATATGAAAAAGAAGAATGCAGGAGGCATAAACAAGAACCGGTGGCTCTAGACTTAAACCAAAAAAGTGTCCATTGAAAGTAAGTCTAATATTTGTCAATAATGCACATGAATAGCTATGGAAACGTGCACAGAAAAAAAAGGATATCTCTTGATACTTTTTGTTTAGGTCTAGAAAGCATCTAGAAGTCTTGTCTGGAAGATAAACTTCAGGCAAGATTATGGTTTTAAGAGTCAAGAGATTGTGCTCAGTTTAGGTGAAATGTTGGGCAGAAGCTATGGCATGTGATTTGTTTATTTTTCAACTCCCTACAGGTAACAATTCAAGAAGTCCTGACTGAAAATGAGATTGAAGGAGCTCTGCACCTGACCTATGAACAAAACACGAACTTCTCCTTTACCATCAGTAGGAAAAAAGACCAGCAAAGGTAAAAGGGTCATTCTGAGCACTGTAGAAATGTCAATAGGTGACTGCGATTCCATGGAAAAAGTTATTGTTCTAGTCACCAGAGCACTGTTGAAATGGGTAACAAATCATTGATAAAGGGAATGGTCACACCAGTCTGTATACCTCAGGGGGTTTCTGAAGGGCTACAGAGAGATTCCCCTCCTCACAGCTTGGGGCATGCTTGTCTTTTGTCTGCTCCAACAGCATCAAAGTAGCAGACAGTGAAATAATCCAAAAAACTCTAGGTCAGAGCCAGAGAAGTACTTAAAAATATACCTTAACTTGACATAACTGTTTAAATCATTAAATCATTCTGGCACAGTTGAACTTCCTAAAATTATGGAGACTCACTCAATTTTCTAAGTTGATATCAGTATGGCTGTATCTGCTGTGCCAATTTCTCTATTATCTTCTGTGTTCTAAAAATTTTCAAAGTTCTTTAAAAGCATGAAGAACTAATAGAATAATTCTTTATTTCAAAAGTGTCTGATAATCAGTGTCTAAACAAAAATATTTTATATAGCATATAAACAAAACTGTAGGCTTTTGAGGGTGTTTAAGAGGTGTAATTTTTTTCAGCCTTTGGGTATTTCAGGTATTTCTTCTTTCTAGCAAAAGACCTTTGCACTGACAAGTCTCATAAGTTTTGTTAAACTCTCTAATAATTGTAAATTCTAAGTCTGGAAACTATGACAATGCTTGCAAAGTCCAAAATATTCCAAAATAACTATCTTTTTTAAAAAGCTGATGCATTTACTACAGCTAGTAAATTACTAGCCAAAGTAATTTCTGATCCAGTGGGCCACATTCTGTCCCTGGGGTGCATTCGCAGATTTTTTAACTGATGTCAGAGGTGGAACTACTGTTTGGTCTCCTTTACCTTTATATGAATGCATCAAAAAATGTGAGCTGGGTAAGCATTCAGGGGGAGGTACTGAGAGGGGTAACCCTAGAAGCTGTGGCAGACTCAGAGATTGCTTGAATGAACTTGTGCTGTCAGTGAGAGGGGACTTTCTGAAATATTGTTGAACAAAAGTACATTTCTTCCCTTCAGTGAAGAGTTGACTATGAAAGCACTCCAGACCCATCCCTGCTTTCTACAGTACTTCCCCAGTGCAGCAGAACTGTCTTCTAAGGTAACTGTCTGCAAGTTATCTGTCATGTACATCACCACAAATAAGACTTGCCTAATACTTTAGAAGTCAAGCTGCATTATTTCTAGTACGAGTCTCTCTGACCTTGTTGTTGTTGTTGAGGTTGTTCATGTTTTCAAAGAGGCTAACAACCCTGGCCAACTGGAAGGGACTTGGTCTGTTTGGTTCTGCTGCCCTGCATCTGCGTTAATTATGACTTCTGGTAGACTCAGGAAATGTTTTTAATTATTCTGACTACTAAGGAAAGAGAGACTGGACAGAAGGCAGTTCTGGATATTGGCTGTTTGTGGTGCAGAAATACACAACAGCAAGGGCAAGCGAGGAAGATGAATGGGGTTATTTGTCAGATGCAGCACAGTTTCTCGTGCTCACAAAAAACCTGATTTCTTGTGCGTGTTACTCAGTTTATGCTATTTTGTAGCTGTGCCTTCTATAATGGGAACGTAAGGGAAAATCAGATCTCTCTTATGTCCTGAGGACCATAATATAACATACTGTGCAAAGAATGTGAGCACAATATTTGTTTTCTCTTTCTTTCTCTCTTTTTTCTTTTTTTTTAATTTTTTTTTCTATTTTGTATTTTAATGGGAACTTGAAAAGGTAAATTATGATATGAGTGAAGCAAAAGGCAAACTCTACCTCAGGATGGAAGAAAGGGATTTCAATGTTACAGCTAAGCTAACTTTCACTGGAACCAGCTACACTAATGTCGTTGAAATACTACAGACAATTTCCCAGGTTGGTATCATCAAGTCTGATGGCAAAAGGCAGGCTGTTGACTGCCCTGTTTTGAGAGTGTGGCATTCAGGATGCTGGCTGCCAAACTGAAGCTCCAGCTGCTATGAGGTGTTTTGCCCTTGATTTCTCCAGTAGCATGAGCAAACATGCGACTGCATATAAACTGTTGTTTGATTTTATATTGTTTGCTCCTATAGACAGAGCACATACGTAGGATATATAGGAAGTAAGAAAAATAATGTATTACAAACTGACCATTTGCCAGTTTTTATTTTGCAGGTGCCACATGTATTTCTTTTTTTAAATAATGAAGAAAATATGTCACAAATGCACGTTCTTGTTTGTGCTATCTGCTGGATTTATTCTGTAATAGTGGGCTTCTTGATGTTGTAAGAATTATTCAGTGATATAAAAGAGAGACAGAAAATCAAAATACAGAATAAGCAAAGACTATTGTAAAGGGGATACTCAGTTGTTTATGTATGTTCCATTACGTGAGAAGATGACTTACTGTAGGAATGAAGTCTAGTAGAAGAGAATAGCTGCTTATACAAAAGCCGTGGGCTTTAGGGTGTCAGTGTGTTAGACCCTGTAAAAACACACTTCTGAAGCTAAATTCCACAGGACTTCACAGTATCAAAATTATGCACTTAGGTTTTTAACTTTTCAGAGAACTTGGGATTTAATATGTTTCTCCGCTTTTATTTTCAGTTAAAAATTCTTCCAAGGCAGCTCATGTTCATGACGGTTTACCAAAAAGGCAACAGAACACGCATGCTGAGGCACATTGCTCTGTGGGATGGCAAAGAGATAAAGGTAACGGGCACTTACACTGGACTCTTCCCAAAGTTGCCTGGAGGTCACAACGTGCAGGGTAGGTTTCTCAAGTCTTTTGCCAGTGTTGATAGCAGACTATAAAATAAACTTTGAATTTGAATTGCTCTGAGTTCATTATAAGTCTGGCTGTTACCAACTTCCACTTCAGGACACTATTTCTGCTGTGTGGATGCAGAATGTGAAGCTTAAATAAACTTTAGTAGTGCCAGGGAAAATTTTGGTCAGAGTGAAAAGTCATCAACAAATTAAAATGTCTTTTGTTATTTTACAACTAATTTCAGAAGTGTTCTGGATTAAATGAAACATTTGGGTTTATGTTATATTTGCCTCTGAATATTTTACATATTTAATGAAAAGCAAAGGAAAACTAGGAACTAGTTTTAGACTGGATACCATTTGTAAACAGAGAAGAGCATTAAATTATTGCAGCTATTTCATTCTAGCCAAGGCGCTAGGATACTTAGCTGGGATGTGGCTGACGGTGGTTCACATCTGCATTTGGTGTCATCCAAAGCAGTGATTTGAATGAGAAATCCCCATGTGTGGGCCTTTCCCTCTCTTCTTCCTGATGGTTCCATTTTGAATAAAATAGTCCCATTGTTCTGTGCCAGTGAATGTTTCATGTTTTTCACAAATACAAACAACTTTGGGAGGAGAGAGGGGAGAACACATGTCATATGAGCAGTGGTACACTCTGCAGTGTACATCAGGGTCTTGGTTAGGTAATTTTATGACTTAAAGATCCAGTGGGAAAATACTGGAGAAGAAACATAGATATTTCCTTCCCGGAGGAGTCAAGGCACTGAGGAAGAGCTTTATGGGATCTGTAGTCTTACTAAATCGTGAGGTTGCCACATGTGTCAGGTGTACATCGTGGACTTGCTAGC
The DNA here is from genome assembly GCA_009769605.1 of Bucorvus abyssinicus. NCBI lineage: Eukaryota > Metazoa > Chordata > Aves > Bucerotiformes > Bucorvidae > Bucorvus > Bucorvus abyssinicus. The sequence continues at coordinate 6,541,545 of CM020044.1, read as the reverse complement.
CAGAAATGCTCCCAGCTCCACAAGGGCACATGTAGCTTGAGGAAGATTCAGCCTCAGATACCGAGTAATCCAGTGGTCAGGGTCACTCACTGCGCAGTGGGTACCTAAATGCAAATCTCTTGCAGTTGAGAAAAGGAAAGAAAGGGTTTTGAGGTGTCCCACGTGCCTGATTTGTCCTTCAGTCGCTGCACTAGAGGCATAAAGAGACACATCCTGTAGATAACATTTGTTCTGAATGTTGCCCAAGTATCCCTTTGAATTTGGAAGGTAAAACCAATTCATTTTAAGTTCATTTTTGTTTATTTTTCTGTTTTCTTCTTCCTTTGTATGTTTTTGTCCCTCCTAGATGCAATTTTTTTGTTGTTATTTTATTGTCAGCCATTTCTGAGGCTTTTTTCAGAAACTGTAGTAAATTCTGCTACTCCACTGCACTGGGTACTGCAGGGAGCACTGGTAACGCTGGCCACTACCTTGAAGTGCTAAACCCTTGTGTGCAGGCTACATCATCTGAAAATAAAGAAAATAACTGCATGTACTTGTAGGAGAGTTGTAAGCTGTTCCAGTGTAAGGTCATCTCAACTTCATAAAGGTTACCTTCCTGGCTCTTCTTCCTGGAAGTTGCTCTGAGTGTAGCTATCAATCTTTCGATTATTGCAGGTATTTACTGTTTTGCTGGTAAACAGAGGACTCCTGTTTTCCCTTTTCTCCATATTCAGCAGAAATCAACACACTAAAGTCATTGCTGCATGACTGGGTGGTCTGGGAACCAACTGCCGCCCTGCTGCCTGTGGGAGAATATGTCCTGTGCCTTTGTCAGAAAATGAACAACCATAGTTTGTGCTGGGGAAAACTTACTTGCTTTTTTTTCTTGTAGTGGAACTTTTCCATCCTCTTTCCATCCCTTTCCCATGGCATGCCAGGGTCAACTTACATGTGAAACATTCAGCACGCAGTCACCGGGATGACCTTACTGTCATTTGGAATGAGAAGGACCAGGTACACCAGCCCAGAGCAAATAAGTATCATGAGAATTACAGGAATATCAAGTGGGTTTTTGTGGTTTGGTTGGGGTTTTTCGTTGTTCGTTTTTTTATTTTTTGGGGTTTTTTTTTAAGGCATTAAGCAAGCTAGGGAATTCAAGTAGGAAGCAAACTCTCCTCCTTCTTGGCTGTATGAAAGGCTATGACTATGAGATGAGCAGACAATATTGTTGGAGGAGTTTTGAGGCCGTACTACTTTTTTGTTTGCAGTAACCCCACAGCCTGCTGCAAAACCAAAGGCACTGAAATGCATGTGGTTCAAGGCACTGGACAAAGGCCATTCCCAACACCCTTGAAGGCTCTAGGACAGCTTTTGAGAGTAGATGGAAAGAGTAGCACAAATGCCATGTTTAAAGCAGCTTAGGGGGAAAAAAAATAATATCTAAGGCAAAGAAGTGTGAGCATTATTGGGAGTTTGAAATGGATGAAGAACCTACCTGTTGCACGGACAAACGCTATGTTTACCCACAGAGAAGTGTGACACACACCTGTGCTTAGCAATTTCAGCATTACCAATTCAACTGAAGCTCTTTTATATTTCATCCTCTCTTTATTAGTGAGAATGACAACTTTCGCACAGTTGAAACCAGGTTTTATTTTCTTTAAGTCAGCATTATTTTTAAAAAATAAAAATCATAAAAAAGACAGAACTGGGAGAACTTTGGTTAAGTTGATTTCCAAATGTGGTTAAATGGGGAAGCTTACTGACTTGCAGCTAACTATGCCGTCTTTATATGTGCTTCTGAAATGCAGCACCTTGGCTGAGTGTTATATTATTTTCTGAATAAAGGAAAGATAAAGGCAACATGTAAAATTTGTTACCATACAGAAACATAAATGTGCCTGCAAAAAGAATTAGAATTTCTTATTTTATTTAAAAAGTGCTAAAATTCAAAAATTTACTTTAGAAGTTGTATAGAATTTATTTTTGTACTTCTGCTTAAATTACCACAACTATGTAAATTCCACCACTATTTAAATTGCCATAAAAATATTTTTGCTTCCAGCAACATTACAGAATCTAGTTCCTGATTCTGCAAATGTTTTTTCTTGAGCTTCAACTACACAAGCTGCATCTTAAGCACTCTGTGGCAGCGGAGCCTGCAGTACCTAAAGATGAGACCAAGCTCAAGCCTCATCAAACTTAAGCATGTTCATGGTTTCAGTAAAATACAGAGAATAGTTTTACTTTCAGCTGTGCCATGTAGGAAATTCAGGTAGCAAGAGTGCCCTTATTTGGACATTAATTTGCCTCAGTACTTCAAAAAGGACCTTATTGCACTCATCATTCACCTGAGGAGAAGGTATGGGGAAATCTTACTGGGTTTATGTTTGAGGTCAGTATGTGAGAGGTGTTTTATTACATAAGTTTCTTTTACATCTGTTGATGTGAATCAGGTATCAGTGTCATCATCTCTGAAGTTTGGAAGAGACTGTATGAACTACAGAGCCACTGTTGCCCACCCATTTAACTACACACTGAAGCAACTGGAGGTCCACTCCCTGTCAGAAAGAAGAGGCAGAAAGTACAACCAGCAGGTGAGATCGTGAGAAAGCACTGCAAAGTACAAAGCTGTAGTACTATATTTACTGTTAGAGAACCTTTCATCTCAAAGAATAGCAGAACCAGGTATCACCCTCATAGCACCAAGTGCTATTACCTCCTTGTCTCCAAACCAGCACCATTGGTTCTTTTTCTAAGCATAACTGTTGCTAGCTGACAGTATCTGTCTTGCTATTTTAGCATTCACTCATTTTGGATGCCAGAGGTACATAGGAACCAGCCTACCAATGAAAACGAGGCACATTTTGTCCTCAAAGGGATAAACAAACTTCTATTCCATTAAAAAAAAAAAAAGCCAGAAACCCTTTGATACTCATTCAGAGCAAACCTAAATTTTTGGACTATATAGGAAATGGCAATACTGGTGTGAAAATGTGCCAGACTAGAACGGTTTTAAAACACATTTGTGAGGTGTGCTTGCAAAGCTTATGTAGGCAAAAAGAGGAGGAACTCCACAAATCACCCTTTTGAGGTCAAAGACTACAGAACATTTTCTGTCTGAAACTGCTTTGCATGGGCCAGGACACTCCATTGCCAAGGCTGAAGACATTCTGCTCCGTAATCCACTGCACAAACTGCAGTGTTCTCTTTGTTCATCTGAGTGGTTTTGGTACTCAGTGGTGCCACAGAGAGCTCTCAGGTGATTTTCACTAAGTAGTAAATATGTCTCAAGCATTGTAGTCAGAGGAATAAATTCTCTTGTAGTGTCATTTTTCCACTGGTGTAATTAATTGCTATGCATGATAGACCCAGAGCAGCTTCCAGAGAAGGTAACAGAAAGACTTCTGTTGCCTCAGTTGTAAAAGTGCAGTTTCCCCATGCATTTGCCTAAGGCCCTGAGCTTCCCGGCCACCTGGAGGTCAGGGAAGCTTTCATATTGTCCTGTCGCGGTTTTTATTGTTTCCTTTTTTCTCCACTGGGTGGAATCATTCTGGACGATCCCCCCCAGGCTCTCTCCAGCTAGTCTTCCTTCCCTGGACGAATCCTTCTCTTCTGCTTTCAGCTGCAGCTCACAGGGAATGGTGAGCAGCCCGCGGACATCTGGCTGACCCTGGAGGATAAATCAAAGGTGAACATCACTGCCTGGGATGGCTGTTTGACACTCTCCTCAGGTCAGGTACGAGTCTGAGTCTAAGAGAGGATGGGTGTAGCTGAACTTCTGGGTTTGGGTCTCACAGAATTAATCTCTTCTGCACTTGTTATCCCAGGAAAACGTTTTACTTGTCGATCTTCTCATGCCTCAGAGGAAGAAAAATAAAACCTCTGAAGAATTCTGTTTTGTGTTGTCAGGTGTTTTTGTATTTGGGAGGCAGCTCTCCCTTAGGACAGAAGTGTCAGCTCCTGAGGTTTTGTGGTAGAGACTGAAGCAGTCTTCTATGGATATAGACCACTTGGGTTTTCACGGGGGATTTTTGCCCAGAAAGCTTTCTCCTCTAATGGACACATTGGTTTTTAAATTACTAGTATGTATGTCTTAATTTTTGTCCCTCTTCCAGCTTCAGAGAGTATTAACTGTGGGACGCCTGCATGCATGTGGCTCTCTAGAGCAAAGACCAGCGTTGTTTAACGAATATCTAGAGCTGAACTGGGATGACAAAACTTTCAAACACAATTTAACGTATGAGGTAAGAGAAGGGAGTTGGATCTGTTAACTCACCATTTTTACCTTTTACACATTTCTCTACATAGGAAGAAAGCTAAACGTGACATAATGAAGAAAAAATGAGTTCTTACAAACTAGAGGCTTCACTTCTGCCCTAAATTTGCAAAACTTGGTTAATGCTGTAGGATGGGGGCCAGTAACTGTGCTGATAAACCAAAACATTGTCAAGTGGGACTGTTACACTTTGGAAATGTTCCATTGAACCCCTGAGTCTACTAGAATAGAAGCAGCCAGCACAGGGACAGGATGAGGCGAAGAGCTGCTTGAGTGGGCATGGAGGTGTGTCTGAGATTGTGTTGTCATGTTTATTTGTGTTCTCTTGATTCATTGCAGAGAAACAAGTTCTTGTATCCTGATAAATTTGAGATAGAAGCTGTTCTGGAGAATATTTTCTTGTCCTCATGCACTAAACAGAAGATTCTGGGTAAAATAGAAACAAACTACTCATCTTGCCTGGACTATTATATGAGCTTTGAGTTCTGTGACCTTCCAAAGGTAAGTCTCACATAAACATACTGAACCCACTTCACTTTAAATCTAGTTACCAGTTTGGAGACTCCGTTTTCCTCAACTGCATCTTTTCATGAGGCTTGCCATACTCTGTAACTTAACGAACCATAAATAAACAGTGTCTTTTGGTGGAGCCAGGAGAGTTGTGTTTGCCACTGTAGTCTATTTGATAGGTCCTGTGATCGTTGCGAACATTCCCACTTCCTCCACATTTGTTCTTTCCTATTCCTCTCTCAAAGGTCTTTTAATGTCAAGTTTCTGGACAATATCAAAACAAGCTTTTAAGTGATCAAAAAGGAAACTACAAAGGAATAAAAGTGTTTTCCTTCTCATGTAGGTAAAACTTTACTGTTTTTTTATGGCTGCTCTGCTGGTAGGGATGGATTTTTGAACCTCGGTGTACCTTATAGTTGCCATTTATGTTTATATTACACAGACAAACCGAAGATCCATCCATGATATCCTTTAAGCGCACATTAGATCCCAGAGTTGCCTGCAGATAGTCACAACAAACAAAACTTAAAACTCCTAATAAGTGTGGTCTCTTTCCAGTTCCAGTGGCAAAAATGCATCTAATTTTTTTCTTTGTTTACTGTCAGAGCAGGTCACACCCTGTGAGCACTGGGAAACAGCAGCCAAATTTTGATGCCTGTGAAACTTTCCAAGACCAGGATTTGTTAGAGCCTCTTTATAATGCTAAAAATGTATATGCATGCCTCTTCAAAATAGATGCTTCTGTATTCTTTGGGATCCTTTTCCTCAAAGACACGTGTCAAAATGCTGAGCTAGAGTAGTTGAGAAGCGTAAGACCAAAAAAGTCTGGACTTGTTTTAGTAAAATATAGTTATATTCCAGCTGTTCATCTTGTCTTAGGCTGTAATCACACAGTTATGCCACAGATGTGATGAAGTAAGATATGCTGTGAGAAGGAGGATGTGCTGCTTTCTGAAATACAAGTTTTGTTCATCACTTCATTGTGTAATTTCATGAGAATGTTAACATTGTACAATGCTCTGTGGAGAGCCCATTTTTTGGACAGAATTAAGCTTTAACTCCTTTTTTCTTTGTACTTAGGTAATTGTTTTCTCTGGAAAACACCAGCTCAACAAAGATGACATCATTTTGCAATCAGAAGGCAGATTCCACCTTACTGATCATGGGAGAAATGAGGGGTTAATTGGAGTATCCTTAAAAAATCAGAGTACGGCTGATGTGAAGAACTATTCTCTGGAAATCGAAGTGAGTTTTTGTTTTATTAGCCGAACGGAGGTTTGGGGTTTGGCTTGTAAATGCCTGCTGCCATCTTTTGTCCAAACTCTTCAGTGCAGCCAGTGACTTTAACACAGCAACATACACCTCTCCCGGATTCCTTAGCTCTGTTTCTAAAGGAGCAGTTATACAATGTACATGCACTATATGACCAAGAGAGAAAGGAAGGCACCAACATTAGTTTTCTGCAGAGCTCAGTGACAAATATAGCAAGTGTACATTAACTGGAGTATATAGAAGTTTTAGGAAGCTGCGTGTTGTTATAGCTTGCTGTGTTCAGCATGACTGGCCTGTTGGTGAGGCATGGAATTTTGCACCATAGCAAAAAAAAAAAGAAGTGTGCATGTGTGTGACACACAACAAAATGTGAGACTCATAGAAAGCACCATTTACCAGAAAAAAACCCTGGCCTTAAGACAGGCACATTCTGAGGTAAATCTCTTCCTTTTTCTCTCCTCCTCTATTTTGCATTTGCTTTTAATTTTCTGTGAAATGAATAGGGTGGAGAAGCTGATGGTGGCAACAGAGGGAGGCAGAAACGTACAGTGGTCAGCACCATCTAAACTCTTCACTAGAAGGAGTGTGGGTGGCCAGTCACAACTGACTGAGACAATAGGCCACTCTTAACAAAATGATAACTTAATCAGTAACAGACAAAGAGAAATACTAAGTTATTTTTTCCTCTCTCTTTAGAAAGAAGGGAGATGAAAGAAGTATCAGCTGCTCTACTTGGGCTTTCTCTGTTCTTTGCTTTGGAATAAATGGCACAAATTAGAAGCCTCACAGGGAATTGTTACGATTATGTTTCATTGCTACCATTAAAATTTAGTCCACAAGCCTTATGCTATCCAGTCTTTCAGCTCTTGAGCCACCCACCCTAATGCTTGTGCCTCTCTTGAGAGTGTAACTCCTGTGTAGTGCACAAGCATTGGAAAACATTTCCCTCACCATTTACCCTTCCATGGGAAACACTGGTATTTGAGCATCATCTCTGAATATTCATTAACCCTGCCTGGTGACTTTGAATAAAAGTTTTTCCTTTCTGGCTGCAGTTACGAGCCTTTGAAGATGTTTGGCTAGGCCTGACAGGAACAGCTACTTCCTCATCTGTTCAGAGCCAAATCCTGGTGGAGGGGATTATTGATCAGAAAGAGAAAGTGAAAGTAGCTGCTTCTAAAGGAAAGGAGTGTTTTCAGTGCTACATGGGGTACTTGAAAGGTATGTATCTGCACAGGCAACAGTTGTACTCATCTGATTCAGTTTTAGGTAGTCCTGCAAGGAAGGAGCAGGGTGTTGGGTTTCATGATCCTTACGGGTCCCTTCCACCTTGAGATATTCTCTCTTCTGTCATTCACTGGTCACTGCTATGACGAGGCAGGAAGAGCAGCTCTGTCTCTCTGGTGCCAAGCTAGCTCAGTTTCGTGGCGATTCAAGCTATATGGTTCTTTCAGATAATGAAAAACTGAAGCTTAAAACTTGTTACACGAAAGTCAGTTTGGGAGACATTTGTATGATTACTGGTCAGGGAAGGATTATAATAGGTGGCGATCCAAAGGCAGATTAATTTCATCTTGATTTAGACATCTGAAAGTTGTGTGCCTCCTTTAAGACATTCGTTACATTCCGATTTCAATGAAGGGCAAGAGAAAAGCACCTCCAGAGGCTGCCTCTACCCCATGCTGAAACAGAGGTATGGCACAGGATGTATGAAATCGGCCTCTGCAGCAGTCAGTGTGGACTGGAAACAGATGTCTAACTTTAGATGACTCAAGTTAGATGGAATGAGACCTGCTCCAAGTGCTTTCTGCTGTGACTCATCCACCTTTCAACTACCTGAGATTTGTGTGCAAACCAGGTGGGTTTGGTGGTATGACAGTTGTCCCAAACTCATATTGCTGACAACCCCAGTCCTAGAGTCAGTCAGGCCATTCCACACCTCTGCAGTGGAATTCCTCTCAGGTTCATGGCCTCACTTGTAAGTGCTGTGATGTTACTTGAGATTAAGACCATTAGTTTGTGAATTACTGAAGTCAGAAGTTTGTAGAAATGATTCAACTCAACTCTCTCAACCCAGATTCTATGTGCCCTTTGCCAACCATGTCCGCTTGCGCTCATCAGTGCTTGGGCAGAAACAACTTATGTGTGCGATGGGTGGATGAGTGACTGACACACTTTCATTTACAGTCTAAGCAGTTTTGAAACATCAGCAAGGGACAGTGGAAGACTAAAGTAGAAAAAAGCCTGTAAATCACTGTGACCAAGATAATTATTTAGGTTTATATTAATCCAGTGCTTTATGTGCAGTAGCAAATCTGTATTTGTAAATCATTCACAAGCCACACAGAAGAGAAAAATCAAACACTGACACTGATCTCATTTTCTTCTGTTTCCTTTTGGTTTTTTTTTCCACAAACACCTAACACTCTCAGACACTGATTGATGACTGAAGTAATTAAAAAGCTGGCTTTGAAATGTCTGTCAGTGTTGTTCCCGTAAATGAAGCCCTCTCTCTTTTCATTCTCTAAGGGGATTTGGAAGAAGGAATGGAAGTCAGTGCTTGTACTGATGGGCAACAGATGGCTAACGTTAATACCTATCTCAGCATTAATGGTGAAAGGCAAGAACATGTGGCACAAATGACTCTAGCAGCTGTTAATGGAAGCTTGAGTCTTCTAGCTCATGGATGCGGGGATCCAGTTCTTAAGGCTGAGGTGAGACCCTTCAGTGGCAGTTAACTCCAGTGGGATTTTTTCAGAATATTGTTTAATCTTTTCAGTTTGAAGGAACGTTTTCAAGGTGGGCTTCAGGTGAGTTTTGGTGAGTAACCAGGAAAAAAGGGGAATTACACAATTTTTAAATTCATAATAACATTATTTTTTGCTTTGGTGTGAAAAGATATCACGGGAAAGAACTAAAAAGTTCAGCCATACCTAGAAAGCATACAAAATACAGGACCCTCTCTAAAGTGCGTATCCTCTGAAGAAGGCAAGTAACTAAAGCAAGAGCAGCAGTAATGTGCCAGGGCTGCTCAACATGTGGGTTACAAACTGAGATTACAATTCCTGAATGTGCTTTTACTTCTAACAGCATTTCATATACTCTCTGCTTGGAGGAGGCTTTTTGGTTTTTCATCCTTAGACTCTTCTGTTCCCATTTCTAACCACTGAGTAATGCAGAAGTCATTTCCTCTGAAAATGGGAGACCACTGTGAATCTTTGCTGGTGTTTAAACTAGTACTAATGTTGAGTGATTCAGACCCCACAAGATTTTTTATTCATCTTCTCACAGTACAAACTAAATGAAATTGGGAGCCTTCTGAGAGCCAAACTGATGGAGAAGATGAAGAAGTTTGATGGATATATGTGGAGATTCAGGAGATCAGTAAGTATCTGTACGTCATCTGTGAAAGCACCATGAAACGGTCAGGCAGTGTTAATTAAAAATTATGATAGTACATGCAGTTGTTTTGGCTTCCTCACATATTGAAATGGTTAACCCTGTGCTAACCTGCACTTCATACATAGACAAAAAGCATGTTTCATGGTAAAGATCCTCTATCTCTGCACCAGCACTGAGGAGTTCAGAATAGCCCTGGCATGGAGTTAAGGCTTTCTTTGTGATCACTATGTATTTTGATATTTCTTCTTTTTTGGGGACCACTGTAGGTGCAGCAAGTTGATTTTCTGTCTGAAGCAGCTGGCTGGCCTTCGATTGCCTTGCAAAAGGTAGCAGGATTCCTCCACAGTGTGGGTAGAGCTGTCACCCAAGTGTGGAAGCAAAGTGGAATCAGGCAGATACTGAGAAGCAAGCTCCCGCTTTACCTGGAGAAAATTCAAGATACTGTCCAGCAAATGCAGAATGAATTGCAAAGTAAGCAAAACCATGCAAAGCAAAGAGAATAAGGACAATGTCAGTGCTGGGCGAAACAACCTCAAGTATAAAAGGTGGTGAACAGCACAAAGGTTTCTATTTGGATGTGGCAAAAAGGGCTAACTTTGGCTCTTAGTTTACAGAGTGGGAGCCTTGATGCAGTAATCTGGAAGTCACCTCAGTGTGACCACCTTTCTAATGGAATCATTGCAGAGGCGTTCTCTTGGACACCAGAGTCTGGGGTCGATCGCATGAGAACAGAGCCCTAATTCCTAAGCGAAAGCATTCCTGCTAACAGTTCCCTGGCAAGCATTTCCTCCCAAAGGGCCCTTGATATCCATCCTTGAGTTCTGAGTGCTTGGGGTAATCAGATTTCACTTGATCTGTTTTTTCCAGGTCTATCCAGTAGCCACTAATTTCTTGTTCAGCTGGACTGTGTCCCATACTGAGACCACTGAGACGAGTGATCAGCTGTAATTAGCCGAGAGAATCTTCAGTTCTCACAAGATTCAAACCTCACTTTGGGCCACTTACCTCTAGACTCTCCCACCCAAAAGTGGGAATTAGTTGATATACCAGGTTTGAAATTAGTTGTGGCCAAAGAGTCCTCTTACTGCTTCAGCAGAAGCGCTGGTGGTGGGACATTGCAAAGCATTCCTTATGTGTACTTCAGAAAGCAGCAATGAATTCATAACATAAGGCATATGAGTGGGTCAGGGCTACAGTGAAATGCCTCTTTCGGTTTTTCCTACCACCACATCCACACACACAGCTGTGAAATGGCCCTCACGGCCAGCAAAACAAAGCTGCCTTTTCCTGTTTTCTGTGTCCCTTCCTGAATTATGCTGGAAGCTGTGGGGAAACAAACAGCCACTTCGCAATGTACCAGCTAAGGTTGTTTGATGTTATGTGTTTGCTTCAGAGCCACTAGCAACTTTGAAGGATGCCTACTACGATGTAACCTTGAAGCCACTGGATGAGGTTTGGCAAGAGAAGACAGAACAGTACATGAAGAAAATCCAGGCTTTTTTACCCAAGATTGTAAAAGATACGTGGCTAATGGAACCAATCCAGGTGGCACTGAAGGTTGTGAAAGCAGGCTTGGATATGGTTGGTATACCTCAATTCTCCATTTTTTAATGGTTTGAAAGACAAGACCTAAAAAGCTAAGCCTCAGCTTTGCACTATGGATTCACAAAACACAGGTAAAGATGTTTATGGAAATCCTGCGGTTATCTTTCCAGATAACAAGCTTGTGCACAGCTCATTTACTGTGCTTGAAATACTTGGCCTGCTTTGGCAGCAGTACTTCTGTATCTGGAGGAGAGGTGGTTCTACTAATTTTGGTTGAAATCACAGCAGCAGCAATCTGTCACTTGTGTAGCTTTTGCTTTTCTTCTATAAAGAGGAGGGATTGTGATTCCCAACAAATAATGTACAAATAGGTTTGGGCTCTTCATGAAGTGAAGAGCACAAAGGAGGTATTGTGAGACCAATTTATATCAATCCTTTGCAAGATGCTGAAGCACATTAACTCACTGGTGTACTTTTAGTAATGTTATTTTAGGAGCAATACATTTCTGTCCATTATTTTCTGCTGTAGTGACTAGTGTCTGTCCTCTGGATATTAACCTCTAGATGACAAGGTGCTGTCAGGCCAGTGACAAATGCAGGAGAGACTAAAGTGCTATTTCACTGACTATTGATTTAAAGCTCATTACCAAGCTTTGAAGCCATACTGAAGTCCGTTCGTAATCTCCTTTTCTGGCTTGCCAACAGACTACACAGCAGATGCTCAGGTGGGCAGAGGCCATGTTTTCTAGAGCTGTGAGCGGGATCCGGAAGTCCATACTCAACCTTTACAGTTTTTCAGCCAGGTAATTGGTGTTTTTCACAGGATCCCTGCTGGTGGGCAGTGTTCTGATGGGTATGTGCACAGTTAGGCTTCATATCAGCTTATATGCTGAGGGTTGTGGGCAACCACCTGACCCATCTTCACTTTGGACACACTAATGCTCATTTTTGTTGGCTACCAGGACAGGATGTGTTTCAGAAGCAGCTACTCAGCAGCAAACAGAACAGCAGTGACTATGATAAGCGGCCTTATATGGCCTGGTGTGTGGCAGGTCTTGGCCCTGGCCCGTATGTTTTGCCATTCTAACCAGGCTGCAGTTCCTACGAATATCACTTACTCATTTCTAGTAATAAAGCAACTGCATTTCATTAGCTGTTTTTGTATTCTACAGGAACTGTTCGGTGGCAGTAAAACTGCCCGTACTTCCTACAGCAGACCACTCCCTGCATCTGGCAAATATTACTAGTTACCTCATTGAAGAAAAGCTGGTGAGGCCTCTCCAAGACCTCTACAATACCAACGTAGCTGCAGAGTATTATAGATTCAAACGGAGGATGCTGGAGAGTCCCTTTGAACGTAAGCCCTTTCCAAGTGCTGCTTTGTTTTTTAACTGGGTCTATTTCCACATCTAAATTTTACAAATTGTATTTAGAATACTAGTTTACAGAGAGATGGTCGCTAGTTAGTAACTTCCTATACGCTTTATAAATGGTCTTGTAAAGCAGTAATTGTATGTGTAATATCAACACTGGGTAAAGGTGACATGCAGTAATCGCTCCCCTACTAAATATTCAAGCAAATTTTGCAACTCTTTACACTTCCTACTGTTGAGCCTAGAAACCAGCAGGTGCCATTTATCTCTCTTACCTATAGCCTCTTGTGAGTTGATACCATGGGTCAGTGCCAGCCATACCTGTTGGTCCTGCTCCTGCCCTGGAGGCTTTGTCTGTACTTTGAAACTGGTGACCTCACTTCTGTTGTCTCTAGGATGAAAAAGCTCAGCCCTTCCCAAATTTCAGCGGCACTATTATGCTAAAGGACTGCATTAACTGCAGTCCCAACTGTCCGTTATAGGTAACAGCTTTTCTAGAGCGAGCCTTTTTCTAAAGGCTTCCTCCCAGTAGGCAGATACAACAGGTCACTGAGGTAGGTCCTAGTGACCAAACAGTCTAAGCGATACATCTGCAGGGGTTCCTGGGCTGTGACTCTGATGCTCTGGTTTGGCAGGGTATTTTTTTTGAGACAATTTATAGTCTTGCTGTTTTCTGCACAGGAATGTAGGGGGGGGGGGCGGGGGGAGTGCACCTTACAAATACGATGACTATCAAGTAGCATGCCTATAAATCAAGGTGAGCTTGAATCCTAATTCCAGTTTCTCAAAGTTTTCGGACACTCAGGTGGATCTATAATGAAAAAAGACATTATTAGATTGTTTCCTTTCTGGAGAAATTTTTGTTGTAGAGCAACTTGTAACTCATTGAGGTGTACTGGTCAGAGTATGCCAGCCAGGAGCATCCAAGTACTAACACAGCACTTGCTGCTCTGTGGAAAACTCACTGCTGTTTCTTCTGCAATACCGTTCCCTAGATCATGCCGTGTTAATGGGGACCAAGCATCTTATGACTTTTGATGGAAAAATTTATGATTTGGCATCAAAGTGCAGTGTCCTCCTTGCCAAGGATTTTGTTCACAACACTTTCACTGTAATACTGAATGAGGAAACGAGTAACTCGAGATCACTGGATGTGCAGATGAACCAGACCATGATCAGAATCTACCCAAGACTGAAGGTAGGTGGGCAAAGTCAAACATTACTCCTTTTCAGACCAGAAATTATCTTCAACCAGGCAAAAAACCAAACCAAACAACTCTTCAAAATATTATTGCTCAAAACATTAATCGGAACAGCTCTCATCTGTAAGTGCTAGAAAGTAACCACTTTTCAGTGAGGAAATAACTCCCCAAAACAAGACCCGTCTCAACTCCAGGGCTGCTTCTTTGCTTTCTGGGTACTTATAGTAAGAGAGGCTCAATGAACTTTTCAGCTTTCCTCTTAGGTGGTCTAAGAGAATGACAGTTAGAGCTGTCTGGAGAACAAACTGGGCCTGCAGCCACAGTGTACCTGGGAGGCTTTGTGCTTTCCTGCTCTTTCAGCAGTTTAACACAACCCTGTTCTCACTCCCTAATGAGGGGCTGAGCAGAGCTGACCCCATCCTACCTGCAAACCCAGACTGCGCTTGCCTGTCATTGAACTTTCATTGTGACATACATGAAATTGCATTTTCATTGTACAACAGATTTCCAAGAAGTATAACTTTTCCTTTATGGACAACAACTGCCAAGTCCTGGATCAATCTCGTGAGAAGAATACCACCACTTCAAGGAAAGAAACCAACAGAATAGAAGTGTCTAATCAGGAAGGAGTTTCTGTCTCTTGTGACTTCCAGTACGATCTCTGTACTGTCACTATGGCTGGCTGGCACCATGGTGAGTATCCATCATACAGCTTTTGTCAGCTCGTAGTCACTTTTTTCTGTCTCTCTGAATTATCATCACCTGCAGTACCAGCATGTGGGCTGTCTTTCACTTGCTTTTCCCCTCTTTGTCTCTACACACCCTGAAATTGGCCCCAGGCATCCTCATTACTGCCAAATAAAGCTCGGTATGCATCATTCCAGGAAGAACAGCCAGTGGTTAGCTGAGGGCACTACTGCTTCAGTGCAGAAAAGCAGAGAGAGAGCAATAGGGGCAGATGTACTGCAGTCAGCCCAACCCCACACCCTCTATGAGAATCCCTGTTCTGTAGCAGGCTGAAAGAGCACAAAAGAGGGAGGCCTAAAAGCTTGCAAGGTTTTTGGTATGCTTGGAAAACAGTCCTACCCACGTGCCCCACAGTACTCTAGAATTCAGCCCCCTTGAGCTTAGCAGAGAATGGATACTATGCTTGGATCTGGGCAGGAGAAGCAAATGAACAGCTACAAACGTTGAGGGCAGTGCAGGCTTAGAAAAATCCGTAGTACCCAAGCATACTGTCCCCCTTCTGCATCACAGCTGAGCTCTGCTGCACGCAATAACCAGAGCCCAGGGGCAGCTTCTAGAATTTTCCTGTTTCTACTTGTTTCAACTACTGGTTTACGCCATTTCAATTTCATTCCAGGTATTTCAGCTGGGCTTTTTGGTACCAATGATAATGAAGCTGGAAATGAATGGCTACTTCCTAATGGTTCCCTCACTGACAATGTGCAGGAGTTCACACAGAGCTGGCAGGTACTGAGCTGAAGGGCTTCTTTCTGTTCAGATTACCAGCAGTGCTGCAGCACAGAGGGCAACATCTCACACACTGGTTTGGCTGGGGTGAACTACAGCGAGATAGGGAAAACAGTAGCATACTGTATATAATTTGCTTTCCTGTATTTAACCAGGGAAAAGGCTGCACGTATTTGCTAAAAACCACACAAGAATCCCCTGTAGATGCTGGGACTTTTGGGGAGGGTTAGCTGCTACTGATTCACTTACCAACTTGCATAAAAGGGCTTCCTGTAATCATCCTGAATAAACGTTTTAACTTTTAGTCTTAGACCAGTAACATTATACCGCTTTGCTTCAAAGAGACTTAACCTTAATTCACGTAACTTATCTTCAGCTGACAATAATCTGAGAACATGCAGGTGTACTTAGCCATTTGGCAACGCAACTGCCAAAAAAAAATAAGCAGCCTGACTGTACTCTCAAGCCATGTTGATGGGATCCTCTAAATCCCCTCAAGCCTAATTTGAGAATCTACTAAAAAAAAGACAACAAAAACCAAGAAAACCTGAAACCAGCATCTTATTACTACTAAGATGTGGTGACTCTTCCCTTTACAGTCTCTCACCAGAAGCTAGCTGCGTTCTGGGCTCAGAAATGCTCCTATTTTCAGCTTTATGTCAGTACTTTAAAGGAAGATTGCTTCAAGTACCTTGTACTTTTCCTTGCTGTTGGGGAGACATTACCTAATGAGTCTGCAGCCTATGTTTATGTTAATAATGGCGTGGGATCATGACGTGACTGACTGTAGGTATAATTTTCTTAATCACTAAAAATATTAACTTACAATATATTTAGTAAAATGCAACCATCTAATGCAAAACTACCCAGAGAAGTTGAACTAAAAATAGCGATCAATTAAAAGCAATACCTAAGAAACTCACAGCCATAAACAAGCTGGGAAGTCATGTATGTCCTTCTTTAAGTGGCAGATGACATAATGGCTGCGCTTACCCTATTGATTGGTAGGTTTTAGTTGTAGGCCATGGCATCTTCGCAGTGCTGTGTACTGCCAAGAAAAATTTATAAATGGCTCTAGCTGAACTCTGTGCTGTTTGCAGTCATATCCCGTCAGAAAAAAGTAATAAAAAAGGACTGACTTGCCAATAATGTGCTGCTGTCAGACATCGTTAAAGCAGTGGCCAGAAATACCAATGTGCCAAGTCAGGAGTTCGCACAAAGTCTTAGAAACTTTTCTAAAGCAGGAAGAAGAGATAGTACGGTGGCAATACCTAGTTCAAACAGGCAGCATAGTCAGCTCTGCCAATAAAAAAATCTGTGCTTGCAAAATCCTTCTGGGCCAGAAGTTTTACACAACTATATGCAACACAGAAAGCAAAAATATGATCAGGTTCAATCTGGCCAGGTACTGCAGTCTGAAATACAGGCGCTCTGCACTGCTGGAGCCACCTCACATCGACCCATGAACTCAGACTGGTAACTTACTACCAGGAGCTTATTAAAGCCTTTGTCACAACATCTGACCTTACAAGTAAGATGAGCAAAGTTCTAGTGTTACTCCACCAGCTGCTGTACGAACTGAGGAGGTCAGTAAGTAGACTGCAAGTCCCTGACTCCTGCAGGGAGAGGGTTGCCTGAGAGATTAAACTGGCAGTTCATTTTTCTTAGTAATAAATAACTTGAGTTTGCACTTGCTTAAAGAACTTCTAACTCAAAGATTTGCCAGTAAATTACTAATTTAAAAAACAGTAAGTATCTGATCTGATCCAGACTACTAAAACCAGTGTCCAGTCAAAACAAATCCTAAGGAACTATAGCAAATGCTGCTCATTACTCGTTCTGTTAATATTTGCTATCATCAGCTTTTGACTGGTCTGCTAAGGGACCTGACCTGAACCAGGTACACCAAGAATCCATCCACATTTTATTATCCAAACTCACTTGTAACTGTAGGGACCTCCAGTTTGGGGGTTTTGGTGGGTTTTTTTAAGCTGCCTTGTTGTTTATTAGCTATGAATAACCCAGCCAGGACACGAAGATTTTTTTTTTCCCCCCCCCAATAAGAAGAGCTAGTAAAAGCACAACTCTGATGTGGCTTATATAAAAGACAACTAGCCAACTACTTACTGTGTCAGCAGCCACACACCAAAATCCTTTAGAGAATAACACGATCAATAGAAAAAGGGACCAAGTCTGTAATCTGTAATATTTATGAGACATACATTTTTGTTTATGACGAGTGCAAGGTACCTCTCAATATTAATAATCAATCAGCATTAATCAGAGCAGTGTACTGAGCTGCCTGTCTTCCTTCACGCCATCTCACTGCAAATCTGAAAAATTCACGCTACACTGATGTTTGGGGAAAAAAAACCCCACCAAACAAACCCCCAGACTTAAGTAATTCTGTTTTCCCAGGTGAACGAGTGCAGTCTCGTACAGAAGAAAGTGAAGCTGTGTCCAGTTACAGCTCAGCAAAAAGTCTGTAAACAGTTTTTTGAAGAATCACAGTCACTCCTTAGGAACTGCTTCAAAGTTGTAAGTATAACTTCAGCCCCCCAAGGACCACCTCTACACCCAAAGGAGTACACATAATCAGTGCAAGGATCTAGAAGCTCAGTTGTGGATAACTTTAGAAGTCATCAGAACAACATCCTTACAGGAAAAAACGGTGTTCTATCACCATAAACATAAACTAAGGTCCCTGACATCCACAAAATAGCAGCCTGACTTTGCATCACTTTTAAGGGTACAGGTCTAGACTTCGGAAATCAAAGCAACCCCTTGATAGTAGGAAGAGGATAAAGGCTGGTGAATGGTCTAACAAGAGGGGGAGGCACAAACCAGACTTCCCGTCCAGGTCCTGTGCAGCTGGATTGCCAGGTTGCTGTATGGGGAAGAGCTGTATGCTTGCACCCTGCACAGCACTGCTCTCACCAATCCCCCTTTCTTACAGGTGGACCCCCAACCATTCTACAGCATGTGCACATACGACACCTGTCAATCACAGGAGTTGAAGGCTGCCTGCAGTTTAGCAGCAGCTTTTGTTCATTTGTGCAACCGAAATTTTGTCCCGGTGGAAATTCCTCCTCAATGGTAAGTTTTGTTTCTTTTCACCTTGAATATTCTGACTGAATTGTGCCAGTACTTACATGGCTGTTACACAAGAGCACATGAGAAGATAAAACTAATGAATCTGACTCTGGGCATGAGCAAAAATGATCCTGCTCCTGGAATTAGTCTTCTTGCCCCTTGTCTATCTCACCCTTCCTGCTGCTGACGCAGCAGCATGCCATAACCCATCTGATTCATGCTCTCTTACAGCTTTCTTCTTGCCTCCCAATTTGCTGTGTAGGAGGCAGAAGGACACTTGCAGAATATGGTGTGATTGTCCCTGAGCATTCCACATCTCAGATATTATTTTTACTTTTTTTTTGTCTGAGTAATGCATGTGAAGTCATATTATCAGTAACACAGATTGTATAAACACACCAAACATACTCGGTGACCTATCTTTGTACCTTTCAGTCTCTTTTAATGAAATTTATCCATCTTCTTTAAACATAACCTAGAATTGTAAGAATATCAATACTTGTATTTTAATGCAGCTGTCATCCTAATAGCTGTCTTCCAGGAATCTGTTTAAAAATGCAAAGAAAGCTGAAAAGTCTGAGAAGAGCAGTAGTGCTGGCTTGAAATTCTTGGCATTCCAGTCCTTGCCCATTTCTGTTGTGACGTGTTCTGGAGAAGGTGCACATGCTGCTGCATTGCACATTGCTACAGAAACTACATTAGGACAGTTAGGGCTCTACAAGGGACTGGACTGCTGTGTTCTGCTCACGGGATCTGTATTACTTGGCCAGTAAGGAATCTTTCTGTGTAAATAAAAAATCCTGTGTAAGTCCACAGCCCCAAAATACTTGTAATAAAATTTAGTTCCCTATTTTCTTCAGCGTTAACTGTATTATTACTACTGCAGAGTTAGTGCCGGTACTGCCCAGTTCAGCGGTACAGTTACCGTTTCCAGTATGCCTTACCTTACTCCTGTCCAACTTAGCTATGGTGTAAGTACCACAGGAACACACACACACCATCTGTGCCCCAGAACTGCAGTGATCTGAAACTCCTTACCAGTTAGGGGTGGTAGCGGCTGTGTATTTCAGCATTTGATGTGTTATGGATGTTCTGTAGTTTGCACTTAGCTCTTTTCTACAGACTTTTTTATTAAGCTCTGTCTCCACTGGCTATTCTGTGTACAGTACCTTCTCTGAACTAGGGTATCTATTGACTCATCCTGCTATATAAATAATGATACATAAACTTGTATCACTTGAGTAATACTGACTGTTCACATACTGCTGTCTTAACATCTCCAAAACTTCTTTTATTCATCTGCGTTATGTTACCCCTTAGTTTAGACCAAAGAAGAACAAAGCCGTCCCTGAAATTTGCTGTATGCTTCTATCTTTTCACTGAAGGAACACAGGAAAGCAAACACACAAATTGTTGTCATACTAATTACTGGTACACTTGCCCAAGTAATAACTGAAGATGTTACTGTATTTTTTTACAAGACTGCAATGGAAACATTTTCTCTTAAGAAAATGATGGAATCATGCAGAAGAGCCAGTTGTGGTTTTGCTTGCAATGAAGCACTTGGGTTTACACTCCTAACTTACGCTCCTTGCTTTGCTAAGGCTTAGTAATGAGAAAACAGGATGGGATTTTTTTTAATATATGCAATGAGATGTTACTCATTTGCATTTGTAAACTCACTACCAGCTCAAATGAGTGATTTGGTGACTACAAATATGTTTGTGGCCTGCTTAAAAGAAAATATTTACAAGTGTTTTGCTGAATTCTCACCCACTAAGGCAGGGAGTAACTATCAAGTATTTGTAGACAATTGTGTTAGCCATGAAACAAAAAAACTAGAAAAAGAACACTCACTGCATCTGTAAGTGCATCACATGCCTATCTCCCATACATGGTAATAATACCTTATGCCTTCAGGTCACCCAGTGCGTAAGCAGTAGATGGCCATGAAATTTCTGAGCAGGCAGTTAAGTGGTTTCAATGTTTGTATAAACTGTTCAACATAAGAATATGAAATAGAGGGGCAAAATTTTGTTAAATCTGAGCCTGAATATTCAGTTGAAAACAGAGTTTTAGAATGGCTCAGTGGCCAAAAGATTGAAGTCAGCTGGCACTGCTCGTGTACATTATCCAATTTCTGAGGAAAGGGACTGGAATGCCAGCGGCTCACAAGCTCAGTGAACAGCAGTAACATGCTATTAAAGCATGTTATTAAACAGGCAAAGGATACACATGAATACAGGTATTTAAGACAAGAAATAACTCTATTCAGCTTATGGTGTGTGTCCCATTTGGAACACCATGTTTTCATTAAGTTGTGAACCCGCTGAGAAAAGTCCGGAGGTCTCTCTGTGGGGAAAAAAAATTGAAGGGCTGAGGAAAGACATGAGTTAAGTCTTTAACTATGTAAACACACTAAAGAGAAGGAAGTGTAACAGACCAGGCTGCAGTAAGGGAGAATTAGGTTTGATATTGTGAAAGAGTTTGTAGTGGCCAGACTAGTCACGCAGCATAACCGAGAGCCACCTCAGGTAATAAGAACAGAAGAGAAAATTGCAGTCAGAACAACTACCTCTACAGTACTTCCTAGAAGCTCATTCTTGTCAAGGATCTTCCATTGCATAGTTGAACTAGCCAGAGCCCAAAAACTTTAGTAATAATGTTGCTCTTCTCCTCCTAAATGTGAATTTACCATGAAACAGGAAGAATCTCCCATCTTTATTTCTGTTCAGTGTATCTAAGATAAACTGTATCTAAAATGCTAGAGTACTTTTTCCCCCCAGTTGTCTGATAATGTCATAAATACATTTGATGCTATTCTCCCCTTCAAAGATTTCTTGTAATTCAGCATAATAACAGCTTGTATTATGTGTCACTTGTTACTTTCTGTCCTTTACTAATCCCTTACCTGGATTTCGTCTCTTCTTCATTTCAGCCTGAGCCAGTTCTGAATGGCAGATCCCAGACCAGAAGGTGGAAAAGCCCTTTCAGCACCCAGAAGAGAAGAGCCTAGTTTAGGTAGTCAAGCTAGACGCAATAGTAGGGAGAGCAGTTAGTGTGAATGGACTATGAATCTAATACAGCACATACAGTATGAAAGGAAAGCTTTTCACCCAGAAACATCTCAGCATAAGAGGAATGATCTCAGAACAGTGACAAGGAACTATAATCAAGCAGTAAAAATTGGACATAAGACTACCAGTTACTTTAAAAATATTTGCCCCATTCAGTGGCAAAACTGCCTCTTCACAAGCCTTGAACCATAGCATAAATACATTTGAAAGATGACAAGAGGTCTTTTCCAGCTCACATGAGTACAAGAGGGCTACTCCATGAGAGCAGCATATCAGCTTTGAACCTGTGCAGAGATGCTGACTTCTTTTTTCTCCAGAACTGAAACTCAACTGCTCAGAAGTTCTGGAGAAAGCAATCTTTTTTCCAGGGAAGTGCCGCAGCATGCAAGAGGGCTAAGACAGAAGTAAGCTGGATAAATAATTGAAAGCATTTGGTAATTTTTTCATTTTTATGCTACTTGATTTTTCCCCTTGTCACAGTGCACATTGTTAAGTGAGAAACAGCTGCCTTGGTATCTGTTCACTGGTTTCACATTCTTCGAGTGTTGAGGACACCCTTCTCAGAAACCAGTTTACATGTTGGGGAAAGGTGGCTGATACCTATCCTAGTCATAAAGTAGTCTTAAGGTGTTCTAGATTAGATCGTGTTCTGTGGCAGTGTCTCATCTGTTAACTTACCTTCTATATTGTAGGTCTGTTGATTAAAAAAATGCATTATATTTCTCCACACCGTACCAGGAATGCGAGTACTCCTTAGGAAAAGGTAGCACTGCAGAAACCTTCAGATGGCTTTGCATAATAAGCATTGAAATAATGGTGTTGAAAACTGTGAAGTAATGTTTATAAGCATTTGACTTATTTTTATGCTGGTGTAAATTTTTAATTATTATTCATAAGAATAAAGTTGTCCTGATCTACAGAATTGGAATGGGCTGGTTTTAAATGGCTCCTGTAGTTGACAGACAAACACAGTAGCTGGCCTGTTAACCTGTGTATGTACTTGAGTCTATGCTCACCTTCTCAACACCAAGACTGCAGTTTTATACATAAAAATGCGTGATCTTCTCCCCAGTCACTTCCTGCATGCTAAGCACACCAAACACCTGAAAAAACACTGAGGTAACAGTTGCAAGAACAAAGTAAAATGTCAATAAGTAGGGCAAAAAATTCCAAAGATCTGCTTTCCTTTTCAGCTAAGGAACAGCTGACAGTGCAGCGAGGGAGACAGAACCACAGAAAAGAGCGTTTAGCTCTCTGCTAACTCCTGACAGCAACCCTGATACGGGTGGCGATACTGGGTCTCCTAGGAACTGTATACTGCATCACAGCTAGAGCACTGGCCTGGCTCAAGGACCAGCACGCAAAACCAACACCCCCAGGTCACCAGAAATCTCAGCCCCTCCTGTGGCTGTTCCAAGGGCTGTCCCCAGACACACGGCTGACCACAGCAGCAATAAATGGTGCCTCAGATCAGTAACAAGTCTGTACAAAGCACCATTTAGATAGAACAGGACTAACAGAATGGGGCGGGGGGGGGGGGGGGGGGGGCACAGCAGATGAGAGGGAAAAATCAACCTACAAACCACACCTCATTTTTCACTACCTTGTTCATAATTTGAGTTTAGCATTGATTTACAGCTTTCATGAATAAAGTTATGCTTCCATTTTTTTTTTTTGTATTGGCAGCTATGCCTTTCCTATGTGCCAGACTGACTGCAGGTGTTGGTGGAAGACAATCTCTTTTTCCTGCCTGTGCAGAAAATAACTAGCACCAAACACGCAGTAGTCTGTCACAGGTCAAGAGGTTCTTCAAATGAGCTTTGTAATACCTTTAATGAACCAAGGAAACCGTCCATCCAGATGATTTTTGTCTTAATCACTGCCTGGCAATCTCCCATCTTGGGAATGTAAAAATTGAAGTAATACACCACCCTTCCTACCTAACAAACAGAAGCAAGATGTTGGCTCTATCATAAGGCTGCTCGTGTTAGCAAGTGAGTCTTTTGATACAAAGGTGTCAGAGGATTATTTGGGGAAGCACCTTCCAGCAGTCCCTGATGGCTGGACAGCAGCCTCTCTGACTGCTGCAAGCTGACCTTCTCCTGCAAGGGAGTGTGCCAAATGAGCTGATGATGCAGGGCAAAAAACATCCCTCAAGCCAACTAAAATATGTCTCATTCCTCACAGATGTGATCCTCCAGAAAGGATCCTCTTGGCAGGATTTGACTGAATCACTTCTTAGATTGATACATCACTTTCAGTATTTCAAATCTGACATTCTTCTCTGCACCACCCCTGACTTTATACAGCAACTGATAATACTGTGCATTTTAGACCACCTAAACTGAAGGAATCTGAAATGTTTAGGGTTCAGATGAAGGTAATACAGTACACAAACTATGTTGTACTATGGAAAACACATAAAATCCACTGAATAGCTCATGGATCTACACATCACATAGTATCAGTGGCTCTGATCTTGCCTCATGGCTTGCCAGAGCTCAGCAACATCTGCATCTATAACTTATGCCGATCAGAGCACCCTGAACACAGCCACCCAAACACAGCTGACCTTACACAAGTACATTCTTCCAAGTGCAAGTATTTTCAGTGCCTACAACTCACCTTCACCATGTCCTTTATATAGGTCATACACAGAAACTCCAGATCTACAGAGTTCACAGACATTTGTACATACCACACAAACTCCTATGCCCCAAATGCAGTAGCAAAGTTGGGGTTTTTGAGGCTCTATCATTGGCTGAGGAAGCCTGAAATACACAGAGCCTCACAGTACTGCCAGATGCATTCCCCAGATACTGGTATGTGCTCTGACCTAAATCCAGGTTTGTTCCAGTTATGACAGAACTAACACAGTGTGCACCAAAGTCTCCCTGCACAGAACTAACACAGTGTGCACCAAAGTCTCCCTGCACTCTACAGCCATCCTCCTGCCCTCTTCAAGGTCCAAATACCGAGCACTCAGACCACGATTGCAGCTTTGACCTCCATAAGCCAGGGATAGCGAAGCCCCTCACCCTGCAATTTCTCAGGTGCGTGCTCTGCTGTATGGCAGCAACAAAAAATCACAGACAAACCCCCAGAGACATGAGTTAAGATGCAGAAAAGGGAAAATTCCCACTACCCAGCAAAGCCCTACAGTGCCAAACTGTGGAAACCCAGATGAAGCACTTCAGCCTGACCCTTAAACCTAGGTGGTACAGAAGCCACCAACAGCCATAAGCAGCATCAGGCACTCATTAGGTAAAGCACAGCTAAACTGAAAGCAATCACTAGAAGTCTTTTGGTTAGAAGCTTAACACTCAACTTCTTTGCTAAGAGTGTCTTTCACTTCAAATTCCTAGCAAAGCACTTTTTAATGCGAACTGTCATAAAAAGGATCCAGTCTTGCTTTAAAACCCTTAAAAGTTACTATTTTACTGATGTAGGCACAGGCCTTTCTGAAGCACTACTTCAGTTCAGCAGCACATCTCCTTCCAAGCAACATTTATAGCTTCATACTGATGAAACACATAAAACTTGCTAGGGGTTGGAACCAGAGCTTATGTCTGGGTTTCTGGTGAGGTCCAATGTATAGTACAGAGCCAGACAGATACTGGAACACCCTAAATCAAACAAAGAAACCCCAGATGCTTTGACTCATGAGCCTCTGGATGCGAGAGGATGGTGAAAGATGCTAAGAAAGCCTCTACAAATCAAATCCTATATAAATACAACTTTTCAGATGTATTCAGTGACTACACATCACTGCCAGATGGACTGACAGCAGTTTCACTCCTGACAGCCACTACGTCATGCACCCATCAACTATGTATGACAGGGGCTGCAAGCCCTACTGAATTCTGCCGTAAATTTACTCACACTAGCAAGGATGCAGCAGACCTTTTAGCTCTTAATTTCCACAGTTTTACTGCTTAGTTAGAAAGCACAGCAAGGTGAACTTACTTGGAACAAGCTTCAGGTCCCTGGCATAAGCAGCATTCAGGTGCAGAAGTATAGATTGCCAGATAAAAACAGTTGCCAGCCAACAGGCTGAACATGTGGATCATTTCTGAAAGGCTACAGCATTCCACAAGCGGATCTTTTTCCAAGCATTAAAAACAATAAATAAACCCAGACTGCCAAAATTCAGTATGCATGTGTGTTTTGGCATTTCTTCGGCAGGGTCTCAGAGCACAGGACTTCCATTATACAACTGCCTCTGATGAGGTCTGGTGTGGAATCGTAAACGCAAGGGTGGAATCGCACTCTGAAATACAGTCCTGAATCTGTAAAGATCCCATTTAGAGATCTACTTAAAAGGCAGTATTTAATTCCCATATGCTTTGAAAACATAATCCCACAATTTTTAAATCTAGTTACCACCACTTGATTGTCGTCTTACATTTATAGAGTATAACCAGAGAGCATCTTCCCTTCCTAGAGGCATTCCTAATTAACATTAACTGCACTGCTGCACCATACCGTCCAACCTACAAAGCTGTACCACATGGATAACGCAATGCCTTCTCTAGGACTTAAAGTCTCTTTAGACAAGAGGGGAAATAAAGAGTCATAATAGTTCTGCTTTTAAAGGTTTTTTTGATTTGACTTCATAGTTCGGTTTTTTTTCCACAGGAGCAGGAAAGAAAGATAAAAATAAAATATATTTAAGAATTACTTAAACGACTAAAAATAGCACATATCGGAAGAAGAAAGGAAACCTTCAAAGAGAAAAATGCACTTTGGCACAGCAAGCTTGTTTCATGAGGTCATAAAAGTATTTGCGTCTTGACCCTGGAGAACCTATTCCAAGGAATCCTGCATCACATCTTTTCAGTTAATTTCACTCCACTGGAATACACGGTTATCACTGAACCACTTTCAGTATTTCAGAAACACAGAAACCAGAGAGGTATTTAGTCCAAGACTCTGCTTATAGTTAGAATGAGACATTTGTCTCACAAGTGCAGTTTACTGACGTGGTTATTACTGAAAAACACAGGCAAAGATACTATTTCCAACCACAGTCTAAATGGACTGAAACACATTTTGTGTTCATTCCACTTATCAAGCTCACCCTGGTAACACGAGTTCTGTGCACCCTTTGCTGCCAAGAATACAATGCTACAGGAACGACTATCCATGTTATTCCTAGAAACAGCAACTAACATATGCAGGAACATGGAGCCTTCTTCATAGCACAGACATGGTACTTGGAAAGAATCAAGTGTTTCTCAAATCTGCTGGTATATAACTCTGTGCAAATCCTCCACTTCAAGGCTCCACATACTCTTATGCACAGGGTTTTCGGAAAGATCTGTCATCTTTATTGCTCGGAGAACAGGCTCTGGACTGCAGGACCGCACGACACCCATCACCATCACATACTTGCCTAAAAAAACAAGCAAGCATGAAATTTAATTAACCTTCGTACTTTTAATTCAGAAAGCAAAGTATTTAAAACCAAGTAAACAGTTTGAATTAAAGCTACCAATACCTGTACAAAAACTCAAGCAACTAAGATTGCTTAGAACTAAATTTCAGAAAAAGACTTTGTTATCCATACAGCTATTTTTACAGACGATTTTACTAATTTTCACATACAGTAAAAGTCAAAACCAGCATGCAAGTCCTCCTTCTGCTGTGCAAGCAATTCAGAAGACTGAAAAGTAAGCAATGTGACTATTTTGTACCACAATTCCTGCAGTGCTGCCACCCAGCACTTGCCAGCTGAAGTAACAGTACTGGTGAGGGGAAGAAAAAAAAAAAGAAAAACCAAAAAAAACCCCATCCCTATCCTTGTTCGTAGCTGCACAGCTCTCCTCTGCAGCACCCCAGTTTGATCAAACATTTCCCGTAACTGTGGAGAGCTGAAAACAGGCCCTATCCTTACTGGAACTCGGAGGAAGACAGTATAAGTCTTCGCGCTCACAGCCACAAAGCCGCCCCCCTGCTGCAGCACGCGCTGCTCCTGCTGTGACCCTACAGCAGCACAGCTTTTTCAGGATGCCTCTTCTAGGAATGTTGGTGTACGTGAAGGCATGTGTTCTGTGCAGCTGCGCAAGCTCAGCGTGCCCCCAGAGGCATACCTGACCCACGGGCAAGAACCATTATTGCTCCATGTAGCCAGTGGGCATGCAGGCCTGCTACAGCCTCCTGTCTTCGGAAGACGGGAGCATCGTTACATTAGTGGACGTGAGATGCTTCGCGTACACATGCCCGGGAAAGCCGCATCTGCTTGGCCCACGGCGCAAGCGAGAACGCCCTCGGCCTCCCGTACGCAGGGCGTAGGCGGGAAGGTGCCGCCGCACCCACCGATCCCGGGCACCGCCGCAGGGGCTGCGTGCCCGGCCCTGCCCTGCGTGTGCCCCACGCCTGTGTACCTGCCCCGCCCGGGGCTCCTGCGGCGTGAGCTGGGGTACCCGCCGGGCACCAGGAGGGAATGTGCTGAGATACTTTCAAATCAATACCGGGAGGGAAAGCGCGCCGAAACACCCGGGGAAAGCTCCCATCCTCCGGGGGCCACCCTGCGCCCGCCCCCCGCACCACCCCCACCCCCCCCCCCGCGCCCCCCGCCGGTACCTGGGCTGAGGCAGGGCCGCCCTTTGGGCACCTCCTCCACCCCCAGCACGGTGAAGGAGCCGCTGCCGTCCTGCAACCGGGCCGAGCCGCCGCGGGCGCCGCCACCCTCCACCTCCAGCACCGTGCCCTGCATCCACACGGCCCGCAGGCGCAGCGACGCCCGACCCGCCTCCGCCCGGCCTAACTGCCACGTCCCGTCAGCGCCCCGCACCGCCCCCCGCAGCTGGGCGGCCAGCACCTTCACCGGCGGCCCCGGCGCGGCCCCGTCCATGCTGTGGCGGCGGAGAGCCGCCGTGAGGCGGATAAGGGAAGGCCGGTGCCCGCCGCGCGCAGCCGCTGAGGGGAAAGGCGGGAAGTGGCACGCGGCCTACCCCGCCCCAACAACAGACATTGGCGGCGCCTTAAGGGCCCCCCGGCAGGCCCCGGCCCCGCCACCCGAGGGGAGGTCCCGGCGGCCCCAAAGAGCCCGGCGGCAGGGCTCGGGCCGAGGGCTGCGTTACTTTGAAGTAAAGCTAGGGAGTAGCACTCTGCTTGCGTGTGCGCGGTGGCTGGGCCGCGCCCCGCCCGCCGGTCCCATGAAAGCGGCATTCAGAGCGGCTCGGCGGTGTCTGCGGCCCGCTCCCGCGGGGCGGCTCCCCGCCACCGCCGCTCCGTCAGCGACCAGCCATTCACCTGGTGATGGCAGAGGGAGCGCACACACCCTGTTCTGCAGAACTGGACACGCCGCCTCACAACCCCAGCGCATCTGCTGCCGAGTTTTCTGCGTTAAAACCGAAAATGGCTTAGCTGGGAAATGAAGGACTTGGCACAGGTGTGCGGGTCTGGATGCAAATCGCGACAAGAGAAGTTACTCCCGGGCTTCACCTGACGCAACGCGCCACCCGAGCACAAGCTGCTCCTGTGGCTGGATTTGTGACTTGCTGAAAGAAGTGTGCGAGTCACCAGACAGCTCTGGGCCAGCGCCCCCCTCTTCCACCGGTCATAGCCCATTAAGATCCTCACCAGAGTTGCAGACCAGCTGGTTCTCATTTCACCCGAATGCAATTCAGGATCGACCCCCTTTACGTGTAAAAACTCATGTAAAATCTGAGTCAGTAGCTGGTTTGAGCAGAAATACTTTTTGCTTATCTCAACTTCATCTGAATAAAGTTTCCCTGCAGACTGGTTTCTGCTCCTTGCCCTCACCTCCGGGTTACGCTAGTGCAAGGCTTGCCCACACTTCCCCACAGGCTGCTGGAGCCATCCCAGATATTTTTCCACAGCATTTCTTCACTACTTCACAAGAAATGATCACTTCATGTTTACTATTTACTTGATGAAGATCCTCCAGTTTCTTGAGAAAAATTAAAATGCACATGCTGATTTTCTCAGGGATGCTTTCAGGATATGTTTCTTGTATATACTTTTATGGAAATCTGGAGCATAATGCACTGAAAGGATAGGCAGCTTTAAGCTGGAAGACTTTAATACTGATGCATGTTGAAACCCCTCCAGACTTGCAACAGATGGAACAATGTATACAGAGCTTAGCTTTTTCCTAATTGTTTATTGCACAACAGAGCCAATTAGAGACTGCTTTAAAGGATGAATTGCCTTAGAGAGTTTCTATAATCACCAACTTTTACGGTATCAATACCAAGGCCTTTAAGAGTTTATTTGCTGTCTGTTTGTATTACAGACTGGCTAATTTGTTTTGCCACAATCTGAAATCCTTGAAATGTTATGGTTTCCTTTGGGTGGGTGGATTGTCATTTCATTTAGAAAAGAAATTTAGCCAAGAAATAAGCTAATGGAAAAAACACCCAGGAGAACAGAACTAAGAAAAAGAAAATAACCAGGAAAACCAAGGGGATAGGTTCCTCAACTTCACAAGTTCTGTTACCTACAAAAGTGCAAAATGGGTGAAAGTGCAGAGAACTGACTCCCCTTCGATCATTCTTCCTTAAGCAGATGTTGCTCTCCATTAAAATAGCCAGTTTGTTTTGAGTAGCAAAATACATCAAAAGACCTTCTTATCTACTCACCCATCATGTTATGAATTATTTATTCAGCTTATCTTTTTTCCAGAGATACTGTCTGTTTAGAGACATTCTGTAAATGGGACTTTATTCCTTTTATAGTGTAAGGAAGCAGTTAACTTTCTGTTACCATTTACAGTAAGAATAAAAGGTAATAATGGTAATAACAATAAAAACACTGACATCTAAGCACAATACAGAATCATGTAATCTGGCAATCAAATCATGTGGGTTACAGGAATAGAAAGACGTTAGATGGTTACTGTATATGAATGCAAAATTTGAGTGAGGCTCACAGGAGAATATTTGTAATTTATGCCCCTAAGCTGCAGTCACTTAACAGCATCAATATTTCGTTTCACATAAAAAAAACCCTGTGCCAAATATTGATAAAAGTATTGTATTCCTATTTGTTACTGTATAATAGGAGGGCCTAATGCTTATTAAGCCATTAAATTTACAGATGAAGGCAAGACCCCTACAAGACTGTAATCTCCAGGAAAGACTAAAAGGTCCCTTTTAAAAGATTTTCCTTGAAGAAACCGTGTTATGAGACGGGCAGGAACACTGGCAATCTGCACCAAGAAATAGATCTGTTTCCTAAACCAGAAAATTCTTATCTTTCAGTAACATTATAGTGAATTATCTGCAAAGCTGGCTTAGCTCAGCATGGAGACATGTTCTGCAGCTGCGGAAAAATATGTCTGATGCCTCAACAGAATGTTTTCTGGAGATGATCTTCCTCTGATTTAAGGGTAGCAGAGGAAGCTCAGCACACAGTTGGAAAAGGCAATGAGTTGGTGGCTGACAGGCTGTAAATTAGACTGGATTAAACTTAAGCACATTTTCTGAGAACATGCTGGATGAGTCAATTTTGGTTTGTGTGGGTTAAAGAAGGGATCAATCTCTCCATGCCACTACACTATGCGCCATTCTTCAGAGCATCTTCAAGGACATTATTCCTCACGCTGACATGCACATGAGTGCTGTCACAGTATGGGTAAAAGAAGGGTTAGACTATGCAGAGATAAGATAGTCCAGAGCATAGCAGGAGCCAGGTCTCCCTCAATTACTCTGGCATTGTTGTGTTGGTATTGTGTCAAGAGCACTTAGAAAAGAATTTGTCCCTAGATGTCCATGAAAAGAGATTTTCAACGAAGCAGCAACTTGAAATTTTCTGTCCAGCTCAGAGCTTTTCACACTCTTACTGACAGTACTACTTAAAATGGAAGCAATTTGCTGCTCCCACTCTAATTTTGGTAAAGGCTGATATTACACAATCAGAAAAATCATTCTTGCCCTTAGCCAGAAATTCTGATATTTCACAGTCTTTTGACCTACCCAAAAGAGTTTAAAAAAGATCCCAGTCCGTTGGTTAATGTGTACAGAGAAGATTCTTTAGTTTTATTTCTCAGTTTCTCTTCCCTAGTGCTGAGAAGTCACTAACTGGATTTTTAAAGAAAGTTTTGTTTTATTTTTTTTAAGAGTTGGAATCCAAGCAATCAGGATTTTTTTTAAATGTTATTTTTAGTATTTTTAAATACTTGCTTTAGAAAGAGGGGTATCTGGAAGATCCACAGATGAATGGAAGAAAACAACTCATGAAGCATGGAGCTGCTAAATATGATGGATCACAACGGTAATGTCTGCACGGCGCACAAATGTCCATAAAACAGGTACTATAGAAAAACTTCTCGTTGTCAGCCCAGAAGCTCAGGGGATTCAAGTGTGGTGGGGACAGGCCAAGGGCAGCTCCCCACCTGCTCTGTTCTGCGACCTGCTGGCCGGTGCTGCTCTGAGTCAGCATCTCTTGCAGACACTGCCTGCCCACAATCACAGAGAGAACTGCAGAGTGATGCGATTGTGTCTTTTATATCTTCCTTCAGTAAAAGGAGGCAGCATACAGGAAGCTAAGCATGACAGAAGCAAGAAAGAGAGCAATACTCCATAAGTGAGAAGAGGGATTTGAGACAAACTGTCTTCCTTTCCCTGGTATCATATGGAGCTTCATTGAAGGACAACTTTTAGCACAGACAAGAACTGACAAGTTTCATCTTTACGAGATCCACCCTGGTTTATTGCTTATTTTCTTATCCTGCACACAGAACTATATGAAACAATCACAAGAATATAAATTCAGTTGTTTCCTGGTGTTTATTTGGTACTGCATAAAAGATTCATGTGGACATGCTGACATGCTGGATGAAGTCTGGAAAACCATCCTGATTCTTCAGAGTTTTTTTTTTTTTAGGCTTTCTCTTCATCACTTTCATCACTTCTCTTCATCATTTAATTAATTATTTTAAATTAATGGGTCAATGGGTTCGAATTAATGGGTTGGAAGTCAGTCATTTGCATCCTTAACTTGAACTTCAGCTGCTTGTAATTTATGCTTTGGGACTTCATGCTTTGGATCAGTCTGGCAGAAAGATGCTAAGTTATGTTCAACCAGCAATTTCAAAAGACCTGGAGCCAGGCAAGTCATCTGCTGAAACAGGAAAACTCTAGGTGCAACCTGCCAAAGTTTTAGTTAGCAGGTAGCTCTGAGTAAGTGACATTTTAGAAGTGACAAGGTAAATGTGAGTGACAGACATCATAATACTACTACTAATAAGAAGAAGATTCTGGTCTCTTCCGTAGTGTTGTCCTGCCAGAACTGCATGGAAGTCACTCTAGATAAGATGAAGTAGCTGTTGTGGCAAATGCTATCAAGCAGAGCATTAGCAAGGCACCCTCTCATGCTCTTTTTTCTTGAGAACCTAATACAGATGCTATACATGGCATGTTAGCGCATGCTTAGTGGAATCAGTAGAGAATATGGCAAGAGTCTTCCTGCAGCCTGGAGCTGAGAGCTGTACCCAGTGTGTGGCAGAGGATCTGTGTCATCTGGCTCAGGCACCTCCTCAGAAAGGGTGGAAACCTTAGCTTGTACAGCCAGCCTTAACACAAGAAATTACTTCACTGCTCTCACTGTCATGCAAACTTAACCAGTTGCAGTCACTCACCACACACCCCCACTGATGGCAGTCTGCAGGTTATGAAAACAGCACGACACTCTCCAGCCTAGCTGACTCATTTCATTTACAAAGAACACTTAGTGGAAATGCTTAGAGAGCTCCAGTTGCATTCTGCAGAACTGGGTGTCACCTGTTTATTTCTTTCCATGCTATAAATATGCTGGTATGTAACTGACATAAATCAGTCTTCTATGGAATACGACTATGACATGATGACAAAAAAAAAAAAAAAAAGGAATTGATCATAGTCTTGTCTTTACTAGTATTGCTTTCTGCTCTGGAAACGGTCTGTAAAGCTGACTTCCAGATGAGCTTATTCAACCTCCTGCACCAAGAAAAATAGAATTCTTTTTAAATAGGAACTACAAATGGCATACAAGTATTAGCTCTGCATCCTGACTGAAATGAAGCCAGTAGCCAGGAGACCTTCAGTTCAGCCTTTCTGACTTCATTTCACTTCATAAAAGAATTGGATGTTTAGGAGAAGCTTAACAGGACTGGCAAGCCCCTATAACCAGAGCGGGGGAATACAGACCTTGGTGTCCTGCCTTGACAGATGCTGGCTTTGCATAAATACACTGATCAGCATCATCAGCATCCAGTTCACCCAGTGGAGTGAAAGCAGAATAATTTTCCTAAGAAAATAACCAGAGAGTGGCATTGTATTTTTGGAAACAAAATCTGAGATGTCAAATATTAGAAATATACATAGAAGCCAGTAAGGTTGAGAAGTTACAGCCGTTCCACAACATACATCGGCAGGATTCTGCAATATTCAAGGCCTTTCAAAGATTCATTAATTGAATTTCTGGTGCTTAGTAGGGAGAGGCTTTTACTAAGAGTCAAATTTTCAAGCAGGCAACATCTTTCTCAGGTCCAACCAAAGAGACTATCTCTCCCTACGAGCTCTATCTTGTTTAAACTGAAAAAATCACAGCTACACCACTACCAATCAGGGTAATCTGAAATCAATAAAATGTTAGAACAGGATTAAAAGAAGTTGAGTTTTAATGTAATGACTCAGCAATTTTAAACCAATCTCACACTCAGCACACACCTGCATTCATTCAGGAAAAAAACTTTTGGAAGTTTAACATCAAGCTGCTTAAAGAGGAAAGGTTGAGGTGAACCTCCAAAGTTCATAGGAAGCCAGAGAAGAGAAAGCCCACATCTCTGTGGCAGTGTGAGGGAGTATTTTGCAGTGTCTTCAGGAGACAGATGTTTGACAGAGGTTTGGTGGCAGCTGCAGGTCACTGGCCAGGCAGACCAGTCAGCTGTTTTATAGTCACTGAAAATCTGTATGAAGAGTCAATACTCCTCACTATTCCCTATGCTTAGCCTATGCTTTTGACTTGTGTTCCACGGGCTATCACCTAAGACACAGGTGTGGTGACTGTCCTTAACTAACCAAATTCTTCTCTGAGATCAGAGAATCTCCATGAAAAATGGCTGCATTTATTGTCTATGAAGCAGTGACTAAAGCCTTCCCCATGTGATTGCCTGGGGATGTTAGACGAAAGGATCCTGCACTGGACACAGGGCACTAGCAGCACAGGCATCCTCTTTAGAAGCTGCTTGTGAACAACTGGTCTCCGGACTCACCTGGTGCTGGCAGTAATACTGGGATGAAGAGCAGAAATGGCCTTGATTGGAAGAATGCTGCTAAACACTGAGTGGGAAGGCACTGGTATTGGTACTTCAGAAAGCAAAAGTTAAAATCATAGCTGAAGGAACAGCTGGCCTTGTGCTTCTCTGCAGTGGGGAAGCAGAGCATGAATTCAGAACAAAGAGCCGAATGACTGAAAAAGCAAGAAAAATATAAAGAGGAAATCAACAGCGTGAAAATTTTGTTTAAAGCTGCTCAATAATAGCACTTATGGTATTATGTACTTCAATGGACTGGGGACTAAATAAGCTTGGTTGTTCGATTTCTTACATTATGGCGTGCATTCTATAAAGCAAGGTTCAAAAATGGAAGTAGTTACAAGCCTGGAGTTAGAATGCATTTATTGCCATACCACCTACAAAGAGCAGCTCACTCCCCCAACTGCTGGCATGAATGAATGAATGAATGTTGTTATGTACAATAGCATTAATTTTGGATGAAAGTCACATTAGTGTTTGAGCTACATAAGGCCTATATATCTCTTAATAGGTCTAAGAGAAGGTATAAAATGGTAACTAAAAATCACAGAACTCTCCCTAAATCAAGACATTCAATGTATAACTGCTGAAATATGTTTTCACATTCTTAGGCTTCTTTAATTTATTCAAAAATCAAAAGACACAAGATTGCATGAGCCAACTGGGAGACATCTCATCAGTTCACCTTAGAAAGACCTCTACAACTCATATGGAAATGTCACACTTTAAAATATAATTTGACATTAAAATGTCACAAACTGCCTCCACCTCTTAAGTGTTTTTAATTACAGGTTCTAGTTTGTACAGAAACTCTCTAATTAAGACTCATCTCTTTGCCCTAAGCCCAGAATATGCAGGGTCAAATATGAATTTGATGGAATGAAGGTCAGACTTATTGCTGGCATTCAAGTCTTGATCAACCATCACTTGCAACTGATCCAAGAGCACCTCATGGTATTCAGTTACTGTTAAAGTAAGTATATCTACTGGTGCTGAAAGGTTTTCATGAGTTCATTCAGTGAGACTCTAGACTTTGTGTCATGAACTAATCAGGAAAACAAAATGAACCAGAGGAACATACAAAGAAATTGTGAAAAGGACCCACTTCAAGGGAAAATATTAAAATCGATTCTTATGTATGGATAACCTGACCTTTCTACTGAACTGATGGTTGTGATGAAGATTGCAGTGAGGCAACCACTTATTATCAAAACAATTATTTGTCTGAACAAATTTAAATAATTATTAATGAATATTAAAAATTTATATTTGAATTTTTGTGGATGGCTAAAACATATATAGTTGTGCAACACTATGGCTACTTCTAAATGTAGCTCTCTACAGGGCAGCCCTTTGAAATAAACAACAAAACTTGGACTTGAAATTCAAATACAAGCAAAACGCGACTCTTCTGGGATTCAAAAATATTGAAGCCAAAAACTTAGCAAGCTTTCAGCTTGTCATGAAAAGCAGCAATAAATGATAAGAGCAAAACCAGTATGCTGTATTTTCAAAACCTGACAAGCCCACAAAAACAGACCCACATTAGTGCACTCTATTGCAAAAGCCAAAAGTGCTTGTTTTTTTCAAAATAGAAACTGTCAATACTTTAAAAGCCAACTAGGAGACACGAGTTCAGTGCAGATGGTGTCTAAGATTCATGCAAATGTCACATAGCATCAAGCGGCTGTGCAGAGCAGGCATCACAATGTGTACACGATTTTGCTGCCTCCTTTGGAATTTGACGTTCCAAACATCAAGCACTTATATTCAAATAATTTCAAATTTTTACAGGTGCACTTGAAGATCTATAGCTCTGCTACAATCTGACAGATATGAATTTCAGGCAATAGCCACTTTAGAACGGAAAAGGACAGCACACGACCTCGGCTTTGCAAGACAAAGCTCATCAGAGTACTGGGGCTCAGTTACCGGTTACAGCTTCATTTACGAGAAACCCTGCAGGGTGAAAGTGAAAGGCACAAAGCAGTTTCTTTTTCTTATTGACAGATGTCTCTAGTCTGACTATGCGTTATCTAGACTCTTTTAAAAGATAATACTGTGATTACTAACAAACAACCCTAACATGTGGGTTAGGTTATTTTCATTTTCATTGTTTTCATAGATTTTAAGGCTGAGCAAGAATTGAATAGACAAACCTACTTCAGATTTACATGCATTCTAGCGGCTCCAGCTTTTTCTTTGCTGGGAACTCAGTGGTGTTTCGGTCCGCTCCAGACCATAAGAGCCTCCAGCACTCACCAGTGGAGTTAAGGAGGCTGAAGCACAGTCAGTATTGTGTTCATGATGCAATCCCTTTTACGCTTATTTCTTCCAAATTAAATACTTGGGTGGTCATCTGGGCAATGGCAAAAATATTTTCCAGGCCCCTTTTTTTCCTCCATCCAGGATGGTTAATAATGGTTAACCATATCAATGAAGGAATTAATAGCTCACAGCAGATATTTTTCAAACACAGCTGGGCTGGCCTCGTCACTCCCCACTTCCACTGCTTTGCACTGCACGGTAAAATTAGGCATGTAAGTATATAGGTTAGAGTCAGCATATATAATGTGGATAGAGCTCATAAAATACTTTGGCTGGCCCAGTTAAGTTACAGTATACGCTACCTATAAAACCAGCACTCCTTGGTATCAATGTACTGATTCTTCTGACTTCGACCCTGTTCTGAAAGGTACACAGTGCCTTGTGAGACATGCTACGTACTTTCAAGCCTTCTTTGGTATCAGCCTAAGTAATGGTTGTGTGCATCTTGCAAAATCAAGGCTGGGAAGAACAGTCCTTATTAAGAAAATCTCTAAAGTTTACAGTCGCAGGAGTGTTCATTTAAATAGTGCCACGTTTTACTCAAAGCTGGCAGTGTTCTGTGAATGTCCCTTTTGCTCGTGGCTACTTTCCCTTCTGTTTCTTATAAACATCATTGTACTAGCCTGGATTCTGTCTGGACACACGATTGTCTGGGTCAAACAGAAATTCCAGCCAAAGGAAACAGAAGTGAAAGTAATGAGAGAATCTTTCTCATTCATCCTCTGATCTGTAAAATAGATGTGTTTCCCAGCCATTAAAACAACAGAGCTCCCTCCACCAGTACTGCAAACTTCCATCACACAGCTGTGGAGTGTTGCAGACTGTACCATTTGTAAAGAGCACTTGTAAAGCTGTGAAAGAAGCAGTGCCATGAAGTTCTTACTCCTAAACTGTTGGGGAAAGTTTAAGTTTCTGTTCTTGAGCTCAAAGCTGTTTGCAGGTTTTGCAATGATCTCAAACTCTAGTTTATGGTCTGTTATCTTGCATCAAGCCCGTTAAATTCCTGGTATGTGAGTAGGAAAGGGTGTACTGTTGCTTTTTTGTTTCATAAGTAAAGTTACAGACAGATGCTTTAGGAGCAATGGTTTTATCTTTGCTGGTAGCCATTTCTCATGCAGACACATACTTGAGAACAAGTTTCCATCATGGCTTTCGTTTCACTGGTTTTCATTCACATTTTTACATTACCTGCAAATGTCTCCATATACAGCACCTCAACTTAATAGCTCTAAAGTTGTATCTTCATGTTGCAGCTCTGTATAAATGGGCAGACTGTGCATTTCAGAAGGTAAGAAATGAACAGGCTTTGCATGAAAAGGCCTCTGGAAAGCGGCAAGTCATATCCTGGGTTCAGCCTTGGTCCTCTGACCCAGTCAGACAGGAGTGAGATTCTGCCTCCTGTTCCCAGCTTTTAACAAGTGCTACAGCTTGGCTGGCCACAGCTTGGCCTCTGTGGAAGCATGAAGTCTGACCACAGAAGCACAAGATTCCTGTGAAGGTGGGACTGGATGTCTAGATTGCAGACCTAGAAAACTCTGAGGTTTATCTAAGCTGGGCCAAATGCCTCAGGAGGAAGGCGTGCGCCCCCACTTGCAGAGTTGTTTCCGATTACCCACTGCTTGGGACTGAAGTACTTCCTGCTTCCTTTTTTTTTTTTTACCTTCCTCTCTTCTTCCTTCAGGGTGCGCAGACCCTGCAGTAAAACCTCCTCATTCAGAAGGAAAGGGAGCTCTTTATTGCACTACAGTTATAAAGCAGCAGATAACTTAAACCTGGGAGGCACTGCAGCTGCATTTCAGCAGACAGGAAATGTTGCATAGTCACAAAATGTTGCATACACAAAACACAAGCTACTTGTATTTAACCCTCTGCCTTGTGAATGAAGAGGTTGGGCATAAATTCCAAACATGGGTTCAGTTTTCTAACTTCCCTAGAACGCAGGGTTATTTAGACTTTCTGATCCAAACCTGTTAATTTTAGCATTTATTGGCTACTACAGCTAAGACTCATTAAACCTCACCAGCATATATACTGTACTTACAGTATATTCTAGGAAACTTTAATGAGTTCACATTTTCACTGGAAATACAATTACATAAAGAAGTATTTTTTTAGCATAACATGCCAATTCAGTGTGTTTTTCCTTCCCTCAGTTTTGCTACACTCTGATTTTTGCAGGACAAGCGTCACTATTTTTTCAAACTGAATGAAATAATAGAGCTTTGAAATAGGTTTCATCCCTTCAGAGACTTCATTAGAGATATTTTCTTTAAAGGGGTACCATCATCTTTTCAACCTCATCAGTTTTATCCAACAGTTTACCAGTGAGATCATTTGTGGGAATGGGGATGTTCCAGGCTTAAATGTGGGAAATTCAGGATCAATTCCTTTCCTGGCATAGAGAGACTCAAGCTCATTTTGAAATGATGACCTCACCACAAGTCTATAGAGGAAGCGTTCTCTGGTTTTCCTGTGAACTTGTTTCAATTCACAGAAAGGCATTCAAGAGCCACTGACCTACAGAAAGAATGGGACTTGTGTTTAAACCTGCACACTGGGGCACTGATTTGAGAGAGGTGGGCCACTGAATTCTGGCCCAGCTTAAAATACCACTTATGTAATTTATCTAGTAAATGCTTAATGTACAGTATGTAACAGCACTCAGAGGAGGCACCAGAATCCACATATGAGTTTCCCACTCATAGATGAGTGCTCTAGCTGTTAAGCTTCCAAGTCTCTCCTGGCTAACAAGTACTCCTCCTTCCCTTTCCATGAGGAAAGACCTCCACTTAGTAGTTAGGACACCTTCCAGAAAAGGGAGGAACCATAGTTTGACTGCCTTCTTGCCGAGCAGGGACACAAATACACATACTGAAGAGGTCTTCTAAGTACTAATCAGCTGCCCCAGCAAAGCTCTTTTGGCATTAAGAAAGTTCTTTACTGGCTGCTTTGGCTGCTTTCATAGAAACTCGTCTCTCAATGTGCACCACAGAGGACCATAAACAGGTCCAACACTTCCTTCAGAAACTCCAAAATGTTGTTGGGTAATGTTCAGTGTTGGCACACTTGTTTTTTGACTTTTAGCCTAATTAATTAGTGCAAGGTCACCAGGCAGTCTGTTTCAGCACAGGGCTTAAATCCATGTTTTAATGTAGTGCTCGAGCTAATGGATTGTCTTGCCTTGCTGGGCCTATTTCCTGATCTGTAAATATAAAGCTGGTCCCTGGAAAAGCCTTTGTCATACACAAATGACAAGCATGGATTAAACAGCACACAGTACTGTCTTTCACCTAGCGAACTTTCCTTGTCACACTTTAAAGAGAAGCAAAGCAAGTTTTTGCAGTTTGAATTGCCCTGGAAAAGCATATGTGCTTCTTGGACTCAGATTTTTATTATTTCCTGTGTAGACATATTATGTAAGTACACGCTGTGTACAAAAGTACTGACAAAAGTTGTAAATAATACATATGAAATATAGTGGGAGTGAAGAGGGTGGACACTCCTAAAAATAACATGGATGATAAAATAATTGGATGACAGGATGAATTTTCAACAGACTGACTGAATACTCATTCAGATGGAGGGATGTGAACAAGTTTGCAGTGATCACCCCAGCTCTTCTCTAAAGCTCAACTCATGACAGATAACAATAGATAATAGAAAAAATAGTAATGATCTTGTTAACTCTGAGCTGTAATTACTTGAAGAGTAATAAGCTGGACTGCTTTTACTAGATGCTTTCAGCATGCAGGGATGAGAACATGATTTTTCCATCCAGCAGAGGGGGCTTGGCAGTAAGTTTTCTAAACATTAAACCAAACTATTTCTTTGTAAATTCAGTAATACTAAAATTAAACTTTATCGTTTAATATAAAGTTCCTTTATAGGAACTTGCATAGTATCATAGATAAAAATGGAACTTTCTATACATGAGAGATTCAAATATAAGCAGGTACAATTCAAATTGAATGCAATTCTGGCTATCTTTGTTTCCCTTACTTCTCAGTGTGGCTTATCTATTTCAGCAGAAAGCCCTCGCAGTTAACACCTGATAGGCACAGTGTGCAAATAAAGAAGTTTTTGCTCCCAGTTCCTTTGAAAAGCTGAGTCCAAGTTCCTATTAAACCTGTCTCTGTAATCTACTTCAATACATAGACAAGAAGAAAAAAGGAAAGACATTGAGGTAAACTCCTGGTGGAAAGTTTTCCAAGCCACCACAAAGCTGTGTATTTGAAGACAGAACATGTCATCCGAGTGGTCCAGGAGTTTACAGCACAGTTACCTAATTATTTGAGGCCACTTTGTAGTTTTAAACAGCAGACGTAAATCTGGGTGGCCACAAGAGCCACTGGCAACCTCACAACGTGAGTGAGACCAAAACCATAAATGTAATACAAGGTGGTAGCGTACAGAAGCACATTTAAAGCTAATGCTTAGTGTTAAGTTGCGGACAGTGTTACGTCAAGACAAAAGAATGACAAAAATCTCACTTGAAATTAAAACAAGCTGGCTAATCTCAGGGTAAATTCCTCTTTTTCATGGTTAGTTGGATTTATCCCACAAATACTGTTTCCTTGCTCAATTTCCATTCACATAGAAAAGTGCAGGCGGGTACATTTGAATACCTGGAAATGATATTCACTTTATTACTTCTGATGAATTACTCCATGTGTGAGTAATGACAGATTCAAATGTAATTATTTTCACCTCTGCAGCTCCAGCTTCTGGTTAAGGAAATACTGAAAATAACGATGCACTAGAGTAACTTAAAATGACATTCACACCAGATGTAGCAGAAGGTGCAAATGACTCACCATGACCAATAAGGGTGCAACACTTTCCCTCGCCGACGTACGCAGGGCCATCCTGTTCCACACGCAGCCGCAGTCACCTTGCAGGGATGCTGATAGGTGCAGCACTCCGCAGCAGCCTGGGCTCTGCCTACACACTGGCCTCACCGGTCATTCTGGTGAGCTCTTCTCAGAAGGCAGGATCTCAGCAGCCGCTCTGGGTCTGTGGGGTACAAGAGTTGCCACCCACGAAGCCCAGTAATTTTCCCTAAGTACTAATATACTTTAAAGAAAGAGTACATGAGGGAGGAGGATGAGAATTCTGGTCACCTGGTGAAATAAAATTATCATTTAGTGTGGATATCAGATTGCCTGTTAAACCTTCTCTTTGGAAGTGCATGTACTATAGTACTGACATACTATATACCACCATATTTCTGACAGAAGAAAAAGATGGGCTGTAAGGGTTACAGCAGTCCATTGGGAGGAAGCAGGATGTGGCAGGTCTCAGTGTGTCCTCAGTCCCCAAACCAGAAGCCCAGTTAATGGCACCAGCTCTGCTAGACGGTGATCCACCGCCCGTCCTGCCTTTAGTACCTTCATCCATACCATGTCTGTAACACTTCCACCCATCGCTCTCAGTTCCCCCAGGCTTTGGACCTGATGTTCTCTGCATCCTTTACCCCACTTCTCTAAACCCATTTCAAAACCTCCCTTCTCTATAGAGCTGCTTTTCTTCACACAAAATAAAAATATCCAGCCTTCCACACCAGAGCACCCCCTCCCTGACCCAACAATCCTAGGCTACATGTCCTTCCTGGACCTTCCCTCCCTGCCTGCCTGGAAGCACCCCAGAACTACTTTCTTACAGACCTCAGGCACTCCCAGCGCTGCCCCTGCCTTTTGGTACCCTCCCCAGTGTCAGATCCCCCAGTACCAGCCACCCCCTCAGTTCCCTTTGGCCTCTGCAATAATCTCAGCTCCTTCCTGGCACCAGCTCCTTGGGTATCCCCTCCTCAGGGGTACTTTGGGAAAACTCTGACCTCTGCTTTTCAGATGAGAGGATTCAAAACATACCAAATCCTCCAACATTTACAGCTGTAAAAGCGGCCAAAAAGGACCAGTCTGAGTGAATCAATTGGGTGTCATGAGCAATGCACCGCATAGCACTGCTGTGTGTGGTACTGGAGAGGACTGAGGAAAAGAGAAGAAAGGTGGGCCAGTTAGTATGGGAATTGCAAGAAAAACAGAATCTGCTTTGATGTTAAGACCTGAGTCAAATACAAGGAGGCTGAACTTCCCAGAAAGGAAGTTCACTAACGGGAACCACAGATAACCTTCAGATGCTAAACTGAAAACTCTGGAGGAGAAGGTAGACTTAATTCTCAGAAAAAAACCCTATATGAAGTATACTTAATATCAGAGAAAGAAAGCAAAGACAGAGAGTCTCTTGAAACTAAAAGAGGTATTAAACCGAAATTACAGGAAGCAATTAGAAAATATCAGGCTGGAAAGCAGAAAAAAAGCCAAGAGGGAGTAAATTTTAAACCTGGGACATTGGAATTGTTCACACAGAGAAAGGTCAGATAGGGACAAACTTCCAGCAGTATTATGAAAGAAGCCAATAAGGAGGTATGCTGGACTAGCACAGAGGGAGTACAATAAATTAAAAAAAAAAAAAAAGGACTGTGAACTGGAGGAAAAGAAACCAGGCTAGAAATGAAAGCAGAAAGAAGCAACAGAATAAATATTGCATGGATAAAGAGGGGGAAAAGAACAGAACAGCCCATTCTAGCTCAGCTATTAGAACCCACAAATCTCCCA
Source organism: Bucorvus abyssinicus (assembly GCA_009769605.1). NCBI lineage: Eukaryota > Metazoa > Chordata > Aves > Bucerotiformes > Bucorvidae > Bucorvus > Bucorvus abyssinicus. The sequence goes on along the minus strand of CM020044.1, from coordinate 6,498,131 downwards.
AATATGCTTTATTAATTGCCAATGCCAAGTTTAAAGCTGTGTGGGTACTGAACTTTTCAGATGGAGAGGCAACTATCTGCGCAGGTTCAAAAGGACCAAAACGATGAGCTCAGAGGAGTTAAAACAACATCTGACAGCTTAAAACATAAAATATTCTAGGGCAAGTAAGACTCTAGATGCTACTGACCTAAAAGTGACTAGATATTGCTACTGCTGTTATCTTAACAAGGACATAGCTTCTTCCCTCCAGTTCATCTTTCCAAAGATGCTAATTCTTTGAAGGGATGGTAGGTACATTAGAAAATGTATTATAAGCAACATGTAATTGCCTCCCTTTCGTTCAGCATATTTACACACATACTCTTTAAAAGTCATTCCTGAGTCTTCTTGCACAGAAATGAAAGCAATGAAAGTTCCAATTTCAGGCCATCAGGAGATGCAGGGAAGAGCCCAGTTAAAGTATGTTAATGTAAGGCCCAGGAACTTTCATGCAAAGGTCTAGCAGAGTGTTTTGCACACACGGGTCACTGATAATCAGACAGCTTAACAAGAAGTCCGAACAGTCTCATTGGTCTACTGTAAGATCATTACCTTAAGACAACAAAAAATAATGGGTCATATTGTCAACTCCATTCCTCCAGGGATGAATGGAGCCCCTCTTGATATGGTGCTAAAAGAGAAGTAAAAAATACCCAACTAGAAAAGGGTATCTGTGCTGAGTTCGCAGTGACTGCAAGGGCTGAGTCACAGTGGGTTCTTGGACATGCAGGGGAGTTTTAGCAGGAAACCGCCTACCCCTTTATTTACAGCTCCACTTCAACTATGCCATTCGACTCAGCTCAGTAGATGATTTTTATCACTGTAGATGTTGTGGATGCATTTTCACCGAGACACTTTCCAAAAGGCCACATATGTTTAGTGTTGTTTTTTCATGAGGTTTCTATATATTCACTTTAGATGGAAGAAATACTGCCCCTCCTACCCTTCCACCTCCAGTACAAAAGTACCTTTTCTCCATCCACTCTCGAGTGTTTGAGTCATACCTGACCTGCGTGCATGCTTTGCATTGCTGAACTGTATCTGTTTAGAAACTAGCACGCAGTCATCGTGTACCTGACGAGCACAGGCAGCTACAGCAGCACAAAAGCACTTATCTTCAAAATGTGGACAATTCTGGGGTCTCATCATTAGTCTTAAGTAAGTCAGGAGCTCAAAGATCTAGGAAAGATGGGGAAAACCACAGTTCTGCCAGCCTATCCTGATGTCTACATTCAGCATCTGGAGATAGAGTCCTGCTCTCTCACATACAGCACGTTATCTTTCTGACAATTAACATAATTAAACCAGCAATAAGTTTGTATCAAAAAAATTTCTGGAATGCTAGCAATGTTTCTTTTCATACCTTTCTTCTTTCTACAGTACAGAATTATCTGTAGAAAACTATGTTTAAAAAATGTAAATGCCTTAAAATTTAGACAGGGCCTTGTCTTTTCCGGCAAATTCTGCCCTAGTTTTGTGAAAGAGTTAAGATCATGCATTTCATTAGCACCCTTGCGTCACTCGGTGCACAGATGTGCGAGTGGGCAGATTTCAGGTTGGATGTGCAAATGTAAATCTGATATTGCCCAGTTTTTCAGCTCTTGGCTTTGTAAACCACAAAACATCAGTGCAGACTGCGCGCCAGCGTGCAGGTCAGAAGGAAGGCTGTGGTATGTGTTGTACTGAAGTGCAAACTGCTCATGAGGAGAAGAGGAAATGGAGTAATGATTCTCTGGAACTGCAGTGAAGTCCCTGCACAGCCTCATGACTGATATTTTCAGAGGAGAATGGCTGCTGAATCCCTGGCGATGAGGACCTGTCTCCATTCGTGGAGTGCTCCCTGGCGTAGTAAACCCAGCGGAGTGCAAAGCCATGAGACAGACCCTCCCAAATCTGCTTCTTCCTGTGCAAGCATGTCATCATATTTCCCCAGCCCTGAAAAAGGGGGCTGGAAGGAGATAAGGGAAGAGACATAAAGACAAGACAGTGCTTCAGTCAGATCCACTTCTCTCTGCTTATACCAGTATACAGAAAAGTTTATGCAAATTAAACTCAGCCACAGGACTTCTGGGAAGTTGCCAGTGACACTCTCAGTGCCTCAAAGTTAAGATTTGAGTGAAATTAAGAGAGGAAAGTTTCTTAAAGCTGTTACTAAATAGCCAGTGAACACATCCAGTTCCATCCAGCAGCAATTGCTTTGGCAATCTGCGTTGGCAGCTTTGGACACTCAGGATCACTTTTTCTTTTTTATGCTGCACAAAACCCTGCTTGTGGCTCATTTTTTAAAAAAAACAGATTCAGATTTAGCCCTGCCTTTCAAGTACACACTTGGAAGATCATCATACATAGAGCAGAGAAAGAATGCTGAATGAATCACAAGAGATGATCGACTTGCCAAAGATGTGCAGGCTGCACCATTCTCGGTATTTTATGCAGAGGGTCTGTCACATGCAGAGGATTCATATGTGATTGGAAACAACTCAAGAGTGCAACACCATAAAACCCAGTCTCAAGTCTAGTGTTTCTGTCTCCCCACCAAATCACACCCCTCCTACCCTACTGCCGCCACCACAACCACATGTTGGCACAAAATGAACAGAAAATAACCACACTCAGATCGGCCTGTCCCTGCTAGTGGAAACTGGGAATTCACTGGAATTCGGGGAACTAGAGGTAGGTCACATGCATTACATCCTTGATACTGCAATTTATCTGCACAGTTGATATTTTACAGTTTCATGTATGTTGTTCAGTTTCCCTGAAATTAACATTTAAAAAAAAAAAAAGAAAAAAAAAGGAAAACCCTCACAGTCTTTCAGGGGGATCAGAAACCAATTTCAGGAAACGCTATGAACTTTGATGGTAAACACAGCCACTGAGAGTAAATGTATTCTTTTATGTGTGTGTGTGTGTGTTGGACTTAGTTTTTTGTTGAGTTTTGTACAGAAACAGAGCAGGAAAAGTGTCGATCGCTACACAACTTACTGCTGGAGTACCACGTTGCTATATATTGCAGATTTACCAGTGGTGAGCTATTTTTAGTATGGCCCATGAGCAAGCAAGCAATGAAGACATGGGGTTTTTTCTTCTGTTTAGAAAGACATGGACATAGTTTTGGTACTGCTGCAGAAACTGAGAGGTTACTCAGGGCATACTCCAAGTCATGGTATGAGACAGAGCCAGAACAGGACAGCTGGAGCAAAGAACAAGGGCAAGTACAAATTTAAACTGTTTGCATAGAAGAATAGCTCCAGCCACATTACCAGAAGGTTTTTCTGTAAGTAAAGTTGTAGTAGAATGACTTGTGGTTTAAGGTCATCACATGTCACTACTCATACATTCAGAAGGTCACCTTGGCAAGCTCAATTCATGTATGTGTCTAAATCTAATGCTTCCTTTAGACTCATTATCAGACATTTTGCCAGTATTTTGACGTTACTATGAACTGAAACAGATCTGCAATTGAAATACAGCATATAATTTATTTCCAGTTTAAGAGAACTGACAACAGGACTTCTCAGAGAGTCAGAGGACAAAGCTGCCCTTAAAAAGTGAGTCACCTCAGACGTCAAACCTCCTGACGAGAACAATTCAGTGAGATGTCTCCAGAACTCCAGGAGGAAATCCTTCAGGCTGGGCATTCTTCCCACTTTCATATTCTCAATTACCTCATTTACTGATAGGGGACATCAAGGCCTGCATGCTAAGCTACACTAATTTTACATAATGTAATATTTCTTCTTAATTAATCCAAAAGTGAGTGTGGTAAGGTCTTTATCTAACTAATATAGACCTTTCTAAAATTAGAGAATGCCTCGTTAATATAATTGGATGATTTCTAATTTACCACTTTAATGGTAGATGTCAAAAATTCTACATTTAAAGGACTTTTATGTTGTGTCAAGAAATTGCCAGCTTATTCTATTGATTCCTAGAAATTCTGCTGGAGTTGGAATATGGTGAAGCTAATCTATTTTGAACACAGCTTGTTGAGTTCACATGTAAAATTGGCTGTGGTTTGCAATAAATCTGGAGCGGGAGACTATCTGAAGAAAAAAATCCAATTCTTTTTCCACGAGAGCAATTATGTTGGGGTTTTTTTTTTTTCATTCCTTTTCTTGGCAAATGAGGAATTAATATTTGTATTCTGAAGTAGACTGTTGAGCCACCTATCAAGGCCTACCCTTTCTCCAGGGACTGGGGAGGAACAGAAATCTGGCTAATTTCTCAATACTTTGAAAACTGAGAAATTAAAATTCGTATTAGCTATTTCTTGTCTAGATCTTTGCAGGCATGTTACATAACTAGCTGAGGCCATAAGACAATTATAAAATCTGCATAGGTTCTATCCATTCAGTAGAATAAAAGATACACATTCACTAATTTCTATTTGTTTGGTATAGGAGTTATTATGTATTGCAGGACCCCAATATATTCCATCATCATAAGAGTTTGGGTGGTTTATGATTTTGAGATTAGACTGCAACTGTAAAAAAAGATCTGTCAGTTAAGATAGATTACAATCACAGTAGGAACATCAAGGTCAGCATAGCATGCAGCAGGAAAGCCCACAAAAGATGTTTTCTGAAGGTTGAGTATTAATAGATTTATTCAGATCCAGGCTTGATGACTTCAAGTATTAAAAATCATACAAAGTAATCTGAAAGTGTCTCAATGTATTCTGAAAGAAATATGATTGTTCACTTGGATCTGGACGAGAATCTGCAGGATACTCTGCCATCACCTTCTGATTTCTCAGCTTCCTATGTGCTACTTGTGTCTCCTATAACTGCACTGTATCAGTCTTTGTTCACTTTAAGAGCAAGACCAGTTTTTTCTTTTTAATTTGGACTATTGGGTCTCTCTACATTCAAGGAAATAGAACTGAGATTTGGGTCCATTTGACCATACTAAGAATGAATTTTAAACAGTTTCTGTGGACTGAAAACTAAAGGCAAGGGAACATTTGAGTAATTTGCTCCACCTCACCCCAACCATAAAAATCTCCTCATGTGTTGATTATGCCCCATTTCTGAAATGCATCAGAAACTGATTTTGCAACCTTTGATTTACTTCAGCAGAAGCTCAGCATTTGCATGTGGTTTGAATAGATGGAATCATGGGAGCACCAGAAAGGGCATGAACACAATTCACCTGCAGCAGCCAGTGTAGTCACCATGCAGGACACAATCTAAACAGGCATTGAAATCAAGAAAAGAGAAGTGGTAGAAAATGCCTGTAGAATGGGAAACTATAAGAGCACAGGGTAAAGACACCATGATGATAGTAATAGACACACTGGGGCCTTTTTTGAATATGAATTGATGTTTTGCTTGATGTCCTCAAGGTTCCCAGTCAAAAAATAAATTTCCACTAAGTTTATGACCTCTCCTGTGCTCTCTTTACAGTCAGCATCCCCTTCCATATTATATGGATATATAACTGCCTGAGGACTCTTAAGTGAATGTACAAACAGTAACCCACAGCACAGTTCAGTGCATGGCTGATTTTCCTGTGCCATGTTATCCCTCTCTTTTCATGGGCTTGGGATCTGAAAAGACATGCGAACAGGAACTGGGGAGCTGGAGAAACAGAGAATGTGGCTTCAACAGCAAAGGAGAGAGCTGCTGAGGCAGCGAGGGAGACAATGGAAAGGGAGCAGAGGTTTGGAAGGATCACTCAGGTATTGCAATAGCCAGACAGAAGTAAAATAGCAACTGGCTCTGAAATTCAAGGTCTGTGTCCCCCCAGCCAGCACTCAAACCTCTGTAGTCCAGTAAGTGTATCTGGAAGCCAACTACCTTCATATGGTTCTGCTTTAAAATGTCCAGTTCAGTATTTATGGGAGCAGTTCCCCTGCATGAATGGCAGTCTGCTACCTCTACAATTAGCACCAACGTTATTTTTAGGGATCCAAAGTTCCTCCATCAATTGTGGAGCATGCACATACATACCCCCTGCCCCCCCAAGCACAACCAAGCCACACAAATCTCTCATTTATATGAAGAAACCACCAGAAAGTAGACTGCCCTTTCACAATGCTTTTACCAACTATCTGAGGCTTTTTTTTTCCCCCCCACTCAACTAATTCCAAGAAGGCTGTCTGAACTACTGAAATGTGGAAAACCCAAACCATATTTTTGTATGGTTAACTGTTTCATTTTGCCTGGGCTCAAGGAAACCAGCATTAGCTGCCCCAGAAGAAGGAAATAACATAATTTAAAATCAACAATTCCAGAATAGCCAGCTTAGAAAGAAACTTTCCTCATAGCTTCAGACAATTTATTGCTTATTTGAAGTCTAACAGTTTATATTTCTGACAGAGATATATTTCAGACAATCTGAATTATTCAAAGGAACTTATGGGAGGGACAAGCTAAACTGTTACTCAGTTTTAGTACAAAGTTAAGTTTAATCCACTTAAATTCCAAAAACCACAGCTTTTCCTCCTAGCCAGTAGGTATGTTCACTTCCCTGCAACTAATACTCACAGTGATCCTTTTTAGAAGAGAGACCCACTAACTTCTATAATCCGTCCTAGCTGGATGGGATCTGGCTTGTACATTATCTGCAGAACAGCAAGAATTTCGCTTCAGACAGAAATTATTAATTCTGTACCCACCAGCTAGCCTTTGTCTAGGTATAGGCATGATGCTTATCAAGGCTTGGTAACGAATTGGTGACATCTCAAAATGTATTTTGTTCTTAGCAAAATGACTTGTGTATGCTGTGACAAACGAGCCACACACGTCGTTCTTCAGTGATATCTAGCATGATAATTAATATCAGTGTAAAGTGAGTTATTTTTATAGCCACTTTACCTGGAAGTAAATGACTGAAAGGACAAGAGGATGAACTGTATTCATCAGGCCTGCTTTATTACCTCTTAACTTAGAAAATGATGGTATGGATAGTATGGAAATGGACACGTACGAGGAAATGTCTCGTCAGAATAGTTACATCTTTTGGGCATGTCCCATTTAAATATGTCAAATGCTGACCTTAATGCCTAGCTAAAGTGGGTGACAGAGGTTCACACTTCTCTCAGTGCTGCTGGTTTCAGTGCATCTGAAAGCAGACTCAGAAACAGTGTGGTGTCTAATTTACTTGCAAAATCAAAGAATTCCGATTTCACGGGTTTCATTTAAATGAAAATTCAGATTCTGGAGAAGAAAACAAAACCCACTAAAACAGGAAGTATGGTATTGTGGTTAAGTTTCTAGTATGGGGCTCTGAAGACCTCAGCTATGTTCCATTCCTAGCCCTTCTGCAGACTAGCTCACTCTGTGACTTTAAGCAAATCACTGAATCTCTTGGTGCTTCAGTTCTTTTCTGAAGATGGTGTTGCTGATATGGTCAGTTTAGATAATGAGCACTTTCATGTAAGACCTACCATTTACAATACCAGCACAAGAGAGGCTCTAATCTCAAAACACTAGTAGTAAATATGTGACCCTATTTACTCAAACTGTTCTTACAAGAAAATAGCAATTTATTAGACTTGGGAAAATATTCTGATTACTCATTGGCAATTGTCTTCCTAACAACAACACAAGTGACCTGATTTAACATTCCCATATTAATTCAGACACTGATCACCCTCTTACTATACCAAATTCTGAACCACATGCTATTTCACAGGCACATTGGCCTGTCAGTTAATCGAGCTTCACAACTAAATCGGTGTCCGCTTCTATTCTCAAAAATTAGGATCAAAGCTGAAATGAGCAGTGCCTGCTGATTTTCTAAGCCTTTCAAGTTTTTTGATTCTTACTTTTTTTTTCCCAGAGGACTGTCCCTGCAGGGAGGATGAATTCAGCGGGGTGTGGAGTGCCCCATAAGGGAATTTATACTGGGGAATACCATACAAGGTATCACAACCTCCTCTCTCTCGGTGGTTTCACAGGGTGAGGACAGGCTTGGCGCATAAATGAAGCACGTTCTGCCTACATTACACTGCTGTTGGAAGGGCTAAGAGTGTGGGTTTTGAAACTAACAGGCAAATGTCTCATGTATCTCCAACGGATAGAGCACTCTCCTATCTTCAAAGCCATCTTCAGAACCATGTTTTTTTCCCTGCTGCCTTCTGGCAGACCTTTCCTGGTATCCATATTCCCAGTGCTTTCTGAACAGATTCCCCCTGGCTTTTGCCCTGTTTATAGCCAGGAAGCTGTGCTCCTGCTGCACAAATGCCTAGCGATTCTTTGGAATTTTCTGTCATTTTCCAAGCCAATGTTTACAAAACAGGGACAAAGACTTTTATTATTAACAGACGCTGAGGTTGTTCTTTATCCTAGCCCTTCGAGATTTACTGATACAACCCTTCAGATCAAAAACCATTTACTTTCCTGACCCAAGAAACAAGGGAGAAGGGGGTATGGCATAATATCTCCCAATAATTTCTTTCTCCCCAGACTCTGCCTTTCTTCTTCTGAGGCCATCAGCAGGGAAGAAAGGGAACGCAATTTGTTTCTTCATGTGAAATGGTTATTAAGAGGAGCAAAACAGGCATTTCACATGGAAGGCTTTACTTACCAAACAGACTCTTAACTCTAATTCACCTTGCAATAAGTGCTCATTAAGCTGAGTGACAGAGCACAGATCAGAATCATCTGAACTGGTGGCAGTGCTTCAACCTCAGTCATTTCTAGAGACCTTCTTTGCATGTGTTGCTCGGCCCAGCAGCTCTGCGCCAGCTCCAAATTTATTCACTGCCCTCTGCTGGTAGAGGAACCTCATTTTATCAACCCTGCTGGCATGGAGCTCTTTTCAAGGTCCAGATTATGGGCATTTTAAGTAGAAGGAGAGGAGGTAAGAAAAGGAACAGAAGGATGGGAATGGGTGGTTGCAAAAGGAAACATGAGTGGGTAAAATTGAAGATATCCCAAGAAAGCTCAACTTGTGGGACCCTCAAGTCTAAAATCCCGTCTTTTCCTATCACAAAATCTTCACTCACTGTACAAGTTTCCTTCATATATTATGACTGATGCCCACTTCTCCTGGGCAAGCCTTTGTAAGGCACTTTACGGAGCACCCCAGACCACTCTCATTGTGATTCACATAGTTGCCATCAAACTCCGTAAGCAGCAGCCTCAAGCACTTAACTTCTGGTGTCTGAGAAGGAAGCTCACTCCATCCCTCTCCTCCTGACTGGGAGCTCACCTACTGATTCAAGCCCTGTCAAGCTCTGAAGGTTTGCAACTAAATATTATTACCACATTCCTGCTCAATGAAGAAGCTTTTTGGACAGACACTTTGTCAGCTGCGCAACTCAGTACATGGCAGACAGACTGCATATGCACTTGGAGGATCTTTCTCCTGTGATGTTACAAATTTAAAATCACATGAGAGTGCAACAGCTTTCCTGGCATGCCTACAGTAACCTGCAGCCAACTTCCATCTCATCTACAGAAACACTCGTATCACAGCAATTACAGCCACGCTGTGCTCCACTCCTTAAAGCCACAGTGCTGGCAGGAGCCAGGGGTGCATTAGCAGGAGGGTAGCTCAGCTGGATGCCTCAGGGGTTAGGTGAGGAGTTAGAGGATCTGAGCTGTACTTTTGGCTCTGATTACCGTGACCCAGTTAAGCACTTCAAATCTCTTTTCTTTGGAGAGGTGTCGGGGAGAAGAGAATTTTGTCTTGCCTAAGTAGACTTTAAGCTGTTAAGGGCAAGGCCTGGTTGTGCTACCTGCCTGAACATGAGCAGTGACTTTTACAAAACAGCTATTGAATCTACTTGCTGCATGGAGTGCACTACACCAAAGCAGATAGTGGCAAAACATTCCTTACTACTGTATGTTCAAATTCTAAAGTAAGTTTCAGTTCCACCATTCCTTCATGCTTTCGTTTTACACAGAAAAGCAGCTGAACTTCCCTCCCCCAGCTGCTTATGCCAAAGCTTAGCTTAAGCTCAGTTGCCGAAAAATTGTTTGCAAGAGGATGCTGGGCACAAAGTGTATCTCTGTGCCAGGTCTTAAAATTAATGATGAGCTCTGTTCCTCCAAATTCGTTAACAACTCTAGTCTCACATGATAGAACAGAAGCAGTAAGTTTTGGTGGGTAAAGCAACATCAGAAATTTCCAGGTACACCTACTGTACACTGGCTGCACATCACTGTAAGGTGTCGTATTGCTGTCAGGTTAATTCAGTCTGTGACCACACTGGATTTTGAAAAGAATATTCAGTCTCAAAGCAGGAAATACATTCCCTCAATTTCATCCAAAAGGACAACTCACAAGTCCTTGCCAGCCCCTGTCCCCTTCATCATTTGACAGAAGCATTTCCTTTTCATTGTCACAAACCGTCGTGTTCACTGCAACGGGAAAAACATTCTCTCTCTGCTCCTGATGCAAGGCAACCTTCTGGCCACAACCCCCTGTGTCATACTGCATGCCCCACACCACTGTGGAAGCAATGCATTCATTCATGTATCGATTCCAGATTCAAGAGCGAGTGGATCCTTCACAAAGTTTCTGTATTTTTGCACAAACCTATGCAGATGAATTACTGCACATACTGGGCATTTGCTTCCCAAAAGACAAGGAATCAGAAGAAAGACTTCTTGGCCTTGGTGTTGGTTACTACTTTAACATCCTCTTTGGAAGAAAGCACACTTTACTGGGGCCTGCTTGAGGGAGCACATAAGACACTGGTTTGCTACTTGAGGTTTTAAATCTCCCCCTGAGTGAGCAGAACAGCACCCCAGGCCTCCTGTACTGGCTGCTGGCAAAGTTATAAATACAGCTGGGGATTTGAACAGTTACTTGTAAATCTGATTACCCTGTAAAAAAACCCAGGGAAATTCTGTTTGAGAACTCAAAACCCAGTGTAGTGTCTGCACAGTCCTCTCAGTGGAAGAGTATAAATTTCTCTGAATGTTTTTTCCTCACTTTAAAATTATTATTGGTCTAAATTTGCTCCTCTTCTTAAGTTATATGTTAAGTCCTCTCACCTGTTCTGTCCATGCTGACCTGTTAGCTTTGAGAAGAGCAGCTATCTTCACGTCAAAACTTCCCACGTTGGCTGTTTGCTTGCTTTTCTTACCAATTTTTCCCCACGTTTGGAGCTAGCTGCCAGGTCAGTCTCGTTCATCACCTACCTCCAGCGTCCCCTCGCCTCCCTTGGGCCTCAGAGCACTCCTTTGCTCGGGCTGCTCCGGCAGCACCTCCTGCCGGGCCAGCCTGACCCTGCACCCGCTGCTGCCGCTGCCCAGGGGCACCTTCCGCACCACCGCCTCGCTGGGGCTGTCAGGAAAAAAAAAAAAGAGTAAAACCAGATGTAATCGGACTGAAGAAACGGGGTCACCCGAGGCCACAGACCAGCACCAGCGGCGGGGCGGGGAGCCCGCGGGGGCGCACGCCGCAGCCCCACCGCCGGCGTTCCGCAGCGGGGGCAGCGCCTGCCCGCGCCCGGCCGGCCCGGCAGCTCCGTCTCCGGGCGCGCTTCGCGGGAAGCCCGGGCGCCGCGGGCACGGCTTAGCAGTGACTCATTGGGAAAGTGAAAGTGAAGCGGGGCCACGTGTTTTCGGGGAAGGCAGGGGAGGAGGAGCCTGGAGGGCAGAAAAGCACCGCCGCCGCGTTAAATAAAAAGCAGAGGCGATGAGGGGCCTCAGAGCGCTGGAGGTGCTGCCCGCTCGCCCGCCCCGCGGGAGCCCCGGCTCGCTACGGCGCCAGGCAGGGCCCCCGCGCGGAGGATGCTGAGCCGGCCGCCGGGGCCAGGAGTAGCCGCCGCGCTGCCGGCTCCGGCCGCCCCTGTCCGCAGCCCGCGCGTGTGCTGCGCGCTCCGGGGACGCCCCCGCCCGCAGCGCCCGGGCGAAGGTAAGGGAGGGTCTCGTTACCGCGGGTGCGCATCGAAACGCTCCGGCGCCGCGGCTAGAAGAAGTCAGATTTTGGAGGCACGACAAGGGAGCCCTGCCTGTTGTGCCAGAGCGTGTCGGCTTTGGGGGTTTTGCTTTTTTTTTTCTTCGGGTTCTTTGGGGTTTTTTCCCTCTTTGGCGCAATGTGGGTGCTCGAGCCGGAGCTCTCGTGCCTGGTATAAAGTGGCGGAACAGACAGTGAAGCGAACACGCACCGCTCTTCTCCAGGACCCCGCACCCTCACTACGCGGTAGGAGCCGGAGCAGCCCCTGGGCTGGAGTGCGGCGGCCAGACGGGACGAGCCGAAGCGGGGCCGAGCCCCGCCAACGGTTCTGCTCTGGCGGAGTCGAGGCACCCTTGTACCGGACGCCAGCTCTGGCTTTCAGGCGCTGAAGACTGGTGTGCCCCGCATCTGCTCCATGCCCTTTGAAAAGGCGCTGCAAACTCTTTCTTGGCTATGGACGGCTTCTGCTAGGGAGTCCTGCGATTTTTAGATATTGGCTTTGTGGTTATTTATCACCAGCGTGCCCTGAAATTTAATTTTTTGTTAACTTTAATACTGAGCAATAATCCTGGCCCAGTAATTGGAAAAACTGACATCAGTTTCCTTCTGCTGCGTAAAGAAAGCCCAATGCTACTTTCAGCTTGTTAAGTTTTGCCAGCATAAGGATTTTACAACCCTCTTTGCTGTTTCAGGAGGTAATATGACCTAAATGAAACCAAATCAAGTTGTTAAATTAGCACAGACAGGAATCCAGCTGCGTACTTTCTTTGAAATCCTCATTAGCATGTTACTCTGAACTGTAAAATGGCTGAGGGATTTGTTTCTGAGAATATTTCAAGGTTTCTCAACAAGCTGTGGCTGCAGATCTATATCTGACTAAAGGGATAAATCCTAAAATCTATGCTTGCCAGTAAGGTCAAGGCAGCCAGCAGAGATGTATCGAACCACACTGTCAGAGGTAGACGTTTCAGGCCAAACTCATTCCTGGGGTAGCACTGCTAATTCCTTTGAAGTAACACGAGGGATGAATTTAGTCCCTCATGCTGAAAGATATATCAATAGGAAGCAATTTACATTGGGCCACTTAAAGTGCATGTAATACAAAAAAGAGAGAGAGACTGAGGAGTAATGCTTTAAGGGTTCATAGAGGTTGATTTGTGTAAGCTGGTGAGGTTGTAGCATCACTGTCCCAAGGGGAAGTTGGGGGAATGGGAAATTGCCTTTTATGGCTGAGCCTCAGGTTAACTGGAGAGAGGAAAGTAGTTTTAGGATTACTGTGTAAATTGGCAGGGTTACAGGCTGCCTTTCCAAGTTGCACAATGGCACCTATTCTCCTCACCCTCTTCCCCAATTATCCGGAGATGTACCCAGCTGCACAGTTTACATTTCCTTCACCCACTTTCTCTTTTTCACACAACGCACCAAAATAATGATGTTGTTTGAGTTCTGACATCTTGGTTGTGATTGGGGAAGGGAAAGAGGGAGGTACAGAGAAATTAGTAACTCGGTTGTAAAACCATGTTGCTTTGTTCTTTAAAAACTCGAGGATCTGATGGACTGTGCTCATATAACCTCTCATTGAGAGGGTCCTGTCATTTGACTCACTCTAGGTCCCAATAGGCTTCTGTGGGCTCATAGCAGGGAAACTGCATTATCCTCCGCAGCTGTTCACGATCCTTGCTCAGTGTTTGTGGGGCTTTGCACTTTGCCACAGCGATAGACCGCTAGTCTTGTCAGAAAGCAAGCAGTCACTTGCCCAGTGTAAATTGGCAAAATAGTATTTTATAATGGGTGGGAGGCATGTGAATGGAAGACTTGGTCATTCAGAGATGGCAGCTCCTTTTCTCCGAGTATCTCACATAGTGTCTCTCTTTGGCATTTCAGAATAGCTGCTGGAAAGCTGCCCTGCCGTAGCCACTGACGCTATGGAAGACCGCATCCGCTGGTCTAGGCTGTAGGATGGTAGCGCACAGCAAGGTGTCAGCAGATAATGCAGTTGCAGCAGACTCGAGACGTCTACTTGACCCTCCAGCACGGGATCGTTCACAGGCTCGAGGCTACCACGGCCCAGGCCGACCCAGCACTGTGCAGACACAGAGCAACACGCACTTCCGAACCTTTCGCTCGCAAGCGGATTTTAGTAGCATCACTCGAGCAAGCAGCCTGCTGGATGCCTGTGGCTTCTACTGGGGACCTCTGACTGTCAGTGCTGCGCATGAGAAGCTGAAGTCTGAGCCTGAGGGCACCTTCCTCATCAGGGACAGCACACAAAAGAATTGCTTCTTTGCCATCAGTGTTAAGACTGCGACTGGGCCCACCAGCATCCGGATAAACTTTCAGGCTGGGCGTTTCAGCCTGGATGGCAGCAAAGAGACTTTTGACTGTCTTTTTAAGCTGCTGGAACATTACCTAAGCTCCCCGAGGAAGGTACTCGTTACCCCCCTGCGCAAAGTCCGTGTGCAGCCCTTGCAGGAGCTCTGCCGGAAGAGCATCGTGAAGACTTTTGGAAGGGAGAACTTAAACCAGATCCCCCTCAATCCTGTTTTAAAGGACTATCTGAAATCATTCCCATTTCAGATATAAGTACAGCATTAACTGTTTAGGGATGCGTGGGAGATGTGTAAAGAAATCCAGTTTCTTGGGTTTTTAAACATGTTTGACAGTGAGCAAACTTATTTTTGTAGCAATTTACTGTATTTTGGGATGGAACTTGAACACTTGACTTCTTATGTTTACAAGAACTGTTTGCACAAACCTGGGGTTTTAAAGCCCTGGCATAATTTTTCTGCCAAGCAGAATATTTTATTATTTTTAAATATTTTTTATGATATTAACATAATAAACTTTATTGTGGAAGTTTTTAAAAAAACAAATTGTCTCTGTTTTTAGTTTTAAAGGCTCTGGTACCTATCTGGCTGACAAGCTTTAACTGCTAATGGAGTGTGTAAGTGAAGACAGGTCTCCATGTGGTTCTGCTCTTTGCCCTACTGAACTACCCTGTTTTAGTTTTAGTCCAGCAGACAGAGGATTCCTGCCCCAAAAAGCCGAAATAGAAAGATGCAAGTGAGTTGAAAATGTACTCAGGATGAATCTGCCCAGGAATCTAGCTCTCTTCTAAATCCACGAGAGCAGGAACAGTGTGTTAAGACCACAGCAGTGCCTAGTTTTTAAAAGACTGAATCAAACCCTTGGCTGAGCTAACTGCACCCACCCTGACTTGCCTTATTTCCATTAAAAGCTACAAGGCTGTAAGCAAGAAGAGGCTGCTGTCTGACATAACCCAACCACGTGAATGTCAGTGGGGAAAAAAATAAAACTTCCCAGAAATGCCATTCACACACTTTAAAAAGGCTGTGACCACTGTATGATGATAGCTTGGGGAAGGGTAGCTTGGTTCTCTTTTTAAAATGGCATACACAAAACAGTAAAGGTGTGACATCTTTAGACTTCAAAAAGGTGTTTCTTGTCTTAAGTGCCTGATGATCTACAGAGCACAGACTTGATATTTTAAAAGAATCTATGCCTTAGCTCCATGACAGGATCCAAAGAGCATGAGCCTACAGACATGCAGCTGTAACTTCTAGTGGCTAAACTGCATTCAGAGAAGGTTACATTAGACCATTTTGTAATAGCATTTGTAGGAAATTGGTGAAGGCACCACTGGGTTTCTATGTGCTCATAAAATGCAAAATCAGTGCCCCATGGAGCTGTAACTGAATGACTTGAGATGCCTAATTTGGCAAAACATCACCTGCATGATGATGAAGTGATTCTCCCCTCCCCCAAGCATTTCCTGAAATCCATGAAAAGCTGACTTAGAAAACCAGCTGAACCAAATCACTTCAAAGAAGACACAGTCTTTCACAGAAATGACCTCTATCAGCACAGATCTACCATGCTTACAGGAACTGTAAGCAGTAAATGAAGTCATCTTTAGAGTTTGGAAGACAAAAGGCCTCTCACTCTACTGTAAATCACATTCCTTTTAAAGCTAAAGCCACTTCTAGGAAACATGGAGAATATGTTATATAGTGTCCCTGACTTTGTTTAATATCATTTACTCTACAAAATCAGCTCTTACCTTATTGATGTTGCTTTGGAATAAATAGGTTTCCTCTTCAAACATGAGTAAGGATTACTCACAGTGCATTGGACATTGTGAGAAAGGGAAAAGGAAAGAACATTCAGGCAGTATCATGTGACTCTTTACGGTGCTGCTTCCCTTAAAATGTTCCTTGATCAGTCCTGCCTAGCAGTTTCCCATTCCCTTGTCAGCCATCCCTGGCTGAGATTAGTAGACAGCATTTCTGCTTAATTCTAAAGCTGGAATTAGTTGCCAAGTGATGCATTTTCCCTCAGCTGCAATGGGGAAGTAGGGAACGCTGTGCTACGCAGCAGATACCAGAGCAAAGCAAAGCGACAGCCTCAATGTGAATAGCTTTAAGAAGTTAAACTGGGGAAAAAAAAAGTCTTTGTAGGGTGAAGGCTGCCAAACTGGTTTGCTGTCAGCAGAGACTGTTATCCCTTTCCCAGTCTGCTTTCTCCAGCCCCACACTGTAGTATCTTTTAACCCTTCAGGTCCCAAACTAATGACTTGCCTTGCTGTATAAATGAGTGTTGTATAAATGAGTGTTATATAAATGAGCGTCCACATGACAGCATTAGTGGGAGAAAAAGCACAGTGTAGCTTGGAAGGTTTTCCACAACCCCTGATAAAAACAAACAAAACTAGACCTAGCTATATGGTAAGGGGCTTCCCACTGAGAGGCATGGAATGAAAAGCATTTCATTTTCTTCCTGGCAGAAACAAACCTACTTTCTCTCTCTTTTATTGCTTTAGAGTAAGTTTAGCAGAAATTATCCCTATCCTCCCATATGAAGTGCCTAAATCCCTTCATTTTGCCTTTAAGATGAAATGCAAACATGGGACAGCTCAGGAAAAAAGTATAATCAAAACTGTAAGGACAAGAAGGTCAGAATTGTATAAAAGGTCTCTTAAGGAAAGAGGAGACAAAGCTGGCTTCTATTTTTGAACTGGGTCTCTTTTCACCTGCCTTATTTTTCTTTCCCTTCCTTACTTTCCCTCTCTCTCTCTTTCTCCCCCCAGCCAGCATACAACACAGTGGCCAGACAGCTCCTCTTTCTAGCAGGTATATATAGGTTGTTCCAAAACAACTAAGAAATCCTAACCACAGTATGGGTGTACACAATGTCACTCTGACTTGCCCTAAGAGCTAATGAAGGGCTCTCTAAAATGCCTGCTTACCTGTGTGCACTGATTTAAGGACTCTGTCACATCTGTGGGGTATAGTAGGAGTCTCCTGAAGATTTCTGTAGTAATTCCAGCTGTCAAATTTCTCATCCTCTGTTTAACAAAGTACCAGCAAGGTCAAATAGGGAATTTGCTGTATTCTGCACCTAAAGCAAGTGAAACACATAAGAGCACAGTGATTTTAATTCTTCCTGCTAAATAGCATGTGAAGAGTGGTGTTTCCAGTCCCTCCCTCTCTTGCTCAGCTCTTTTCTCTGACCTTTTCACTCCTGGCTGTGGCTGGAAAGTGAACAGTCAGTCTGGTGAAAGCCTATGGAAGAATTTGAGCCATGCTCAGGAGCAAAGCAAAGCCGTATTTTCTGAAGAGACTGCCATATTTATAATTAGTGGGGAAGGGACAGCTTTAAAATAATACCATTTGCAGCATGTGCCACCCACAAGGACCCCGAGGGTCTCTGTCCCACAGAGAGCAGCAGGGTGGGAACTGTGCAGCAGAGTCCTGCTGTGACACCACCCAACCCTGCTCCACTGCAATGCTCCTGTGGCTACAAAGAGCAAGACTAAGGCTTCCTCGCTTTTTAAAGACTGAAACACACATTTGCTTGCAGAGTAGGTTAATTTACATACCATGCTGCAGCTGTAAAACACTTCCTAACGAATAGAGCTAATTAATAGAACTGTAGGTGTTCAGAGAACCTGGTTAATTTAGCTGTGAAGAGTTACTGAATGCTCAGTAGGAGCCTCTTGAATGGCAAACATAACCTTACTCACTGTGAAGCTGTGGTCACACTAATTCTGTTATGATTGAAGTCATTTACAAGAAGTGAGGCTTCAGCTGCAGTCAGCACTGATGCTATTTTCAACAGTCAAGAAAAAAGTGTCCCCTAGGGCAATATGCTGACCGTATCTAGCCATCAATACTCCTCACCCAGCTTGTACATAATCCTCTATTGAACAGTATATCCACCTCCTGAACCTTCTCCTTCAGATCCCGTGTCAGCCTTTTGTTGTGCTGGGCTGTCATTCAGACACTGGCTTTCCTTCCACCCCTCCATTCATGGTGCTTACAGCTCTGTGAGCAATGCATTTATTCATTAATTCCAATGAGTCAAAGGCTGTGCAACAGCGACTTAATTCGGACTCTGCATTGCTTTCTGTGCAGTCAAAGTGTAAACCAACAACTGCACGTGCAGTAGGTTTCCAGAACATTTCTCCCAACTGCAAAGACTTTTCCACTGACGTGTCTGTTGTCATACTTGCACGCAGTACTCAGATCCTGTCACTGTATGGACTTTTTCCTCCACAGCTGTTTCCCAACAGAGCAGTCAGATTTGCTGCACCTGGGTCCAATTTGCCCTTTGTGTCACCGTGGATCACCTGGAACAGGGGCCTGCAGGGAGCAGAAAGAAAAGCCCAACTTCTCTCAAGTGTTCCAACATGTAACCACTGCTCAAGTACTGCAAAGGCCAAAGAGTCAGAATATAAACTCCTGACTGACAGATGGGTGAGTTAGCTACACACCAGAAGTATTTCCCCTCTGTCTGCACCTCAGTGACATGCTTTGGATGTGGTTATTGAGGACAAGAATGATAGAGATTATGCTTGTGCATAGCAAAGCAATTACTCTATAGCCTTCAGCTACGAGAAGAGCAGATATTGCGAGAATAGCAGCCAAACAGAATAAAGCAAATAACTAACTGTGCCACAAGTCACATTTGCTCAGCTTCCTTCATTCTGCTCCTCTTGATATCATTAGCAAGGCAAAGTAGGATCACCTTTCCCTTGTCTAGTTATAGGTATATTTTTTGCAGCTCCCAGACGTGTAGAAGAATGATAAATCCAGTCAGAAGTCTTAAAGAGACCTGTGTCCTGTGAATCACTGCTGCCTGGCCTGCTTCTGCTTGCGAGCACTTCATCTTCACCAACAGGGAGTTTTGGTTGGGTTTTTTGTGTTGTTGTTCTCTACTGCTAACTGAAAGCCCCTTTACTTGTATTTTACAGCATCTTTGCATGCCATAAGGATTTGAAGGCTAGAAGATACCAATACACTCATCTAGTTTGACTTCCTGTATATAAAAAAAAAGCCTCCGAAGTTTCACCAGGAATTTTCTGTAGTGCATAAGTTATTACTGCAAAGCACATAGTTATGCCTGCTGCATAAGTCACCATTATCAAAGCCAGTTATGTGTAATTAAACTTAGTAGAGTTTTTAGGCAGACATCCAATCTCAACTGAATGATGTCAAGCAGTAAAGAATTTACTGTGTTCTTCCACATGTTACCACACTGGCTGCACTACAATGTAACTTATCTTTTCCAATCATGAACGTGTCTGGCCAGTCACAGTTCTCTCTCCATTTGGGATTACAATAGCAGCATGGCATGACTGCAGATGGAGAGGGAATATATTCCTAAAGTAGATGGTGGGACAGTTTTTCTCCATACCTGACTGAATAGGACTGGACAAAAGGGTGGCTTCTTTTATGTAAGGTGAGCTAGTTGCCACCCAGGACTTACTGAACTTGGTAACAAGAAAGGAAAGAGAAAAGTCTTGATCATCCACCTTAGTCAAGCACATTGGGAAAGGAGAGGAATCTGAAGTTGTTACAAAACAAGTTCCTCCCACTCTCAGGCAGCTGAAATACAGATCATGAAGAAAACGTAACTACCATAACTAGAATAAGATGTTCAGGCCACACAGACAAAAGACCTGGAAAGATGCACCCAGTTGGATAGGTAAGTAGGATAAGTAGTTCAGGTCTTTACTTAGATGCTGTCAAATCTCTTGGAATTTCTGTGCTCTGTTTCAGTTGCTTTTCAGAGTGTAAACAGACATCCTGGCTCTGTTAAAAAAGCAGTAAGGAAGGCCTTATTCTACCACTAACTGGCCTCCTAATACTCTACTGTGGAGTTTGACTAGCAGAAAAGAGATCCATGGTTTCAAAAGTCAAGACACATAATAAGTCTACAGGTGAATATGTTAATGAGAAAGGAGAAGAATGAACTTTGTAGCAACCAAGAAAAACTAGGAAAAATAATTAGCAAATTTTCAGAGGATATTGTAGTAAAGGGTGGCTTTATTGTGATGAATACTGGGACATTGAGTGGTAGTGTCAGCAGAAGTAGAGAATAGGGGATAGGGAGGTAGCTTGAGAAGGAAGGCACAGGTGAGATGAAATACCAAAGCCTGTATGTTCCATGTAGCTATTGAGCCATCCTACAGTTTGGTTACAAAGCTCCCAGGTTAAGTCAGGATAGAGTGAAAAGTTACCAATGTACTGGCAGATTAATATGTTGTCACTGTAAAGGAAGCCTCTGAATTCCGTTACCTTTATCTTAGACTGAAGGTCTTAGAGAATTTCACCAACCCCTTCCATCTTTCACGAAGTTTAAACTGAAGATGAGATGCTTTAGTATACTGGTCTACAGGCACCCTAGAGGTAGCATTAGCACAGGATAGCCAGCAGCTGCATCAAGTCCTGGGAGCACAGAGGAGTCCCCAGCACTGCACCATTCCCAAGGATCCTGAAATGAAGGACACAGTGTGAGTATGAAGAGACAGGGAGGATACTGCGGCCCCATTATTTGAGTTGGTAAATCTACTCTAGTCACAACATTTACACATGTTGTAGGAAAAATAAAAATATTAACCATAGTCAATTGCAGTCTCATCAGAACTTACAAACATCTGGAGTGAAATCTTAGCTCCAGTTAAATCAATTTCCAGGGAAGATCAACTTTTCTATAGATAATATTATTAAATAACAGTAAGTGTCTTTTAAAAATTTAATCTAAGAGCTATGGTTGCATCATGAAGATTTCTTCTGGATAGAGCCCCAGCCAACTCACAGACTGAGGGTGATGTGAAACCCTGTTTATGCTGTTCAGTGTTGATACTGACAGTGTATACAAAACTCTGCGCAACCTCCTGCCCCTATTCCTCCTAACTCTGCAGAGTATTTGCAAGTCTCCCCTGTGCCCTTCAAACAGAGACTGGTAACCGTGTTACATTTCCACCCCAACCAAACTTTCCCCAAATCAACTTCCCTACAGCAGAAAGTAGTTTGAGTCAGATTGAACTTTCAGGCTGAGATTTTAGGTATCCTCTCAACAACTTCTGGTTCCCAGACCGAGCACTGAAAACAGAAGTGAACATAAAATATTCTTCCCAAAACGTTCCAACACAGACTTGTCTAAGGCTTACAGATTTTGAAACACTCAGTGAAATGGTCTCGGTTATTTCTTGACCTGCCCATATATACCATCCCTGTTTAGGCAATCTAGAGAGATCTGGAGATGGAGCTGGTATATCCTATAGACTCATGACACCAGAGTAGGATAGGTATGATCTCTAACATTATCACAGGATGAATTTGGGAAATATATATGCTACACAAGGAGTAAGTCTTACTAGCTTTCAGAGACAAATGCTTAACACTAGGGAGCAATTAGATCTGTAAGTAAGGTGCCTAAAAGTCATTGTGTAAACCCTTACCCAGGTTTTGCCCTAGTTCCCAACAAGGCCATCTATACAAAGTAAAATAAAGTGAGCCATGAAAGCTTTACAAGTATTACATAGCAATTGCTTAACATTTAAAACAAACTGAACTGAAACTACAGTTCAGTGACTAAATGTACCATGTGTAAGTTACTATGTTAGGCGAACACAGGTCTTTTGTTTTGGAAAACTAAGAAGAAATTAAAAGCAGGAAGAATTATGGTTTTGTAGAAAGAGGAGAAAATACTTGTCAGAGCATCTGTGTAAAACTGGCAGCCAACAGAAGCTTTTCCCAGACAAGACAGCATAATAGCACAGTAGACCGGAGCACAAGCCACACTTGCAGTCCACAGCTCTGCAAAGTCTCATGTAGCCATCACCTGCATCTATTGAGCGTGTACCATATTTGTATAATTGTATGCAAAGTAGATGACGCCTTTCTTAAATCATTTCAGTTCAGTATGCTCAGCCCAGCACATTTGGTAACGTAATTTCCATTCGCATGTGAGAGTTTCTGGCTGCTGTAAATTTCCTCATTACTGGTGTTGCACATAAAAAGCTAGTGACTGTGTGAGCTGTGTTAATAAAGCATAGGATCAACCTGCTGTTCAGCAGAAGTTTGCTATAGTTTTCCTCTCTATGGACATTAATTACAAAGGTCCAGGTGTACAATGGCATTTACAACCAATATTGTTCTTAAAATTTGTCAGTTATGCTGAATGATTACCCTCAGTTTTCATTCAGTAAAGAAAAGAAAAAGAAGGCTGCAACGAGAGAAATCTTCCACCTTAGAGGAAATTCATTACTGGCCTAGAGGGCAGAGCTGTCTAAACCATCTCAAGCCTTATACACAAACTGTTTCAGAGCATTCAGTATGGTGTTGTACACTGGGCTTGTACACACTTCCAACAACTGATATGTGTTCATTTGCTGCTGTAATTCCTCAGCTTACTGTAAAGAGCAGTTACTCCTTTCTGGAGTGGATAGCTGAGGCACCAGGAGTCTAGAATAAGGCTCAGAGATTGTATGAGTGTCTGCACATAGGAACTGTGATTGCTGGATTTCTTTGTCTGTTTCTAAAGAAGCCAGACACAGTAAGCATCTCATGGGGTGGTGAGGATGACCTTCTCAGCTAGTCCGTTTGTCTTTAGGGCAAGACTGACTGTTATGATGGGAGTCCAGGTCAGATTGGCAATTAAGGGATGTTGTTAAGGGATAGCTTTTTCAGCAGGCTGCAGCACCTTTTATCCTTGGGAATTAAATATCTTACCTAATTTGTGTGTTTCAATTACCAATGTCCTATGCACTGGTGAGACTTTGAATGTCTTCAACTTTCTGCCAGGGACACAGTTTTGAAGGCCTTAAGCTTAGCACCCAACAAACCAGGAACACTTGGTATCTTCCAATACACAAAGTCAAATGAGTGGCCCACATACCACTCTGGCCTTGAATTTTATGAACAGAAGCCATATATTTACTGGTAAGAAGGATTTCCTCTGGAAATAAAGGAGGACAGCTTTTGTTTTAGGAACAGAGAGTGAGGAGGAGTGCAAAAAAGCTGGGACTACTAAAGCTGTAAAGCACAAAGGATGCTCCAGTTAGCCACAGAAGTATTTGGGATAGGAAGAGAAAATAGGAGAGAACAGAAATTCAGCCTCTGGGTGAAGTACTGCTGAAATGAGCCTCAGGGCTCTGAACTCCAAACAAGGAAACTATCTCCTGCCCTACAATTCCAGAATCTTGCAATATATAGTTTGTACAAAATACCTATTCATAAATAGTTTGAGTGAAGCATCATAGCTTAGACTCATGGACAGAGCCATTTCCAAGGCATCAGGAACCCTTAGTTTCATTCTGGACTCTGCCAACAAATTATTCTGTACCCCATACTACTTTACCTTGTCATCTCCCCCCAGCTTTTAACTGTATGGATAATTCAGACTGGGTTTTTTGCAGCACATAACAGAATGAGTATCATCTTTTTTTTTTTTTTTTTTTGACCATTGGGCAACACTGCAAGGATTTCAAGTAACAGAGTTCTCAGTAAAGAGAGGTTTGCTTTCTTTTAGTTCATTATGGCCTGTTCTCTTTCTTGTCCTTTTACAGCTGCCCTGCTGAAACCACAACAAACTCCACATATTTCTGGCAGTAGGATAAGAGTCTCTTGATTCGAACTCTGAGTCTATAAACCTCCCCATGCCTTCATTCCCTTACCTGTGCAATGGGTAACATGCGCTAGTCCTGGAAGATTTACTGTAATACACATGTGTATTTAGGAAGGGCCTTTAACTCTGGGGAATAAAAGTACAAATGTCTAGGTATTCAAGAAGTATTTGCTGATTCTTTTCTCACATGTCTATGTATTATTTTATATCTACTTTTAAAACAAATATGCCTAATGAGGAAGAAGTTGTCCATGTGAATTGTGCAACCTGTACTCCCAAGTATCTTTTTATTATGCTTTGGAACTAATAAAACTTAGGTAATCTCTCTTCCTGAGAAGAATAATTTATGCACTGTATGCAAAAGCATACACAAGCTCATCACCAAGGTGAATACAATGACAATTTAAATCACAGATACTGAAATAGCTTAGGACTTCCAAATCTGCATTAAAAGACACAAATGAAGAAGTACAGGTAAGACTATGTCTATATAGTAAGTATAAAGTGAGGACTACATAGTCCAGGGCTGCCTTTCTCAACTGTCCATATTATTTTTTCCTTGATTTCTTACATATCTCATTTCCTTTGTAACTTCAATACAGTTTTAAGAAGACTGTGATTTTAAAACGCAGCACATTTTACATCAGTCCACAATCTGTTTGGGGACTGGAAGCCCACATAGATAGGTTTTAGCAGTAACATTTCTACTGGGGAATAATAATCTTTTCTGACTTAAGGCTTAAAATACCATGGTTCATCTGCCAGACCTGAACTTCCGATTCAGGTGAAAGACAAAGCTGACTGCTGCATACAGTTTGCTGTAGTTACACTGGACACAAACCATTAATCTGTTAATATTGTACAGGAGTCCAGCTGAAGCCCAAAGGGAGTTGCATATAAATGCTAAATACAACCCACAGACATACTCCAAGCTGGTTTGTACAGGCTTTGAGTGAATTTTGAGTGCACGTGTAATTCCAATAGCTTGAATGCTGGCCATTGGTGGAACAACAACAACAAAAAAATCACTGCAGGGCCAGCTTGAAGCAAATGCCAGGATTAACTAATGGCCTCTGATCTTCAGGGTTTCTTAGAGGGTTCAGTCTCAGAGCTGAGCTCAAAACTAACATTGAGAGAAAATGTTTTCTCTCTAATGGAAAATTTTGTGCGAGATCTGTGAAGACTGTAGTATGTCAGAGGAAAGCATCCTGGAAGGCTGTGAAATTTTGGGAGGAGGTAATGCATTTGAGAGAGCCAGAGAAAATAGAAGCTGGGTTTTGAAAGACTTGCACAGAGGGAATAACAGCTGCAAGGGCATACAGGTGGCTCTCACAAGTTCTCTCATTATCTCTGTCATAAGAAAGGAGTCCCAAGCACAGAACAATTATACAGCTAGTTTAGAGCTTTTTACTCCAAGATTCAGACAAACTACATAATCCAGCATAGCCCTAAAACTGCTCCATTTTCACTGACAATGGTGAAGGCCTGAGCCCTTAATGAAGACTTGGAGAAGCCACTTAATTAATTAATTGCCATACAAATTATACTACCGCTGGTCCAAATTTTTAAAGCTTGAACTCATTGCAGGTCAGTATTAACAGCCTCTAGTGTTTGAGCGGAAATTAATACATTCTCTTTTATTCAAGCTTAATCCACATTAAGTGCACAATTAAGAGGGTGTGCAGATTGTAGAGGAAAAAAAGGGGGAAGAGACACCCACTAAACATCTTCATAAGACAGTGTCTTTTTAAATAACCATGAGCACAGTATTTATGAAACTCCTCTAGGCTGAATCATAAAGTCTTTATGTAGCAGGCAGATTATGAAAGTAGCTTGGGCTCACTAGTTATAAAACATACAGAAGTGGCTGAATTTTAAATACTGTCTATTGAGTTAGGTGGTTAGTTATACATTTAGATTAGGACAACTTTGGCCAAGTGCAGCTCAGGAAGTTCTGTAAAATAGCACCTTCCAAAATTGCTCCAGAATCTAGAGGCTTGACCTGTGGAGACCATGTGTCACCACATTAGAACAGATGAAAGGAAAAGAAACTAAGCTGGAAATAAGTATAACTACGGTCTACTCACTTTAGTCTCTTGTAGGTATTCCTTTTGCTTAGTTGCATAATGAGAAGCACAGATTGTACAGTATGTCACTCTAGCTGAACAGGCTCTGGCATTCAAACAGGAGAAAAACAAATCCCTTCCCTTTAATTCAAGTCCATCCTGCTCCCCATGACTTCCTGTCTTCCAGTGCAGTTCAGTTCCTAGGAAGAGTTGCACAATACAAATATACTATTCCCTGTGCTAACAAAATAATTGACCTGCCATGAAAAAGCTGGCATAAATATTACCTCCTCTTGGTAACTACTAAACAACTAAATCACATGTGCTAATGCTGTTAGCTATTAATGCCATTTTAAAGAGACGTAATGCTTACAAATGTAAACAGAACCACCAGCAGCCTGTTCCATGCAGGGTGTACTACAAATGACACATTTTACTGTAAAACAACTACACCAGAACCACTGCTGTTAAAGAACATATATCACAGTCCTCTAAATTTGCTGGTCAGAGATGATCCTCCAGGAAATTAAAGGCTGAGAAGGGGAAAAGAGCATCATCGAACAATACTTACTAATGTTATTGATGGTGGAGGAGGGGAACAACCAGCTTTTCACTGAACTCAATTTCTGCTTTACAAATCAATTCAGGTTTTCTGCTCTGTATGGTTGAATATTAAGAGATTGGAGGAGGATGAACGAGTCAGTATTCCAAATGTGGTTCAGTTTTATTAAGTTTACTGTAAGCCTAAATAAAAGAAATATCCTCATATGATCAAGTTGGAGCTCAGACTTGAAAACATTAGTCCTGCTTTGGAAACACTCCAGTCTGTGACCTCTGCTTCAGCCACTTTAGGAAATGGAGCTGATAACCCAGGAGCAAATCCAGGAAAAGAAATTAAACATCTGGAGACTTAAGTGTGTATAGTGGAAGAAATAAGGATTTAACAGTGAGTAACTAAAATCCAGGATAATAATTCTGGAGCCATAACTAAATCACAGGATTTCTCAGGCCCAGGAAGCAATTGAAGGAGCAGATTGTAGACCTCCCCTGCTCTCTTCTGCTCATCCCACAGAGATGCACTACTGTTCGTACAGAATCCACAGACCAAGGTGCCTTCTGTTCCTCCACAGAAGCCTGTGTAGTGCAGGACCTCTGCATATGAAGGATGCAACAAGGACTTAAACCAAATTCTCTCCCAGCACTGACTCTGTTTGGAAGCAAGCGCTCTGGCTACAGGACTACTGGGGGAAAAAAGAGAAAAATAAAAGTTTCTTTGCAAATACAACTACGTCAGGACTCTGATGTTTGATTGTGGAACGCTGTGAAAGGGCAAGACCATCCAAATACCTAAGACAACCATCTCCCAAGAACAGAAGTATGAAAAGGAGAACTTTTCAAGAACTAGTATTTCCATGAATCATTTTGGAAATTGGGGGAGTTTTGCTCTTGATCACAGAGGCAGCAAAAGCAGGACTGGATTGTGCATGTGTCAGGTGTAACAGGCATTCTCCCTCCTAGGACTAGTCTTGATTTCAGCAGAAAGGCTTACTCACTGTACAGTGACCCTTCAAATAACACCACCCCATTCGTGCTAATCAGATCTGACTGTAAAGGGGTTCTGGCAGTAACAGAAACAGGATGTCCGTAGCTGACAGGAAATTCAGGTGTTAAGAGAACAAGAAAATCAGAAGATCTTCCTCACCAGCTCTTGGGTTTGCTCACAGACAGAAAGCGTATGATCTAATTTAGGAGAATCAGACTGCAGATCAAGATATTAGTCTTCTATTTGCCACCTCATCATTGATAAACTTGAATTTGATTGCTCTTATACTTCAGCAGCTTGCCAGCACTCAGATGTTGAGAGGCTCTCTTCTGCTTTTTAGCATGATATGAGTAACACTGAAGTTTCATTTCAGGATTTTGCCCTTTGGTTTATTTTAAAAATCCATAAGGACATGGCTAAAAGACATAGTCATATCTGGTTCAGGATATTCACATCTGATTATTAATTTTCTTGGAAAGATGATTTGCTTGGGAATAGTATAGTTTGAATGTGCTTTTGTTAGTGTTATTGAGGGGTTTTCCTTCCCTTCTGTTCCTCTGTTTCACAAAAGGGTCTCACATAATTGTAATCTTATAATTCTTTGGTTCATATATGCCTTTCCTAAAGCACAAGGAACTTCAGGATTAGGTATGGCCAACTGGATGACTGCTTTGCCATATGACTTAAGAAAGACCTATTAAGCCTCCCATGCTGAGGATAAGGCCCCTTCTTTGAAGTTCTTGTTAGTTAGTCTCCCACAGAAACACATCATATGTTTATGCTGTTCCATGTAGGCTTATCTCTGCTCTGTGGCCTTATGCATTCCTACTGGTGACTGTGCAGTCAAACAATCTGATCTGCTGTGGGCTGTGGATTACGGAGACATGCTTCTAACAGTGAAACAGCTCCTCTCCAGCTAGCACACAGCAGCCTTGTGTCAAGACCCTTCCTCAATGCCAGAATTTGGTGTACCGGGAGCACACCTTATCCTGTGAAGGTGACTGCTCTCTCTTGTCAATGCAGGAAGAGGAAATCAGAGATAAATTTGTATTATATTCCACTAATGTCCTATAATTCTAATAGCTGGAGTTTTGACCAATACCTAGCTACGAGTTCCTATGGAAAGGGGCTCAGTTGCTCTATGTGAACAAGCAAGCCCTTACAGAGAACTTTCTACAGAGGCAACAAGGGGAAATCAGGTCACAAATCCTCCTCTTCTCCACCTTTCACCTTCTCCCCAGCCCAATGACATTTAAGGAGTTTATCTGCACTCAGACACCATCTGTGGGATGGGAATTCCCTTTAACAAAAACCTCGGCTGGCTTCAGAAGTCTTGTAAAACTGCTACATTGCAACCAGGCTGCAAGTAAGCAAGTCAGAGAAATGACAGAGTGACAAGGGTGGCCATCCTGACTCCTTCACTCTCAAAAAGCTGGAAAAGCTGAAGGTGAAGAGGGCCATGCCCTCACCTGTAAGGAGTGGGGGATTTCCCCTCTCTTCCCAAAAAGAAATCTATACGGAAACTATCACAGGCTTTCCCTATCTGTACGTGTCCTTCTGTAGGACTTTCAAAATTGTTGTTACACAAGTTGTGAAATCTGTGCTGTCTTTTCAGAGGAGGAGGGGGCAAGTACAGACTTGCCGGAGCTGGATGACAGCAAAGAACAGAGGTAGGTAGACTTCCTCCCCCTGTGTCTATACTGGCACCTGTAAAAAGTTATGTAGTACAGGAGGAGCTGGCTCTGAACCAACCTAACTGGCTCTCAGCAGGCATTAGTTATTTTGGTTTGATAATGGTCTAAATACAGCTACCCAGCTGGTGGCAAGCTTGAATCTACCTGCCATGGACATAACTTCTGATAGCAAGAGTCCCAGGCACCAGCATTAGCTGAAACATATGCTGCCAGCGACTGGGAAAAAGCAAAAGAGAGGAGGTAGTTGTGGTGTACATAGGCACACATAGACACGTGATTGGCTGATGACTCTTCCTACCTCTCGTGAGGCAATGGGAGTATACTTGGGTAAGTGAGAGTCAAGCAGAGATGGCTGGAGCTGTTCAAAAGTAACAATGGAAACATTCAGCATTGGGGAAGTGGTGCCCATTCACTCATTATGGTGTTGCTAAGTGAAATTTCCATGTTTTTCCCTTAAAATGGTGATTCAACTCACTTTGAAGTCCTTACTCGTTAGGGCAAATGCATTTACTCATGGAAAGTGAAAAAGGGTCTCATTTCATCCAAGGAGCTATAAGGTAATTCCTTTAACCATTCATACATGGCAGATCCTGCTCCTCTTTCTACCTACACTAGGTAATTCTTTCCACTTCCCTCCTACAGTTACAGAAACACTCCAGTGCCTTCAGTACATTCCCATAACACACATATTACGCTGAGTAGTTGATCCGCCAAACTGAAATTGATAAGCAGGTAAAAGACACTCTCTGAAAAAGTAGCTCATCCATACTGTTTATGTAGCCCCCACTGAAGCGTTTAAAGGTAACCTGAAGGACTTAGTCCAACTAGCGTGACCCTCAACAGCATGGCCAGTATAACCTTTCTTTGAGTAGCTCTAAATCAAAATGTGTCCTCTCAGCACATTGGTCAACCCGGTAAGTAAAATTAGTCCCAATATATATTTTGCATTTCTGAAAGTGAAATTCTGTTCAATAATTTTAGCTGTTTCCTGTGAGCCAGTAACTAGAAGGCTGCTGACCATATATTTTGTGTGATAGAAACAATGTAGGCAGGGATTTTTTTTTTTAAACAACTCAAGAGTGTGGTGTCACAGACAGCTAAGACAAGCTAGCAACTTCCCCCACCACTTGGCCTCTGTCCATCCCTGCTTCTGAGCAGTGAAATCTCATCTCATCCTTTATAGTGGCTCTCAAACTCTTCCAGAGCCAAGACCCTATCTAAAGGAAAACAAAAAAAAATCCAATCATGTCATATTAAGGAGATAAAATGGCTAAAAAAGGTATCCAAGAAAGGTCAGAACTGGTGCAAAAGAGCAGCAGGGGTACGTGGCTGGGACAGATTAGAATTTTTCATATTTTAAGATTACTCATTGGCTATTTGTATTAATCTCCACACTGCTGTAATTTAGAAACACCCTTGTGTATTACAGAACATGGAGAGCTTCAAGGATGTAGCAGCTCCAGCTCCTGTTTGCTTACCAGATCTGGCAAATCAGTCATGCAGAATGTCAATAAAAGACAAATTTCTCTATCTAGACCAGAGTCACTGAACAGCTATTGCAGGAGTCTTCTGTTGAGTTTGGCAGGATCATACTGGAAATAAAATGGTGAACTGTAAGCACAGCTGAGACAAATCGTTCAGAGTCTGTTAATAATGTGGCAGGGAGGATCCAAACAAGTGTGGAAAGTGATTGATTTTGCCACTACTGCCACAAAAAGGGAATGGCCTTACTGATATGAAAAGCCTGCTAAAGAAAGAGTTGAGTGCAAAAAGCTTTCTATTAATTCTCCAGGAAGGATAAGTTAAAAATTTAAAAGCTAAATTTAGATTTCATTGGGAAAAAACCCAAACCCAACCCAAAATAGCTGTAATTGAGGTTGAATATTTATGGAGAAAAATAAAAGGCTGACCAATAGAAAAAAACATGCCATTGACTAATCCAAGAACATTTCAGATTTACAGTGAACTGCATTAGCAAGCAATACAGAATTAAGGCCTCAGTATTCATCAGACTTTTTTAGGCAGAATTCTCATTGAAGTTGTTGCAAAAAGTTGACAGTGATTGCAAAACTGAGTTCAAAAGAGATCTAAAAAGGATTTGAGCTTTTGCTAAAACATAAGAAATTCTTTTTGCACAAAAAGTAATAGAGGGGTTGGAGAAAAACAGCCTATTTGTCTAGTTACATCTTCTGCATCAGGTCAGTGATTTGTGATTTCAAGGGTATGGGCCATCAGATATTAGCTTTCCAGAAACTAAGTTCTCCTCAGGGGAAGGGCTGCAGCTGAGTAAGAGCCTGAACATCTGGTCCATTGGCAATGGAAAGAAAGTTTCCAATAATCTGAGGAGATTTAGACCTCAGAATAGGAAGAAATAGCAAAGTTCTCTTCTGAGTGCACGTAGAATTGAAGCCTTTTGGCCAAAAGCAGGCACATGCAGGGACTACCACATGGCTTTGTTCAGATGACTTGTACATACAGACTATCACTGGTTCAAAGCAGGCATACAACTCAATACTGAGTTCTTGGAAAAATGGGAAGAAAAAAGAAGGGGGGAAAAAACAACAGTCACTTTTTTTACTTACAGGAATCCAAGATTATCTTCACAGAAAACACAGTTGGTAACTATAATGTGGAAAATGATTGTTGTAATCTGCCTGTTGGTAGTTCCCTGAAAAGAGCAAGCAGGCGTTAGGCCAGTATGCTCTTATTTTCTTGCACAGGAGCTGTTAAGTCCTTTCAACTTGCTGCAAGATACTTTTTTTAAACTTCAGCTTTCTCAGCGTTTGGAACATACCTGAGGTAAGACAGTAGCATCTGTGAGGAATCCCTCAGGGCAGTACTTAGTATGTCACTGGAGGAAGTTCTCCAGGTAGGGAAGCAGTGGGACGGTGTGGGCTGAGGCTGGGTGCCTGAGTCTGCTGTGCTTAGGTTACTCCTTCCGGCTGAAGAAGATAGCATAAATTTAACGAGGGCCAGAGAGGGAACAAAAGGCTCTATAACCCATTCCTCCTGTTAGCTCTAACTTAGCAAAGCAACTGCTCCATCACAGTATGGTCTTACCTCATCTCAACGCAACTGCATCAGCCCTTGTAGGGCTGGAGCAGGGCAAATGAATTTTCTCACTGTTCCTCTGAGTAGCTATGCACTGCTGTGACACAAAGATCCCTGCTAGGATCATAGATATGTCCCTGTGTTTCTGCTTGTAGCAGAACTTGTGCTTTCTAAAGCACAACTCAGCTCTCCTAGGAAACACCAAAGGGATAAAAGACAGGGATTTATTTGCGCCCATACATTTGCAAAAAATTACAGCTCAATATGTACTAGAAGCAAGCAGTGATCTACAAATACAAAATGAAATAGGATACTACAGTACATCAGCAAAATATTCCCAGGCACAGTGCTGGAGAAATGACTACTCAGCGAGAGAAAATATTTCAACTGGATTTGCACACCTATTGTAAATACACTCAAAAATGTTTGAAGAGAAACATAACATGGCACAAGAATGTTGATGTCAGTTCCAGTGACATGCTCTCCGCACACTTGAATTGTCCTGGCAATATTGTAACAGCAAAGGCTGCTAAAATAGTTGTTTTTAAGAGGTACATGAGGTCAGCTCAACAAGAGAGATGACTAACTTTCAGTAAAGCACCCGTTTAGTGAACTGAGCCTGGGATGTGTTGTGCTTCTGTAGTTCAAAGGGAGCGTCTCTCTGCGTGCATTTGGCTTTTAACACCATCCCTCCATGTGATTAAAGAAAGCCACAAGAAAGAGGTTTCTACATTATTATCTCTTCCTGGAAAACAAACCTGACTGTTTCCCCGAAGTTTGCTGGTACAGAATTATGCAGCTTCAAAGGCAGACAGACGTTTTGGCTGCCCATCCACTTGCCTTCCTTGCAGCTGTCATTATCTCTGTTTTACCTTACCTGGAACTTAAAATCTCTCACTCCCTTTCCTCCTAGGTTTCAGTAACTCTTCAAAATGAAAATCAATAGTGCTCCTTTGACTTCAAGGTACAGCCTTACAGATAATCGTGTCATATTGTGCAGCAGCTGCTTGGAGCCTGTGCAGCAGAAATAGCCCTTGGATGAAGAGTTTCCAGTAAAGTAGCTGCCTTTTTCTAGAATTTCAC
Source organism: Bucorvus abyssinicus (assembly GCA_009769605.1). NCBI lineage: Eukaryota > Metazoa > Chordata > Aves > Bucerotiformes > Bucorvidae > Bucorvus > Bucorvus abyssinicus. The sequence goes on along the minus strand of CM020044.1, from coordinate 6,464,859 downwards.
TGTTTACTTGGTTTAGATCAACATTGGATTTTTATCAAGTGATTCAAGTGACATGTTAGTGGCATAGCTAAGAAAACTCAGAAAGGTTTTTTTTTTTTTTCCACTTCACCTTAGAGACTCTAAATAAAGATCTTATGAGACAGTGGATTTCATTCCTGTCAAGTGGCCATTGAATTAAACCAAAATAACCTCAAATCTCTCATTAGCAGAACTGCTTGTATAATTTCAGTTTCTGTTTTGCTATTAACAGGTTTGTAAACGGATTATAGTAATCCCACTTCTTTCTTAAGAAACTTGTCATCATGACAGATACATGAGAGGCCTCAGGAAACCCCCCTCCCTCTTCCTCCAGAAGTGTCAGGTTTGCGAGGAAGAGCTGGCATTGCAAAAATCTGGACATAATTTAACAAATTTTCTCAGTAGATAGGGACAGAACCTCATCCGCTGAAGATTTGGGGTGGCCTCCCTGACTGACGCAGATGGGTGGCCTGATCCTTCCGTGGAAATACACAGTGCAAACTCAAAGAACTGAGCGCTGAACGTGCTATGGCTGATACTTCTTAAAATCCAAATTATCTGAAATATGACCTGACCTCAGAGACAAGCCAGGTTTCTCTTAGTACTGCAGAGAGGTTGATTTATGTATAAAACTTCTAAGGAGTTCATAGCATAAATGGCACATGGAAAAGCCAAAAGTGGCATATTCTTAGAAACGCAGTGGCAGGGCTGGGGGGAGGGGGTTGTGGGCAAAAAATTGCAGCAAGGCAAATATAATATAAATGCAACTAGTTGCCCCTCTGCTCTGTCCACATAAGACATACATGGACATAACTTCCCCCCTGCCCTGTCCATAAGACAAAAGTCACCCTGCTAAATATTCTTCCCCACCACCCCCCAACAAGCGTGGACTATTTCCTCAAGTTTTACTTGCCTCATCTGTTGCAACAACAGAGTGAAAAGCAGAAATAGCAGCTGAGGATGAGAGTTTTAGTCTGGAAAAGATCCAAAGCTTTCCTTTAAGAGACTCATCTCTTTTAGTAAGAAAAATTGAATTTTAACACTGTCCCAACACAGTTTGTGATTAAGCTATTTTGGTTAATCTTACAAGATTTCTAGCAGGAAATTGTTGTAACTTTCCTTGCCTTTTTTCCTCAGAGACTTCTGCTGTTGTGAAGAGGAAACCTGAGTTTATATCCAGAGAGCTAAAAAATAAAGAGCAAAACCAGTCATAATTTACAAGTGTGCAGTTTCGCCAAGCGTCTGCCTTCCATACTGACAGACACCCCAAAATCTTCACCATTATTCCCAGGCTACAGAAAGTTCTCATTCAAGAACCTGTACTATGAAGAGTCCTGAAGACAAATTCGTGTACATGGAAGGTCCCAAACCCCAGTGAAACTTGGGACATTTCAGGACTGCATAAATGGATTCACATAATGTCAACAAAACCAAGGCCTGGTGAGAGCTTGGTTGCCGATTTTAGACACAGCTCTCTCTCTCTGTCAGGTCCTTAGGGTTGCTAAGTAAGGGGAAAATACATATTGATCTTGGTCAGAGAAGTGGCGTGTGTGCTTTCTTTTCTCTTCAGAGCACAGTCATGTTCTACAGGAATGGTCCAACTGAGGACGTGTGAAAGCTTTGCTGCAGCTGTGTAGTGGCCTCTTTATAACCCTCTTTATTGCCTACAAGAAGGATCAGGCATCAGCTGTGACAGTCAGCTTGGATTTTAAGATTTTTCCCTCTGCACCCGCCCCCCCCCAAGCCTGGTGTCCCCCCATTACAGAGAACTACAACTGTCTGTCCCAACTCCTTGCTGCTTGCAGCTCCTTCCTGTGCAAGTAGATACCCTTATCACATTGACACTGCTGCTGGGAGATACCAACTCTGAAACCGCAGCACCTATGACTACACTACCTGGACTACACTTCCCTCCCTCCCTCCCTCCTTCCCTTTAGCAGCCACAAGCACCCTGGATCTGTGTTTATCTCCTATTACGGTGCTGCTTGGCTACCCAGGTAATACCTGCTATTTTATTGGGCTTTCAATGTCTTCTACAGGAAGAAATGACAGACCAGAAGCAAGTATCCTGCAGGCTACACTGGACTCAAAGTGCCTTTACTATCATAGTAGTATTTGTGTAAGTCTAGAGAAACAAGACTGTATTCCAGATATGGTGTCTAGAGAGAGTATACCCACTTCAAATCATTTTTGCTAAGCAGATGGGAGAGGGTTCAGGCAATAGGCTTGAGAACAAGAGAAAGAAACAGTAAACTTCTGTTTAGCCTACGTGCAGGCTGATTGTATGATCCAGCCTCAGAAATACACATAAAAGTAGAGATATATGTATCAATAAGTCACTTAGTTGTGTGTCTGTTCATTCCACCCGACAATGCCCGCAATCCGTTAGAGACAGAATAGCTTAATTGAAAACAATCTGGTGAAAGAACGATTTAGCCCAGAAATATGTGGATGATGAGCAGGAGTTCCAGGTCCCAAAATAGGTCCATTGAAGCTCAGTAAACTAAGCAAGCATCTCTCAGTGTCGATTTCTGAAAGACATAGGACTCCAAAGCCACCTCAGCTGGCAGCTTTCTAGAACTGTGATGATCATTGAGAGCACCACTTGATACAAATACTGGTTTTCCTAAAAATCCAGGGGCATTTTGGAGCATATGAAACTATCCTTTAAGCAATAATCTTGTTGCAAACTACTGACATGACAAGAATTACTCCCCATTCAGCAGATAAGTGCAACATAGAAAGTAACAATATTGATCCCAGTATTCTGCAGCATAGTCCAACTGAGGCAGAGCTGAAATACTTTTTGACGGAAACTTTTAAGATACACATTCAAAGCTGAAGTCTTTAAGCAGGACTTGAGTCCAGTTTTCTCCAGACTCAGCTATTTTCAGCCCACATCCAAAATTCACACCTCATTGAATGATTCTATCCTGTGTGCTTCAAAATCCACTCACTACTGTTCAAAAGTAGTTTACATTTGACTTACATTTTACCTTATTCTATATTGAAATTCCCTGTTCTAATCACTATTTCCAGTTAACCCTTACCCATTTCTGGAGATCTATCTATCACTAGTTGGAGAGAGGAAACTCTGGACTTAAGTACCAGAACTAGTCAGTAAGGGAACAAGGGTTTGTTTTATGACCAAAAAAAAGCTAGACTGGAAAAAACACCCTCTGTGGTAATGACTCAGTGTAATGAAAGTGGCAGAAGATAGTATTGTTCTTCTCAGGCTGTTCCCTGACAGGATACTTCCATGTTGCAATAGAAATTACAGGAATTGGCAACAGCTAGAAACACAAACCATATCTTAGCAACAAATATCAAGGTTCAAAGGTGAATTACATGCTTATATGTTGATTGAGCATAGGAAGAAGGATATAGTTTATTTATTGTTAGAGGACAGAGCATTTCATTCAAGCCCTATTACTAGGAATATTCAGAAATGTATTACTGCAATGCCTTAGCGCTGAGCCCATCAGAACTCATGCTACTCACCTATTTTGGAACAGGAAGTAATTTACCTCATATTATACCTCATGCACACACATCCTGTCTCCGATGCAAGTTCTTCAGCCAGGTGGCTACTTAAACCATCCTGCAACCATTCAGCCAAACCAGCTTGTTGGCAAGATGAAGAGAATATGCGAAATGGTGCTGATTCTCGTTGACTGCTCATTCAGACATGCATCTACCAGTTGTGGGTTGAAACTCCTCTTGACTTCCCTTCCTCTCCTGAACAAATCCTCCTGATGTAGTAAATACTAACCAATAATCAGGACAAAGATCTAGAGGAGACATTAAAGAGCAATAGAAGATAAACAAAAAGACTTCAACATAGCCAAAGGAAAAAATAATTCAATAGCATTGAGCTTAAATAGCTTGGGAAAATGTCCCAGAGGAGTAACCCTTCTCTGATAGTTAAAATTGTTGGAAAAAGCAGCAGAAAGCATGCTGAAGAGAAGGGGAAATCCTGCTGCTAAGCCACAGACAAGTTGAACATAATTTCTGTTTTCACTTTAGGTTGCTCTCTGTGCCACTCACTCCTACTGACAAAAAACACACGTGACTTCACTTAGTATCAAGATCACGTTAAGCAGAAAACTTGCACAAAGTGTAGCTCTAGTAGAACACAAAATGAAATGACTTACATAGTAAATACTCCTATTCACAGCTTCCTGAGTACATTTAATACAAGTGGATATTTATACTTATATCTGACAGATCTGAATTTCTTAGCTTGGTTATACTTCCTTTGGAAAAAGCTATATTTATAACAGCTTTTTATAGAACATAGTCAATGAAACTAATATACAGTACTTTTAGCTAACTTATATCTAAAAAGGACAGGGCTTTAATATTTTAAGAGCAGGCAAAATGCACATAGTTCCAGAGAAGCAAAAAAGAAATAATTGAAGAGACTGATAATATGAAAAAAAGAAGATCTGAGTTTGGAGTGTCTGCAATGAACCCCACAGTAAAAAGCTAGAGGGGACTGAAAGAGAATAATATCCAGAAATGGTCAAAATAGGGGTGAGAAGGAAATAAGAAAAAAAGGTGCAGAAATAATTAAACTACACAGGTAAGGAAGAAGTGGCTTCCAGAAACACAGCCACTGTAAAACTATTATACCTAGTTTACTCTGACATTTTTACTAGATACAGTTTGGTCTGAGATGAGGACTCTGACACTAATTTGAAAATGCTCAGTAAGCTGTCCTATCTATGAACCATACAAAGACTCCCATTCTTCTGCATTTATTTTAGTATAAACTTTTTCTCATTTTATTATTCTAAAAATGTTCTTTACTTGTTTTAGCATAAAAGAAGCATGTATGCTGCAGAGTCCTGGAAGAAGGTTAATATAACAGAACAAAAGGGCACAGGCACTTCAACAGCCCTGAACTTGGGCTGGGCTTTAGGTAAGTGATATTTAAAAGATTCTGCTGGAAAAAGTATTATTGAATATCTGAGTGCAATTAAATGGATTTCTTGAATGCTATGTTGGGTTGCTCTGAACTACATCAGAAGACTATATATATATTATAACTCTAGCAGGGCTTTAAAGCACAATTTCACACAGTAGTCTGCTGAGGTTAACTCATTGACATCTGTTGATCATGCTCTACAATTAAGCAAGAGGTTGCCAAGAGTCATAGAGGTAGCAAAACATTTTCTTCTCCTTTTAGACATTTCTTTTTTCAAGTAACAACCTTCAAAATTGGGTGTGAAGAGAAAGCTCTGAGCTCTTTGCACAATTCAGATCACATGCTAGAAACAACACATGGCTCCAAACCCAGTTCCTAGATTGCTGCTAGGGAGAGCAGAACACTGCAGAGCTTGTGTGCAAGTGCAAACTGTGAATGGTTTCCACAGCAGCTGTGGACTTGCATGGCTCTTGGCTTCATCATGGTATCCCCTATGCTCCATCTGCATTTGACTGGAACAGATTTGACTACAGACCTGTTAGCTGACATCAGGAACAGTATCAATCAGCACGCACACACACACACACACCAGCTGTTTGTTTCAGGGACACGTAACTTTGTGTGCCGATGAAGAGAATCCTATGAGTGACAGCTGCAGATCTTCAGAAGTAAAATGCTAAGGGCTATTGTTTTAGACTGAAACCAATGACACTAGCAAACAACCCATTGTTTATAAAGCTTATACTCTTGTTGATACTAGGTGTGGAGAGCAGGCATTAGGCCTCCCACAGTGAGATCAACTTCATCTATCTTAGGCTTTCTCTATCCGAGGATCTTAAGTCTCATCCTCAAGCCAAACTACTCCTTTAATCACAAGACTGCCAACTAGCAAAGAGCAAGTCAGACACTTGGTTGTGGGTAAAAAGAGAAAGACTTCAGCATAAACTTGTCATTCAGCAGGGACAATCCTTTTTCTTCCGCTTACTGCTCTCGATCTTGTCTCCTAACAGTTTTGATCCTTTCCAATGGCTTTAACCTGAGCCTAACACAGCAACAAACCAAAATCCATCCTGTGCTTTGAGGGAAAAAATAGCAAGCAAACATTTAAACCATTTAGTTGTCTCATGATAAGAGTATATCAAAAGTTATGTCTATATTAAAAATACATTAAGTTCCTCCTGTCTTCTAAGTCTTTGACTTTCAGCCTTACGAACCTTATGAGGTGACAATTCAGAAAGACAACTGTGCAGGAAGTGGGAGTGGAAGCACAAACTGTTCTACAAGGCCAGCCACTACTAATGCATTTCCACACTAACTTTTGGCCTAATCAAGCCTGGTTTCATACTGCTAGAATTACTTGGTCAAAATAGATACACCAGTATATGCCCCAGTTGGAGTCCACTCTCCACTCCAGTTGGAATTAACTGGTCTTGCTTAAGACACCTCCAGCTCAGTGCATTTCTATTCATCTGAGGCTGCTGGACTCCATTATAACCCTACAGTCATGAACAAGGACTTCTTCCTTTCGATGGACACTAGTCTCTACTCTAGAACAAGATGTGGAAACTAAAAGGGGTAACATCTTCACACTTCTTACCAATACCTCCTCTGATGCAAGTATGCTTCTGCTTGAGAACAGCATTTTCCTTTTCACTTTTAGTACCAATTTGTCTAAACTACAAAGCAAAGAGCTTTATACATGCTTTATACATGATCTTCAGAAAAAACCCACACATTTATTTTCCCACATCCTGGGCAGCTGCAAGGTCTTTTACATGTTATCAATGAACCTTTCTATGTACTCCAGTTTCAGACTCAACCATTCTGGGAGAATACCTTATTTTAATTGGCTAGCATCAACCTGAACCCAAAAATTTTCTCAATGCTCCTCACTCCTGTGTCCCACCCCTAACTGTGGCAGAGACTGTCAGTCAGAGAACATTTTCTTCACTGCCTGCATCAGCATGGAACTGATCTTTCTCTTTCAAAGCTGTTTGCACATCTGTTTACAACTGCATTCCATATGCCCTCTCTTTCAAGGCAATCCAGAAAATCCCAGAAACTAAAAAGCACTGGGAGCCACCAGCTGTCCTTGTGGGATAGATCTTCTAGTGTGTAAGTGACTTTGTGGCACGTGCAGCAGAGTATGACCTACATGAAACACAGATTGTTCCCAAGTTACACAGAGCTCGGTTGGTACTAACAAGAACATCAGCCAGAAGGGTACGCTTTGTGCAGGCAACAGCAGTTTACTAGACATTACGCACTCCTAAGAGATAAGGTTAAAGGTATCATATGCACTGCATGCTAAATGATTTAGTAAAACGGCTTGCAGGAAATTGTTGATGTATTCTTTTCCAGGAATGTTTCCTGGGAAAACCAGCTGGCGACTGAGAACAGAACACTCCAAGGATTCCTCCATATGCCAGCTGCAGCTTTGCTAGTAGCATAGAGAGTAGGAGTTAACTTATTTTCATATTTCAAGTGTTTCCACAGAATTAAAGGACTCTAGAGAGGAAAAGCATCTGTGAAAAGGAGCAGAGAAAATTCTGCAAGCAGGGCTAATATTAGAGCGTGCAACCGCCAAAAATCTGAGGATACGGAAGATGTGACTTCTGCAACTGCTTCTCCTTCAGCTTGAATGCATCAGTAGGAAGAACAGAACTAGTAAGCTGAGCTAGAACTCTAAGCAGCTTCTCTGCACTACGATTGCTTTTGTGGTCCTTGCTGTTCTGTGATTGCTTTTTGCTCAGGTGCTGGGAAGGAAGTGAAAGGAGAGAAGATGTAACCAAAGGGGTTTGCATTGAGAAGTTGGTCTTTCTCACGCACTTTTTTTCCCACACCATCACATCGTGAGATTTTTCCAGGAGCGCACTTTGAAAGTTGTAAATCTTTGGGATAACAAGGATCAAAGTTCCTGCAGACCTAACTGACAAGCTTAGAAACGCTATCCCACAGTACCTGCACAACATCAGAACCATCATGTCTTATTTAACTGCTGATGCTCTGACAGGTGGTCTAACATACAGGAGCTAAACTGCAATGTGCTAAAACAGCAGAGCGCCTGCTCACTGTGGCCACTTTGAACTGTGCAGCTCTCTTGCCTTTCAGGAAGAGTTGAAAGAGCAGGGAGTGCCTACAAATGCCACCACAGTGAGCAGATGTATGAAGCTCTCACCATAATGATGACTGAGCAGAATCTTTCCCTTGGGTACATCCTGTACCAAAAGCCAGAAGTGTGTGAGAAAACTAATAACCAGATATCCTGTTATTTCATCTGTTATGCATGTAACTGAATATGTGGGGGTTTTTTTTCAAGGACATTACCAGCACCTCAGCTTAGAGAGGCTGTAAACCCAATCAATCACTGAAGAGGAGGATGAAGAGTCCTTCCCTTTATAAGACAGGATATTCCTGAGAGGAAATCATGCATGGTAGAATCCAACCTGGCAGAGAACTGCATGGCAAAAGAAGAACTTGGTAAAGTTGTGGATTGAAAAAAATGAAGAATATAAATGTTGTTGGGTAAAAGTCAGCATGGATGAAAATAGTAGAATGGTTTCAATTGTGCAGATCTGCAGTTCATTAATTGTGCAAAAGCAAGCACGGCTGCATCTGTTTACCTCAGATTTGAGATACAATTAGAAAATGGGATAAAGCAAAGAGAAAGATAGAAAACATCATAGGGGTGACCTGGATGTGTCTTAACACTCAACAAAACAGAGGAGGCTCAGGAATGCTCCAAATATCTGAATTGGACCCTAGAAACTGATTGGACTGAGTAAAATTGTGAAACTTGACATTTAACTCTGGATCCTGCTGGCAAACAGGTTTCTTTGGTCTGGAGTCTCAGACTTCATGGTTTGTATTTGCCAGCTTTTTCTCCTTGATAAAAACTTGTTTTTGTTTGGGGGATTTGTTTGTTTGTTTTTGAGAACAGACTGAGAATTTTATACCACTAAATATGAATCCATAATGAAACAGAGACCTGGTAGCATTGCCCAAGCCACTGCATCAGGCAGGTTTTCTGCTGAGCATTCTGCTCAGCCTTTCACCCATACCTTGTGCTTTGTCCTCGTTCAGGTACTCTTACTCAGCTGCCCTGCTCTGGACACTACGTGACCTGTCAGTGCTTCCAGCTGACATATGCTCACCTCCTCTCAAGGAGGAAGAACCGAGGGGCAAACCCTGGCCAGTTTGCTGCCTACCACCTCTCCTACCTGCCACGGCTCAGAGGGATGTTCTGATGCAGTGAACCTTTCTAGTGTCCTCCTGTAGTGAGGACAGGAAACCAGTGCTAAGCAAAGAGGAAAGCACTTGACATCCTCTGTCACTCTTTTCCCCAGAACAGCAGCTGCTGTTTTCCTCTGGGAAGAGAGGGGTTAGCTGCTCTCTGGACAAAGGAAGCTGTGCCCTATAAAGAGAGGGGTCGTCTTGAACTCTGATCCCTGTGGCTGCAGATGTTGGATCAGACCTTGCCAATTAAAGAAATGACACAACTTCCTATTGCAAAATAGTCCCAAAGTTAAAAAAAGAAGGCAAAAGTAACATAGTATAACAGCACTGCACAAAGCCAAATCCTGCTGTAGGCAAAGTAAAACTTAACCAAGTTATGGTCTTTAGCAAAAACACATTATTCCACTTTACAGATTGGTAAGTGACTTGCCCAATCATCCTCTAGGCTGAGTAGTAGACTTTGCAACTGAGTGAGGTATTGATTAAATATAGTCACAACCATGATTGATAGTGTGTTTCATCTCAATCTAAAGCATAATCTAGCATAAACTAACACACTTTGGGGCATTTGTGCCCTCAAAACGCTTATTTTTGTCCACTGACTATGAAGAGAGATTAAGGTTCACACATCCATGCTCTAAGTAGCTAATGGCCCACCTCTGCTCCCATGCATCCCAGTGACCAGTGGTCTCTCCTACCCCAGAAGCAGATATGGTGTGGTGGTGCCAGGTCTTTCAGCTGTACTTTTTGGAAGGAAAGGAGAAATGGGGTAAAAAAAAAAAAAAAGAGGATAGGAAGAGAGGCCATTTCCAAGAAGAAAACAAAGAATCAATTCAATTGAAGGAAAAAGCAAAGAAAAAGCAGCCCGAGGCAAACTTGGCCTCTGAAAAACAATGGACCACAAGAGGCCTATGGTTTACTTCAGGTTTTGTGTTAGAACATGTGATTTATAGGAATTTGAACTCCCTTTCAAGGGAAACTGCTGTTCCTAACACTCCTGTCTCTTCTGAGAAGTTTTCTGAGCTCATGCTAAAGATGTGCCAGCATCCTGCTCCTTAGGTGGCCCCTTCAGATATTGATGATCTCTGGTTTTCCTTGGAAAATTAACAGGTATATCCAGAGCTGCTGCTGCTCTACTGCAGCCGGTACGCACAAACATCTCTTCAAGTGATCTGATCATCTCCCAGCTTGATGTATGACCTGGCAGATCCTCAGTAGCTAGTCTATGTATTTTGGGGAGGAGAGAAAAATATTTTGTTTCTACAGGGATTAAAACTGAATTCTGGAATGACGGATTCAGTTCCCTTTTTCTTAAACCTTGAGGTCTTAGTCATGCATCAGTTATGACAACACTGAGCTCCAAAAGGAGGCCTAGAAGTAAGCCACAAATGAGCAGGGAGCAGCACAACTGACACACCAGCACAGCTGTTACTGCTCTGCCAGGAAATCTTCCCTAAACACTGCTGCAACACATAGCATGAGTTGAGGGGCCTCCCACTATGGGCACTCTTGTCAGCAAAGGACACCATTTTGATAATTAGCTGAAAGCAATTTTATTATTGCCCTGTAGGTGGGTGTCTGCTTAAAGTCACAAGTTACCTTCACTGATCACGTGTACAGGCAGGTTTAAGCAAGACAGAGGATGTTGTAAACCTCCTGTTCCTTGACTCCTCTTCAAGTTTGTTTGCTCTGTAGTATCCTGCTCTCTACTCTGCATCCCCAGCACTCCTGCTTTCACCATTATCGCTAACTTAGCGTTTGCAATGTCAGTTCTCTCTTAATTTTTGCCTTTTTTTTTAGTTGGAAAAGGAAGCAAGTAAAAAAAAAAAAAAGAGTGTTGCACAGACAGCCCTTGAAACTGCTGTGCGTGAACGCAGCTTATGGAGCTTTGTAACTGGTCCAGCTCAGGTGACTGGTATGCAAAAATGTACTGCAAATCAACACCCTTATGCGTCACACTTCCCTGGTGTGACGCCACATGCACACTCAAACACTGTCTCAGCCTCTTCCTCTCAAGAGAAGGCTAATGCCTTAGCAACCTCCAGCACAGTCGTATGACACATGTAAATGATTTTACAAATGTTATTCATAAAAGGCTCATCAGAGTCTCTGTGTCCTCAAATTACGATTTAAGGGTGGGAATGTTATTTCATTAGAAGATAAATCATGTTATAACTTGATGGCAGTTTTTAAAAAGAAACCGCCCTACAGCAGTTGGACCAGCTGATATTTTCCTTCTGAGTTTACAGGCTGGCTCCAGAAATGAAGCTGCTGAGCAGAACTGAGCCTGTGCCAAGTCATTGTTATGCCAGGACAAACACTGAGTTCTTCTCCCTGCTCTTGACATAATACATCCTTGCACAAACATGAGAAAATCCTGAAACAGCTGGGATCTCTATCACCAGGGCATCAAGCCTATTTCATTCACGTGACAAGAGATCTGTGCCTGTGCTGGGGGAACGGACAGTGTTGAAGCCTCCCCTTCCTCCTGCAAGGAAGGTTAGTTTAGTTGAGTAGAAAAGCATTCTTAGCAATCTAAGCAAATATTGTTTTTTCAGACAAAGTCATTCATGCTCACACCTCCTGAATGTAAGCTGATGCTGTTTTCATTCCTGTGGATGAGGTTTGGAGCACATAAATATGCTTGTTAAAAAATAAGGAAGAGGCCAGAGTCTTTTGGGAGCGAGTATCACAGAGGACCACTAGTGCATTGTTTCTACTGTTATTTGTGTCAGCGGGTAAAATCAGCATCTTGGCCAGAATTCTTCATTTGCTGGGCTTGGATTCAGGAAAAAAAGTGGAGATGGATTTTTAATTTGAAATAGGAGGAGGGAGTTTTTGGTCTTTTCCGCATCTGCCACAAATCACAGAATCACAGAACCACAGATTCATCTGGTTGGAAGAGACCTTTAAGATCATCAAGTCCAACTGCTCACCCTGCGCTGCCAGGGTCCCTAAACCATGTCCCTCAGCACCACATCCGCATGGCTTTTAAACACTTCCAGGGATGGGGACTCCACCACCTCCCTGGGCAACCTGTTCCAATGCGTAATGACCCTCTGTGTAAAGAAATTTTTCCTGATATCCAACTTAAATTTCCCCTGGCACAACTTAAGGCCACTTCCTCTCGTCCTGTCATTCGTAACATGGGAGAAGAGACCAACCCCCACCTCCCTACAACCTCCTTTCAGGTAGTTGTAGAGAGCGATAAGGTCTCCCCTGAGCCTCCTCTTCTCCAGACTAAACAATCCCAGTTCCCTCAGCTGCTCCTTGTAAGGTAAGTTCTCCAGACCCTTCACTAGTTTCGTTGCCCTTCTCTGAACCCGCTCCAGCACCTCAGTGTCCTTCTCGAAGTGAGGGGCCCAAAACTGGACGCAGTATTCAAGGTGTGGCCTCACCAGTGCCCAGTACAGGGGGACAATCACTTCCCTGCTCCTGCTGGCCACACTATTGCTGATACAAGCCAGGATGCCATTGGCCTTCTTGGCTGCCTGGGCACACTGCTGGCTCATATTCAGCTGGCTGTCAACCAACACCCCCAGGTCCTTTTCTGCTGTGCAGCTTTCCAGCCACTCTTCCCCAAGCCTGTAACGCTGCAGGGGGTTGTTGTGGCCCAAGGGCAGGACCCGGCACTTGGTTTTGATGAATTTCATACAACTGGCCTCAGCCCATCGATCCAGCCTGTCCAGATCGCTCTGTAATGAACAGTTCCCTGTGGATGGCACCCAACACACAGTGAAACCAGGACGGTCCTTTGTGCTCTGCTCCAGACACTGCACTTCAGCAGGAATTGTGAGTGCTGTGTACCTGACTGTCAAGGCCAGCACTTGCCTTGCTCAGGAGAGGTGCCAACTGGGGATAAAGCGTTGAATCAGTGAGAATGGTTACAGAGTACATTGTTGGTATGGTAGATTCATAAGTGCCTAATAGTAAGACAAGGAAAAATGACTCATAGTGGTAATGTGTACACCCCTCAAAATGGAAGCTTTAACTTGTCAAGTGCAGAGGAAGCAAGGCCTCATTAATTCTAGCAGTCCTTGATCCACTGTGTCAGCTGAAGGGGTTGCGATCTGACTGATAATATGGAGGGAAGAGGCCTCTTCCCAACTTCCCCTCTTTCTTCCCACACTTGCCTGTTCCTCCATCCTCAAACCTGATTCAGCTCTGCTGGGTATACTGCTCTTGCACTTGGCCTTGAATAACTCCAGTAAATTCAAGCAGATCAGAGCAGGCATAAATCTAACTCCCTGACCTGGAAGACCAATAGAGCTCCATCATTTGTGCTCAGATAAGGTTCCCAGATGGGATGAGCCAGGCTAGGTGCTGGCTTCACGCACTTCTTGCAAACAATGCCAGCTCCCAGAAGAGGGGCTGGGTCAGTGCTGGCCTCCCCCATCACACAGTGGGAAGTGGCCTGCAGCCCTTGCACAGCTGGTTTCTTCAGGAGCAAGTCATCTTTTGCTCTGACCTCCATTTGCAGCTAGATTCTGAGCGAAGCAGCATGAAAATCAAAGGACTCGCTGTGTAATCTTTGTTTAACCTGCCACTTGTGCTCTGCAGTTCTCTTAACAAGACTGACATTGTTGGCTTTTTTCTGCTGCAGGGCAGGGATTAATGCGCTGTTTCTCATTACATCCCAAGTTACATTGCAAGCCAAAGACACTCCAGCACTCCAGGACTGTCAGTAATTTGATGAATCATCAGACTTTTGTTCCTCAAGACCTTTCACTCTAGCAATCATAGAGGGAACTCACAATTGAAGTCCCAGATTTGTCCTTGGTTCAGCCTTTTTATTCAGAACCTCTGCTCACCATTCCCAGGATTTCATCTCTACCAACATGTTTAATTTCTCAAGTAAGCTACCACGTATTCCTTGTTTCTGGGGTGAAAGGCTCAGCCATAGGCCATCAGTATATTTTAATACTGACACACAGACATCGTGGCTGATCCTTCACATACCACAATAAATCACTAGTCACTGCAGATATATCAAAATGTCTTGGAAAAGTGCTGTGTAAATAACAGCAAAATCCAAGTAAGTATTTTATGTTTTGAGCTCATATATCTCTTTTCAAATCTAATAAAATCCTTTAATAATCCCAGGAAGTACCACATCTGATCATAGGCAGGGATCTGGCAGCACTTCAGAAAAACTCTCAGAGGCTCAGCCTTCCCTGGAAATGGAGGGCACTGTCAATAGAGCCAGTTTCCTGCCCCTGGAAAAGCCCCCCTGCCTGCAAGTCCAGCCTCACCCACATTTGCCCTTCCCAGTACCAACCATGTGCTTAGCGCAGCGCCATCAGATAACTTGAGATAAAGTGAGGTAAATGTCCTTCCTCTGACTCTCACTGTCCTATTCACGGCTGAGTCTGGCCACTGCCAGCATTGGTTCTCCCTCCAGAAGTCAGGGAAGAAGTCAGAGACCCTCCCTCTCTTGCACTCACAGACTCTTGATCATGCAAAGCATAATTTTGCTGTCCCGTCAGTCCCCTGTTTCAGATACCAGAAACTCCTGTGTTGTGTGACTTCTATTAGAAGTGGATGAAGGCAGAATTCAGAAAGGCACCTGATTTAACAAGATAGCAGCATCTAGCAGACACTCAGGAGACTTAAAAAACCTAGTAAGTCATGTTTCACACTACTTACAGTGCAATACGTAACAAGAAACCCACTTACTGGTTGAAGTCTCTTGGGTTGGTAGGACATGGCACCTGTGAATCTGTTATACACTACTACATTATGAAGATGTCCGAGTTGCAGTGAAATTTCTTTTTCCCAGGGGATGAGAACTCATTTCAGCGATACAATGAACTGTAAAGAAATACCAAAGATGTTAAGAATGAAAAAAGCTTGCCTGAGACAAAGTTACTTTGAGAAAGTCAGTAAAAGTGGATCTAACGGAAAGCACTGAGAGTGCTATACTCTCTTATCAGACACAAATACTGTGAGGAACCAATTCATCGTGGACTGCTTTAATTTCCCAGATAAGTGCTATATAAAAAAATGTTTTCAGCAATGATAGAGGCCAAATATTTTTGCATGGTACAATTAAGATTTCTTTCAACTATTAGTCAATGAAGTTTTGGACTTGTTTTGGTAACTATGAATCTTCTGCCATTTACTTTCAAGCTGATATTGCTGGGCATCCTCACAGCAACAGCTCATTGTCTGTCTTCTTTGTTAAACCCTCCAGCTTTCACATGCTTTTTCCTCTCCTTGCTTGGTACAGAATTTTAGCTTTGGATCCTAAGGGTTCTATCACATCCACTCTGCTTCTCTCTTCTGTTCCATAATATCCATGGCGGGCTGCCTGGTAGCATACCTTGCTCTGTAACGTACCAGGATAAATATGACATAACACTGGTAATTCCAAGAAAAAGCACCTGTACATAGCCTGATCTGGGCAGTATTTAAAGAGGATAGTAATGACTACACAACACAATCCCAGCAGAGTAGAGCTGTGTAAGTGTTGATGCACACCATAATTGGACCACACACTAAGTGTTTCATAACCTGATTGTATGTAGAGCAGTGCCAAGCTTTCTACCAAGCCTCTCAGAAAACTGTTCTACTCCCACCAAAAGCTTCGAGAACAAAAAAAATGTAATCATCTGTAGAATGAACTTAATTTAAAATACATATGGCTGCTGCCCAGGCTGAGAAGCCAAAAATAGGTAAATAGAGATACCTGAAAGATACCTAGAAGTGTTTGGACAACAAGCCATTAGTAGTTTCCAGGGGAATTTCATCTAGCTGCTGGTATCTTTAATATGGAAACATCTCCGCAACCGAAATAGGTCCTTGGGAATGGAGAGATCCTTTACAGCAGGATGTATGGCAGCAGGAAGATGTGAGGCAGGAGCTGGCTAAGATGCAACATCTATTTGTCTCCTTAGGACACTTTCTGATCAAAGTGCTGCATGACCAGCACTTAATTAACAAAGGCTTTCTGCAACTGTCTGAACAGTCTCCTGGCAGAAGAATGGCCACGGTCTGACTGGTTTTGAGGCAAGTTAATAGAGTAGCTACCGTATAAGCAACAGCAGTCAGAGGATCATCAAACTACTGTGCGGTAGAGAAACAGCCTCATGAGCCATAGCCTGCACTAATTTACTGTGCAATGCGCTGAAACCAAACATCAGCACAGGCTCTACAGCGTTCAGCTGTGTGGTGATGCACTATAGTCAAGACGGATCATTTCAAACCACATAAACCTTAGCTTAGCGTGAACTACACAGTTTGCACTGATTTCTTTAACAAGATACTGAAGCTCCCACAACGTCAGGAGGAAGTCACTTCTATTGGTTTCACAGGAGTTCCCTCAGATGCCGTAACAGTGTTTAGTATAATCAAAATTAAACCTAGCTGGGAAATTTTCTGTGGACTTTAACAGAAGCAGCTAGTCCTCTGCTGCCACGCTGAAAGGCTCCTTCTGGTAAATGATTCAAAGCAAGAGAGAACATCAAGTTTACCACAAGATAGTCTGCAACAAGCTGCCTACTGACTTTGCTTAGTAGTTTATATCCACCAGTTTCTACTCAAGAGAGTATAAGAAGTGGGTTAATTTTTTTCAGTGAATCTACTGAGGAAAGAAGGTTTAAGGAGAATAAAACTGTCCTATATGACAGTTGAATAATTTTTCAGCAGTTTTGACTAATAACTTTCCACTCCGTGCTTGCCTGAACCAAAGCTGTCCAGCTCTTAGGAAACTATATAAATCTCACACATTACACGATGGAGAAAAATAACCTTACATAACAGACTGCACACACATACAAAGAGTTTGTAAGATCTTCTCTAAGGGATGTTATCACGCCTCTGACAGACTTCAGTCTTATTTATCCCCAAAATGGCGGTCTGGGGACATACTTCAAATTTAAATTCATTGAGATAATATTTGGTTACTGTTTCCTCACTGGTATTTCACTGCAGAGCACAGAGCTCAGCTAGACTGCGGTCTGCTGGACAAGGCAGGTAAGCCTTCTTTGAGAAGTTATGGGAAATCCTCTTAAAACCTTTCTCAGTAGTTTTCTGAAGCTTCTTGGTCTCCTGCTCATTCTGCCCCATCCTACTGCCCTCTGACTTGTTGCTGTCTTCTGTCTTCTTGCAGAAGTTTCCCTTTAGTCAGCTTTTGCTAAAATGCTTTGTTGAAAAGAGAGATGTGCACATATACAGATCTCATATTAATATAGGCTGAACTGGCTCGTGTGCTCTACGCTCCAGCAGCCTTTCTGGCGCAGTTTCTCTCTCCTAAAAAGTGATTTGAGAAACATCCTTTGCATTAGTCTCTGTGATTTCTGTTGGCTTACTTCCAATATCTGAAAAAAATACAAGAAAATTGGCCCCTGCCTCACAATTCATTCCCCCTTCTCTCAACTCCCAATTATGTCTGGAAGAGCAATTACAGCTTGTGAGCATCTGTGTGGCCTCTAAAGGGCAACTGGAGCCCAGGGAATGCTCACACTTCCCAACAGACAAAGAAGCTTATCAGAACCAGGAGGAGAGAGACTGAAACATACACAGAGCACTTATTTTGTGAAGAACAGGAACCTTTCTCCTCCCCGCAGTCATAATGCTTACACTGAGCTCAGCCTCACAAGCAAGGGAGCAGGTAAAGTCTGTCTGTCTCTCCGTGCAGGGATTGCAGTAGCATTGAAGGGAATGCTCCCATCTTGCCATTGCTTTATGAAAAGGAAAGTTTCTCCATTATGGGCTTCATTTTACTGACTTCTCGGGAAGTTACAGAAAACGTGGCCTCTATTTCCTTATTATGATCAAGTGTTGGTCCTAGCTTACAATTTCCATTTAACAGCCAGGGCTTTGTATTCCTAAATGCAACTGTATGTCTCAGCATTGTCCTTGCAGCGCCATGCACCATTACAAAACCCTGAGTGTACCAGCTTTAACAAAGAAATCTATTCCCTTATCATTCAAGGAAAAGACTGTCTAAACCTCCACTGTTCCCTGGCCTTGCCATATTTGCTTATCATGGACTGGGGATTTGGTTACAAAGCCTATACGGTCACATTTTATTACCTAACAGCAATCAGGAAAAGCAAATTTCACCTTCTGATGAATCAGGTATTAGTTCAGTGTTTCCAAATGCTTCAGTTGAGCAAGTAATTATCTGCTCATTTCACAGAATGAAAACAATTAGCAGTAACAGAAAGTGGCTAGCCCCTCTTTAGGAAACATTTTCTAGGAAATTTTGGTGATATTAACCAGAGAGGAGGAAGCAGCAGCAATGATTAATTTTGAAATAATAAAAAACTCTGTATTTTTATATTATCAAAGCCTCTGCTGCATATATTCCTTATTGTTAAGGCCAATCCACACACATTCATCCACACCTGATATCCATCAACACTGTAAGTCTCCTTCAATTACATTAACACTGTAAATCTCTAGCTTGACAGACCAAGCCATCCCCTCAAAATTGTTTACCTTCCAGATATGAGGATGAGTCTACCTTTCTCCAGACACTTCTCATCCCAGTCTATCAATTTTTTCTTCCAGCTCACCTAAGTTCTGATCCTCCTCCCCTCATCCCAGTGCACACCAGACATGCCTTGGGAAAATATGGTATAAGAGAACCTGGGGTACATCTTACTGCTGTGTTCAAGATGCAAGCATCAGAGTATGAATGGCTTTAGTATAGTTAAAAGATGATATAGATGATATAGCCAGGACCACCCTCTCTCTAGCCAACTCTGAACATAACCACTCATACAGGCCCTTTTGTTGTATGTGTTATATGGCTTCCGTGTTCCTCAGTAGCAGCTTTTGTGTGTTGATTCGTTAGATGTAATCAGAAACATATTGTAATTAGAAACCCTCCACAGCACTTGCGTTCTTGACAGCATGGAAACACCTGCAGTTGGTGTAAGGATGCTTTCCTATCAAGGGCAAGATGCATGGGAGGGGGGAATTGGAGATGAGCTTTACAAACCCATTAGGAGTTTGAAAGTACTGGGCCATAAATCATCATATGGATATACTGACTTGATTTTAATGCAATTACTTAATTTTACCTTTTTTATGCCTCAGAGTTCTGAATTTTAATACAGGACATGCATATGGAGTTCAAGTTCAAACAAGGATTAATCTTTGACTATGCCCAAATCTGACTGCAGACTAACGATCAACTTAATGTTTAGTGTCTGATTCCAAGTTTGTTTCTTTTTTCAATTTTCTTTTCTCTCCTGGAGCACAGAAAAAATTATTGAAGTTTACAATGAGCTCTTGGCTATGTCCAAACTACAAAACCAAAGTTATTTTCAGGCTAGGACCCTGTCTAAAATGTGCTATTTGCTCCCTCTGTATTTTAAAAAAAAGAATTAAAAATAATCTTGGTATATCTATGGTAATGGCTAATTGAAAACCCAAGGTAAGCTTCTATGTAAGAAAAAGAAACCAGAGAAGGTGTCAAACTCATTAATTTATGTATAAACTGGCTGTTTGAGTACTACTACCATTGCATTATATCTAGGCAGACAAGAGGGGGGAAGAAAAGTAAAATTCAGTTGACTAAATAGTAATTAACTTTGGTACTTCATCTTTTAACATTTTAAGGTGGAAGGAGGCCATTTTCACAAAGCCATTGTGACTATTTCACTCTGATTAGGAGTTACTGAATTCAAGAATCTTTAAAACGCTATTGTTATGATCCTAATATCACATGCTAATATGTGATGAAATAATACTGATCAGATCAGGCTGTTTTAGAAAAATAGCATGAATGCAACTAAGAAAACAACAGGACAAGATGTGGGAAAGGTAGTTAGTATTTTTTGGATGCCTTGTTGGCCAGAAAAATTACGGTGCTACTTCAGTTCCTAGGCATGGGCAAGTAAGCGTACCTAGTGACAGTAAGGTGCCCTGCCATGTTTTCGACCATCAAATCAACACTGGTTTATATTTTGTAGTCTGTACATAGGCACACAAGTTTTCTGCTGTATTATTTTTGAGTACAGAGGCAGTTTCAATACCATGAAAGTCATATCCTATAGCTATAGGTAAATATCACGAAACTCTCTGGCCTACTGGCTTTCTCATTTCTTCAGTGTTGCAGCTGAAGCACATAGCCAAGGGAGACACAGGCTTAGACTCAAGCAGAGTACTGAGAAGCTGCTGCTCCCAGCACCTGGAGCTCACTGCACAGGCAAAAACCTAGAACCGCTCTTTGTGCTTCGGCTGCCAGTTTCCTTGGCTCTCCTCTCTCTGCCATTAAGTAGCACCCACAGCTCTACACAAACTCCAGTGATAACAAGGATTAAGAAGTGGTTTCAGCTGCAGCATTAAAGTCTGTCCATGCCTGCTTATACAGGAAGATAAAACATTCTCTGTTCCTTTCCCTTTAAACAGTAAACACTGGCAGTGAGGTTCGGGGGTTTTTTTTTGTTGTTGTTGTTTGTGGCTTTTTTTTTAAACTAGCATTAGACTTCCTTTTTCTCAGGGAGTCTCAGCACTGACTTACAGCTAATAGGACCTTGGTGGGTAGCGGCCAGATGCCAATAACACCTCTCAAACAAGGTTTCCCTTTCTAGCTATCTCTGTGCTATTTATAGGCAAAAAGCAATGGATACAAAAAACTTAGGGGAAAATGGAGGAACAGCACCAAGCAACTTGGGACTTTATTCAATTACTGCCTGACAGAGAAATATTTGGCAAGGTCTCTTTGAGAAGCTTTTAAAAAAAAAAAAAAAGTTTCTAGTATAGGGGAAAAATGTCAATTATTTACAGATCTGGCAGCCTGGAGATAAGGAAGAGGCTCTAATTTCTAAACAAAGGACATGGTATTAAAACCACCTGCAACATACTTAATTCTAGAAAATTGTGAGGGAGGGTTTGTTTGCCTTTTTTGGGGGGGTGGGGAGGGAGGAGGGTGCAGAACTGTTACTTTAGAAAGAGTGCCTGGGATAGAAAAACAGCTGGAAGAGAAATACAGTGTAGGCAGAATTGTGGTTCCATGGGACAGCCAGGAAATTTCAGTGGAACTGCTTCCTTGCTTTAAATTAGGCAGCTGCTTACACACATAGCAGAATTTTGCCAAAGCACGTTGGTTTTTTGTCTTGATTTTCTGAGAAAATTAAGTTCATGTTATTGCACTGCCTCTTCTGCCTGCTATTCCTGCCACAAAGGCTTCAATGGGTCAGTCAGTTCCAACCCAGTTTGCTACACCGCTTGAAGTACCAGAGTAACCTGCTGCCTCCAGCCCTTTGAAGACCCACAGTTGTGAAGGGAGGGGAAACTATTCTTCTCTACCCACCTAATCTCAGAGGAAAAAGTACAAACAGCTCAACTGAAATCTGTTTGGGATGGCTCACCTCATATGCAGGAGGCAACAGCCACCATCTACTTAGCTCTTAACCAGCCACAGGACACACTGCTGCCACCCTGTGAGCAAGCTAAACAGAGTTGGTGGCGATGGTGGAGAGTGCTGAGGGTGTGCGTTTGGGTGGCTTTGTTGGCACGTGTGTGTGTCTGTGTGCAAACGTGCATGACAACAGCAGGTGGCCAGGCCACTATGTACTGAGACAGGGAAGGAGATAAAAGTACATCTGTGTAGGAGTTTACACAAGACTTGAGGCAAAGCTCAGAACTGCAGGACAAATTTATAGGACGATGCGTTACTGTAAGGTCTGCTGTTAATGGCCTAGCTGCTCTCCCACTGTACTCATCACCCAAGAGGCAGAGCGCCCTGTCCCTTTCTTAATTAGCCCTGGAAAATTAATGATCTATTACTTTAATTTGCTGTGTTACAATTTCTGTTGTTAAACAATGGATTAACCACTCAGGGAGCAGCACCAATAGCAACAGACTTACTTCAGCAATCATACCACCACCCCCCACCCCGCACCACCAAACCCCAAGCTAGCACTCAAGGGAGTAAGTTCCTCAGTAAGGAACACCTCAACATGCACGTCTGTTTAAAGACCCCGTGTGCTCCTAGCTTGCCATCAGAGGCAGTTACAATCAGTAGAAACAGTAAATTAACTACACTTGATGGAAAGCCTAGGACCTACTGACTTTCCCTATACTGCTCAATTAAATTCCTATGTTTTACAACATTATAGGACAGAAATTAAAAGCAAACATTAGAAACAAGGCTACGGAGCAATCAATGAAAATTCTGATAAAGGCACTGTATTCCAAGAGAAGCAAGAAGAAAAATGTCAACATTTTGCCATCTGAACGTACTCAAGTCGATTTAGCCAGTTATCCAGAAAGCGATTAAATGCATTGTCATTGTATATGGACTTTTGATGACAACCTGTAGCTCAGTCATCTTGCTCTGCAAATACAGAGGAAAAGCAGCAAGGCAGACTTAAAATGGCGCTATTAACATTGAATTTGCAGGTTAAAATCTCCCAACTTCAGTAAACAAGGCCTGCTATAATTTTTATTTGAACACTAAAGCTCTTGGCCCATTAAACTTCTTTTGGTGGTAATTAAACCACTACAACATCAACTCTTGAATTAAACTAGGCAATTGCTATGCTTATACATGTCTGGCATTCTTTCAGTTGAAGGCTGAAAACCTACCACTGAGTCCCTCCATCCAGCTGTTTTGCTTAATCTCCTAGAGCAAGTAGGTAGGAGCAACCCTCTGCCCTCCTCAACTGACTTACTGCAGCAACTTACAGATTGTTCAGCTATCCCGAGAGACAAACTGTCCTCTCTCCAGAGGCTGTGATGGACAGTTAAGGGTGATCAGGTCCACCCAGATTTTGCCAGCAATCGCACTGAATAAAGCCTTTCCCCAGCCAGCTCTTTGGCCAGTCAGGCCTAGAACCCTGGTGACATCTTATGTGAGAATCACTTAGGTGACATCTTACTGAGAACTTTGTTTATAATTTATGAGAATAGATTGATTTTTCTTTACCATGAGGGAATAATATAGCATGTATCCCTCCCTCCACCATCTGTACTTCTGGTAAAATAATTACTACATAAATACTGATGCATCACTGTCAGAAGCATTGTACAGTTTTAAAAGACTGTCTCATTTTGTAGTTATCGAGAGGAAAAAAACCTGAATACAAAGGAAATTCACAATTACCTTTCCTGCTTGCTGTTGATGGTGCATTACAGTATAAGGTTAAAGTTCTCTAGCTACTTGCTTGCTGTTCTTCAGTCACAACTACATGTTATACAGATACTTATTTCAACAAGTTCCAAAGCACATTAAAATTGAGAAGAACTGAAGCATGGAGATGGGTAGTAATAGTATCTTTCTTCCTCTCACCTTATATTATGCATATTTGCTCTTTCCTAGCTTACACTTGATAAATCAAAAAGACTTACATAACTTATGTTAATGTTTTCCTTTCACAGGATGAGGTTTCCATTCTCAAGACATTAAAAAAAAAGCAGCATGTAGGACAAGAAATATGGGTTTATGAAATGAGATTGAAAGAATTTCGGATCCTAAATTCAAAACTGTGATCATGAGTGTGCGATTCTGCTGAACAATTTTTGGGCCCTGAAGATGCTCTTAGCTTCAGAGATCATTTTTGGCTTTACTTCTACAGGTTTTAAATACTGTGTGTTGAGTTGAGCAGCTTTCCAGAAAGCCTGTTGGGTTTGGATCTAAGAAAAGAGTTCTGAATTATGGGTAATGCTACCAGTGTAGCAGAGGTAGAATGTTTATAGTTAGGCACCAGTGGGTTTATTTCTCTGGAGCATTTGGTCTCCTGTAATCCATTCTTCATGAATCATTTTCTAGAACAAGGCTGTCCCTAATCAAATAAGCCTTTGCCCTTTATCCTACCTGATCATTTTTGCTTCATTAGTTATCCCAAAGCTTATCTACTGCTTTCTCTTAATGAAGTTGTCTCTGCTTCTGCCCGTTTTCTCTCCCTGCTTTCTCCCATAACTATGAAGACATTAGTATTTCCATCCAATCCCTCAAGGAGAATGAATTAAGCTATACCTATAAGCAGCAAGGAGGAAGACAAGTTGTCAAGCCTGGGGCAAAGTGAGGTTTGCTCAGAAATATCCTAATGGGAAATAAGAGGCTAAATTATCTTAAATTGTGAGCCAATTAAAAAATGACACAGAATTCAGTATTCCTAAATGTCTTTTTTTGAAATCAGAAGAGGTCAATTTTTTTATTTCATGGAAGCAAATTTTTATTTATTTAAACTAAATAAAAAAATTTAAAATTACTATTTCTGTTTCAAAACATGAGAAGGAAAGTTATATTTAGCCCTGCCATTCACTGCATCAGGGAAATGCAGCAAATCCAAGAACACAAAAGTGAAACTTAGTCTTGTTAAAAGTTGACTCCACTGAGCTGTAGTATCTCAGGAATTGGTGAACTGAAACCAAGGCATTTACTAGAACACTGTCATACTGGGTTTTCAACAGCCAAACGTACAAAATAGCTGCAGAAGAACTCACATGGCTTCCCACCCTTAAAGCTGCTGTAAGTCAGTTCAGCGGCAATACAAAGGAATATTTTAAATCCATCAGCAGGTAAGCAAGAAAATAGTCAGTGGAAAAAGAACTCCTTTTGGTTTTGGGAAAAGCTTCTGTATAGAAGCAGCCTTACTTGATGCTGAGGGAGAGAGGGTCAAAAGCTTGTAGGAACAAGTCTCCAACGCTGAGGTCAGTTCGGCTGCACCAAAGTCCCAGTCTTGCAAGTATGCGTTGGTATGGTTAATACCAAGACTGCACAAGAGGAGGGTTATCACTAGAGCTCCAGTACCACCCCCCTGACATGGCTATTACTTTCATCAGGGTTGAAGTGGTATAGCTACAAACTTGGCAAGGAAAATGAACAAGCCTAGTTTTCTGCTGGCTTAATCAGACATAGGCTACAGCACTGGCCGATACTGAAATGACCTGCTAAAACCCCCTGCAATTCTTTCTTGTCCAATGCTGCCTTTTCATCGAGAGTGCTAATGCCAATCTCCCACAGGTCCTGAAAATAAAACAGCCCTACAAATTGCAACAGGTCTTGCTCTATAGGAAGTAACTCTAACATCTAGAACTGGGCCAAATACTCACCAAGGAGAAGAGCATTTATAACAAAAAAAAGCACTAAGTGCAGTTTATGGGCACAATGGTAAAAGCCTGGCCTGTAACAGGACCCGCATTACTCTGATACAGTTGCACTCACCCCATGCTGCGACTCCTGCCTTTAAAGTTTTGCAAAATACTCATATGACCTGCCTGAACATCTCCTCATTAAGGACTGCTTCCAAGTACAGTTTTGATCCCTAGCCAGTGCAAATTCCACAGATCTGCTCAGCACCTTTCACTCAACACTTCAGACTAAGAACAGAAGTAATCCTGTCCCCTCGTATGCAGATATTTGTATGATACACAAAACCAAAAGGAGGCTACAGCCCACAGTACTGGTGCATGTACCAACTCCCGACAACGACTAAATCAGAGGTCTGAAGGGTTTCCTTTAACCTGGACGCTGATGCAGTAGTCTCAAAATGAACAGTAGGTTTCATTATAGAGATAAGAAGGCAGCAGAAAGAAGCAGCAGTAGTAGTTAAAGACAGTAGCTCAGAGAAAGCATGTACCTGACATCCAGGGCCTGGGACATGCTGAGAGTTTGAGAGTTTTGAGTCAGATTTCATGGAAGTTTAAGTAAATCTCAGCCAAGATGCTGTGGTCCTGTGCCTGTCCGTCGTTCCCCATCTCTCTCGTGCCAGCAGTGAAGTTCATGTGGCTTCTATAATGAAAATGTCTGGCAAATTAAGAAGAAATAAATTATTTTGGATTTTTTTTTCCTCCCAGTTAGAGTTCAGGCATATTAGCTCCCCCACCAGAGTCACAGGAGCAATATTATAAATGCAAAAGAGAGGCAGGGCTGTACAGTGGACGCCAGGGAGAAAGGGCTGCCAGGACCCAGAACAGACCACATGGAGCTGATGGGGAATCATACTGCTATCACTTGATTCTTTTTTCACAGAATGGAGATACTGAACCTCTTTGCTAGTAAACAAGTTCACAGACAAAATCCTTTCCTCTGTTCTTTGCACCGTTCTAGAAAAAGTATAAACAAACCAAATCTCAAACATTGACAACCCGCTTGGCTCAGGGACTGATCCATTGGAGCACTCTGGCTTCAGACTCTCCAAGTTGAGTGCAGAAAAGCTTTTCATCCGAGCTCTATAGGCTAGCTCTCAGTACCATATGGACAGCAGTGTGAGGGGACAAGAATTTCTGTTACAGGAAAATGACATCTAGCCAGAGAATGTCAAAAGCTTAGAAGCCCGTTCTTAGGAAACGGGCTGTGAGACATGGAAGATGCCAAAGCAAGCTTGTCAAATGGATACCAAGAGTAAAAAACAAAACCATGGTTGGCAGAAAATGGCCATGTCTTGATATCCCACACGTGAGAGCAGAAAGTGGCTGATGGCTGGCCAGACAGGTCTTAGATCATCAGCCAAAACAAAAAAGGAGATTCCCACCAAATGGAAATCTGCACAGCCACACCTAGAGAAAGCATACTTCAAGCCTCTGTCTTCCTCCCCTCCCGACAACGTGCCTATGTCCTTAATATCAAACTATTTCATGATTATGAGAATGTATTCCCTAAATGCACCTCTTGTCAAAACACAAAAAGCTTTCTGAACAGGACAGGAACAAATGCTACAGGCAAGATGGCTTGCAAAACAGACAAGGCAGAGGGAGAAAATATTCTTCTCTGCCAGGTCTTCAGGCACTGAGTATCATTCTCTGGAATGAGTCTGGATTGCTGCAAGATACTCTGCAGTAAATCCAAACACTACATACTGATTCCTTCAATTTGGTATTATTCAGTTTCCATTTTGTTGTCTCCATGGGATTATCAGCTGGAAACTGATATACTTGATGGTTTCTGAGACCTCAGATTCCATTATTCTGCCACAACGCTTACTAATTATAAATGCTTTGGCAAATATCTGATGTTTTCACTGGCTGAAAGCCCATGCTTAATGGGCTGATAAAGAACAAGTGCTGTCAGAGAATGGCATGTGATTGGTTACATGCATCAGCTGAATCCGGGCCCTCAGGAGGTGCCTGCCTGGGCAAACAGCATAAATGAACATTTCCTGGGTGAGAAGCGTGAATGAATTCTACTCCTAGAAGAAAATTTCATGTTTTAACTATTCCCAGTGCTACTCAGGCTTCCCTTTCCATGCTGAAATGTGAACGTCCAATGCTCATTACTCTCCCAAGAATACTGTGACCTACCCTCAGCAACCAGAAGCCAAGATACCAATCTCAGTGATTTGGGCTCAAAGATGATTCTGTGTTTGGCAGAATTACTTGTTTCTCCCTTTTCTGTGCACACTGAACATATAGGAGGATGCTTCCAATACTAATCCGCATATTCTGGCTGCTGTATCTAAATAAGAGATTGTCCTTTTTCTCTTACTGTTCTGCTTCCTCTCGTTTGCCCTGAAGTTCCCTCACTTTGTCCTCTCTCTTTCCTGCATTACTGCATCATCAATTCATATCCACAAACCTGCAAGAAAGCAAAAAGAAAGGAAAGTTTCATGCTTCTCCTCCACTCCATTTGACCCGCTCCTACTTGATCACTTGGAGCACTGTTTCTTTCTTAGAGAAAGTCTGAGAGCCAAAAAACCACATGGGTCACTGCTAGGTGCTGTCCCATCTAAGGAGACAGAACAGAGCCAGGCTGGGGAAGGAACACAAGACAAGCAGATCTATACCAATGTGATAGTGTCCACGTGCTCCAAGTACTTTTTTGGTTCTAGGATTAAATCTTTTCTGGGAAGCCGTGTCAAAGTACATTAGCTAAACAAAGGGTTGGAGTGAGAGAGCAGAAGACCAAACAGCTCAAATAAGATGGTGATCAGCAAGAAAGCTTCAGAAAGCAACTCAAGGATATTAGTGGTATCAAAGGGTTGTTTTCCAAAAAGCTTCAACAGCAGTTCTTCAGCCTTGTGCTGGTGGAAAGGGGAAAACATGGAATGAATGTTAGTGTATATGGCTCCTAGATTTCTCAGACTTTTGTTTTCTAAGTGCCCTCTACAGCTAAGAATGCTCTTCTCTAGGCTTCTGAAGGTTACACTCATGACATGTCTTTAATCTGGCTATTCTGATGAGTGAATGCTCATTCAGTAATCTGATGGCAGGCATTTGTAGGAAAATTTTAAAAAAACAACACCCAAGTAATAATTTCCCTTGAAATCAAATAGTCTAGTTCCTAAAAAAAAAAAAAAGAAATTACTAATTTCTTAAACTTTTTTCCCTGAAGTCTTTGTTTCTATTGCACCAAATTCAGAAATTTAACACTGTGGAGGTGGGGTGGTAGGAAAACTAAGGAGAAAGCCCTACACCGTATTCTGTCACTCAAACTTGTTAGAGGCTTTGAGGAACTGTGCAAGGGAACAGCAGGGAATTACAGGAGGAGCAGAATACTCTAGAAATAAATAAACCCCAGGGCTGGCTTTCTAGACACTGTCAGTTCCTGACTTTTGCTGTTATTGATTATGCCCCTTAGACTTTTCCAGTTATTTACCATCTATTTTACTTGCCATTTCATGCATATTATTTTGGTAGTGTTGTTGTCTTAGAAATAAATTCAGTGGTTTATTCAGTTCTGCCAGGGGAGAGAAGGGGAACAAAAGCCACCACCGCCTGGACGCTGAGTGATTAATCTCACTAAGGGATTTGTAAGATTACAGAACTGGGTTTTACAGACACCTTTGTAGTGTTGCTATTCTATCAGATGGAACATTATCAACTCAATTCTGTTTATGATACTTAGGCTTAATTCCATAGCCCATGTTGAGTGAACATTTTGGTATCACCACATCAGCACCTAGTATCATATAAAGGTGAAAGCAATTTCTGTGAAGGCTGCAAGGTAGAGGAAATTAGGCCATTTAGTAGCATCAGCATAACCCATCCAGTCTCAAAGCTGGCTAATATAGAAGTTCTATGTCTAGTTTGTTAGGAATTCAACCACCACATTAAAAAGGAATAAATGTATATTTTAATACATCTTCTCAGGTCGTTTAATAAAAAAGCAACTTTGAACTGAAATAGCTTTGAAATGTCACACCTAATTTAGTGGTGGGTATGCAACAGCAAAGTCTGCAGACAGGCTTTTCACCACCTCTTGTTTCCTGTGTTTTGAGTCATTTGCTGCTGTAGCAGCATCAGCAGAAAGCTAGAAGGTAGATGAGCAGAATAACAATTTGTAGGAGTTGAGCCAGCTCTGAGTTCAAACTCAGATAAAACTTCAAATTGCTGTTTATCACTGATTTTGTTGACATTGTTGACAATAGTTTCACTTTTCATTCTCCTGGTTCAGCTGTTGTGCCCATCACCACGGGAGGAGCTCAGTTTCTATTTCTCAGCAATAGCCTCTCACCCTCAGGATCTTTGCATTCCAATGAGGAATGTTTCTAAACAGAAGGATTCTTGAACATTTCCACAAACATTCCCAGGTTCCTGAAGAAGAGCAAGGATATTGACCGCCCACACGTATTCTTGTTTGCAGTGGACCAGCAGGTGCAAGGTCATTTCTTCACTGCAATCATTTTTATAAGTTTTTATACACATTCTGCACTTTGCTGAAACAGCCCAAAACATATACTTTGTGATGGGAACCAGCAAACTTCCATGACATAAGGACTATGTCCACAGGTCACTGGCAGGGAGTGCATAAAACAGACTTCTCTCCCTCCAGCTACTTCAAAATACAGAAGTTCTGGCATTACTTAAGTTAAATTTGTGTCTAGTGTTTCATTTGTTCTCAGTGATTGACGAAGCATGACAAAAATAGTCCTACCAATTCCACACGAGCTACTTCTACTATTTTCCCCCATCTAGTATATTTTACGTTTTTATACTTTCAAAAACATCTCATTTAATCAAAACTGGTTGCCATATTACACAACCCAAAAAGAGTTGCATCAATATATACAAGGATGTGGAAACTTGCGAGGTAAAGGCAGGAACAAATGACTTCTTAAACCATTTTCTGCAAGGAAAAAATACATTGAAATGACATATTTCTGAGTATAATTTAAATTTAAGCTTCTACATGACTAACTTGACATTAAAAGTCCATTTCTGGAACACAAAGAGTGAAATAATCACTCAAAGGATGAACTTGCAGGCATGGTTTGTTTCACTGATGGACAAAAAAGGATGATTAGATACTTCTTCCATTCAAAAAATGGTTTAGGGTTTCTTAACTGATTTATTTTGGCATGATAAGGAGTCTGGGTATTACTGTCTTGATGCTTTGAAGAACACTTTTCCTTACTCCCACAGAAAATCATTTGAAGGACAAAAAAGCCTTTGCCTGTTTATGTAACAAATGGCTATGGCCTAAACTAATAAGAGAGTTTAAAATTAGTGCTTCTAATGTGACCACTGAGACATTTCAGACTTAGTTACATCTGAAGCAGACTTAACCACCGATTTCTCTTCAGTTTCACACAAACTTGCCCCTGTAGCTGCACTGCAACATTGTAGAATTAACCACATCCTAAAGGAGCAGGAAAAGAAAAAAGGGAAACAAAACAGACTCCAAGGATCTGTCCAGGCAAAACAGGCTCATTGATCAATCCAGCAGGTTTTGCTTCTGCAGTAAGAATTAGAGCCATCGCACTGAAGTCAAGAGTTGTTTGTTCTGAGCCAAATGCCTAAAGCAGGTAATGCTCTGCTTCCTCACTTGGCTCTTACTTTAGCTCTTGTTGACTTACACAAAGTCAGAGATACAGAGTACATTCCTGAGTCTGTATGAGCATCTTTATGATCATCCTTGTTAACCTATTTCTTAAAAAACCCAGTATTTTTACTTCAGGATGTACAGATTTTAGTGCAAACTGTAGTCTTGTGCACCAAATTATACACTACTCCAAGGCAAAATAAAAGTATTAAAGTTAATGCATGGATACAAACACAAAGAAATAGCCTCTATTAATTAAAATGCTGAAATTAATGTCCCCACGTAAATCTTACACCTGGATATTACATTAGAGGCCAGTGAGCATACCATGGAAGCTGGAATGGGGCTCTGCATTTTCAGTATGGCTAGCCCGCTTCAAACATGCTCCTGTAACAGGTAACAGATACTCAGTGAATGAGAGAGACAGCAAAATACTTAAACTCATTGGTCCTGTAATCAGTGGGACTATACACCAGCTTATCCGTTAGCCACAGTACTAGGACAGTCTGCAGATTCAAAGCCTAAAAGGTAGCAGAAAAGTCTAGGAGTTTCCTGGCATGGTTGACGGTACAATTCAGGGTGCCTCTGCCTTGCTGCAGTGCTGCTCAGCACTTGATAGTCTTGCACAGGGAGATAATCCCCTCTCAGTTTACAAACCATCTTCACTGCATATCGTTCAGAGTGTACAGCTCCCAACCACCTTCCCACTACTACAGGTTCCAGACTGACTCTGGAAATGGCAGGGAGCAACCAGCTGCTTTGTTTGCTCTAGGACTACCAAGTTTATTGAGGGCCACGTACTTATTTTATACTTTGTACATACAGGTTTTGGTTTTTCTAACATGGCTCAAGCAGGTTGATTTACAGATTCCCACTTTATTCTGTTTCTTCACTGCCTGCTTTAATATAAAGAACAGGTTTTCACATTGCACGTTGAGCTGAGGAGCCATCCTCCCAAGTCTCCTGGAATGGAGGAGGAAAGCTAACAAAACAAGGTGCAGCTGCTCTTTCTTGTATGCCAGGTTAGAGCTGCTAGAGATTCTCTTGGTTCACTTCACAGAAGTGATTCCTGGATCTACCACCTTAAAATAAACCAAAAACATCTTACAGGAACATGTTATTGTGTATATATCTGTATTCCAGATTTGGAATTGCTCCAAAATGAAGCCTCCACACTGTGAGCCAAACACACTGAAAGTCTGGACGGCTCTCACAGTCAAAGGAGTGTCTGAGTGAAGAGGTACAAGTTTACTTCTCTGGGTGGACTGAAGCCAGATAGAGCTGCAAATCCAAATCCCAGTGCAAGCACACAAGTGTATCTTTACAAAGGCTCAGCTAAGAGCTTGTGGAAGTATATCCCAGCTTTCTGGTTTCAGGCGGGTTAGATCGTTTTTCATTTTTCTGTCTTTCACTGAAAGAAACAAACAAAAAAACAACCCAAAACAAAACCAAAATTAAAATCACAATAGTAAACTAATAACTGACCTAGAACTCAAGCCTGAGCTGTATCTCAAACACTGACAAAGGCAGTATATTGTTTGTACTGCAACATCTGAAAAGTGCCCATTTGCAGAACTAACTACAATTCTCAGAGTTGAGAAATACTGTGGTTTTCTTTCCTATTGTTTTCCTAATCTAGAAGCAATTCAGAGACATGACAGCTCCACGTGTAAAACAGAATACCAAGTGCTAACAGTGACATTTCCCTAGCCAGAACTACAACTGTCTGTGTGTCTGCCTACCTTCACCCCCAACATGGCTCTCTTCAGAGGAAAGTATAACCTGTTGAACTCTGGAAGACACCTCATGCCTCTGGTTTGGTTGGATAGAAGAGCTAACTTCTTGCAAGATTTCCAGTACAATAATTTTGACTAAGGCAGGATTGCATCAAAGTTGCTTAATAAACTTCCGATGAAATACTGCCTCATTAAAAAACGTGAAATATCCATTTCACCATTTCCATTTTCTTCATCAAAAAGCTTGAAATCATATATTTTGGTCATTTAGCGTCCCCTAAAATTGTTGGTTCAGATACTTCATACATAACCAAACCATGAGTCACATTTCAAACTTACCCATAGCCCCCTTTAGGCACAACACTGTCCCGCGCATGTAACACACTGCCTGACAGGAAATACAGAGCCTGCACAGGAAAGAGGAGACAGTCACCATCATAAGGGAATAATGACTTCTCTGCTACTATTCACATGAGGCTCTGCATTAGTGTAGTTGTATTCATTAGGAATCAAAGTTTTTGGTCAACATTAATATTTTTCTGAGCTTTCAGATTACAAAGGATATGGAAAATTGCTCTTCAATCAACCCTTGTTGGCAGCTGAGGTGATATTCCAGATGATCCTCATCCAGACTGGCTCAACAATCATCCTGGGTTTGTCCTATTTCTTTACTTAAAACATTTATTTACTCATCATAACACGCTATTCTAAGCAATAGTCCTACGTGGAAATGCTTCCTCATACATACTAGAAAAAAATGTCTAGTAGATGTACTTTAATGTCAGATACTACATATAATTCCTCCTACCACTGAAAATACAAATCAGCCATCAGTAAGGGCAGTTGCTTTGGGTTCAGCTCCTGAGTCATCCACAGACTGTATGTACAATTTTGAACAATCAGCCTGTGATATGCTTTCCTCATGTTTAATACAGAAATGATGTCAATACCTTATACTCAAGTTACACACCCTATCCTACACACAAGTCATCACTGCAGACTGTAAACTCATAACAGGGTTTGACTCTTAATTCATGTCTGTACAGCACGTGGTACAACACAATTTAGTTTCAGTGTGATCAGGGCTGTCTGTGCAATACAACAGTGGGGACTGAGAATTTCTTGACTCAGCTTCTGGTCATCCAGCTCAGAGTCAGCACGGATACTATGACAGATTACAGCATTAAGTGTTTCACATTAATAAGTTTAGTCATGGGCTATTCAGAAATCTCAGCTTCCAGAATGAATGGTACATTACCAACCAGAGAGCTGAGGACATTCTGCCAACAGACAGAGGTACATTCTAACACCAGGCTACGGTGAATTCTGTGTTTTGTTTTCTGGAAAATAACGGACTAGTTTTCCTCAGATACTTTCACTTCATTCTCTCAGAATAGTGTTTAAATTACACGTAATGAGCGAGTCTTGGTTAAGTCTCATTGCTAACAGCGCCTCATAGGACCTGGACTGCTGGCCACTTCCGGTTCTTCATTCTGGAATACCTACACAAGCTTTCCAAGGAATTTTCTATTTCTTTGCTCAAGCAGTTAAAGATTCCTTTTACACTTACCATCACTTAACACTTTCCTCCTTTGCCCTATTAGAAGGATGTTTGTCACAGTTCCAACTCAGAGATAGCAAATAGGAATGTCTGAGAGCTGCTCACCTACACCAACCTTCCCACATTATTTCAAAATACATTTCCCATCAGTTTCCTCTAAGTCATCTGACTGCCACTGAAGCAGAAGTATTCATGTGTTCCTTTCTAGTGACTCTTTGTACTGTAATGTTAAACTGTGCCATTCTTGCAATTTTTTTTTTTCTTCCCAAATTGTGCAACCAATACCTGAGACTTTTTCAGATGGTCTGTACATCATACTGCTATGGCTGAATTTAAAGCAAACTTTTCACAGTACCTTGCCGTTCTTATTAATTTCTTTTTAAGTTTCCTACTTTTAGCATATATACAAATACATTCATAAACAGTTTCAACATCCTAGGACCGACTCATGCATTCAGTTTGACTTCTTAGAGGATAAATCATTTCCTATCATTAGTATAAAGCAGGAAGAACAGAAAAGATTCTAGAAATACAGATTTTTTTTTTTTTTTTTAAATTCAAAAGAAACCAGCCTTCTTTTCAAACATCACAACTCTTTACCATGAACTAACCAGACTGGACAACAGTGAACCATTGCAAATTATGGCCAAAACTTAAATCAAACAATCCCAGAAGCTAGAAGGAAGACTTTTTTTGTTAACATTTGGAAGTTGTTCAGAATACTCAGAGTTATGGTGTAAACAAACAAACAAAAATCCAAAATATTTTTGCAGCAACTTTCAAAGTTACAAGTACTCAGGAGGAGCTACATTACATGGTGCAAGCAATAAGACTGGAATGATAGTTATAACAACATTCCTTTATGACAAGGACTTGAAAAGATTAATGCTTTATTAACATCCATGTCAAAGGGCTTTGCAAACATGAACTAAGCTTGACAAGTGCACCATTAATTGTTTGATATAAATACATTTGAACTAAGGGACGGGCTGATGACCTGTCCAAAGTTCTAAAAAGCAAAGGTGAAGCCTGCTGATATCAGGATAACACACACACTGTGCATTCAATGTGAACTGATCTAAATGAAGCTATAGAAAAGTCAGCTCTGATTTCCCATAACAGGTCTGATATTCTTTTCAGAGTCAAAATAAAAACAGAGGGAGTTTTGCTCAAACTCTGGTTCAAAGAGGTCTGTGTTTTTAAAGAATTTGGCAAGTTTCCCTCCCCCACAAAGCATCTAACAGGAAGATCTCTTCAGAAACTCACAAAGCTTGCAAGACCGATTTTAACCAAAACTCAGCCAAGCCAAGACAGACTATTTCCCTCTTATGCATTTTGGCAGCTATGTAAGAATTATAGGTTATCTAGCAGACAGTGGCTGCAAACACCACTTTCACAGGAAAGCCTTGAAGCTGATAAACCGTGATAAGCAAGTTCAAGTGAACTGTACAGTGGAGAAGCAGCAATGCAAAGCCGCTCACGTCTTGTTCCCAAGAACTTTGGAATTACGTTACACCTTTCTCTCTGTTATATCAGCAACAAGGTTTGCATAGGATAATATGCACGTGGTGTAGAACACGTATGACTTTAATGCAAGCCTGGCTGTAGACAGTTAAATCTGATGTTCTTACAGATGAAATACTTCTTTCATAGTATCAATTAAGTAACTGATAGCCTCCATTGAGGTCAAGAATACAAAGAAAATGCTATAAATTGATGTTTGTTTCCTCTTGGACTGTCCTGTCAAATTAGCTATTATTTTGTCCTTTGTATGACTTAGAAGTCTTCTCTCTAAAAGATTCTACGCTTTAATACCTGAAACATGACGTAGTTACATAAAAGTTAACAAAGGGTTTCAAATGTCTTATCAGAGAGAGGTCAAAATGGAACAGCGAAGTTGGTGACCAGTCAGACAAAGCAGAGGGACTTTATTTGGAGCTTATGGTATGACCTAATATTAAAAACACATGCCTGCACGTACTGGAGAAAACGGCTCTGGTTTGAGAGATGAGGGCAGTTCTAAACATTCAAAAAGTTACAAGCATGTAAGCAACATTAATGTCTGTCTTGCTAAAGATTCTGGAAACTACTGTATTATTTTAGAAATACTTGAGCTTTTCTTTTTACGTATAAGAAACTTCTGGAACTCTCATCCTAGAAACGTATGTAAAAACTTCCTGAGTTGGTTATACAGACAATAAGTGTTGGATGACTACAGGCCAGTTATTTTTTTATGGTGCTTTGCTATTTTTAATTTGTTCCATCTGCACATGGATGTCAATAGATAAATTAAATTAAAATCTAATTACTGTCTTACTTGAAAATCCTTCCCTGAATAGGGCATTAAAGTTTATTTTAAACAATGTGTGATTGCTTTGATGCTTTGTAACCTCTTACAAGGGCGAGACAGATCAGACTGCAGACAGCTTCCACACTGACCAGATGCAATGGGTCCTATTAGACCACTCAATCACATCAGTTCTGTAAAGCTACCTAAAACTTCCCAAACCCAATTTAACTTGAGTTGCTGCTGACACAAATGTCTAGCTTCTTTTTCAAAGAATAACTCCACTAACTTTCTGAAATAATTTGTATCACAAAGAACTTCAACGCTCTTCGGCACTGTTCTCTGTAAACACTTGGGCAGGTTAGAGTAGGAACTGCTTCTTTATCTGATCCTAAGCCTCCCCTTAGGGCTAGAAAGCCAGCAGTCTTGCCAAATCTGAAACACATGGGTGGTAGCCCAGCATTTTGAATCTGCTTTGTAGTCTTCTGATTGATGTTTTTGTTCTTACTCATTGGCAACCTCCCCTCACCAGATGTGCTACAAAAACCGCTTGTGCAATTTCTTCTGTCCCACGATGGATGCAGACCTAAAAGACAGTTAACTTGCTCCACTGAAAGGCATGCTAGTCAAGGTGCACCCAAACAACAGTTACCTACATTTGTGATGCTGCACTCTCAGTCTCCAGGGAAAGGATAAAGATCTTAAACAGAAACCAAGAAGAAAAACGCCAAACCATTTCACACGCTGAATCACGGGTGAGTCACAACACTCTTAGACATTGACAAACAGATCAGAGAATAAAGCAATATGGCAAAGAAAAAAAAAAAGATACACTAAGAAATAATCATGGGAGGTTCTCACCTTAACCTTGATTTCTCATTAGTACTTGTTAGTCAGGGGCATCTGCTATTAAGAGATGCTTCCCTCCAAATGAGGCTATATTCCTTCCCACCTCCAGTTTGTGGCAGAACTTTTTAGGTATTTGTTCACTTTTAGCCATCCAAAATTGAATTTCCACCTTCAGAATATTATCCTGAAGCAAAACCATGCAAACCCAATCCATTCACTAGGGCTCAGAATTGGCAGGAACATTTTGCAAAGCCATTTTCAAGTATGAAAAAAAGCCTCACCACCTCTTGCAGATGAGTATATTTTTATTAGCTTCTTGTCATATTTCCTCCTTTTTTAGTACTTTCTCTGTAGTTTCAACAAGCTGAGAAGGGCCTAAAGACTTCCTCAAAACTAACTCAGAGAATGAAGTGTTTTGGTAGAAAAAGAAAATGAAAAAGCAGCTCTTCCTGAACTGCATGTTTTAAAACCCTAACAGGCAGTCCCTATTAAGGTTTATGTGAGAAAGGTTTTAGGTATCAGAGGATCAAGATTCTGCTTTTCTCAATTTTACCAGCCTACATGAATGGATTCCCATCTTGTGAATTTTCTAAAGCTTAAAAAAAGGCTGCTTTTCCACATCCTAAAAAAAATACGTAAGAGCAGAGAACACAAGGGCAATCAGAAATTTAAGTAACCCCTTTTAAGAAACTAGAAGAAGAAGATTAGGTAAGAAAGGCTGACTGAGAATTTTCTATTATTTCCACTTTGACCATTCTCAAGAGGCATTTACTTCCACCTTCTGCTTGTAAATTTTAGGAAGGACAGTTGTTGAAACTGAAACACTGAATGCTAGTCACCAACCCCAACCCCCCCCACCCCTCCTGTGAATACACTCACTGTGGCATACTCAAAAAGCAATCCTTATGGCCACAATTCACCAGTCTGACCCCGTACTCAACAGCTTGTCCTAGGCATGCCATCTCTCTGCTGAGGAACCCACCTCCAAAGCTGATTTTTTGGTACATGTTACTGAGTAGAATTTCCTGTGCATGTTATTATTCATCTCACCCTGACGCATGACAAAAAGATGCAAAAGAGAGTCAAAGCAGCAGGAACAGGACATGTCATCTTGCCAACTCACGTGAATTTATTATAAGTCTTTTGATTATGGAAAGCTTCTTAGAGTCCTAACATTGGAAGACTATTACCTGAGAACCTCATCTCTTACTGAATAAAAACGTTTCTAGCCTTTGTGACAAGTCAGAAAAACAATGATCTGGAAATCTACTCCAAAACAAAATTGAAATCTTTACACAAAAGAGCTTCAATACAACCTCTGAGTGAATTTATGCTGCTGTGAGGGATCTCCTCACTGATCAGACACTGTAGAATCATCACTAACCTCTTGCATCTCCACCTTCCTCAGCCTGAACTGGGACATCAAGAGGAATGGGGAGGAGGGGGAAGGGGCAGCAAAATTCTGCATTTGGTGGTAAGGTATACTTATCTGCAAACAACTCCTGCCTCTAAACTATCAAAATTTGACAGGAGTACCTGTCATCATCCACTGAGATGACTTTAGCTTCTTTCTTCGCCTTCTCAGGAATACATAATTTCAAACGCCTCATTACTACCCTTAATAGTATATTAACAATATTGTAGTATTAATCAGGAGTCTTATCAGGATGAGTCAGAGGAGTAAAGCACATGGAGTAAGTGTGAATAGTTATTTCAGTTCACAAGTGACAGCCAGGAGTAACTCTATTACTGCATACTCCACTGGCTTCTTTACTGATTTTAAGAGAGGACAGATGCAAGCAATTTCCCCACAATGTTAGAGGCTGGACAGAGTGTTTTCCCTGTTATTCAGGGCAGGTGAAGTGGATGCACACACATATTATCATTACAATCTTGGGAAGTGAGAGACTACTTTTGTCCTTTGTAGGCCTTACCTCTCTCTGCTATCTTGAAATTCTTTTCTCTAAGACATTATGATGGTTCTACCTCTCTTCTCCTTCAGAAACTTGTTTTTCTATGTCTGGTAGCTCTAGCTGTTGAAGGAGAGCAAGCTCTGACTATCTCTGCAGTGGTGATATAGTCTGACTAGCCATCTTCTTGACTCACTTGTCCATCAACATGCAATTTCAAACAGCAGCTGGAAATAAAAAGCAAGTTAGCATAACTGTGTAATCAACTTCTCCATAACCCCCAGTTTGGTAACTACCACTGCATCAACATGACACTTCCCAGCCATTTTGTAACAGGGTCAAGTTAGTATCTTTGAAATATTACTCCAACAACTACAGCTTTCCAAAAAGAGCTTGTAGGGATGCTGATGCTGGTACATATGCTGAGGTAGCTCAGACTTCAGTTAACTTCTTAGTTTTGCGCAGACTTTTGTTCTATTGTTTCGACTTCATATAGAAGTCTCACAAAGTCAGTCATGTTTACAGCCAACTTAAATTACTTCAACAGCATTACTATTGTCAGTGAAGAGCCAAACATTTCCTGGGAATAAGTGACCCGTTTTGGAAGAGCAGCAGAGGTAGGAAGCCTCAGGAAACACTCTCCTATTAAAAGCTGCACTAAAATAAACCTCCTCTCCAAATGTGGAAACAATTGTTTTAGTAAGTTTTGTAGCAAGAGGCTAGAATAAATTATCATTCTTTGCTCCTGTGCCAATCACATGAACTGCAGTCAGCTTAGCCCAGATAACTGGGTCACTACATAGGACTCATTTAATCTACATAAGCTTTAAGTGTACCTTGTAGTTCTGGACATCTTTCTAAGCTTCTCAGCAACCTAAATCTGCTTCAAATAAATGATCCAAAAATGAGGACAAACTTCCACAAAGATGTTTTCATTCAATTAACTTAAAGTCAAAATTTACTTCTGTAGTAAAACAACAGCTTGTTTTCTCATTCTGTGTCACAATGTTTATTGCATACTGAAGCCAAGAAAAATGATGTGTAACTAGGAAACAGACCCTGAGTATTCATCTGTCTTTATCAGTCATCCAAACAGGCCAAAAAACAATTTAAACTGTGGCCTGTGTCAAATATAAACCTTTATTTGAGGGCAAGACAGTGAGAACATAATGATGAGAACAGTCTTTCCCATTTAACAAGCACATTTCCCAGCTTTGTAGAATGAATCTCTGACAGCAGGCAAAAGCTTTCAATGTATTTCAAAAGATCTCATAATCTAAACCTGAACACTAAGGCAGTTGATAATCTAAAAGTTTCATATCTTCAAAGCTGCTTTAGAGAACTGGCATCCAAAAGCAATAATAATTTTAAGACCTAGACATGTTTGCAGATAAACTGTTGGTAGAACCCTTGAGCTAGAAAACACACAACTGAACACCAGCCAGCCAGACTGACTGACTTACTCCCCAATCAGCTCAAATGCCTTGACTATGTGTGAACACTTGTCTGAAACCTTTCTTCTAATTTTGCCAGTGGAGATTTGCACCTTCAGGTGTTGCAACTCCCACCTCTCCTTATGTGAGAGATAAAAGGTATCAGCTTAAAATTCAATGGAATTTTTGGGAAATACGCTCACATAAACAGTAAGCTTGCATTCCCAGTTGTATGCATCACATATTCAAACAGATCACTAGCTGCCAATACAGCTTTTATCTTCACACAAGCTCTAACATGGCAGCATAAAAATGCTGTTAGGGATGCAATTTCTTCCCCTCCTACCAAACAGATACATCCAATGCAATCCCAGTGACCTCTTGCCTCGATTCAGAAACAAACCAAGCAGTTTGGGTGTCAAAGAATAAAGACATCAATCTTCAAATGCTGCATCTTTACTTAAACAAGAGTTACTTTGATAAAGACATATATCAACACACTTTCACTTTCTTATTTATATAAATATGATGGAGTGAATTATCTTAATGATAAAGATGCAAATTTACCTATTAAAGAACCATTCAAGTGGCTGCATATTCACAGGGACTAAGAAAACAGAGGACTAATACAGCATTGCATTTCTGTTTAGTTAATTTTCATCCCAGTCAGAATGAGAAGAGGGCTTGAGGCTGTGCCTTCATTCCAGCTCTGGCCATTAGTAACACAGGGCAAGATGCGGAACATGATAGAGATCCTGTACAGAAACAGAGGAAAAGTGACAGGACAAAAGGACGTAAAAGTTGAGGCATCAGAAGGATGCAAGAACCACACAACAGTTTCAAAAGAAGGGAACTTCCTGGCCACGAATTATAAAATTGGTATCCTTAAAGCAGTATTACTGGCAACCTGTATAAAGTCTGACTGCCAGGAACAAATTCAAGCTCATTTTCTCCGATATACCATGTTTTAATATACGCATTTTGTAGTAAATCAGCGTGTTGTCTCCTGCCTATGATATGCTTATTTCATGGTACAATGTCATTTAATTTCTTCCTAAGAAAGCTTCTGGAGCAATGCCTAGTTTGAGAAATAACATTTCACAAGGAATGTATTTTGACTGTAATTAATTCCTGTAGATGGAGAGGCTAATTAACAAGAATCCAATAACTTGGTTGGATTTAATCCATATACTGAACTAGCAACGTGCACCAGAGACAGAGGGTGCAAGGATATATTTGTGGAAAAAATCACACATGACAGGCACTTTCCAAGTAGTTCACAGACATTTCAAATGTTGCCCAGCCATGCTTAACCCTTGGTCTCATTGACTTTCCATCACCTCTTACAGGCTTCTTTTCTGCTCTCTCATGCTATATCTTTCCTACACACACAATACAAAGATACCTTGGCTATTTCAGTTCTCAGCTCAAAGATTTAAATGCCTGACATTCACATATGCACACCATTCTTCTTAACAAAAGCAAGCTTCAGCAAATTTTGCATTTCATTGTTACTGAATGCTCTTGTGCATCAAATCCAGCAACAGAACATGAAAGGGAAGGAAGGTTTTGTAATAACACCATTTTTATTGCCAAGTTCCATTTACAAAGAAAGGTCTATTCATTCTTGTCCAGGCTTTCAATAGCCACAACATATGATTAATGCCAGCAAATACAAACTCAGCTATGGAAATCTGGATTTCAGAAACATATACCAACATTTTTTAATTTCACTCCCTTCTCAGACACTTATTTACATTTTCCTTTAAATTAATGTAAGATATTGTCACATTTACTCCAAATGTCTAACTTAACTTACGCTAAATAATTAATACTTACTGCCTGTAGAAGGACATTTCAGAATTCAATTCTCCCTGTGTTTGGGGTTTTTTTTCCATGTAAATATAAGTGCATGTTCAGGACTTTTTTTTCTTCAAATTAAGTACATTTCAGACACACCTTTATTGAAATATATTTCATAGGAGGACAGTCCTTTGTGTTTATTAAACGCTTTATGTAGTGTTTAAATCCCAGGTACATTCATTCTTCTAGAAAAATACATTTCCCTCTCTTTGCACTTAAAACAATCAAAGTTACAAAACAGCTCAAAATGAAGTAAAAAGTTTGCAACAAAAATATCAACATATTCACGAGTGGAGATGCCTGAAGTTATCCCCTATAGTTTAAAATGCTTCCAGCAGGTCCCCAGGAGCTGTAACAATATGTTATTCAGTGCTGTCCTGGGTGAAACAAAGCTCCTAGAAATTCTAATAGTCTATAAATTCGCACAATTGAATCTATTCTCAATCCTTTTCAAAGTCATCTTCACATTCATTGTAAGTATTTCTGCCACAGTTAGTCCTTAAATATACCCAAACCCAAAACCTCAGGCCTTCTCATCTCCTCATACATATCAGATTGCAATTATTATGTCTTAAACTCATTTTAGTAAGAGTATCCATAACCAAAAGTAATGGAGACCAAGATGAAAACAAACCAAAAAATCTCTATCTTAAGATCACGATCTTAAAAGAATACTGGGAACACTATATCCTAGCCTGAACCTTATTTAACTCTAACTTTTGGCATCAACACATATTCTTAGTCATTAGCCACTTCTTAAGCCCTTTTTAGTTATTTTAAATAAATACACTCCATAAATCTCTTACGCTAACAAGACACTCATGATGACTCAAGTTTTTCCTTTTCATATTATGAACCAATTAATTCAAGTTAGCAAAACAATAAAACAGATACCACCACAGTGCACGTTTATTAGACAAGCAACATTTAGCTTTACATTTATAATACATTAACAAACATAAAATACATATTTTATAACACTTTGCAAAAGAAATCAAATCCGAGCAATGCGCAAATCTAAAAATTTTGGGAGATCAAAATAGCAAAAATTCTGTACAAATATAATATAAAAATACGTTTCTATATGAAAGAACTTTCTGTTTGAGACTCAGTCCAGAACTGCATCTCCCATGTCTTTGTTGCTGCTCAAGAAATCCTCAGCAGCAGGAAAAAGCCCCAAGCACTTCCCCCCTCCCCGCCCCTAAAAACATCCCACCTTAGCAAGCCCTGCTTGGATCATCATCTGCTTTTCAGAAGCTGAGAGGAGACAGTAAGAGTTATTGTTAGGAGACAGTAACAGTTATTATATTGTTTCTAATTCATGCTGCAAATGTTGGGAAAGGTGAGAGCAGCAGAGCAGGCAAGCACAGGAGCGCCACTCCGAAGACTTGTAGCTAATAGAAGCGCAGTGCCCAGGTGATATCTCAGGGTGGGCCAGTGATAGTTAAATAGTGACATACCAAAAATCTCTTTCAAGAAGAATGA
The DNA here is from genome assembly GCA_009769605.1 of Bucorvus abyssinicus. NCBI lineage: Eukaryota > Metazoa > Chordata > Aves > Bucerotiformes > Bucorvidae > Bucorvus > Bucorvus abyssinicus. Next base: position 6,420,890 of record CM020044.1, on the reverse strand, counting down.
CAGTAACAGTTCGGAAGAGAATTTTCAATACGTATTTAGGTGCCTAACATTAGATTGCCTGAAAATAAGTAGGTTACTCATCCAGGAGAGTCATTATCTTTGACGCAAAATACCTAGATCTCACTGATGCCCCATTTGACCTCCCTTGGCAAATCTTTGATTCAACTACAGCACTAAAACATTCAAGTTTCCTAGACAACAGGTGCCTGTGTAATGTCCTTTAGCTGGCTGGTGAAGACAACATCAGAAAGTTTAGCAAGGTGGGGTATTTTTTGAAGAGTACTACATGCAGGTTAGTGAAACTATTCATCAGGCCATTCTGCAGTTATTTACCTATAACACATGCAGCGAAGAGAGTGACACTAATCACAACGTCCTGTCAGTGCTCTGAAGTGTTTACTTTTATGAAGTGGCTTCATACTTACACAGAGTTTGACCTGCTTGTCTGATAGCTTAACTGTGTCTTCAGACATGCAGTTTTAAGTTTAATTTACTACTAGTAAAATGACACTCAATTGCAGGGCAAAAATTGAATTCCTAGATTGCTTAAAGTAATCATCCCAGGCCACTTGCAATCAGTGTGGATATTATATTCACTCATGTCTTGTTGTTTAATTAGAAGAAAAAACCCTTGGTAATTTCAATCTTGAAGATTGCTGACTTTGCTATAAACAAATTTAACCATCAGTTTTAAAATTCTACACACGAGAATAATTCAAATCCACAACGGGACATTATTTCCTCCTGTATTCTGTCCCTCCTGGGCAAAGGGTTCAGATGAATTGCTGGACATTGACTTAAACTCTGGATACTGATCTAGATTTGAGACTTAAGCTCTGAATATGGAAGAAGAGTTTTTAAATGTCACATACCTGTCCTTTAGCAACAATATTGCAAAATAACAAATGAATTCTGGAAGATATTCCAAATTTTTCCTCATCAAGTCACTTCAAGGAAAATTCCAACTGTGCTGTAAAGTGAAGAATGTTGAAAAGCTCCTTTAAAAGGTGTAATTTTATATCCTTTTTTTAAACTCAGCTTAATAAGGAAGGACGTCAACATTTTAGTTTAACATGAATTAGCATTAGAGAATACAAATGAGCTCAGTCCTTACATTGTAGGTAATTCTTGACTTCACACACAAAATACAGCTTTAAGTAATAAATATATTATTACTAAACCACAACCACTTTTCTACTGAATTTTAATCCATGCAGCTTGTAAAACCCAGTGCAGGAAGCTTAACCTTTGGCTTCTTTCTATATCAAAGAATTTCTGCAAAACAATTAATTTATGCACACAAGTTTTACACCGCATGACTTCCATGGTGAAACAGACACTATAATTGGGCACTAATGTTTTCTCCCTCCCTTTCTTTACCAAATTACCAAGTGTAATGTGCCATTCCTCCCTTCACAAATAAAAAGCTCGAGTCCTGTTGGTGGTTGTACACTGGAAGACAGTAAAGCAAAGGGGGCTATCAGGAGGCAGTGAGACCTAATAGTGAGGCAACACATAGCTCTGTCAAACAAGTACTATCTCAGAAAAATTTGATAGAATGAGACACACAGACCATAAAACGGCAAAGTAACATTCAGTATCCCTTGGCTTCTTTAGATTCTCTTCTCAGAAGGAAGAGAGTATCAGAACTCTTTTTATGTTAAGAGAACATGGCTGAAGATAGACACAGCCTCTACAAACACTGAGAATTCAGCATCTCTCTAAAATTCTGGCATTTTGCTCTGGAACATTGCTATACTTATTTTAGAGTGATTCTACCTCCCTTTACAGTACCACTCTGAAACAGTGAACCTTTTCAATGGTCAGTTGTTTAGCTGCTGCTCTCATTTGCAACTTGGTATTTGGATTTGGTTAAAAAGACTGCTGTTATACTGACTCAAATCAACTTTTGTTTAGAAAAAAAGGCCAGTTGTGACTTACGTGCTAATGCTTTCTTGGTTGAGTTTCCTTTTTACACTGAAAGGGGGATAAGGAAACAGCCCTTGAGTTTTTCTGATAAGGGAGAGATAGATATGATACTCTTCAAGGAATTGTAGCTGAGTAATACTGTACTTGCAGAGATAAAAGACTGCCGATAACAGATTATTTCAGCATCTCCAGAGCTTTTACATTCTGAAGTCTCTGACTGCAGAATGAAGCACAGCCAAATTGTACATGCATATGCCTTCAATATTAGAAGCAAACAGGTAAAAAAAAAAAAATCAACTGCTGCTGTGGCATAACCATTCAGAGATTTAGGCTGGTCTGTACCAGTTGTAGCATTTATACAACAACGCAACATTGATAAAGCTGGTGCAGTCAGAGCTTTCCTAGTGTAATTCCATCTTTGGAGGGAGCTTTTGATAGAACTGCTAAAAGATATTCCAGTTTACCATCCCTTGGCCAATAAGGCTCTGCCAGCAGCAGACCAGACAGTAGACCCAGCCATTTTCTGTGAAGCTCTCAGTAGACAACTGGTCATGAATGAGATTTAAATGCCACTCAAAGGCAATGAAAAGCAAAGTCGACTTACTTTCCCTTTGTCCAATTTCTTGCGTAGTACGGCTCAAGGGTGAGATTATGCATACCCATTAAAAAGCATGGTCCTGATCTTGCTAGAACTGAATTTGAAATTAGATAAATAAAGATCAAGGTTTTCCTGTATAAAATTAATTATTTAAGGGAACTCAGCCTGCACAGTGGTATTTTGTGTAATCTAGGTCAACAGTTAACAACGAACATAAAATGCTTTTCAAATTAAAGCATTTATTTTATAATGATCTTTAGAATATTACTGGGGCTACTGTGCAATGCTGCAACATTCTAGAGGAAGTCTAGACAGCGATCAGTTCAGCTAATGAAAATTTATGTGGTCCTTGTGCCCAAATTGCTCCTGATGTCTTGGCTTGTTCAGGTACACACACATTAGCTGCAACAGTGACTGCAGTGTAAAATCAGCCTAAGCATATGACCAAAAAAAAAGGTAGGCTTTTACTCCAGCAATGCCAAGTTGTCATCCCATATGCATAGCAGTACTGAGGACACCTAACTCTCAGAATTCATTTAGAGTTTGGGCCACTCTGCATATTGGTTAATTCAATTTGAGACAAAGCAGAAGTCACAAAAAACTAGAAAACAACAAAACTGCAAGCAAAAGCTAATAAAAGAAGAAAAAAAAATGCTGGGGTTCAATAGCAGGCACCTTGTATGCACATCTTACAAAGATTATGTGAAGGAAAAGATGGAAAAAGCGAGCAAAGTTATACTTGTGGATTAGTCAATCCCATCTATAAATCTAACATTTAATATCATTTCAAGTATTCCATCTGACAGCCAGGAAGAGGTACAGTAAAAGACAGGGAACTAGGTAAAAACTTCTTGTATTCATCTGCTAGGTATGAAATCAATGTTAGTATAGACAGAATGAGGAAAGAGATTGCACTGACAACTGAAATCACAATACTGAGTGAAGTAAATAGTCTTCAATCTTTGAGAGCTAGAAAGCACTCAACATGATGAGCAGACTAATACTGACTCTCTGCTCATTTTACTATAAATTTAAATCAACACACATTGAATTCCATTCATGATAAATTACATATCAAATCAGCAAAGGACATTCCAAACTTCAATCAACACTTTTCCACTACTTTCTGTCAGCTTGGTATCAGGATCTAGGAAGCAAAGTAAGGCAAGCATAAAGTCAGAATCACTTTTATATAGCAATGTTGTTTAACTGTGATACTCTCCCAGATAGGAAAAAACCTACCCAATACCTTTCCTTTTGACTTGCAAAGGAATTATGAGTTAGATGTGGTGATCTTCTTCCTACATGAAGCTGAAAAATTAAAAAAACCTCTTCCATCTGCTTCTAAAAGTTGTCCTTCAGTGGAGCGGATATCATCATTCCTCAGACATGTAGCAATTTGACTGCCAGAAGCAAACAAACAAGCTATAGCAATCTCTTAAAATATTTCACATTCCTCTGTAGCTGGTTAAGCAAAGCCTAAAGTAGTCTTAAAAATCCCTTATGTGAATTTGAATAAGCATTCGTCATTAAATTTCAGGTTTTTACCTTTTAAAAAATCTATATATATCTTGCTTTGAGTCAAACTTTGAAATAAATATTATACATGGAAAATGCAATATTGAAGTCTGGAGTCCTACGAAGACAACATGGGAAGTGGCCAAGCCTGCTGGTATCATGCAGACCTCCAAAAGATGAATGAGATCAGGATTTAAAAAAAAAAAAACAACCAAAAAAACCCCCCCAAAAACTGCCCCAAAAAAACCAAACTGAAAAACACACCATGTCTTAAATTAAAATGTTATCTCTGTACTACAAGCTATACTTTTTTTCTGGTCAATGGTATGTCTCCAGTTTCAGAGCAGTAATGATACAATATCCTGAAGCCAGTTGTTCAAGAATTTCTTCACTTTCCCATAATACTGTAGACCTTTTACAATGAACTTTGTTCCTGCAGCTGGAACTCTATAATAGAAAGAAAGCGGATGCTCTCAAATACTTTCATGTTCTCGTATAACAGAAATTGGTAGCAAACAACCAGTCTGGATAGAAAAGCTGGGGTTTTTTTTTCTTCTCCGGTTTATATTTGCTGAGCATCTGATATTTACTCTAAAAGCTGCCCACATTCATTTTGTCAGTGAACCTCTTCTTGCAGACCGGATGACCTCTCAGGCTTCAAGAAGTATCTACATAACCAAAGGAAAAACGACGAAGAATTTGGTTGCATTTGCTTCACTGTTTATTACAGTATGGAGGTTGGCTTTAGTCAGAACACTCTTCCTCTACTTCTTTCACTTTGCAAACTTCAACTTCAGATCGCAAAGAGGTCTGAGGAATGCAGCTGAATGTTCGAATGCTGTGTGGATCGACTGGTGGCACAAGTGTGAGCGACTCTACGCTTAGCGCATCCGTATTGTCATCTGTTATTAATGATATTGTGGGCTGCTGTGCAGGAATCAGGCTAGGAGACAGGTTTGCTGTTTCTATGTCACTGGTTTTTACAGCATTCTTGCTAGACTTTGAGACAGCTGGAAGCGTTTCATCAGTCAACAACATTTGACCAGAAATGATCATCTGACCAGAAATGGTCATCTGAGGCTGCTCTGGAGCTGAAGCATCATCTAGTAAAAGAAAACACCAAGAAACAATCAATATTCATCTTAGTATGTACATTAAGCCTAACAGTATGCTATTATTTATGAATATTTAATAATAATGAGGTGGAAAATGCAGTTTGGTGAAGCACTATGCTTACATATTCACTTGTTAGTAATTGGAAATAAATTAAAATATTATGAAGGCATAACATAAAATGCCAGCAGAAATCTGTTCAAACTAGGAACCAGAAAATTTTACACATTTAGCATTAGACTATGCAGCAACATCAGAATTATTCCTAGAGAGAGGGGATTGCGGGGAAGAGTAAGAAAGCCTCTCCAGTACTTGGTATAGACTAAAATGAATAGCCACTCTATACCAGGAAGATCTTTAGAAACTGGGAGGGGTATGGGTGTGCGGTGGGATGGGAAAAGAACCTCTGTCTGCATAACTAGTTTTCCCCAAAGGCTTGTTTCTTACAAAAATTTGGAAGTCATTCTGTCATTCTCCAGATTCACCTTTAAGTTATATCTCAACCACAGAAGGCAGAACTATGGGAAGAACAGGAAGGAGAATAATGTGCTTACTGTAACTGAAAGGTACTACAAAATAGGCCTGGTTTTGTACAGGCTTGTCTTACATGATTTTTTTTTTTTTTGTGCTCCTAAGCATGGAGTGTACATCACAGATAAAGTTGGGAATAAGCACTACATACCACAGAAAACTGATATGCCACTACACTTTCTCACACAATGAAAAAAACCCCAAATATTAATGGCTAAAATCCTAGCTAAGTATCAAGTAAACTGCTCACTTGGCTCAGACGTAGTGAATGGAGGGGATGAGGCAATACACTCTTATATGAACAAGCATGCCCAGAAAAGTCAGGGTTTTTTTTCTTTTCAGTCTAGAGTAATAGATGACAATAAGTAACAGGTATCCAGCTTCAAGACAGACCATTTTTAGAGCTCTTGTAAGAAACAGCATGTGTTCAAGTGTACAGGCATCTGCAGAAAAGTCTACAAGGCGATGTAGTGAATACAGAAGCTAAGAATTAGGTTCTGTTTTTAATACACAGCAACCTTAAAAATACTTCAGTTTCAATAGGATTCCAATTAATCCTGTAAAAGAACAGAAAGTATGAACATAAGGCAAAGAAAAGAAAAACAAAGCTGAGAATGGAATGGATATCAGTAAGGTATCAGTGGGATAACTGGTTTTTTTTTTTTAAACCTTTCTTGTGAGATAACCCCAAATAATGGTGTATTCTCACTTCCAAAAACCACTCAATTTTACTTTTTGCTGAAACCTAAAGCTTCGCACTTTAATAAAACCAAAATTTATAGATTGTAAAAAAGTCTCCTTTTAAATAAAAGGGATATCACTGGTTGTTTCTGAAAAATAAGGAGAGATTCAAAGTAACTCTGCAGATCATCTTTTTAGCTGTCAAGAAGCTTTAGTGAGAATGTAGTGATTGATATCAGAGGAAGTGATGCAAGACTTGCATGGAAAATGAACTGCTAAAAACCTTGAAATAAAGTCTTATTTCTTTGAATTCCAAGATAAATGCTAACATTTAAGTATGCACAAAACACTAAGTCTCTTTGCAGTGCTTTTACTTTCTGAATTTATAAAATCTTAAAAGAATATAAAAATGTTCTTTGCCAAGATTATCTTAATTATAGTATGAATATTCACCAAAATTCAGGATTCAGAAACCTGAGGGATTCTGGTAAATAAGGTATTATCAATGGCATTCTGCTCAGGAATGCCACGTATAGCACATATGTCTATTGCAGTTCTGCTATTTCATTTCCGATTCTGCAGTTCATTTCTTAAATCATTCCTCCCCCTCTCCCAACAAAACATTCGAGTATTTTCTCAATACTTTCATTTACTGAAATCATGAGAGACATATATATTCTTTTGTAATGCTCTATTATCCCCAAAACCTTCCACATAGGCTCTAAATCAATGCTTAAGTGACTCCCTTCTTAATGCCACAAAGAAAAAAAGTACTTGAAAAAACATCTGGAGTCAAAAAGTCGTACCTTTCTAGCCAAAGTCTGACAAAATATTCAGAAAAAGATAAAGTATAAAAAAATGTAAAAAGAACATACCCTGTCCAGTATTTTAGCTGCAGTATTTATAAAGAACATAAAACCAGAACTCTTCGATGTTTCCCTCCCACTTTTATTTACTATTGATAGAAGTAAATCTCTCTCCTCTACTTCCAATATTTCATTAGTTACTCTCAGAGATTCACTTCTGTTCCCATATTTAAATGTAGCAACAACAGATTTCTATAACCCAGCAGGGCATTGCTGCCAAAAGGACTAAGCATTTGCAAACTGCCACTAGTCCCTATAGGGGCAGAAAACAAATACCAGCACAGAAAGGGGTGGGAGAGGGAGAGTTTTTAACATTGTCCAGAAAGGCCAACAGCTCTCACCACTGTTGGGCAGTATATTATCCCTTCTAGACTAATACTGAACTAAAAATCTTACTCTTCAGTCACAGCTGGAAACCATGGCTGTGATAGCAGAACTTACATCTCAGTGACCAAGCTCTCAAATCCATAGGCTTGGCTTGAAACTGCAACTATATGCTTGTGCTAGGTAAGTTTTTAAGTATCATCATCATCTCCCATATCTTTTGGATACAAGGATACAGGAATACAATCCTAAACCACAGATTAAGGAGACTAAATAGAAAAGAAAATACAGAGATGCAGCATCGTGGAATGAAAATTTGGTATCTAAGAGGCATTATAATGAAAAATCAGGCCATCCTCTTGATGTAAAAAGTTTTCAGATGTAACACCCACCAATTAATTGAATACATGGCTTCAAGACAATAATTACTAATGATTAAATATTTGAGGCTCAAAATTTCAAAGCCTTTTGAAGACATACTCAATTCAGAGAAGGATCCAAATAAATAAATATATATTTATGTATTATCTGAATTCTTAAAGTCTCTGAAGCTGGAATAAAGAATTGAAAAAAGATGCACCCTAGCTGACAACAAAAGCTCAAGAAGGGATTATTACAAGAATGTCTGCCTCTAAAATCTAGATAGGCAGCAAGCTCTTGATTCAAAAGAGTTTCAAGGTACCCAGTATGTTTAGAGATTAAGTTCTCTACCCATTACTTCTGTCTATGTTGCACATGAAAATACTAACTGGCTTTCAAAAAACCTTTAACTCCTAACACTGGTTCCAGTTTTACCTTTGGACAAAAAAAGCAAAAATAATTGTAATTTTTACCCAAATAAAATCACCAGTCACTACGATATGCTCTGCTCTTAAATACCAAATAGCTATCAAATAATACAGGAAAATAGAATTTCTATTTTCCTCTCCCCAACATCCATGTATTTAAACAAGAGTGTTCTGGCAAAAAATATAAGCCAGATCTGCAACAAAACCAGGGAGACTGAAGTCAGTTTCTTAAAACAGCTGTGAAATTAACATTTAATTCTTAAAAACACCACTCACATACTCCCAAATTTAAGTACCAAACAAGATTTGAAAACAGAGTGTCATTTTCCAGGTTTTAGGGTGTTATTACCACTCTCCGGCTGCAGTGGTTTCAGCAACCTTAGATGTTTTTCAGCACTTTTATAATGCTACCAAGATTATCATTACAGCAAAAAAATCCACACCAAATCACTCAACTTCTGTAATATTAACTTGTTAAGGATGATTATTAGAGAAAGAAGATAGAAAAGAACTGGGAAAGGAAAGAATGATTATCATCTCAGAGAAGTATCATAAGCTGTACAGCAACTTACTATGAAAGGATAACAAAAATATAAATAACAGGACGTTAAGTGAAAAGACGCAAAGTAAATTTATAAAGATGAAAAAGAGTGTTTATATAAACAGAGTAAAATATCTTCATGCCATGATAGTAAAAAAAGAATTTAATTAGATACAAATTAAAACAGGTTATATAAATAAGAAAGTAGTCTGAAGTGTATTTCCATCTTTTTTGCATCCGCTTCCCCCTCTCACCTCCTCAGGCAATTAGAAGCCACCTGAGTTTGATGATCATAGAAATATTGTCATGCTATCACAGTTCAAGGACAGTCTTATGCTGAATGCTTTTACCTGTGTTATAAATTGACTTCCTGCTGCTAGCCAAGTACCTGCATTACTGGCCATTCAGGAGCCTGTGCTTACTAAATTCCACTACAGCCATGGCTGCCCCTGTGCAAATGAAGACATAGCTGCTTTGAAGCTGGAGGCTTGATAGTAGAATTTCCATCTTTGGCCAGAGCGCCAAGAAACATTGGAGAAACTGCAGACAAGGCTTTCAGAAAGAGCTAATTATTGCTTTACAATTCTCCCCCCAAAACCAGTAAAGACAAATATTTATGATGTTTTCTTCAGTTTCCTACCTCACTGTCATTGCGGTCATTATGGAAACCAAATACGTTCTGTTAACTGTTAACAGACTTTTGAAAGCTTATGGAGGAACCTGCCTGAATTGATATTGCGTGAGTTTCTGTTGCAGCTGCTGCTTGAAGACCTAAACCCAGTGTCCACCGTGACTGTCAGCCTCCGACAGACTAAACACCCGCCGACGTCCTTTCCTGCCAGACCTTACTAGAGGAAAACACAGCGATATATCATACGAAGGCTTTAACAATGACACAAGGAAAGGAAACTGGAATGAAGACAAAGGATAAATGTTAGAGAGGCAACAAGAATAAGTGACAAGGACACATCCATAACTGTTGGTATCTTGAATACAATGACACCACACCAAGAGTCTTAGAAGTTTGGGAAATACTTCTGAATCTGAAAGCATTCATTCTTTAGAAATAAGTGAGTTTAACTGGATTTAATTTTTTGCTTACCTATCAGAAAACGTTCACAATACAGTTTGGGCTATGTCTGGCAATACCAACTGCACTTACACCGAGGAGGGACTGGCAGGCATTTATTTGCATTACAATCTACTCACGTTTTAGAAATTTGAGAGAAGCTATTTATCACAAATTCTGGTGACAGAATTATCCTGATTTCCACCGGCCAAAAACTGTAAGAGGTGTAGTACCATGCAGGTGACAATACTTCAATCCTTTCAGCCCTACTGTTCTATGACATGAAACTGAAGTATTAGATTTCCTTTATAATAAAGACAGAGTGTTTTAAAAGATAGCAGCAGTTCAGATGACGATGCTTGGTGCATAGAAAGTTTCTAGAAAAGAAGCTTTCTAGAAATAAAAGTACTTCATCACCTAGTTAGAAAACTACTAGCATCACAGAACGGAAGAGATCAAACAACATTTACATTACTGATTACAGAGGGAGGAGACAGGGATAATTTTGCAGACTCCCCATGCTTCATTACTCTTCCTCTCCTTGAACTGTATAAATTCTATTTTACAGACTGGAATCCAATATATTCTCTGCAAAAAGGGACAGCTCTTCATATTTATTTTAGACCTTTTACCATCGTGTCTGCCAGAAGTGTGAAATACAAAATAAGTGGCATAGAAGATCAGTGCCTTCTGAAGTCCTCAACATCCACTGCTGCAGCATAAACATTTTCTTAAGTATTGAAGCCAATTGCATTTTAAAGCTGAAGACATCTTAAAAAGTGACAAAATACAGCATAGTTGACATTATACATACATAATTCTGGAAAATTGCTAACTTACAGTAAGAGAGCTTCTTTATCTTAATCCTTGGCATATATAAAAATAAGCACTTTAAAGAAGTGCACGGTTCCAGCAAGTGTAGCCAAGAAGAGATTGTACTCTAAGTTCAGGGGCTTGATGATTAAAACCTGCCTAGCAAGAGAACATTTATATCTTATGCATAGCAACAATTCAAATGGACATGTTAATTTAAAAAAAAAAATCATGTAAATGCAAAGGGGGGAAAAAAAAAAACCAAACCAACAACCCGACAGCAGCATTTGAGGTGTCTGATTACTGCTTTTTCTGTGTCACTAAGGATTCTGCTTTAAGGGATGACTTCTGCTTTTTCAATTTTAAGGAACTGAGATCTTGTAAAGGGCTAAGATTAATTCCCAAATACTGCAAATGGGGGAGCTGCTAAGACTTTAAAATATCTGTGCCATGAAGTATTGTGACAATGATTAAGTGGGATAGCTGATAAACTCAGGAATCATAAGAGTTTATTTTACTCATGACAAAGCAGTTAATGCAACTATTGCTCTCTTACAATGACTGCAGCATGCGCTGCAGACATACGATTTTATCTAAGTTCAGTTAACCTCCCTCCTCACATTAAGACACTGTGTGAATGATGCAGGTAGGAGCGATAGTAAGGTAAAGTATCTTTAGAAAACACCAAATTAAAATTAATTTTTTTCCTGTGATACATTTTTGAAAGCTCTGTTACTGTTTAACTTAATGCATAGTCTATCTTGTAACATAGTTTTCTCTCAACTAACAATTATGCTATTTGCCTTTAATTTGTTCTCATCTATCATTGTTTTATGTAAAGGTCAGTGTGTATGTTCCATATCTTATTTCCTGAAACATCTCTGTGAAGATTTCAAGTACCATACACATCTCCCCTTTATGTTGTCTGGCCTTCTTGACTGAAGTTCCTGAGCAACCTAGCATGTTCTTCATGGTCAACAACCTGAGCAGCTGCCAGAACAAATGGGAGCAGGAAGGAGAAAGGGACAGAAAGCACATATGTGTGCTCATGTGAGTGTGTTTAAAATGGAATGGGAAATGAGAAGAGAGATTCAAATGTGACAGACGGTGGCAGCATTCAAGTGCTACCTTGGGGCAGAAAATAGATCTTGGTAATGGCTTGATGTTCATCAGCTACTTGTAACTTCCTCCTTGAACGAGCCACTTCACATCATGCAAGCCTCCTTTTCTGCTTCACAGCAGAGTAAGGCAGTTTAGTTTCAGCTGTCCTTAAAAGGTTAAAGGAAAACCACATTGTTTTCTAGTGGATGAATACCAAAAATTGTTTCTGTAACTCAGCTGAGTGGTCAGTAAGACCTGATCTAACACAGACAGTGGTCAAGATACTAACACTTATTTCAGCAGTGTACTTCTGTTCACGCAGAAGCCTATGGAACAGCTATCTGGACGTTCCAATCTCTTTCATGGTCATGCTTCTGGCAACAGTTTCCAGTATAGATCACAATTACATTTAAATACTAAAAAAAACAACATTCATGAGATCATTCATTACAAACTTGTGGTAAGCTGCTCAAATCAGTTAATGCAGAAACACTGTTTCCATGGATAGACAATAGTATTGATCTGACACTGAAGATTAGCAAACAGGTAAACAAAGCTCCTTGTGTTGGCAAAAACCCTCCCTATGCCCCCAGTGCACAAAGACACAGCTCCAGGGATTTCAGAATCCTCTCTAGTCTATACTAAAGACCTTGAGACACTGTCCGTCACTCAGTTATAACTATTTAATACACGTTCATTGTTGGCTGCTACTACATTAGCAGTTTGGTTCAGACCAATAGAGCAGCTTTGAAGAATTATGTGCATATGCTGCTTTAGTCTGATTATAGGAAGAGTTCCTGTACATTAATGAGATTCTTTCACAAGGAAATGAAACTGTAAGGTGCTGCAACTATGCACCAAATACACTTCAAATATTAATAGCGACATACATCTTAACTAATAACGGGTCCTTCAGACAATCACACACATGGCAGGAATGTCTAGTCCTAAAGGTCAGAGTAGATATAGCCCAGAGCAAAAATCCACAAACCACATGCAGATTAGATGCATGTACCTCAATACCAACTGTTCATTGTCCCATTGCACCAAATTACCTGCTCGTGCACCTACAGTCACTATCTTCCTCCTTGTAACTGCTCTCCAAACAGAGCTAGCAGAATAAAACCCAGGAGTTGAGCTCAAAAGTTATTCCCACAGCAGGTTAATGCAAGCTGCTGACTTGGGACTGAAGCAACTGATGCTGATTCTCACATTCATTTCCACTGATTTTGCTGAAGGTTACTATGCTCATAGTGGTAGGGTACAGAATCGTACCCTCACAACTAGATTTGCTAAAGCATCTACATCAGTGCACCTAGATCCTGTGCCAAACACCAAAACCCACCCAAAGACTGTTTTCCTGCATGACAACATGGCATTTTGAACACACTGTGTGATTATGCCACAGCGAAGGTCATACTAAGTGCGCACAGTTCATGCAACCTAACTGGTAAAGTGCAGACTCAAACCAGGCATTTAAAAATACCCTTTCCTCTGTGTTTTGGTTTAGGAGGTTTTTCGTTTGTTTATCTTTGTGTTTGGGGGAGACTAGAGTTTGTTTGGAATTTTTTTTTGTTTTTTTTATTTTTTTTTTATTGAAACCAACTAGCATCTCCTGCCATGAGGCTTTTTAAATTGCAGGGAAAATAAACAGAATTTTATGTTACACAAATACCAACATCCTGTGTAAGAAGATTTAAAATTTGTTAACTACAGTCTATGATTATTCTTCAACAAAGCACTACCTTTTTATGCTAGGTAAGGAATTATGTGCTCTGGATCTACTCAGTTTTTCATAGAAATCAGACAACGTGCACTTGAAAGACCACAGTTTGAAACATGTAGTATAAACTTGCCTGGTATTTCTGTGAACCAACATGTCGCTTAGAGCAACAAAAATAATTTAGGTTTTTAATTTTCACTTCCTTTACCACAGTTTTCTCTTAGCCACCATTACCAAGAACTTGTAGTTGCATTTCACTTCCTGATCACAGAGGATTCAAATACAGCAAAGGACATCATAACTGACCCTTTTTACACTGCTAAGGAGAAACATGTAGTCAAAGAAATGTTTTCTTGGAGTGCCAATCGATACTGAGACTTTTGACAAATGATAAAACTTCTCTGTGTATTCACCACATATTATCTAAGGCTATCAAGAGCCTGGGTAACAGCAATCATTTACCAACAGAGAAAATAAAATTAGGTCCTTCCAAGGTTTTGAATAGATTGCATATAGAAAAATATTTCGAATTTTACTCTGGAATTATATTGCAGAAATATTTTGACTATATGTTAGTCTTTCACAATAACAGATGCTTTTTAATCTAGAGTCTGAGTGCTAGAATACTTTACATATCATTCATAAACTTCATAAGCAGCCTTTGCTTACCCTTTCCACCAATATTTCCCGTAGGGATAGTCACTTTGGACATATTAAGTACATTGATCTCCTGACACAGTTCAGTGAAACCTACAAAACTCTAAATGCCTAACAAAGATTGCATCATTCCCTGAGGACTGAAAAAAAGTTTAGATCTACATGAGACTTCTAAATAAAGGCAAAACAGTGTCTTAGAAAGGGGAACCAGAACAACCACTTCAAGGAGTGATCAACATTGAAAGCCACTGTTAAAACGAGGGGGCTGTTTGAAAAGGTCTTGAAAATCAAGTTACCTGTATTGTTTTATAGCAAATATGAGGTAGAGTAGGTCAGTTCTAGCGTGAAAGCATTTCAGTATGCCCCCTTCAGGACTTATTTCTTGTTCAGCCGCCAGCTTGGGACTTTACCTCACACATAATTTGAACTCAGAACAAACACCATTACAAGATTCTCTACAAATACTACACAAAATAAGGAGGAATGAAGGCATTCTAATGCAATGAGAAGTCCCAGTATAAACATACTCACTAAATATACTGACCAACACAAACACACGGTAGCTACATTTATGAAAGTTATACTGTCAGTCTGTTTATATGGCAGCTTTTTCTGCACCAATGAAACTGCCTCCTCAAATGCAGTTGTGTTCACAGTATTAGCATCCTAAATAACTATTTTCAAATATTTCATATTTGGCCCATTGTTACAAATTAACATCAGTATCAGATAAACATACAAAGACAAATGTCACCCAGTTCAAAGAAGATACTTTGTGCAGAGATCAAGTTATCCACTACAGTGCAAGGTTAACAGTTTACATTACAAATTTTTGCAAAGCAATACTTCAGCTAAAAAAAAGAAAAACCAAACAAAAAAGCCAACAGCATTTAAAATTGTATGTGCTAGGAGACAAGTCAGGCAAGCAGGACACTATTTCATCAGTACTTAAAATCACTACTGAAAGTTGCCAAGTATTTATTAGAATTCCAGAAATCTGAAGAGGTCATTAAAATCTGCACCACAATTTACTTTAACTAGTTTAGTTGAATGATCAAGAGACCTAAAAACATATAGTGCTACTGTTTTTAATTCAATAACATAGTAACTTAATTTTACAATAAACTACATCCCTTAGTGTCTAGGCTGAAAATTGTGATTTAATACCTGCTGGGCTCTGTGCAGCAGAAGGGGTAGATGTTGAGCTCACAGTCACGGAGTCACAACGCCCTGTACTCCCACTACCACTGGAAGGTGATGGTGATGAGAGTGGCGATGGATTGTGCTGATTTATACACTGGGCTACAGCAAAGCCTGCAAAACAGGACAATGAAGTTTACAAGTTAGTAATTAGCATGAAAGAGTTAACACATATGAAGAAATTCAGAAAGGGCAAGAGTAAATAGTGTATCAAAGTGATTCTAATTTCATGTAGTGACCCGAAGGATGCACCCTCTCCTACCTTCATCTCAGAAGCCTGAAAATCTGAATGCATCTTACTACACGCTACAAATGCCAGTCAATGAACAAGAAGTAAAGGTTACAGGATTCAAAACATTTTAAAATTTAAAATCTTGCACAAACAGCAAAAACATGGTAAAACTCTTCAGGTTTTGATATGTTCATTAAATTAATGGGTCACAGACCTTAACGTGATAAGGAAAATGGTTATGTCAAAAGTGAACAAAAACACCTCTCAGATAGAAAGCCTGCAGAGATAACTTCAGAAATTTTTAATCAATCAAATCTGATTCTGGCACTGGATTTCAGTGGCCTTCTCACAAGTCAAACTTTTTCCAGTCTGAAGACTAGAAAGTTCTATACAGTGTCTGATAGCACTTTTAAAATGTCTTGTGGCTTTCAGTCTAATATTTCCCCTAATTCTTTACTTTGTAGCATCCTCTTCTTTCCTAATAATCTCACACTCATTCCTTTCTCCTTCCTCTGCAACCCCCTCCTTTAATCTTCCATATGCCTTAAAAACACAACACTCAAACAATCAAAAAACCAATCCTAATTTTAGTTCCTTCCCTTCTCACATACAATGACTTACGCACCTTCTCTTTCAAGATGTAATTTCAGAAAGTATTGAGGACCTGCAGCACATGGAAATCTACTGGAAATAGGCAATTTGGGCAAGAGGCACAAGGAAGGAATTTAACACGCTGTTTTCTCAAACCCAACATCTCAGACCTGAATAACGTGAGAATGAGGTACTTTGCAATATTTAATTTCACCGATTTAGTCAATATGAGAAGCCATGAGTACACAGAGTCTACATCATGCAGACATTGCGTAAGACTACACTGAATCAGAAAGTAAACAATAGTTATTCCATGTGTGTTGTGCCAAATATTTGTGCAGAAGCATGCTATGAGCCAAAAGACAACTGAAATGTACCCTTTACGTTACTGGTGGATGTGTTATGTTGCCATTCCATCAGATCCTACTAAAACAAGTGCCCACAAAGGTGTCTCCAGTAAGTCCAGCAACACTGCAAACATATGCTCAACATTTATAAGTAAGCAATTAGTAAATTTTTCTGTTATGAGTGAGAACAATTATAAGGTAACTTTGTACAAAACAGGTATTACATTAAAAACCTACGTGACGTAACTAGCTTGTATTCACGAACATCCTTATTTTTCATATTGCCTTATGGCAATGTGGCTGGTTGACACAATTCACTTGTGACAATTTCAAATTAAATTTAATACTGCATTTCAGACATTCACAGATTATAAATGCCAAAGGCACAGACTTGACCAATATTTCACCTCAACTAAACAGAAACACAAGAGTATCTTTAGAAGAGTTAGAACACTTTACAACATCAAGCTTGTAAGAACATAGTGTCTGTTTGAGAAGACAAACTGTAATTTGGAGAAAAGAAATAAACAAAAAACCTACTTGGTGTTTCCAAAGAATGGTACTTCAACAAAGTTTTTTTTCATTTTCTTAAGTAGCGACATTCTATTATATCTGACAAATACATTTTTTTAATTGTTCAAAACATCTTGTGTTTTCCAGCTATTTTTAAGACTTTTTTAAAGGTCCTATTTTCATTCAACAACAAAAAGAGTTTATCACTGCTGGAACAAAAGTAAGCATACACACTGGCTTTCAGAAGACTTCCAATTGAGAAAGTCAGTGCACTTAACTCTTGCAACAACCCTCTGCCAGATTATCAGAAATAAGTTGTTCTGTGACACTGTAAAAGGTCCAGGCTTGACAAGAAGTTTGCTTCGCACAAAATCTATAGTGTGCAATAACAAGACTTACAGTGAAAATACTCCAGTTCTGAAAAATTTCAGAAACTATTTTCACACGCTCACTTGATCTCCATATATTGAAGACCCTTGCTTTGGGATGACCTGCTAACTCACTCATGATTAAGCTGTTTGAATGAGTCAAGGGTATCTCCCATGATATTAAAACCATTAAGTTGTCCTTTCCTGTATCTTTCAATTGCCCTTTACTATATCTTCCAGTAAGCAGTTGTTTTCCCTCTTTGCTCTGATTTTTCCGCTGATTTTTAACTTACATTTTCATAGTTTTGTTGTTACAGAAGTCAATGATTTAATCTTGAATATAAAAATATAGAAGGATCAAAACCTTAAAGGTCTAGCATCTACTAGCATAGTAGCATTCTACTAAAATACTATGGAATTACCTGCTAGAATTTATAACATGCTCTGAAAGAAAAGTTTATGAAGCGCCTTTCCCACACAAGTTCAGTTAAGTCAGCTACCACTGCACTATTCATACTTCCTTGATCTCTTACTTTCTCTAGAAGATTACACCCTTCTCGTGGTTCTCGGGAACATTCCTCACAACTATAGCACTTCCTCAATTTTATTAGTAAGGCTTCCCTTTGCAGACACTCCTCCTAGTACTTGGAAGCTTTCAGTCACCTCTTCAGGTTTTCATAGCAAGCAACTTTTCAGAAGTTGAAACACTTGTTACAGCAGAAGTATCTTCAATACAGGTTGTATGTCAGGTGTTGTACACAACTCAGCTGCTTCCGCAGCCCTCCTCACTCTCCCATGGGAAGGCATTAATGCAGAAGTTTATTTTTTATTGGCAGCCCCCTCAATTATTGAAAGTAGCCATGATGTGCACTATGAAACACCTAACAACACACTACTTGTTGCCTTCACTGCATAGCGAACACTGGAAAGGAAAGTATCTGACAATCGAGTATGAGAGAAAGCAAATGTACCACACAATTCTTTATTCTTATATATGGGGAATCTCCCATGGCACCATAGAGATGATTCACTCATTATAGAGAATCTCCTACATGGGGAATTTGCTAGTGCCAAGCAGCCAGCAGCCAGTCAAAACTCTACTGAAATGGGTTTGTTACAAGAATCATGTATGAAAGCTTTATAACAGACATGACAAGTCAGAACAATGCAGTTAGCAGCAACACATACTGACAAGGGAAAGAAACAGAATGGATGAAGAAAGGAAGTGTCCTAGTTTAGAAAAAAATCCAGTTTTTCCTGTTTGGTTGTTTTATTTTAAACTGACCAATCGTGATGTATTCCTCCCATTTACATTCGCACCTCTCATCGGTTGTGAAAACTCTGGCGGATGTTCTCCATCCCTTTAAAAGTTGCGCAGGTACCAGCCTTGCATTTCCAGGGCTGGTGGCTCGAACCTCCATCCAGGTGGACTTGCGGGCTCCGTTTCTCCCGATCAGCTTCAGACCTGTCTTGCCATTTTGCTAGCCGGCAACTTCGTCTCTGCCTTTTTCTGCCGATTGGCTCCAGCTCTGCCTGCTCAGGACCCTCGCCACTGTCCCCGTGCCGTACGGAACTGCCTTCCCTGCTGCCGGCGTGCTCTGGAGCCGCTGTTCCTGTGCTGCTGTTTTCTTTAACACCCACGACTCAATGGCTTGGCTCGGTGCGGCTCCTGCGTCCATGTGGCAGCTCAGCGTTTGTTCCAGCTGCCGTGGTTTTGCTCCGCTCCCGTGAAACCGCCAACCATGTGGCTGCTGCCATTTTGGAAACTGTTTGGTACTGTTTATTTTTGTTTCCTTTTGCTTTTGTTTCCTTAACCGCATTTTACCCTTGCAACCCTCGCTAAACCAATCCCATATAAACCTGTTAATATTTTATTCGTTCTTCTGTATATGATATTTTTTCTAGTATTGTTAAACTGTTTTAGTTTCCCAAACTTCAGAGGTCTCACAATTTTTTCTTTCTTTCTTATCTCTGCTTTTAACCCTTTCTCTCCCGGAACAAGAGAGAGGTTGATTAGAGAGAGGAAAGAACACGTCCCCGTGATTGGCGTACCTCGGCCAACGGGTGACAGGCAGACACAGAAAAAAGCCAACAAACATCAGTCCTGTTAATAATATGACTTAATCTGCTGTCCTACCTCTTACCCTCTACCTTCCACACTTATACTCAAGAACTAGACTCAAAATCATTTGCAGAAACACAATGCTGTCTGAATTGCTGTAGTACTTGCGTCATAGTTTTAGAGGGGTGAATGCCACCTCTACCAAGCTTTTCTCTAAAGTTACAATTCATTATGTATGAGACGAACACCACTTGAAAGAATTCAATAACCACCATGGCAGTAGACATCTATTTTAGTTAAAACAGTTTCAGCAGCTAATTATTCCATAAATGTAAATAAATGCATGTATTTTATTTCAGAAACCAAACTGATTAATTTATCTAAATGATTGTTGAAAAATCAAACTGAGGTTACAGTGACACCTGATAGTTTGCAAAAAGTTAGCCACAAACTAAACTACCTCAAACATGAAAGACTTCTATAGCACTCAGGGCCACTGATACACATAGTTTTTAACATAGCAAATGTGCACTAGGTTTCTCGTACATACTTCATATTTTGAAGTACCAGTTAGGATGGGAAACAAGGAATAATCAATGGACTTGTGACCACAGAAGCGAGGCAAAGCCATCTGTTAAAGTGAACGAAACTTGCTTTTGGAACAGTTACTAAAGCCATTGGTGTAGAAGCGCTCACATCAATATATTTTGTTTCCCTTACAGCACTGGAAAATTTGTACCCCTCCAAAGGTTTGTGAAAAAATAAGCTGAAAGAGTAAAAAAGGTCTACTGGGATTATCATTGAAAAAGCTCGCCTGATTCAGGACGATTGCCTGCCTAAAGGTTCTGCAGAACAGCGCTCATGGATTCCTGTCCTCACACTGAATCATCTGCTTGCAAATGATCTTAACATATTTTCTCTCCCAATACAACTGCAGAGGGAAGGATTTTAAGAGTGCCACTGGAAGGTAATTTAGATAGGAGGGAAAGTTAAGTCTAAATCACTGAAAATACTGTAACTGGGAAACTACTGACAAAGAAGAAATATTCTAACCAGCAAATTCCTTCAGAGAAGGTGAGCAGAATTAATCATGGCTACAGAAGGTAAGACAACACTCAAAAGGTTCTAGGGGTGAATATGTTACTACTTTATGACTCTCAAGTCGTAACTGAGGTCAGTCACACAAACAAGAACTTTTCTGTTCCAGTAGTCTTGATTCTGCTACAACATAACTTTCTATTTAACACTCGGTAAGGTATTACTGTAAAGAGGTACCCTGCCAGGTCCTTGGAGTAGATCTTATTTCCTTATTTCCATAATCACAATGTTTCATAAGGCTGCATTTCTTTCATAAAATATGTATCAACAGTTATCCTTTTGCCACTTTTTACATTACAGCAGCAAAATTTCATACCATAACCTGAAATAGCTTCTTAGCTTTTTTCTGAAGGAACTTTTTAAGCAATTAAGGAAAATCTTTTGCTTAAATTGGAGATAACCTTCCTACTGTCTTATAAATGACTTCACGTGAAAGCAAGCCTGAACTGTCTGATCTCCCAAGAATAAAATTTGAAGGTGAGAAGAAGAGGAAGGGGTGGTGGTGGCAGAAAACAGGACAAGCAAGACAAAAAAAAAAAAAAAAGGGCCTGAGAAGTAGAAATAAAACCTTGGCCGAGAAAGCAGAAACTGTCTTCTCATTGTAAACCATATTTTCATTACTTCAATGTCTATTTTGTTTTGTATTCTGGATTTTTTCTATTCTGTTAATCAAATTAACAGACTGCATGAGTTTTGCAGCACTCCTTAAACACCTCTAAAAGCTGTAGACTTTAGAAATTTAACTGAAACTTGTTCAATAATTATTTTTAACGGCACAAAATCTTTCAGTAAAAATCAGTTCAAGCCTGATTAAGGGATAAACACAAACAGATTCCTATGAAAATCACTCAGAACTAGGAAAACTCATTCATTCATTACTGAAGATAAAGGGAGAAGGAAGAGGCGTTTGATATTTGTTTTGTAATCAGATGTAAAACAGCAGATTAACCCATTTTATTATATTACTGGCTTTCACGTTCTGGGCCTGCTTCCTCATTTTTTGATATCAAATAAAAGTTTCAAAATACTTTTTCCTCTTGCACCATCCCATTAAAAAAAAAAAAAGAATTAGTAAATGAAGTCACTTGTTATGAACACATGCGCACTCTTCTTAGAGAAGGTTGATTCTGAAACAATAACACTGGCATCTTTTCAACCACACCTTTTCCATGGAAGTCACGTCAAGTAAGCAAATACATTCCCATTACATAACTTGTCTTTTGAAAAACCTGACCAGCAATAGAAATACTTTTATGATTTCTCTTCCCCAGACTCAGGACTCGGGCGAGTTGAGTTCCAATTTCATCCTAAGGCAGTAGAACTTTGCTTGAAGTAGGACACTTGAATTATGAATCACATTTAAAGAGAAATGCTGAGTTTTGTGAAACGATTGGCAGCTAGTGATAGCAAGATTGCATCTTTTTGTATAATACAACAAAATCAAGTACTTTTAAGAAGTATGAGATTCAACTTTAAAATGACTCAACCCAAAATGAGAGAAGTTCACAATCTGGAAAAATACCTCTGCAGAGAAGTCAGTTTGTGAATGAGACAGTAAGGAGCAGAGGAGCAAAGAGCTCACTGATTTAGAATCATTTCTTCAATCCCAATGCCAAGCTAATGTTTTAGGCATAGCTGTGGCCCATTCCTGTCTTGCTAGCTCTAAGGTAAATAAAGCAGTGCACAGTATCCCAGCTTATTTTACAAACTGGTGAGAGATCATAACGAAATTAAAGGAGGAACTTTGCACAACTGACAGATGTGTTGCATAAATACAGAGTATGTGAAACATGATTTAAACTAACTCAATTCGTAAAGAAAGGCGTAGTATTAAGACACTTCCAGTGTATTTGCAGAAACTGCCCACAGGTGTATTGCTCACAACATACCTGGAACACACACCCGGGTATTAATTGTTTCTCCAAGAGTAAATTTTTCCATAAGCCTCATCCTGGAGTTGTGTGTTCAGAAACATCGCTTATACAAGTTACAGTTCGTTTTTTACAGATACAACTCCCAAAGCTAAAAATTGCTGTATAATGAATGCAGTTCTTACCTGGAACTTTGTCAACAGATGCAAAAACAGAGCGTTGCACGGTAGGATCACTGCTACCACGTCGTGACTGATCATAAAATCTAAATGGAAGGTGTTGGGCTGTAGTTGCAGAGCTGTGTCCAAAACCCATAACAACTTCAGTTGAAGGCTGAACAGGAAGATCCAGGAGAGCTATGTTTAATCACAATTGATAAGGAAGAATAGGAGAAAATAAATTTGATAGTTTGCTCAGGATCTTAATACTAAACCAGACTGTTTAACATAACTTGCCTCGGACAATCCAAGTAACTGACACAGCTGGTATGCTTTCTCATTTGCCCACCTATTTTCCTTCTTGTATTTCAGAGTTTCTTTTTCCCTGCCACCAGTTCATTCAGTTTACTGGTAAACTTCAATATCTTCTTCACTCAATATTCAAATAATATTTTAACCACACTTTGCTATTTATTCAAATTAACTCCCTCTTTCATATCTTCATATGCATTTCCTTCAAGCAAAGAAATCTAGCTGCTGATATTCCAGTTAACATTCTGAATCGCTCATCACCACCACATCCAAGCATTAAGCATCATCATCAATGCCATCAGGACATCATCCAACTCAGGACTCGGGCAAGCTGAGCTCTAATTTAGTCCTAAGGCAGTAGAACATCTGCTTTCTAAGCAAGGTATCTGAATTTTAAATCATTAATCACATTTAAAGAGAAATGCTGAGTTTTGTAAATGATTGGTAGCTAGTGGTAACACGACAGGATTCCTTCTTTTTCATCCTTTCTTTGATGTGTCTATCATTAAATATGAAAACACTCATTTTACTCCAATAAAAACTATTGCTTGGAAACGAGACAGTGGTTTACAATTTTTTGGACACAACAATTCTTAGGTATTTTTAACACACCCTTACGTTACAGAGTGACTTGCTATGACATACAAGTCTTGTTTCTTTCTCAGAATCATTTCCAAATAACCATTTACCTGCTATTCTCTGCATTTTCATACGCCGAGCTTGGATACGGCCTTTTGCAAGACGTTGTTTTGCAATAATGCAGCGAATGTGATCAGAAAAAATAAATGTAGCTTGAAGGATAGGGAAGGGCTTAGAATGAGGACTTGAGGCAGGCTTATGAATTGTTATGTTCAGAGCTCTACTATCATCCTCTACTCCCGTCACCTGCATATCCTAAAAAGAAACAGAAGGCAAGTAGATAATGAAAAAGTTAGCATTTTTAAGCTACAGATTAAATATCAACATTAGAAGCAAACCCTATGAATGCTACATTGAAATTCCTAAAAACCCAAACAGTTTCCATGTTAAAAAAGGACTATGCAAGTTGTACAATCTTAGATTTACTTATTCAGAAATTGGTACTCATAGAGATGAAGTCAGTTTAAATTTCAGTTCAGTTATTTCAGCATATTGAATTTTCAGGAAATGCAAACAGTGTTGGCTAAGGCAAGAAAGAGACATAAATAAATGAAACTTCTTAAAGCTTTTGAAATCAATTAGATAAGCCCAGCTCATTTTGAAGTTACAACCTGTCACTTTCCCACGCAGGAAAGTTTATTACTGCACCACTTAAGGAAAGTACTTAGGACACAATCGTATAAGATTTCAGTGTTCAACTGAACATATATTGGGGAAGTTACCTCATTTTTAGGAGAGCTATTTCAAGTTAGCTATGTAAACTTCTTCAGAAAACAATAGTTTAAAAGACAGGAAGCAGAAAAGAGACTAGTAACAGAAGAATCAAGAAAACATAGTACAGACCTTAAACATGTAAGCCAATATTGGTATTACAGTTTATCCAACATAAGTGTAGATATTCAGCTGAGAAAAAAATATACCACCCAGATTAAAACTTCTCTTACCTGCAAAAGGCCTGCAAACTTAACTACTCCCCATCCAAGTCTGGCAACATCGGGCTCAACCAAACTCATCTGGTAAATATCCACAGCCAGGAATCTTTGAACTTGACCTCCATCCTTTGTTATGACTGTACAAGCAATGAGATCACTGTTATCTGAAGAAAGGAAGGAAAAAAGTGACATAGCTACTGAAGTTAAGGATTCTAGAGTTTGATTATTTTATGTCACCTAAAACATTAATGTGTAAAAGTGTAACCATCTTTACAACACATTTTAAAGTTATTCAAGCTTGTGGGTTTTTTATTAAATACATATTTTGCATTTCCCTATCATATTTATAGTTACATAGAAAGGGCAGGATATATTTTAACAACAGTGGTTCAGGTACTCACAAGTTACATATATGTATTATATGCACCTTACTTTCTAGTACCACTTTCATTACCCTTTAGTATAAAAGATCACTTCATATCAGGGGTGGAATTGTAACAGTGTTGATTTCTCTCACTAAGGGGAAGTCTGAAAACGTCTTGTCAAAAGACCACAGATACCGACCTACACCACTGCAGGCAATTACATCTACCTCATTATAAACTTAGGCTCCATTTTGACCCAAATTACATTTCTACAGGTCTGATACCTGACTATTCTAACTGTTGGAAGCCTTTCAACTTCAAGACTGTATGGACTCTTCAGATAAATTGTATCAGGTTTTGCCAATATTTGTTAAATGAAGTGACATTTTTTCCCTTTACTCACATATTTTATTTCATTCTATTGAACAAACATATCCTCTTGACCATTACTCCAGAATGCCTCAAACAAGCCCCAAAATATGGATCTCAAGAAATGAATACACCATTCCCTGATCCTCCTGCCTCTCCTCACTGCACCTGTTCCGGTTCAAACCCACCATTCTTGAAAAGTGACTCAATCACCTTCTTTACACTATCTGAATTCTACTGAGTGCCCCATGAACTGGCACTGACACCTCCTAGCATACATTTGCTAGTCTTCTAGTAAGACTTTTGCTTCAAATCAATACTTTCATTCACATACTTAATTCACACAGGTCTTTTTCCTCTTTCTCATCTAATACAATTTTAGCAAGTAGAAGATTCTACAACCACCCACATTGTCCTGCAAAGGTGATGCCTTTGCAATTCTAGATGGTACATAATTCGATGGATTTAGCCAGCTAAGTTGCAGCATTTTAACTATTATTTTCTGCAATAGTTTTGATGGAGTTTCGTTTTTGTTTTTAGGATAGGAACCATCCATCTTGAAAGCAATGAGTTCTGTACTTTGCTTTAACCTTAGCCATAGGTTTCTACACACACTCACTCTCAGTGCTCTCATTCCTGTGTATTACTAAGACATTGATAGACTCAGCAGTTTGGAGTTATTCGTTCAAGTAGTCTTTCCTAAAATGATGGTTCAGTGCTATAGACATCAATTGCTGTTAATATGTACAAGGCTTTTTTCGCCTCCTACTCCACGTACACATACTATTTTTGAGGATGCTATACTTTTAGACATTTGTTTATATACTGAAATCAGTTTGATAAATGGGATCATTTACAGTAAGACAAGTATCTTTCAAAAAGGCTGCCTTCTTGTTTAGATTTTTTGTATCTACCGGAGGCGAGCTATTCTGACACACAGAATTCAATGCATTTCTAATACTTATAGCAGTTTCTCCATACTGAACACTGATATTAGGTGCTTTTGCACCTGAAAGCCAGCTGTAGCATTTTTCACATTATTTACACAATTTACAAAATAATTCTGTTGAAGTTCAATTCTATGTTCAGTATCTAAACTAAAACAATGCAAAAAATCTGTTGTCTCCTCTTCAGCTTCCTAGCAGGAGGGAGAAACAAACAAAACCCCTAAAAATAAAAGTAGGAGAATTAGCTAAACAGATAGGAATGAGGCTGCAGGTTATACAGAACAGTAAAACCTGGATTTACTTATCTAAACATCTAAACAAGTAGTTGACACCATATTTCATACTAGAAACATCTGAGAAATAGATATAAGCTACAAAGTGGGAATACACAGTTCTTCGCAGTAGCAGGTCATACAATTAGAGACAACAGTCCTAAATCACAGTTTGGGTGGTGAAGGCAATTTTTCTGTGCATAATACAGCACAGCAGGATACACAGAAAGGCTGTGGAATTTCCATCACCCATGGTTTTAAAGTTTCAAAAACCCAAAACACTCCTCCCAAAGCCAATCTCCTCCTCCCTCCCACCCCTCAAAAACTCCACACCACAACTGAGAGGTTCCTTCCAACTAACATCTCCATGATTCTACCAACTACCCTTTACCAGCAGGATCCAGTGCAAAACTGCATGGGTGGTAGAAGAGAAAGGGAGGAAATATGGAACCCTCATACAGTTAAAAGAGGATAATTAATGCTAATACAGCGTGAATTTAGTGTGAGCTTTTGAAATTTAAGAAAACAAGTTTAACCAACAAATACAACATGGCTACTTTTCTACAATACGTACAGGATGCAATTCAGTTACATGAGGATTGATTGCTATTACCTTCTCATCCGTCCTAGAAGGCTCATGAAATCCATACAGGATTAGCAACTATTACTGTAGGAGCCCTAGGGGAGATTTATTCCTTTCTAGAGAAGATGCTGAGACACCAGGCAGAAAACCATAGGAGATCTAAAAGGGCAATGTGGGCTATGTTTAGCTAACAGAATCCTACTCCAACGTGATTGTACCAACGACATTCTAATAATCTGAACAAAGGTAACAATATATATTGACTGCATCAAAAGCTCTATCTAAACTTTTTATCCAAAAGTGTGTCTGTATTTGTATATATTTTGTATACACATCTAAAAGTGGTAACAGAGGTATAGATCTGTGTTACATCCCTCCAGGAATTTTTTTCTAATATCTAAAGTATTCCACCTTTTCATTTGTAACTGGAAAGCTTGAAGTTACTATCCATGTTTCTAAGTCATGGGAAAACAAGAACAATGCAAGTGTCTTTTATTCTGAACTGACCTGTGAATTCAGGCATGAAACACCCAAACATATTTGACTGTTTTGAAACACGTAATAATACATACATCAGGGAATGAAAAACAGAACCCTTCCAATAGGAAGGGCTGTAGCCAGGATTTAACTTCTCTGAGAGAGACTTGGAATTGAAGTTGATAAAAAGTAAATGTATTTCTACAACGAAATGGCAGACATGACCTCTGAATGGACACAACGAGGTAATCCCTCCGCTTTACTCTGGTGTATTACTGTAACACTGCGCCAACCAAAGTGCGCACAATGGTAAAGCAGCAAGACCACCACAACAAAAATTGACAAGACAATTAGAAACACCGAGGTTTTTTTAAGCAAAAAGCTTAATAATTGAACTAACTTAGTTTGAAGAATACCTGGGAGGCAGGAAGATTTTAATCCATACATAAATAGTATGAACAGGTAAGGAATTTAATACAGGGCCAAGTCTAATAGACAAAAGCTATAAAAGCTGTTCCACAGTGAAAATAACTGGCTGATGAAACTACATAATTGGTAGTCTATTCCTTCACAAGACAAAGTTTCTAATCAAGAACTAACACTTTTTAGGAACACACTTTAGTTCAAACAGAAGTAGCTTCAAGGAAATCACATGTAATGCACAGGATATATGCAAAAGTTTTTTTCCAAGCCATAGAAACAGAAAAAACCCCCAAAAAATCCCTATGAATATAGCTGTTAACTGAGAGTGAATTAATTCTCAAACAGTTGATATGACTGAACAAGGATGCTATTACATGGTCTACCCTCTATATTGCATAAACTCTTATAGCTGATACCTTTTTCGAAGCAGTTTCAATAACAAACAAAGTGTTACCATGTTAATAAGCCCTTAAGGCTTTCAACAATTAGATATGTATTTCAAAACAGGACTCTGGAATATGTCTGGTTACTTCTTAAACTGGGATCTTTATTAATTGCCTCTTCTATTCCTTAATCCAGTTAGTCCATCAACATATTTATTTCAGTTGATACAAATGCCTGGAACAGCCTGATTCTTCTCAAGACCTTAAGTAACTGGATTTGGCTCCCTCCAAACACATAATGTGAGGTTGCTGAATTTTGTGGATAATCTATCATGAGATTCTCCACATACAGGCCACAACAACAAAGACAGTTGTGAAGTTCTCATATACTTGGCTTTGTTCAGTATTTATAGTATAGTTTTTAGTGCAACAGCAAGCAGATTAAAATACTTGGAATTACTATTGCAAATTCAACTGCAAAAATGCAGTACTTAAAGAACTCAAAGGACAGAAGGCATCTTCCAGAGGAGAAAGTTTTCATATTATATCTGTCAAAAAGTTAAAGTAAAGCATTACTGTAAAAGTTTATCAAAGAACAGAAAAGGAAATTACTAATTTATTAGGCAACTGTTACAGGAATTTCTTGATAACTGAATGTACCCCATTAACATCACTGTTTCTAGTTCACAGCTGCTGAAGGGTCATAAACTACAGACATCCCTTATGACAAAAACAGAAGAGAAAGTGTGGTTAAACACATTTCCAGTGAACTGACAAGAGAATACTTACAGCTATGCTATAAAACAGTTACAGATACCCAACCACATTGAGATGAAAGAATTTCAAGCCCCGTAAACTTCAGTACTGTTGAAGTTTGATCTGGAGCTTAAAGTAAACCACAGAGTGAATGGTGCACTGATATGACACTGCTGCAAAAAGGCAATACTTAATTTTAACTCATGCAAAATGAAGCTTGTAACCAGTTTGGACACTACACCTCCAAAACACTGATCCAAGATTTTTCTGGAATTTCTTCAAGAAAAATACAACTTTTAGAAAATACAGCATAGGAAGGCAAGTTCAAAGACTTCAGCTGCTTGCAGCGATGAAGATTTAAATTAGGTAAAAATATTGGATGAACACAAGCAACTGTTTGCCTGGAAAGAGCGTATTACATGGAGTCTTTACAAATATAAGAGCTACTTGAGGAGATGGTCTAAATGTACCCGACCTACCTCAGGGCTAGATCTTTAACGCTTTTATAATTTACAGTCATCACAATTCTAGAAATCATCTGCAGACATTAAAAGCTCTTGCAGACAACTTATAGCACTTTGTGTGCATAGCTGGCAGTCCAAGGTAAGCATTAGGCTGCAGATTGTTAATGTACCACCTCCCACTTTACATAAAGAACTTTTTCCAACTGCATGTAGCCCATCTGGTATGATACTCTGCTTTACTACTTACTATGACAGTCTTTAATTGCAAAGAACTTCAGAGTTACAGTTTTGCACTTTGATGAAATGAGTTTACAAAGGAACATATGATCCTTGACAGAACTACAACATATTCCCCAAATATACTCTGTTTACAAACAAAGTTTACAAACCCCTTTCAAATTTTATGGAAGTTCTGTGAAACAATTACCTGCACCATACTCCCTATCCAAAAATGTTTTTGACAATCTTTGTTTTGCCCTTGGTGTTGAAGAGTTTAAAATTAATTACTTCTCTTACTCCTCACAATAAACAGCCCTCTTTCAGAGAGGCTCAGAATTACTTTCTCATTATGTGTGTCGTCCCTTTTGTCCAGAATCTCAGTTCACAGATTAGTTCCTCCTCTTGGTCAGGACAGGATGCCACTACCCTTCTTGAGCAGGGGAGCACTGTTCCCATCAGGAACAGCAGAAGAGAGCAAGAATAACTGCTAAGACTCACTTGAAATCTCTGCTCTTGCAAGAAATACTAACCACCTTAAAAGAAGAATTCTTCACTGAATTTGTCACCAGCTGTTTCAGATACAGCAATAGTTGTCAAAGACAGTTTTAATGCTAAAGACTTCTTTTATAAAAGAAAAGGAAGATTCAGGAAAGAGGCAAAGAGGTTTAAGATGACCTGGGAAAGAGTGGAAAAATTACAAAACTGTACACATGTGAACTGAGAAGGCAAGATAAATTGAGGAGAAACTCAGGGCACACACTTCAGAATGTAAACCCAAGGACAAATCATGTTAAAGATGGTTTGGGTTAGAGTTACCTTTTTTTTTTCCTCTCTCCCTCCCCAAAAAATGGGAGATGAAAAATATGAAAAGTCTGTCTTTTAAAAAAATCACTTCAAAAATCTCTTGACATAAAGTACATACAACCATCACTGTAAGTGTGGGGAAAAAACCAATGATCAGACTGGGTTTGAGTACACTCAAACAAAAAAAATCTAGTGAAAGTAGCTAACAAAGAGGTTTACAAAAATAACATTTACTCTAGTAGCCAAGGCAGAATTTTGAGAGCACATTTTTCCCCTATTACTATTCTTGTAATTTTTTTCTTCCAAATATAAAGATTTCTTTCTTTACACCTCCAAATAACTGAAAATAAGGGACACTACAAATGCTAATCACACACAAGGTACTGCAACCAAGCAGAAGCACGCTTGCTCCTAAAACTTATATTCCTGTAAACACAAGACTACTAATTACCATGCAGAGGGACTCTGTACTGCAGCATCATTGTCTTGAATTGCGTCAAGATCATCATGCTGCATTTCTGACAATATTCCTTTTTTAATATTATTTTTATTAAATACCTTGATAATATTTCTTCTGAACAGATACCGAGTTGTTATGCAAATCTAGCACTTGCTCCTACCAGGCAGGTATATTTTAAAAATATTTCAAACCAGTACTTATAAATCTAAGAGAGACAAGATCACTATCACAAATAAAACATTTAATAATTAACTATTAACAAACAAGCAAAACAGTCAAATTAAGCTCTTTCATGTTACCACCAATAAATATGAGATTTGAACACCATACACACTACAGGTGAGTTATGTTCCTAAGTCCAGAAAAATAATCTTGCCTCCTGATGATATTCAGGAACAAATGGATGTAGGCATTTAAAAGAAGTATCTGCTGGAATTTCTTATAAAAGATGTGATTTCCCCTCAGACGCTTATCAACTTTCAAGCACACTGAACATAATCCATTTGCTTGTACCATGTGTGCTAGTGGTCACCAACTTAGTACTGACTAGTGAAAAAATTTAGTTGTCAGAATATCACGAAACCTTCTTACTCAGTGTTTCATTTGGAAAATGCTCAAGACTAGTGTTTACTAGCACCTACAGTGATGCAGGAGGACAAAACCAGATACAAAATTCTCTTCTGCAATGTAAAAACCTACATTTTTGATCCAACTGCATTTTAACATAAGTGTATATGTAATTTTTTCATATATATAAGTGTTAGTGTGCACGTATAAAAAGCATTTAAATAGATGCCTTTAAAAAGATATTTTGGGCTCTTGAATTCATTATAAAAATATTAGTGAAGTATACTGGAAAGTAAGCTGTCATTTCCATTTATCTTAAAACCACATGATTCTGCAGCAGATGAGAACTGATAAAAGCGTCATTTTCAGCTTGTAATGAGTATCTGGATTTTAACATTGGCATGAAGTTCAGTCAGATCAGTTTTCAGATCAATAAATCCAATTCACTGATGTTTGCTTTGCCATTATGAAAACAACGTCAAAAGTTAAACAATTTCTTACAGGAAGCATCTGGCTGTGACAGAGAGAAAAAAAATTGAACTGTGTTGTTTATTAAGCTCAATATAAATAAACTTCAGTGTCTGAGGGATGTCAACACTGAACTGGAGAAGCACTAGACTGATGATGTTATTTCACTATTCCTACACTCTGACACCAGAGGGAAAGGCTCTATGCAAGAGAAATTGCGCTTGCCAAATCTCTCAACTGGACAGAATCTGTCATGAATTCAGTTCCTGAGTATGATAATCCAGAGAGCTAATCAGAAAAACTTCTGGGGAGAAAGCTTTTCTGAGAGTAATTATCTGCAGAAGCATCGGGAATGACAAAGACCTTATTTTACATGCAGGTCTTCATAACAGGACACTGGGCTGGGAACACTTAAATTTTTATCAGGAAAAAGTGTGCTTGTCTTGCTCTGAAATAATCTGAGATGGAAACGCTACTCACTCACCTCTGAAGAGAGCTTAGCAACTCTACACTCTAAAATCTCCAAAGCATTTGTTAACTCTGGAAAATCCTGATATTTCCTCAATGGAAGTATCTTTATTTAGGAAATCAGGGGAATGGGGATCAGTTTGTTATACAGCATTGCTCTTAATAAACTAAGCAACTGAAAGACTATGCCGAACCATTTGCATCAAGAATGCAACAAATCCAGCATCTATGTAGGTGTTCTCACAAAGTACGTTTTGTCTCTGGTCATACACCTGCACTACACTTTGGCTTACTCTCTTTCCCTCCTGGTGAGGACCTCGGGCAAGCTGACCCTGTTTTGAGCAGGGGGGTTAGACTAGATGATCCCCTGAGTTTCCATACAATCCCTATTCTACGATAAATTTTCCTCAAATCTTATTTTAAAAATGTTGACGATGATGGCTTTTATAAAGCCTGTATATTTAGTAGAGACAGAGTGAACAAGGAGGCTTAATTATAATGTTAATTCTTCCATTTTAGCAAAGAAGTAACAGCTTTAAATGTATTGTGATTTACCTTTTGGCCATGGCATTTAAACCTCTGTCACTAACCGAATCAGCAGCCTGAAACCAAACACACAGGCTGTTCATTTGAGCTGCTGGCGAACTCCACACAAACAGTGAGCTGCTGAATGAGATTAAAGAAGCCACCTGCATGAGACACCTACAAACTCGTGTAGTCTAGGGCCGGCAAGTATCACATAATATGTGAGTGCTTCAAAACTATTTACAGTAAAAAACAATACTGAAAAGTAACAGTATTCATTCTAGTGGCAGCATACCCAGCAGTATGGAATGAACCTTCTGTGGAATACCTGACTCATTTCTAAACATACAGTCATACATAGCACTGACAATATTGCAACTACATTTAAAGCTTTACGCTGAACATATGCAGATGAAAATATTAAAATGTTTCTTTACACAAAACTTTAACATTTCTCACCTAGCTCCCATAAAACACCAGCATTGCATTCAGGCAAACGAATTTAAAAAAAGCTGTTTTGATAAGGTGAGACTTGCGGCGTTTTTCAAAATCAAAACTAGGAATTACTTGAAACACGATCATATTTTCTGGAACCAGATACCAGTGCCAGTTCTTTGGAACACGTCTAACACCTGTCCACTTGTTTGAAGGTGAAATAAATCTATGCCTTTCTAGCTAACCCGGAAAGAAAAGTCTTTTGAAGCCAACATAGAAAACTCCACATAGAATCTATCTTGAGCACTTGGTGCTCTGACTCCAAGACAGGACATGAGAAAACTCAACAGAAAGAGCTTTTTACAGTCTTTTTCAGTTTATCCCATTTTTTGAAAACAGGCCAGAACTCTGTTCAAAGTTTTCAGATCCCAGACTAATTGACACGCTCCCTCTTCTGATATAGGCTGTTTGCACCACAGTGGGGTAAGCAATGTGTTTAACTGAACTTCTGTAACTCTGCCAGAAGATTTTTTTATTTACTAATAAATGCTGAAGTACATGGCAAGAGTCATGCTTTGAAAAATCTATGGATGTAGTTACATATTGTGGTCCCAAAATAAAGACCAAAACTTTCTGAGGAAAGATCAGAAAGCAGTCAATATACTAAGGCACAGAACTGACATCACTACGTGGATACTCTGTATTTAACCTTGAATATTTAACAACAGCACACATAAGGAATAGATACAACTGTAATACTCTTCAAGTGTATAACAACTCCTACTACAATTCATCCCATTCATAGTCTATTATCTACACTAGATGTTTACTAAACAGTATCTCAGGAACATATCTGGAGCTACCAAAACATCTCTCCAAAAGTTTCAAGTTTAACTCTGATGTAATTTGTAACAACTTTCCATCTACCTACAGAATATAAACACACACACACATTTGTGTGCATTCAGACATTTTGAAAGTCCTATATTGATCCTGCACGGCTTGGACTTTATGCCAGAGGGAGTGTCCTCTGACATTTTCAGTACTGAAGCCAAACATACGTTCTAAAAATTAAATTTAATAGATTTTAATAATAATTTTGAAATAGAATTTGTTTAAGGTTTAGCCTGGATTTTACCCACTAAGCTACTGCACAGCAGCTCTGACATCACAAAACTTTGGCTTAGCTCACTTGATTTTAGGGACTTCCCTTCACACAGAGGATTAATATTCTTGATAGACTTGATGCTCAGATACTAGACATAATCCCATAACATCTACTAGGGCAATAGGGTAGCTGGGGTTTTTATATATTTTAAACAAAAAGCAAATGTCTCACACTACAGTAAGATTAACTCAAAACATGGCAAGTCACTGTTTCTTAAACAATGTCAGTGCTGGATACAGTAAAACTAGAGCATTTTCATTTAGGCCAGAGTTACTCTAGAAGTTGTACTTCTCAGTAACACAGAAGATCATCTAGAGATGTATATTTTGATGTTAAATGAATGCAGGTATATTAAATTTGCAGACAATTAGTATACTTCAGGATTCTGTTCCTTCCATCTGCTTTGTTTCTTCAGGATGGAGAGTGCAGTAATATTCTATGATACTGCAGAAAGTACTTCACCTTTACTTCACAATAAGAACTACGTAATACCAAAAAGTCATCATGGACATTACAGACTCATTCCTCTTGAGAATAGCTCAGCATCCTGTTGAGCTATGGGAGTAAAAGCTTCCATATGCCAACTTTAAAATGGCAGAAGAGATGTGAAGAAAAAGAACTCCAGGAGAGAGGGATCATGATGATGATCAAACACCCCTGTAGTTAAAACAACACAGTGTAGCTGTTGGAGTAATTACCCCCAGTCTCTTAAAGTTCAGGAATGGTTTAAGTGCACTTTTGAATAGGTGAAAGCAGAATAGAAGAAAATCCTCCGAGGACCAGTTCATTTAGAAAACTAATATACCAGAAAACCAGATGAAGGATTCGGAATCCTTGTGTGCTAGTATATCAACCCGGGAATATTTATTAACAGTCACTTTAAAAAGAGCCCAAACTAAACACCACAAAAAGTATTCCAAATCCAGTAGAAGACAAAATAAATAAAATCATCCTTGATAATCAATTACACAAAATAACTACTTAGTGATTTTAACTTTAAAAGGCAGCAATTTTTCCACATCATAGACTATTGGGAAAACTAAGGGACTACTTACTCAAGTCAAGAACATCATCTGTCTTTATCAGATCTTCCTCCCGTGTGAGTGGTAACTGAGTTTCTGGCTCACCTCGCAAGTGCAGTGATAGCGAACGGAGCATAAAGAAAACTCTGATTGCCTTGAGAAATTAAAAAAAGATTAAAATATTGCTGCACTCCATACTACATATTTTAACAGCATCTTAAAAATGTGTATTCTCATTTACAACCCCTGAGTTTGTCATGCAGTAAATCTAGTTTTTTAAATTGAGAAAGTAGAATGTAATGTCAAAGTTAGTTAGAAAAGGATATGGAAGAAGTTGAAACATGCTATTTATTTTCAATGAAGTAGAAGCAGCAGAGCTTTTATCCCACTAGCACACTTACACAGATTGTGACTGACAGGAACATGATTTTTTTTAAAAAAATCATTATTTTAAGATTGATAGTATTTACAATATCTGTACACTACAGACATCTACACAACCAGCCTGCAGAGCCTCTCACATTTGAACTTACACCAGTGATAACTTTTTTGAGTCTAGCTAAGGTGTCTACAAGTTCGAGAGAAAACAGTAGGGATTTCTGAGGTTTAATTTGCTGTGTTCATCAAAACGAACAATGTCCAATACAGCATTCTCAGAGAACTTCAACTATATATTCCTAGGAGATCTACATCTGGACAAAGCATTGTGAAAGCTGTACCAGTCTCAAGGAAGTTTACACAGCTGCTCTGTGAAATTAATACTCTGGTTTTGATTTAGAAATTAATGACATATGGTATGTAAAGTCTAGATAAAGTGCCAGAGGACAATCATAATTAGACACATTTTGAGAGGCACTGTTTATAATCTTCTTTCACTACAAGAACTGTATTTTCAGTATAGCAATGAATAATGTTTGTTATGTCCAGTGTTTTGTTTTTTAAAACAGTTTCCTACACAGTAATTCTGTGGCATACTGTAAATTAGCTGTTGCCTTACAGTAAAAGCATTGAATTCATGGAACAGCTGCAGTGCCCAGGAACTCCCAGATTGCAGGAAGTATTACAAAAAACAAATCTAAATTGCTTTAAAGCAAACCCCTTCACCTCTCTATTTTTAAAATTATCAGAATTGTGGCTCCAGTGAACCAGAAATGTGAGTGCTTGGGCAGCTATCGGACCGGTGGTACTTTCAGAAAATTCTGGTAGAACAAGGACGAAGAAAGGGAACTCATGTAACAGGCTCTTCCATGAACTGACACCAGAACAGATTAATTTGGTATGTTGTTGAAATCTGATAGGGCAATACGATTATTCAGAGCAAAGAATGTCCAGAGTATCTAACAAAAATACAATATTAACACTACCTCATGAATAAGAGCAGAGTCATAACGGAAGATGATCTCTCCCATTTAGGCAGACTGCATTCTAATATACTGTGGGTTTACTGAAATTAAATAGTACTACCATAAAGCAGTTTTACTACCAAATGCTTCAAGCAGAATTCATGGTCTTGAGTTTAAAAGTTCCCAATCCAATCAAGAACAGCAATTTTGGTAACCCAAAATGCAAACCCAACAGGTGTGGGTTTTTTTAATTCAGATGGCAGCACTCACTCAGGCTGTTTTCACTTATTTTCCCCTCAATCCTCTTTCCCCCCTACACAAAGCATTAATTTTCTTCTCATACATTCCCTATAAAACTAATGTCACTATCTCCAAACATATAATCACATTTACTGCAGAATGAACTACAGAAGTTGGTAAGAAAATCAGAACTTTAGCAAGAAAAAAAATTAAAGATCATCATATGAAAAGGGAACTACACTGTGCTTCCTACAATACTGATAATTTGCTAGCAATATCAATATAAACCCAAAAGCATGTGATTTGTCACTTCCTATAACATTTTATTAGATGTCAATAGAACAGCAGAGCAGTTCAGTGGCCTAGAATTTTTTTCAGCTGACTTCTGTTTTCTTGGTTACGTAGAAAAAAATATGAATTGCTATCTACATTGAAGAACTAGGCATTATGACATGGTATACTTTGCACTGATTCCTTCATTTATATGCATACAGCACGTGCAAAGAAATAGAAATTTGTAGGAAAACCTAACAGTATCTTACTACATTCCCATGAAATAGTGTTCTCACTGGTAATTTAAAACCTTCTCTCAAAGTCTTTGCTTGCTATATACTCCAGGGTGCAGAGTTCAAGACCCATACTGCTCATTACTTCCCAAATAAGCACGTAAATGAGTTTGCTTTGGGTGACTAGTACACAGTACCATCTTTAGGACTACAGAAATCAGAAGAAAGAGATGCAACCAAGAAGCAGTAACTGGATTATCAACAATTCAGAAGAGCATCTGATTCTGGGCAGAAGGCTTGATCAAACAGCAGGAACTGCTTTCTGAAATCAGCCTAACAAGTTTTGGCCATTTTAATGTTTTAAATCAGAGGGGTTAGCTATCTGGATTTTGGAGTTTTGCCTTTGATAACTCCACAGATACCTGATTTCTGAGAGTTCCTCCTAAAGTTGTAAGGAGAAAAGAATTGCCACTCAGAGGGATTTTCTGTAACAAAAGTAGTCGTGACAGCCTAAAATGATCTGCTCTCTAACAGCTAAGAACTCATGATATAATCAAAGTACAGGAATTCTTCACTTGCTAGTTAAATAAAACTTGAGAAGATTTTAGAATCATTCCATGGGATGCTCAGAATTGAATCACTATCTATTTGAAACTGTCAGCAGGTTAAGTGGGAGCAGCAAGGTCACAAGAGACACCTGAGGTTCAGCATATTGTTATGGCAATAAAGAGAGGCAGCCTAGCTGGAAGATAGTAGCAAGGGAATTCTAAGAAATTCTAAAACTTCTAGAACAATGAAACCAGGGGAAGGAGGGCCAAAAAGGGAGCATACTGGGAGTTCATGCTGATGAGAACAGACCCTTTGATCCCAAAGAATTTACAGGAATATTTGTATTGATTTTTGAATTTCCACCAACAGAAGTTCAGCTATTCCTTTTCCAGCACGTGAAAAAACATGGCACAGTCAGTTTCCATTTACGTGCATTTCTAAGCATCATTCTGTTAAATGCCTCAGAGAATTCTAGGAAGCATTATTGCTTTCTAAGAACAACACTTTTCAAGATAATTCACTGTACTCTGTCAAACTTAACTTGCTGTGATAACAAAAGTTATGTGGCTTGTAATAGGTAATGAAACCAAACGTTTTCAGAAGATTCCTGGAAATACGTTTTATCTTCAAGAGTGCTTGAATATATTCACATATACACTTACATAAATGCAAAGCTACCTGAAGAACAGCACTTTTCAAATCATAATGTTGTGCAGTAATACATCTTCAAGACTTACTGGCACTGCAAGGCTTATCAGGCAGTGTCCCAAGGGCCAAGAACTGATTATCCCAAGAATGCTGATAATTATATTGTTACTCAGGTCACGATCACCCCTACAGACCGTGTCAGTCATAAAAATAGATATTTTGCTATTTTTCTCCTCACTCTTAAGATTTCTATCATGAATTACTTCAGCAAGATGAACACTCCTGAGTAGAATTGTATCTTTTGCTATGTCTAGAAACACAAGCAATACGAAGATTTCCAGTGGAGTTCTACTGTAGGAATATAATGAAAGA
The DNA here is from genome assembly GCA_009769605.1 of Bucorvus abyssinicus. Lineage (NCBI taxonomy): Eukaryota > Metazoa > Chordata > Aves > Bucerotiformes > Bucorvidae > Bucorvus > Bucorvus abyssinicus. The sequence goes on along the minus strand of CM020044.1, from coordinate 6,381,482 downwards.
TAAATTGAGATATCAGATCATGAAAGGAAACTGAAAATATATTAATATCATCAAATGCCTTTTTATGTAGAAGTCTCCAAGGTCTAAAAAATTAAAACCCCAGTGCAAGAACATATTGAATTGACTAGATACAAGAAATTGTAGAGAACAGGTTTCTCCACCGGGACAGGTAAATATTATATACTCTACATAGAGGTCAAGTCTTCATGTCTTCATCAAGTCTTTGTTTTTATGGATGAACCTTCCAATCAAGCAGCTTTCCAGGAAAAACATTTGTATTTCTAGAACTGTTCATAAGTCTTTGGCATCATTCTGTCATGAACAAATGTAAGAAAAATAGTCTTACTCACTCGACGTGTTCTTTCCACATCTCCGCAAGGCAATCTTTTCACAAAATCAATACCAGTCAGTGGTGTCCCCGTTGGAGGCAACAAGATTGAGGCATCCATCATCAAGTACTCTACATTCATGGGTTTAATCTATAAAAATATTTTAACATTGATTACTATACAGAACAATAAGCGTTTGCATCTTTACTTTCAAATACAACTCATGGTTGCATATTTTAAGAGGAAGGAATTGTTATAGAGTTCTAAGAATTTTTAATACCATCCGTCTTATTTTAAGCGTCTTACATGCAATCTCCTATTTCATATTTGCTCATCATTCCCTAAACACTGCTGAAGTTCCCATGCTGAAAAAACACAGGAAAAAACTCTGAAAGGTTACAGAAGAAAAGCTATTTCATGAGTACTAAAACCCCAAGTCTGTCAGGTTTGATTTTAAGTTTTGACTCACATTTGTAATTACTTCAATCACAAAAAAAAAAGTTTCCCACAACTTTTTCTCTCCAAAAAGAACTCTCTAGTCTCTAACTATGCACTAACTTTCACACTAGACAATTTCCTTCAATCCTGTCTCTAATAGTCTCTCCCTTACACAGTTGGTTATTTCCATGAATAAATGATGTCTAAAATATCTATCCTTCTGCCCCTTTGGGCAATTTCATCCAAGTTCTATTATACACACACACGCACTGAGGCATGAGCTTCTTTTTGCCAGAAAGCCAGATGGAATGGCTAAAACTGACAAAAGCCTTTCCCAGAGCTTGTACGATACCCTGCATAGAAATAAAAATGCAGTCATGTGGGCATTCCAAAATAGCCAACTGTACTGCAAGCATTCCTGGACACTTTGTCTTGGCCAGGTACCATAAGAGAGGCAGATTGAAACAAGGCCCAGAATTTTCACAGTGCAGTTTTGAGCTGCTGCCTTGGACACACACAAACTCAGAAACGGTCTTTAGCCATTTTTTCTCAAGTCAGAACGATTCATCTTTAGTGTCTAAACCACTAGATTAACAAATTCAATTGATGTGTAGAAAGACACAGAATCCACACAGACAATAAGAACAAATGAGAACACAGGACTAAAATGTCTAATAAGTGACTAACTACTTCAGATGCAATTCACATGAGCACACACTGGTTTAAACAGCAGTTTACATCATAAAGGTGAAGAATATTAAAAAAGAAAACTCTTTACTGAAAGCAAAAATACTGAGGACTACAGTGTTCAATTTACTGGCTCCTCCGAACTTGTTCTCATCTACTGTTAATGAATACACATCTCTGTCATTCAGACAGAGCAAGTATACCTCTGCCTTGTAGAAGCACTATACCATGTCATTTACACAATTCATTGCACAAGACAACATCAGTGTTACTTAGCACATAAATAAGCCTTTCCAGGAAGTCTTATGCTTGCTAACTAGGCAAATAAATATGCTTTAAGGAAAGCAAAGTTCATGTTCCAGGGTGTAGCTCTGTATTAAAAAAATGCAGTCTCAAAAATACAGATGCAACAGAAAAGCCTACACATATACTGAACTTGCAAGACAAAAATAATGCTAGTATCAGTGCCACTTATCAAACTAAAAGTACAGCAATACTTAACTGCAAAAAACTTAAATTTCACTAGCTACTTCCGTTATTTAAGATGGTAAAATACGTGAGAGATACGTGCCATATTAAAAGTCTCGTTGCAACATACCAACTGTAGATTGTGCTTTTTCAAAAAGACAGCTAGTGGCTACTCATTAAATCCCTGTACCACTGGGGAAAAAAAAACCTGTCACTGACTACCCAAAATATTTTTATCCAAATTCTAACCTAAGAATTGAAACAGATAATTAGTTTTAAAACATGTTTACAGGTTAAATATGAACCATCTGAGATTAAGTTTAGTAACCAGTTAAAACTTGTGGAGCCAGTACTGCTGCGCAGGCAATGCCTCTCCTGCATGAGACAAAGGCGCCGACATTTGCTCACTAAAACCCTGTTCTCTACTGGTAAGTAACATGGCTTCACTCAAAACTGAAACCTTGCTTGGCTTCAGAAAGATATAGAAAGATTTTCACAGTGTTCAGTATGCAGAAAAAATAATTAATCCAATGTCTTGTTTCCTCGGACAATTTTTCTATGCTCACTTTCAGAAGTAATGGGCTTTTATTTAGTAAAAAGTTGTGAAATTTCACATAAACCATTTATGTAAGCGTAGACACAACTGCTTCCAGACAAAAAAGAAAACAATAACCCCAAAACACCCACATTTTGTTATTCTACTCCCAGCAATAAAGCTACTGGCATTCTCAGCAGTGATCAATAAGTACGTGTTCTTGCTCCTGTGGTGTATCTGGGTTTGAGGACTTGGCAGAGCAGAAGGGATGTCACTTACTGTCATACTCCGGTATTCGTCTTCAAACATATCCAGAAAAATTTCTTCTCCCTTTCAAAAAAACAGGATATGGACACAGTATGAATCCTTATGGCTATGGAGCGGTGTTTCTTTGTTTTTGTTTAATTGTGTACTGGATGTTGGTACCCAGGCTCTGGCAAGGGGCTGCAGGGCCCTCTGTGGAGAGGGACTGTGGCTGCCCCGTGCTGGACACAGCTGGTTCCAGCTGCCTCCAACATCTGTGCTGAAGAACAAAGCTGAGCCCCTCAGCAACACTGATGGTAACGCTGGGAAAACATGTTTAAGGAAGGAAGAGATTCCTCTGCGGCCCCTGGAGAGGACTGTGCTGCAGCCATAATCCACACTGCAGCACTGGGACAGGTGGATATGCCGTGAAGGAACTGCAGTCTGCACAGCCCACACTGAAGCATATTTTTTTTTCCCCCTGATGGACAACAGCCCCTGGAGGAGAGGGCACACATTGGGGCAGGGGAGAAGTGTGAGGAGAAGGAATCAGCAAAAACGTACTGTTATGGACTGACCCCAGCACCTATTTCACATTCCCCTTGCACCACTCAGCAGGGGGAGAAGGTATAAGAGTCAGGAAAGAGGGAGCAAAGTTGAGCCTGGGAAAAGGGAGGGCTGGGGGGAAGGTGGTGATTTATTATGTTTTTGTTTCTCGCTATCTAAATTTATTTTAATTGGCAATAAAATAATTTCTGCCACATTGGGTCTATTTTGCTCATGATCATAATTGTTAAGTGATCTCCCTGTCTTTAGCTTGAGCACAAGATTTTTCCACCTAATATTCTCCCTCCATCCTTTTGAGGAGAGGAGTGAGGGTGCAGCTGCGTGGACATCTGGCAACTAAACAAGGTCAGCCCAGTATGAGTTACTTCTATTTTTAAGCCACATTGAGAAAATATTCACAAAAATTCTAACAAAAATCAGAACAGATTTTAGACACTTGAAATCCATTATGGATTTACTGCTCCTTACATAGCAGTTAATGCCCAGGGCTAAAAATTACATCTCTCATTGCTTACAACACCAAAAAAAAAAAAAAAAGAGGAAAAAAACTGCAGAGGTCTCCAATAAGGAAAAAAGATAAAGTAAAATTTTAGATCATCATTTCAGATAAGACAAATAAAACGAAACACATTCCGTATTAGTGTCAAAGATAAAATTCCAGAAACGTTCTAAGAGTGTGGCTCTGTTCCATGAAAGACATAGCAGTTGTAACAAAAGCACGACTGCTAATTTGATCTCCAGTACAAACCCTGTGAGGCTTCTATCAGCCTTTTTGTGACGTATGTCAGTGAAGTATGGGAAGGGCAGGAAAGGAGAAGAATCCTCCAGTGAAATACTTCCTTCTCGATGACAAGTACAGAGTTCCCATCTTAAAGAAAGTGCTGCTTTGGGCACTATGCAGAGACTGGCCTACAGACTTCTTTCTAATTCCACATTATTGAAAGGATTTTTTCTTACAGCATTTTGCATATATACCTTATAGAAACGACGAAGGAGATGAACACTTTCTTCCCTTGCACCCTAGAAGAGATAAAATAACTGTGTTTCAGTGAGTAAATATACCATTTACTTAAAAGTCACATATTAAAAAACCACCCAAAAACTCATACAGAATACACCTACCCTTCAGCCCAGAATTTGATAGAACACAGTTTTTACACTTCATGAGAGCTTGTTAGTTTCAAAACCACTTTTCTTTACATTGTTGAGATAGATGACACACAAATTTCAGAGAGAAAATGAAACACAAACCTCCTTGGGAAGCTAGAGTTTAAATAGCAAGGTAACAGCAAAGCTGCAAATAGGACACGGGGTATTGATTCTTTACATTCACTGCACAGAACTCGATTTCACATTCATGCTTATTGCAGTCAGAAATTAAACAAATTTAATGGACTATACTACAAGACTCAAGATAAGTGATGCTGTGACTGGTAATTCCAAAGAAAACTCTTACCTCAAGGCAAGCAAGGTGAACATCTTTTATGATGCTGCTGTTTTTAGAAAACACAAGCTGCTTCAGCAACAGGCAGCCAAGTTCTAAAGTTGCCAAACGTATTTTTCCATCTATGAAAAGAAAATTTAAATATACAGGATAGTAGCAGTTTAAGTATTGCTCTTCTCATTACCTGATGTCCTTAAATGTTTCTACTGCTCTCTGCAATTGTCATAAACTTTGTCATACACATCCTATCTGACAAGGATGAGTGCTGATGCTGGCTTACAGTGCTGATGGTTGAAAAAAGAAAACCTGGAAGAGTAAAGCAGAACCATGCAAGAAGGCAATAAAGATTAATATGATTAGAAAAGCAGCTGAAAACAGTGCCTTTTTTCAATCTGAAGTACAGGTTGAATTACACTAGAATTACAAAAGAATCACAGATGTTTGGCATGGATAAAGTTACAAGATGAAAGGAAGTTTTCTATACAGCATACTAAGAAGGCATAGCTTTTCCTGAAAACAAAGTCTGAAGCATTCAGATACAGCCTGTATGTAAGAATCTAGAGAAGTCAGAGTGAAAGAATGCATTGAGATTTTACACTTATAGTTTCAGAAGTATTAAGACATATATTAGAAATGTACAGTCTGAGCTCAGTGATCAATGCTAATACACCCAAGAGACAGACAGACATGTCAGCTTTTAACCCCAGCTTTCATCTACTATCTTACAAGTCAGCACTATGCCATCAGAAACTAAAGATACAGACAAAGGTCAGTACCCTCAACAAGAGGAGAAAAGGAGAATGTTCTGCACAACATTTAGCAAGCTTACTAAAAGTCCGCTATTTCCACCCCTCCCCAGAAGTGTTTTTGTTTAAATAAATGCATTTTCTCATCTTGCACTCCCTCCTTCTGCAGTATGTACAAACTCTTTATATACAAATATGCTTTTATTCTACGATTGGCACATCATCATAACAAGTTAACACTCTGTAGATCAGTCTTGCAAGTCAAAAAAGGATTAAATTATCTGCAGAATAAAATTAGGAATTTGCTAAAGCATTCGGGGGAAAACCAATTCTATTCCTTTGAAGTTTTAAGAGGGGAAGTGCAGGGAGAAGAGCTGTGGCTAGAACAAAAATCACGTTTCTGTGGAGTAGGTCACTGAGTGTTGTATCCCTCATTTCACAAAAAAGCTGAAGTCCAGAAAAAAAAACCTGCACGCTTTCTGCAAAACAGTTCAGAACTGAAAATACAATCTGTGATTACAAAAAAATAATGGAAAAATTTGCTATCACCTCTGGAGACAAAGGACATCTATAAGCAAAGGGTACCATATAGTTTTCAAGACTACAGCTCCACCAGAATTGCTTTTACAAGCAATGGTACCACAGATCATAGTTTCACGATGAAGTCCTACATTAAGCCAAAATCACTATACATCTCACCACTTGTGTTTATTCAAAACCATGGAAAGCAGGAATTAAGCCAACAGATCCCTGTATCATTCTGAGTATAAAACCAAATAGTCAGCAGAAATTCAGAGTTTCTGGTTCCTCAAAAACAAACGAAAATCTGAGAGTTGTCTTTCACAGAGCATATCTACTTTTCATTCATTGAAGAGTACGCCAAACACACGGTTCCTCCTCAAAGACAAGAGGCTACGTAACATTTTTCGTAACATCTTCAAAAATTTAAACTTGGCAATAAAACAAATATTGGAAAAGTGATACCTGGTTGTGCAGCATAATTCATTAACCTGATGAGCCCTTCTGCAAGTACGTGATTATATGAATTTCTCTCTTCAGCATGTTGAGCTGGAAGTTGAATTCTCTCTAGCTTAACTGGGTCAATTCCTTTTGAGGGGGGAAGAAAGAAGAAAGGTAAATTAGAAAACAGGAATATGCCTTGAGGCAAGCACTTATTGGACCATCACGGTTTTCTCAGAAGATTGTAATTACACAAATACAAAACTGGCCAAGTTAGCTTTGAATTTCTATTACAAGAAAAAGGAGGAAGAAAAAGACTAAAACACATTTATGTATCACTGAAAAAATTCAGCCTTAAATGGAGAGTACTGGGTGGAAGACACTCAAATCCCAAAGTGGTTGGGATTTTGCTGCATCTGGAGTTCTCAGACTACTACTGCATCTAAATCAAATCACAGTCAAGCCATACATCTGAAAAGCACAAAGGCTAACGGAGAAAAGACGAAAGTCCTATTTGAAATTCCACTTTGGTATTAAGTGATCAGTTCATATAGGTTTTAAAACAATAAGAATTTATTTTGTAACTAGTTACCTCTTATTTAGTACCCTCCACAACATGCATCACAAGAGTCTTACTGACTTGTATAAGGAGACTAAACCCAGCTTTCTTCAACCTATTCCTCTGAAATAGTAACATTATTCTCAGAATTGACAGGTTACTGTAAGACCTCTTAGAGCAAAACATAGCTACGGACCGCTGAGGATCTCCCTACCCTTGTTCTACAAAATGTTAATAAACAACCCCATAAGACAGAATATGACTGTGTTGTGTTTTATAATTTCTTCCAGCCATGAACTTGTAGTTAACTCTACATGCCAATGCCATTTGTGTTATCTGATTTATTTCTTCACTAAGCATGCATATTTGGAACAATTCATAAAGGTTTGTTTGAAGAGAAATGACAGTGATACAAATGTTCTCTGTCATGATGAGACTGACGAAAGTGGTGTGGAGAAGGAAGCATTTAAGCAATCAGGGCAATCAGAATATTAGTGTTCATAACAATCTAATAGTTAAGTAAAGAGACAAGCTTTCCTTCTGGAAAGGAAAGCTGCACAGGAGTTAACATTTCTTAGAGAATATCTACATGTAGATTAAGGTCTTGCAGAAGGACATAGTCATTACAGAGACTACAAAAATCACAGAATCACTTTAGTTAGAAGAGACCTTTAAGATCATCAAGTCCAACTGTTAACCCAGCATCACCAGGTCACCACTAAGCCATGTCCCTCAGCACCACATCTAAGTCTTTTAAATACCTTCAGGCATGGGGACTCTACCACCTCCCTGGGCAACCTGTTCCAATGCTTGACCACCCTCTCTAAAGAAATTTTTTCTAATATCCAACCTAAACCTCTCCTGGCACAACTTGAGGCCATTTCCTCTTGTACTGTTGCTTGTTACTTGGGAGACAGACTGACCCCCAACTTGCTACAACCTCCTTTCAGGTAGCTGTAGAATGTGATAAGGTCTCCCCTGAGCCTCCTTTTCTCTAGACCCTTCACCAGCTCTGTTGCCCTTTGGATACACTCCAGCACCTCTATGTCCTTTTTGGAGTGAGGGGCCCAAAACTGGACACAGTATTTGAGGTGCGGTGTCGAGTACAGGGGGACGATCACTTTCCTCCTCCTGCTGGCCACACTATTTCTAATGGGGGAGAAATAAGGCAGGACCAGGCCAGTGTCCAACAAAGTGGCCATACTGAAATCACAGTGAACGAATCCATATTCAGCATCTTTGATTTGGTGGTCTGCCTGCCAATGATGCAGACTTCTGCATTTTTGAGATACAGTACATGCTCTAGCAACAGAAGTGAAGGGGTCCTTGTGGGATTAAAGATCTCTCGGATAAAAATTGCAACAAATCTATTTAGATGCACATGTGTACCTCTTGGGATTTTTATTTCCTGTTCTCATGGATATTTCTTGCTGGTGAAAAACAAGCACGTTTTCTTTAAGCTTGTTCAAGAACATGGCGCAAAAAGCAGACTCAGTATCCAAATGGAAGGAGTCACAACCAAATAGGTCACAAGCTCAATAGAGTGTCTACATTTAGTGACAGAGACTGAGAAATCTGCTCCCTTAGAAGCAAGGACTCAAACCAAAGTTCTTGGTTAAGCTATGGTTATTCAGATTTTTAACATGTTCTGCTGTAGCCTTCTCCACAGCACCAGAAAGAGTAGGATGGGGGGAAAAGGTGAAATTCAAACTGACCCGCTAGAGAATCAGAAACATATCCAGAACAGCCAATATACTGAAATAGAAAACTGCAACTCATTTTCCAGCAGTGTAGAAAGGACAAGCTTGTGTTGCACTCAGTCACATACAAGATATCACCCTAAATTTTCAATTCATTACATGTTTGTTCGAACTGATTCAAGTGCTCACTAAAGCATTTACCATCTCTGTCTGATGAACAGCAAATAGATAATCACATTCTTGACACACAACTCCTAGAGATTTATTACTTCCTGAAACCAGGGAAACGACTTGGTCTCTCCACGTTTGGAGAGAGACCTTCATGCCCTTTTGTAAGAGAAAAGGATCATCGATCCATACCTTGACAATGTAAGCAGACAGATCTTTTTCATCATACCAAATTCAGATATAAACATTGGCTTTAGCTCAAACCTGAGGCACCTTCCATGACTGATATTTAATTTAGAGTAGAAAGGAGCCGCCATACAGCTCTTGAGCTTTTAAAGAACAACATTCCGCTCTTGCATCAAGCAGGTACTAAATCAGCAGCTTGTAAAGCCCTTACTCTTCAAGACAGAGAAGCACTGATTCTGTGACCCCCAAGGCTAAAAACAGTCTATTACAGGGCACAAGAGGAGTGCATTGGTGAAAGACTGAAAACCAAAACTGGATGTCATTCTCTGTCTAGCACCTAAGATCTAGGTTCAAGGATGGGGGAGAAAGAAAAACAGCTTCCAAAGAGCAACAGGCTAATGTAAATTGTTGACAAGGAAAGCCAATGAGTATAGCCTAAAGAATTTTTCATTTTAGAGAGGGCTGATGTGACCACCAGAGAATGAAGTGTAGATTTGACCCTTTAAATGCATAAAAGGTATATCCAGTTTTAGGGCCACAATACTTTTTGTCTCTTAAAAGGTAGATATTTCACTGCCTGTTGTATTTCTCCTGGTAGTCCTGGATATTGGGTGGAAAATAAACAGCACAGCGATTATGGAAACTAAGCAGCAAAAGGCTGCGTCTGCTGCATTCTTCACTGATTACAGCAATACTATAGATGTAAGCAAATCATCTTTGAAACAAGAGAGGATATTAGACTTTTTCCTGTGAACAGGATATTGAAGAGTGACTAATTTCACTGAAAGCAAACACAGTGATCTGAAGGACTATGGTCTTAAATAGAAGAATTCTTAAGAAATACAACCCTAGAGTACAGGCTTACTCCTTTGCAATGACATTGAAAGACTCTCTAAAGCTGCAACAGTTACGACTAATGAATTTTAAAAGAATCCATCTCTGACATAAGGGTTTTCTATCGCAGTAATACTCAAAAGTCCCTTTGGAAAAGACATTTTCTATAAGAAGTGTATTGCTTCTGGAGGGCTTGGGAAATCAGATGACATGAAAGTCAGAGGGTGTTACAGCACGGCAAGGCTGTGGTGCTATCTTTGGTGATATTAGTTGTGTTATTATCCCTTGTCATAAGGGACTGTGAAAGCCCTGAAACTGTCTGCAAATTTTAATCTCAGAGAAGCATTTCTTCATTCTTGGAAAAAGATAAAGCCATCAAGAGGATGGAGGAGAACAGGAGGGGCTCAGCTTACCTAGTTCCCTCAAGACTCTCATTTCCACTCTACTTCTCATTAGAGGTTGCTTGAAGCTAGAAAAGAATCCTTACTTTTAAGCATGCTATCACACCTGATGCTCTTTTGCTCAGTTTACTGTAGCAGTTGATTCATTTAAATTACTATTATGTTATAGAAACTACTCTCATAAGCAGAAAATAACTTATTTGGCTCTTGATTCTTGAAACACATGATTATTCACATGTATAAGATGTTTACATTATTGCTCCATAAGGAATCTATTTAAAATGCACACAAAGATACACAGCAAAAAAGCTAACCACAATCAGCCCTTAGAAAAGGTTACATGTTCTCATACTGTCTGAATGAATAATGAAGTACACATTCAGCATAGTTCTGCTAGTTTATAAAATAGTCCAGGCTCCTTGCAAGACTTTCAAGATGTATTATGGCATAGAACGCTGACAACTTAAACAAGCTTAAAATCAGTTATCGCACAATGGATGAGAAGGCTGTTGAGGAATAGCACAGATAAAAACAATTACTTAGGACTATCAAAGCTGGATACAAATAGGGAATACATAACTTCCATAAGCACATCTGATTCTCAGGCTTGTACATTATCTATATGTTTAAAGTATACAAAGATTTAAATTTTAACATACGGGGTCAAGTTTTACAACATTTTATACTTGGTTTATGCATAGAAATCACAGTACATGCAAAGCGGGAAAGAACTGGATCCCATATATACGTAGATTGAATATAGAGGGCTTCAACTGAAATCAAGATATTAAAAGTGAAACACAATAATCCTATTCCAATTCCAAGAAACCTATGAAAAAAAGTTACCTGGTGTTCACAAAGCTTTCTACCAAATCATTGGTAAAAAGGTGATCATCATCAACTGTTTTTTACTTAGGGCATACTTATTTCTGCCCCCCATGTAAAGGATTTCTTACTGTTTAAGGCATGCATAAATTACAAAAAGGTCGTGCCTGTCTACAACCATGTGTCTCATTAAGTTTTTGTCTGGGAAAATCAAAAATTGCTTACCTTTGTTGTGTGACATTGCATACAGAAGACAGAGCACAAAGAGGGCATAGTAATCATCTTCAGCACAGTCCAGTGCATTATAGACCATATCAAGAAACGGCCTGTGGAAAGCAGCAGTTTTAAAATGGTTTTGAAGAAAAAAACATATCTACACAAAAATGAGTAACTATCTTGTTCTACATGCAGCTAGTGGAAAAGGCAGATTTTCAGTAACGCACAATTTCAGGCATTAAACAAAAATTAACCTGTTTCAGATTATAGCCATGCTTTGTATTTACATACTGACATTAATGCTGATGTTTTAACAGGATTTGTTACATAATACTGGTTGCTTGCAGCACGCTTAGTATGTATGCAGAAGCACTGTACAGCTTGTTTTAAGTGTATACATAAGTAACTTCAAGAAGCTGTGATTGCTGTTACAAAAAAAAAAAGACTACCTTGAAACTCATGTGCTAAATGGAGTTAAAAGCTTTTACTATTACGGGAAGCAGTTTTCACCAAAAGTTTGGAGGAAGCTTGGTTATTATAAAACAATCAGTCAAAACCTTTACCACTGAACAGTTATAAGAAAGACAAGTGAACAAGAAGGGAACATTTGAATGGAAGAAAGAGAGATCTGGATGGTAGATGAGCTTTGTCTTCCTGGCTTTAAGAACGTGTGACCTACAACACATACATAGGAAGCTACAAAAAGAGTGCCAAGTTCACCCTTCTCCTGCATCCTAAACAGACCAAAAAAGTCACTTTAATCAGAAGGCATTTTGACACATCAGATATGGCTGAGATTCAGTTAATCTTAGCACAAGCCCGATGGCAAGGCAACTTGGCTTCTTGTCTTAAGCTGGCTTGCATAGAATCAGTTCACAACACAAGTAGAAATTTTCACAGATGGCCCAGAGAGACACAAGAAAAAAACCCCAAAACATCAGGGAAGTATCAGAGTCACCAAAAGAAGAAAGTTCAGTACCTTAATTGGAAAGAGATAATTCCTACCTCTCAAAGTACAGTGAAAGAAATAAGAAAAAAGATCCTTACATTACCTAAACTGCATCCAAAGAAAACACATTAAAAGAACAACCAACATCATAAAACCAAATACATTTTCCTATCTTCAGACCTGGCAGACAAGAAGTATCCACTACAAACTCATCATTGTGGTTAGCTGTGGGTCAAAAGGGCTGTCAAAGACTGTAAGACAACATACTCCTATCCCTATTGCAGACCTGTGGTGCCCTCATGGTCACACTTAGGTACCCCAGTAAGCCACTCAGCTGAAGTCACTACAATGTACTTTACTCTGTCAGCTCCACTCATGTTTCAACAACATGCTCTCTTTTACTAAAACAAGGCTAGGACAAGGATAACAGAACACTCTGCTCTTCTGCTCAGTTCATGACATTGCAGAGGTATGTTTGTGCATTTCTGAAGCTGTGTTATAAGCATCCTCTATGATATACTTAAATGCCACTGAGTTATGATCCCTCTTTGCTCAAGTTCAACACTGCTGTAAGACCTAAGCCAAATTTCCCACATGATGTTCCTATGGTAGATCTCAAGAGAGCACAACTATACAAGCAAAAACAGCCTGAAGAATTGGAAATGTTGAAAATAAACCAAGAGTGCCTTCAGTCTTCCAAGCATTAAACAAGCCCTACAATCCGCATGACATCCTGAAACAGGGTGCTTTACACAGAGCAAAGGGAGTTCAGCTTCAAAGTCTCAGGAAGAAAGAGGACCAAGATATCCAGGTTCGAGATTATTAAAATACTTAAATGCTAGATAACACTAGGTCTGTTGCCAGACCAAGAATAGATGATAATTACCCTAAAAACTGATCTATGAGGTAAAAGTGATTATAATTTTATTAAAACCAATGTTTTGGGAGGACAAAGCTACAGAAATATGAGAGGCAATTCCATCAACACCAATATTACATGGTATTAAATGACTTCTGTAATCTCTAATGCATTTTTCATTGTTTTTCCACCACATACTACTTAGATTTGTGAAATTACATAACTTAAAAAAATTATTACAACAGTAAGAAATAATTTTCCTTCCAGATGCTTCTTCACAGCATCTATCTATCTGCGTTATCAAAGTCTCAGTTGCAATAATCTGAAGCTGAAACAATTTCTCGGAATCCCACTCAGGTCCTCACGTACACTAAATATAGGATAGACCCAGAAAAACTTTAGCTGTAAGAAAGGAGCAACAGAAAGTGCAAGGTAGCATAAAGGTTTCACATTCTAGAAAAAAAAAAAAAACCAAAACACTTTGCTGTATAGCACATCATAAAAGGAAGTTAATTGAAAAGAAGCCTTTAGGCTTATATTTTTCAGTAGCGAGGCACATGAAAATAAAATTACACCAAAAATACTTAAACTTTCTCTTTTATGTTCTTCACAGTAGTAAAAAGGCTAAGGAAACTTGACTTACCTTTTACAGCTACAGACTTTTAACTGCAAACTCTGCTGTTTTCCATTTATTTTTCAACAACTATTAGACAATTTTTAAAATAAAAGGCTATATGGAAAGTATTTTCAAATGTATTTAACTCTGTAAGCATTTTCTTCCTTTACTAGCACCCTAGTTGCTTTAGCATTCAATGCAGTCATTGCTAATTTCTTTCTAAAAGCCATTTGGCACGTATTTTAGTCAAAATATCAATAACCTAGAGCAATGTATTTTAAAGCCAGTTCAAGTCAAGGTTCAATTTCACTTTTACAATGAAATTAAATATTATCTTTATTAATGAATGTAATCTAAGCTAAATCAAAGCTATAATGGATACAGAATGAAATTCTGGGAATCCCAGACAGCATTTCCCAAGTTTAAAAATAAATTTGAAATCCTATTAAACATGTGCATTTCCCCAAGGGACACAATTGCAGTTACTGTTGTGTCAGAGACGGCACATTTCTTTTCTTTAGCATTCTAATAACGCAAACACTAAATTCTTCCTGAGAAAGTGTCTTATGGGTATTTAACATATGCAAGTTTAAATTTTGAAGTCAGGGCAATTTCTGCTCTCAGTAACACTTAAAAACCTGCATTTCCAAGAGAAGTTTTCAATAACCCTGAGATATGCTAATGGACCTTGGAACCTGTACACAAATTAGGAGGGTTTATTTGTAACTACTACTAAAATTCTGCAAAATTTAGCCCTGAACTGAGGATTTTCCCTTGTTTTTTCCCCTACAGGTATATACCAAATTGACAGTGGTAACCATAAACATCATTAAGAAAACTTCTTCTGACTCACTTTAGAGGTTTAGAAAATTCTGGAATGAAAACATTTATATTCTGGTTTTATTGAGTTAATATTCTGTAATTTAACTTTACCAACTTAAGGCATCACAATTGCCATAAAAGGAAGCACAAACTTTACAAAGGAACTGGACTGTTTCCAAAACTGATCAGTAGAGAGGCCATATCCCATTTTTCTGTTGCCTCGCTTATTTGTGACCCACAAGAACCCCGGTAACTTTAACTGGGGGCAGATTTGAAACATCCCTTAAGAGAAGGGAGTGAGTTAACAGGAGGGTAAGGAAGCAGCCCAGCAAAATATATTACAGTTCCTTTATACCTGTTCCAGTTTGTTATCTCACTCCCAGAGGCAGCTGCACTCTTTTCTTCATCTGTTGTATTCTGTTCTGTTACAGTGGAGATGGACAATTCTGACAGTTTACATCTCTCCATGATTACCATCTCTATTTCTAAAAAAAAAAAAAAAGAAAAAACACACATCAAGGTTTGATATTTTTAACAAACAGTTATTGCAAGCTCTTTTGCATTTACCATTTTGCATTAAAAGTGACTGATTCAACTATATATCATGGCAGACAACACATCATTAGTTATTTGACACCATTTAAGGAAAGGCTTCTCAAACGGACTGTTTACCTAAATCGAAATGCAACTATGGTTTGGAGAAGACTGTCAAAGTATAAAGGCTTTGTTTTCAATTGCTCCCATGCAATTCTGCCATGTTTTTCTCAATGTCTAAAGTAAAGACTAGTTTCTGATGTAAATCCTTCTAATAGTTAGTAATTAGTAAAAGAAACAGTCACAATATGCTGTAAGACTACTCATCCTATAAACCCCATTCTTCTCAAGGTTAGCATGAAAATGTGCAATTAAAAAAAAATCTAGAAGTTAAAGACATTTTCTTCCATTTTAAACTATTTAATATCACCTACCATGTACTGTCACTCTCAGCACACTTGCTGAATTTTGTCATTGAAACACACATAAATACTCCTGATCATCTTACAAAGGCAAAGTGGCTACACCATTTGCCTTACCACCGAAAGTGAAGTTACAAAGTCATGAAGTCTACTTATAAAGTGCCCCATAATCTTGTATACCCAGGTGCAAGGCATGCAGTTGTGGTAAGGGCCAAAGACTGCAGGAAGATATAGAAACACTGTCATAATTTTTAATCAAGTTAGATGTACATGTTGTGATAGAATTATGTAACATGAGAAAAAAATACAGCCAAAGACTGAAGCAAATTTAATAGTCCCACATTTAGCTAGTGCAACAAGAGAACAAGTCATGTAACAGATCACAATGAGGTCCACACAATAAATAAAAGTATCCAAACTGTAAGCATAACTTTTATTTTATGGTATACTCACCTTCATTTTCACTGCTTGTTCTGATGGCCTTTGAACTCGCTTCTGTACCTTTATTTTTATCTAGGTCATCTTGGTTATCTTCAGATCCTCTTTCCTCTTCATCTTCTTCACCGACATTTTTATAGTTGGGTCTTTTCTGGACCCTTTTCTTCCCCTTCTGTTTGTTAATTTCAAGAGACCTCTCAAGGGTTTCTGTTGGTTTTATGAAACATCTGATACTTGACTTTGCCTGTAAATTTGAAGAGTTTACACTGTGTTATAGCAAGTAATTTTTAACTCTAATTGATAAAGAAACTTCAGTTCATATAAAAGAGGGTTTTCAAAATGTAAATTAGCACACCACTTACAAATGTCAAATCCATTTTAAAATACAAGAAAGCAGACCTCAAGTTGTATCAAATCGTCAGCAGAACAATTATCTCCTAAAGATCTATCATTAAAAAGTATGCCATCATGAGACAAGAAGATAGAGAAATACCTACTTCATCAACAGAAGTTTATGAACCTTTTTCCCTTCTGAGCTTTAACAGGTGAAACAGCTAGTACATACATAACAAAGACACCTTTCGCAAAAAGGATAAAGGCAGCAATATCCAAAGTGTGTGTTGACAGCAATGTATTAATATGAAATATTAATATGAAATGGACTCTTTAAAGTCTTTGGCAGTACTAAGGACAAAAACTAAGGCTCTCTGCTGAGAGCTTTCTATGAATCTTACGTTTCCCTCCAGAGCATACTAGTCCTTGTATCAACTAGGAACAAATGCCACGGACATCGACCTTCTTTGGGCTTCCGGACATTGACTTACCAAGTTTGGAAAACCAACACCATTTCATTTGTTAGACTTTAATATAATTGTGTTCTACCCAAAAATATTAGAAGTTTATCTTTCAAGTCGAAACACTGTTTGTGAGCTGTGATGCTTTGAGCTCCCTCTTTACTTGTTAGGCCTGCTAGCTGGATTACCAAAGTACAGGCTCTCTCTCACCCAGAGCTATAAGCACTGACCAGCCAAACCTCTCTTGTTACTAAGAAGTGAAACACATGGTTTGGGGGCTTCCTGCCAGCACAGGTTTGTGCTGAACAAGACTGCTAGAGAAACATCACTATTTTTCAGACCTCAATACTTGAATCACATTTAGCTGATGCTGGATAAAGGGTTAAGAATTTAAGGGCAAGCAAGAGAAAAGGACTAGAGTAAATACAAAACTGATTCCATTGCTTAAGTGACTCAAGCACAATAAGCACTGAAGAGAAAAAGTCTGGAAAAATCACTCCATTTAATAAGGAACACCTATACATAAAAATGAGAGATTAGGAAAAGCTTTCTACAAATCAAAAGGCCAAAATGTTCCTCTGAATCTTCTGACTTTTTTTGAAAAGGTTTTATAGAAATCTTGTGTAAGTCACCTTATACTTGGCACTGAAACAAGCCATATAGTAGGAGGAATCTTCCACAACATCAAAAAACCCCACATTGTGAAATTTAGCACGCTTATGTCCCCCAGTAACCTCTCTGGTATATCTTTGTCTGACAACATAGGAAAGTTATAAACCACCCAGAGTTACAACCAGATTATCTTTATTGATGGCTTCTGGTCAGGTAAGTCATAAGAAAAGGGAAGAACACATGAAGTCCTATTCCTAAGGGAAAAGAAGTAGCATGCAAGTTGCATAACGTGTTTTCCCCTTCCTGCATTCACTTCTTACAATTGCTTCCTTGTATCCTGTAGCTACTTTCTTTATGAAGAATTCATGTACTTAACATCCTTGCATTTCTAATATGCTTTTAGCCACATGAGCAAAATAGCAGAAGAGACCAGTAGACAGTGATGTGCTCATAAGCACGGAACCCTGGTCTGGTCCATCTCAAGAAAGAATGCAGAGAAAAATTCAACATGTATATTCTGTTCTGCTAAATATAAGAAGGCTCTACATTTAAAACATTCTAAAATCAGACTTAAAATTAATTTATGTTGTACTTGGTGTATCTAAGCTAATCATACAGCGTGAGATACTGGTTTTTATACTTTTAAAATGTCTTTCAACCATGTTTTCAATTATCAATGTCTGCTGGTAAAATAAGGCAGTACCAGAAACAACTTTTACGGGAAGGAGAAAGTAGGTTAAACAAGAAACATGAAATATATAGAACTGGCCCACATCCGAATTATGCAGGAAAACAGATCTCACAGGAAGTAAGGTAAACCTTAGTGTGATGATTGCTAACTGGTTTAAATGCATTCTGTTGGCTTTATGTATCCAACTCTCATCATGAGATAAGAGTGTATTTTTCCTGATGCCACCTAAAAATAGAAATAAAGGAAAAAATACAGAAAGAAAAGTGTATCTTCACTTGCTGTATTTTGAGGCAGAGAACCTGTTCAGTGTAGGTTGGGCAATCATTACTGCCCTATGGTGTTCAGCAGATCTCCATTGATAGGTTATTGCCAATTCATAAGCTATCAGAAGTCAGATGGGCTGGGGATTTTTTCTAGAAATTGATTTCCAGTAAAAAGTAGCATTTGTTCCTGTTGTGACAACTACCATTGCTCTTTTGCCCTAAGGAAAACTGGATATGTTGCATTTACACACATTTCTCATTTAATGTCTTCTATGAGGACACATGACCCTGCTTCTGGTAATCTCAGTCGACACTCTCTGCACCTCCTTCCCCTTGAATTCATCTTATTAGGAAGATGAATATAGACATGAGGTTCTACTTCAGGTTTTAGAAACTACATGTTCGTGAAAAACCGACAGTTACACTTGAATTTAAATACATCAAGACATCTCAGTTGCATGAGCTGAGCAGTGTTAGGTATGGAGCCGGTGTTAGAAGTAACTGAGGGTCACTATAGAGATATTCCCAAAACAACAAGCTTAGGAGAGTATCAGAATGGTTACCATGGGAAATTTTAACAGAAAGGAAGCAACAAAAGATAAATTTGGGTCTGACTTAAGAAAAACACAATTCTAAACTCAGTCAAAAAGTAAATTAAAAAATTTGTTCCTCACTATACTAACCCCAGAACAAGCAATTTTAAAATAGCTTCTGAAATAGCTTCCATTATTCAATAGAAGTTTGTCATTTCTTTACATCAGAATACACCACAGTAATAACTTTGCAAAGATCCTGACACACCTTATAGTCCAAAGAACAGTCCGCAAAACGGCTAACAATGCTCAAAAATCAACCTTCTCCTCCAAGAAGTCCTATCCCAGAACAAGAAATTGCCTCACCTTAAGTTTTCTATGCCTCCATATCTACAGTTAACTTTAGCCTCACTGCATTGAGTTGTGTATCAGTGGAACACAGCATACAATACACGCAGTAGTTGCTCATAGGCATCAGCTGAGAGCAGCTCACTTGACAGCTCCTGTACTGAAAGTAGGGCATGGAGCTCTTCTGCTGAAGATTACACTCCCTGCTCTTTCTTTGCAGAAAGCCAGCAGGCTGACAGTACAGGTTTTCCCCTCCAAGGTTTCATTGAAGAATATGGTTGAATTTACTAAAAACTGAAGTTTCTCCCATGGAAGTTGTTTCCTCATCCACCAAAAGTGCCACCAGTCTGCTCTCCCTGTAACAAAGCTCCACCTCTAGCAGTTTCACTGTCTATCCTAGCAAGCCAGTACCTGAACAGGTAGTAAAGGGGAGGGCTATGTCAGAACTCCCAGTTTACATGCCACGAAGACATGTCTTTAAGACCAGTAGTTTATAGGAAACCCCTAATATTACTAACATTAGTGCAAGCACACAAACATATGCTATAGATATTTTGCAACTCTACAGTAACTATGACAGGAAAAGAAAATCTCAGTTCTGCAACAACTGGTGTCCCACCCTCTCACCACAAATTTCCTAGTAACAAAGCTGCCTCTTCACAAGTAACACACATGACATTCAGCACACAGCTAGCAGAAGGTCAGGCATTTGCTAACGCAACTAAGAGATTGCTTTATCTCAAAGCATTCAGTCAGCTCTACCATTCCACTGTAGTTTTTTCTTAAAAAGATTAGATACTGAATAACAAGGTCAACAGTACAAAAGACCAGAACCCAAAAGCTATTGGTTAAGATCAGCTCCCACAGTATCCACTGTGCAGAAGGAAGAAATTTGGAAGAGCTGACTTGTATCATGGATGGAAGAGTTGGAATCATATTCTCCCCCTTGAAACTCTCCAAGCTATAGCCACTGCTGGAAAACAACATGCATAAGAACCAACCTACTGCTTGTAATAAACACTCAGTTACTCTTTGCTGATCAGTTGGGCATCAGGGGATCTGTTCAATCTATAGACAGAACTAAAGTAAGGTCATACCCCCTTCTTATTATCACCCCCAAACAGGCCTTTAAAAAGTAACAAGCAAGCATTTCACAAACTGTGAAACCCACAAAAGGGAAAAATCATATACACGACACACTTAGAAAAACACTAACGACAACATCTAACAACATTTATACAGGATTAAATCTGAAGGTACCTTGAAGGGCAAGGACAAGGGGATAGCACTCCCCTCTAATCGTGGCTGGCCTGTATTCTCTTCCGCACACTGATGCAGGCTTTTAGAGGCATAAGTTTTACTGCTAAAACATCGGGAATATTCAGACAAAAATCTTTATTTCCTTCTGTTATCCAAAGGATTTACCATAAGGTGAGGTATTTTTTCTAAGTCTCTCATTTCTCCTACAAGTTGTGTATGGAAATAATTTCACAGGAAAGTTGTGATGACTCATTTCTATTTCACTACCAAAGAGCTGACGACAAAAACTGAACACAGACTGGATTACAAAATCATCCCATCGAAACGATGGGAGCCTTTGCAGAGTCTGACACCTGCAGAAGCAACTAAGTATTCTAATTTGTGTCCTACACATTCTTATACCACTACTTGAAATATATATGCATGCACAAAAATATTGCAACTTTGACAAGAACATAATACTTTAAGTAGCACAGGACATTTCTCTGCTATCAGGTCCAATAACAGAAGCTGAAATGTCCTATTGCTGCTCTTCAAGGCTAAAACACAATCACCTTAGCTTATCAGTTTCCAGATAACTGATTTTGTTTTTCAAATATTTTCTTTGCCTCTAAAAAAAAACATATTAAAGATTAGTTGACCACTTACTGAGTTTTTCTGTATGTCTTGCTCAACTTTAGAGGAAAACACTGAGAGGTCACCGTTAAGTATAACCTCAGCCAATGAGTTCACCAAAGGGGCATAATGTATAATTAGAAAAACCTATTAAAATAAGGGTGGAAAAAAATATCAGACACATATTACAGAACAGATACAGTTTCACAATTTCAGTCACTGAACATACTTCTTTGACTTTGTTAAACTGGTATCTTAAGTTTACATATACAGTAAAGCATAATTGGTAACACTGATATGTCATAAAATCTACTCCAAAACAGAGGAGACCATAATGCTCTCTACCAGTATTTGACCTTTCTCTACAGTTTAAGCTAACTAGTTTTAATAAATCTTCATAGTCTCCCCTCCTTCTGGGCAATGTAAATTCTCTCTCCTCATCAGCTTTGAGATGAAAGTTCTGATGTTTTAGCAAGGAACCCAAATTAAAACTGTTCCAGAAAATTTTTGTTTGTTTGTTTGTTTTTTTCCCCCAAAACTACATAAGCTGATTATGGTACATGGCACTGACCTTCCTGTTTGCCAATGACTGGCAGGACTCCCATAAGTTCTGCATTGTACGCACAATTACTTTGCAGTGATTCATGAGTAAATGGCATGCAATAGGCTGAACTGGATCAGAAGCAACTTTTCTGGCTATGAAATCACAGTGAATTACAGTCTAGCTACAAAGCAGCTACATAACACAGGAAAAAGGGCTGTGCTGCCTGTAACATGAAAACACTTAGCCAGAAATGCTTCAGTGCTTTCACAGAGTTCTCTGTTTACGCTAACTACTCTGTTATGAGGCAAGCCTTACAAGGGTGGGCCAAACAACTCTCTTCATTTGAATGTAAGTTCCAGAAAGAAAAGGAGGTGGTACTGAATTAGAGATTTCGAATTGTGAGAAACTCTGGGTTTGGTGGTGTTGGTTTTTTTGCAGGGCTTTAGAATGAGTTTGGGTTTTGTTTTTTTCTTTTCGAAAACAATCAAAAAACCTCATGAGATCATTGCTCCCTGTGTTTTTCAAAGAAGAAAATTCAAACCTGGAATCTTCCATAGCTTAGGCAGATTCAAAGTGCAATACAGTAGCTATCTAAATTTCATCTGCAATTTTACTAAATTCTGTGCTAGCACATTAGTTGGCTCCATTATGCACTATTTTTCAGGTGTACATAAACCCTACTCACTAAACACTCTAAAGGCTACCCTGTGCTATAGGATCCTCAGAATAATGACATTAACTCAACTAAGAAGCTATTTGGCCTTCCAGCAAAAGACAAATTATCTTGGGGGTTTTCTGTTGTGGTTTTTGTTTGTTTGTTTAAATGTAAACTGATAGGTTTAGAACTTAATTTGCCAAATTGTCTTTAATAACTTTGCCAAAATAGACTAAAATACATAAATTTATAAAACATAACACTACTACAAAACATGTTCTGAAATAGGACAAAATACTTTAAATACTTACTTGAGAAAGAAGATAGAGAGAAACTTGGAGACTTATTTTTGGACGCTCTCCACCCTATGAAAAAACGTTATGAAAAAAGCTGATTGATTTATACAAAGTTCAAGCACTTACACTGTTTAATATTTTGTTTATAATAAAACTTTCAATATTGTATTGTTCCACATTCTGCTACAAAATGTTCAGAAAACATCATGCTCTTTAACAGTCACTTCTTGTAAACTATTTCAATGAAGACTCTCTGGAATAAGTATATTCTTTACAGTCTTAAGAAAGTGCTATTGATTACAGTCATAACAACTTCAGTAACTTAAATTTAAACAGATGAGTATCTGAGAAGTATGTTGGTTTTCATTATGCTACTATTCCTCCAAGAAGTACTTCTGAGTTAGCATTCTGTAAAGTCTGCTCTAAAAATTATCTATTCAGCAACAATGAAATATTACCCACATAAAAAAAAACATTTTCCAGTGTCAGAGAAATTCAAACCCTGTTTCAAATTTGCACCTCCTCTCATCTTTGTTATTGTTATTTAACAACCAGTATTTGTTTGGTGAATAAAATTTCATCTATTCTGGTGTTAAATTTTCCCCTACAGGTACTTTATTTAAATGTTTCGTGTAAAACACACAAACATAGATAAGGACATATTAAGCCTATGACAGAATACACCCACTTAACAAATCATTATGCATACTGAAAGCAAGTAATACCTTTAAGACTTACTTGTTTGCAGGTATTGGCTTACCTTATCTTGATTTACTAATGAATACACATAGAGGGGAAGAAAGAGCCTATTAAGTAGGTGGTCTGTCAGCACATCATTTAAAAATTCACAATTAATGATAAGAATATCATTAAGGTAATGTAAATGATCAAGATGTTCTGCTACCAGGTCACTCAGTTTGCCCCTATTTCTATGCCTGAAAAAGAAAACAGAAAGTATGTTTCAGATATAAGAAATTGCTAAAGTCTTAAAAACTTGAGGAAAGAATTAATGTGCATCCCTTCCACAGACCACCTTGTGCAGATTGACTGCCAAAAGATGTTTTCAGTAAAGTCAACTAACATAGCTAGCAAACAGTATTCAGGCTTACATGTGCTTTAAGATGCACACATCAAGTTTTCCCAAGCAATGTTTTTACAAAACTTTGCTTTCCATTGCCAGAGTCTTTTCACAAGCCAACCATAAGAAAAGGTAAGATTCATTTCCAAAAATAAAAGAAGAAATCTATGTCGTATTTAACATCTACCTCTTCACTTTAAGAAAGCAAGAAACAGCGACCCATTCTAAGGCAGGGGTGGGAAGACAAAGCAAGAATAATGTGAATCAACAAAATACTTCTGTAATTAATAGAGGAATATTACACAGGAATTTCAGGTCTGACAGTTCACTTTACTAAAGTTCACCTTTCCAGTTTTAATTTTTTTCCTAGAATCTTTTCAGAAAGCTGTTCTACTGACATGATTCACAGAAAAGGAGCACTAAAAAAACCGAAAGTTAATAAGATTAAGACGCACAAAATACCTTGTGTGTCTTCTGAATATCTACTAATTTAGCATAATATGATAAAGATTAAGAAAAAGCATGTTGTCAAGCACTGATTTACTTGTACGGCTATTAGCACGGATAGGGCACACAGCACTGACCATTATTAATTCAAAGAATCACTTAAAAAAAAACTTTGCAAGAATGAAAAGCTTGAACTGTCTACAAGGGAACGTATTCAAAAACTAACTTTACTGGGCTACTACAGAAAAAACAAACACAGTATCAACATCTGGGGAAAGCGTGTCCATTCGATATCCAGCATTTGTAAAAGCTCTTACTCTTCATCAGTCTGCACACAGTTGTCCAGTTCTATCACGTGGCTTCCAATAAACCAAACAAGGTTGGAGAAATAAGGGACAGCAGTTTTATCTCGAATGTAATGCAGCATAGGTTGGTTGTCCACTGAAGAGAAATTGTTAGAAAGAAAAATTAGTTGCCAATTCTTTAAATTAATTTTTTAAGAAATACAACAAAGTATCTTCTGAATTTTGATTACATGCTGGCTTTTCATACAAGTATATACCTGACATGATCTTATGCATGAAATGGACATCTACGAAAGCATCATATCCGTTCTTAATTGGCTTGAATGAGCCTAATATTGATATAATTATATAGGTCTGAAGATGAACAAATCTAGTGGAATTCAGAAGGGTTTTTTTAACACATTATTTATTAAAAAGAAGAGGAAAAAAGCGTAAGAATAAAGCAGTAATGCTGAAAGTCAAGCTAGTTAGACTTACATGACACTGCATTAAGGAACACAGGAATCATCAGTGAAGGAAGGGCAAAAGAAACAGACAACAGTTAACAGGGTTAGGAACTGGGATAGTGACATCCTCCAAAAGGGTTTAAAAAGCTAAAGCACAAAGCATCTAAACTAAAAGATACAGGGTAGGTGTTAGATCAGAATATACGCAAATGGATAGCCAGAAAATTATGAAAGCTGAGCATGTGTTTTTTCAACTCTAACCTTTGTATCACGACAACATTCAATGAAAATTCAAGTCAAGTACATTTTTTTACCATAAAAATATCTAGTTACATAAATATACACCAATAGGATATGAAGGCTGCACTTTGTTCTTTTTGTGATCTTATATTTGGATTTACAGCTCCTTCAAGTAGAAAACAAGTATCAAGTGCCCGTTTTTCAACATACAATAGAAAGACATTTCCTCTCTTGCAGTCAACTCTACAAAGAACCTATCTGCTCTGCTGGCTGTCCAGTTATCTGCAAAGCCAACTGATCATTGTTTTAAAAAGAGATGTTACAGTCTTCTATGATGAAGACTGTCACTGAATCACTACTTCTCTTAATTGGTAGAAAGTTGCGTAAATTCAAAATGAAATTTAATTTAAAATGGGTTAAAGAAGTCCTACATAAACATATTCCGTAATACATACTACCTTACAGCATGCTGATTTCAGAGGTAAAAGTTCTGAATACACACCAATATTTCTACTGAGATCACTATGATATTTTCAGTCTATTACAGATTTTTCTAGACCCCAAGAAAAATTTAAGGGGACTATGGAGTGTTGTCTAGTCCAAACCCATCCTCAGAGTAGTGTTAACTTCAAAGTTCAATCATGTGGCTAAGGACCTAACAACACAACACCTCAAACAATACAAATTCCTGCTTCTCTGGAAAACTTGTTGCAGTGCTTAACTATTCTCACAGTGAAGTTTTGGGGTTTTTTCCTTACTGGAACATCCAGTACAGGAATTTGTGACTGCAGCCTCCTGGCCTTCACTGACCATCTCTGGCAATGGTCTAGCTCTTCTTTGGACTGGAGTGACTGCAGCACCTAGGAGCTCTAAGATCCTTTTCTAATGTATTTCAAACCCAAAAGGAAGAGATGTAGCAAGCAAGGGTACTGCTTCATACTTTACAAAGCTCAAGTTCATAAATGAAAAACACTTGATATTCTTAAAGCACCTTGTTGTCGGTGTTGGTTTTGTTGGTTTGGTTTTTAAATACAGTCACATTCTGATCTCTGTTGGGAGGGAAGCTAAAGTTCCTTGTGCATGCTTGATACTCTTTTGGTATTTTTAAACCAGGTTCATCTGTGACGAAACAGTACTATTTACAAGTACATATGGTAGGTTTGGGGTTCTGTTTCATAAAAACCAAAATGTGTATCTGAAGCATGTCAGCATGCTAAGCTTCTCAACCTCATGAAACAGACAGAATTAAACTACAATGAAACAAGCTTTTCATACACATGCCTTTTTTAATATTTAAAAAGCATACCTTTGTAGACATTTAAAGTTATAGTCCTAACAGCAATCCTGACCATGCTTTCTGGGTGGTTAAAAAATTTAATAGCTTCAGTGTACAAAGCGAAGTCATTAGTGTGCTGTAACAAGAGGAAAGGAAGTATTTACAAATTAACCAAAACACGTACAGAATATTTGCTGGGATTCTGTAAGAAAAATGTTTTCCATGCATTACTCTGATATTTTTACCCTCTACATAAGTAATTGAAATGATTTTACAATGCACAGTCAGCTGCATTTGTAACTTTTCACTAAAACACACTGCTTTAAGCGACAGTTTAACCCTGCACATATTAAATGCTTTAATGCCCTCTTCTGGCAAAAAGTGGAATGGAGCAAAAAAAAAAATCCATTTCAACTTTGGCCTTTGGTTACTCAAGCCTTTCAGACTTTGTCTAAGCCCCTTAGAACCAAGTGGTATAACAGAAAAGATCGTCTTTACTAAAGCACAAGAAAACAAGGCATAAACAAGATGAATTCTCAGGGAAGTAGACTTTAGAACTATTTAAGCAGTCCAATAGAACACTAATTTCCAGGCTTTGATTTTATGATTGTATGAGGACAAAGACCTTCTTTACAATGCTTTTGCAGAGATCCCCAAAAATGATTCTCAATCACTGATATTACTGTTATAAAAACAAATGCAGGACATGCTGAGACAAGAGACTAAATAGAATATGTGCCAAATCTCTATCAATTTCTAATTAAAGTCCTCTCGTCGTTATACTGCAACTTTTTCTTCACTTACCTCATTATAAAAGAAATGTACAGTATGATTGTTGAGTTTCAGGGAAAGAGTTTTCAAAAATGATATGTAATATGCCATGATCTCCTCATCAGAAAAGTCAAATTTGTGGACAATAATAGAATTTACATAGTTATTAGAAAGCAAGTAGTCTGAAAAATAAGAGACATTACACAGGTTAACAGAAAGAAAAAAAAAATCATTATCCTAAGTAGCCGTATTTAAAGTATCAGCTAGCGACAAATTACCTGATGCTTGAAGATCCCAATTTTTACTCAAACAACTTAAGTGATGGCTTCAAGCAGTAATGTAAGGGAATTGTTCCTACCAAGATCTTCGCTCCCAAGAACAAGACAACTGAGAACATACTTCACCTTCCTCAATTTATGTAGACTTCGCAGCTGGTAACACTTAGAACAACTGTCCTTTCCTCCTAAAGTCATAAACTCTCAAAGGCTTCCATGTGATTACCTCTCCATGACAGTTGTGAAGTATTTTAAACTAACTTAATTCTCTGTCCCTCTTTATATGTTTCTAAAATGCTTGAAGTAAGCCCGACTGATCTCAGAACAGTTTCAGTACAAATTACACAGAGATCCACCACATAATCTGTGGCAGCAAGGTGAACATTTCAGACCACAACTAATTTGCTGACTTTAAAGAACCCCTTGAAATATGCTAAATAAGCGTTTCAGCAGTACCAAACAACTCTTTTCGTTCTACTGAAAATTTACATTAAAAGGTATTTTGAAGTCAAATTACACTGTATTTTCAGTAGCATTCAATTAAAAAGACTGTTAGGAATTCATATAGTTCTTCTGTGAAGGGGCACTAGGACTAACTTTCATCAAATGAAAGCAAATTCAATCAAATCTGAATCCTAAAAAGTTTAAAAGCACATGCTTACACAATGATGTTTCATGACTGATGTTTTCAAAAAGAATGTTCAGTGTCTGCAGAAGCTGGACACACACATAACGACCAGACTTCTGACGCAAGATGTTCAAGAAGAAAACAAACATATTCTTCTCCAAGAAAAAGCTGAAATAAATAGAGGCGTCATTAAGTCACTTGCTGTATTTAACAGGAACTTAATTTTATTAGGATCAGGGACAATTCTAGGCAAGTTTGACAAACAGCTTATTTTACATCTATTAAGAATTATTTTGCAAAGTTTTATCTGTATAACAGAAGAATATCCTCCAAAAACCTTAAATACTAACAAGGGTGCTTAAGCATTCAAATTACGTAGAAAAGGGACATCAAGAAATCAGGGCCTCTTTTATTTTATTTTTAGTATATTCAATTTATCAGGCAGCTTCCCTACCTTGCAATCATAATTTTGAAGGGAGAACCTCTAAATGAAGGTTATGTTTTGTTCACTTGCCCCTTTTAACACACTTTTTGTCTTCAACACTGTAGACCTTATTTTTGATCTAGTTTATTATTTTTTCCACACCAGAAGCAAGCATTTCATAGTTTATTGTACAATGCAAACAGAACTGAATGCTTACAGTATTTTTAAACAAGAAATGTGTGTAATTTTAAAGAGAACATTGTTGACTCTTTCCTACCAGGACATCAAAAATACCCATCTAGGAAAATTTTTTTATATTAACTGCAGAAAAAACACATGTCATTCCTAAAATTCTCCCAAGCAGAAAACAGGAAATGAAGAATGTGATGGAGTTACAGTATGGATTTGAATGATCAGAATAAGTTAATTTTCTTAGTCCCACATCATAACCCATTCATGTTGAAATCATCGTGTAAAAATAAAAGCAACCACTCCCTAAACAAGTATTTTAAACCACCAAACAATTTAGCTTTACTTATCTCAATCATAAATTGCCTTTATAAAAGACCAGGTGTCTTGAAGCAAACAGCTAAGCAATGGGCGTTGATGCAGTCAGATTCGCAACTGTAAATATTTGTTTTGAATTTTGCTTTTCTGTCATGCTATTTTACAAGGATTAAAATAACATCTGAACAACATCTTTAAATATCACAGAAGATATCTATTTGTATTATCTTATATAAACTGAAGCGCACAACTTAAAGTCATGTGATATTAATAGATGCAGTGAGTAAATCTGGGTCCTAAAATAGGTTAGATTTTGTATTTATAGCAAAGATTTGACAGGCAGGCAAAAGCAGCGCATGAAAGGGGCTCTGGACTTGGAACACTTTTTTCTTAACAGAAGCAAGTTTCTTTGTATGACAAGAATGTGTTCCTGTTTACTCATCTACTACAGGACACAGCTTTCTACATACATTCGGGAAATACAGCCTTGGAAGATGTGGTGCTGAGGGACATGGTTTAGTGATGACCTGGCAGCGCAGGGTGAATGGTGGTCTCCTCCAACCAAAACGATCCTGTGATTCTGTGAACTGAATTTCTATGCAACTCTAATCATTCTTTAAAAACAAAACCAGAGTCAAAATTGCTCAGAAGTACTTACTCAAATACTGAGCTGTCATTCTGATCGCCCCATATAAGGATCTCTGTTATGGAACGAATAGTCTCTACCAGCAGGTTGCGGTTGTGATCTGTTACTGTTGTATTTTTAGTCAAAACATGATACATGTACCTAAAAGAAAAAACAATTACAGGTAATATGTTACCCTGCCACTTTGATGTGTACCACCTTTGTCTTTAGTCACTGTAACTTAAGGTAGACACAGGCTATGTCTAATCACTGCACAATTTTAAAATACTAACATATCCTTTTAATATTGACGAGGAGAATATGTGTCCAATGAAACAAAACCATAACTAGCCAGGTGAGATTCGAATGCTTATGCATATGTCTAAGAGAGGACTAGAAATTACATAACACTTGTCCCATGGTGCTTCCAACGGCAACCTAGGGAATTTCTGCGGAACTATGTTAAGGAATGATGAGCAAGAAAATGGAGAAATAGAAGCAGCAGGTAGGCATGCAGTAGTTGATATGGGAAAGGGTAATTCTGGAAAGAGGCATCTGCAGATCCCCTCTCTTGTCTGCAGAGACACCTTCCAGACTCGCAACAGTTTGCTGGTTAATGATCAGGACAGTGACAGACTATTCATTCAGCTTGGCAAAGCTTAACGATCTGGCCCTGTAAACACAGAAATATTGATTGGAAAGGTGGCAAATTCCACCTTTACAATCTCAAAGGACAAGAGTTTAAGGTTGTCTAGTCAAGTTTAAAAAGTGTATGTTTATATTACACAGGTGACAGGAAGATAAATAAAATTTGAAAGGCTTGTATTGCCAGTCAGAGTTTTACTCAGTCAGGGAAGCACATTTCTCTTCTTTCCAAAATAAGATGCTGTATCAAAGATTACTTCCCTTTGTTCTTAAAAAAAAAAGGGGGGGTGTGTGTATAAATTCTAATAAAAGCACAAGAATAACCTTCTTTTTTTCTTTTATATAGTAATAAAGGACGGATGTAAGAAAGTGACACAATTATAACAGTAATTAAAAAAAAAAAATCAGAAAAAATTCATGTCATTTAATTTAAAACTGCTTACTAAACACAGATGATATCTTGATATACTGCAATCTATTGAAAACCAGGAGTAACACCTGAGCGTTTGAGATTATCTGGGCAATATACTCACAAGTGTTTGGGAAAGAAGACAGATTTTTGATACTATCAACCTTCCCATGAGGAGTGGAGCTAATCAAAACTCCCAGGATTTATTTTCAGGAAAATAGCCTGCATGTCCTGGCTCTGAGGCAGGCTGTCATTATTGTTTTGGATTCCATGAAAGTTTATTCAGTGATTCAGGTTGAAATTTTAGGAACATTATTAGTACAATACAAGAGTTTCAAGAAGCCAATTTTTAAGCAACAGACCCAAAAACCTCAAGCAGCTCTTATGTAAGAGATAAAATACCGATTTTTCCAAGCTACTGTAGGGTTCCAGGAAACACTGCACTTCTAAAGCAAAATTTTGGAGTGTCTGGTTTAAAGCAAGTTTCAAGAGTTTGGGAAAAAAACAGACTTGAAATCATGTTTCAAAAAAAAAAAAAAAAACAAACAAAAAAAACCCCGTACAGTATTCTCATTGATTTTATCTACACTAAGAAACTGAATCACTGCACAGAGCAACTGGAGACTAAAATGCCATTTAACTGAACACACAAATCAGGCTGTTCCAAATATTTATCAGACTTGAGAATACAAAACAAGATATTACTCAGTTTAAGAACCTTTTTCATGCTTGAATTCAGTTTAACAAAATGTTGAATCATATTCGCAGTTTACTTAAAATGTCCAAAATTTGGGTTGGGGAATCTTGTTCAATCACTGAGCTGCCACTCAATTGACCAGAACTTCACAGAACTTGTTGCACGACATAGTCTGTCCTTATAAGCCATGCGGGAAGCAGAAGCTATTTCAGGGAAGTTTATTACGCTGTTGTAGTAAAATGCTATATGCTTGCTGACCTTGATATTGCTTAATTATCAAATAACAAGTTTACTGTGTTGAGTGCAGCACAAGGACACCGAGGGGTAAATGATTGTCAGAAGTTCACAGTTCTAACAAACTTCATATACCGCATGCTCCCTTCCCTGCCTACTGAGTGTGATAAGGCCTGTATCAAGTTAAGGTTAACCTACCAGACAGCAGAGGAAAGAGGAAGAAAAAGGGAAGAGATGGCAGGAGAGGGGAAAAGATCAGCTTTTTATACTTCATACTTCAGCTTTTCATGCTTCTTCTCTCCCTCTTCACACTGCTTTTTCCCCTCATAAAATCAACACTCATTTTCCATATCTGTAACAGAAACTGCTCAGATTGAAACCATTCTAGGAAAGGGCTATTCATAGCTATCTCCTCCAGTCATAACTGCCTGGGCACGTGCTGCACCATAACAGAACTCAGTAAAGAGCAAGTCAAAGAGTACCAGCAAATCCTCTTCCAACTAATCAGAGGATCACGGTTCAAGATCCCTTCTATGGAGGCTGACAGTGTGATGGCTCACAGTGAGGACGTCGGTTTAAGTCTGACCACCTACGAGATTTCTGAGGGCTTTTGAAAAGAGCACATGGCACACAAGCCCTGCAAAAGCTTCCCATTAGGGCACTGTATGTGTTACCAAGACAGTGAGTGAAAAGACAGAGCAAAAACTTAATCCCTGCTCTGAGCCTGCATCAGTTAATGGAACAGTGACCAGCTGAAGACATAAGGCAATTAAACCAGAATAATTCATTCCACAGCAATCTGTACAGTAAGGGCTTTCCTGAGTTAAAGGGAATAATTAATACCACACTACTTCACATATTTCAGTCTATTTATTTTAAGTCATATATAAATTATTACATCTGTGAGCATGTATTTCTCATTAGTAAGTTACATTATGCAAACTTGGGAATAAAGTTTACTCCAACACTAGCACTCTGAGAATGGGAAGCAGTGGGAAGAATGACATGCTATTACCTCACCTTGGGAGTCTATGGAACCAAGAAACATTTAATAGTCAGGAATACATAAACTCCAAATCAATTTATTTAATATAAACATTACTGCAAAGTTCCTTGATTTGTTACCACACTAACACACTTGGAGAAAACCTGGGCTTCACTTTCAAGCTACTCCTTTATCTACTTAATTGAAAATGAGTGAGAAAGCATGCTCATGCTTGTTTCTCTCACCAGACATGCAACATACCATATGATGAGAATATAAAGTAGCACACAAACCCAGTATTTTTATATTTACAGAAATCCTCAAAGCCTACCTTCAAATTATGATTACAAAAGGGGTCAAGTTTGTGCTCCAAAAGACAGAAACCTCCTCTCTGAGGATTTAGCAATCTCAGTATTTGAAGACTGGGTTCAAACAAACAAAAAAACCTAACAAAAACCCACCATGCAGGAAGAGTCAAAGCAACTGATAACCACTAAAATCAATGGAAGATTTTGTCAGCCACTTAACAAGACAAACAAAATTCTGAATATTTTTCCAGTAAGAAACCATGCCAAAAGGGATAACATAATAACTTGTGAATATAGAAAGTGTATATTAATGACTTTCCTACTTATTACTTACAAAAATACACTAAAAAAGAGACAAATTTAGGAAGTCAAGCACTCAAAAAAAAAAACCCCCAGCTTTAACCATAACACGCTTGCTTCTTCATGCTGCCTGTAACTGTGTAATTACATATCATTCTCAGAAGAAACTCAATGTACAGCAAGGGCAGTACTTCAGGAAATGAATCAGCTGTGAAACAAGACTTCAGCCACACATGTTTATGGACACTGCACCTGACCAAGTCAGGAGAAATCTTCAGTACCCAACTCTAATGGTACAAAACCTCTTGTGCAATCAGTACGCAATTAAAATACCAAGTGTAGAAGCAGCTATGGGAAACATACTTGAAGGTAACAACAGGGCTATGTAAAATACCTCTTAGAAAAGTAGGAAAAAAAATTGCATCTAGAAAAACACTGAGCTTAAGTTCCAAAGCCTTCCACTTTAGCAGGAACTCTAGAGACATTATCAGATGAACTCTTAAGAAATGGTTCCAAGACATCACCGCTTGTATACTGGGAAAATTTACATAAGTCTTCTACATCCATTCCAATGCAAAGTCAAAGTTTGTAGACAGACGGGGAAAGAAGATACAGTTATGCTCTCAGAGATCTGATTGTGCATCTGCTAAGGTTAGACTGAACTGGGCGATACGAAAGACTTTTTGGTACTTTAACCACAGGTCATACCTTGTAAGGGGAGGAGCTGCAGAAGCAGAGTACACTGACTACTGCAGTAAGCAGCTGGAGAGAACCGTAAAAAAATCTGACCAACACAAGAACACCTCGCTTAGATGCAAAGGGAGACCATGAGAGAAACAGAACACACAGATCGTCAGAAAGCACTAACTTCAAGTTTGTGTAGCAAGACAGACTGTTGCCTAAACCAGCCTTGACGTATTTGCTTTTAGAACTGGAAGCATATAATAAACCGAGCAGAGGGCTATATAAAGGGAGGAAAAAAGGTCTCATTTCAAGCTGCTGGATGCCACCTTTAAGTGGATTCTGGTCTTGTTTCAGACACAATCGCAGGTAAACAAGTCATTTCATATCAGTTTCACAAGCAATCCCTGACATTGTTCCTATTTCCATAATATTTAGGCTTTCTCTATTAAGTTATTGACATTCCCTCAATTATTAACAAATACGGTTTTCACCAGACCAAGAGACTGTATCAAAACAGTTAAAACAAACAGCCTCGCAATCTTCCTTTAGCCAATCCATTCTACAGCATGTCAGCAGAAAGACTGAGTAGTAACATCATTTACAACCTAGACATTATGCGTGTTTAAAAAATATTCCCATAAGGATAGCTCGAGCTAATTCCACTCTTGTAACGTGGCACAACATACCTTCTACAGGCCAAGCTAACCTGTAATAGCAAGGTTGGTGCGTTCTACTCAGAACATGGAACATGACATGGGTGTTTGATGAGCTGAAAACATGCAAAAGCAGATAGCTCACATCATGGTTAGCTTATCAAGACTGACTTAGTGTCATGACCCTGAAATGAAGGTTCTTTGCCCTTTTTCCTTCTTTTGCTTCACCCACTTCAACTGCTACCTTCGAAAAGCCCTTAATTTCACTTTAACGCTAGGTAGCTACCTTCGCTGTAGCTAGAAACTGAAATTCACACAACACAGATAAACAAACACTTAAAATATACATAGTCCAAACAGATCAAAGGTCTTGGCTGTCCTCCATGCACTACCATTTTAGATTTCATAATTAAAAATTCACATGCAAAAAACCAAACAAACTAAAGCTAGTATTTGAGTAAAGAACTATATACTTCAATGCTCAGAGAATAATTCAAGCACAAGCAATGGCACTCATAGCCTAAACTCCTTTTGCTGCAAATCAAAGAGTATCACTTCTCTTACCCTGTGACCCCAAGAGAAGATATGATCACACTTTTCTTGTCTGAATGATTTTAATATCATAAAGTCTCCCTCTCACCAGCCTACTTTTTCTAAACAGACTCAATTGCTTCAGATTTTATCATGCATCATCATTCTTGCTCTATCTTCAAGTGCAATATCAAAAAGCTCCACTAGTGCTGAGTAGTACCCAATGACTATCCCTTGGAAGTTAAACAGAACATTCCTATATTTATATCTGAGCATGACTTTTCCTCTTTTTCCTGCAATGACAGATCATGTTGACTTACTAGTCCGACCTACCATGCTTTCAAAATTACTCTCTGCAGTGCTACTGCCTCATCAGGTTTGTATTTATGGATTTGATTTCCCTGTCTTTGGTAAAAAGTAATGTATTTCAATTAGTCTTGCTGGTTTTGAACATTTTTCCAGTTTAGAGACAAGGACCAGAATCCTTAAATCACCTTGATAAAGTAGTTGCAAGATCCAAATCCTGTATAAATGTAAGTGGTTTGTCAGACCCCGTTCATGACCTCCTTGTTATTTGACTAATCTTTGAAAACTACCAGCCACTTATTTCTCAATGAGCTATGCCTTACAGTGATTTCATTCAGAAAATGTTTCCCCTCTTCATGACCTCCTTTTCTGGTTCAGTAGAAAGAGAAGCTATAACAGTGGAGCTCATTTTCCTCACAGCAGCAGAACCCTTAAAATGGACACAGAATTTAAAATTGCTTCATCTCCTGTCATCCTTTCAACTCTCCAGGGGCAGAGTTAGAAAAAACTATTCCACCTTCTGCAGACAGCTGTAACAGAGGCATATCAGACTCCGGAGACTAATGTTCCAATTCTCAAGCTCAACAGCTTTACTTTTGCGTCAGCTGCTGAGCCCTCTAACCAGGGTACATCCCCTGGACCTGCAAAACCACCATCCTGACTACTAAGATATACGCACATACACACACACTTCAGAAGGTCTATATTGTTTACAAGCAGGACTAGGCTCCTCACTTCCACTACCAGGAAACAATCAAAGTTCTCCCTCAAGAGGAATGTGGTATTTCTTGTATTTATCACCTCTTACACTCTACTCCACTGAATGAGTCTGTGATATCATCAGAAGTCAAACAAACACGTAACGCAGCCATTCGTGTGACATGGCATCACGGAACCGCGTCTGCCCTGAAGGCATTTTGGGACGAAGAGACAGATTTCCTTGAGAAAGACACCAGCCCACCACGGCACAGAGCCTCCTTCGCCGCGGGTGAAATGCTCCGGGACCTTTCGGCTCGGCAGAGCTGCGACAAAACGCGCAGGAAAGCAGAGAGCGAGCGACTGGGGAGCGTCGCCTGCCGAGCCGCCTCACTCCTTCTCCTCCGGGAGGCCTCCGAGCCGCCCCGGCCCCGATCCACAGCCCTCTCCGAGGGTAAACCCTGCCTCGAGCAGCTTCGCAGACGGAGACTCCTGGCTTACTGCCCCCCGCGCCGGCTCATACTCTCCGGGCCCCCTCACAACCGGGGAGGGCCGACCGCAGCACGGTTTCCCGCGACAACCGGCGGCTCTCCCTCCCCTCACAGTTGCCCCGCGCCCGCGGCCGGCTCCGCGCTTACTTGAGGTGGTCCAAGGAGTGGATACTGCGGGCGGCCTTTCCGTGCCCACCGCCCACCCAGCTGCGGGAGCGGCCGAACATGCTGGCGGCGAACAGTCGCTACGGCCCGCGAAGCTCTAGGGCTTCATAGCCCCGCGGGGAACAGTGGGCGCGGAGAAAACGGCGCCGAGGCGAAGGGAGGCCGGCAAGGAGCCCCGGCAGCGGCGGCCGCCGGCGCACACAAGCGCCAAGGCGCATGCGCAGCCGGGGCACGCTGGGAAGCGCCGTTCCACACCCCGCCCCGGCAGTGCCGCGCGGACTGCAAGTCCCAGCAGGTACCGGGGCGGGGCGGGGCCGCTGTCCGTCACCCGGGCGGGGCGGGGCAGGGCAGGGGGCGCGGGGCACGAGCCCCGTCAGACTCCCGCCTTTGCTCGACAGGCCGGAGCCTGGCGGTTTCTGGGGGCCGGGACCGCCCCGGGTTGAGGAGGCACCCGCCAAAGGCCCGGCACCTGCCGCGGCTTGACGCCGCCACGGCCCGCCAGCTGTCATGGCCCGTCAGCCTGTCACCCGCTGCCACCTGCACGGAAACGGGGTCGTCCCCGGGGAGCCCGGAGTTTCCTCCTTTCGATCAAGATTTCCACAGAAAAGCGGGAACGCAGCCCTGCGCCGGCCTCCTCTGCGGGCCGCACTCGGGCAGCTTTTCTCAGAGTAAACCACTGACCCTGTCTGGCAGGCGCTCGGCCCTTCGTGAGCGCCGTGTCTGAGCACTAGGGCAGCGATGGGCCTGGGGACTGCGGGGAGCCCACACCGCCTGCAGCGGAGGGCTTGGCTCAGTTGTGCTGAATTGATTCCCTCCCTCTCATCGGCAGTGAGATCTTTCCAGGTCCTGACAGGACTGTTGAGTTAGACGAGTACAAAACTACATTTAGCCTAAGCAAACCCAGCCTTACAACGTGGGCATGTACCTGCCAAATACGTTGTAATTTGAGATAAAATTTGGCCCTGACATTGCTTGTTCACCACCCGTAACTCAGTGCAGCAGTTCCGGTGGGGTCAGTTCTGACCAGAGGAGCACACGGTGCTGCAAGAGGCAGCGGCGCAGAGCCAGCGCAGGCTGACCCGGCTGCTGCGGGGTGCTGAAGTGCTCGGGGACGCAAGACGCCTCCTGTCCCCTCCAGTCCGACGCTGCCGGTCCGCGGGCAGGCGGAGCGGGACCCGGCTGCCGGCGAAGGCGGCAGGGGCGCCGGCGCCCGTCATAGCCGCCCCAGGCCCCGCAGCAGCGCCGCGGGCGGGCGGGCGGCGCTGCGAGAGGACGCGGCGCCGGTAAACAGCCGCGACGTGCGGCGGGGCGGGGAGGCGAGGGGGCGGGCAGCAGGGGTCCTGCCGCGCAGGCCGGGGCTGCGGGGCTAGCTGACGGCGGCAGGCGCTCCGCCAGAACGCGCCTGCGGGCTCCTTCCGCAAAGTTTGCGGGCGGGAGAAGGAGGGAAGTCGCGGCGGGACTGCAGCAGCCAGGCTGGACATGTTCCTGCGGAGCCTCCTGCCAACGGCGGGGCTGCGGTAGCGCCGCTGAAGCCCGCGCTGGCCGCCCGCCTCTCCCTCCGGGGAAGGAAGGGACCGAGTCGGCCGCTCTGCGGCGGTGCCGCCTCCGCGCCCCTGCGGGGCTCGCTTCTTCCCAGGGTCCGGCTCCGGCGTTTTGACCTCTCCTGCCACCGGGGCTGCGGAGTGCTCCCGGCTCCGCGCCGGTGCCCGCCGCTGTCGCCCGCCCCCCCCCCCCCTTCCTCCCGCGCCGTCCGGCCGGGTCGGTGCCCGCTGCGGCGCCCGCTGCATCCACCACCGGAGCCCGCCGCATGCCCGCCGCGGTCTCGGCACGTCTGGATTCGCTGGAGTCCTGGGCCTTCCATGCGCTCCTGGTGCTGCCCTATATGTTTTACGTGGGCTTGTTCTTTGTCAACGTGCTGATCCTGTACTATGCCTTCCTGATGGAGTACATCGTTCTCAATGTAGGCATCGTCTTCCTGCCCGAGGATATGGACCAGGCTCTGGTGGATCTAGGGGTGCTCTCCGACCCCGGCTCCGTGCTCTACGAGACGGACAGCGAGCTGGATGTCTTTGATGGGTACTTGGAGTGACGCCCTGGGGCGCTCCGAAGCGACTGCAGGGTGACGCTGGGGCCGGGTGTCCCGGCATGGCCGTAGCTCGGGGTCCGTCACGGCCCCGGGATGCCCTCGCTGAGTCTCCTCTTCTTCTTCGCAGCATCTTCCCTTCCAAATGCGGCCCCCCCACCCCCGATGCAGGGGCGAGTGGGGGGGGCCGGGACCCGCTGCCGCCAGGCAGGGCCGCGGACACGCAGGGAGCTCGCCAGGGGAGTACGTCGCCAGGGAAGTAAGTAATTTCCTCGGTCTCGTCCTGGGCAGCGGCCCGGGGGGCGCTCACGGAGCCGCTCCGCCCGCCCTCCCCGTGCGGGCCCGCCGTGCTCCGGCGCGACCGCCCGCCATCCCGCCGCGGCGGCGGCGGCGGCGGCGGCGGCGGCAGGGCTGGGGACAGCCCTCCCCGGGACAGGAGCGGGCACTGCGCCGGGGACACGCACCGCCGCAGCTGCCAGCACGGGCGAGCTTTGCGGGCAGAGGCCGGGGCCGGGCTGCCCGCGGGGCGCTGCCCAGCTGCCCGCGGCGTTTCCCCGGCCCGGCCCCGCGTGCAGAGCCCGGGGGCCGGTGGGGCCCCGCGCCGTGTCCGCTGCTGAACAGCGGGGAGAATGCCTTTCTCCAAGGACTAATTTTCACAGTTCTGAGCCGTGCAGCTGTTACGCTGGATGTTGTGTTTACAGCTGGTCAACAACTTTGCTAATCCGGTCGTGAAAGCAGCTCTGAATCGAAATGAACGTCCAGGCTAATAAATACTAAAATTCGAGCCAGAAATATATCTTAATCAGATGCCCTTTAAAACCTCTGTCTTGAGTAATAAACTTACCCAGCTTACCATTCGTCTCATGTTAATCGTAGCACGAGGGTTTGCTTGATGAATTTATAGTTGTAGTTTTGCATGCTACTAAAACTCTTTTAAGGGTTTAGCATTTTAAAACACTGAAGTGCAATTGGGAAGAAAATCGCTATTTCTAGCTAGGACTTTCTGTGCCAAATGTATGTTAATGAAAACATTCACAGTTTAAATTAAAATGTGTTAGCAAATCTGCGAGGAGAATTTTTAGCAAAATTTTGTCTTGTCAAGTTGAACACCAGTTCAGGATACCTTTTTATTTCTATTTGAAATCACAGAAATAGGAAATTCTGTTGTAAGGTTACAAACATAACCTTGGTGAACATACTATACAAATACCATTTAACATCAAGCTATTTTAATCAGTCTTCTAATTTAAAGAAAACCAAGCAGACCTTTCTGTAGTGCTATTTTGTATAGAGGTTAACACTAGCTCCTAAATATGTCTATTCAGAGTCCATTTAAAGCAATAGTAGCTGATTTTGTCAATAGTTTGAAAGGAAAAAATAGAAGTTTTTTGTGTTGGTGTAACGTTGATTGCACAAACACAGCTGAACAAAGCTTGGTCAAAGGCATAACAAGTGTGAGTGTGTCAGATCTTTGTTGCTACTGAAGAAATCCCACTGCACATAGTTACTGCAAATGAGAGTATCCACGCCAGCGCTTCGTGGTGCATCCAAGCAGCTGGATTAGAAGCACCTGCTAGAATAGAAGGTCTGGAGCAGAACTAAACTCCCCACAAAACACTTGGCTACTTTTGTGGCTGTCTCCTCCCCTCCCTTTTCAGTTGGGCAATTAACACACATGCTCTGTATTCCAGGAAAGAAATTAAGAAAAAACAAATGGAAATTTAAGTAAAATCTTTGGTACAAAGAGCCCTAGCCATTTTCTCCCCTAAAATACCATTCCCTGAACTCCAAATCTTATTACTTCAACACCATCTAATACAGGGATTAAAAATGTTTAATCACTTTTGTCATGATTTGTCAGGATGAGTTACCTCTAGTTCTTAGGAAGGCCTAAGGAGAACAACAGACATCATTTTCCTCAGTGGATTTTTCCTACTACATGAACAGTTCATTTGACTGAGAGTTGGGTCTGAGCACAGTTCTGTTCAGTGTAGATAAATGGGCTTCTTAAAATCTTCCTTCATATTAATAGGATAAGCAGCTCTGCAAACTTCCTGATATTCTAACTATAAAACCCTGTCACCTCCATAGGTAGAAATCAAAATGCAGAGGTCTTCACAAAGCTCAGAAGTAAGTTTTAGTCTATATTCACTTTGGCCTAATGGAGCTCTGCACAGATACCAGCTCCAGCCTTGATCCTTGAATCTGGAGTTTGTCATGTTAGATGGTGCTTTCCACTGAGAATCAAATCACAAATCCCTGAAGTTAGGTCGATTATTAGAGAGCAAAAAATATATTATTATCATGCTTCATCTATTTATATACTTAATTATATTTATATACACAGCAGCCAGGCCACAGATTTCATAATATTTAGCTGCCAGGCACAGACTCATCATGTCACCATGACAAGGAATTTCTGTTAATATCCATGATATGGGTTTCTTCACTGTTCTGTGCCATTCTTTCTCACCAGTTCCCTTGCAGGGCAGGCAGAAGAGGGCCCTGCTTTGGAGCTGTTTTCTGCTTTGAGAGCAGAAGAAGGACACTGAGAGGGAAGACTGAAATCCCTTTGGTGCCTTACTTGCAGTGAGCCAAGTTATGTACAAGCGTTAACCCATGCTCTCGAAAGGCTGCCCACCTGCCCTCTTCCCTTAGCCCCAGAAGTGCTGAGGATTCACAAGATACTGCAGGAAGAAGAGGTCTCAGTTTTACCAGCGGAGATGAAAAATACATAGGCATACCCTTTGCATTAAATATGAGTGTTCTCCATGTGACTCAGCAGGGATTACTGAGAACAACTAAAAAGCTATGATTAGCCTTAGCTGAAACCTTGCAGTGTGCTCCTTGCATTTGGAAAGCGATGCCTGCACCCAGGAGGTGAGTGGCATGCATGACAGAACAACAAAAGGGGGAAATCCCAAGGGGTGATTCTGCAAAATGAGGAAAGGCTAATTTAGATGTAAAAATAAAAGATTATGTGGATAGGAAAAGCTCTACTCTCTCTTGAAGCAAAACCCTCGCTTGAATAAACTCAATAGAAGCAAAATTATGACCAGGTTTCTGAGCATAGTTTGTGGCAGAGATTGAAGGCAGACAACTAAGCAGCTGAAATAAGCTTCCTATCCTGTCCCAGTGGAGAAACCCATCTGTGTAAACTGAGCAGAACTGAGCTTGCTCATGTCATCTACTGTTGTAATGTGCCAGGTTCCTTATTGTATTTGAAGTCCTCTGGAAAAAGGTGATACAAATGTTCTCCTTGTACTCTCTTAAAATCAGATATGACTCACCACAAAGTGCTCTAATCAGAAAGAAAATGTGCAAAAGTAATTAGTAATGAAAACTGAATAGGAAATACTGGATTTATTTTTACAGACAAGCATTACCGATATTTTTTCAAGGTGAATTACGATGAATGTCTTCAGTGAGCAGAATCCAGCACTCAGAAACTTGTGACTCAGCACTTCTGCTGAATGCCAGCATCTAATTCCTGAATCAAAGAAACAGCTTTACTCACTAGCTTTTCAATACAGTGCCAATTAGAAATGCAGGCTGTGTCTGAGAGCCAGCATGGCCCAGCAGAGAAGGAAATAAGCCTGTTGGACTCCTTCCTGGGTCTGCCACAGATGTTTTCTGTGAGCTTACCTCACTCATGCCTCCATCTCATCTCTAAAACAGAGACAGTATGTAAAGGAATGGATCAGAAGAATGTTATCACTAGTAGTGTCAGGATACGCATAAACGCATCAGAATCCGCCTCCTGACTTCTTCCTTTTCAGACTTTGAATCTTACAAATAATGAGTGCAGTGATCCGTTACTTATTTTAGATCCGTTACTCATTTTACCTTAGATGCTATTAAAATTGATAGAAGTTGAGTGCTCAAACTCACCGGATAGCTCTGCTTTAAAGAGACTTTTGTACTCTGACTCTTCTTAACAGGAATTCCATCCTAGATGGAAGGAAGGCAAAATCATGGTTAACTGATGAACTGTCCATATGGACTCATTAACCACAGCCATGGACGGTTCTAAGTGATGTTCCACCACATGCTTTCATTTATATAATGCAAAGAGAGGAGGCAGATTTTAAAAAAAAAGTTTCCCCAAAAGCTGCTGTTAATAACAGCAGTAAAATGGGGCATAGAAAATGAAGAGGTAGTAAATTTAGGAGAGAAATAGTTCAGGCTTGAGTATTTCATGTGTTAAAAGCCCCAGACACAATGATTTTAAAAAATAATTTTAAAATTTTTCTCTACAAATGTGAAGCTTTCTGTAACCAACTTGCTTCAATAGGTGGCTGTGGCGTATTAACTTCACGGACTCCAAGTGGTGATCAATGACCTTTATTTAGCGACACAGCAAGCCTTATATATCCTCTGTCCCTGAAACAGTAATTTTCCACTAAAGCAGTAACTTCCCATTATCTTATCCGTTCAGCCTTACTCCCTTTTTTCCCAACACATGCCTGTTACAAGTATTTACAGTCCTTAGCAGCGGTTTCTAACTTGCGGTTTTTCCTTCTCCCGTGTCTTCTGCAGCTGCTCACTGATCCCACGGCTTCTTGCTTACCAAAGCAATTATGTCTTGATTTTCTGCCGATGATCGATCGCCACAGGTGGCAATAGCCAATTATCAGTTTTAAGCTGTCAAAGGAACTAAGAAATGAATCCAAT
The DNA here is from genome assembly GCA_009769605.1 of Bucorvus abyssinicus. Classification (NCBI taxonomy): domain Eukaryota; kingdom Metazoa; phylum Chordata; class Aves; order Bucerotiformes; family Bucorvidae; genus Bucorvus; species Bucorvus abyssinicus. Next base: position 6,338,042 of record CM020044.1, on the reverse strand, counting down.
TTAATTCTTCATGTTTGTTTCCTCTGGAGGAGAGGCAAAGTGACGCTCTAGTTTAGCTAGCAACTAGCAATCCTAAAATAGAAGAAAAGAATAATTTGTGTAGAGAAATTTAGTTTCTATATTTGGGTAATTCTTTATATTCATCCCCTCATAGTGACCCTTGTTTATGTCCTGAAGAGTTAAAGAGTACTCGGAAGTGGCAAAATCTTCCCAGTTCTTCAGGGAAAGTGTCAAACTGTCTTTTCGTAGTTGAGTTTTATTACTTTGGCCACAAACTTGGGAAAAAAATAGTTTAGTAGTTTGAATTAGGCTCTCTGAGGACACAAATATTTCTAATATATGTGATAAAAAGGGTAAAGACTAATAGCAGCCATATATGGAAAATAACAATAATGGAAAATGATGACATGCACTGAATGTGATCTACTGCTGGGTAAAGCTCTAGCGCAGTTAATAGACTTAAAGCTCTTCTGGCTCTTCAAAGAGGCAGGAAAAAAAGACCCAAGGCTTGCTCAGACAGTAGGGCCCAAATAGGCCATGAGATCTGAAACACATTTGTAGAAGGTCAGGAAGCAGAAAGCAGACAATGTCAGGATGTGGAACAGAGTCACTGCATTTCCTCTGGTCCAGCCTGAGCTGTGAAGAACAATAACTTCACAGACAGGACATCATGACTGAGTTTCTTCTTCTAATGCTAGAGTTGTGCTATAATCGCCATACCGTTAAATGCTTACAGGTATCTTTTAGGCTATTGGGAGACTGTAGTTCTGAGTTTTTAAAAATCTTTGCTACATTTTCATTTTCCATTGGTTTTTGAAATTTTTGGAATTTTCTGTTAAAGAATAGGTTCACATGAAAATTGAAGGACAGACTTTTAATCAGCTGAATAGAAAGGCAAGATTGAATATCCTGGTCAATTGTATCATTCACACCCCATTTAATATCTGCCACTACAAATGACAGTCTTGGCCTAGCAGCCCTACAGCAAATATTTGAAACTTCCCTTAGACAGCTTTATACTTTGCTTTGCCGGCCCAATGCATTTTGCTGTGCTATTTTTAAATCAGCCTAGCATTTGATCTACCATGCAGAATACTAACACTGTCTGCTGTAGATCAGAGTTTCTAGTTCAACCTGGAAAGCAATCAGATAAACATCAAGTAACTAAGCTGTTAGAGCTGCTGATTCCCCTTCTCTTGTTCTTAGTTTAAGAGACAGGATTTTGAGCATATGGTTCCTGTTGGCAGGGTACTGTACCTGATAGGCATTTGACAGAAACACCTCACTGGACACGGAAGTTCTTCTTTTTCCTGACCTAGATCTACAGTAAGTGGCACACAGGAACACAAGAAATGTCATGATGAGTCAGAGCACAATCACCCACCATCACCTACATTCTGCTTCTGACAGGGGCAGGGGATGCTCTCTGGGATAGCACATGGCCCTGACCAAAATCTGCAGTCTGTGGTCTTTGTACTTTCTGGAATCTGTGGTGGTAGAATGAAGGATGTTAGAGGGCACACTGCTGCCCAGCTCTTTAGTGGGCCACCTTTTGCTCACTCAACGTTACAAAATCCATCTGGAGTTCTTTGCTATCAGTTTAGCATCTGAATACCTGAAAGAGCTTATTTTCTATAGTCTTGAAGATTTCTCTGTTTGCCCTCTTCCTGTGTCACTGATGGTGATGTTGGATAAAAATTGGTCCCTGGTATACCCTGCTACTGAATTCTTTCCTACCAAGCCTTATTCTTTGCTTCCAATCTTTTAATCTGCTTTCAATCCATAGAAGAACCTTTCCCCCAGTACTGTGCAACCTGACTGCTTTCAGCTTCTTGTAATGCCTTTGTTAGTGATCCTGCATTCCTCAGTCTGTCCATCCATGCTCATCCAGAATATTTGTCCATTGCATTTCACTCTTCATTCAGACTCCTCATAGATCGTTACGCCTTTTGCACCTGAAATGGTGGCAGCCCTCCTGCCACAGGACCCCTTGAGCCGGACAACCATAGCATCTGCTGAGCCTCTGCTCCAAGCACAGACAGTGAAGGACAGGAGAGACGCTGTGTTCTGCCCTGCAGCCCAGAGGGAGCCTTTTCATAGAGCTTCATGGTTAACGCAGATCTTTTAGCAGGTCTGTTACGGCTTTGTACTGCTAACTCCCTTCCCATTACACACCTGGATTAACACCTTTACTGTGTAGGGTCCCCTGCTTTTCCACACTGCACAGGGGGCCTGTAATGCCTGTAAGGGGGAAGAAGGGAAGAGCTGTCCTTCCAGAGACTTGCTCCACACAGCACAGATGATGTGAGCTGCAGGCAGCCAGGGGACCTACTCTTGGTTGTCTGTACCTCAACTCTTCTTCAGCACAGATTCATCCCCAGACAATCATCCCCTCTCAGAGCTGCAGCATTGTACGCTATATTGATTAGTCATCTGTAGGATCACAAGACCAAATGGATAAAGTCAGTAGTGCCTAGCACCTTCATAATCCACAGCTCTGGTTCTACTTCAAGAAGGCTTCTCAGGCCTTGTGTTTACCTCTGACGATAGTAAAAAATCACCTCTTAGCAGCTGTCAGAAACTTTGACCCAATCAAGGCAAATCAGATAAACTGGGATAAAGCAATATAACGGTAACTTACTCTTGTCAGCAAGACCAAGGAGTTACCCCAACATGTTATTTGACTCCGTAACTACTTACAGTGGATCCAAAATGCTTTGAACAAACTGACTCTAAAGAAGAAAAGGAGAAAGTGACCAAAATCAGAGGCTACATCAAATGTAGGCAATGCTTAATTACCGCAATTATACAAAAAATAACAACATTCTAATAATCAGTATCTGGTTAAGAAAATGTAGCCAGTTCAAAAATCGGTTTCAATAGGTAGGTCTAATGATACCAAAGCTTGCATAAAATAGGCTATCTACTGTGTGTCGCTGTAAGCTGTCCCTTACTAATTGACATGACGGGCTGTGGTTGACACCTTCTTCTCATAGCCCTCACGCTAATATCTTCCTGCCACTGTTAAGAGTACACTAAGGACTAGTGTGTCCTGACATTAACAGGAACTGTTACATGGATTTCTCTGAAAGGTTGTTCAGGCCTTTACTTCTCCAAGAATTATTATCCATAGTCACAAAAGGTTTTGATTTTTTTTTTTTTTTAAAGAAGTCAGTGCCATGGTGCTATATCTAATATGCACAGTGACTTCTCTGCTCATTTTAGGTATAGAGGGTTACTCTGTATTTATGTGTTTTCTTTTAAACAGATTCATTAAACACCTGAAATGGATGATGACCAGGTTAATGGATCAAGTCATGGAAAGAAACCATACTCTGAAATGCAGGGATGAAAAGAAGGACAGACAAGGGGGCAACAAGAAGAGCTGTCATCAGACCGTGTCAGTTGCGACTTTTCTCCATGGTCATTGCCTCCTGCGTGTGTATTAACTGCAGTGATTCATGCACCATACTGGGCTTCCATAGGTAATTCTGGGATGGACTGTGTGAACAAATAATGTAAGCTATATTCCTTTCTAACGTTATCAAGACGTTACTCAGATTTGATAAACTTTTGAATAAATACCATGTCACTTGAGTGGACACACTCTGCATACTGCTTAAGCAAGTTTTACAATCACCCATTGAAAACTCTACCAGCTGGTAGTTCACAGACAGTGCTTTCTCAGGGGAAAATACGCGTGAGTGACTGTAAGGAGGTTCTGTTCAGGGCAGTATTACGGCAAAAACTGTGCTAGTATGGTATTTTATTTAAATTGTGAGTTTTGAAATAGATCAGAGATGAATTTTATATGTCAGGTGGATTCATTATCTAACGCAAGATACTTTGCAGATTGTTTAAGCTCATGTTCCTATGTACAGATGTGAAAGCAATACAATAAAGACTGACCTTTTCCATGAAAAGTTAAGCAGTCGTGTTGGAGTTGTTCTTTTTCAGTTTGAACAGAAAATAATTGAAATACACTTTCCAGGAAATTCCAGTTTTCCTACAGGCACCTTCAAGTAGTTCCAGATGGCGGAGATGGCCAGCATGTAGGAATGGCTTCTCATGATCAACTACTTAAAAAAATGAAAGCTGAACTGAAACACCAGGAACTGTGCAGGGTGGCGGGGAACCCACACGTTATTGATGGCAGGTATGGTACTGCTCTTGTCTTAGTCTTGTTCAGAAAAGTCTAATTTTCAAACTATGCAGTTGCTAAGCCAAGTTGATGCATCAAGAACATTTCAGATAAGCAGAAATGAAAATATTTCTCCTGAACTTTATGCGTTATGTCTGTCCTCTGCAGTCTCTGTCTCTACCATCTGCCCCCAGCTCAGGCTTTTGGATCCAGACAGGTGGTGTCGTAAGTCTTTTGATAGTCAGTACGAGGGAACAAAGGTGTGATGGTTTAAATCTCCCTTGAAACAATGATAAAGAAACGCGTATCATAGTCTTTTCTTCTGATATGCTCAGTGCGTTGCACTCAAATGGCACTTTTTAACTCCTAGTGCAGTAGAAATTAACTCCCAGACCCAAAATTCTGTGGCCCAAATGCAATTTTCAGCTGCTCCTGCAAGAGGTGAAGCGCTGTCGATGAACTAAGTAGCTTTTCTCCAAGCTGCATTCCATAACATACAGTTTGGGGCCTTAAAACACTGACAAGTGCCTTGTTCCATACAATCCCTGACCTGCAGTTCAGGGGTGAAGTCACGTAGGGCACTGTGGTCTAAGATACTAAGATACTTAAGGAACTAAATTCCCGTTTAGGTGCATATACAAAGAAGAGCCAAGTTTAAAAACTTGTTAAACTTGTGTTCACATACCTGTTTGGTCCTAACGCAAGAAAGGCTGAGTTTTGCTACTGAAGGTGGCGTTTCTGCTGCCTATGTAATTAGAAATTCATACTGTTCACAGAGAAGGCTTACACTAATTTTTCAGGGTGACATACACCATTTCAAGAACGTGGTTCAGTTTGTAATTATAGGCGCTTGGTGCAGCATTTACTAGTTTGCACTCATTTCCCTGTAGTGGGTTTATGCCACACAATGCATGCATCAAGCAATGCAAATTCCAGCAAGTTATTAACTTTGGAGATTCTGAATCTGAGATCAAGATTTCTGATTTCTGAGAACAGCTCAGCTACATATGTTCAAAGCATGGGGAGAGTACGCAGATTATGGGATCTGACTACTTGCATAACACACACCTTAGCATTTTAACAAGGCTGCTTTGACAACAAAAGGAGCAGCATTTTTCTCATCCTGAAAGATTTTCAGAACATAAGATTTGATCAGAAACAGCTTTTTTAGGGTAGCCAGTGAATTCAGTCCTCTATACACAAGGCACTCATTTGACAAGCATTTTGGATGAGCTTTGTGCCATAAGAGTATCCAGACTTTGAACCTTGATTAATTTTAGAACTTAACTGCAAAAAGTCTGAAAGGACAAAAAAAAAAAAAAAACAACCCTTTTTGCGATTACTAGCAGGTGGCTTCAGTCAGCACTTTTATATCTTCTAATTCTGGACTTAGAGTCTGTCAGTTGGCATTGTGAGATCCCATTGCCTGTTAAGAAAGAATTCATTTCTCTATTTCCAGACCACTGAACTGATGTGCCAACAGCACCAACCTGTCTCCTTGCACACAGTGCTTTCTGATAACCTACAATATGAAGCCCTGAGCATAATATTATGTTCAGGAGCCAGCAGTGGTTTCATAGTGTTTCCAAGAGAAAAATCAAAATCATCTTCAACAGGTAATACAAGTTACTGTAAAAAAGAATACTCACTTTTATTAATACTTCAAAAAAATGTGTATAAAGAGAACCAAAACACTGTATCAAAATTTGTAATGTGTACATTATAAACATATCCCTCCCACTAATTCATAGAAAGAGAACAGCAGTAAACCCAACATGATTTTATCACTCCAGACAGGGTCCTGTAAAAACTGGCTGCCTGTGGAGTATTTCACACATTCTCAGATTCAGTCACAGAGAAGTGTAGCTGCAGATTATATCCCTAAAGGGGCATTTATCATCCAAAGCTTAGCTAAGGGAACCAAAGCGAGGGCTCACCATAGTTCTGCACAGCTGGAGCGCCACAGGCTGATGGGAACATCACACAACATTTGGCTCAAACCACCTCCCATTCAAGTAGCTGCAAGAGGGTAGAGTACCTGAGATTTTTTCCATGAGTATGGCTAGGGAGAAGAACCATGCAGATAGTTAAGAAAATTACCACTTTCTAGTTATATTCTCCATAGAGTTTTTCCACCTTGCTCTCCTGTACTATTTCCTTCATGTACTGTGTCTGGTTCCCCACTCTCCTTTAAGTAACAGAAACAACAAATCAGACCTTTCTTCCTTTCTTCTTTCTTTTGTTTGTTAATCCTCCATCCCTGCTTCAAGATTCTGCAGGCACTGAAACTTGTGCAGAGAAGTATAATTTGCTGGAAGGAACATAAACCTTGTGAGTTTGAAGTGTTTAAATTGGGGAGTTCTTTGAAACCAAGTAAAACAGTATTTGAGAGGTTAGTTGAGAGATCCTAGTTCACATAGATCCTTGTGTCAGCATTGTCAGTGCTTCCTAGCAGAGAAGATTTTGAGGAGGTTGTTGACCTAACCCTGAAGATTGTCACTTCATGGATTTTTGTACAATAAACTTGAAGCTATTTATATGCATTTGGCTTTCTATGATAATGTCAGAAAATTCCTTAATAGTTTTCCAGTTTTAATTCCTTTCTCCCCGCGCCCCACCCCCCAATATTTTTGAAGGTTTCTGTAACGAGGGTGATGGAAAATATCTTTCTATCCCTTAAGACAGCATTGGTGTTTAGCATTGAGAAAAGTGTCACTTCTAGATTCTTGTGGATAATCTTACAATATCAGACTGTTTTCTAAGACTGATCATTCCCATTTATGCTCCTGACCCAAATGCTTCAAATCAGTCCAGACAGACAGGTGAAATCCATAACACTGAGCTTTGGAAGGGTCGCAGTTACTACTGGCACCATGAAACAATTAGATTTGATCTGTCACTACTTCGGGTGTTGCAGGTCCAGCACCTTGCAGTCTACTCTTTGATGAATCAATGATGAAATTTTATACTATCAATATCCTGGTGATTCCTGGTCGCCTTTAATGGCAATCACAATATCCAGATTGTCTTTTCATCTTTGCAGCTTGATGTTGCTTAACTCTTCATCACCTCAGTCAAAACACAACTGGGTCTTTGAGGTCATTTTAGATGACCTTTAAAAATTTTGAACTCCATCATTCACCCACTTCAAGCATCACTCAGAAGCTTAAATGTGACTTTTTTTTCATTTTGCCTCTATCATGAAAATCAGCCACTGATTCATAAAGCAGCAAGAAGATAGAAAACACAGAGGACATCTTCCCCTCTTCTTTATGCTACCTGTGAATGATGAAAACAGAATATTAGACATGTGCCCAGCAGCTTAATCACCATTAACTTCACCAAACCCATGTATTTGACATGCTCTGAAAACAGACAACCGTGACTGGTAGATGCTGGAGGTTTTGAGTTTGGGAGACAGGATCCAGACTTCCTGCTGCTTCTTATCCTCCGTGCTAATGAAGAAGAACACTTCCTCACATACTCAGATACAATACTAATGTGGTAACTGGTGTCAAAGGCATGTCCTGCAGACAGGAGAAAACAGCCGTGGAGGGAGATGCCAGGGGAGATGTTTACGCAGAGCTGTGTTAAACACATCTTTTGCTTGGTGTGAAAGCTGACCAGTGTCCAAGAATCACTGACTTTCACGAAGTGGAGCTCTCTACCACTGACTGCATTGCTCTGAGTCCAGAGGAAAACTGAGGTCACTTGGAAGCTGACCTACATGTGCAGAGACTCTTATCATATGCTCCCCTTGAAAGACAGACACAGGAGGTTAGAGAAAGCTTTGCTCTTGTAAGGTTTCCTGTCAGTGTTCATATCCCTAATGTTTTCTTTCCCAGGTCAGTAAGGTTAGTCAACAAGACAAAGAGTTAGTTGTACTGTAGGGTATTAAGGATCACTACAATTTTTCACTGCTGCTGTATAAAGCCAGTCTCTGAAGCTGGTATGGCACCTGAGTCTTCCACAGCCTGCAGCCTGATCAGTGCCATATATATAGCCCAGTGTACATCTGGTGATGAGCGTGCTGAGAGCAAGAATCATGCAAAAGCTAGGCTCACTGCATGGTTTATGGAGCCGCTGGCAACTGCAGCCATTGCCAGGACCATTCAAACCACAGCTCAAGCAGTTGGCGATCACTCTGCAACGTGGTTTTTTGCCCCATGAAATAAAGCTGGAGGACATCCCATGTCTGGCTTGACTCTGGCTTCTCATTCTTCACTGGGATCTTTTTACTGATACATCCTGTGTAATTTTTGTAATAGCAAGAGGAAGCACATGGCAGAAAACTGGGAGCAGAAACCCTACAGAAAACCTTAACTTCCCTGCAGCTACTTCAGTCCAAGACTGCATAGGCAGTCAGATCCTGGCGACCATCAGCAAACTGTTAGCAAATTGCAAACAGTGCAATTATTTCAAGAATCCCTGAAACTGTGCAGGCAGATTCAATGAAGTAAAAGTGGCTGCCAGTGGCTGAACCACACAAAGCAGACTGAGAACAAGGACTGTAGGAACCATGGTTTGCTTTAAGCACAGTATAGGCACAGCATCATAGTGAGACAAACAGCTGTTGAGGATCTGTATTAAACAAAGGGTAAGTGAAAGGATTTACTAAAAATCAACACAAAATATCTCTAAGAAATAAGAACTCATCTATTAAACATGAGAAGTACTCAGTTATTTAGTTTTTTGCCGCAGAAAAGAGAAGGTAAGCAGGCCAGCTGCCAGTCACTGAACTGGGCTGAACCAGGAGTCCTAGAAGTCCGTTCTTGTTGATGCAGCGTGCTAGTGCTGATGCCAAGGAGATGGAGATGAAAGGTGAGAGGAAAGGGATCCCGATGTGATAGTGATCTCTGTGACTCTCAGGCAGCATCTCTTTACTTAGCCATGTATGCGTTGATGCTGCTACTGTGCCTGCTGCCAGTGAGACCAGGTTCAACAGCTGCCACAGAAACAGATCTTGTCTCAGGGAGCCATGGTTTATGTTACCTTTTCGGGAATCTACAGACTGATCCTAGAGTCCAGCTGCTGAAGGTGTTCAAGAACTCCATAGGGAATGGTTGGATTCCACATCCTGTAAGGGCAAATTCAGAAAGGAAAGAGATTTTAAGAAGCGTAATTTGCTTCACAGTTTTTTTGGTGTGTTTAGTATGTTTGTCTTTTGTTTTAAAGTTGCCTTTCCCTTTTGAGTATCGTTCTAGAGAAGTACTTAAGCTATGGAACAAATGAAAATGCATTTTCCTTTAGAAGAAAGCCGTTCACTCCTCCATAACCTGGCTGACTCTAGTTACAGGACACACTACAATCCTGCGTCCATAACTGTTCCATAGCTTTCTATCAAACTCCCTTCCCCTGAACGTGTACTGGCAGCTTCAGTCTATTTAACCTCTAAAGATGGCTGCTCATTGTTTATCCTTCAAACACAAGTCCTGCAGCACAGAGTAGGTCAGGTACTCTGGGAAGGTAGTAGATCAACAAAGGGAGGCTCAATGTAAACTATGCTTAAAGCAGGACAAGCTTGCTTGCCCGGGACAATTGGGAACTAATGCAGCTGAAACTAGAGACAACAATTTTAACAGTTCTGCGACTGGTTTTGTCTTTTGGTGATGCCTTTTTTTATGCCTCTTATAAATCTGACAAATATGGAACACAGCTTTAGCATGAATTCTAACCCAATTTACAGAACAAAGATACAGCAAACAGCATATCAATAGACTTACACCAAGTTCTTTATATGGGGACATTTTCGTAGGCTGTCAGTCAGCTGCTGGGCTCCAACACCAGTTATTTTGTTATACTGAATGCTGAGGAAAAAAAAACAAACAACTTCGTTAATCCAGATCACATCACATAGTGGTGTAATCAGCCATTTCATTCAAAATCAAAAATGCTATACGGGCTTATCGGCAGATCGGGGAAGGAAAAAAAAAAAAGATCCTTGATTCAAAAACTCATAATAAAATACTCAAAAGATCAAATGGTAACTTCATTAAGTTAGTTCCTTTGAGGGGTTCTTTATTTTATGTACCTGAGGTCCTTCTCCAACTCCCCATGACCCTGTTGTCCCATCTTAAAACTGATTTTTTTGGTTTTATGGTGAACTGCTCTTTACACCTTTTTAACCACAGACTATCTGCACTCTCCATAAGCACACTTTCCCTGTGAAATTTCCCTGAAATTTTCTTCTTCAATTTCTGTCTCCTCTACCCCAAGCATGGAAGATTTGCAATTTTAGTATCCAAGCAAGTAAGCTTTCCTGGGCCATCTCAAAAGATTTCATACTCACTCTAGCACTCTTAAAGATGCCATCGCAGGAAGGACTTTTGCAAGATTTTCTGCTCCGAAATCACAAATGCTATTATTGTATAAGCTGCAGAGAACCAAACCGGCATAGTCACAATTGAATAATAGATAAACAGATTATATATTACATCAAGTAATTTCAGATACAGCTGTTACATTTTAACTTCCAATTTATCTATTTTCAGTTAATGTTTAAAACACAGTTTCATATTTTCTGTATCAAGTAAGGCAAATGGCCACAGCCCTTCTTCAGCTAGCACAGCTACAGCAAAACATTTCTGTCTACATTACATCAAATTATAAATCTGCAAGAAAATGAAGCTCAAAGATTAGGGTCAGAGCATTCGAAAGATTTCTACGTGAACAAATTATTCCAGAATTGCACACCATGGTTTCTTGCATTCCCTGCTGAGACGTTTCATTCAGGCCTATGCCAGACACGTTAATGAAGAGGGATGGACGATTGGTCCCATATCAGCCAACACACACCACCTCACTGCTGGCTTAGGGCTTAACACTGTGCTTAGCAAGCTCTGCATAAGCTTGCGGTAGATCACGGCCCTGGGTGCATGTTTGTACAGGGTATTATTCATAAGCAGGTATTATGGATTGGATTTTAAAAATCAGTACAGTCCTCCTTACATTCCTGAGATTCCCTTCTGCTTGTCTACACTGGGTCATACATTTCTCTCCACTTCTCTCTAAAGACTTTAGGAAAGAATTAAGTCAAAAGCTTGGCTGCTGCACAGTGTACATATTTGTTCCATGTTCAGTGATTTCTGACAGGGATGGCAAGGTATGTTGTATAAAACAACGGAACAGGATATAAACACTCACCTTAGTGTCTTTAAAGATGACAAGGAAGGAAGGGCTGTAGCTAGTTTCTCCGCACCCACATCTGTTATCTTGTTCTGTGATAAGCTGCAGTAAAGTGAGATCACTTTGTTAGTTGAGCACACTTATTCTAATTTATTACAATGCAGGGAAAATTATTTTTTCATGTCTTTTTAATATAATTTGGACAGTCTGTTAGACCAAATGCAGGGAAAAAGAGAAATTACATCCCTTGAAGGGAAAGGAAGGATTGCCATAGGATTAACTTATTTTTCTAATGAACGTACAGATTCAGTACGTCCACAGACTCATTGCTCTTCCATACCCATGGGTTAGTAGTGTCCATAATTGTTAACACACAGTTCCTTAAGGCTCTAGGTTTTATCTATCTATTTTCAAAATTTCCCAGAACTGTTAACCTTGCACTTACTTTAATGTTTCCAGTGATGTCAGGATTGGAAAGACTTCAGATAGACTCTTTGCTCCTTCATCTCCTATGCCATTTTCACTCAGAGCATCAAGGCTGGGTGGCGACAAAGAGAGAATTAGCTTCCCTTTTAATCTAAATTTTTGCATTTTATTCCACGTCAGACACCACACTATATCTTCAGAAGCTCCTTCTCTGCAGTAGCCTCAATCAGCAAGAAGCATCACAAATTTCAGCTTCTCTAATAAGCAGCTTTCTGCTTCCCAAATTTACAGCCTAAAAAATTTATTTTTGTTTTTACTAGTTGAATGGCTTGACTCATTTGATATTCAAGATTATTATAGTGGTTATAAAATAGATGAGTTCCAGCTATGCTGAAAGGAGATTTCCTGTGCACACAGAAATACAGAGCCGACAAAATCCAGCAGATGCTGTAAATACCTGCCTAAACAGCTCCTTCTCCAGACAGGGAGTATGGGAAATGACGTTTTCCCTCATCCAGATATCCAGATGGAAAGAGTTTTTAGATAGTCACAATTTTAGATACTGGATCCCCTTCTAATCTGGCAGACAATGCTGAGATGCATCAAACTCATTCCGATTTTAGAACTTTATTGTTTTCCCAAAATATGAAAAGGCCAGATACAATACAGACAAATGGCAAATGGCCTGAGCCAGTGAGGTCAAAGGCCCTCTCAAAAACCAGTAATCTCCCACAGAGATGATGACAGAATATTGGCTGTTGTTACTATAATTGTTTTTAGCATAAAGAAACTTAAAATTCAGAGACAGATGGTTCGTCATAGATATAAGACAGTAAATAGTAACTGGAGTTCTTAAAACTCTATTTCTAATACTGCTCCTGGTAAAGAAAGGGACAAAAACTGTGTGAAAATATGTGGGCAGAACAAAACCAGGTACTAGCTGAGTATGGCTTTTTTATATCTTCTATATGAATCAAATCCACAAAGCTCAATCTCTAACAAGTTCTACCAGAAGTTCAGGATGTTCGTTGACACCAGAAGGTACACAAAGCAGTGGCACAAATACTGACGTTAACCCTCAAATTTAACACCACCTCTGGTTCAGAAGGGAGCCTGTTCTTTCCTGGGGCAGACATGACTGTGAGCCCCTCAGAAACCTCACCACGAGGGAGCCTGGGGCTCAGACATATTGTGAAGCTCGAATGGAGAAATAAGTCATCCACAGGCAGTGCTGAGCAGTGCTGTGGCAGGAAGGGAGAACACCCAGTGGGTCTCTGTGCTAAACCCTTCCCCCAAGCTTTTAACCACTGCAGAACACATGGGAAAGTGACTGAAGGGGTATTGAACAAACCACTACCAAGTGTCTCAAGGGAGGATGAAGAGCCCTTGCTGTTATATTCTGTTATATTCTCTGAATGTTTTTGTTGTTCAGTTTGTTCATCAAAGCAAGCAGTCTTGTCAGGAAATAAAATATTTCTTGGGTACATGAAGCTCCCTCATCATCAAAGGCTGCTGAGGAGCAACATTAGCAAAGTTTGTCTTTAGCATTACTCACTCTAAATGCTGAAGTGATGGAAACGCTGCAAGAATTTCCACAAGTTTTAGAAATCCCTGAAGGCCATGTACTGGACCCATCCTGGAAGAACAGAAACACAGACATGCAGCAATTTTTTCTCATGCTCAGAAACAGCAAAAGTTATGAATTTAAGTTCTTCCCCTGCAGCCCCAAATGAGAGCTGATTTATGCTCCTCCCAAGCAGCCATACCCTACCATCTGCAGCAAGGACTTCTTCTTGTAAGCCTCCAGATGAGGACCCCACAAGGTCAGACAGAGCAGAGCTGCTTGCACAGAAGCAGCAATGCATGACTTAGCCCCTTTTTCATTACTCTTTGCAAGACTCATCTTACTTGTTTTAGATTCCTGTATTTCTGTTCTTTTTCAATTTTTTTCAGGTTTTTAATTTTAAGTATTATAATCTTGATAACAGAGATGAAAAAAATTTCTTTTTTTTTTTTTGTCAACCAACAATTGGCAATTCAGAGTACCTTAAGATCAACATTTTACTGCAGCTTAAAGCACAAACTGAACATTAACATTCCAGCTCCAACCATTTGTCTCTCAGGCACTAACCTCTTATTTGGAGTTTCCTTGTACCAGAACAAGTTCAGCCTAGTTAAAAGGATCAGAATTTTAACTAAAAATTTAAAATAAAGGTAAAATAGGAGAGGAAATGAGAACACAAAACAGCATAAAATCAGAAGTGAGGCTAAGCATAGCAGTTCTAGACTGGTCAGCCGTGAAGGGCAGGAAACAGATGAGAGTTCTCTGGTGGCACTGGTGCAATTTCTGCCCAGACAAATGCACATGCTACGGGAGGAGATTTTAAGCAACAGAATAGCTTTGAAGGCTCCTTACACATTCGGCAAAAAAAAGAAATGTTACTACATCTAATTTTTAAAGTCAGTGTTTCCAAGGTAATCTTCCTTCTTCCAGGAAAGTGGTGCTAAATATTTTATTTGGGAGGCATTCTCTGACCTTATTCTCCCATGGCCTAAACTCTGATAGGGCAGAAAATGACATTAGAAGACTCAGAAGAATTGAGCATTTCAGTGGAAAAAATATTTCCCAGGTAGTTGAATCACAATCAAGACATTCTATACTCTGTGGCACAAGATCTACATCTGATGATAAGGAGATAACTTGTAGAAAAATCAAGCAAAACTGATAGAACCACGTTGATCTGCATCACTGAAGGAGCCAGAAAACATGTTTTTTGAGCTTTGGTCATAACTTAATAAATTTAGTTGAGAAAAGCAGAACAGCAATAAATGGGATTTACTCAATGTTTTACCATAAACTAACTATACATCAGTTCAATGACTGTAGCCAATATCCATGACTCTTCTCAGTCTTCAATGTAATCATCTGTCAATCAACAGAGAGGTATTTCACTTACGCAAATGCCAGTTTTCTGAGGTTTTTGATGGCAGGAATTTCATAGCTGCTGCGACCAGATGCATCTTGCACACTAAATAAATCACAGTAGAACCAGAGTATGATAAATATTTTAGCAACCAAAATAGTACTTTAAAAACAATTTCCTAGTAGACTTTTACAGGAAATAAATTGCTGCGTTAACTGAGGAACCAGGAAACTTCAGAATAACTTTCTTCATTTGATTCGATTCATTTCAATCCGATAATTGCCTTTCATAATGCAGTCATTTGCTCTTTTTCCAATAAAACTTAAAAATACATTCTTCTAAATCAAGTATTTTCTGTCAAACATAGAACTTACTTTGTGTAAATTTTAATCAAAATACTCTGCCAGTGTTAAAATGGAAGTCACTATTTTTTTAAAAAAAAAAAAGGCAACCAAAATACTTAATGTATGAATGCTTTTAATTGCAACCAGTCCTCTAGCCACATGCTGAGCAGGGGTGAAACACAGGGTGCATAGATCACATAGCACAAGCTTTTACCTTCTGAGCTAAAGGACTGACTCCGATCATTTTGTGACCAGTGCAAAACAAGCCTTAATTTATGGCCCGGGTGCTACAGAGTGGGGAAATCAACGAACCCAAGCAATAGGCAAAGCCATGGGAAGACAGTACAGTCAAAGATGAAACCTGAAGAAAAAATGACAGCTGACTTTTTCATTGGCAGCTTTGATAAATATTCTGCATGGTGCTGTCATTGCTCCTCTCTGTCATGGCAACCACCACACATGAACATAGGAGAACACTCTGAGACCATACAAGAGCCTGCACTGCCTTAGTTACTTCTCATTTGCAGGAGACTGCATTCTCCAGCACTGCCAGTGAACCCCTATTTTCTTAAATTGCTAGTATATTAAGAGGACTTCTGATCCAAAATGAGCCTACCAGTTTATCATCATCTTCTGCATCTCTACGAGTTCTGAAAGGTCACTGACATCCTTCATTGTCTTTGCCTTAAAGGGATCAAGAACAAATTTCTCTGTTGATGCTCTCAGCAGTTGGTAGTCTTTTGTCTGTTCTAAAGATTTCCAGAGCCTGACTGTATCACTGAGGGAGGCCCTGTGAAATGAGACATGTGAAATCATCAGATAAGACTGCTGTTGCTGCATGAAACTGGCATCTACCTACAGTCCTATGAACAACAGTACTATCTATAAAGAATGACCAACCTGAATGATGCCACATTCTTTAGGCCAACCAAGACTTTCAGCCCTTGCATGTCAATGCTGCTGTTTCGCAAATCCAAGGAAAACTCTTCTTTTGACCTTTTTAAAGTAGAGTGCAGTACATGGACATCAGGTGGTGTAAGAACTACGCCCAGAAAAGAAAGGTCTGGCTTGAGCCTTAAGGCTACATGCTGCAAAAGATAATTGCTTTGTGTTTCATAAATAAAATGTAAAAGCTCAAGCAACATCTCTGGACAGAGCTCATTTATTTGCAGCCTTCTAATATATTTCAAGAGTGTTTTCTTCTTCTTGTTTGATTGATTTACATCTTTACTTGAAAAGGAGCAGAAGTAGGGGTCATCTTGGAGGAACAACAATCCAGCCAAAAATCGAGGCACTAAATCTAACCAGTTATAAAGTTTTTTCTTCTTAGATGGAAAAGACAGGTACTTTGTTAGACTTTTATCCTTGATCTCTTCTGCTAACATAAGATGAAGTGCACCCAAGAAATTCTGAATGACAAAATCAGCAAATGTGGTCCCAAATTCTTCTTCTCCACTATCTGAATGTCTGGGGAACACAAATGGCAGGAAAAATCCATATTTCAGAGCAAACTCTTTAACTTCCTTAGAAGGAAGAAGATCACTTTTCATGGCACTTTGGTTCTTTTCTCCAAGACACCAGGCTATACGGGCTAGTGTAGCAAGAATCTCTTCATTTTGCACAGCTGTAACATCCGTTTGCATAGGCCTTATCTTTTGCTGAACAAATTTCAGGAAGACTGTAGTAAGAGTTGAAGGAAGGCTTTTGTCTCCCATTTCAAGTACTGTCTCACAGACAAAACAAACAAATCTACACATAACAGGGCTGTAACAATGACTGAACAAGTACTCACTCTCTTTGATTAATTTCAGCGCATTCCCACAGTACGGTAAGCCTTCAAAGTATTTGGTTATGTACAATTCTCTCTGCTGAGGGGAAAATCCCACTATCTCAATAGTCTTATCCACTTTGGACACATGCTGGTACACTTTGTCTTTTGGTCTTGCTGTAAGTAATAAAGTACAACCATTGAGTATTTTTTTTTTAATGAGTCCTGAAAGCAGCTCCTTTACACTGCACAAGTCTGTTTCAGGCTGGCTGGCTGAGCAGCGAGGAAAATGCTCGTGATCGTGCGACCCTTCAAAACCATCAAAAACTAGAAGGACTTTAGCAGGATTTTGCAATATATACTCAAAGATCTCTTTGCTTCCCTCCTGAGGTTTCACAAAAAATTCAAGAAGCAGATCCTTCAGGCTGTATCGCTTCTCAGGCAAGCTTATTTGTTTGTAGTCAAACCAAAATATAAATTCAAACTGAGAAAGCTCTCCATTGGACCAATCCTGGCAGATCTTCTGAACAAGAATGCTTTTGCCCATTCCTGCTTTTCCCAGCACCACAATCACTTTAGTCTCTAAGTCTTTACCTCCCGGGATCTGAAATATTTGGCTTCTTTTAAGGGCTGTCTTTTCCTTCCCTTGCAGACTGCAAGTTACCAGCTCCTTTTCCATTGCTTTTATGCTATTCTTCCCAGTCTTGGTTTCAGTTTGCCTTTGAACAAGTGTTCCATCAATAAACAGGTGATCAATTGTTACTCCACGCTCCATGGCCACAGACTTGCACACATCTCGGAAATAATCCATGAGTGATGTACAGAAAGCTTCCACTGGCTCTAAAGAAAAGGTACACACAAACTGAAGAAACCAGTCCATAAAATACAACATTGCTTCGTGGTGGTATAATTGTAATATGGTCAAAATACATCAGTTCCCGTAAAGCACGTACGTCTGGATGTATCCCATGTGACTGCAGGTACAATAGACCCATGAACTGAATAATTCTGGAGTTATCTGTGCTTATGATAAAACCAGCCAAGTACGCTGACCTTCTAAGGAGGTACTACAGCTAGCTATCTAAAGGGAGACAAGTCTAACATCTTAAAAACAGGAATTGTGCTCAGGCACTTAGAACGGCTTCACAAATTGTTGAAGGACAATTCCTACAACAAATAGCTTTTCTGTATGGAAAGAAACACAGAAACATTAACCAAGAAGTACTGGCAGTTTTAAGTTGAAGAGATCTAAACTCACTTGGTCTTTTGAAAGGTACTTCAGAAGGAATTACGGGAACTTGGACTTCATTGGACATTTCTAAACCTGGAGAAACAAAACAATACACTTGAGGAAGACACCTAGATAGTCATTGGTTCAGCTTTACTAATTTTACCATTACTCCTACTGATGAACTACTGTCACTGTCCAAACGTCTTTCTTCTTGCCTGTTTGTTTTCAAACTACTGCAGACTTTTGCACTTGTGGTCAGATGAGCAGTGTCTACCATACATAAAGAAATAGGGAATTTTTCAGAGAAAGCATATTTTCTACAGACTGGTAATGACAGAGTCGCAGTTCTGACAAAACTTTTGGGAGGAAAAGCTTTGCAGACACAGGACAGAATTTAAATTGACAGAGACTCTAATGAACCCGACCTCATCAATAGCCTAGTGATAACCACACTCAGCAGAGATGCGGGAAAAATCCTACAGCACAACATATGTTAATCTCCCAAGATTTGTACAAATCTATTACCGTAATGTTTTTTTCATCTGGATATAACATGTGGTTTAAAAAAACAAACAAACAAAACCCAAACCCCATCACAACATCACAAAACCAAATCTTAAATTTTCAGAGATCTGGAAATCAACTCCTACCCTGCAGGCCAGTAACAGACAGAATGGTTAGAGTGCAGAGCTGCTTCTAGCAGGGAAGCACCCACAGGCTTCTAATAAGCAAGTCCTTTTGCCAGTGAAAGAATACATTTGATATAGACATAGTTCTCCTCCTTGTAGATCAAAAACAGACATAAGATATTAAAGAAAGAGGAGACATGCCTTTTTTCAGGAAAGTGTATGTTTTTGGTTTACTATTTGTTTCATTAAATAAAAACAACCGAAGGAAACCTCCACTTCACAAATTTGCTCTTCTGGGTGGTGTTGGCCACCAGAGGGCAATAACCCGCTGGTTCCAAGGTGCCAGCAGCGGCAGCCCCCTCGGCACAGCCAGCCGGAACTCTCCCTGCCAGCCAGCTCCCGCTGCGAACAGCTCTCTAAGGGCTGAGGAAAAGTGCCTGAGGAAAGTCTGCTACCACAGCGGGCACTGTTACACCCCGACCAAGGCTGATTGCTTTATAAACCTTTCTGTACACTAGGCCTCTGTGGTGTTTACTTAAATAAGTGGTCATCATTCTGGCCTCGGGGCTTCCGTGTGAGCTGACTGCAGTCTGGCTTCCAGCACCAGCAACTTAAGATGCTCAGGCCACGCTAGTACCTGCAAAACTTCCACTTCTGATGGTGCTCAAGCACACTGGGCTTTGTATTGTTTTAACTAGACAAGACTACTTCTGGACTGGACTTCATAGCAAACACAGTGGATTGGCTGCTAATATATAGCTGAACCTGTAGCTCTGCGAGCCTTTATCTCCTCTGTATTTTGGACTAGACTAAGCAGCCAGTGATCAAAGAATGAAATACCATTAATTTTTATTGTCTTCAATAAGGTCAATATGAGTAAAGCCTGGAGGGGAGAATTGGCTTTGGGTAGCAGACATGTGCTCCCTCTCCCAATCCAAAGTACTGTATATATAAAAATTCATTTTCTACTTACCGCATAAACTAACTGGAAAACATGGGGATATCAATGTTTCCATGGAAGAAGACAGCACTGCCAAGAAACAAATGATAGTTTTCAGCTTATCATCACTATTAGTAAATGAAATGAGAGAACTTAGTACTTTGTTGACAGCATTGATTTTCCACTATTTTCTGCCAGTTCATGTGGGTAAAAGGGTATTGCTCTTACCTGGATATGTTATAACATCCGATGTGCCATTTCCAAGAACGAAGTTATGTATCTGCTGAGGAGTATCTGCAAAGCCGCTATTCTCTTGGCTCCCTTTCACACCAACAGTTAGACACTCTGGAATTAAAGATCCTGAAACAAGCGAAGAATAATTACTCCTCTGTTTTTAAAGGCTCCCGGTTTCTAAAGGTTTCTAAGAAAGAAAAAGCTTTCTAAAAGCTACTTATCCTTTCTGGCAGCTTCTGGGCAAATATTCCCAGTGAAGAGTTTATGAACTAGAATTCATAGGATCACATGAGGTCCACAGAACCCAATAAACAAAAACTCTTGAAAGGTATGATGAATGTGAAATACAAGGGATTACCCGGCTTTTAGTGACCGCTGGTTTTCGACAGTCGAAAGAGAAATTCTATTTATATAAGCAAAAGTGCCTAAGGCAAAGCCTGTAAATGTAGGGACTAAAGATCCAGAAGAGAGAAAAATATGTAAATATTATCTATCTGAATTAACTTTACCATTCTTTGCACTACATCTTTCATACATAGCTGCACATCATGCAGCTTGTAAAAGCAGCTAGTGAGCATCCTCCCTCTGAAGCTGAACTGGGAAATTTTGTTGATGACACAGTGCTTGCAATTTAATCAGCCATAGCTCTGAGTTTCTGTAGGTGTGACTGAATTTCTTCTGCTACTTTGTGCTGTTTCAGCTAGCATCAGATACTTCAAGACTTCTCACTTATCCACTGCTTTTTGGTTCTTTTCCAGCATAGATTTAACAGTGAAAGGTGTTGAATTGTGCCTTTGTCATTAGCACCTGCCAGTGTACCTTGAGCACCCTCTGCTATACAACAAGATCAAGGCAAAGTGACTACAAAGCCCATCACTTGGATGGGAACAAAATGCCAACCTAGATTTTGCTCTGCTATTGCAAATACAATTATCCTGCAGTCCTTTACAAACCTCTGGATGAAACAGAAATTGGAACTGAACCAAAGTTTGTTAATGAAAATTTTGTGATTTTCTATTCTTAAGTGATTATTTAGATTAGCATATACTCTGTTTAGCATCACCTCTAGATTAGCAATAACTCTGTTCTCTTATTTACTAACCCACACTTCATCAATTAAATGAAAGACTCATTCTATATCATTAGGGGTAATGCACTTCTAATTTCCTTTGAATATTATTCATTCTTTAAGTGAGTGCCACACTTTTAAGTGCTTGATTGAAAAAGCTGCCATACTTGTTTCCCCACCATTGTTCTTGGTCAGTGACCAGATTTATAAGAGAGTTTTCTGCTTGTATAAATCAAACTGTGCACAGGTGCACACCAATACACCTGTACTGTACATACCGGGAATGATGAAACTTCCTTCCAACACATGGGTGGCAGGAACAGAGAAGGATATGTGTTGGTTAATTAGTGAGGTGAAGCTGGATGGATGGCTGTTGAGAGGCATAGCTAAGACACTGCCATTCCCCGCAGACATTGAAGGGACTTCCACTTGAAAAAAAAAAAAGCACAACAAAAGGAGAAAGTTATTTCATTGCTAGAAGTTAAGGGGCCCAAACAAGATGTGTCAATAGATACCATAAACCACTTGATTCTGATGAGTTGTGTTTGGATTTTCCAAAAGCAAGAACAATTCACAATAGCTTTCTGAAATTTACCCAGCTCTCAAAATCTATTTATGAAATTCTGTAGTAGAACAATTCTTTCCAGTAGTTCACTCTTTTCATTTTCTTTATCTTTCCTGGCTTGCCTTCTTTCCAGAAACACCAAGATGTGTTTAGGTGTAATTTATTTTACACATGGATGATTGACAGACCAGACATAACAAGGTCTTACACATTGGCTGTACTGTTTCCCAAACATGGTTTGTTACCTTAATATTGCACAAGATTAGAGAGGCCCAAGTACAATAAACTGAGGACCTTGACTCTCTACTCAGACACTACTGTGCTTGTAAGGATAACTAGTCTGTGTTAAGAGGGTTTCCCAAAGAACAGTCACAAACACCCCAGTTTTAAAAGATGCAACTTGCCTACAGCACTCTGATTATCTTTCCAGATTCAGCAAATGTATTTTTTTCACAGCTAATTCTATCCCTCACAAATTCCACATGAACATTGGAAAACCAGTTTGAGTCACAGTCCCAGTGCATGTATGTGCTCTCTATGACTTTCATCAAGCCTATGCCAGTTCCTTAGCAACTGCTGGGCAATTGCCAGCCTGAATTTTGCTGAGGCGCCGTCCTGTGACCCAAGCACTCTCTGGATGGCTCTCAAGGTTACGTGTTGGTTTTGGCTGTCCACTCTGACATGTACATGGCCAATGAGGTTTGGTACAGTCAGAGTTCTTCTTAGGAGGCTTGGGAAGTGCGCTAGCATACAGTAATGCATATGTCACGTCAAAACACAGTATAATATCTTGATCCAAAGTTGATTGCTCTCACATGGCTTTTGGAAAAGTATTTTGCTGGTTTAGCTACGCCTGAGACACCCATTTTAGCTACAGCTAGGTAAGAATTCAGCACCAGTTTACACCTAGGGAAGAAGTTACAGCCTGGCTGCTGGCCACAGGTACTGCCTTGTAGGTGGTCTAACAACGTGCAACATCTAGAAGTTTCCCTTTCTCCCATTCTTAAATTTGCTTTAAAGGACTCTACAGCATGGGCAGGGCCTAAAAGGCATCTCTTCACAGTTATCATTTTCACTAGGATGTTTCACTGCATTTTTGGAATGTGTCACACTTAGGACAAAGAGGATCAAACCCAAGCAATGCCAAACTACGGCCTGAGTCACATTACTCGTCCTAAACAAAAGGCATAAGTGATAAAAATTACAAAATTTGTCACTGACACAATTCATCACTGTTTTGCTTTCTTCTCTCAGATGGATTTAGAAAAGTTCAACTGTGTCTCTGTTCATGCTAAGGAAGAAATTTTTCTATCACCCAACAGCAACACATGCTTTTGAAGCATAAGGATCCAACTGTTCCCAGGCTACCTTGTAGCTGCTCCTAAGATGCATGGTGTAATAGCTGCTGATAAGAACGCACAGATTTGTTGCATCATGAATTAGTCAGAGGTGTATAAGAATGTAATTCTGCAGTGATTACTACTCTGCTGGAAGTAGAAACAAATCTATGAGAGAAAACTTTCCCTAGAAGGTAGAGTTACAAAACCTAACAGAGGATGACACTTGGGAACATGAGACAATGTACCTTCGACAATCTTTTTCCTATTCAGCCAATAACTTACCAATTTTCTTATATTTGGGTTCTGAAACACCAGAGCAACTGTCTGCAGAGCCTAAGAAGGCTGAAAGAAAGAAAGATGATAGCAAGTGACAAAAATGGAACCAGTTTGGTAATTTTAAGATTCCACCATACAAACTTACTTTAACTTTTTAAAGTAGAAGAAGATGTTATCAGTTTCAATTCAGCTATTTCAGAACTGTACAGGTCCAATGTATAAAACATGAATGTGAAAAGCCTCAAATTATTTTACTCTGACCATGAAGTTTCAATTAGGCTGCAGATTTTTGTGCCAGTAATCAAAGATTTTTGCTGTTGTTCTTGCTATTGAAAAGGGAATTTTTCAGTCAATGTTTGCTAAGCTATAGATACACTGATAACAAAGTTAAACTATCACACAGATGATAAAAAAGGGAAAAAATATAACATGCTTAATGTCATGCATGTCAGGACAACAAATTCTGCAAATTGTAAACAACGTGCTTGGGGGAGCTGTTTTCAGGATAAGCAAAGTCAAAGGCAAGTTCTATCAGTGGAGAACTACATGAGAAAGACATTGAGGCTGTGTTAAAACCAAAGTACTTTAATGCAAATTTAGAATGCAAACACTACAGCCTTTCAAATTCTCTCTGTTTTTCCACTTACTTCGTTTGTGACATTTCTGCACCTTTACGTCCATAAATTTCTCAGTGTTTTCAGCAGTCACTTCATCCAAAATAAGGTTCCCTGCTAAAAACATGAAATATTGCCAAATATCAACCTTCGTTCTCCTAGGGAAATTACAGAAAGAGATAAAAGCAAGAGAAACACACCAACAGGCAAAGATGAAATATGCTCCAAATAAAAGATAAAAAACAAATCATGTGATAAAACATGTATCCAGATTGATACAATTTGAGAGCCCAGAGAGCCTTAAATGCAGATTCTGTCACACTGTGTTAGTTTCTGAACTGCAAAATATTAATATACTGCCACAAATTCAGTGGCTAATAAAACATAAACACTTCTCAATGTTCTAATGATGAGCACAGGATAAAACACCACAGCTGTATCACAGTGTGATCTCAGTACTTGTAAAGTTACTTACTCATTTTGTGTACAAAAGGGATTACATCCTTTAAGCAAGAGAGTAAAAGGTTCTAAACAGATTTTATATTTTGTGTTGTAAGAATTGTGAAATTATCCCTACCATTCTTCTACTGGCAAATACATAACTACTAATACTGTATTGCATTTCCTCTAAAACCAACATAAATTTTGCCATTAGGTACAAAGAACCACAAATTCTAAACACACCAGGGAGCAGTACAAGTTCAAATTGTGGGGATGAAGGACAAGTGCAGATGTTAGTCAGAATACCATCATGAAGAAAATTAATCTTTGCCACATAAATCTTACCAAAAATGTCTTCCACCTGCTTCTCCTGCTGATCTTTGAGCACATATTCTGCTAATTCAGCTAGCAAGAAGGAGGGGAAAAAAAAAAAGCAACACAGTAAATTTCACAGTAAAACTCTTGTAAGTTTACCCTCATTAACAGAATTCTGCAGTTTAGGAGAAATTGAAGAGTTAAATTAAGTTTTTCTTGTAAATTGTTGTTCAGGAAATAAAGAACATGAGAAAGGAGAAGTTGAGACAGGAAGTATTAAGCAGAAGCAGCCATTAATAGAGAGATTTTCCCCCAACAACCACAAGCTACTGTTCATCTGTGTCCCCACAATGCACAGGTTTAGGTACCCTGGTTAGATCTGCCATGCATGAAGGACAGGCCACTTGAGAATATGCCACTGCTTCAGAATGAAAATAGAATTTGTAAGAAACAGCTATAGCAAGTGATTGGAAAATAATGATTTAAGAACCCCAGAATTACTTTCATACCTATTCTAGCATAAGCTTCTATGGTGTTGGAACAGAGATACAACTCATCCCCATTTTCACCATTTTCTGTCGTACACAGGAAATCCGTATTATTCAACTGATAGTTGCTGGCATCAGCTTCAGGATCTAGGATTAAGAAGGAGCACACATGGACTCAATGAATACCATAACCAAGGGCTAAAAAAACCAGATAATGGGACATGCAGGAAAGGCAGATTTGTCACTCCAGCGTACGGCTTTGGCTCTTCATTGTATGTCGCTAAGTAGGAGCAGAACTGAACGCTGAGTAATTCATAGTTACACAGACATCAACATGTTTCTCTTGCTAAACTCTGAGACTTCATCTCTCCTAGTAAATAAGACAGTTCCAGAATCCATTCTATGTCACTGAGGAGTACATGCATGCCCTGGATTCAGCCATAATATTAAATCTTCTTCTTCTTCAGGATATGGTAGTACCATCTAAATTCCCTGTTCAGAACGATGCTGGGTCCATGTTAACCCCTCAAGTGAAGCTACAAATTGCCTGTGAAGCTACTAGGTGCCCAAGGCGAAAACCATCCCAGGGACCATGCTAAGACCTTCACAGCAGAGATGTCCAGCTTCTAATAACTGGTACCATGTCCTGACAATGTTGCATTTATCTTCAGCATCTCAGACATTGCTAAGGCCCAAAAGTGTTCAAAATCAGTGAAACATCTCTGCTATAACAAAAGTCAGTCTTTGATCCCTAATTCATTCTACTTTCAGTCACTGAAGCAAGTGAAGCCATGGGAGTGAAGAAACACTCCTGCAGGTATTATTAACAGTCAGAAGTTGAGACAGGAAAGCTCAATCTGAGAAATAATCACCAAGATGATTCCAGATTCTGGTGCTTAGTTCTCCACTGATTTGCCCATGAACCTGCTGATACTGGCCTCTCAGGAAAGCAACAAGGATGCAAGATTGCATCCTCCAATTTGCTAATGTTTTATGTCTAGTGGGCAGAGAGCTATAGGACCTCATGTCTGGCATATATCTGTTCTTCTCCTTTCACTGCCACTCCCAACCCACAGTACAGCTCATTGGTTCAAAGTAAGCTCAGCTATTGCTCCACAACACAGTCAGCAGCACAGATACACTTTCATACTTTCAAACCAGCAAACTTAAGGAGAGCAGGATGTTCCAAAACAACCACATAAGTTCGGGAGCAGAAAGTTTGAAAGCCAGGACAACTTCCTAACCTGATTATCTGAAGGAATTTATGTGCAAGAAACTGTAATATTTACACCCTGGCCCTTCTGCTTTCTCCTCTATCACAGAATGACAAAATCATTGGTCTGTTCCTCCAAAAGCTGTAAAATGGCATCTGGTAAAGAAAGTCCATTGTGTTGGAGCCTTAGGATCTTAGAAGGAAATGAAATGCAAGTTTGCCTACAGACTGGCTCCAGCAAAATTCATCTAAAAGTCTCTATTTTGCAAAGTTTTTGCCTTGAAACCACAAAAATGTTGACAATTACACTTGACCAGCTTATGACAGGAACATTTGCAAATAAACTACTTATGAGAATGAAATCACACCTTGATAAGCAACGTGTATAGTATGTTTTGTTAGACTCACTGAGCAGGAAGCTGCAAATATGCACAATTTTAAAACCATGACAGTTTCTGAAAGTGGTCATTATTTTATATACAGCTACAGACAAAGTTATCATATCTTAAGACCAAATGTCTGTTGAATTTAGTCCAGCCCCCATGACAAGCTGCCATTAGATGGCTATGTAATTGAGAGGAGATGGTAATAACATGCAGCATAATGACTAGCACTTTTTTGTGTTTTACTGACCTGCAGAGAAGTCACCTTCTTCATTTCCAGATGACCGAGGATCAAGGAGAGTATACAGATGCAATGGATCGATATCACTGTGCAGCAAATCAAGATAGCCATTTTCAGGAACAGAGGCTGAATTCATGATTTGTTTCTTGCTGTCTGAAATCAAACTGCAAAACAGTTAGCCATGTCAAAGCCACAGCTTTTGTCAACCAAACTACAAGTCCTGCACCATGGCTTTGTGTTGACAAGACATTGAGATCTTAAGGCTCTGAAACTGGTATTGCTTACCAAGTCATGTGTGGAGTTATAACGCTGAGTCACTTAAGCTTATAGATCCAGATACAGCTTGCAATGAGACTTACCCTTTTTTCACTCCAATGAGGGGAGTGGGATACTGCAGTCCGACCACCTGGACCAAAAGTGCCAAGTATTGAGTAAGTCACAACTCCTGCATCTTTATCAGGATATAAATGACGCAAGCACAGATCCAGCAGGTATCAGGGAAATGATAAGACTGCAGTGAAAAGGATGGAAAAAGAATCCCATTTTTTACTGTCAGGACAATTCCTTCTCAGGGGAAGCAGCTTCTGCCTGGGATGCTATGCCCAGTTCCTAAGCCCTGGAAGTGGCACTAGGAGACATCCTCAGCACAAGAAGGAACAGTGAAAGGTAGAACATTGACTTTATATAATTCTTTCCCAAACCATACGTTTGATTGTGTACAGAATAGCATGGGCACCTTGGGAATTAGTTTCTGGTATCAGGGCACTCACTGACATTTGGAATCTATCACAATTATTTTTTAATCAATTTACTTCCCCTCTCAGAACTCATGCATGTACCTACTCATGAGCTGGGAATTGCTATAGCCTTTCAAGTGCCATACAGTATCCAGACAAATCTGACTCATCTAAGGTGCTCCCTGCCCCAGTCACACATGTTTATATGACAAGTGCTTAGACTGCTGCAGCTACATTTCTTGAAAAAGTTTATCCCTTCCTCTCCCTCATTTTATATCCCTTCTATTTCCTTCCAGCTACTGCAGCAGGCACTAGAATAAGCTCAAACATTCCTCCTAGATATTCCACAGGCAGTGGAATAACACTACCTTTTGATTTTTCATCATCTTTATCAAACTGTTTCAAAACCAAATATTGGCTCCTCAGTGTTTACAGATCACTGATATGAATGTCACCCGGGCTGGTGATCCAAGTAATTTACTCTACCATAATATTGACATTCTGGCATGAAATGAACAACCAGCAAAATTTCCAGATGATATCTAGTTATGATAGGTGTCCATACACCACAACCATGAAAAGTTTCAGCTTGGAAGCAAGCACCATATTTTGCAATGAAGGATAGCTATAATACGGTGCTCAAATACTCTGCCTTCAGCAGAATTCCACTGGTGTCCCTGGTTGCACAGTGTCTGCTTTCCTGAGGTGTGCAAATGTGGAGCAATCTGCTATACCACGAAGGCTACCTGCACATGAGAAAAGAGAACTACTGCTAGCACTGCAGCTTTGGTGAAAGGCAGAGCAGACCTAGTCACACGCTACCGTGTGCTGCTTTGGTATAAACTAACCTTCATTCCTCTTACCCCTCTTTGGGGTAGTGCCTCTGAATAGCTTGGAAATGGACCTCTCTGCATTCTGCTGAAGAAGACACCAGAATCTAGAGCCAGAACTGAGAAGAGTGGGTGGGCACAGTGACGTCCCACAAGCAGGAATAATCTACACTCTGGTAGTTCTCCTTTTTCATGATGTGTGGCCTCATTACGTTACCAAAATTACAAAAAATTGGTATTATTGCCTGCTGTGCTATAAATGGAAAGCAGAAGTTGACAAACCTGCATGAGAACCAAGAATGAGGTTATGAACATACAGATCAAATTTTCAGTTTATCGCAGCGTTTTGCTTTGCCCCTTTCTTTGTTGAAAATCTAAAATCTAAACAGAAGTGGGTCTGTCAGAATGCCAGGTTGCCAGACTTTGTGAATAACAGTGTTGGAGCATTACCTCTCAATATAATTTGGGGGTTAGAGACAGAAAAGTAATTCGGCAGAGGCTGTAAAGGGAATGCAAGACAAATGCATCACTCCAAGTTTAGTGATTAGTAAACTGCTTGATTACAGCAGAGAAAGAAAAGGGCAAGTCCTATGGAAAGAGACTAGGAAGGCCTACTTAATCTTCATGGAAATATTAAGGTTTAATTAAGTCACACTTATAGGAACTTTTGGCGCTTTAATCCTTTCATTCAACAGCAGTTCCCTGTGGATAAATACAGAAGTAATGCATAATGTTTTCAGCTACAACTGTCAAGAAGTCAGGAGGCAATCAAGAGGAAGTCTTGGTGGTGCCGTCTGGCTAGAGAGCTGGAAATTAACACGTAAAAGGTGCTATAACCCAGGAGCACAGGAGTGAGGGAAACACAGCCTTCTGCCTAGGGAAGGATGAAGATTGAAACACTTTCAAGAATGAAAAAAAAACTGGATTACTTTTCTTTTTTGTTTCACCAGTCTGAATAGCCCTCAGTTTACTCTCTTTTTTCTTCATACTTTGGTTTTGACACAAATCTATACATATCTGTCTTTCTATTGACTACACTAGATTTAGGATACTGCAATTTATTTCTGTAGCTGAACCAGCAAATTCACAATAGCAGCTGTGCTTTGCTGCATTAAAATCACAGTGCCACAACGGAAAGCACTCTGTGCAGGAAAGAAAGAACGGGGGTTTTGAAAGATGAAAATTTCTACACTGAGAAAGCCAGAGACAAGGAGAATTACACCTCAGGGACAACGACCGCTTTGCTGTGTGTTGTAATGGAAGCACAGAAAATGAAACCAGCCGTTATCAAGCTTGTTTACAACAGCAATTCTTTTCCCAGGGCTTCCCCTTTTTTCTCACAACATCCCAGCAGTTCCCTGTCTGAGATCAGAGATGAATAAACTCTACACTGCTCAGCACTTTCTCTGTTGTTCCATAACTTAGGTTACTGATAATACATTCCCTTTGGGAGGTTTTTGAGATTTGACATTTTGCCCCAATAATTTGATTGAACCATGCCTTATATTTTGAAGGACCAACCTGTTAAAGACTCCAGGCAATGAGGTCTGCTACTAACTAAATCAAATGGTATCTAAAAGAAAGGAGAAGGATTATTTGACAATAACGTAACATTTACTCCAAAAATAAAGTGGATGCTTCTGAGGAGATTTGTTAGGGGGTTTCCTTCCCAAAACTCTGTTGACGTCTGAACTGACAGGTAATAAAATAATCTTCCACATGAGTACAAGAGGTTAAGAAAATGAAAATCTGTAAAGTCATTTCAGGAACAGAGGAAATCCCCCCCCCCCCCCCCCCCCCCCCCAATTTAATTTTTGCACCAGTTTAGGAAGCTGAGGATAACTCATAGAAAAGAGTAGTAGTGCCATGCAAATCACACATTTCTTAAACAGAGGATGACATAACATTACAGCTCCAAGTCTTAGATTGCAGAAAAATAAAAGAGCAGGACTCCTGTGAAGACAGGAGGGTGTTGAAAAATTAAACACAAAGATTGCTAAAGAAATATTATTTTCTTGCCACACCCCAGAGCAAATAAGTGCTACACATGAATTTGAGTGAAGCAAGTTGAAAAACCCAGGTTATACTGAACTCTAAGGAAGTACTTTGAGCTAAAAGCCCAGTATTATCAGCCATAATTTTAAAGATAAAAAAAAGTCTTAGAAAGTCTTCTCTCTGCTCCTGCGCCCCACAAAGGTTATGTCATTGTGTACAATACACACACCAGAAGGCAGGGATGTGTTTCCTGGCATTTCCTGCAGGCAGTGTTTTGGGCCAATGTTCTCTGGGGGCGTGAGCAAGCCAGCAGCGAGAAGGAATGAAGTCCCCTCCATGCTACCCATCACCTGTTTCCCTTTCCTCTCCCTAAATCCATCACTAATAATTCCCCTGCTCCACAGGTACCACATGGATTTTCCTTTCAGAGATGGCCTGATTATTCGTAAACTGCAAGGAATGGTGCCCAATTTATATTTAGCTTTGAAGGTTTTAATTTCTATTTTAGACCCATGAAAGGCTTATACATCTGAAAGCTGTTTTTTTTTTCCTTTTGTACTACCCAGTTTAACAAAAGATGCTACTTTTACCAACCAACTTTATCTTGCTGATGAAGTGATGTGTTACTTTCCATGGGCCTTGTAGTCTAAAAAGGGGAAGGAACAGAGGTGATGCTGGGAAAAAAAGCTGCTTTATATCCACATTCTCCTTTGTGTCCCTTAGAGATGGCTTTAAAGAAGTAAGAAAAAGTATAGACATCAGCTAATGGGATCTTCTGCCTTTCAGTGAACTTAGCTGCATAGTGCCCAACACAACAGACTAAAGAATGGCAGCTGAGTTCAGGCAGACTAATAATAGTACTGCCCTGCAGGTGTCAGAGTTGCGATTTGAGAGTGGAATTTGGCTTTTTCTATCCACTATCATCTCGTGCGTCACAGCTGTGCCCAGCTCTCCCATCCCAGCAGTAAGATGAAATAAAGCAGCACAGCACCTTGCCTATAAGCTTTTTTGGCAGAAAAAGTACATTTGCGCTCAAAGACTTTCTTCAAGACAGAATATCAGCTCTCCTAAAAAGGAAAACAAAGATCCAGGTATTTCTTTCCAAATATGTGAATAAGCCAGTTTCTTCCAGTGATTTTCAGTTTCACTTTCTATAGGAGAAACATTCATACAAAAGCCAAGCATGTTCTCAACAAAGTCTGAAACAAACTATAGCAACCTCTTGAGCAAGTAACAGGGTTAGCCACAAAACAAAATCACTAAAGAGTCTCCAAAACTCCGTCTGCATTCAGACTTCATCCTACTAATATTTCAAGCAATAGAAGTCCAGATATTGACACACCGAAGTTATGAATATCTACAAAAGGTAAGATAAGATGAATTTACCAGTGCAAAAAAACACTGCATTCAAGAGCTGAGGAAAAGCTTACCTCAGGAAACTGGACAGTTCCTGTTTTTTTCCCTCTGGATTCTGTACCAAAACCCAAGGAGAGCTGCTATCACTGCCCGGGACTTATAGAAAGTGATACCAGAGAGGAGGAAATGAGCCAGACCAGTCACTGCAGAAAAGTTGAAGGCTCAGGGGGAATTCCAAACAGGAAAATTAAGAGGAACCTCCCTTCTAGCAAGCCTAGTATAATAAGCACTCTTACCTTTACCGGTTACTTGTCACCGCTAAGAAGAGCTTGCACTTGTCACTAGTTAGGGACAGATTATTTGGTTGGAAACAAAAATTTTATGAATGCCAGCAGTAACAATTTCCCATGCTCCCCAGAATTCTTCCTCTCCTTTTGCGTTCAAATCTGTCCCAAGTCATCCTGTTAAACAGTCCATCAGTAAGAATAAAACAAGCAGCATGTGGACGCTCTTACCCTGCAGCTCCATTTGGTGTAACAGAAGTGAAAGTACGTATTTCACACATTCACAGACTGTGAAAAGTGTGGTATGTTATGCAAACGCCTCTTGCCATTGGTCCAAAATGACAAGTGGGATGTTCTACAAAACAGGAGCTCATCTGGCTTACGCATGGTGTTCAGGGTTTGCTTGTAGTAGAATCTGACAGAAGGTTTGTTCATCTAATCATCACTTAACCTGCCAGTGTCTACCTGGTGTAAGATATACCAACTCTTGAAAACCAACTACTTTCGTGAGCACTTCTATCATGATGCCTACAGCTGCTTCTGTGTGGCTCTGCAAGCTTATTTGCCTAATTTTCTACTTTTTATCATGCATAGACGTACACAAATGAGCAATTAATTATGAAAGTGAATATATTCTCAAGTGAGCAAACACTTTTTGCAGTATTATTCCATCGGCTATAGCTTATAATAAAAGTTTCACCAGAATCTGTAGGGGAAAGGAAGGAAGTGGGATTTGGTTAAGTCAACAGCATTCAGGAGTTGCTGCTTCAATAAGGCAAGTTTTTAATCAGCTGCTCAGTAACAAGTGGCTTCTGCACAAGGCAGCAGGTCCTATAAGCAAAGCAGCTGCTGACCTGTGTAAGCTTTTTCCCTGTTCAAAGAAGATCCACTTCCACCAGGTCCCATGGGAACACGCTCGCTGAGAAGAGATAGAGCTGTTTTCTTCCTGGGAGCAGCTGATCTGTTCCCCGTACCTACAGAGACCTAGAACACATCCCGCAATGCAAAGCACTAGCCTCTTCAGGCTCTCCAACCAGCCAGGCAGCTGTCTTCTTGGAATTCCTCTATGCACATTAGAAGAAAAGCAACACCTTGGTATAACAGCATTCAGAGCAGAAAATGATGAAAGGCTGCACAAATACAGATTCTGTATTTTCATGCTCTGTTTTAATAGGAGACAATAATACAATTACTGCATGAGAAATCCCTAGAAAATTTAAAAGGGTTATTTGTTAGCCCTGTTCTAATGTGCGGCAGAACCCCACAAGTCATAAGACCCTTTACCAGCCCTACAGCAGGATTTCTTTACCAGCTTCTGAGGCTATAATACCATGAGGCCTTCTATATACTTCAAGAATGAATGTTTGGGGGAAAGGAAAGAGCTCAGCTGTTTACTGTGATCCCAGCTTATAACTGCAGCAAAGACTGGTTGTCCACTTTTTGTACAACACCCATAGCTGCTTACAAACAGCAGAAAGGAATTGCTGGAGCAAATCAGAGTACTGGTTCATCTAGTGGACTAGTCTATAAAGATGGTCTTAGAGGCAAAGGGTGAAAAAGCAGACTGGAAAACAGGAGGCGGTGAGACAGATGAGAACTGCCTAAGCTCCTAAGCAAAGACCATCGGCATCTTTGCTTCAATGGTTGCTGATATGCTGCCCTACTGCAAAAGAAGGAAACGGAACATACTGAGTAGTATTGGAAGCACTGCAAAACAGATGTCAACAGTGCACTCTGCAAGAGGGGAAAGCTGGGACTTTTTTGTCCTGTTTTGTGGCAGAAGAAATAGTTGCATAACTATTAAGAAGTTAGTGAGAAACTCGCTGCTATCAGTCTGTTCCTGACATGAGTTTTCTTTGCAAGGCTTCTTCAGAGTGAAACAATTAATGAGCATAAGGCTCAAAAATTTCAAAAACAAAGTCAGAAAAGAATTTGCTTCAAAGGAAGCTGAAGTCTCTAATACAATTTAAGTAATTTCCTGGTGAATTAGTGTCTTTGAAACCACTTTTTAAGTCCATCTCTACTACAAAATCTAGAGAACAGTTCAATGATTGTACGTGTCATGGATAAAGAATGCTGCTGCTTCTGATGCGCCTTCAGCTTCCCTCTGTCATGTCTCAAATAAATGCAGACTTTGTTTCAGAGATACAGAGCCAAGCATAACAGGATCAAGATCTTTGAATGGAGATTTTAGGTGCTACCATTACAAAAATGAGAAGGAGCAGGTATCTTTTAATAAAATCCATGAAG
The DNA here is from genome assembly GCA_009769605.1 of Bucorvus abyssinicus. Classification (NCBI taxonomy): domain Eukaryota; kingdom Metazoa; phylum Chordata; class Aves; order Bucerotiformes; family Bucorvidae; genus Bucorvus; species Bucorvus abyssinicus. Next base: position 6,303,883 of record CM020044.1, on the reverse strand, counting down.
TGTTTGAAAAGTGGAAACCAGAATATATATACACTCCCAGTATAAGTGACATTAGGCCACTTGCTATGATGTTCTACATTTAAAATATGAATTCTTGGCAGTAATTTGAATGTGTGTAATGATAGAGCGAAAATCCTCCAGGTCACTATTTTGCCCTCTTACGAAGTATCTCAATTTTTTTGCCCAACATTTCCTCTTGTACTTCCATCTATGCCTTGAGAAGTAATGTCCAATACTGTATTTTAGGAGAGGAAAAAAATTTATACCCTCACTATGTTGCAGCCCAAGGTCATTCCATCAGTTCTACAGGACTACCCCAATATTCTAACTATTCTTTTACTCTCCTTTTATAATTCTGAATGCTCTAATTCAAGCTGGAGTTCTGTCATTTTACATAGGATGGACAGTGTTAGGATTGTCCTAGACCTATTCCTGCTCTCCAAAATATACTTTAATCCTCTGGTGTGTCAGACTACAACGTGAATATACTGCATCAAAATTATAGGGTGTCTGCATTTTTATCTCTCCTACTACCCACTAAAAACCTGAAAACCCTTGAATCCAGCCTCATAAGTCATTAAGTACTCCCCTTCCTTAAAACTGCAGCAGTCTCTTGTTGATAGTGCAATTTTGCTGCTTATAGATATCTGGAAATTAAAGTGGAGAGCATTCCTCCCATATATGATTGGGGAGGGGAAAAAAAAAAAAATTTCCCCACATGAGTTGCCAATGCCATGAACAAAGGCTACTTGGACTACCAATGGCTGTTATGTCAGTTGAGAAAAACTGACCTTATCATGGTCTCTTTAATCTACTTTGCATTTCTGGTTCTGCAAGATGGCAAAGAACAAGTTCCATTATGGCCTGGCTATGAAAATGGGTATCCAGTAGCTACCCTGAATGGGTGGATCTCTTCTGAGCTGCTCTTGCATTACATTCTGCTCCCTTCTCTTCCCCTCCTGCTCTCCACTGATGTACTTTGCACTATGCCACAATGCAATCTCAAAATGCAATAAACAAAAGTAAATCTTTAACAAATCAAAAAAGAAAGAAAAGCTGAGTTACCGGAAATGTACTTGTTTCCCGTTGGCTCATTATCTATTATGTTTTGAGGCTTACTGCCACAGAGGTTTAAACAAAAGTGGGGAACCAAAAAGTTCAAGTATAGGTCCCATTTTTCTGCAAATATCAGAGATATCTTCCTTGTTATCTTTTTCATGGAGAAAGGCTTGATGGTACTCCTTGGATATCACATCTTCTTTTGGCATGAGGTTAAGCAATGCATGATCATCAGAAGCTGTAGCAACTGAAAGATCTTCCTCACTCTAGAAAGGATGTCCTTAAAGAGATTCATACCTGCATCTGAAGACATTTGAAGGAGGTCTGAGCAAAATCTGAACCATTTCAATAAAATAAAAATAATAATAATTAAAAAATCCACTCAGCATCAAAAAGGTGAAGCAAAAAGAGACTTTGGCCTGCAGTGGCAGAGGTATTTCCTCATTTGATTAAGCCTTTAAAATAACATTTCCAACATCAAATAGCTACTGATGAAATGGCCCAACAGCACAATTCTTCCAAGCATTCATAAAACACAATTTTCCAATCAGCAACATGGTCACCTGAAAAAATAATTTAAAAAAATATTTATCCCATTAAAGAAAGATTGCTATAGGTGGATTGTTGTCTCTCGGCAAAAGTGAAGTGTGGGCCTGTTGGCGGACCCAGCAAGGTCATTGCTGAATCAAAACAGTACCAAAAGCTTCAGCACAAAACATAACCTCTGCAGGAGGGATAGTTTAAAATTTGGAGACTCCAATGTAAGATTAGAGGTTAGGTTGTGAATAAATTCTTCTTTCATGAAAGTAAAATGGGTTAGAATGACGTTAAAGGCTCTGTGGTAAAGAAATATCCCCAATCTGGCTCTGGTTTCTGCAATATCTGAAGTTATTAGGAAGAAAAATAACTAGGTATCAAGTTGGGTGTGACTTCCATATAGTCTTATTCAAAGTTAACATACTTACATTCCAAGGGGCAGACACTTTAAGTTAAATTCCTTAAAGATAAGAGGTTTTGAGTCTGCAGTTTAAATGAATAGCAGAACTTCCATACCACCAAACACAATATTAAAATAAAGCTCCAAACCTATTACCTTCAATTCGGCTCAAAACTATTAAGAAGTCTTTTTTTAATATTGACTTTGAGTAATTTCTGGCTCTTCTGTTGTAGAACACAAGACTAGGCAATGTCTAATTAGGGCACTTCAAAGACTTCTAAATGCAATCAATACTGTCTTACCTTTGTCATAAGAACATTTTCTAACAGGGAGTAAAATAAGGAACGTGTGCCTTCAGACTGGATGTTTAAAAAGAAAAAAACCCAAGTTTTCAGTAAGATCAGAGTAAAAGGAGCACAGCAATCTATCTTGATCAGATCAGTAAAACATACATATCTACAAGTAGAGTATTTTTTTTCTTAGCAGTGCAAAGATTATTAACCACTCTTGTATATTGTGACTGCCTGTACAACACTGAAAAGTCTACAAAGCCAACATCAAAAGGGAAAACATTATTAGTTATTAGAACATCAATGAGTGTAACATAAGCACCTCTGAGCCAAATATGAACATCAGTCACGTTGTAACCAAAAATAAGGTATGTAATTTAAGAGCTGGGTTATCTAGATTCTACGAACATGGTTCTTCTTCACAGTAGCTATATCTGTTAACAATTTGTTAAAGATGCAAAGTAAACTACCAGTTTTGCTGAGATACAAAACAACTCAAAATGAAACTATTGAAACTAATTTTCTCATCTATACAACTTTTTAAAGGCAATGCTTTACATTTCCAGATCTTTGATCATGAAAATGTTTTACGAAACTCAAATATATAAAGCTGAGTATCTAAAATTAAACAGATTCTATCCAGTGCTTGCTAATGCTGATTTACTTTCCTTATGCCTATTTAAAACTTCCTACATAATGATCCGTACAATGTTTTGGAATGTCTTGTGTTTAGGCAGCGTTACTGTTCGGGTAAGAGTATTTCAGTGGTTTAGAATAGAAACAGTGTTATAGAGATGGCAGTGGCTAAACAAACAGTTACCAACCACTAACAAATCAGTTTATGCTATAGGGTTTTTTCCACCTTGATTTTAGATACCTGATTGTTATAGCAGAACTGGGGCAAAAATTCTAGGGCTGTCTGGGAGCTTGCAGATGGGATCTTCAAAATCCAGCCTGCTACATGGCTGGCCAAACAAGCCTGTAGGCTGAGTATGAGATACATTGACTCAAAACAGAAAAGACAAGAATAGTTTTGTCGAGGCATGAGTAGGAACAAGCTCCAACTCATTCAGAGGAGCATTGGTCCCGGGCTTTACATGAGACTAAAACTGCACTGAATAAGATGTTTATACTTTACCCTCTTGTGGAGCAGAACACATGCTGAAAGCAGCTAGGGGCTTGCCTTGCAGAAAGTTGGGAACTGCTTGCAATCATGGGAAATCTGAATGAGCTTACCACAGCTTGGGGAAGAGAGACAGTCTCAATTTCAGTTTCTCCTGGAATCACTGTGCTCTTGAATGGGTTCAACAGATTAAAAAAAAAAAAGAAATTTAGAACAAGTATTGTCTCTGTTATTTGGCCAGGTAGCAGATGCAGCCACCTGCAAATGTGTCAGCAAAGTTCAAAGTTCACCATGAATGGGAGATTAAAGGCTTCTTGGCCCAATTACAATATTGTTTCTTCTGTTATGTCTAGATTTGAGACAGACCAAAAGTGGGATAGCCTTTGCATAGGTGTTAATACGCAAAGATTTCAAGCTGATTCCTGTTTTACTCTTCCCACATGTTTAAGGATTCCTGAGGAGTTTTCCAAAAAGATCTGCAAGATCATCGTCTGGGAGGACGAGTGGTTTCTAGACAGCTGTCCCTGGCTTTTGCTGGGCTAGAGGCAAACATACAAAGCAGTAACGTGCTACAAGCATGCTGCCCTTGACCTCAAACCTGATTATCTTGTAGCTAAGGCCAAAATAAGGGAAAGGGAACTACAGTGGCTTAAGCTTTGAAAACTTGCTTGAAGTTCTAGTGCTGCTGCAGTCCTAATTTGCAATTTTGAGAAAATAATTCAATGTGATTTCTATTTCTGCTTTTGGTTTTGCATTTGTATAAATAAAAGGAATTTACTATCTTGACACAAGATCAAATCTACTAAGGCTCATGACATACCCAGATGCCAGATGCTGAAGGATGTAACCTGGCCTACGTTGGTACACTTTCAGCTGCTTCACTGTCCCTAGGAAAAACAGTGAAATAATCCCAAGATTATTTGTATTTCAAAATTAGCTGTAGACTTTGGGCAGCATCATATTTACTTAGAAGTGATACTTCCCCTCAACGCAGAGAAATCAAAAGCACAAGTTCTCCTTTTTAACTAGCTTTCCTCTTTAAATTGTACCATAGCATAAACAATGGGTGTGAAAAAGAGAACTAAGTCAGGCTGCACAGTTCTACTATTTGTTGCTACTGTTCAGCACTCTCTGTAGCTAAGGCATGCCTTCTCCTTTGGCCTTTGAGAGGAAGACCGCCATGACGATCCTAAAAAACAGATATAGCTTCTATGAAACATCGCTCTTACCTACCAAAGTTGTGTCAGTTAAAGAGAATCCTTAGAACATGGAGGGAAGTTATGCAGTTGAATACCCACATTGATGTGTGAAGCAAAGGAGTGAAATACCACTGCCTATATATTATACTGCATTGAGTCATTACAATCGGAAAGTAGGGAGATTTGTTAAATAGACTTCCCAGCCTATGAAAAATTGCTCAACCAGCAGTACGTCAAAGCTATTCAGCCTGGACAGAAGGAATTCTGAATGAAAATTCTGGTATTGAATCCAGTTTATGGCCATAGACACCACAGCTGGCTGGAAAACCAGAGCTCAGAGGCAGAGCTAACAGCTCAGACACCATAAAACAAATTTTCAAGGAAGTACGGTTCATTCATAACACAGTACATGCTGAAATCAATAGGGACTTTGCAGCAGCATCCATAAGCACGAGAGAATGCTGCCCTCAGTGAGGAGCTAATTACCATCTAATTATTGTCTAACTTTCTTACATTTTGCAAAGTTGGACTGCAGGAACTTCGGGCAAATCTTAGACTGGAGACTTTGGTTACCAGTGTTGTGTCTTTTGTCATGCATACACACTCACACAGGATTTCCTATGTTTACAGCTCTTAATGTAAAATCTTTTATGTCTATTATGAAAATTACTTCCTATAGGTAAGTAATAAAGGTGTGATATTATGGAAGATGTTTGAACATAAAAAGTCTTTTAGATGGCAGAGTTGGGTTTTTTTCCCTCAGAGCTTGTTTTTAAAACTGTCTGATCAAATCTTTTCCCTGCTTCCTCATCTCAGAAACTAGCTGTGCTTCCATTGATGCATAAATGTCTTTCAGCACCTTTCCACACCTACACTTCCAGTATCTCCTACCGTATTGCTTGCCAAATACCATGACAACCCTCAGTAGTGCAGCACGAACACTGCAGGTGAGACATAGCACACAGCCCAAGGTAATGCACTACAATGCTGCTGGTCATACTGGCAGCTTCCCCAGAACATAATTTTTTGAGGGAAAATTCGGAACTCAAAAGGCTGGGAATTTCCAATCTAGTAGGTGCAAAGAAAGATTAGGTCCTCAAATATTTGTGTTCATTCAGAATCTTCAGAACTGTGGATAAGCATTCTCGGAAGGCTGATGGAGCAAGGCAGGCTGAACGAAAGACCCGTTTAGATGACTGCTTTGCAAAACCCTCAGAGACTAACTTCAAAAGGCACTTGCGCAGAAATGACCTCGGTTTCTACTTGTATTAGGCTGCGATATCCAAGTTTGCCGCCAATCTGCCATAAACATTCAATGGAATTCTTCTGTTTCTCTAAATAGTAGAGTTTAAAAACTCTTAGCCCTTGCATTATTAGCTTAGTAACAAAAATAACACTAACAATATATCAACGTGAGTTTTCCAGCCTAGTTTGCGCAGTCCAAGTTCATCATTGTGCCAAGAGGACACAGCTACCGCAAAGCTCTCTGTGGAGAATTAGGCAGATAGATGAAGACAAAGACATGAACATGTTTTCAGCAGCAAGGTATCAAATATTTTCTAAACTATCTTTGTGTCAATAGGCCGACATTTAAACTATGAATACCACCACTTTCCTCCTCACCTGAATACCAGTGATTCATTACTTTCACTGGCACTAGAATGATTGCGCTATGGCGCATGCTGGATCTTCCCAGTGAAATAAAAAACCTGAAACACCTTAAAATTAACAAATCATTGCTGATTTATAAGCATGCTGTTCTCTTATGACACTGTTTTTACTACCACAAGGTCTTTCACCAGGAAGCCATGGAGTGTGAAGCATTTTCACCAGCAGTTGGCTGTAGCTGCATGCTCTGCAAGCATGCCATGAGCACCAGGACCTGCAGCAACATCCAGCTGCTGCCTGGCCTACAGATGGAGGAGAAAAGACACTGAGAAAAGATCTTATCCCTTCCTTTGGTTTTCAAGAAGTCCGTGAGCATCAAAAACACACAGATCTATTAACAGTAGTTTTAAGATAGGCAGTGAATAACAGTATTCATCTTGTTAACAGAAAGACTTGTCATTTATCTATAGCTGAGAGAAATTAAAAAAAAAAAAAAAGGAAAGAAAAGACATTCATATCCTTGCTGTCATCACCACTGGACTTCATATAGCTAGTCCAGTATACTGGTACATTGGAGCATGTGACAAAAAAATCCCTGTGTATACTGGTGCATTGGAGCACATGACAGAACCTCCTGTAAGTCCCCTCACACAGAAATACATTAGAGCAAGAATGGGAAACAGAGTATAAATGCAAACTGAAGCGAACATGGAAGAGGACATGAGCAAAACCACAGCCTATGTCAAGTTTCAGAATGATGGAGGCAAGAAAAGCGGGCAAAAAATACACCACTGGCAGTTGAAGAAACCACATATTTTAGGGGCTTCCCTAAGCATTTCTGATTTTTGTCAACTAAAACACACACCAGACACAAAAGATACTAAAATCTACATCAGACACAGTAGCTCTACTTTTAGTCACTTGAATAAGCCAGCACTTAGCACAACTTTCATTCCAGTAGCTGTGCTGTTCTTGTAACTGCAGGCTGCGTGTGTGGTATCACAGACACAGTCACAGGGCCATGTTTCCACAGCCATGCAGCATGGTCTCTGGGGTCTGCTGCCACGGGGACGTGGGACTCTCAAACCCTTCTGCTGAAGTTGCTCTACTCTGCATGATGAAAGCCAGACAGCGCATTCTCTGAGAAACAAACAAGTTTGTGACCTTGCCCTTCTTCCAAGGTTTATTTCACTATCTTTAATTGGTGATTGTTTACAGATTTTTAAAGATGTGTGGATCATGAATTCACGCCTATTCACAGGAGAAACAAATGCTTCACCCTCCAGGTGGGCAGTCAGGCAGAACAGCTTTCATAGGAACAGCTTTCATAGGAACAGCTGTGGAGGCCTCCACAACAGCCCAGAGCTTCCTCCTCTTCTGAGCTGGGAGGCTGAGGCTTGTCACCTTACAGGGAGCAGAGGGAATCGTGGTTCTTCCCAAGCACAGACTCCATTGGAAAAGGGGCTCACAGACATAAACCTTGCTTTTGGTTTTGCCAAGAGAGGTTGGGCCCCCACCTCCAGGAGAGATTCAGAGCCGTGTACTGCATATAGCATGAGTTACCTCCAGTAGCAGCAGGTCTATCTTGTAAAGAACACGCAGTCAACATGCCACACCCTGTTCCACGGCACTTAACGTTCCTGTGGCTTACATGGGAGCTCCAGCTACCTAAAGACCAATCCTGAGTACCTCTACCTCTTCGTATGATCCTGGCCTACAGAAACGGGTTTTGTGAATTTTAGTTCCTCAGGCATCCCTTCACGTTCTCTGTGACCAAACTCAAGCAATTTTCAGCAAACTAGAAAAAAAATGTATTAACAAATTAAGGAAATATACTATTAAACAATAATGCCGTGGAAGTAGGGTCCACAGCCTGCTTCACAAACATCTGCCAGTCAAAAGAATTAAGTACTGCAGGTACAGGTTTCTCACTTCATTGCATCACCAGATTAGGAACCCTTTCTTACTTCTCTTTCTTGTGTTTTATCTATGTTCTACTTTTTTTTGACAAAGTTATTGCCTTTACCACCCCCCGGACACAAATTTAGAATAAATAACAACAAATGCAAGCAAATATAAAAGCTGCTTAACTACAGCCTCCACAACAGGACATGAAGTAGACATTGCCAGTGAAAGCAGTGGTTGAAGAATTGTCCAGCAAACACCTCAGGGATCCAAACAAGAGTATGTAGTTATTACTAGCAGCAAGGAAAAAAAAAAAAGGCTAATGAATAAACATCATCCAGCTTTTATAAGCAACTTCAACTTTTATTTTTGCAGAGAAAACAGTAGAAGAAACAGTATTCAATTTTTGGGGTGTTAACCTCCTGTTGTACTGTTTCTCCACTGTTTGATAACCCTTAGGATCTTCTATTTACTAAATTTATATTACTTTTCTTTTTTCCTCTCAGCAAGCCTACAGAGGACTGACTTCAGTCAGGAAAGGTATTGGATACTTGTCTGAGTGCATACAGAACTTGTAAATTCATATAGCAAAGGAGGGAAGGGACCCCAAGCACCTTTTCTAGCGAAACTGGAACACTGCCACTCTGGTAAGCAGATCCTATCCCTGCTTACCACAGTGGATCTATGAAGTCACTTAAACCAGACTTTTGACAGGTGTCCAAACAGCCCAAGTTCCTTATTTTTGAAGCTTCCAAATTGAGAAGTAAGAGATGATTTGCAGAAGTAAAAAGTACAAAGAACTGCAGCTAAGAATGACGGAAGCTTTGAACATATCAAGAGATTTATAAAGCCAAGTCTGCAGCCCAGTGTGGGAAGCAACACTCCCGCAGCTGGCAGAGCTGGTGACTTTGCTTTGGTCTGCCTTTGCTTTGTCTGTTGCTGAGTGACCACTGCAGTTTCAACAGAAAAAGATACTGAAGTAAACTCACTAGTAATTGCAAAGCATTTTTTCTCCCAGGTAACCACACTAGAGATTCCTACAGCCCAAGTTAAACAAGGCCTAAAGCCACACAGTGAATACAGAGGATACAACAAAGGGTTTAATAAAAATATATAATCTTTTCTTGATTTTTTTCCTAATTGAAAGGAACACAACTGCACTTTTTAGAATCAAAACCAGTTACTGTGCAATAATGGGTATTTATACTCCTCTCTTGAGACACTCAAAAATTGTTTTTCATCTCTTTAGACATAAATGAATGAAGGATTGATTCAGCATTTTTTTTTCCTTTCTGTAAATCTCTATTTATATTTAGGGCCCAAGCCTCTTCAGCTTTGACATAGCTTTCAGTTACCCATTTCTTAATGATGGCAGAACTTGCTCGGTAGTGAGAGTGTATTGCTACACATCACCCAACTAAAAGACACTATCCAGATCTGTCAAGTAAATGCTGCAGCTTCTCCCCTGTTAATCCAGAGTCTCCGATTACAACAATTCAGGTAGGTACAGCCAAAAATATCCAGAAATTGCCTTTGAGTCAAAGCAGGAAATCGTATTTTACAAACTAATTAGAAGGCGACAATACTCGAAAGTGATCTCTTTAATACCTTCTCTGATTTGGCCTATCTCCTCAAAATTTAAACATTTTATTGAACCTCCAACAAACCCTGTAAGCGTATCTAATGTGAGCAAGGTAAGAGTTATTCCTGGATTAACAATATTTTCCAACGTGCAGAGGCACAGAATACTTAACTCTAAACACCACTGAGATACTTAAACGGCAGCAACAATTGCCGAGGCATTCAAAATATCCTCGTGCAGGGCAAGGTTCTGATATAGACCATGCCAGTGCACGATTCCGGGAAGGGCTCCAAAGAAAAAAAGAAATCAGCTGACTTCATGTTATCGCATGAATAAAACACCATATTCGCCTTAGAGAAGGTTCCATTTGTTGTTGAAACAGAGAGCAAAAGAGATTTATTGGTTATTCATACCAAGCCTTTCACACTGATAGAGCTCCATGGTAGAAAGGCCATTCTTTGTTCTGCAGAGAGGATTACCTGTAAGGCCATGGCAAGTGTACAGCAGCAAATGATACAGTTTTGAACTAGTTTATCCTATGTTTCAGTCAGCAATTAAATGAAATCTTAATATATTTCATAAATGGTCAAGGTTTTCCTGTGTACAAACCTGAAAACCAAACCACAAGTCATAAATTCAGTGTAACTACCTTTGAATTTTGTGCTGTTGAAGCAGTATTTGAGGACTTACATCACCTTTAGGGTATTGCTGTCCAGTGTTCATATAATTTGTAGTTAAATCAGAACACTGAAAAAATATTGAAAACAGGGCAGTTTGTTCTGCAAAACCCTAGAAAACACTGGAAACTTCTATGAGGTTCTACATGGATGTATTTATTTTAAAACTTAAGAAGAATGCTTTTCTAATATTCCCAAATTGAATAAATTCTTGTTTTGACCAATGATTCCTCTAGTGACCAAGGATTCTTTCTAGCTCCTAATATGCTCTAGAAAAAAACAGTAGCCTGTACAATACCCTGAATAATCACACAACATAATCTGACATAGCTTTTTAGAGAATGTTACTAAAACCTTTTGCATGGTATAGTGATAGACTTCTGTGGGATATCTAACAGAGTTTCTTAGGAAAACAGATAATCCCTGCAGTGAACCAATGGGGACAAGCACTGGAAGGAGGGAAAATTAAAGAAACAATTACCTGTTTTGAAATTAAAAAACCCAAAACACAGGTTCTGTATCCTTGTTAGTTATATCATGTTATCTCTAATGAAATCAGTTAGCAGCACCAGAGCAGTAAATCAGACACCTAGTGTTGTGACAGGCTGTCACCTCTCCCATAGAAGCACGTAGTGTTTTATCTGATAAGGGCCATAGCACACAGTTATTTTTTGGTGCCTTCAGATAAAAATGCAACAGCTCCGACAATACAGCAACATCATAGAATTACTGAATTCAGACCATCAGACTTGCTAGCAGAACTGTGCTGAGAAGTTGAAAGAAGAGCTGATAGACTTCCTGAGATGAGTAATCTGGCAGTCAGGAAGATGCAGGACCTCCCTCCACTGCTTTATGCTTCTAACAGTGCAGTTCCAGGAGCTGCTTCTGAGTCAGAAGCCAGTTCTGAGTTATTGTTAATATGTTTCTTGTAAGCAGAAGTGCATGTTGATACAGGAAAAGAAGTAGAGGTCAGCTTCAGGTATGCACATGATTATTTAATAATTGTATCTCATTATAGCTCTCAAATAGTTTATATCTTCTTTGGGACTGAAAACCTACTTAAATGTGGGTTTTTAGTGCAAGTCTGCTGTACTTACTGACACACTATGAAGTGCTGGTTTGATATTACCAAGGCCAAAATATGACTGCCACAATATTAACATTATTAGCCATAAAATACACCTTCTCCCCTCCTACGATTACAAATCCTTCTAAGAACCAGTTTTTCTGATTCATTAGGTATTGTCTTGTTCTAATGACAGGTCTTGCAGAAAGCTACTTTCCAATTAACGTTTTTGAAATGTTCACCTTAGTAACTTCTGTACGTACTCAACAGACACATTCTGGTTTAGTTAAGTGTTTTAGAAAAGACTAGGAAGTTATTATTTTGCAGGCTTATTCAATGCTAGCAGCTATAGCCAGATCTACACATGACTGTGATTTATCAGACCTTCCTTGATCCTCCACATCATACGGAGCTGACCAGACTATTCCCCCCCCATTATTGTGGAACCCCGATCCTGAAGCTCAGTTGCCTCATTTCACTTTCCTACTTCCTTAACTCCACTGCATAATCCATCTGTGATTTAAATAAAAGCAAGAGAGATCTTTCACTAAAGGGCTGAGTTACCTGTTCAGTACATGCACACGATTATAGTCATACTGGACTGCCCCCAAAAGCTGTAACGCAGCAGGGGACAGCACACGGGCTTTGGCCCCGCACTGACAGGACCGCAGACTGCTGGTACCAGCTGAAGTCCTCAAACCAGAGGTGCAGGTGTGTGTCATCTTTGTACCTGTAGTTCACCTTTCTCTCCACTATTGTTTCCTTTCCTTTCTCCTGTCGCCAGCAGAGCAGGCATCTTAAAACTCTGGACAAAAGGCTCTGGCTCCACCGAGGAGTTTGGCTCCTCACGCCTGAAGCTTGGCCCACTCATGAAGCCCGTCTGGCCACCCTGGCCTCGGCAAAGGCAGCCGCTGGGAGCCCAAACGTGGTGGGCAGGAGGGCGGCAGCTAAGGGCACCTCAGTCATACGGACGCGAGCGAGGAAGCAGCTCTCCGCTCCGGGCCCACCAGCACCGACAACAGCTTAACTGGGGTCGGCCAGCTTTGAGCCGCAGCCAAGCCCCGAGCACGGCCCGGGTGAGGCCCAGCCGGCCGCGGCCTCTGGGCAAGGGAGAGCCCCGCGCTTCGGCCCCGCCCGGCAGGGCAGGGCAGGGCAGGGCCAGGCCGTGCCCGCCGCGGGCTCGCCCTGGGCAGGTGGCAACCCGGACCCTTTTCCCTGAAACACCTCCCGGGCCTTGGCAACCGCCGCGCCTGGCGACCGAGGTGCAGGGCCCGGCCGGCCGGCTGAAGCGGAGGATGAAGCAGGTAGAGGCGCCGGCGAGCGCTGCGGGACGGGGGGCGGCGGGCGGGCGACGGCGCGGCTCCCCCGGCCCCTCCCCGCTGACGGGCTCCCCGCCACAGGCGCTGGTAGACGACACCGAGGATGTGTCCCTCGACTTCGGGAGCGAGGAGGAGCTGGCGCTGCGGAAAGCAAAGATCAGGTAACGGCGCGGAGCGGGCCCGGCTCCGGCCCGAGGTCTCGGCGTCGCGGCGCCTGCCTGAGGTAACCGGGCCCGGGCAGCCCGTGCTGCTCCAGCGGGACTGACGCGCTGAAATGCAAGGCACTCCATTCAAACACCTAATTCCCATTTTTTACAGGGAGGGCGGTCGAGCGCTGGAACAGGCTGCCCGGGAAGGCTGAGCAGCCGCCGCCCGGGAGATGCTCAGAGCCGCGCTGCCAGCTCCAGCTGCCCGGGCTGGAGCGGGCGAGCCCGCGGCCCTGCCAGCCGCACCGTTGCTGCGAGCCCGACTGCTGGGCAGGCCCTGCGGCGTCCTGCCCCTGGAGTCAGAAACGTTACATACCCAAAGCTAATATATCACCAAAAAGAAAAAACCCACCAAACTGTATTTCTGTTAGAGCTGGAGAAGTGTAGAGCGTTCTCATCTTCAGCAAAACAGGTGCAGCGGGGTGAAGGGAAACAGCAAGTTATTTGCAATAAAACGGACATGTTTTCCTACCATGGAATGTGATGCTATGTGGGATATAGTATATCTTATCCTTGTAGCTGTACCTAAGGAAACCCAACCCATGGATCCATGTCATCTGTCAGGTTAAGCAGTCTACTCTTACATTACCAGAGGTGTCACTCCGCAGCTCTGTCCACACTGAGGTCCCAAGTGACAGAGCTGTTGTTCCATCAGTGGCTTTTGAAGAATCTCCAGTCAAACACTGTCAAGGGAAAGAAGTTTTATGTCAAGAGGAATTATACATGTGCATGCACACATCAATAATGTATATAATCAGCTTTGATTTTTATCTTTCTTCCCTTCCACCTTGCTCCAGTTTCTTTGTAGATGAAGAAAAGTAAGAGACGTTAAGCCTAACATGACTGTTATCTGAGATGTCCAAACAAGCAATCATGTAGCTGTGCAATACAATTACTCTGTTTTACTAGTGTCTGGTGAAGCATTTCTGCCCTTCCAGTGCATCAGACTTTGCATCACAAGTCAGCCATGACAAAATTAACATTATGAGAGTTTCTTTGTTTCAAGTCCTCTAGCAGCAACACACTTTTTAAATGAAGGTTTATATTTTGGTGCAGTCTTGAAGAACATAGACTAAAGGATTAAACTAAGCTGGGAATACAGTTTAGGAGAGTGTCTTGAGCATGCAAGCCACAGATTCAGTCTATGGGATCAGACTAGAGTTAGCATCAAGTGATTTAGTTAGTGGCTACTTTCATAAGGTTGGGAAAAAGATGACTTACACCATTTTTGCAGTTCATTGCAGTGCCAGAGCATTTGATCTGGAACAGTTAGAAGCATATGATTGCTTCTGCTTCAAATCAGCTGGCCAACATGATCAACCAGGGAGCCGGTTTGTTTAAAATTTGCCTAGATGTATTTGGAGCCCCAGACAGAGGTGTAAGAAGCAGCATGTAAAGTGCTGCTCTGGCATGTCTGAGCAGTTACTGGGAATGATTTTCCTGTGGTTTGTATATGATAAGAGCTGTAAGTTTCATCTGATGGCTGTGAATTAAGAAAACACATTTGTTCTGTTAAGGGAGGAAATGAACAGTTTATTTACTGGATTCTATTAGTTTCAGGATTTTTTTTTTTTTTAAAAACATACATAGGTGGGCATTTTCTGACATTGAGAGATCTGTCCACAGAGTGAGGTGCAAGTTTTGATACATCTTCATATTCCCCCGCTAGGACAAGAATCTGCATGTCTGTGTCTTGGCTAGCCATATCCTTGTGAGAGGACAGATAGTCCATCATCTCAGTAAAGTGTTCAGTGCTGTAACAGAAAACAGTACAGGAGCAGGAGGCTTACATTTTAGTAAACACTCTTCGAAGTTTGATATTGGAACAGATTCAGCATCCAAACAGCAATTCATCATCTGACTTCCAAAATGAAACACTACTTCTCCAAAGTTACATTCACATTTGTAGCACTGATATAAAATTCAGTCCACCCTGCTGTGCTTTAGGGTTATGATCTATAAATAGCTTGTACTGATGCAAGGTATCACTGGAGTCATCGACGACTCTTAGTCTTCTTGAGTAAGATCGTGACTTGATGTAGCAAGTTACTATCTGGTTTTGACAGTTCACAATATTCCCTCTGCTCCACCCACCCACCCACCCACCTGCTAATGGCAGGAAAAGCTCTTTTCACTTGAAATATCACATGTTCAGTTTTAAGTCAGAAGTTGTTTTTGGGAAGTGTGAGGTTAGCATGGGCCTGATCAGGAGTGAATATAAACTACAGCTGTGCATCATTCTTGCTTCTCCAGTAATGCCTGTGCAGTACAAGCACAATATTGCCATTGTAAAATAGATAATTACTAGAACAGTTAAGCAGCTATAGAATAATAATATTATAATAAAGATAATAACGATAAGTTAAATCTAATTATAATTTACGATAACTATAATTGTGTATGTATTATTTTATTATACACAGTAATAGAACAAATTAAATAGTTGAATAGTTAATTATGACCTAGGCCATACTACTGTTAATTGTTTACAAAGGTAGAGGAGCTTAATAAGACAATCACTGACTTAAGAAAAAAAAAAATCTTATTCAGAAGATAAGTTTTATTCACTTAGCTTCAAGGGAAGAAGTTACTTAAATGCAATAGCCTCTAGCTAATTGTCACTTTAAACAAATTAACACAATTGTACAGAATAAGTTTTTGTACTTGGCATATTACCCTAAAATTGTACTGTCTCATTATGGCATTCTCCAAACCCCCATATTACTGTGCAGGCCACTATTCCACACCATAGAGTTACTTTTTTCACCAAAACTCTCCTTTATTTTCTTATGGACAAAATTTAGTTTGATGCACAAAGCACAAGTACCTGGTGAAATTAATGAACATTCATTAGATTCTTAGATTCCCAAATCATACTCCCTCTGCAAAAGGAAGACTTTAGTTTCAGACATTACATAGGAAGAGTCATTTTGTCTCATACTCACAGCTATTTTAATTTTTTTTTAGCTTCAGAGTTCCTGTTCTTATTTCAAAACATTTCTGAAAGGCATAAGATCTCAATTCTTTTGTGCCTTGCAATGCAGATTTATTTCATGAAACAATGAGGATTTTAGGTTGCAGTGTTGAACACAACCACTACATTCCTTCATGCAGCACCAGAGAAAATGGTGAAAGACTCTAGATGTTGTTCTGTCTTGAGAAAGTTTTGGTATGAATAACGCAATCAATCTTTTAGCATTAGGTTGAAGGTTAGCTATTGGAAATACTACTGGTTTGATAATGAAGATCTGCATCAACATATGAATTAATAGCAGCTACAAACCAAAATACCACTTAGACTAGAAATCGTTGTGTTACACTACATTGTTAGCAAATACTGCAACATTCCTTCTTGGCCCATAACTCTGAGTGCTCTGTGGTTTGTTTTTTTCTAGGCACCCACTGGCCACCTTTTTCCACCTGTTTTTCCGAGTGAGTGCTATTATTACCTACTTGCTCTGTGACTGGTTCAGCAACAGCTTTGTTGCCTGTTTCGTCACTATCCTCCTCCTTCTATCCTTTGACTTTTGGTCAGTTAAGGTAAGATGACCCTGAATAATAATTACCTTTGAAAGTATTTTGTGTGCCATTAAACAAAACACAAAAGGAAATATGTATATCGACAAAAGTGACCAAGACATTGTGATCTGTTGATTTATTGACTAGCCCGTTCTAATTTAATATCTTTACATACCTTAGTTACTGTTTGTCACCAGGTTCTCTATAGCTGATGGGAGCTCTTAATATGGTGAGAAAATTGCCTTGCCCTAGGTAGATTTGTTTGTATGGTTTCCCCTGTAAAGAAAAAGAAATAAAGTAATACTGGCTTTCAGTAACGGATGCCCGGGGGTGTCCAAAGCTGTGGTACTGTGCTGAGACCCAGCATGCAGGGGCTGCAGAAGGCTCCGGGGAGCCCAGCTATAGCACTGGTGCCCTAATCATGTGTAGGCTGGCAGGTCAGGCCAGCCCAGAATCCCAGGGGCTCCACACATGGAACAAGGCTTTTGTTTTGTAGAAGTGAAGCATTGATGCATCTCCAGTGTACTAAAACCTTCCAGTATTCATCCAGGGGCAGAAATATTGTCTTAATTTGTTAGCTTGATCCCATGTAGCTTGCTTACTTATAATTAATGCTCCTCTTCTTCAGTGTGTTTTTGTTTGCCATTCTCATCTCTTACTGAGGAAATTTGTTTATTGGGGGCTTCTCCAACTAACTCACTTGGAAAAGATACATCCTATAGTTTTTAAGCTAGATCAATGTTATTGTGCTAATTATCATATTAGAAGAGAACAGGCCTCTAAATTTGTGGTAACTCATCCATCCTTAATGACTGTTGTGCTCAAGCTGGCACCTCTTTTAGAACAATTTTAGTATTTGATAAAAGAATATGATTTTCAGACATACTTGTCTTTTTTTTTTAATGTTAGTTTGACAAGTGAATTATGTAACTGATAAATGCAAATAATTGTTTCTGTCACTAGAACGTGACAGGAAGACTCCTGGTTGGTTTGCGTTGGTGGAACCAGATTGATGAAGATGGAAAAAGCCACTGGGTGTTTGAAGCAAAAAGGGTAAGCATCCTAATAATAGTCACAGGACAAACAGAAATCCTTAGGAAAGCTTGAAAAGCGGATACTAAGTCAAATAAAAGAACACACAGAGGACATTTGTAACAGTTACTGTTTATCTGGTGTCTATAGAAGATAACGCAGGCCTTCAGTTCCAAGCACGCTGGATCATTGCCCCTGGGAAGCGCTGGAATCAGCTGGTCTCACAACAATTGTCATATGTGTCACGAGAAATATTCACAGCATGGTACTATCAGTATGAAACATTTCTATTTTATCTTCTAGTGTGAAGATCTTGTAACAAACACATCTTCCCATAGCTAATGCCAACGCAGAATCCTCTTCAGGAAAGATCCATGTTGAAAGAAATGCTGAATAGTTTAAATTCAGTATTTTAAAATTAATATTTTATTCATGCTCGTGGAGTATGGTGGGGGGTAGAACTGGGATCACAGAGCATTCTGATACTGCTAGTGCTCCCCCAAACACCCTGAGTTAAAAAGCGATCAGCCAGCCCTTGGCATCACTGCCAGAGGGCAGCCTGTGCAGTAGTTCACTTTCTCCGGCTAACATGCTCTTCACAGCCCCGCTCAGGCAAGAGCCCGGGAGGACAGCACTTCAGGCGATACTCCCCCGACGTTCCTTTGAAGCTGCTTTGGCCACGGGCACAGCCTGGGCACAGAGTCCCCCATGAAACAGGCTGATCCTGCAGGCCTAGGGTGCCCTCTGGCAGCCCTGCAGCCCTCTGCAGTGAGAACGGGGCCGGCACAGCAGGGCTGCACACCCTTAGGAAGGTAACAGATGTTAACCTTTCTCCCGGAACCTAAGTGGAAGCTACGCAGAGAACACAGGCAAGCCTGCATGAAAGCAAAGAAACTAGGGCAGCTTCAGATCTTCTTCATTCTGTCAAGACAGTAAGAAGAGCTTTCTCAGCACTTAAAAGCTATGGCATCCATAAAATGACCTGCTGGCCTCAAAATGACTGGGAAACGAGCAAGCCTACTTCACCTATTACCATGTGTTAATTCTAGCCTAGAAGTACAAAGTTGACTCATCTGTATGGGCTAAAGCCTTCCAAAAATCCTGGCACACGATCCACAGCACCACAGAAGAACACAGAACTAGAGGAGATTTGTATTTTGTATTTTTGTCATCCACAAGAAATACTTTATCACGGTAAGGTCCTGGAACACTCGCAATTCTCCTACTTTCCAGAGTTTGGCATTCCCCACCTCCTTTGCCAGTACTCTGGCAACCTTTTAAGCTCTCTTGCTTTACAGGTAAATTGGCTTAAAAATATTCCAAGTCACTCACCAATGATAGCTAATTCCTGGTGTGCTGCTGATGCAACAGAGGGTTGTTCATGAAATCCCATCTTCTGCTGAGGTCTGCAGGAAGAAAAGTAATTCTTACACTTACATTCCAAACATCACAACTCCCCTCTTCCTTCTTTGAGATGACTGCAGCCTTTTGTAATCTTGCTTACCAAGTTAATTAGGTCTTTTAGGTGCAGACTTCTCAGGTGTTTTGACTTTTTCTCCTAAATAATTAGTGCTAAGGCAATGTCACTGTTGGGGAATTTGTCAGTAATTCAGGATGTGGGTGATTACACCCTCTTAATGACTCAGAACATCTGTCTTTTTCTATAACCATGAAGGCACAGAACATTATTTTCTGGACCTCTGCAACATCACTGGTTTAGAGGGTACATGAAAAAATAAAAGACACATTGTTGTTATTGCATCTTTCAGGGTCTTCTTAGGCAAGATAAAGTAACTTAACTATTTACAAGTTGGATACCATTCTCTGCCTCACGATGGATGGATAAGTGTTATTTTTAAATGGAGAACTGAAGATACTGCAAGTGAACTAAAAGACTTTTTAGTTTTCAGAGTGGAAGAGTCCACAGGGTTTTCTTTTCAAGTTGTGAATCTCCCATTTTGGAAGCTAGCACTAGTGGAGGCTGAGGTCTGAGGTTTGGAGTGAAATGTTGAATTCTGGTTTCCTAGGAAAGATCAGACCCTTCTGAACCATTATCTTTCTTTAGTTCCTTTTAAGCATTATGATAACATGAGAACACAGATAGAACACGAATAGAGCACCACCAATAATGATGCCTCTTCCAGAGAGATGCCATCAGTTACTACGGTGTCCAACACCAGTATTACAGAAGAGGCATTTTTGAAGCCACAGTTCTTAATTTATGGAGTAACAGTGGACTTCATAAACAAAATCAAAGTATTAGTTTACAGGATAGAAAAATAAGCTTCACACAAGATTTAAATTAAGCTAAGATACTGCATGTTTTTAGGAAAATGCATGGAAATGGACACTGTTATGAGAATTCTACTGTCTGAACTGGAAACAACTGATAAATCCTATGGGGGATCTTTCAAGGTTCCTTGTTAGCACTCGCATAGCTCATTGCAATTTCCACATTAGATACCACAGCTTCTCCAATCCTGGACTGATTCTTTCCCCCATACTTTTGATTTGTGTACAGGGCACATGTCAAATCTACAGCACAGTCACGGAAGTACTCTGACGTTCTGCTTGTAACGCAGTCTCCTGGTTCACGCTTCTCTAAGGCCTTGGCCGAGTTTGTATCTAATGTCAAAGTTAACTTAGTAGTTCTGAAATTTACCAACAATTGTCAGTGTAACAGAACTCTGACTTAAAAATGCTACTGATCTGTAGTGTTATTGGGAACTATCATTGACAAAAGGAATAATTATCTCATTTAATTGTGAGCAGAGGCCAGAACACTGTGAAAAGAAACTGCTGCCCTGTAGAGGAGGGCAGAAGGCAGAAAACTTGGCATTAGCTACTTCTCTTACTCAATCTTCTTTCTGTGCGTATAATAAGTGAAATTTATATAAAGAAGTAATTTTGTCCATTCTTCCTCCTCTGCTGATTTGTTACTGTGGATTTTGTCTTCGTGACTAGTAGTTTCAATATTTTTCCTTCTAGGTGCCTACAATAGCTGCCTCAACTGAAGCTGAAGCTCGAATCTTTTGGCTTGGTCTCATTATCTGTCCCGTTATTTGGACAGTGTTTCTCTTTAGCACCTTGTTCTCCTTGAAGCTGAAATGGCTGGTAAGTCTGGGGGTACTGAAGGACCTGTGGCTGACAGACAGTGTTGGTAGAGGGAAACCCCAGATCTCTTAGTTTTACAAAAGTCTTTGAACGAAATCTTCCAACAGTACAAAAATTTCACTAACAGCTTCAAGAAATCATGGGAACTTTTCTGTAGTCGAACCCTGCATTCTGGAACAGATTTAGCCCCGCTTCTATTAGATTATTTGGTGTCAGCTCCTTCACCTAAGAACCTTAAGTGGTCGGCAAAATTATGAACTTCTTTTTAACAGCAGCAACTTAATTTCCCCAAAGTTATTTCAGTCAAAGGAAGCTAATAGGAGAGGACAAAAAATGCACCAGTGATGCTGGTTTTCAGGTTTTCACATCTCCTTGGGACTTGAATGGTATTTGGTCTTAAAAGCAAGGAGTTTAAATCTCTGGTACCATTCCCTTTTGAAAGAACCAGTATCATAGTGCTTAAAACCTTGATAAATTGAACTGTGAATATGTATTTTATAATTATTGTATTTACAAACCTCTAGGGAAAAACATACACATTTCTCTAAATACAAGAGAAGATTTACCCCATATAATGCATTACGTTAAGACATTTTTGTCTATGAAACTTCCACATTTTCCCCTGTAAAATTAAGTACCATAGAAATAATTTTGTCAAGTTCCTAGCCAGGCTAAGTTCAATTTCTTAATTAATTTTGAAAAAGATAAAAAGTGTCTTGGACATGCGCAGCGACATAACCAGTAACAGCCAAGATTATATTTTATTATGAAATGAAACAGGAAATTCAGCTATGGGTATCAATCGACTGCAAATCATTAACTCTTTCTAGTCCCCAAAATAGCAAAGCCAAAGAAGCGATAGCTACAGTTAAACCAGCAGTCTTTCTCCTGGGTTCCACCTTCATTTTTGAAAACCAGAGATTGTTTGCTAAGCTAAGGGCTGGCTGGAGAAGGAAGCCTAACTAGCATTAGAGGCAGGTTCCTCTGGTGCTTGTAAAAGGCAAATTACACAAATAAAAATACAACAGCTTTCAGGAAATTGTTTTTTGAGCCTAAGGAAAACCATTTTGGTAAGTTACTTCCTCAGATGGCTTCTGCCTGCTCTAAGTGTGTAGCACCACAAAAAGATCTGATTATTTTCACTGCCTGTCAACACTAGATCTTAATTCATATCTACTGATGAAAATCTCTTTGTAAATCTCTAAGTTGCAGGATTTTATTTGTATATAATAAGGTGTTTGTCAGCTAAACAAGCCTGCAGGTTTGCTGCCTCTGGATACAAAACTTTTAGATACAAATCAGGCTTTTAAAAAGTGAAATGATTATGGAATCAGTTGAATAGGTCCTTTTTTGAGTAAGTGCTTTTAGGAAAGTAATGAAGTCTTTCAAGGTAGAGAGTGACAAAACAGATTTGTATCAGGGTTTGGATAATTTAGCGAGGAATTCTGCAGAGAGGAACTGTTGTGTTTAACATTGACATGGCTGGATCTCTTTGAAGGTCATTTATTACTGGAAGGAATATCCCCCTCTTACAGTATGCATGTATCTGTAAATGGTATGTACACATACATACACACACACACACGTCTATCTATAGTCTACACATACAGCCTATATATAGCAGTGTATTTGTCCCATCCGAACTTTTGTTTGTCCACAGGCTCTTGTGATAGCTGGGATCTCCCTTCAGACTGCTAATTTATATGGCTACATCCACTGCAAATTAGGGAGACAAAAAAGCACCAACAGAGTAACTTCGAGGTTTTTTCTCACAGCAGATGTTCCCAAGAGTAAGTACTGAGTTGGTCTGTCAGCTACAGCCCACGAGGTGTCATGTACTGACCTGCCTCATGTGGTTGGCTTTGGCTCTCCCCAGGTCTTAGTTCCTGAGATAACTCCTGGCAGGGCTATTTTGACTCTGCAATCAGCCTCTCCTGCAGAACTCACTCAGAGGGGCTGCACCCCATGTCTCTTTGCCCTGGGTTCGGAGCCTGCTGAAGCTTCACAGCTGAGCTGCTTCCAAGGCCCGTGAAGAATGTCCTCTCAGTGACATCCTCAGAGGGATGCCTTCTGAGGTATCGCAGTGCCTCTGCTTAGGCACAGCTGGGACAACCATCTTCAGCCCCCAGGCTTCCACCAGGCTCTTCCCTGCTGCTTAGGAAAGATTCCTACAAGCTAGGGTATGCTAACACCCATCTCCTGCATCCTGTGCTCATTCTACAGGCCAGACGAGGAGAATTTCAGAAGACTGCACTGAAGAACATGGGAAGACAGGCACTAATCAAATAAGGAACTGAAAGGATGAACAGTAAAACCACTCATTCATGAAAACTGTTCTTCATATAAAGATATTTAAGTAAAGCTCTTCAAGAATTACACCTGCATGAAATAAGGATTTTATGTCATTTGTGCTTGAGTCTTTAGATTCTGTAAGGTTTAGAGCCTTATTACTTAAAGTTCCACCAAAAAGCAGTTTGTACAGCCACAAAAACAATGCTTACAGGCACCCTTCTTTAACAAAAGAATCTGTCACCTGAAACTGCTGCATTATCTCAACCTAGATTTAGAATGTGATCAAAAGAAAATACTCATTTAATTTTGGAACTAAAATCCACAAAATCAAACTGCCTTTCCCTCTTGTACACAATACTGATTTCTCAAAGCTTTGATTCCTCAATAAAAAGAGGAATGACAATCACAAAGGGCCTCTTAAGTTAAAGATACTGAACATTTATTTTTTAGTGTTGGGGCTTAGGGCCAGGCAGAAGAAAGAAAAAAAGTCACGTAGCACGGTCACACAGTGGTTGCGTGAAGCAGCCAGTTATGTACTAATAGTTAAAATATGTTAATTTTATTCTGATACCTGTAATAAATAAAATATTCTACTATAATTAACTTGCATAATCTCTAGTAGGTTTTTATTTATAAAGTGATACCAGTTCTAAGAAAAAGAACACTACACCAAATTTCACTCTACCTCTAGACCTTTTCCACTGAAAGGGAAGATACTGAGATGATGTTACCCAGTAAGGCAGAGCAGGCATTTTGATTCATCCTAGCGCAGAAGGCAGGACAAAGCCTACTCCATGTGCAGAGCAGATACACTGGGTACAGTGCCCCAACCGTATTTTATGTTCAACTTTCTAAATGTTGTCTATGTGTGTCTTCAAACACCAACTTCACATTCAGGTTATTAGTACCATGATGCGGGTGCAGATTGCACCTATGTAACAGAAATGAAGACTCAGTTTTATAGTTTTCCAGCAAGCTGTGACAAGAATCTGGAACTATGGAAAAAAACAAGGCAAGAACATTTATATTAAGAATTTATTTGCAATATACAAAAAGAATACATTCCTTCTATTAAAACAAGGCATAAGTTACTTTTCTATAATTAAACATGAACTACATTTTTATTCCATTCATACATTAGATAATCTTTTCTTCTTGAAAATGGTGGTCACAGTATTCCTGAATTCCTGCAAAGACACAGAAAAAGTTAATATAAATAATATTGCAGTTGCACATCGGGAGTTAGTTACTGCTGCATCACTGTCCCCTGTTGGTACAAGTATTACAAGCTGCACCTTTATCTCAGTGAAAATGGCTTTGGGAATTTCCCATCTGTTTCTATTTTGAAGCTGCACATCCCCAGCTCTTTAGGTAGTTTTTTGTATGTTTTTTTGTGCAGTTACAGTTAGGGGTGGAGGCTGTAATTAGCCACCTGTACTGCCCTCGGCTATGGTGAGCATACCTCCACCTGCCTGCCGGGGAACTTCAGAACAGCCTGTGAAAGCAAGTAACACACCCACAGCTTTTCTGAAAATGATTGAAGCCAAACATTGAAACCACTTATTAAATACAAATTTGTTGCTGCTTTCAAAGCCTGTCACAACTGATGCCTAGGAGAAGTGAACACGTTACTTGCATCTGTGACTTTCATAACTGCTAAGCACATCTACTGGATTTATTAGCTGTGACAGAATAACACAATTCTGTTGGGCACCTTCGTACACTGCAGCAGTGTCAGAACCGAGAGGATGCATTTGCACAGTGATTTTTAGACTTACTTTGAATGATATTCCTGTAAGAGGATGTTGCTGGAGACTCAGGTGCTTCAGACAAGAAAGACTGGCCTTTGTCACAACTTTTTCCTTGAAGGACAGGAAAAAGCATAAAAGCAAAGCAATGGGAAAAGATGAACTTTTCTTTATTTTACCCTTTATCCCACTACCAGCTAGAGCCACTCGCAGCTTAAGAAGTCTTTATGTCAGTGACGTAACTAGAACCACAGCTTACAACTCTACAAACACTACTAGCAGAAACCTTCAGTCATTATGTTGGAAGTACTGGCCTGTTCTTTGATGTCATTAAATGAAGTATTAATTGCCAACAGCTAGTGGGCAAGGATCCAAGCGTTCTCCCTAGCCACAATGGAATCTCGGTGGTGCCAGTGAAGCTAGAGCACTAGTTTTAATGCTTAACGTCTACAAGATATTATTCTTCATAGTGGTTATGACTGTATTCAGTCTACGCTTCAGGTGATTACACCAAGGAGAAAGACCCATTGTACTTCGACTGTGGTTACACAGCTGAAAAGATGCATAATCCAGGCTGAATCAAGATTAAGGAAATTATCCCAGCACTTTCCTCTTTTCACACCACGCTGTGTCACAGTTCTGGCAACTCTTGATTCAAAAAACATGTTCTATTTAAAAGTGGATATTTACCTAAGAGACAAAATGTTTAATATTCTAATTTATCAGTGCCCAAGTCAGGGTTTTCTAGTAATAACATCAGTATAGGTGGAAAAACTTGTTTTAAGCGTAGTGCAATACCTATTTGAGGATCGAGAGGCACTTTACCCAGGAGGGAAACATTTAAGTTCTGGCACATCTTCTCTGCACCTCCAGTAGTTGGCGGAAAGATCTGAGATTCTTTCTGGGACAACATGAAAATCAGAGTTAAAATACTGCAATTGAGAACAAGGCATTTTTGGAGCAGTATTTTCTATACAAACAACGTTAGGATCAGAAGTGCACAGAGAGCCTTACCTTACACTTTGGACAAATAAAGCCGCTCATATTTTCCACAACACCTATGATTGGCAGCTTTACTTTATGGCAGAAGCTGATCTCCTTCCGCACATCCTGAAGAGATACTTCCTACAAACATAAGGAAACATCGCTACTTTGACTGCAATGTTCCGTTGCTGAACCCATTATGTTACATCCTTAGAGCTATTTTAAAGGAAGTTCATCAGGAATTATTACTGCTCTCTTCATATTTTGAGAAACATAAACCTGCGTAATGTGCCCTAGCAACAATTCTCTGAGCAGCGACAGAACCACAGTTCTAGCTGATGGAGTGTGGTTTGGTTTTGAAATCTGAATTGACTCTAGCAAAGATTCAGCCATATTTATGGTTTATCTCTGTCTTTAGTTCTTTAAACATAACTTTTTCACATTTTTGGATTAGAAAGAGACTCCTGGTATTCTCAACACAGCAAGCGAGGACAAGAACCACCAGGCTTACACTCGTTATCTCTTTTCAAATGAAACATGAAATAGCTTATCATCCCCTCAGACTTCTCACATATATACCTGACCTCATTGTTTTCCCGTTCCCTGCTCCTGCCCTCACCACCTATCTGATACTGCTCTCACCACTTCACTTCCTTTACTCTTTATTCTTTCAGCTGTTGTAGAAATACTGTGTGTCTTTGATCTCCTGCTCCATTCCAAACCAGGCATTAAAACTGTGTATGAATTGGATATATTTTGAGTTTCAGCTCTCCAGGGGCTGATTTTTCTTTTAAAAATGCACATCACAAAGTTGCCTGCTGGAGGCAACAATCTACTTCACATGGTGTCAAACAGTGCACACCTCATCACTTAAAAACTAACCTTCTTACTGACTTCTCAACGGTAAGCTGTTGGTGAGTAAGTTACGGATTCACTATGATGTTAAGTCTAACCTCAAAGAAGGATGTGAAATACCTCATTTCCCTTCACCACACAGATCATGACAGCTTTTGACTGTGAACTGCTCAGTTGTTTAGTGACCCGCTCAGATCCCCTACTCGTCTGAGACACCCAGCTACCTCATAAACCAGTCAGCTGCAGGCACAAAACAACAAAGTCAACTCTCTCTGGTTCTTTCTCTGAAGTTAAGAGACTCTAACCCAAGGACTGGCTTTAGCTGCCAGAATGCTTCTATCAATAGAAATTAAGTTCTCATACCTGAGGAGTAGTGATTATAACAGCACCATCTATGTGTGCTGCACTGAGATACTGCACGATGGATAAGTGCTCATCCGATGTTCCTGGAGGTGTGTCTACAATCAGGTAGTCGATTTCACCCCAGTCCACGTCACGAAGAAATTGTTTGATCAACCCTAAAAGAAAGGGTAAGAATGAAGAAGAGAGAAAAAAATACCTCCCTATATTTCAAATTTCAGAGTCTACTTCAACTTTTATGGTCTAGGTGTACGGATTCTTCTGACTTGTCAACTTAAGTACAGTAATGTTTATTTTGCCAAAGCTTTAAAATAATAATAAAAAATTTACAGCATTTGACCTTCTAACCTCATCAAATGAATATGCTCAACGAAAGAAAACAAGCACTCACTCATTTTCTCCTATAGCTTACTATGCTATATTTACGTTACTAGTTAAACAAGCTCATGACATTAAGTCTTTCAAGTACATGAATTATTGTTGAAAACACTAGATACACACCATTTTTTTTTGGTCCTCTCCAGATGACAGCATCATCAGGACTACTAAGCAAGAACCCAACTGACATGACACCTAAGTTTTCTTCCACATACTAAAACAGAAGTAGAGAGCACATAGAACAGTGAGACACCAACTCAAAAATTAGATTTTTATAGATAAAGCAGTTAAGGTAGAGGAAGTCATTAAGAAAACAAAGGCAGAGAACCTTATCGTCTCTTTTATCCAAAGGACATGAAAACCAGCAAGTTTTGTGCAATGCTCACCAACTATGTTCACAGACTGAAAATAAATCCAGTTGCAGTAACATTGACAGTGATTTGTGAAACAACCGGAGACAGTGCAAGGATAAAAGCAGCTTTCCCTCTCAGGATCAAAGTGTCTTTTTAACAGCATACACACTGCAGGTGATCTTTAGACAACTAACTCTCCTCAAGAACATCTCCTGCGTTTTCTAAAGATTACTGAGCTGCTTCTTGGGTGTCAGATACTTTTTGCCATGATAGAAAAGGTGACATACTATACAGCCACACGATAACCAAAAATAACTTAAATTTATTGATTTTCTTACTGTACTGTGGGTTTTAAACAAGAGATACCTAAAATAATAAAACTATTTTAGAAAAGTACTAGTATTATGATTAACAGAAGAAATTTAACACTCGGATCTATATAGCCTATATAAACATAGCTCTATTTCTATAGATTCTGGATATTTACATATCTCTCTCTCCTTTCACCTTAGAAGAGGGTGCCCAACCCAAACAAACTTTCTGAAAGTTACATCAACTTACCACTGGAGACCACCCAGAACCACTCTGATGAACCTGGAAATTGAAGTGATACGTGAAGTTACATAAGAAATAAATACAGACAGTACATAAAACACAAACATAAGTCAAAACTGGGTAAACAGGCATCCTGCCTATAAGTACAACACTGCTTTATTGGAGCAGCTGAGTTAAAACTGCAGAAGGGCCAGATGTCCATCAATAAGTCAAGCAAAACTGTTCAACCCTTTTGCAAGAAATTGACCCATGACTTTATGTAATATATATACACAGACAATATTCTAGGGCTGATAAAGTGCATCGTGCTGACATTACTGAAGTTTTAAGTAGTCACAAATACGTGGTCAATATGCAGCAAAAGGTGGTATGCAGCACTGGTCCTCCTGAGAGCAGACACCTTTTTTTACAAACTAAATTACACCAAACTTCTCCATCTCACTTTTATTTCCCTACCCACTGCCACATACATTTCCCAATAAGCAGTCCTTTTAGAAACTTTTAAATCTACAAAACCCTAAAACGTTAATGAAAAATCGAGCAGAAACCCTTTAAACAATGTGTTCAAGCATTCACCTACCTGTTCTCCTTCTAGACCCATCATTTTAGGGATTGATGGCCCACAGATATCTATGTCCAGCAGAGCAACCTGGAAAAGAAGCAAACCTGCCCACCCCACTGGAAAGATGCTTGCACAGGACTGTCTCCAAACACTGTATCATGCAATGAAAACACTCCAGCGCGCTTGGTACATGAAGTAACTTCAAACCCTTAAGGAGAAGGGGAACGTGCTAGTGCAGTCATTCCCCTGCACGTTTATCGCAGGGGTGCCGCAGGGCAGGAGCCCAGGGCCACTGCCCGCAGATGCTCGCCCCTGCCAGCGGCTTCGGGACCCCCCGCCTCCCGGCTTCAGACGGCTGCGGCCAGCCGGCCCGCCCCGCGCAGCCCACCTGCTTGGCCTCGTCTGCCGCCAGCCCGTGCGCCAGGAGGGCGCTGAAGGTGCTCTTCCCCACGCCGCCCTTCCCGGAGAGCACCAGCACCGTGTGCTTCACGCCGCGCAGCCGCTCCCGCAGCTCCGCCGCCTCCGCTGCGGGGCGACACGGCCGCGGTCAGACCTCGCCCCCCGCAGGAGCCCCGCCCCGCCCCGCGTTCCGCAGCGCCCGCCACCACAGGGCCTCCCTCACCCGGGTCCGGGGCGGCGGCGCCGCCAGCGCAGAGCCTCTGGTTGGGGCATCCCTGGCAGGCGGCTGCCCTGCCCGCTTGGGCGCTGCTGGTCCCCGGGCAGTCTGCAACGGACAACGAGAGCTGGAGCACGAGCACCGGCGACGACCCGCCCCAACATCACGGCAGCGCCGCAGCCCCTCACCCTCAGGCCGCGGCCCGCCCGCCGCCTCAGCCATGGCGCTGCCGCTGCGTCACCTCCGCCGGGCGCGAAAGAGGCGGGGCCACGAAAAGGACGCCCGTGCCGCGCGCGCATGCGCTGGAGGTCCCCGCTGCCGCCAGGGGGCGCTGGCGACAGGGCCGGTCTTGCGCGGGGCTGCGGCCGGCATGGGCCGCACTGCTGCTCGGCTGGGGCGGGATCGGGCCGGGGGGAAAGATCCGCTCCGCGCACCGCCCTGCTGACAGCCGCCTGCTGTCCCCGCCCTCTGGAAGGCCGGGGAATGCGAGGGCAGCCTTGGTCCCTGTGACCGGCAGCTGTGCGGGCCTTCCGCTCAGCCGGGCCGAACACCGGCCTTGGCAAAGGGCTGGCACCGGCGCCCGAGAGACCGGCGCAGCGCTCCGGCACCTCAGCGGAATGGCAGTCCCCGTTGACAGCAGCGTGGCTGTAAAGCTGCGTTGCCGTTTCTCCGCTAGAACGGCATGAGACGGAAGCCATTGCCAGCAGCGCGGCAGCCGCCCCTCGAGCGCTAACCGTCGCTGCGTGTCCAGGGGCGGGCCAGCGCTAGGGGAGCCGCACTCCCAGCGCGGGGCCCGCTGGGCTTACAGCCCCTACAGCGCTGAACCGCTGCCGAGGAAGGGACTGGGGACTGATAAGCTCCACTTCTGCGTTTCGGACGGTTTTTACCCAGGAGACCATGTGTCATTCCAGGAAAATCATGCCTGTATTTCATACAATTTTGAATGTATTAATTTCTGTACCTTGCTGGTGGACAAGTTCTATTCATTTAATAGGTACATTTGTTTGGAGGATTATTCTACCTTAAGTTGGCCAGTCGATTTCTGAGCAGTCAGATGGCCACTGTATTTGGTATGTAAAAATTAATGAAATAATAAATTAATTTTCCAAACCAAGGAAGTGTGCACCAGCTTGTGATGTAATCTGGACATTATTACTGGCTACCTTATCCCGATCACTGCTCCTTTTCTGTCTCTCCCATGGCTGTTCAGAGCGTTGCCTTGTCCTCTCTGCCATTCGTAACGTCTGAGAACTGAATTCCAGATTGCAGACATGGGTGGTCAGTCCTCGTACAGCTCTTCGCCCCAGCATGAGCTGACAGTACACCTGACTAAGAGCTCTGTGTAAACTGCAACTGTAAAACTGAATCACCTAAAGAGGCCAACTTAGAATCCCCAACAGGGGACACCTTACCAACGTTCAGCAAAAGACAACTCCTGCCTCAAAATGCTTCCAGTCTATAGAAATGAGCACAAAACCACGGAACCATATTTAGTCTTAGGAGGAAAATGATTTTCCAAGACCTTTGATGATCTTTTCACCCTCTCTTCATTTTCCCATTACCTACATATGAAGTTCTCACTGTTATGATTAAAAAAGTGCAGAGTCCCAGCCGTTACAGGAGCAGTAACTGCCATCTGAACCGCGGTTACATGAGTAAAGCTTTGGTGTTCACAATAAGGCATTAAATGGTGTAACCACTTTGCTTTGGAAAAACGCACACAACACATTCATGTCCTTTAACGTTTTCAGTTTTTCTCCTGAAGGCACGTATAACAGGTGTGAGCCTCCAAACTACAGTCCCTCTTGTCATGGTTCCTTCCTGTGAGACAGACCATCTTACTTCTGAGGCAGGGCCCATGAATTCTAGTTTAAAAACTACTGATGGTAACTTAAGCTGGAGAGAAAGGCAGATCGAGGCAGTACGTTTGGAGGAACCGTGAGTGAACCAGCACATTGCCTGCTCACAAAGCCTCCTGTTACTTCGGTTGAGGGTGCTGTAAAAAGGGTATTTTTCCAATTTGAGCAGGAGTCTCAAGTATTGCCATTTCTAACTGATTAGTCCCAAAACTTGATTGTTTTAACATACGAGGGTTGAAGTTACTGTTTAAGGGGGTCTCGCCTTGGAAGCAATATCTAGAAAAGAGCATCCGGTAATGTTTGGAAAGGTAGCAGCACACCCTGGTGTTAAATCGGTCTTTTAAGAGGAAAATACTGCAAAGTTGTGTTTTTATGAACAGTCTCCACTTTAACAGCTGCAAGCATAACTGTCCACCTACAAAAAAAAACCCCTAAGGTTTTTGAGGAGGTTGGCCTCTGTTTTCTGGTCATTGATAAAGAGGCTATTTCCCATTTTTAGTATTTACCTCAGGTAAACGCTCATCGCCACTTGATACATGTACAACTTCTGCACTCATTGCTCTGTAATCATCTTCTGTGGAAAACTCATGAAAAAAATTTTATGTGGAAGTGTGCCCAAATGTTTAAGCAAATTCAAAAGGCTGGGGTGGGAGGAACGGCCAAGTAAGGTATATCTGAGAAATTTATACTGTACCTGCCTGAAGAAAAATTTGGCTCTGTTTTAGACCACAGCTCAGTACAGCACTTTAGGTCTGTGCTTCCTTTCGAACATATGGATTAGATTCACTGATGTCAGCACATTTTAAACTGAGGGACACGTTCAAATATTTTTCTTTTGGAGCCAATAGATCATTACCTATTCATGAGGTTATAGAGAACACTCCCCACAAAAAGCGCTAAAAAGGAAAAGTAAATCTCTCCCTCAGCACCCCTCTTACACCGAGCCAGCAAGGGCTCTTCGTGCAGGGGCATCTGGGCAAAAACCAGGCTTTGCAGTGTTTGAGTGGGGCTGAACTCAGCGGTGAACTCTGCCAGCACTCTTGCAATCTCTCATGCTCAGGATTAACTTTACCCTCCTGGGCAGCTGCTGAGAATTAATTCCAGCAGTTATTGCAAGAGGAAAGTTTTTTGTGTGCGTCAGCATTTGCAGTTATCAACCCTACCCTGCTTGTACACCCCAGTCTGGTGCCTGTCCACTGTGGGTGGCTCCACTGCACTTAGATTTCTATATATTTTAAACACCAGGAGAAAAAAAATTTAATTTACCATGACCATTTATTTAAAATTAACTCCATTTTTTTTAGCTGGGTTGTAGTGTCATGCTAGCTTTCCGAGACAAGATACGCTGTAATGTAGTGCATATATATACATACATATTTTATTTCCCCAGGTTGAAAAAAAGGTTAACAAGCTGTTTCATAGTTACGTATCTGGAGAAGAAGGAATGATTGCAATTGTCTTGCATTCAACCTAGAAGAAATCTGTGCTGATCTAAGGACTCTTAGGATAGTGAAATACAGTACCTAATCACCAATCATTGTTTATGTTCACAATTCTTGGCGGGTCACAGTGCAATTTTAGAGCACTGGATTTCAGAAACAGGGTTTTTTTTGCCAGATAGGCCAGAATGCTGAAAGGAAAAAATTAGAGAAGTTATCTGAGAAGTTACTCAACATTTTAAACTGGAGAAAAATCATCATCAGAGGAAGGTCTCTCCTATCTTTTATACTTTTTATGGAAGATGAATACAGCTGAGGGGAAGAGCAAGGCCCAAGAGCTACAGGGCTTTTTTGTCCATTTGGACCAAACCATCTGCAGAGCTCACTAGACATCGTAAGAGGTGACTCCTGGAGTCTGTGTTTGCATTCAGGCGGCTTGTCTGCACTGCTGCGTTTCCCTGCAGCCACTAACTGATACACGTGAACCACTCAGAAGTAAAACTTTTATTTCCTGTCACTCAGGGTAAGGTCACTGCAGGTAAACCTACCCACCCAGCCGGAGCCAGCCTTTGGCAAATCCCTCTGCACCATAACCAAATCGTCTCACGTTGTGTCTGGACCTCTGGGTCCCCCGTGCCACGGCGCTGCTCTGCAGGGGAAAGCACTGCTGCTTTGTGGGAAAAACATCGTGCGCTAGGCCAGGAAGCAGGAGCGGAGCCCCCCCGGAGAGCCAGGCCCCAGGCGCTGGCAGGATGGTACAGTCCACAGGACTCAGTGATACCACAACTGTGTCACAAAGGGGCTGCGCACCCCTGGAAGAGTGGCAGAGGCCCTGGGGCTGGTCAGAGGCTGCAGGTGCTGATCAGCTCGAGGGTGGCTGCCTGAGCCCAGGGCAGGATGGAGTTTCTGGGGACCACGCAGACAGCCAGCTACTGTGGCACGAGGAAGAGCTGCCTGTTCCCAGATCTAGCTCCCACCACCACAACCAAGGACACCTATCAGTCCTACTACCTACCTGGCTACCGCCAACTCAGCTTCTGGAGGCCCAGTCTGCTCTACAAAGTGGTTTCAGTCCCTCCCAGCTCTGACAAGAAATTCAATCCCACTGGGCGGCCACCCACAGTTCTGCCTGAGTTACGCTCTAGCCTGCTTGCCCGCTACAGCACCCGTGACTGGCACCATGCAAACATGGTTCAGTTGAAAGGCTCCCAGGCCTCCAGGTACAATGCTGCTAGACTGAACACTGACTCGATGAGACTGATGCAAGACAAGGATGAACTGACTTCTAAGATGCAAGATGACAGTAGAAGAAGCCTGGCAGAGAGGCTCTCCAACACAGATTTCTGGAGATCTGAGCTCAGGTATGAGCTGGAGTGTCTGCTGACAGAGACCCAAGCCTTGGAAACAGCAAAGAAGCAGCTTGAATGTGCTGCAGATGAAATGGAAGGACTACTGAAGGTAGGTTTGACATAGCTAGTTATTTTATGACTGTACTGCAGAATGGGTAAAGAAAATAGCTTTATCTCTGTTGAATGCTAGCATGGCTTTTACTGTTATCATCAAGACAGTGTTGGTGACACATTACCCTCAGTAAGAAGGAAAACTGGCCACCATAGGCTTTATATATAGAAGCTAAAGGAACCTATCAAGACACTTTTAAGCCCTCTTTTCCTTCCTTTCATGCTTGAGGCTGCAGCAGGCTTTGTCTGAAGGATCAGGCACTGGACGGTCAGCTCAGTACATTACAGGAGAGCAGAAGGCGGTCCTGTGACCTGCAATATGCCAATATTCTTATCTAGCTCTGAATTTTCTGTTATCGCTTGGTGAAAATAATATTTTCACTTAGGATAGCATATCATATTTGTTACACTTTGAAGTTCTCCAGAATCTTAAAGGCAAATTAATTGGAACAGAAAAAGCCATAGTAGTATAAGAGTCAATAAATGATGCTAGCAAAAACTCAAAGCATGCAAAAATTAGAGTCAAAGGTCTCTCATAAACATCTGGAATACTGTGTCTGTACTGATTCAGAGGGGCAGGCTGAGGATGCTTCCTTATTCAGGGAACATTTTCTGCTGAAAGGTTTTGTGCCAGCTAATGCTGTTTGCTTTGTTAGTATGGTTCTAAACAAGTGGATGAGACATGAAGAGTAAAGTTAATCGGCTGAGGCAGGTTAGACGAGTTCCCTATTCAATGACTGTACTTATGCATTCAGTCTCTGAATGCTGAGGCAGGTTAAACATGTTGCCTACTCAATGACTGTAGTTACGCCTTCATTCTCTGGTATAGGTATGAAACTTCCAAACTTGGGCATTGAGGGGAGAGGAGATTATAGGGCTTTGCTATGGATGAGTGTAGGACACCACAGGTTTTTTTTAATCACACACTTCACACCAAAGCTTGGGCACATTGAGATGTAGGCTGTGCTGCACATTAATAAGCAGCTAATGAAATGGCAGCTACGGTGGCAGCTAATCCTTAAAAGTATGCATTAACAGTTAAGGAGGAATGAGCTACTAAGTTGTATCAGTTGAGCGCAATGAAACCACCTCCTATGCTCTTCCTGCCTCAATAGATGGCCATTGTTGACACGTCAGCTCACTGGGCCCCTCAGCAAGGTGCACAATGCAGTACTGAGCCTACTGCAAACGTTCCTTGGTTTGCTTGCAGATAACCACGGAATGCTTGTACCACCGTGAGAAGCGGAAGGATATAGACTTAGTTCATGATGACGTGGAAGAGAGTCTCATGAAGGTAAGATCAGACTTTCCAGTTTATTTTTCCAACTGTGGAAATAACTAAAGTCCAACTAAATATTTGTCAGGGTAAAAACATGGCAATAATTTGAAAGCACTGACTCTCTACATTTTCCACTGTAGGAGGCTGATTTATTCCAGGACTGTCAAGAAGCGTTGATAAAGCTTGCACAGAAAATCAGTCAACAGTTGGGGTAAGACTACATTTAATTCCTGTTTTAAAGATAGCAAAGCTGAATTCAGTGATAGCTGGTATCTAACCACAGATCGAAAAGAGCAAAGGCAAAAGCAGAGGCTTAGCCTGTTACATGCTCTTTGCCCTCCACTTCTAATTCTTACCAATGGTAGAATTGGAATGTTAAGCCACAAAAGAGCTTACTATTTAAAGATGACTGTGACTCCATTTTTAAAGTAATGTTTAATGTGAAATCCTTCAATTAAAATTAGGGACGCCAAAATTATAGCTTAGTTGTGCTAATGTTGCTATGTCACAGACTGTAGTGATGTTCAAAGGAAATTTTTTTAATTACACAACTAAATTCAAGGGAAATTTATTATTGACAAAAGAAATAGGAATCTTAAGTACATCGTAAGGTATGAGATGAGTTATGGAATGGACTTCAATTATTTTTATGTCTATGTGTGGTTTTTTTATAGGAGGCTTTGGAACGTATTTTATTTCTTTGAGAGTACACAAATGTCCTCGTAAATGCAAATTATATTTAAGTCTTATTTAATTAGGTAAAACTATTCTGAACACTGTTCTGTTAATTACACAGAACTTACACAAATTTTAAAAGTCATGTTTATATGACGTGACATGATTTTCAAAAGAAACAGTTCAAATACACGAGGAAGATAAAATTGTATAGTTCTTGATTATTACATTACAGGAGAAAGATTAGGAGAGTAGATTTTATAAACGATTGCTCTTATTAGTGGCACTGAGAACTCACATGAGTCAGGTTAGATGCATTTCTGCAGTTCATCCCCCTACTGTTACATTTTGGGTATCTGATCAGATACAAGCTAAGCTCGTATTTGGTGGTGTGAACTCTGTCTAGCTCTTCAGGCTGACATTTCTGGTCAACTTCGATTCAGTTCTGTCACCACAGCAGGCAGACTGATAATAATGCTAATTGACAAGTACATGGCAGAAACAGCAATAGTTGCAAAACACATCAGTATAGCTGCTGTCTTCCGGATGCACTGGAAAGCAAGACTTTTGATTCTTTCTTCACCCATTATCACTCTCGTGCTAGTCCAAGGTTTGCTAGGCCTTCCCCTCCTTCTGGAAGAGCCAAAGGAGATTAAGTTACTCCAAAAATTCCGTGTAAGAAAGCAGAGATGGAACAACATATTTCCCTCCTTATGATGCAGATGAGCAGAACCATTTAAACAGATTTTCCAGTGATGTACAGTTTGAATTATGCTAAGTGAATTTGACCCCAAATCAGGAGAGATGGGAAACCACAACTCCGGTCTGCCCTTTTCTTTCTCACAGCTGTGCTGGCATGAAGGTTATCACTGAAAACCGCCTCCCTTTTGCTCCAAGGCTTTCTTTCGTGCCACAAACCAACTACCTGTTGTTTTTGACCCTTGTGATTGTCTGTCATCAAAATGACAAACATTATTAAATGCAGTGAGTTAAGTACAATTCTTTGGGGAATACTCCGGAGAGGCTAGAAGAGATTAATGGTACAGCAGCTCCCTCTAGCTAAATTACAGCACCGAGCGTTTTCAAGCCACTGTAAGTGCCAACTATAAGCACTGTAGGAAGCTAATGAAAGCAATTAACTATTTAGCACAACAGCATTAAAGACGGGTTAGATTAAGGAAAGTCTTTTCCCTTCGCAGCATCAACAGAGATGCACAGGATGCCCTGGGGCAGGATCTTTCTGACAAGAACTCAGCCCATTTTATTGATGAGGTGTGCTTTAACCTGAGGAACCCATCGGACTGTATCAACTTTTACCATGAAGTGGAAAAAGCAAATGGGACGTGAGTATGAGTGGCTATTGTAGCCTTCTCTTCCCATGCGCCCTGCTGTGAGTAGGAGCCTGATT
Organism: Bucorvus abyssinicus; assembly: GCA_009769605.1. Taxonomy (NCBI): domain Eukaryota; kingdom Metazoa; phylum Chordata; class Aves; order Bucerotiformes; family Bucorvidae; genus Bucorvus; species Bucorvus abyssinicus. Next base: position 6,266,424 of record CM020044.1, on the reverse strand, counting down.
ACAGCACAAGTCCTAGGCTTATCTTTGAGAAGAGATATAGAAAGAAGTGGCTTCTCTCTCTCCATATGTTGCTGTTTTTCCTTGGTGTGAACCCCTCCATCATCCTCATTTATTCCCTGCCTCCTAACAGCTGCCAATCCTGAGGCTGGGCAGAAGCTGGCAGTTTGCAGTGCCTACAGTGCAGTGAGCTGTGTTTTTCAGTGAGGACGATCATTTACAACCGTGTCCCAGCTGACTTCTTGCCCTCAAACTCCTTTCTGCAGATCTCTCTCTCTGGTTTTGATTTACACATTCTGTGACCTTCAGTTTTCAAAATCACATCCAATCCAATAAAAATTCAGCAGCTAAGTGCAATGTGGTAAACAGCGCGCAAGTGTACACCAAGGACCATATAAATTTTCTGTAAAAAGAGCTTGGGTTATTTGGAAATTAGTCTGTCAAGCTATACAGAGGTACGCGTTCAACAGGATGACCACCAAGATTTGGCACAGATTTAGCATTACGGACTGGACTAAAATGTCCCACTTATCTACGGTTTTAAAGCTGTTTATTAGTGGTGGCCTCATCAAGGCCTACATCCAACCCAAAAGCAATAGCAGAGGAAAAGCAGCTTGCGATAGGGGGCGGTGTTTTTGTGCTAATGACTTGGGAGTTCCCTTATCACTCTCTAGCGCAGCAGCAGTTGGATGGGGAATGACTTCACAATCTCAAATGACGACGACTGCGTCGTGTTGGAAGGAGAAAAAAAATCAGTATTATTTGTTTACTTATGTTCTGCTTTTCATTAAAAGATCACCTCATTCACTACTGAAATGAGGGCATATCCAAAGGAAACTTGGCAGGCATTCTGCTGACTCTAGTAACACTACTTACTTTTAGGATTAGCAGTGAATAAAATTATTCTTGTCAGCACTAGTGAGAAGCAGATTCATGCGGATAAATTCTACAGCCCCTTTCTTTTCTCACCAACCATTATCCTGAGAAATGACATTTTTCATTAACATTTTCCTGAAAGTATTTGGCAGACTGAGACATCCATGAAGCACTAAGGAGCAGAGCAGGTGTTTTCTGCCTTAACAGAGTCAGTCGGATAAATTACAGCCTGAAAAAGCACTGTTAAAGGACAGATTAAGTACTAGGTGTTTCAGATAGTCAAGATGGAAGCCTACTTGGAAGTTTAATTTTCTGATGAGAAAATTAATATAATCCATCAGACTATAGAGGGAAAAAAAACCCAAACCAAATACCCTGCAGAAAGTACACTGGGATCCTCTGGATCAGTAGCTGTAAGCAATGTCAGCTCAGGTTTAATACAGTGATTTATGCCCTTTACCGTGGTACGGGGTTGGTTGCCTGAAACTTTTCAGGACAATTGCCTAGGTAAATGTGTAGCACTAAGGAATTCCAAATAATTTAGGAAGATCAGTACTTCAGTTTGGAGAAAGAGGAATACTCTATGAAAAACTGAAAAAAAGGCCAGTAAGAAAACAAGCACTGACAAAATTAACTTTTTGCATCCCTTAATATTTACTCTCAGTGTTCAGTTAAAATCTAGAGTAAATGTGAAACTCCAAAAATAGTGACCTATCCCATCAGAGTTTAACATATTGGCATAATTCAACACAGACAGAAGTTTGTCTCAGCCTTTCCATTTGGCAAGTAAAATGTCTGTACCTTTTCATAAAATACGCTAAATATTTCTGGATGAAGAGAGAAATGATCTAGTAGGCCACGCAATGTATCAAAGAAAGTGGTGAACTTAACTCCAAAGAAAGTAGCTTACACTGCACCAGCAGTTTTCAAGCCAGGGGCTCAGGCTGCAAGTTTAGAGCCTCACAGACTCCTGGTTTGGAAAGATCTGAGTCTCGGATTTATGGAACTAATTATGATAATGATGGCCATCTTTGAAGCTTGGACATGAAACCAAGCATCCCAAAGTTTGTTTATGTACAGGACATTGCAGGAGGAACATTCACGGGTGGCATTTTACAGTGCAGGAGCCCTATATTCAGTGTTTCTCTGAATACTCATAGGCTTTGCCACAGTAGAGCCGTTTCTGCTTGTCTCATAGATATTACTAAGTTTAACTGTAACAGCCCTGAAAGGTAAAGCAGAGGTGTTTATTTTAATACTTGGAGAAGTAAAAGGATGAAGATACTTATCCAAAGGACACAGCAGCACATTTAGGGCTGGGAGAAAATTCCAGTTTTCCTTACTTCTAAGTCAGTGCCTTATCAATTTTCCTGCTATCGTCCATTCTAATGATGAAGGCAAGAGCCACATGAGGTAGGGCTGCTCTGACAGCAGACCAGATCTGTCTGAAGAGGCATACAACAATCCTTCTCCTTTGATTTCTTGCTCATTTTCACTAAACTAGGTTGGGCTCTCCTGTTTTCTGGTGGTTGGTGACACACAACTCAGTGACCCCAGGATAAATGTTTGAGTCCACAAAAGTAGATGCTATTCGAATCTAATTTGATGGTGTGCAATGTACAGTAGATCATGCAAAATAATCTAATAATCCATCAAAGCCATAAGCACTCCAAAACATCACATAGAGAAATGAGTCAAATTTCAGCTAAGATGCAGCAGGTTTGAACACAGACCATCACCTTGGTTGTTGAAGACAGGAAACAGCTGTGTTGTTGACATTGATACCTGATCCTGAAAAACTATCTTTAAGTATCAATAAACAAAAAGTATGCAAGAAAAGGTCATTCTTTATGCAGCAATACATAAATGTACTTACTTTGGAGTTGACGCTTTTAGTTAGCAACTACGATATTCAAGCAAGCCATAGAAACAGTTGAAGCAATAGCTCTCCAAAAATCTTCACTTGTTGTTGCCAAATCTTTGGTTTATAGAGGAAAAAAGAAAAAAAGTGGGTATGAAAGCCATAGAATCACCTGATGTATGTGTGATTGCACAGTTTGCACAGTTCAATGGATGAACAGTTAGTGTAATTCAATGTAATTATCATGGAAAGAAAATATCTCACCTACGCTTTTATTTTTTTTTTTTCCCCCTCTTATTTTAAATTTCTTACTAGTGTTTCAGTTCCTGCAACACAGGCTAAATTCAGTGAAGACAATATCAAGCGGTCTCAACATGTAAGGGCCAACTCTGTCAAGCTTCGAGAGGATGCAGAGGTTGCAATGGAGAGCACATCTGAGGAGATGTGGAATCATTTCATCAGTACCAACCTGGCCTTTAATAATCGTATTGCTGAAGTAGCTGAGGCAAAGAACAAACTCCAAGCACAACTGGCCAAGGTAAGATTCATTAAAAGTTGGCAGCTGCATATTGTCTTAGTTGTACCCAAAAGGCAGACTGACAAGATGACAAGGTTCTATAGGGAACCACACAACATCTGTCCATAATCACACACCAATTACGTTCATGTGCAACCAACATGTTTAAATTTCCTGATACAGAAATAGTATATTAATTTTGTTCCTTTTTAAACAGTAGGGAGTATTTTTAAACTTTGGAACGTGTGCAAATAAAAAGGCCCACAAGCAGCAGCAAGGGAAGAGCCCTAAATTAACTAAAACTTGAAAGTATTTACATACATAGTCTACCTTTGACACCTAAGTTCCAAATTTTCATTCCCTTCTGATAAATACCTCCCCAAATCTTTAACCTGAATTTTGGCCTGGTTGTGGTCAGAAACAGCGTGATATTTTGGAGCAGGTCGGACAGTGAACTTTTCAAACATTTTTCCTGCCTTTGTTTTCATATTATACGAAGCAGAAATGGCACTGAAGGAGACAGACCTGTATTAATCTCTATCTGTATTGCCTTTCAGTAAGTTGTCACTGAAATAATGTTAGAAGTATATTAGTTGAATTTTAAAACATAGATTCTGAAGTTAACAAGAGGTGCTGCTTTTGTACTGCCCGAGAAAATCTTGTTACTTTAGCAAGACTCACTCTGTTACCTTCCCATGACCAGCCAGAGTTCAGTAAGTTCTCCTATTAAGACTCTTTCTCTTATAGAGCAGCCTCACGTTCACTCATTTTTTTCAATACACATTTGGAAACAATAGAGTTTTCCTGCCATTCTATTTGCAACAAGTAGTTTAAGACATTTTCAGTTCACTTTTAGGGACTCCTAGGAAAGTGCAAACTAACCAGATAAATATGTGTTAAGTCACAGCATATAAAAGAATGTTTTATCTTTTTTTTCCCCCTGCTTATAAAGCATGAAAGGAGTTGAATGTAGTTTTTTGTGTGTTTTAGATTGTATATGATCTAGCCAACTATAGCACTTTATCCCTGAACTGGCCATCCATCTAAGCTTCTCATGGATTCAAATCTGTGAACATTTGCTTCACATTTTCCATTGACCTTTTCTAAAGCTTTTAAGTACCCTTTTTATAAAAACTTCCACCATAAGGTAGCACAGGTTGTACATATGGATTCCTAAAGAGCACTGTGAGATGACAACATATGGGCAGGAATTTTGTCATGGAGTCCAGCTGACACTATGACATACCTGCTAACAACTGGTATATAATGGAAACCCCCCAGTATTTATATCCCTATACTGTTACACCAGTAAACAGTAACAATAAGTTATCTAGAGAAACTTGAGTAATCATAGTTTTATAAAGAATAATTAGGTTGTATGGTACACAAAGATAAAGAATTATCAAGTAAGATTGCACTCTGTGAACGAACACTGTTACTGCTGAGTTTCTAGCTAGCATATACACTGCAGAGATACTTTACTCATCACAAACTTCACAGTAATGTAGTTACATCAGAACAACAAAGTCCTAGAGGAGAAGGAAACCCCCTATGCTGGTGAAGAGTAATTCAGGCTGGTCAGCGTTGTTAAAGGAAAGGAAAATACAGTAGGTTTACCGAGCAAAAGCATTGCTGGTTAAGATGTGGGTGAAGGTATATGGTAGAAGTCCTGTTAATTCTCTTGCTCATAACCATACCTCAAAAGGAGAAGAGGAAGGAGAAGGCAAGTGAGACCAGAAGTAAGAGGCGAGTGCTCATTTAACAGTTATCTATAGGTAAGCATAACACAGTACCCTTTCTTCTTTCTCCAGACTTGCATTATAGTCTGTAATAATCAGAGAAAAAACATTGCTAGGATATGCCTTAATAAGATAGCCAATACCTGTCTCTCAAATTGTACCACGCTCCTGTTCTTCCACTGGGATGGAGGTCATTTGACTATACTAATTGATTACAGTCAAATGCAGCTAATACTGTTCCTGCTCCCTTCACATCTGATGGCAATTAGACACTGGGTGCCACAATTTCATTTTTTGTGTTTAAAAAAATCAGTCAATCTTTCAAAGGCTGTTTTTGCACTGAATTCTCAAGCAATGAATGCCACTCTCAGAGACATCCTTCTTTCTGCCAAGTTTTTCTCCTAGCTAAGCAGGCTAGCTCCATAAAATGAGAGGAAAATGAGCATAGAAAAGACTTGCTATCTTGGAACTGGGAAAAGCTATTAATTTAATGAGGTCTGGAGCCCGTTTTGGAATGATTTGTGAAACAGCAAAATTTATTCCAGACAAAAAAACCCCAAAACTACAGGGAACTCCCTGCAACCATTTGTTTCTAAAATCAGTATCCTGAAAAAGGAACGAATCAAAAATACATAAGAGTAAATAGCGTGGATAAGGTGATGATCTAAAAATTATTCTTGGCCGAAATGGCACATTTTCTTCTGTTTAAACACTTGCACACAGAAGATTGGCTAGTTAAAATTAAAAACCAAATGCCTAGTGCCTCAGCTTGTGGCCCACTGCATGCTCTTTAGGAACACTGAGCAGCAGGTGGAACGGTTTGTCTTACATTGTAGATTTCATCTATTGGCCCTGGAAAAACGTGCCTTTCTTTTGGAGCTAAGCCTTTTGTAAAATCTCATCTAATCAGACTCAAAACGCGGGATCAGTTCACTGTACTGGTGTCTGGCATTGGCATTGTGGTGCTGATTATGCTGCCTGCTATGGTTAGCATTTGTCGTATTGGTAGGTAAAATGTTTCTCCTGGCCTGAATTTTTTTCCTATTTAGTTTATATTGCTTATATGTATAATGGCTTTATGGCCACATGTTTAGAGTCCTGATTTTCTGTGCCAGACTGTCATTGCTTCAAACTTGTTTAGGGAAATCCACTCCAAAAAGGCATACAGGCATTGCTCTGGTAATGATCTGCTGGATCTGTTCCTGCATTGCTGTACTCAAATGGTGAAGGGCCTTTCTCTTCCTGCCTTTCTTTCTCTTGCTTGATGACAGTATTACATCACACGAGATTCTGCGAGCACAGTACTATTCATTTATCACTTGGAAAACAATGAACAGGAATAAAAATACAGGAATGAACAAGATTTAGTTAGTTCTGAATTTACCCAGGCAAGCCAAGGAATTCCACATGCAGTTTGCTGTACTAGTTACCTCTGAAGAGCCAGGATTTCCCCCTTAGCAGGCATTTGCACACAGTGCTTCATACACCCCCTTTCCTGGGTGCTCGTCTGCAGCAGCCCTTCACAGGACTGCTGTTCAGGAGAAGGTTGCTGGATTTATACTCTAGTTCAGCAGTTGTTGATAACAGTTATGTTATCCAAGGCTCTGTATGAAAAATCTACAGCAGTCTTTCCAGCGCTTCCTTCCCCTTGTAGGTACCACCAAAACATACACAGAATGTATTCATGTGATGAAGGTATCTTGGTCTTACTTCTATCAAGCATTATGCCAGGAATTTTGCTAAGACCTTCTCCATCCTAACATGATGTCTCCATTTCAGCTTATAAGCTGTACAAGACTCAGAGTAGTAACTGCACAGCAGTCCATCAGTTTTTATAAGCCTTTTGTCTGCTTCTAGTTCTGCTAGTGGACTTGTACCTCAGTTTCTAACATGTTCCTGCACCATTTACCTTGAGTTTGCAAAATATAATTGAGTAACAGACTCCCAAGAATTTTCCTGTTGTAACCGACTGAGGTTCTGTCATAGAATTTAATCTAGGTTCACACTATAGAAGTGTTCACACAACACATTTAGAAGCCCATAGACAAAATACAGTCTTCAGAAAAAGACTTCAGCTACTTGGCCTTAACTATATACACTTTCTAATCCAGGTAAGCCACCTAAGACCTTTTCCTGGTAGGCATTTGAAAAACAGATTTTTGTTCCTTAAGTAATTTTCTCAAATGCCAACATTAAAGCTGCTTGGCACATAGCCTTTACTTCTTTTTCATGTCTAAAACAGTCCAAACAAGATCAAAAGCCTTCAATTTCTAGTCATCAGGTAACTCACCTGATGAAAACATATTATATGTATCACCTGTACCATAACATTTTTTACTATAAGCCTACAACAATTTGCATTTAGTTAGAGGTACGGCTTAGCAACTTACAGATGTCTAGTCTTGGGGCAGATCAGATGTAATTTTACCCTTTATTCTAGTTGGGGTTTGGGCTGAATCCCAATACTGAATAGGCTCCAAATTCAGATCAATTAACCAAGTCAGTGCAAGGGAAGTCTCCAAAGAACGCTGGTTGCCAGTGATTCCCACTGCTTTTCTGCATTCTCAGCCCAGCTGCTGTCTGCTCTCACTGTCACTGCATTGATGTATTCCGCAAATTGCCCGAGTTCACTTTGGATTTTCATTGCCTGCTATTTGGCTTTTCCTGCCTGCTGCTTCTTTTGGGGAAGCTGGCTGGTGAGGCTGACAACCCCAAGTCTGTCAGAATTCTGGGAAGTGATTTGCATAGGGGAACAGTAAAAAAGATTTAAATTGCTTTTGTATAATTTTGAACAGGGAACTATCAAATGCAGAAGGGAAATGCTGTCCTTAAAAATCTTTTATATGTATCCCTGTCCAGTTCATTGTAGAGCTTCTACATAAAATTATTCCTTGCCCACATTTGCTTTATTTTCTTCTAGAGGACTGAGACTATTTGCCATCTTTACAGTGGCAATCAAACTTAGTATGTGGGAGCACTGGTGTGGTATAAAGCATTTCCTACTGAAGTCCAAAGCCCAGAAGTCACTGCACCTGCAAGAATGATTAAGGGACTAGAAAGCCAGCATTTGACAGCATAAGTTCCTCAACTTTCTCATTAGCAGGCTGAAAAAGGTGATGTTAGTAGCACTAGATGACACTGCTTTATTTAGCTTATCCAAGTAACAGTTGGGTAGGGGCAGAGAACTTGCTAAATCCACAAGTATCTATACAGAAGCAAAAAGAATCATAATGGAAGACTTTTTTCTTGAGCAGACAAAAGAAAAAAAGTCAGTGGCCAGACTAGATGGAAAACATAAGCATTTATTTTTCAGAGTAAAGGAATTCATCACTGCAGCAGCTTACCACAGACAGAGGGCTTCATTAGCACCAGGAACTCAAAATCACGATCACCGTTCTCCCTGAAAGCTCTGATCTCTTTACAGGCACTAGCTGACAGAGAGGAATTTCTACAGGATAGACGAGCGACCTGCAGGCAGTGCAAACTTAGTGCATAGCTAAGACTTCTTTCTGACCCTAAGATTGAAAATGTCCCATTTCCTTTTCTGTCCCAACTGCACAAGTATGTGATTAACTTAGGCTTAGTCTTGGACATAACAATGCAAGGTTCATCCCGAATGTGGAGAGCAGAACCCTGGAAATACAAGGTGCTGGAGGCAGAAGCCCAGAAGCCCTAGCTAGGTGTTCGGCAAGGGTTAGATCACAAACTAAAGAAGGTATTACATCTTCATTACATTTCATCATCACTGGGCTCACAGAGCATGGGGTCGGCTGGGGATGCAAATATTCTGCAAGAGTCTAATCACAACGTACTACTCTGGTCAGGCTCGGAGCTTCTCAAGGACCAGAGTTTTAGGCTGGTGAACAGAAAATATAGCATACACAGTTCAGTGTAGAAGAGTGTGATACGTTGTCTTCAGCATGCCTCAAGAAATACTCAGTTTATGCCAAGAGACATTATGATAAGTATATTTTACATCGGGTGTAAAAATACACAAATCTTTAGGAAAAGAAGGAAAACCTTTAATCGTGGGCCAGACCCTCATTAATATGTTTGCATCTCTTTTCCATAAAGTTAATATTAACATAAATAGTTACTTTGGCTTCAGTCTCCTAGAAATAACCAATAGGGCAGGATGTTTACGTACATTAGCTCTGGGAATCAGTCAGACCAGACAGCAAGTGACGTGTTTACATAGTCCAGTATTTACACCATACCTAAACAGAGATTATCCCTGCCAGCTCCAACACCTGTACTGTGCTCAGAAGTGTTTCTATGCCCAGAGGCAGAGCACCCAGCACCACCCTTCCTGCCAGCCTTCCTATTCCACTACCTGAGAGCACAGGGATCAGAAAGATGCTAGAAAAACAGGTACACGTTTAGTAAAACCATGAAAAAATAACCACCCACTCTAATAAACGAGTAGCCATGAGTCTGAGTATTTCCACTCAGTTCACTGAGAATGCGTGCTTGTAGAAACAGCATGTTGGGTGTGAAAAGGCAGTATATTACATCAACATAGGATAGAAATTAACTCTCACTTTCCTTTCTGCCTGGTATAATTTTACTCTATTATCTGAAAAGTCTACAGTATTTTGTTTTAGCATTACTCCATATCTCAAACAAGTTACCCCCTCAGAGTCTCCATCCTTCACACATTATTTTTATTAAATGTAAATTTATTTATAAATTTAAGAAAAAAACCTTTCCCATCATAGCCACTATTAAGTATGTTTATATGGTGGCCACAAAAATTGAATACATTTTATAGTTGTACAACTTTCCTCTAATTCAAGGGAGAAACCTACTTAATTTTACCATGAGCATAAAACCTAGAACGAAAGCCAGGAAAACCTCACTGGCAATAAAACCAGAAACTGCCTACCAGCTTCTGAAATAGTTTTCAAACTTCATATCTGAGAAGTTCTGAAAGGAGTTCTCTTATGGCTGTTGAGAAGGACACAGCCTGTTCCTCTGAACAAGAACATAAAGAAATACTAAAATAGGATGGGAGGTGCCTGTGCAAGAGTGGTAAAACACACAGCTGAAGTACAGACAGCACAAAAGTTACTGCTCCCAATGATTCTAACTTGGCTTTGATACAGTTAGACTATCTGAATGCACTACCTGCTGCTGTCACGTTCTGTTGAGGAATATGGTGAGGTTTTTTTCTTTCAAATGTGCTTTTCTTCTTGAGACATTCCTGGACTATTCCCCACCACCATCTGATTAAAAACAAACCAAAACTTCCTAAGTCATAAAACAGTGACCTGCAATTAAGCTTCAAAAGAAACAAACAAACCCTAAAAACAAGAGCAAGGGACATGATAATGTCTATAAAGAATTTGTCTATGATGTGGCAGTTAAAACTCTCAAGACCAAATTAATTTCAGACTTGAGATCCGGATTATACTTATAATCCAAAGATTGCAAGATATTGTCGTGATCATATACTCTAAAATTAATTGTGAAATTAATTTTTGTGAAATCAGTCACAATTAGAGTATTTATTCAATTAAGTATGATAACCTCAACAAATATAACTTTTACAAAATCATTTGGATTAATATAAAAATATGGATGAAAAAACATTTAAAAAACTGACCCAGAGGCAAGATAGTAAATATAAAAATGAGAAGGCATAAGAATGTTCCTGCCACCATACTACCTGGCTGCTGCTTTTTGCATTCAGATACTGAACACTGAGCAAACCTCAGAAACAACAAAGAAACAAGGACAGCTGTCAAACTGCAGCATTTTAAAAATGCTTATGTTGTACATGAGACTGTCCTGATTACGTGATGAAACGTGTGACTTCAGCAGCTCTTTCTCTTCATCTAACTGTATCGTGGCCTTGGTGAAGCGAGGGAACAGCAGGAGCACAGTTTTCAACAAGCTCTCAAGAACGCTGCAGAAGAAAACTTTACTCATGTGCTGGAAGGGAAAGTTTCCGGGCAGGCAGCTGCCTGAGCCAATGCCTCACCACGCTCTCTTAGGAACACACTGCTCAGCATTTGTTGGGTTTGTTTCCTGCCTTTGGAGGTCATCCAGAAATGACGTAGACTGGAGCAACACTGTCTGGTGATCCTCCCCACCAATCCATTTATGTATAGCAGATTAGCTAGATCATTTTATCCAATGTGGGGCCAGAATGAGTAATGAAAACAAATTTGTACAAAGCTGCTGTGATGCATTGGAGATGGAGTCCCTGAGGCCATTTTTCTTTGTGCGTCTTAAATGACAGTGGTTTTTTTTTTTAAAAAAAAAAAAAAATTGAGAACACACAATGGACCTAAACCACATCCACTTACATGCAGCCAGGCACAGCTTAAAGACGGATGCGTAGTTTCAGGTTTGAATTTTGAGTTCACAGGCAGGTTTAAACAATATTTTTCTTTAGCAAATGAATGAGGGGTTTACTTAGCAGCACCAATCAATTGCCTTGGTTGTGCATAATATGTTTGCAGACTACTCCCACCTTTAAGAGCAAGACACCAGAGCACCTAGTGAAGTCCTGTAGCACAAGAGCGTAGTTACTGCACGTTGTGCTGACAAAGCATTATAAAGGTTGGACATAAAACTGAATTCAGTGACTTTTAGATGAAAGCTCTCTTTTCATGATTAATGAACTACTGGAATCTCAATAAAGAGAAACATTTTCTCTTTAGACTTCAGAGCTTGCCCTTTTCAAACATGAAGATTGTATGAATTTGCAGGCTGTGCAAACTCCAGATACTTTGAGTCACTTCTAGATACAAGGCTACCATTGTCCTGTGCCAGTTACATACCATTATTTATGCGGTAAGTGCATACACAACTAGTGTTCTGAAATGAGAGGACAGTACAGTCTCCTGCTTCTATGTCACTAAGGGAACACCTATGTGTTTCCTACATGTGCAGGGGGCAACGAAGCCCAGCCTGGTGCTGTAAAGGAACAGAGACAAACCTCAGGTTTGCGGATTACTGACATTCATGCACTTGAAACGTTGCTACTGAATTTGAAATACAAGGGTTTGCGGTCTGGGAGTTGTACTTGCACTGTGGCCACATCCACAGAAAAGGATTTGAGAAAAGCGTAGGTTCAGAAAACTGCTGTTCTAAAGGTCTCTCTGCTAGCTGAGCTTAATGAAAATGGTCTAAGAGACTGAGGACAGTTCATACATGGACAAGCTCCTCAGTGTTGTCTGTACTGGAATCAGCTTTTTCCTTCTGCTTCTTAAAAAAATACCTGATACTTAATTTATTTTTTCACACAAGGAAAATGAAAGAGTAGAGGGCACCCAACCCCTACCAACTCCCTACAGAAACATTGTCATGTAGTACTAGAATGGCCATGGTTTGCTATAGACAATCCTTATATAATAAGGATTTGTGACAGAGAAGCAGCACTTTTATCTGAAATACTGAAGGCTATTAAATTTCTCCCCTGGTCCTCTTACAAATGTGTGTAATGCTTCCACAGCCTGCTGCAATATGTTTCTGTGCTCATGCTGCATCCTCTTTGATGGCTTCCTGCTTTCCTTCCCTGTGTAGAATAAACATGAGATGCCCATCCTGCTTTCAAAGGAAGAGACGCAGGAAAAACATTTCTTGCAGAAAATATTAATTTCATCCTCTAACCTCATTAGACCAATTAGCACTGAATGTAAGATAGCTTATAACTCCCCTCACTGAATAAATTAAATTGCTTTGATTCATATTATCACAGGACAGAAAGCATTAGTACAGTGACTACATTACACATTTGCCATAACATGAGCACATTTGTGAGCTGTGGCAGCACTCTGGCAAGCCGGTTTCCGTCATCAGTCATTTCTAACAAAGTGCTCTGGGCTGCTTTAATTATGCTGTTCTATTGATAGATTTGCTCCACAAAGGTGAATCCCCATTTCCAGCTGCTGCCCAAGAGACAAAGTGTTACTCCCAATAAAGCTCCAAGTCTGAATCACAAAGGTCCTACTCAGAATCTGAACTGAGAGCGGAAGTTCTGTGTTCCATCCTAAGTAGAAAAACCTCGCTTCATCCTTTCTGAAATTGAGATATAACTTTGCCCAATTCTTACTGGGCTGAGATACATGCTGCTTTGTTTCACTGCTTTTACTTTGAATTACACTTTTTATTTTAAACATAAATCTCCTTACAGCTTGCTCCAGATTGTAAGTAGAACTAATACCTCCTGCAGGTAACAGAACGATGCCACAGTGAACGTGGCTCACAGGCACGCAGTAAGGCGTAGCATGGGAAACACTGCTGCAGTGACAGTAGCCTCAACATAAACACAGGAAAGGAGGACCCTGCTAAGCAGCGGGTGACCTCTAAAAGCACTGTATATTCTTTGCCTCACAGCCTCGACACATCCCCACAGGTTGATGTTTTTGGCTAGTAATGAAGGTGAATAGGGGGAGCAAAGTACAGGACTGACAGGCTTGTAAAACTCTCCTGACAACCATCCACTTAATCACCACCAGCCTACTGAGGAGCTGGACCTCACCTTTGTCATACACAGATGAACACTCACTGCATTCTCTTAGGGAGGTTATAAATAGCAAAGTTCTGACAACAGCACAAACTCTGAGCAGCAGAAGACCCAAATCCTTAGTGTTTTCAGGGAAAAGACGTGGGTGTGTTACATAATGAAGACATTTAACATCATTAAGTCTCTTTCCTTTGTTTTTTATCTATAGATGAAGTATGTGTAACTGATAAAGTTGTAGATGATGTAAAATGATGTATCTAACACTGCACTCTTACCGTAACTACGAATAAGTAGTTCCTCTGCAAAACAAATAGCTAAAGTGCACTGGGTTACCTGCATAAATATTTCCTCTAAACCAGCTAGTTTACAGTGACTATCTAATTAAGAAGGAACCACTGCAGAATAAAGTTATAGGGAGAAATTTACTACCATTAGCTTTACTTTCTTTCATACTGTATTCCCTTCATAACAAACCACATTGTTTTCCTGCAGTCTATAAGCAATAAAGGCTTCTTTTTGGGTGAAGATGGTCTCAGGCTAGCTCTGTGAGAACCAACCTTGGACCCAGAGGGCTCAGTACAGTGCAGAGACCTGGCTTCAAATCAGTATAGTCATGTTCATACATTGCTGCTTCAGGGTCCAAGATGATCCCTCTATTGGAAAATTGCATTACTGTAAAGACTGAACCGGGTTGGACAGTGCTAGCCAGGAGATCTTTCACACTGCTCTATTATACAGTGTGAACAAGCCCTTAAGGATTTGGACTGGGGTGGACGTTCCTGACATCCTTAACTCTTTGGGTTTTGTCTATAAATAACCTTTCAGCAGCAAGAACTAATTCAATTTTCAAACCACCCACATCATTAGCAAACCTGGTACAACTTAGTATGAAGGCAAGATCTAAATAGCAGCATAATTTAAGTCACATTATGCCATTTTAATGGTTGTTGAAATTCAAGTTGTATTGATTTTAGTAGACTAGCTGAGAAACTACATTAGTTCAATTTGTTCCCTTCCATTTTAAAGCTGTCTAAAAGAAAAGCTTGAACAGGTTCACCACATTGGCTGTAATGAATGCTGAGAACTAGAAGTAACATCATAATCAATTGGCTGGAGAATCTTACCTGACTATCAACATTTTCTTCCTTTCTTTTTTTAAGGCTGAGCAAAACCTTTCCCTTGCAATTTATCTTTTTCTTTTTATATACAGTTAAAACATAGAAGCTGCACTTTACAGGATTCTCAGGGATAATATGATTATAGGATAACATACACTGCAACTAAAAACTAGGCTATACTAAATCTCCTTTTTGGTGATATTTCACTCCATATCTTCTCCATTTGCAGAAAATAATCCTTTTAAGGAAGTTGGTCTTCCCTCTACAGCTCCCAGTGGATACTTCAAAACTTTGAGAAATTAGTGTCAGTATGAAAAAAATTATTTGTGTTCATAAGCTCCTGCAGCAGATGTCCACAAAATACTTGGAGTATGAAACAATTTCAGAGGGGACATATTTGACTGCCTTTGTATTTTCACGAGGCAAAAGGAAAAAAGAATCAAATGAAGGTTTAAATCAAAGGGACAATTTATTGGAATTTTACCTTTGCAAAGTGTTCATAGATCAAGCAGCAGATTTTTTTATTTATGAGAAAATTAGATAATGAAGCAAAAATGAAATAAGTCCCCGGAGAGCTATAAACACTGCCTCTGTGAAAATGGCTTTATCATAAAATCACAGTTGGAATTTCCCCATCACAATAATTGTCTCTTTTCCGCTTGTAATACATGTATATTCCAATTTGCCTACAAATTTCTTAATTTTATACTAGGAGAGAGATGGTGCATTTCTTAGTGGACATTGTTTCTCTGTTTTCCAGTAACAACTTTGTTAAATACTTTGATGGGATGTATGAGCGTACAGCCCCCTCCTTTTGGCTCTCCTATGAGATTTGATTACTGTATGGCCTTCTAAAGAAATGGCACAATCAAGCCAACATTGTAGAAAGTTTATAGTAATCTCCTCCCCTAAATTAAGCAAAATGACATGCCAGAATGGAAGCAGTTCCAATAGGCGTGTCTAAAAGCAGAGACGAGTTCTGATTTTGCAAGCACATGAGGCTTACAAAATGTTCTGCTTTGTTCAGATACTTCAGGAGATCTTCCAGACAGAGGATACAATCATGCTGCTGGAGAGATCCATCAAGGCAAAGGAGTATCCACTGAAAGTGGCTCAGACTCGCCTGGAGGGAAGAGCTAAACAACTTAATGTAGAACTTTGCCATGATGCACCCCAGTTTCAGTAAGTAAAAGCCAGATTACTCTGTCCCTTCCTTCATTGGCCACTCAAGAACAGAAAATTTAATGGCAGTGTGAATCAGTTTGATAAGATTAGAATTGTATTAATTATATTGTGATAAAAATTCTGGGAGAAAGTAGTAAAATCCAAGTAGCTACACTGAAATAATGGGCCAAACCATCTAGTATTCCATGTGTAGAGTTGGCTTTAGAGTCCCTCTCCCAAGACAGTTAAGAGCTCAAATGCTTGTTGGTAGCTGATATCTTTTGGGATTCAGTCTCAAGTCCAAGTAGGGACTTAAGAATTGATTTTAATTCCATTCTGTATGAAACACAAGATTTCACTTTAGGAAATTTTAGAAACATGTTATCCCAGACAAAATTCTGTCTTTTGATGCAAAAAAAAAAAAAACACCAACCAACCCAAACTATCTAATGGTCAAGCTCCTTAAAAAGTTAACTGCAAATAAGGATGAGGCAGCATCTATTACTGCCTCAACTAATTTTCAACTGTACACTGGCTCCAGTATCGTCTCGGCACAGGTTAGCCCATTCAGCATACCTTTACATTATATAGCTGCAGGGGCTTCCCAGCCGTGTTGGCATCAACTTGGTGGTCCCTTTTCTATGAGCCATTGTATGGCATGTATTATGAATCTCTGGAGAGAGTAGCCTTCCTTCCCTGATAACTGAAGAAGGGTCTTCTGAATTTTAATCCCATTTATCTGCCTCCAAACCAGTTGGAACACAATAGTGTTCCAGAAGAACCCTACTGAGCATATCTTATTTAAAATGCTGACGTTTTGCACATTTTTATGAAAAGTAGGAAGCGATTCCCTTTTTATTTTTGTCTCTAGCAAAATGCCACTGTATACAACAGCTGCACATACAGGGAGATTAATGAAGTACATAATACTGAGTATTTATATTATTTTTTCTAAACAGTGTTTTATCAGCTCAAAAAGCTTCTTATTCAAACAAGGAAGTGGCAATAAATCATAGAAAAAGTGAAGAGATGCCAGTACAATAAACTAACTCCTTAAACCATGAATTGTACAATGCAATATATTTTTTCAGCCTCATACCTCCTTAATCAGATCTTGACATTTCCTCTGGCATATCCATATATTAGATTTCTTCAACTTCATGCTCTGCACATCCATTCTGTCACAAAATATTGTTTTGGATCAGAATTGTTTAATATCCATTTGGATAGTTTTATTCACGTGGCCTTTCATATCACATAAATCATGCCTGTTGTAGCTGAAGGAATTCAGCTGTGAGAAACCAGAAAAACTTCTGATTATGTTGTAGCATTCACTAAGTTACATATACTATGGGAGCAGATCAATTGCCACTTCAGTTACTGCCACACCATCAATTAAGTATGCAAATAAGCCCGTATCAGCAATTTATAAAAGATACAACAAATCCAGTTTTACACTCCCTCTGAGTCTTGTTCTCTTTTGACTCCCTTCGTGAAGATTTCTTCACAGAAGTATCTGCAGCAGTACCATTGATATCAGTCCAGTCACCAGGACTGTGTGTATCCAAGATATAAAACTCATTTGTTTTAGGATCAAAATGCAGAGTGTCACATTATCCCTCCTTCTTCCCACAATTGCCAGTGATGCTGTTGACATTCCAAAGGGTCCTGCCTAAGAGAGGAAGCTTTATTTGAAGCCACTGGAACATCAGAATATCTTTGAATATATTCTTCAATTAGAAATAAAGGACATGAACATGACAAACTTAAAAACAGCGAGTGCATAGGGATTCAGAGTCAATCTGACTCCTCCTAGCTTCTAGGTTATACAGGGGCTTCACAAGCTGTTGCCTGGCTATTTGGAAATATTTGACTGAAAACTTGTGTGTATGTTAAGCCTATCTAATTATTTCCTAATATTTTGACCTAAATGTTTATACAAGTACATTGTTTACTGGATGCAGTTACATTGACAGATATTTCTGTTTTCCTTCCTCCAATGCATATGAATTTTGCTCTACCACAGCTCCCTAATCCAGATGAGGTTATGTTGGATACTTTAGCTGATCAAGTCACTGAATGTTGTATTCATCACAGCTGTGATTAGAAATAGAAATCTTAACAGGGTATTTGAAATTTGGACGCTTTTCTATCACAGTTTTTGGTTGACCTCACATCTCAAATATGTTTTCTTAGAGACAAAATCCCATCTGAGAAAAGTCAAATCATTTGCTAATTCACTTTTTAAGGATTTTTTTGCTTTTAACTAAGTATATTTCTCTCCTGTCTTTTAAAGCAAGAAGGAATTCAGCCCAATAGCTCAAGTGTAATAGGAAAAGAAAATATCAAAGGAACCACTTCTTTGCAACATGTAAATGTTATCCGAGTTTGCTGTTTATTTAAAAGGAAGTCCTGATGTTGGCACTTGTTCTCTGTGTGTGCTGCCAACTTCTTAGTTGAAAGGATTAGACAGAAAACAAATTAATAAAGTCTAGTTTTTCTGTGCTGAAATAACTGAGATTATCCCAAAACAAGTTAAAATGGATTCTGAAAAAGAATAAGTTTTTCTTATAATATGTAGTGTACTCAGCAATTAATAGAACATTAGACAAAACACAAAGTTGACAGCATTAAAGAGCATTTACCAGCTCAGTGACTATAAAAGATTTGCCAATTTCCATTAATAAACCACTGGAAGAAGTGTGCCTAATATGAGCTCACAGAAAATCTTGATTTCAGAGCTCCACATTCAATGGTTATTCTGGCAAGTGATTCTGGTTCCGATTAAAATGCTTCTGCACCAGATCTAGGCCATTTAAACTTGTGCAGCAGGATGTGCTAAGTTATCACGAACTGCAGTCTCCAGTAACATCCATCCCAAACACACTCCACAGGACCATAAGCAAGTGCTCACCCAACCATGCTAGCCCTAGAGAGGCTACACAAATGAGAGGCTGCAAGTGAAGAAGATACAATTAGAAAGATATATCAGAGTGGCTTAATCTGCTCTTGAAGGTCAATGCAAGAAATCATCACTACTTAACACGTGCTAGGCAAGCCACTTGGACTGAATCAACATGAAACCTCTTTGTCAAAGACAGCTGTTCAAATCCTGCCTGAAAGCACAACCTGTCCACTCTCAAAAAAGGAACGTGTTGAGGGACTGCTAAAGTTACGTGAACAACCTGTCCCCTTCTCATTTTTCAGGCTTGTCACTGAAGTTTACACTCTAGTTAACACCTTACAGACCTTAAAGCAACGTCTGCAAGAAGCCCATGATACTCTGCAGACGCTGACCCTCAACAAATCAAAGCTGGAACACGACATTTTGGTGAAGGCAAACTCCATCTTCATTGACAAGAAGTGCATGGACTTGCGCAAAGTCTTCCCCAGCACCCCACGGCTCATCGGCTACGCTTGACATCTTAGTGCATGACATAAAAGTTGCAAAGGTTGCAAGTATTTCCTGAAGGAAAATATTATTATTCTGTTTTCTCAAATGAAGCAGTCCTACAGAAATAAACTACTGAAAATTAATATCATTCCTCTTTCCTTTGAACAACCTTGTGTTCTGAGCTGTAGCTGCTACTAATTAAAATAGAATTAGTAGACTTACTCCAACAGAATCAGACCACACTAAAATAACCAGACAAATAGAGCGAGACCTCTGTGAGTTGCTAGCTAAAGCGTTAGACTGAAATGCTGTACTTGAACAGAATTGGTACAGTACATGATTTAACTGTTCAGGATAGTGTGCCATCTGTGTTTCAGAAAGTCTGTGTCTGAGAAAAGTCCAGTTTAAATGTTTACCCCATCCTTACACTCTCCTCCTGTCTAGCAATGCTAGATTTAGTGTTTGGAATTAGAGGAGGTTGAACAAACTTGAATCACAGAAGCTGAAGGGCAATTTCAGGTACGCATGTAGCCCATATTTAGGCGAGAGGGAAGCTTCCTATCTCTACCTCTTTTTTCTTTTTGATTTTTCATACGATTAATTATGAAAAGGTGCCTATTCATATGAATATTTGTGACTGATGTGATATTTGCCCAAAGGTCTTACCCATTTAGAAATAGGTACTGTCTATCACTAGATCACAAAGGACTTCAGGAGCAGAGACAGTACCATTGCTCTACCGGGACTAATGAGACAGTTAACACAAACTAGGAATGGAACTAGCGTACAGGAACATGATGTGCTTAAAGTGCGCTGAAATTCTGCTTCAGTCTGTCAGTGAAGAGTGCTCAGCTTCCCAGCTCTCAATGGAGCACTGCTCTGAGTGGTGGAGAGGGCAAAGATGGAATAGGCTCTGAGATCGCGCTTTTCTGGATGGCATTAACAGTGCCATAATCCTAGTAAAGGATTTGAGGATGAACTAGTTTTATCTAATAGTAAAGCAGTCTGACTCTTTTGGACAAAATGGAGTAATAGCGTTTTACAGTTATTTGTGTTTCTTCCTGGATTTACTCATGCTCAGTTACAAGTAACCAGCTAACTACAATTCTAATAACTGAGCTGTTTCCTGCTACCTCAGTGGACCAAAGCCAAATCTAAAACAATGCTCGATTTGAGAGCCTCCTGAATAAACTGGCTCTGTTCCGCATGCTTTGTTTTGTGTGGGTGGTGGCTTAATCTAGCTACCAACAAAAGTAACACCGCTGAGGCACGTCGGGCTGAGCGGTGCCAATACTTCCTTGCAAGTCAACCTCAGTTTGCACTGAGCGTGGCTGTGGCTGAGCCATCTTACACTTGATTTCTGTCCTTCAGTTAAGTAGTATCTCCTGGCTATTGTGTAAAACCACCTACACAAGTGATACGTTTCTAAAGATTTTAAATCATGAGAAACCATGAAAAATCATTTTGGAACACAGGATTGGGAAGTGACATCCAAGCCTACTCCTGATACTCACGAAACCCGTCTCCCATTGCCTACACTGCATCTTGATTGTTTTAAATGGGGATAATGCCATAGTCATGCTGCACGTGACTATGGAGAGGGCAGGCTGCTCCATCCAGCAAGCTAATGCCAAATGGTGGCTTTTGGGGAGGAATTTATCCTAATATAGGGAAACTTCCAGAAATTGGTTTTGTATGGAATGTGCGACTGCAGAGCAGTTCAAGGAGTCCTGGTGACGTACCACTGGAGACAGGGGAGCTCTGTTACTACAGACTTCTCTGGTAATCCCGTTTGAATTAATAGCCATACCTTGCTGTTTCTTACTCAGACTTCACAACAAACTTCTATTGCAGAATCCCCCTTGGGACGTGACTTTAGGTGGGAGGAGTGAGGAATCTTGCTGGGATTTTTTCCCCAGCAGAGAAGACTGTTGCCACTGGTAACATTTTCTTCCCTCTCTATGCCTTTGTATGGAGGCAAAGGAGATTTTATCACTTGCTTCTATTACTACCAAACTGTAGAATAAAGCACTTGATTTGCACTTCATATACTATTTTGACAATGTATGAAGAATAATATTTATGTTGAGCTTTAAATATTGACAGTAGTCCCACCCTATTTATCACAAACTGACAGCTGACTAAGCAAAGAAATAAAGATTATTTGGATCTTCTTGAAGCCTTTAAATATATTTCTAGATATTGGAGGCTTTCCCAGTTCACACAGCTACTCTAATAGCTAGAAATAGTTTCTCCCTTCCTTATGCCAAGAACTCAGTTAAGAAATACAGAGCAGAAGGGAGGCACTTCTGAGAGCTGAATTCTTTTAACAGTTTCCAACAGGAAAAAAAAAAAAAAAAAATCTTAAAACAGTATCAGTGAAAAGTCAGCTTGAATCAAAGTCCTGGATTTGATAATTTGGGGGCTTTGGGATGGAGGTGGTGGGACTGAACATCAGAAATTCCAGCTCCTTCCTGACTGTGCCTTTGTTCAGCAATGCTCTCTCCAAGACCTGGGCTCTGTTTTTGGGTGGAGTACTCACTTGGTACTTTGTCAGTGCAAACACCACTGAACTTGTTTGAACGCAGTGTGAACTCCTACAAGTGACTGCCTAAAACCATAGATCTACAGCAGTTAGTACTGTTCTTTGAGAACGTCATTTCGCATGAGAACAGTAATTCCCTGAGATTCAGCTACCATCAGAAAGAATAAATTTTTACCAATTACTGCAAAAATAACAACACTGTACAAAAATCATCATCTTCCCTAACTATAACAGACCAGAAGACAGTAAGTGTATTAACTTAGTGGAAAAAAACACACAGTGAATAAAGTGCTCGTCTTTCATTAGTAGTATCCATACATGCAGCACATTTCAATTTGCTGCTAGTGCACATTCTCTTTTAAAAAGTAAACAGTTTTCTTTAGGGTATCAAAAAGAAGGAGTCTTCCACAGACTTGGACTATAAATCTGTGTAAATCCAGAAAGGCTAGAAGTAAGTCACCATTTGCTTCTTAGAAGTCAAGGTAGATGGATAATGCAGAAAACCTGAATAGTAACCTTGTTCTGCCACTGATTTACTGCATAAATGAATTTACACTCAGCCTCCAGAATGCAGTTAATACCAGTTGTGATGGGAATACGTCAAAGGAAACACATTTCTAGCAATCAAAAGATACTCACGCAGATAAACCCAAGAATCTCAAAAAAAAATCCCAACAGAATATAAATATTCATTCAGTTTTTTCCATGGATCTCTCTTCTTATGAAAGAAATCATTAATTATTGTGCTCACATGCAGCCACAGACATCAAGAAGCCAGATGTACTGTATTTCCACGTATAAAATCAGAAATTTAACCCAGTTCCATAATACTCGAAAGATCTGTTTTATAGCAAATAGACTAATGCAGAAAAGACCAAAACCTGTCACTGCCTGTTTCAAACAATGAGATAATTTTAGTTCCAGACAAGCTATTTCCTAACATTATTTAAACTATAGCTCATAAAAGTTTATAGACTTGACCTCCAAATAGAGTAAGAAAACAATGGATTTAAGTATCTTCACTAATGATAATCCCATTTCAGTACCACAAGGTTACTGACTATAGTGAAGGTAGCCTATTTTACCCAAATCTACTAGTAGTTTATTCATCTTTTTTGAATTTGTTTTTAATTTAAAACCACAGCAAGAAAGCAGAATTTGTCATATACATATTAAATGCTGTTCCACTCAATTTTTAGATGGTGTCCCCAGTCAATATTGTGCTCATATGACAAGTCTTTTCAGTATAGCTACTCATCTGGGTAAGACCTGGCATGTGCTTTCAGCACAGGACAGTGAGGTGTGAATAACAGGAAACAGAAGAGTGCTGAATTTGGGGACTTGCATTTAAATACCAGTTTGGTAATACAGTTACACTGTTACAGTTTTTCATAACATTACTGTATTTTAATTTTATTAAGGGGGATAACATGGGAGGCACCTCTCAACACCTGCTTTTTCCCCCTACTTCCTAGTGGTGGATTTTGGCATTTCCATTTTTACCAAAAGTCAAGGAATGTCCAGTTCTGTATTTACTTACAGCACACCAGGCCCACTGACGTAATAAGAAATCTCAAATGAAATTAAGAATATATGCCAACAGTTTAGTAAGTAACTACTGTCTTGGAGAAGGTTATGTGTTGACTTAGACCTCTGCAATATTAAATCTGAGGATATGAAGTTGGAGTCAGATCTTCAGGACTTCACCCTGCAGCAGATTCAGTCACACTGATTTCACAGTCCCAGAACAGTTGACATTGGAAGAGACCTCTGGGCATCGCCTAGTCCAGCCATCCCCTTGCTCAGAGCAGAGTCAACCAGAGGACATTGCTCAGTGCCATGTCCAGACAGGTTTTGAATATTACTAAGGATGGAGACTCCACAACCCCTGAGCAGCCTGTTCCAGTGTTTTATAACCCTCACAGTAATTTTTTTCCTTCAAATTTAAATAGAATTTCCTGTATTTTCACCCACTCCTCCTCTACCAGTCATAAGTCTTCCTTGCTCCAGACTTTCCCTCTGGTCTCAAGGACCTGGGATTTCTGTCCTGGTTTGAGTTAGAGCAGAACTAATTCTGTTCAGTGATTTTTACTATTCAGCTCAGTCTTTGCTAAGTCACAGCACTTCCTGAAGTTAGCAGCATATTTTTGCAGACAGCATCTGCTTCTTGCAGTGACAGCACTTGATGTTTACAGTCACAATGCAGAAAGGCTCTTGCTTATACTTGCTCCTGTGCAGACCAAGATTGTCTTTTCAGAAGGAAACCCATCCCAAGTAGATTACATACTTCTTTTTTAAACCAAGGGATTAAATTCTTACAGTAAAGGCACTACCAATTCCAACAAATAATATTAACCAGTTACATGTCAATAAATAATGCTTTACTGTGCAATAAAAAATTTAAACATATAGAGAATGTAAACTAGCAAATCTTTCTTCTAATACAAATTGCTTTTAAGTATTAAAGAATGGCAGAAATTTCAGTATCACTGAATTATGATCCCACATCATGTAAGAACGTGCTTGGTCTCCTCAAGTAATAAAATAACCACTGGCTCATATGCATTACCAGCTCAGATCTGTTCTCTGGCCTCAGGCCTGCTGAAAACCATGCTATAAAACAAGCCTTCTATCAAAACTTAGGAAAATAAAGTACAGGTCAGACCGGTCTAAGTATTATTTGGTGAAGGAAAGACCCTCCTAATTATTTGGACTTTATAGCTCTAGTTATTTTTCAACTGGAATCCATAAATGTTTATCCAGTCTCCCTATGATGTCCTTTGATCTCTTATTTTTTTTTTTAAACACAGATAACATTCCTGTATCCTTATTACACAAATAAGTAGAGGAGACAACACAGTGGTTTGAACTTCTGTTTGGATTTTCTCTCAGTATTTATAAACACCGAGGCAGTCCTTCATTGATTGCCAATGCAAAGACATTCAAGCTTATATAAAACACCCATGCTGATCTGGTGTATTTAATATAAGGCAGACCCATGCTACACAAATGAAATTCCCAATCAGTTGTTTGTGGGGTTTTTTTGCAAGTTATGGGTTTTGGTAGTTGTTTTTTTTTTAAAGGCACTTACTGTTGTACGACTTTCAAAGTCTCCAATACTGAATGGAACTTTTAAAGTGGAAAAAATTGAAGGGAAATATATCTAAAGACAGCAGTTTTCTCCTGGTGGGAAGTTTAACATTGTAAAACAGATCCATAGGAAAATTCAGCACAAGAATATCAGGCTTTAAACAAACAAAAGAGTGGTTAAAATCTCCAGGTCAGAGGGCAAGAAGCAAAGTGTGGTCAGAAAGGTGGTTGGACAATGCTTGTCAGTGGGTCCCTACTCTCCAGTCTAAAAGCCCATCACAGTTATTTCACAACCAAGTGGAGCTGGTGCAGCAAGAGCCAGGAGCCACAGTGACAGCGCAGGGTACTGCACAGCACAGTGACACACTGAACCGCACTCCAGTCACGGTCACAAGAGCCATCCCACACGCTGCCAACCAACTAGATCACAGGCACCCTGCAACAGCTCCTGCACAGCGCTCCCTGGCACTTACGCGTCCAGGCTTGGTCCTTTGCTTTAGCACACAAGAAGGAAAAGCATTTATTGGACAGGCATCTGCTACAGCAGGGCTCAGGCTAAACACCCAGGCACTTGGTAGGCTGCGGTGTAGTTAAGGCACTGCAGGAGGAAGAGCAACATTGTTTTAAAAGCTCAGCTTCAGAAACAAAACCAGTCACGTTATTACAAACATACAACAAAGAGAGGAGTGTATTCATCCCCTCACATCACATCTGTGCCCTGCAGGCAACGTTCTGAGAGAAGTCTGTGAAACTTGTACTTGCAGCTATCTCAGACAGCTCCACCTGTAACTGTCTCAGCTCTGGCTCTCCCCGTGCTTGACATGATGCCAGAAATCTGTACGTGATCCCCTAACGTTCCAACGCAATACGAGCTGTGTTTAACTAGTAAGCGTTTACAGACCTGCCACACAGGAAAATGAGGTAAACATGGAAATGGACTCGAGTTTTATTTGCATCTATTGTGTTCATTTGCGTATGCTGCAGAGAAGGAGAGATCCAAGCATGCTGACTCTCCTGAATCTCCCAGGGAAGGACCATCCTGCTGCTCAGTCCTGAGGGAGCTCTAATCCAGCCCTGTCTCCAGGCAGTTTGTGATACTTCTGAACTGCTGTGACTTCAAGCCCATAGACTGAGATGATTAAATGTTAACCAAGGATTTCATATATGTTTTACAGCCAAAACTGAGCTCCGTGCTACCATGGTTGCTGCATTAGCTCCATCAGTTGCAGTCTCACTGGATGCTTTTGTTGCAGTCTGTCCTGTTGGTCACTCTTTCCTCCAGCATCAGCATTTTCTAGACCTCAAAGATCCTCACCCATAACTAGCACTAGCAGTCCTCCTGTTTCCCACTGGCCACAGGTTCCCTGTTCCATGGCCCATTCCTAATCTCACTCCTTTGAGGAACAGAAAGGGCCAGCTGCAGAGCTCAGCCAGATGTCATTTATTAAGAGACTATAAGAGGCAGCAACCACAAGGCTGGTCTGTCAACGACTGTAAAACAGCTGGCTGGCCAAACCCAGCAGGTGGAATTAAACTGAACTACCCACAAGCATCCTTTATGTGTTACACACATTTTACTAGATTGCAGGATATGTTGGTTAACTGGCTAAAAGACATACTTGCATACACAAATAATTTTCTTGGGATGTGCTTTTTGCTGCTTTTGGAGCTTGTCTGTCTTATTAGCAATCTATACATACTGTTAAGGTGAGCTGCAGGTCCTGGGGTTTCACTAGCCTGTCAACATTAATATTGCATTGCATCACACAGCACTATGCAGAGTACTTCAGGGATCTGCAGTGGCTGACAGTTCCTCCCGTGGTTACTCAATGTTTTTTTACAATTCAGCTCTGCCAAAGTTTACTGTAACCACTGTTGCAGAATTATGCAAAGGCACAAGAAGTGGCTGATGAAGAGACACCAGAAAAACCTCATTTTGCTTCACTATTGCTGATGGCTCCAAGCAGGAACAGTAGTATTACCAGTGTCTGGAGACACATGCTCATGAACTTTTGCATAATGCATCAGATCTGCATGTATTTCAACAAGAAACCTCTCTTCATCCTCCTGTAGCAGAGTACATATTTGAGTGAACCATGACAGTACTGAAAGGGACAACTTTTGTTATCAGGGAACCCACTATCTTGGTTAGCTACTTCAGATACCATGACAGCTGCTTGGTAGTATTGGCAGGTCTACAGTTCTACCCATGGTGGAGACTTGGTACATGTATATTGTTTACCTCTAAATTGTCAGCACTAGAAACGTCCCTGAAAAACACCCATCTCTCAGGGAATGGCTTTTCAAATCCCTGTGCACGCTATCTTGTTAAGAGTTTCACAGAGCTGTGCCTGAACAGTGAGGAGCCACTGAGAAGGCTTAGTTATGCATGTAGCTATTGCAGAACTGGGGTTGTGCCCTTGCTGGTTCAGTCTAGTTTGGTTAAAGTGGCTGCGGAAATTGCAGTTGCTTGTTCTAACCTGTCTCTAGCAAGCTCTATCCATGCACCCCACCCTGCCTGCTCTCCTTGGGAACTACAACACAAGAGCTTCTCTTCCTGCTGTTACTCCTTTCTGCTTGCTCAGGCTCAGTGTCCCCACTTCACCTTTTTCATATATGGGAGAGCACAACCCCTGCCAGGCCCCTCCCTCCTGCCCTCCAACACAAAAGGGCACCACCTCCTGGCCTCCATTTCATCCAGGAAAATATGTATCAGACAGACTTTGGGAAAAAGCTGTTAGGTGCCAGTAGCACAAGTGCTGTGCGCACAGTGTGGCCGTCTCAGTGTCTGCAAAGAGGTCCATAATCCCTCTTTGGCTTGATCTCTCACAGCAGTAGCTTTCCAGCTGAAATTTATCACTAGGAAGTGCCACTCCAAGCTATGTGGGCTCAGAGGTGCTATGGAAATTAAGCGACATACAACCTACGTTCAAAACAGTGTTGTGACTACTAACGGATACCCTGTATCACACATCAAAATATTTCTCCCTCTTACAGAACCTTAAAGCTGAGTTTATTCCTTAAGTCTACTGGAAAAAGGAAGAGTTCCACTGTACAAGTTACTTAGTGCAGAATTAGTTTTGTGCATTGGACTGAGCATGAATGGCTTGATTTGCCCAATAAAAATATCAGTTCATGTGTTTCTCCTCATGTTTGTTAGTCTGCACAGAGAGTATGGATTTACAGCTAGATGGAGGAATGTTCTTTAAAAATGTACTCTGACTACTTCATTAAGGATTTTTGGCATAGCTGAGGTTTCCTGTGTCCTGAACCACTGAACAGGACAAGTGCCTAAGCAAACAATGGGACTTCACTGAAGTCACAACTCTACACAAAGAAAAACTCGGGAATAATACAGCCTAGCCGAGAAGTTAAGTGTCGGGGGAGACTGCTGAGTGGGTTTTGACTTGTTTGTTAACCTGCAAGTGATGTACAAGGTCATCCAAAGGTGGGTGGAAAAATATTAGTTTTTCCCTCATCTGCAGTTTGTGCAGGAAAGTTGACAGACTTGCCAAGCAGACAGCCCTAGATGATACAGTATTTTTTGTTCTCCAACTGAAATAACTCTGTTCTCCCCACAGGCAGTCAAATTATAGCTATGCACTGGAGAACTCCAGAAGTTCTACACATAAACATCGAAGCATTGTGATTTATTACTAGTAGATAGCTCCAGCATGTTGTTATTGTTCATTTATCTTTCCTATTCCAAGAGCAGCAGCAGAACTATTCTCAGTATAACATCATTTACAACTGAGTTTATGCAGCCAGATTTACCCACTTAAGGCCATCACTTTGTATTTAGACCTATCACAGTCTTGCAGAGTCCCCTGGCACTGAGCCTGGTTGGCAAGGATGTTTAATATCTTGAGCAAAGAAGAGGCAGGGCTCTCTGACTGGGGAATATTCAAGGCACAGATGAGGGGAAGGGGAAACACCTGAAGAGACAGTGACACACTTGTTTTTCTGAACTGTGCAATACACAGGGCTTTAGAACAAGCTTCCAAAAAAGAACAGCTAAAGATATGAGTGCAACTGAAAAGAGGACAAAATGACACAGATCTGCCACAGGTAGAGAGCATCCAGTAACGTGATCTCTTCCTGAGAGGAAAACATTCTTCTTTCTTTTAAACTAGGGAAATGTACTAGATCTAGCCTATCTGGATTTTGGTATAACACTTTGTAACTCATGGGGAATTAACTCTGTTGAAGGCAATACTGAATAATACAAGAATTGTTTGGTAAGGAGCTGGCTAACATGGAGAGTTTACAGTCAGAAGCCACACCTTCCCTCCCCTGTCTCTGCTAGTTTCCTGTTCCTGCAGGTACCTTGGTTGGGCTGCTGGGCAAGGACTGATCTGGTTTCTCCCCCACCCACAAGAAATGCATATGGTCAACCAACCATGGCACAGTAGTAACAAACGGTCAAGAAACTGAGTGCCAAGTTGCCCAAATGCATCCTCTGGAATGATTGATTTCCTTCAGGTTTGGGTACCTGCCTAGACATCACTTAATCAGAACCAGTCTATGTATCTTCTTCCCCATACCACCAGCACCCTCCCCAGCACATACTGGAACTTGGTTAGAACTGCCCTACATTTTATCCTTACAGCTTCTTTGTTTTTTCTGAGATAAGATTGTTTGATTTAGAAGAACTCCAGAAAAAAACAATGGAGGACTGCAGCGAACAGTCTTTTTCCTGGTAATTTTCAACTAAGATGCATGAAGGCTGGAGTAGCCTGAGAGATCCAAACCTGCATTTGTATCTGCTTCTATCAGTTCTGATGGATTAGGCTCCCTGCTTTTCTGCATTTCTGCTCTATACTTCAGGCATTGGAAAGCCTGAAATGGAGCTTGTGGTGTTTCTCAGCGCTTCTCCTTCTACATCTATTGGTTCTTGGTTTGGCACTTTTGCTCAGAGGAAGACTCTGCTAGCTGTTACTATGAGAGAGAAGGTTTTATCCCACAGTGTGACTCCTGACCCAGCTGCAGATACTCTAGAGAAGACAAGAGGAGACTAATTCCAGCATGAGCTAACAAGCATGCCATGATCCTATCAGGCACCAGGAAGAGCACCTACTCTCACCGGTCCTCTTGGGGTGTGTTTGGGAAAGCTACTTTACAGAACTCTCAGCTTTGTAAGTAACCACAAAAAGACCCTCCAAAATAATTTATGATGAAAAAAATTCAACCCAACAAATAAAATATGCAGTAAACCAAAAGAAATAAAATTTTGCATCATTAGCACTGTGTTTATAGAAAACTGTTTTCCAAGAATGAGCCAGAAATTAGAGCTATGCAATGAAGTTTTTCTTTTTCTTTGCATTCCAAATTCAGATGACTTTCATTTTCAAATGCTAATCTTAGAATGGAAATCTTAAGATTTCATTTGAAAGACATGAACAAGCTGGGGTTTCTGAAACCAAATTCTATCAGGAACAAATTCCCATAGAGCTAGGTGTGGGAGCTGTGGCCAGCGATAGAAAAAGAGGCACGAAGACACAAATCATTTTCAGACCAGGTACTGACTGACTTCTACCCAACACTAGAAGAACTGCTTACAGCAGGACTGAAAACTATCCCAAAACAGGTGAAATTCATTTCCCGAAAGAGCTCAGAATCCTGGTTATAGTGTCCCTACGAGAGGTTGAGTAACCAGTCTCCCACATTTGCAGATTAAGTTTTCACGTTTTAAAGTGTCCAGTTCTCTTTTGTCATGATTAAATAGCATCAGATGTATACAAGTGTAAAACACCAATGCAGACGGACCACTAGTGTTGGCCAAAGGCAGTTTCCACTTTAGCTACACAGCCTTTCTCCTCTGAGATACTTTTCACTAGAACCAGTATCTCTTCCGAGCTCAAAGGTAGTAATCAACACATCCAGACTACAAGGGTAGCACTAACTTACTGTTTTTCTTTTACAGAGCACCAAAAGATTCAAAAGGCACAGAAGGACTGCTGAATTCAGTACTGACACAGCTATGAACCTTAGACACCTGAAACGTGGTTTGGCATCATATTACTTAGCCTTTCCTAAAAGGAAGATTAAATGGGAAAAATAATGCAAGGTAACATTATTTGGCTTGGCAACTATCTTTGACTTACAGGAGAATACTGTTAAAGTCATACAAATGAAGTGCCATGGATTTTTTTGTTCCTAGCCTCCATCATTTTACTATGCCAAAGAACAGTAGTTGCAGTTTTCTTACTGATATTGAAGGGACTCAATATCTGAACTGCCCATCCACAGCATCTTCTTGCAAGCTCACTTTCTCTCAGGTGCTAAGACTGAGACCTACTCATTTAACAGTGGGCTGATGTATTTGGAGTCATGAATCGAATTGTTTCACTATCCAAGGAAAACACACTTTTCCTCCATCACTAACTTGCAGCCACACATTGACTTTGCTGCTCCTTGTCACGTGGTCCTGGCAAACCAAGCAGTGAGTGCCACCCAGAGCACAGAAAGTGTGGAGAAGCCTTTTGAGAGGAGGAAACGGGCACACTGCTACCTTTGAAGAACAAGTGGTGGGAAAGGAACAGATCTCAAGTGGGAAGACAAATTGGAACAAGTTGTAAAGGAGGGGGGGGGGGGGTGTGTCAGAAAAAAAGCCTATTGGCAATACAGGGACTGGGGAAGATGCTCAGAGGAGTTACAGGACTCAGCATAATTTTATCATATACACAAGTGAAGAAAAGAATTTAATAGTTACCATCAAAATTCTTCTTGCAAAGGCATTTTCTTCCTGCCTGACAAATTCAGCAGTGGCAGCTTAAGCAAATGGTGACCTTTGCTTTTCAGCTTGTCTCAGTAGCGAAGTGAAAGAATTGCAATGGACAGCATTAGCTACACTGGAAATATACTGGTTTCAGTCTGAGGCACTGAACAATGAGATACTCCAGACCCACAATTCAATCTGTTGTATATAGTTATGCTAAATGCTCTCACTGCAAAACTGTAAGTGCGTTATTACAATCCACCCTGTTCCCCCACTTCCCTGCTTCTGTACAGCAAATGGCAGATCATGGTCTTAGCCCATGATTCTTTGTGTTGAGGTGTTGACAGTTCTTTCCCAGGCCACTCTAGAAGAGCGAGTCTGTGCTTTGGAAAGACTTATGGGAAGTATGCTGAAGGGGAACCAACATTTGAATTATTTTTGCCTGCTTCCTTGGAGCAAAACAATCAGGCTGCACCAAACTTACAGGTTTACAGTTCCAGCTGAATGCTAGTTTTAAAGCACTTCCATAGGCATGATGAAGCTCAAGATATGGATAATATACTTGGTCAATCATACAAAGTACAATTTGTAGAAAGAAACATGTATCCTTCCCTTACGAGCGGAAGGAAATGAAACAGATAGCTCATCAGTGAGAATCACTCACAAACAAGCTTTGTTGATGTTAGTTATCCACCAACCAGCCATTGCTTATAGTCTGTCTTCCTGACTGCTGAATATTGATTCTGGATGCAGTAGGCTCTACTACCATAGCTATGGGTGTGCATTTTTGTGATGGAAAGTCCTATTCTATTATTGCTAAAGGCCTTCACCACCAAATCCATGAAAAAGCTCTGAAGAAGCTTATACAGGAACGAGGGTTTTTTGTTTGGAGCACACTTCAACCAACCATTTTAGTAACGACAGTAACGAACTGTCAATCCTTTCTTTAATTGCTCCTTTACCCATTGGGCCCTTCAATCTCTGATTTATATGCTATAGTTCATCAGTAGCCCAAATGCTGAAGTAGTTTGTCACACACAAAGTGTGAGTGACATTTCTTTCTTCAGAAAGAAGCAGTTTGGGATTTATATTGGGTGGAGAGGTTACAATGTCTGCTTCTCTAGGCATCTAACTTTTCTGAATATTTCTCATAAACCATATCATCACCAAATCAAAGTCAAACTTCTCATTTGTTATTTCTTGCAAATCTAGGAGTAAATAATTTCTTGTACAACTGTTCTGCATTCTTTTCTTGTTTAGAAATGTCAGGGTGTAAACAGAAAACAAAGTAGTAGCTTGTTTCCATTTTTGCTTCCCTGAGTGCACTGAACAAGTGGCCTCTTACATACTGGACACAAGAGAAAAAGGGATGCAAGTAATTCAAATGCCAATTTTATTATTTTCAGACTTCTCACATACAGAACATTCTTGACCATTAGCAAAGCTAACATCCATTTATTTAAAAAATAAAATCCTTCTGAGAATCTAAAAAAGCCTTGAGGAATTCTCTCCACCTCTCTAGGACTAAAGAGGCCCAACGTTTCTATACAATACTACTCAAACCAATCTTCCCCCAAAAAGCCTTCTACTTGCCAAGATTTTTTCCCCCTGTTCCTTAAAAAACAAACAAAAGCTTGTTTTGAAAGAAATATGAAAGGAATCAAAGGAATTGTGTTGAGCCAAAAGTTGTCCTTTCTCCACCCTCACTGTACTCATCTGGAAAGCATCTGGCAAACAAATCCATTGATAGTTTAGAAAAGCCCTTTATCTGTCCTCACAGGCTTAAGAAGGAAAGTGGATAGCATATGGACATTCCATGGACTAATTGTATGTTTCCTTTATATTATTGCCATTTTGAAGAGTACAGCGTAACATCTACCACTCACAAAAATCCCCCAAACCTTCCCTAGTAAGGTTGCATGAAACCCAGGTTAATAAAACTTGCAGGACAGAGCCATCTATGTTGATGCAACACCATCCTCCCAATAACAGCACAGCAAGGATACACCAACACGTGGAGCCAACTCGAGTCCAGTTGGGCTTACTGCTCATTACTTCCTCAAGCTGGATCAGCTACGCCTAGTGCCTCAACCACATTTTACTGCCTTATTCTTTACTTTACACCACACTTGCTAGGCAAGTGGCTGGACTGCTGACGAACCCAGAGAAAACTGCAGTTCCCTTTAAAACATTGCCACATTGAAGTGTAAAGCAGGGCTTTGTACTAAAGTCAGAGAAAAAGTTAAATGATTTTGGATGTTCACTCTAAAATATTGTCTGGACAAAGCCGGTAGGCAGATCATTTCTAGAAATACTGTCACTCAGTGAGTGAGTACCAACTGAGATCATTCTACAGTCTGCCTAAGGAAAACCAAACCAAAAAATTGGTCAATGTACAATTAATCTTTCTTACGTTCTAGAATTATCAGAAGTAAAGGCAGGTACAGTAGGAGCTACATAGTTACTTATCTTTGATGTCTTTTGGGTGGAGAAAAAAGACAAAAAGACAGACAGAAAGCAAATTTGAGTCGGAGGGACCTGCCTCTCTTCCTCCCCTCAGCAAGGTCAGGATGTGTGCATGCAAACACGCTTTGCAAGCAAGCAGCATAGAAAGGAACTAGTCCACGCCTTCACCTTCACACAGACTAAAGCAGGGAGATCAAAGCTATGATGTCTATTCAAACACGAAACGTATTTTTTCTATTAAAACCTATACTACATCCACCACCATGTGTAGCTAGACATTAAACTGGCAGGTCAGAAGGCCAATGCAAGTACAAGTCCTGCCAGACCCGCTTCATCCATATGGGTATTAGTGAATCCTCGTTCTCCTACTGCCCCCTATCTTCAGTCAAAATTGAAGTTTACGTAGCTGAAAAAACTATTTATGGTACAGTAGCACTTGTAATGGCCCCTTAGTCCATTAGATCACCGTACAAACTGAGTTGCCTCAGGAGGTTAGTTATAGCTCCTGCCTTAAAGCTACTATAGCAAACAGCAGAAAACTGCTTTCACTATGAGTGACAAAGAGGTGCAAGCTCAGAGATGGACTCAAAAACTTTAGCTAATAAAATCCAACAACTTACAGTTTGACCTGTTATTGCACCCACTGGCATAGCTGTCACAGACCACACTCCCTGGTTCAGATTCCTGAAGTATCTTCTAAGTTGCAACCTAGATACTTCAAGTTTCAATAAAGCTTCAGCCTTGCCTCCTACGGGAATCATTTCCTTTGGGTAACTACATTAATAGCAGTTTATGCCATCCTTTATGACCCAATTGCCACGCAATACCAGAAAGTACAATTCTTCCCTAATACAGAGTATATAACAAGATTCAGTGTCGCAGATAACCATTTTCCATGTCAGTTCAGTGTTTTCATGCTATTTAATTTTGATGATGGGATTATAATACCCGCACATGAAAATCATAGATCATTGCACTCTACACAAAGAGCTGGTTAACAATAAGTAATCCAATAAACATAGATGAAGAGCAGCCTAGAAGTCCTGCCTCCATACTGTAAGTCATGTAAGACCAGGCAACATACCCCCTTAACTAGAATACAAAGCATATATCATCCCGCTCCTGTACCTAAATTTTAACTCATGTAAGACACTGAAGGAGGAAATTATGAACTGCACTGCCTTTCATGCAATTATGTAAATTCCATGAATACCTTAAGTAATCCAAACAGCATTATGTAAATTTGAACATGTGCCATTGACAGAAATGTACACTATTTACTATAACAGTAAGTGGAAAACATCTACGGATGGTTCTTCCTGTAGGAAAAGATTAATTTTCGTTGTAAAGTTGGAAAGTTGGTGTTTATTAGAATTCAAAAATTCAGCAGACCTTTAAGGACCTCATTTGTTTCGTTACTGACAGTACTTTTCAGGAAGTAAAATTCCCCTCAGTGAAAACTTAACCCTAAACAAGCATAAAATGCCTAATTACTATCCTGTATAGAAACAAAATCCGTTTTCTGTTTTAGTTTTCTTGGCATTTGGCTTCCTGCAATGATAATACAAGTACTCCAATGTCATTTCTCATAAAAAGTGGCCACAGTATTGATTTCTCACTCCTTCCTCAAATATCCAAAATGTATATGCAAGATTGAGAGATCAACCTTTTTTTTTAAAAAAAAAAAAATCATTGCAATATATTCTTGTGCAGATACATAGTCTCACAAGTATTTAAATCTGTTCAAGATGTATAAAACAGGTTTGCAAATGCCTTGGACTGAGGGGAGCTCTTGGGAATGCTTTCTTGGCCATCTTGCAATCCAGAACCAAGGAGAAGATTTAGTATTTTTTTTTTTTTGGCAGGTAGTTACATGTTTTAAGCGCTATCAGACTGGATTTCACAGGCCACGATTGCTGTCTTTAAGACCTCACGTGTCTTGGAAACTCATATCTTAGCTGTATAGCATGAGTATACTTCATTAGGAGGAAAGAGAGCCACATTACTAAAGAGTACAAAGAAGTCCCTAAGCATTATGAGCCACTGAATTTCTGGGATGATACTTTCAGCTGGAAAGCTAAAGAAAGCTCTCATTTGTCCACATTTCTACTTCGATCTACAATGAGGACCTAAAAACTGTATTTGAAGGGTCTGTTTCAGAATGCAGTGCGGATCTGTGGAAGCTGCTGTGCTAATGATATTACATGATGTTTGGCCGTTCTTGCTGTCTTGCCATGGACTCCTCCCAGCTGCAATTCCATTTTGGCCACTCCACCTAAGCCCTCTTTCATGGGCTGTCAGAGCCTGAGGACACTGGCATTAACAGCTACCATCAGCTACAACAACAGCAACTGAAAAAAAATCAAGTGTCCTTTTCCTGACTGGGTGGCTACTCTTCCCTTCCTGGAGAGAGCAGCTCCTGGAGCCTGAGCAAGGTAACCATTCTAGTACCAGCTATTACTTACAAATTTCTAATTGACTGTAACACACAGGGAGAAGCCTCTATCCCCAATAAACTGGTTTAAAGGCAACAGGTTTCTGACATGTTCTTTTCCTGTTCTGATTTCTTCAACCTTGCTAGTATTTTCTCCCCCATCTTCGATTCAATAATTATTAGAGCCTAACTTCAAACTTGACAACAGCTACGCTTCTAGATATTTTTTACACAGGGAGATTTGGGTTTTTTCTGCACGCTACGTAAACTAGACAAAAGTTTCGTGACAAAAATATCTAGCACTGCACAGAGAAATTCCAAGAGCTGCTCTGTTATCTATTAGCTAGGGGTAAAGAGACACGCCCAGACACATTTTTAAAAAAATTTTCAGTAGAATACCAACAAGATTTATAGTATTTAGGACTGAGCTAACAGGCAATGGAGTATTACACCTGCCAATCCTCACTTATTCTTTGTTAGTCTTACCTACATTTTAATAATTATTATAGTAATACCAATTCGCTCATGAAACACTGTATAATGTGTGTTTCATCGAGACTAAAGTTTTTATTTCAGCTGCCTTAATTCTGTCTGAGGCTGAGGGGACAGAAGATATTCCACTTTATATACACCAGTAAAATCATGTAATCTCATTTAATTGCTATAGCACTTTTCCAGAATTTCTTATTTTAAGCCACAGGTGATCTAATTGTATGCTTTAATTTTCATTCAAACAAGAATATAAAGAAAGTGCACTGTTTTGAATAAATACACTCCTCCTACGCTATGTTTCCAGCTATGTGGCACATACCAATCTCCTCATTTCTGTGGTCAGGCTATCCTTCCAATTCAGTGGCACTATCATGAATTAATGCAGACAGGCACAAAGAATGAACAGGGGCTTAATGCAAGCTTCATTTAATGAAATCAGTTGAAAGTCAGAGTTAGAAAGTGGCAGGAGATGACTGTGTGCTTAAAGTTGTTTTCACACTGCCATGAGCACAAGAGAAAAGAAACTTACCTGCTCAGGGAGTGAAGGCACAGCCGTAAGCCTAACTGCTAACAAACCGCAGGTACATTTAGGTTAATTATATCCTGCCTTCAACAACATGAAAACAGCTCAGACTTAAGATCATGAATGTCCTGAAATGACCTGCTCAGATTGTACGCTGACCATTTAGTACCTGTATACATGCTTGACACCTCAGGAGGCTTCTGCCCTGCTTCCCCTTTGGTTCAATCCATAAAGCGTATTAAAATCTTCTGAACAAAGATATTTCATACTATTAACTTAGAAGACAACAAGCAAGCACTAGCAGCATTAGTTAGTTTGGAGCATGGATCACAGCCTCATGAGAAAAACTTTTCCAGTCTTTCATTAAAGCCTTTCAGCAAAAACAGAAGTTAAACCTAGATTTTTGCTATTTAACACTTTTTTTCCTCCTTTTCAAGTTCACATTCCTCTGGATAATACAAGTCAAAACATCCAATTCACTTAGGTTTGTGATATATATGTAGCTCCTGCAAAGGAATAAGTGATTACTACTTGTGTGAGTTTTATTAGAGATCCAGAGCCTATACCTTGTGTCAGTTACCCCAGCTCAGCATTTCACAAAACCCTGAAGCCTCTCCTACCCCTTCCTGGTTCACACTGTCCAAATTGTGTTTATTTCAGAATGTCTTTGTAGGTCCTAAGCCTGCTTTGACTGTTGGTATTAACCCACAAAGCTGAAAATATTAATAGGTAAGAATTAAGAGGTTTTTTGTAACTCTCAACTCAAACAGGATCTTGAGGCTGGACTCAGAGCTTAACTATTACACCATGTATAATTATCATTTTAGCAAATATTTCCTACTAACAACTAGTTATTTTTAGGAAAGACCCTCACAACTAAATGTGTTACACCAAGTGTTGTTCTTCTCACCTTCCACTATGATCTGTTCTACACACCCCACCCCCCCACAAAGCTAACCCATTCCTGAGTTTTCTTATAGCATTTAACTGCTATCCAGTATCGTCTTAATTTATAACTAGAATGTTAATTTTGTTACAAGAGATGATGCTTAATTCATGAGATAGAAAAGCAGCAAGAAGAGAAATATTTTACTTACATCAAGAAAATGGCAAATGAAAATAAAAGGAAACCCCAAATACGCACATTAAAATTTACAAAAAGAAAAAAAAACCAGTAGTCATGGCCCTTAAAGTAATTCTCTACTTGGGGCTGACTCTCAGACTGAACTGGAACAGCATGCAGCCCTGCCAGCTCGAGGACCACATCCAGCCATGACTCACTGGTGAGCAAGCAGCAGTGAGAATCTGGCAGCTTTCCACAGCTCCCGAGGCCTGGGCTTGTGATGTCCTCTGCCTCCCTCCAGCTCTGCCCACAGGGCTGCTACTTGGTCATGCTTACAGGTGAAATGCAGAGTCCTGGCTAATAACAGGTTTGTGCTTCAGTAGGGAACCTGGCTAGGAACACAGGTCTGCACCCCCCCAGCAGCAGTCAGGTCAAGCAAGCCAGCTGCTAAACAGATCACTATCTGCATCGCTTGTAGCATCGTTCCCTCTCCCAGAGGACAGCATTGACTTTCTGCCAAGTGGCAGTGGATCTGTGCCCCTAGGATGTCATCATCCTGGAAAAACAGCAGCAAGATTAGATCTAGATATATTTTAAGTGGAATTGCTTTTGCTGCAACATACAGCCCTAAAATGAGGTGTTGGTTTGTCAAAGCAGTATTACCGATAGTCCCTAGACTGTGCTTAAAAACCAATCTTAAATGCCAGCCCTATCACTAATCTATCCCCTTGTACTCTTTGAGGTCTGCTTGGGTCTTCCAGATCTGAAGCCTCACAGATATTGACATGCCTGAAGTCACCCTTCTTCCTGTTTACCTACCCACTGTAGGCAAACTTACTCTTACCTATATTCTCTTTGAGACAAGCTTGCAAGCTGACCCTTGCTAGATATGCAATAGTTAGGTGAGAAACATGGCATAGCCTTAACATTCCTGCGCACTTGCTAACAGCAAGAAGAAACAGTGAGTCAGTACACACCGCTAGAAGGTTTTCAGGCAAAGCAATCTCTATCAACATATTACTTATATACTCCTACGCAAATCCTAACAGCACATCACTTAACCATAGCCTGTCAAGCAAACCAACCTCTCAGATCTTTTATTTTTCCACTGGAGGAACCTAAATAAAAATTAGCCTTGAGATAGTGCTGTCTGTGGCACAATTATGCACACACACATTAATTAACCAAATAAAACCTCTCTAGCCCTGTCAGTACAGACTGTGATGACTGGCCTACTTCTTTATTGACAAATCCTATAGACTAATGCGGTCTTAACTTCTCCCTTTGGATCCCCTACACTACTGACTGCTGCTCCCTGTACATCAGGTTTTGTGTTAATAGAGAAAGTGCAGGTACAACTGGTTTTAACAGAAAAGGACAAACACATAAGGACTGAGTCAGGATCTCCACAGATATCTAAAGGGGAACCTAGAAGAGCAGGGCCCAACTCCAGGCTGCCTACCGTATCTTTTGGATCATAAAAAGCTCTCCCGACATAAACCAAACACACTGCACGGATCACAAACGCAATACTTACAGGAAAACCTATGAAATGACAGACATGTCACCCAGTGAAGAAGGGCAAATTTAGAATGCATTTGTTTTTATTTCCAGAGCAACACTACTGTCTTCGTAAACTCAAAGGAACACCACAAGCTAAGACAATATTCAAATCAGACACTAAGATCAGGATTCAGCTGCCTACACATGGTATTCCTAGTGACATTTACACTGTCACTGTGCCGTGTCCCACTGTGCCTCTTACTGCCATGGTGGAAGGGTGTTGGTCTCTTAAGTCCTGCATCACAACCTCCATCCACCCATGCACGGGTCTCAGGAACCTAAGGCATTTCAAACGAACTGTAACTCCTTCACCCAAACACACAACTCCTTTCCTCACACTACACCTCTCCCTAAAGACAAGCACCCTCTTCTCTAAGAGCTACAGAGGCTCTGGGAAATCAAGGAGGGGGAAAAAATTAGCTCATGAATGAACTAATCAAAGTGTTCTGAAATAAAGCATATCTATTTATAGGCATAAGGAATTCATGGGTATTAAGGTCTTCCTCAGGTAAGGTATGAGCTCAGGAACACAGAAGAACCGCAGAGTCTGTAAGCACACTGGTTTGTGAGTTTGGGTCTGTGCCTAAGCTCAGATTTCGGTCACTCTCGTGTATTATAATGAATGTATACATTCACTCTAAGGAGGAAAGTGAAACTGGGTGCCTAGACTGATGTGGTAAGCACCACTGAATGCCAGGCTGCAGACAAACAGTAAGCATGTTTGCTTATTTCCCACAACAGGTTTTATCCACCAAGACATGCCATATAGGATAAGCAAAACAAACAAACAAGAGAATGAAAACAACTCTTTAGCAATTTTTTTTTGCTGCTCTCCAGACTACTCCTGTTTAATCTTGCCTTAAGGTATCATTAGTAGGCATTACATGGAAGTACATCACATAGGGGTATAAACACTTGTCCACATACATACAGTTTTGATGGAAAAGCAGGATTATTTCCTGGGTTAGTTCACTCAGTGATGAGATCATCCAGTTCCTCTTATCCTCCACACTTTCTGACAAGGCTTTTCCTGACAATTCTCCTTTAGTCTTAAAGGAGTGAAATTCACCTGTCTACAGTGTTTTAGAAGATGAGGCAAAGGTGTTGCATCATCTCCTGAAGAGTCTTTGGAAATAAGAAATAGACACAGCTGCTCCCCTGCTGCACACCCGTGACAGTCCTGGGGTTTACACAACACAGCAGGAATGGGCCTGTGTGAGATACGTGAAGTGGTAGTCAGAGGAATTGTATTCTGCCTGGTCCTTGTCAAAGAGTGTTTACAGGCTGGTATTTCTCTCTTGTATTCCACCCTTGGTTTATTAGCTATCAAATCAACCTCTGCAGCAGCTTGGTGCTAAAGTCACCTTGAATTAGCTTCCTGAACTTTTTCTGGATTTCATGTTCCCTATTACACTATAATAAATACATCTGGTTTGGAAAAGGACGAGATGCTTTATACTTGTCACGACTGTGTGAGGCTATCATTAATGCTAAACAAATCCCAAAAGGCCAATCAGTTCAGTGTAGCAAAGTAGAGGGTTACATTCGATTACAATATAGGAAATATAAAGCTATCAAAACCAAAACAGTGAGTAAGACACAGAACACATTTGAAAAGCTCAATTCTCCCAGCTGTCGTAATACTTCTGAGTCATGTCTCAGGAGCAGACACAGATGTAATGTAATTGTATCGAATGCCGAGCTTTGATTTTGAGAACTTCACACTATTGTGCAACTAGAGAGTCGGCTCTGCTAAGGCTGCTCAGAGCTGAAGCTACCACT
Organism: Bucorvus abyssinicus; assembly: GCA_009769605.1. NCBI lineage: Eukaryota > Metazoa > Chordata > Aves > Bucerotiformes > Bucorvidae > Bucorvus > Bucorvus abyssinicus. The sequence goes on along the minus strand of CM020044.1, from coordinate 6,224,606 downwards.
CTTGACTTAATGCAACATCCATTTCTTCCTGCTCATTTTTGTTCCCAGCTTGGATGACACTAACATTTTCTCTGCCTCGGTGATTTTCTAACTTTACAGTCTGTGCATTCTTTTAGTTTAAGTGATTTTCAAGAGAGAGAACATTTCTCAAGGCTCTCAAAAGCCTTGAGGTCAGAGAGGTCACTATACCTTATTCATACAGATGAGGCACTTGGTTTTGAACATGTGTTCCCTCACTAATGTTTAAGGGAAGGAGCTTTCAATTAAGCCTGTGATTAAGGTGAGTTCCACATTTCCCTGTTACAGAACAGTTGAGGTTGGAAGGGACCTCTGGAGGTCATCTGGTCCAATCACCCCAGCTCAAGCAGGGCCCTCTTTTCTCCTCTGGAATGAGCAGAAACATCTCCACCTGTGGAGTTTTCAAGACTGCTTCAGCTGATCTGCTCTAATGATAGCAATAGCCCTGCTTCACACAAGAGGCTGGGCCAGAGGTGCTTTCCATCCATATCTCTAATCCCATAAATATGACTGTGCTTCATTCAACTGAAAGATTTTTCCCTCTTTTCTTGATCAAAAAGTACCCTCAATCCAGCAAGTCAAGGATCACTTCAGTCAGTGTGCCTTATTCCATCCAATTTCATTCATATACTGCAGTTCTACATCCACTACCAACAAGCAGACAACCCCCTACAAACCGAACACTTCACGTGCTGTCTTACTGGAACATATACACCTATGTATTTGTAATGCTACGATGGCTTGGGTCCTTAACAACTAGCTGAACATGGTCTTCCTTTCATGAAATACTGACAGCTTTTTGATAATGTTTTGTACACCTGTTTGGGTTTTGTTTGTTTTTCACTCATCTGAAAGTTACTAAAACATTACTAATGTTTGCATAATAAAGGATTGTTTTAGTGAACAAAGATAACAGTAGCTAGGTCAGGAACATCATGAACAAATCAAAATTTAAAGAGGAAATAAAGCCACTTAGAATTCAACAATAGAATACACACAGCTACAATATTTAAGTGTAGTATTCTCTACTATACTATTCTTCACAGTACATCTTGTATTCAAGTTAAGACAGTACATTCCAGTACCTAAGTAGCACTATCAACCTTTGTATACATTGTTGGGGACCATTCGGCTGTGTTTAATTAGCATCCACAAAAAAGCATCTATTTGAAAGTGACAGAAATAAATTTTGGTTTGTCATTGAAAGCTACACAACCAGTTGTTTTTCCCTTATTCACACGTTAAGTCTGTTCTTGGAAAAGTCACTTCCCTCCTTATCTTAGCATTCCCCATGATGTTCCTTAGTTCCAGCAGAGTGCAGCCATCATTAGAGCTTTGATCATTTAGGCACTTAGACAAACCTAAGATTTAGACTGACTCTAAGAGTTCATAGTGCTTCCATTTGATAATGAAAACTTATTTTTTATGAATATCGATGTAGATTGCATAAGAACATGTATCTTTGGTATGACTCCTATCACTTGGCAGAATAGTACATCTACAGCTGTTTACTAGTTTATTAATGAAATAAATAAGTCTGAATATTTAAAATATTTATCATTTCTATTCCCTTAAGTATCTGGATGAACTTGGCAAGAGACAGGAAGAATAACCAATAGTTTGATCCATTGATCTTATAACCATTTTTAAAAAAATTCTTTAATGACATACTAAGAAGTTAACTGGATTATTGTTGGTACATAGCAGCTTTCACCTTTGTTAGTCCAGAAGCACCAGATGCACACTAGTGGATAGATTTTAAAATTACATTGGAAAAAATATGATCTAGCTACTGGCTGTAATAGGCAAACTGACTGCTACAACTACATGCTAGAAGAGAGACAGGAATGAGACTCATCTTTTCCTTAGTGGAGGCAGAACAGGACTCGTGGAAGAAACAGCTTAAAAACCCATGGAAAGAGATCGTGTAAAGAAAGGGGTGGATCACCCTTCTGATGAAGAAAAGAACATTCTTCATTGTTCATTGAAAATTACACTTAATATATGTCACTGATCTTCCCAGGTGCCCTGGAGACTTAAGTGAGCCTATGCACATTGTTCTCTGATGTTTTTGATTGTAACTAATTAATCTTAATGAGGGGGAATGCTGAGTAGGGGCTTTATCTCACTGCACAGCAATTTGCTTTCTCTGGCAGCTGGTTGACTTTTCCTTTCCAACATGCAGGTTATGAATGTATCATTTATTTTGACAATGCAATCGCAAAGATCAATACATCTATGTTTAAAGCATTAATTTTTGAAAAATTGCAGTTCAGAGTCTCATTTAGATACCAACAGTGATTTAAGGGTTCACTGTGTTCTCAGTTACTAGTTCGGTTGCTTTTGGAGCTTTTTCTCTGGCCTCTACCCTCAGTTCCTACTTGGACACTCTTGCACATCCTCCATTTGCTATTCTCTAGAGACTTGGGTATCCAAACCACCGCCTTATTTTTCTTGCTCAACAACAGCAACAGAGAGACAGTTGTGACTCATTCCTTTGCCACTAAGTAGTTCATTAAAGCATGTATTATCTGGAAGAAGTTACTGTATACTAAGTATGGTGCCTTGATTCAATTAATTGAATAATAAAATTCTACTTGAACTATAAAATCTGAAAGATAAGAAATACAGAAGTGAAAAAGTAAATTACTGTGCTTATGAAAGCACAGCCACCCACTCCTTTCAGCACCTGAATTTAAGTATTGTGTTAAAAATACATTTTTAAGTGTTTAAAGCTAAAAAGATATGGAAGCAGTTTGTCCAAGTTAAAATTCAGATTTTTTATAGGAGAAGAGAGCATGGGGTCATGACAGAAGTAATAGACTCTAAGACAGTGCCACAGGCCCTGGACTGTCCATTTGCACAGACAGTATACTATCTGGGTAATTACTGTGAGCAACTGCATGTATTTCAAACTATTAGTTCCATCACTAATGCTTTCTGCTGAAGCATTTATATTTAGGTTTCCTCTTTAAATGAGATGAAATATTTAAACGCTTTGGTAGCAATTGTGGCACTGCTGGTGACATTTCCCATGGGGAATATTACAAGATTCCATCTTCCCACTTATGCAGGAAAATGGGGGATGTCTAAACATAAGATACTTGTAAAAGACAAACTTCTTTCATTAAGCTGCAAAGCTGCAGAACTTGTCAGAAACTTTAGTAGTGGGTATGTCTGGTACCAAGACTGCTGGATAGGAGCACGTATACAGTAGGCTCCCTGTTTCCATTTCAGATAGTCTTTCATTTCATTAGTTGTCACGCTTCCAATTGCATGTGTCTTTAAGCAAGGTCTTCCCAAGGGTTTGCAAGGCAATAGGGAGGGTTCCAAATTTTTCATGAAGTCCAGCCAAACTCTTCTAGCCTAACTCAGAAGGCTCAGGCAATCACTTGGTTGCAAAACAATCTTGAGTACATCAGTCTAATTGGCACCATCTCTGTTCCACCACTGATCCTCTGTAAATCATTATTAAGTACTCGCTTTTTTTAGCAGTCAAGGTCCTTCCACACCCACACCGAAGTAGAATAAACTCTTAGCTTGAGGCTTTAGTTCTCAGCCCATGGAATTGTAGAGATGCAAAAGGGGAACTAAGACTGTAAAGATGCAGTTGTACTGCAGTTCTGACTCTTTCACAGGTCATTCATATCTCAAGTATAGTCCTTAACAATTAACTGCAAAGAGATTTAATACCATAACACCAGTCATCTGCTTCTTTGATTAGCTATAGATTTAATTCTTCTAATATGTAAGCAAAATAAGCTCCTCTGCTTCCCACACCCCACAAAATATATATATATATATCAGTCAATCCCCGCTCAGTCAATCTAGTTTGATTTTCAAGGCTGCTGTGCAAAAACCCCCTAGATAATTTGAACACTGAACATTAGTTTCACATTAGCTTATCAAAATCTGTTACTGAACTTCACTGGCCCGGACTGAGCACTCGGAATAAACAGCACAGGTAACAGCTGAAACAGAGCTTGAGATTCAGCAGTGTCAGTGCTGTTGGAACTCAAATGCATTCAGGCTACAATAGGCTACCAGTAATTTTCTGTATAACTTCTTGCCATTGCCTTCTCTTGGAAAGTGATGATGAAATTTGAGGAGTACTCAGGCCCTAGTTTCAAAATCAACATCAAGAGTTTCCCAATACATCCCATACATCAGCACAGTGAACTTAAACTATTCACTGACTGGTCAACATACAACAATAAACAGAAACAAGAATCCAAGTTCAAAACCTCAGAGTTACTTTGCTATTACTTCCTTAAGTACACATGAAGACAGAAGCATTCTATTATTGCCTTACATATGTGTTCTTAAAAGCCATGAACTGCAGAGCATCGTGTTAGAACTTTACTAACACATTTAGAAGAATTGTAAAAATTCCCAAACTTACGTAGTCACCTTGCCCAGAAGTATTACAAAGCGAAACAATAAAAACCTCTTAAGTCACTTTTCTGCTCTAGTCCATTGCAGATTTGTCTAACATTCCGAAGATCTGTTGCTCCATGAGTTACTCAAAAAGGCAAATGAGGACATTCACTACCTCGGGAAAGCGCTCTATGAGATTAGTAACCTTTTCTGGATTACTTTTCATCATTAACAAACATATGCAACCGAACTGTGATTTAGGGAAATCTCATTTATAACATACATTTCTAAATAGGTTTGTTTGCTTTTTTAAATCCAGGTAAGTTCACTCGTAGGAAGATATCTGACATGTTATACATATAAAGAGGACTCTCTCCCCCAATACATCTTGCCAGTGCTTTTAATGATGCAAGATTAAAAACTCCAGAAGGTATGAAAATCTCAGACTTCATCAATGCTCAAGCATACTTCTATCACTGCACTTGCTCATGTTTCCAGTCAAAGCTAATGAAATTAATTTTAATTTTCATGGGGAAAAAAATAGGATTTGGACTCAAATTTCTGCCAGAGAGCCACAAAATCAACTTCCCACAGAAATGCTCCCTATCTCCTATAAGAGGCAAATAAGAGCTGAGTGAAGATCTAAGGAAAACTACCACAGCTTCAGACTGACCGTGGATGGTCTCGTAAGACTTAGCTACATTCACTCACATCTAGTAGCATAAATACACTGTCAAGAGACGTGAAACAAGCCAAATACTTGTGGGCAATTATGTACTTCCCCCCACTATTTTCCATTTCTTTTCTCCTTTTACTCTACATCTTACACGTGTTTTGACAAAGTTGCAAAAAATTTCTACTGACAGGAGGCTGTGCTTATGGTTAAGCTATCAGAACAAACAGTGGCAGTTACTTTCCATCCCTGACTGAACTCTGTGTATCTATTTTCCAGTAGGGCAACACCTTCTCCACAGAGAGACTGTGTATCAGCATTTCTTAACGCTCCAAACTCTGCCTTGAGCTCTGATTGACAGATGGTTCTCATTGGTATCATGTGACAAAATCCTGCACATGCATTTCTGTTACTTAGATTTCTCCCTCTTGTCCCCTCTCAATAACACAGGCTTCACTTCCACTGCTCTGGACTGTGGCCGCAGAGGGAACTAGGGTAGGCTGCTTTTGACAAGCAGCAGATTTCATTTCAAACTCTTCTGCACAGAATACAGATCCTTAAACCATTACCAGAGGTGTATTGATTGACTTCCGTACTCAGAATAACAAGTAAAACTGTGCTTGTCTAACTAAAACAGTGGAAATGCAGTTCTGTTACCCATTTATGATAGAGCTGTCCAAACACACTCTGTCTATCAGTATCGTAACTGGGTTCTCTGTAGGGGCATGGTGGGGTTTTTGAGGCAGGAAAGGGGTCTGTTTGATTTTAAAAAAGGTTTTTTTAAAAGTAATTCCTTGGACCAGCAGCCAAGATTTCAAACAGTTCCGATTACACAGATGACTGAAAATCAAGGTGCTCCTCACTCTGTCACTGAATTGTGCAATTCCTTCAGCAGGGCATTACCCTATGCTATGTGCAAACCAAGTATGCCATTTTGCATCAGCAGCAGACAGCCTGGGAAAGTGCTGCCTGACTGACACTGTAATTCTTCAAACTCTAGAGCCTCTAGGGACATTAAGTTTAGCTAGGAATCCAAATGTTACATCACACCCAACTGGAATGCATAGCAGCATCTCAAAGTAAGATGCTGTGACTAAGGATAGGGTAATGCCAAAAAAAAAAAAAAAAGTACAGCCATGCCCAAGTTAGGTGGTTTAAAGCTGGCCCTGGTATATTGAAAGCAAAAAACACCATGCAGAGGGAGGAGTTATGCAGCTTCACCTCATTCTGCTTTCTTATGTCCAGGCAATACTGACGCTTAAGCCAATAGACAGTTAAGTCTGTCCACAGTCCTAGTATCAATGCCATAGTTAGGCTCACTCTGAAAAATTTTAATAGTCAAATCGTTGAGGTCATAGCCCAGCTGGGGCAACAGGAGATCAGCCAAGGACATGGACTGTGGCAGCTCCCACTGAAGTCACCACTTCTTATCAAAGCATCAGCTGGAGGATAAAAGCTAAGTGTGGCCAGGGGAAAGAGGTGCATTCTAGGCACTGGCACTAGCTCCTTGTGTTTATGTCCATCTCTGCTGTAGATAGGCAGAGAATATTTGTCTTTCTAATTGCATTTGTGATGCTTACAAGTGTGAGAACAAAATCTGTTCTTCAGCTTGAAACATTTTCCAGCCTTCTTTGGTATGAAACCTTAACTACTTTACAAAGTGCAAGGGATATTGTGTCTATGCTTTGTATTAACAATCTAGAGAAGCTTTGGGATTTTATATAATAGAATAAAATGTGGCATGGTCTGAACAATATGTCACCTACTCTATCATCATCAAAATGCAGCAGAGCTCACAGCACCTTTAAGAGAAAGAAGACTGCTGTTTGCAGAACAACTTTTTGAATAGGAAGCAATTTTCTTCCAGCAAAACTGATTTCACAGTTTCATAAAGGAAATCACAAGAATTTTAAACAAGGAATTAATTTGAGACTGTTGCAGTTGCTTTTCCACTCCGTGTGACCTACTGGTTTTCTCACTACTTCCTTTAGTATTTGAACTAGAACAAAGAAAAGTCTGTCTTAATTCCTTAATCCAAATATCTGTGCTAAAGAATGAGACCCTCAAAAGGCAAAAAATGGGTTCAGATAAGAGCATAACAAAAGTTGCTCCCCCTTCCCAAAAGCACATAAACATGTAACATTTATATACAAGTACATAACATATAAAACCAGTGTATGACTGTAGCCTCAAAAGACTGTTCACCTTGCTTTTTGGACATTAACAGCTACACTAAGTGTTGAACTTCAGAGGACCATGAGGCGAAGTTTCTCACAAGTGACCAGATTTCTGCTCTGCTCATGAAATATTCAAGTACAGTTGTTCAGCAGACATAGGGAATTTGTTTTCCTACAGTTTTGCCCCACGTGTAGTCAGAATTTTCCTGTTCACTCCTTTGGTGAGGATGGCCTGTTTTAAAACACTGCCACTTGTACTGCAAGTGGTGAAGTTCCAGCTCCATGCAGGTTCCCTTTTTAAAACCTGTCACTGCCTCAAGGATTCAGCTCCACTCCAGTTCAGCTCTACCACAGTTACACTCTACCTTCATGACTGCACATTATGTCAACTTTCCCTTTAAAATCCTTAAAAAAATAAATCAAGCCATACAACTGCTGATAAGATTACAGCAGTATTTTGCTTTCACTTAGAACAGCAAGAGAAAAGGGAAAAAGCCATAAAGCCCAACCCACCAGCAGATATTAAATGAACACAGAACATTCATCTGGAAGGAAGGAAATGGAAAAAAAAAAAAAAAACTTAACTCTCCAGCTTTCAGGAATACCTGACAACCTCATAACTTTCCCAGTCACAGAATTCCTGATATATTCCCATGGAGGCTTTTTAATATTGCAAACTATTAAAATAAACATTAGTTACACTCTACCAGGTGAGATCTCCATAGCCCTCAGCACAATGCCATCGCACAGTAACTTGTGTGACGTCCTGCTGTTGGCGATGTGCTTACTGTGTGTCTGGCCTTACAAGTCATGATTTTGGACTCTCTTGGAAAGCTGCTTAACTTGTGCTTGCTGTTTAGTTCCATTTTGATTCTTCCTAGGCCAAAACACATTCTTCTTACTGTATATGTCAGTCTGACATCCACAAATCTCTGTGGCTCTTTTAGATCTAAGGTAAGTACATTTACCATTTGATGTGGTTGCCCCTTGAGAATAAAAGCAAAGCTGTGAGATGGGGTTTCAAGCACTCACCTACCAAAGCTAACTGGCTTTGCTGACTGTGGCAGAAGATTGCCCTGGAGGGGTCTGCAGAAGGACCTAAGGCAGACTGCAGCACCAAAACAAACGAGGTTGGCTACTCTGGCATTGGGGAGGCATTGCCATTAGGATCCTCCACCTCTGCCGTACTTTCAAAATGTCTGTTGCATAAGTCGGTGGTAGGCGGGGGGAAGCACCTGTGATGCAATGCCAACCTTTTAACAAGGAGCACTCTGAAATATTCCTCTATCAGTTGTTGATAAAATCCACACATCATAAGCATATTAGAGACAAATGGAAGGAACTAGATCACCTGCTTTTCTGTATAAGCCATTACTCCCCACTAGATTAGTGAGTAAAATCAGAGTAAGGTAATACACATCTATCAACAGCAAAGTTCTCCCTTCTTCCTGTATAGTTCAGATTCCACCTGAAGACCTCAAGTCTTCAAAGCCATCGGTCATCTACCAGTGCTAGGAAGCATTATGAAACACTCCTGCCATCAATAACATTTGCTCAGAATCACCAGCTTACAGAGCCATTGATATCTTAATACACTTTTTTTAAAAAAGTAACTTAAGCCACACAAACTTGAAGCTACCTGGATGCCCTTCCACTCCAAGGCTTCCAAAATTGCTACATTAATGGACTGTATTAGAACCAATAATAAAAATCCCTCATATAGATGGGAGTGAAATACCAAACTCAGCTCAGAAACACTGTCTAGTCTCTTCTCTGACAAGAGCCAAAACAACAATCCCCTTTGGGGACAGGGGATGCAGCTCAAAGTTCTGGAGATAGGATCTTCTTTAATAAAGTGCTGTGGAAGCAAAGCTCCAAATTAGGTCAAACTAACAACAAAAAAAAAAAAAAAAAAAAATCACACTGAGGCACATGCAAGGCCAAGTTATAGCAGGACTTTTTGAAAGAGAAGTGGATGATGGGGAATGATGTGTATTTCAAACACTGTCTTACATAACAGGGAAAGGGGAAGATAAGGTGCTGTGGGAACAGGGAACACTTGGGGAGTACCACAGAAGTCTAATTTACATGAGCAGCATTTAGTACTCTCTGCAAGGCTCAGTGAGTACAGTATTTAAGAAATGTGGAGTGGCATACAAATATTTAGGGAACCTTTGAGTAAAAAAACAAAGCGTTCCTGAGGCAACACTTCAGAATCACCTGTCCCAGAACAATCTTGCAGTCTCCAACACAGAATCATCTGGTTGGAAGAGACCTTCAAGATTGAGTCCAACTGTTCACCCAGCACTGCCAGGGTCCCTAAACCATGTCCATCCCTCAGCATCACATCCACATGTCCTTTAAACACCTTCAAAGATGGGGACTCCATCACCTCTCTGGGCAGTCTGTTCCAATGCTTAATGACCCTCTGTGTAAAGAAGTTCTTCTCGATATCTAACCTAGATCTCCCCTGGTGCAACTTAAAGCCATTTCCTCTTGTCCTGTCACTTGTTATATGGGACAAGAGACCAACCCCCACCTCTCCACAACCTCCTTCCAGGTAGCTGTAGAGAGCAATAAAGTCTCCCCTCAGCCTCCTTTTCTCCAGACTAAACAATCCCATTTCCCTCAGGCACTCCTCACAGGGTCTTCAGCAGCAGCAACAAAATAATCCCAGTTGCTGCTGAAGAAGCATGCTGAGGTACTAATACCTGCTTTGAGTAGTCATTTTCCGAGCTGAAGCAACTGTTGAATTACCTTTTGATCCTTTTTTTTGGAAGCAAAGGGCAATATGTATTACTTTTCTGTTGATGGTGAATTCATTGTACCTCATTTGTAAGGGACTGGACTCAGCAAAATCTGTTGTGTATCAGAATACATAAGAGAAATACTAGGTTGTCTATAAGATGACTGATTTTCCAATTTACTTTGTTAATTACTATCTTTTTGGACTCATAATACTAGAAAACCCTTGTGGGTAAAGAAGCATTGTGAACATATTTATCTCACCTTCTGTTAAGAATAAAAGCAGTCTAGAGGGTGCCCAAATTCAAGTCCATGATCTGATTTTCTTGAGAAACGTGCAAAATCCCCACGTACAAGACAGCGTCATTTACACTCACTCAGTTTTCACCATGCCCGTATCAGTGATGCATCAATCTCATTTTCTCTTCCAAGAAGGGACTCAGAGGCAGTATTACCTGGAGATACCTTTGAGCAGTTTGCCATTTGTATAACACAACAGCCCAAGGTTCTGAGGATTAATATGCTATAAATTAAATTCTCCACTCAGTAGTATCCTTTCATATAAATCTTTCCTTCAAAGATCCTGCTGGCAGAGTTCTCTCCTTCTCTTGTCTGGAATCTGCAGACAAAGAGAACATATCTGTGCACCTGAACTCAAGAGAGGACTTCTCATGTTCCGTGGGTGGCCTCTGTGTATTGAACTAGACAGCACTAGATGAATTATTCTCAACTGGAAAAGAGTTTCAGCAGCTAAGTCAGAAGGCAAAGCAGCACAAATCCTATGCAAGTATAAACCAGCAGTTGTGCCTTTTGCTTTCTGTCCTCCTGCTTTTTCTAACTTTGGCTGACAGTGTTTCCTTTGGGAATCTAGAAAAAACATGCAATTCCCAGCAGCTCCAGCTGCAGTGATGAACTTCCTCTTGGTTAGAGAACACAGAACAAAATCTATTTCCTTAAAACTGATGAAAATCCAGATAAACTTTTGAAAATTGACTAATGAAATCTAGAGAGGTATTACAGTGAAAACGAAGGTTCCCCTCCATGGCTTTGTTTATTTGTCGTAATAACAAAGTTCAGACTTGCAGGGGCTGTTCTTCACCATTTAGGAGCCAAAACCTAACGGCAATAACTTATAATTCTTAACAAATTGTTGTAACAACTGTTATGCTAAGAGCCACAGCAAGTTTAAACCCATTTCTTTTCAGAATTCTCAGGATAAACTATTTACTGTTTGAACTCTAATCTAATCCTTATTTCTACTCCTTTACTTCCCAAATCAAGTTTTTTGTAGAATTTTTGCCTGACAATCTACATATTTTAATCATGTGTTACTTCAATCCATGAATAATTTTACAAAAACATCAATCCTCAATTTCTATTCTCCAGATCAAGCTGATGTTTCTTGAGCAAAAGTAGTATCCAATAACTACTCCACCCTACATGTCTGTTTAATTTTAAAAGCTAAACATGACAAAAAGGAAGTATGTAGTACATGGATTACTTCAAAATATTTTGTCATTAATTCTGCAAAGAACAGTGAAAGAAGCCATCAGGTAAGAGCTTGTTTCATGTACGAACATAATCTGGGCCAGATTAAGAGAATCACCTTTAAAACACTTTCTGCAAAGAGGTCATGTTTGTTTTCTCAAACCATTATAGACTCAAGATACAATAGGAGTAAAATTCCGCTAACCTTGAAAGCCAAGGACTAACAGGCTACACTAGGTGGCACTGCTACACATGCCTTAAGTTTCATTACTGTGGGTTCAAATTAAGCTTTATTTTTGAACTAATATCTGTATGAAGTTTGAGGGAAGCTTTGGCAGGCAGCAAGGAAGCACCTTCTTTGTTCTCCTGTAATTACAGACAATTTTGCTATGAAGTTATTATCTAGAAACCAGCCAGCACGAGTCTTTATGATAATGCTGTTCCCTCCTTCAGGAATTGCATACCTGCAGTATCAGCCAGTCCTTCAACAGTGACACACACAGCCAACACCAAACATTGACTTTGCAACACAGACAGGAACCCAACCACTGACTTTGGAAGATGGAGAACTCACCCTGAAAGCTGAACACTACCAAAGACTACAAATGGCAGAGAGATAACTACCTTAGAAACCAACTGGGTTAAAGAGATGGACAAGAAAAAAGTTGTCTTCATACAACACTAAGAAATGACTTAATTTAGATGCCGCCTTCTGACATTATTCAAAGGTTATTGCTGCATTAACAGTGTGCTACAGTTTGTATTTAGACCTGCATTACCTTCGTCTACTGTTACTATTTAACAGTTACCAACAAATAGAACAAAATGGCTGGTAAATGGATAGTTGCAGGCATTCAAGTGTTGTTCACATTAATTCATAACCCCATGCACTGCACTGCAAGTTAATTACAGTTAAAAGTGTGATATCACTCATCTTTTAAATCTAGTTCCTTTATAGTAGCAACTGGAATCAACTGAAAGCCTCTTGGCATTGCAACCCCAGGGATGGGTGTGGGCCACCCTGGCCAGTGGGCCACCCACTGAACTGGATAAACTCAACTTTCACTTTTCTTCTCTACGGTAGTAAAATAGAAGGAGGAATTCAAACAGCCTTTTGTTCTTAGACAATCAGAAGGGTAGAAGAGTCTGTCTGCACCACCAGCAGCCACCTGTCTGACAGAAAAACTCACAGGTCCAGAACTCAAACACTATCTTTTATTATTCCATCTTCCCCAATTCTTCTTGGAAAAAAAGGAAGAAGACAGAGATACTAAAATGATCATAGCTGAGACCAGCAAGGCTTTCTTTTCAAACACATCTAGTCTTGACACTGGGGATTGTTTAAATTAGTGCCATGTCATAACTTCTCACTAGAGTGAGTTTTCAACACTGAAAATCAGTTTCATCCAAAGGTAAAAATACATGAAGACATGAAGTCTCCTCAGCAGAGGAAAGAAAACTGTGTTACCATCATGTCTTTTAGTCAACAGCTCAATGTCCTCACAATGAACAGAAAAAACATATTCACAATTTTCTGCTTTATAATACTGGAAAGAACCAGTGACAAATCTCTACTACATATTTAAGCAAAAAATAAGGTTCTGGAAATTATTTTTTCAATAACAGTTAGACTTCATAACTATCAAAACACATATGCCATTACAGAAAATTCAAATGAATGGCTAAAACAATTAAAAAAACCCACACAGGTAAAAAGGAAAAGCAGGACTGCTGGTCTACCTAATTTTATTTTTGTGCTGCATCTGGCAAGAGCACTACTTATTCCTCTGCTTCCATACCTGAATGGTTGAGGATGTTCACTCCTCAAAGTTCTATTAAATTTCATGGAGATCAGGGTAAAAAAAAAAAAAAAAAAAAAAAGCTCATGCTGCTCAGAGAACACCCTGTAAAGCCATATTCTGGGCTGAGCACATTCTGAGCTCAAGCCTCGTTAACGCGTATATTTGATGATCACTATGTGAAAAGAAAGGCATCACCACTTTGGCACACCCACTCACATTTCAGCCCAAATATGAGGATATACTGTCTAAGAAATCCACTTGGAATTTGGGCAGAAAGGACTTCTGGCAATCCTGCAACCCATCCAATAGCCAACATTGTGGATGTGCTTCAGAAGCTGAAAGAGAGCAAGCTTTGGCCTGGATGTTTTTTAAAACACAGATCTACTTAGGAAGACTTGCTCTGTATTGTCATACAATGAAGAGGAGCCGAGTTCTGTTCTCCCACTTACAGAAGCCTTGATGTTTCACTGTATGCATATAAAGGCTTGTTAAAGCTGGTTGTGGCTATCACTACAATTTTCATTTGCAGCCATTAGGTGTTCAAATGCAATAATTCAAGAGCACAAATTAAACTCCTCCTAGTCATAGTGATTGGAGAGGAGCAGAGCTGCAAGGACTGGTCCAAAAGCAAGCAGGGCAGACTAATTCTTAGATAGAACCATGAGCTTACACTGCAGATTTATAAACTTTCTGAAAGTAGAACATTATAGCCAAGTTATTCTTTCACTCTGTTTTAGAATTTTTAAACTCATTGTCAAAAAAATTACTGAAACACAAGAATTAGCAAGTCATGTGTCTTCTCATACATTTTAATCCTATTAATATGTCTTTAGAAAGTAATACTCCTATCTTGCTCAGTACCACAGAACTCAAAGTCACTTCATTTTCTAAATGATCCTACAAGAAAGATTCCTATTACTTAGGGGGAAAAAAAGCCCCAAAAAATTAAAAAACATTTTGTAGGATTCTCACTCTATGATAAATATCAACATTTCTTTAGAATCTCCAAGTCTTCTCTGATTACAAATGTTTCAGAGTGCAACAGAAGAATTTTGCTAAGAAAAATCAATGAAGTTTAATATCAACTAATCAAAGTCTTTTTACTTAAAGCTATTTTTCCAATATAATCAAAAAGTCAGTCTCCGTTTGGGAGAGTATTTTTTTTTTTTTCAGACTCATATCTTCACCATCTTCTCAGAAAAGAGTTTGTGAATTTTAGTGAGAATTACATAGAACTTTTTCATTCTTTGGTTGATTCAAAACAGGAAAAAGGACAAAAGTAGAACAAGAGCTATAATCTCAGCAACCAAAATGTCTTCACTGTACTAAAAAGCATCTAGAGGTCCCTTCTTCAAAAGCAAGCAATAGCAGACATAGCTACACCAAACCCTGATTTGTATGATTGCTGTTACCTTTAAATGAAGTTTGATTCAAATTTCATGATCAGAACAGGAAGCAATAAACTGAAAGCAGACATTCCTGCTCCAGTCAGCTTACAATATTCCTTAGCTTTGGTTTCATTTCAAGTGTATGACTTACATTTATCCAAGAAAGGAGGAAAAAAATTCAGCATCTTATGGAAAACTGCAAAACAGAACTGCTGAAACATATAAAACAGCTCATTGGCAGGTGCTCCTGGCAGGAAGTCAAACTATCCCAACAGACTGCATCTTTCTTGGAAGTCCAGAAAGTATCAGGCAGTCCTAAATTATTGAACATATTCTACCATATGACTGGAAGAGAAAAACAGTGCTAGCTATTACCTTTATGAGCTTGGAAACTAGCACTGTAAGAAAAGATTTGCATATTCAGGCCTCTGATCCTCGGATTTCTGTCCAGGTTTGAGTTAGAACAGAACTAGTTCTGTTCAGTGATTTTACTCTTCAGCTCAGTCTCTAAGTCGTGGCACTTTCTGAAGTTAACAGCTTATTTCTGCAGACAGCATCTGCTTCTAGCAGTGACAGCACTTGATGTTCACAGTCACTGGCAGGGACTGGGGTGCAGAAAGGCTCTTGTTTAGACTTGCTCCTGTGCAGACCAAGGTCTCTGCTAAATCCTGTGTGCCTCGGTGGGGGTGCAGTAAGTGAGAGGCTGCTCCTGCGGGGAGAAACAGACAGGATAGGCGACCCTACCCTGACCAACAAGGTGTTCCATCCCATAGACATCATATTTGGTATAAGGCTGAGGGATCACAAGGGTCAAGCCCTCTTCTTCGATGGTTTGCATCTGAGGAAGACTCTGTCCCTTCTGCCTTCGATCCTAATCTGGGCATTCCTAACCCCGTTCCCATCTGCCACTGAGTCCAGTCTGGGACATCTCCAGTGCCTGTCCACAGCATTAGTGGGGACTGTGACGTGATTGTCATCAGGGGGATTGGTTTTGTACATATTTTAATATATTCTGTTAGACTTATTTTCATTAAAGCAGTTTTAGGTTTTTTTCCAATCCCTAAGTCTCTCTCCCTTATTCCTTTTCTCTTCCCTTTTGGGAAGGGAGAGGAGTTAACAGAGAGCATTTGTTATTCTTCTAGTGGCTGGCCCAGCCTTAACCCATGACAAATGCAGTCCAAAAGCTCAGAATTAAACTGATAGCCTCCTACCGAAGTGCATAAGACTGGGGAGGTGGTGGGAATCATGCTCGTTTCAGAGAGGGAAATGGTTTTAGATAACATGATGCCACAGGATTTGAGTACTCTGTTCTCTACGCAGATGAAACACGTATCACAATTTTTTTAAATGCAGTACAGGAGGGAAAACAAACGTGTATATGCTGATGTAACCTAGAAGAGTAAACAGTCTCAGAGGCAGGCTGCTCAGAGCAAAGGGTGAAGTATGACTTGGATTGGTCAGTTCAGAACAGGAACCTTATTCTCACCCTGTCTCTATTCAACCACCAGATGATTGGCAAACACTCCCCAGGGCAGATACCTGGCATATGCCAGGAACAGCAGCGCAAGAATTTAAGCCATGGCAGTTGCCTAAGCAGACTACATACAGTCAGTCTCAGTTCTGTCCTGAAGGATGTTTAACACAGATAAAAAAAATGAAACAACTTGAGTAGGAGAGGATAAAAACCCAATACAAGTTACCAGGCAAGGCTGCCAGCAGAACTACAAGCAGAGACTTAAATACAGCCAAATTCAATGGAGAGGAGAACATGCAGTAGAAGATCTCCTGTTCCACTGACAGGCCTTCTCTGTCAAAAACACCAAGAAAATTTTTTGTTCCCACAAAATTATTTGAATTTTGACAAGTCAGTATTTTCCCTTATGTAAAGCCATTAGGAAAATTCCCCAGAACTCATATTAGTATTCCACTGCAAGTTCAAAATCTGAAAGGCAATACTGCATTCTACAAGATTTCAAAAGAAACAGGCTCCTACAGTTCTTCACATAAAGTAATTTATAAAAGTGTTTTATATGTCTTTACCTACTGGATGAACCGATAAGGCCAGTTTACTCATGTTTCTGAAAAGAGAGACACGATTGCTTCTCTTTTCTTAAATGAAGACTTTGAGTCTCACGTAACCCTATCTTTCCAAAAGCAAAGACAGGAGAGATGGGACACAAGTAATCCAGGTGACAAAAAACCCCAAACTGAAATGTTTGCTCTCCTCAAGCCCATTAACAAAACATGGAAAAGCTGATTAGATGAAAACCGAATTTGTTTATGAAATAGGATTTTGCATTCCCATATCCACTGACACATGCAAATATCCCACGCAACAGGAAAGCTACTGCAGTACTCCAGTACAGGGTTTAGTACAGCGGGATTGCTTTTCAGATGACTGTACTGCTGGTCATGGGCCTGTGAAATGAGGCCTTCACGGTGGGATTTTTTGTTTTAAAACAAAACACACCACCACATCTCTACTTAACCTGAATATGCAGAAAACAGTGAGAATATACAAAGTTCAGTGTAATAATCCCACTTTTGCAAGGATGGGGAGCATTGTTCCCTCAGATTCGAATGGAGCCTATAACCTTTACCCTTAGCCATTAGGATAAAACAGAAGAGTGATATTCCAAAGGGACAAATTATATTTTTCATTATGGCTTTAGTTCTTCAGTATTAACTGATACACCTCCACTGCAGTGGTTGGGGCTGCTTTCACCACAGGTGGTCTTCTTTGAGCACAATGTCTAAGCTCAAAGTTCCCTACCACAGGTTGGTAAATGCAGGTTTCCCAGCAAAGACAAACAACTCAGCAGAAGGCAGTTCAGGTCCCATGAAGCCACACCTTGCACCTGGCAGAGCTGCAGGCACTATCAAAGCAGGCAAAAAAAAAAAAAAAACCACACCAGAAAGCCTGTTTCTCACCTGTCAGGCTGGTTTTAGGTGCATGTGAGGGAGGAGGGTGAAGTAATGGCTCTCCAGCCCTGGCTTTTCAACGAGTTCAATTAGCCCCCAATGTTTTCAAGCCAAGTGATTCAACATTTTAAGAGTTGTTTCATTATATTATGCCTAACTTTACAGCATGTGTGAATTCCCTGTTTGGGCAAAGCTACAAGAAGTTTGGAGTGCTTGTTGCAAACATAAGACAAAGGAAGAAGATTGCAGCAACTAGTCACACAGAAAAATCTAAAAAAAAAGAGGCTTAATCTGAAAGCTGATGCTGCTATCACTTAAAAGTACAGTCCAAAAGAAAAGCCTAAAACCAGTAATATCCAAAGGTTTGAATAAAAAAAGAGCTCACTGTAGTCCTGGGTTAGATGTCAGGAGAAATGAGAAGATGCACATCCACATGGCCCCCTTGTTCCTCTCAACACACCCACTAGGTCAGTTCAAATTCCACCCTCTTGAGGAATTCAGCAAGAACTGCCAATCAGCTGTAGCAATCTATAAACTATTGTGAATATTTTGGAACAACTGACAACAGATTTATTGACAGTTGATTACTTTAAACTTCTGATTTGATGCAAGCAAGAGCTTTAATGCCATTTGCCAAACACTGAAAGGTTAAGGCAGATGAGAAGGCTTTACAGCAGAGGAAGAAGCTTTTATCTTCTACAAATGTAACTGTCAAAACTTGCAGGGGATTAAAAAGCTCAGATATAATCTTATTATGACAAAAAAAAGCAACCCAGAACCTACAATCTCAAAAGTAAACACAATTTTCGGATCACAAGTTAAGCACTCTGAAGTCAAACCGTCCAAGTGAACAGAATCTTCTGTGTCGTTGTAGTAGCTATTACAATAAAGTTCAATATATTATTAGATCCCATACTGGGATTACAAAATGAAGTATCAAAAAGCCTTGCCTTCTCTTCCCTGAGAGGAGCACTGCAAAAGAAAGAATATTACAGGAAATGGCTGAAAGACTCAGCATGGTTTATATACACAAGGGGATGAAACATAGTACAGTCCTGGCTGACAATATACAACAGATTCCATATGTGCAACATTGAAGTGGTTGGAAAAAGTGAATCATCTTGAACAGAACATGACGAGCAGTTTGTGGCATTTAAAATGCACATGAATTTAGATTCAAAACTTCACAACAGCCCTCATTCATAGCTGGACTCTTAAAAAAAGGAAAAAATGCTTTAAAGAAAACATTTTTTTCCTTTATAAGTATTGCATTTTTGTGTTACTGGGGCAACTGAATTCATTTTTGTTCTCAGGTGGAAGAAATTATTTGCAAACACACCTTGCTAACAGACAGCAGCACACTTTGGGCCAGAGGAGGTAAGCTGACACTGTACAATATCTTGTGGTTTGGGGAAAACAAAAAAAGGATAAGAGCTCTTGCTGTACAAGTTTTGATTGAGTTAGGGCCTGAAGCAAGCAGTTAAGCACAGCTAACTCCAAAGATGAAGCTGATTTTTAAAATGCTGATAGCAGTCCTAGCAAGTAAAAGGTCCTTATTTACAGTAAAGCCTGACTGGAGAAAATGAGTAGTGTTGTGTACCTCAGTGGACTCACTGTCTCCTGTTCTCTCATATCTACCTCAGGGCTGCAGGTTCCTTTTCACCCCTCATTTACCCTGAGGCTGCTGCCAGTGCCAACTCAGCACCTGGTTGAGCAAGCAAGGCAGAGAGATGCTTGGGATGTCCGCAGAGCCAGTCTGAGGGCATTCATCCGGGCTGTCTCAGCAGCTGGTGATGAGCACTTTGCTCCTGGGCTGTAACTAGTGGGACAAGCAGTCAGCAACTTACGTACGCAGACCCGAGAGGAAGGGGAGTTAGACAAATGTTCCAGGTTTCACACAAGAGGAACTGAGTATATATTGTTTCAATTAAATGAGGATAGCTATATATTGGTAAATTGAGGCAACTGGCACTATGGCAGTAGCAAATTTGTGTATAATTAATAAATGAATATTGATAAAAGATAAATTTTTTCAGTTATAAGAGTCTATGAAATAGGTTCCCAATCAAAGGAGAATAAGCTGCTTGATACAGTTCATTCAGAAGACTTCAGTAACAAAAGGCTCAAAGTTCTCAAAGACTCCACATCTTTTTGAACTTTGGTCCTGTCTTCCTAACACATTGACTAGAATGAATTCTGCTCTTCTCATGTAAGGGGAACAGCCTATCTCAAAGGAGAGCTAGAACATGTGAGGGAAGAGAGTATTTGAAAAAGAAACTTACTGCTCTAGGATCTTTTGTGTTTGTGCCCTTCTAGAGCTTAAATAGAAAACCAGTCTCTACTGGGTTGTGTCAAGCCTGTTCACAGTGAAAACAGAGTAGAGCTCCATTTAATTTTAAATGGATCATTAAAAAAAAAAAATCAGCAGAACTTCTTTATTGAATGGGCAGCATTAGCTTCCTCCTAAACCACATCAACAGAGCTTGAATAGAAGTTGGTCATGTGGCTAAGAAAATAGCACATTTGGGTGAAGAGGGAGGGAAACTGATCCCCTGTGGGGTGAGGATTAGAGGTACCTCTGTGACAGCAGCCTCTCAGGTACTACACAGCATTAGACATGCATGCCCAAGAACAGATGTAAGCAACTCTGAGCTGGGGCCCACTGGGAGGTATTGACACACAAAAATCCAGTCTCTGTTCAAACCAGGCAATGCTTGTCAAAACAGACCAGAGAAATGCACCTAAAAACACAAGTCTGCAAACTAAAAGCCAGCGCAACATTTTCTTAAGATGTGGTAAAAAGCTCCCCAGGAGCTTTAGCAATGCCATCCTGAACTGAATGAAGAAACATAGGACAAGTAACATCAGCAGATGAGACTAATGGGGAAATTCAGATGAGAGCACACTGAATAAATGACTCATCCCAGACTTCACATATTACTTCAGGAAGAATTCATAAATCCCATGCAGCTTTTGAACTCAAGCAATTTCAATGCTGATGACAGAATGTTACTACATCCCACCAAACCCACAAACATTTGCACCTACAAAGCATTGTTAGGTCCATATTTTCACAACAACTAAAGCCTGCTTTGATCTGCTAACTACAATAGCTTCCATGTACATAAAAGGCTACTAAGGACAAGACCTTTACTTTCCAACACCTTCAAGGTGTCCTACAAGGCTGTGAGAGAGTAAGAAAACAAGCTAATTTGTCCTGTTTGTGATGAGGAAAAAACCAGAGGGATTCAGGAAATACAGAAAGAGCTTCTACCTTTCAACTAAGTAGAATAATAATAAACAAAGAATATTCCCCCCCTCCGTTTCAGCTAGGGAATCAACAAACTAACAACCCAGTCCTGGAAAAAGTACGATTTCAGGGACCATAGCCTTACAGAAGTTACAGATAGATAGGAAATGTTCTGTTCTCCTCCTTTAAGGGGAGTTTTCCCCAAGTACAATATTTTGGGGCATTGCCCGTCACCATCCTTCCAAACACCTGATGCTTCTTAATGATGTCATGGACTCTAGACACATTTAGCCACTGTTCTCTGCTGCCTCAAGCCAAACAACAAAACTCTCCAGAAATTAATAGTATATGACAAGCATTTGTCCAAGGTGTAGCTTTCTCTAGCCTCTCATTCCTGTGCAAGTATGAATTTATATGTTTAACTGTTCTAGGAATAAGATTATATGTTAAATCTCCTAATTGTGTTGTAAAGCAGGTTCTTTCAGGGAGAAGTTGGGATACTTCCCCCAATAGTTAAAAACCACTGTTTTTTCATTCCACACTGCATCACCAGTGTTGAGAGAAGATTACAGATACCAAGTTTCCCACTTGACTTAGGTGTGTAGAACATTAACACAATAAATGGCCATGCTATCACTAAACTAAAGACGACTGGCTTCAGGGATGAAAAAGCTTTTGAATGTGGCTCTTTCATCACTTGTTTGGAAACTATCCATCATGTTTGAGATGATCTTTTCCTAATCAGGGGAAAGAAAATATCTACTTCTAAACCTACAAGCAATCATACTTCACGCAAGCTTCATAACTAACAGGACATTACCATCACATCTCTCCCTTCCCAGGACTCACCATATGAAACACAGAGAGAAACATCCCCCACCCCCAAAATAATTTACTTACTTTACAAAAATTCCTCTGATCAGACACTACAGACACCGAGATTCTCTTCCTCTCACCACCTCCTCCAGCCTGCAATCCATCCAAATCTGCCCAGATAGATTTATACTATACAGCTGGGGTTCCCTGATAGCATAGGAACAGCACCTGCTGAGATTTCAAACACCAAGTACTAAATATCCCAGCTCCAGAGCTACCTTAAATAGCTGCTTTCTCTGTACCCCAATTAATTGCTTCAGTTAGCCTAGGTACAGCTATAGAAATTAGAGCTCCATGTCTAGCTTACAGAAGGTTTACCTTTTCAGATACCACCAATAAAAGATCTAGAAATTCCTACCTTTGTTGAAGAGTCACTTGTTGAGGAAGAAAGCATCAGAAAGAGATGTTGCACCAGCCCAAGAAAACTAATATTACAAAAAAACCCGAAGTAGCTAACTAGTACTCGAGACTGGGCAAAGGCGGTTTATCACAGCCCTAATTTTTTGAAACTGTTACAATTAACATTTCCAGTTCTTTCATGAAATACCACTTGAAAAGCCTTCACCCATTTCCAAAGAGATGATAAAAGCAGGCTTATCCAGATCTTGATGATAAGATTAAATTTAAATTCATAGAGAAAAAGAAACACATTACGATACTCCTGAACAGCCAGTGGAGACTGGCAAATATGTGATTTTCAGGTTACACTCACTCAGTTTGTAGATCAACACTACTGAGAAGTAAGCTTATAAACTAGGAAGAGAAGCTGTTGGGACAAAATGGACAATAAGATTTGAAGAAAAAGCAAGGATCTGCTATAGACATGGAGATGATCTACAAGTGACAGAAAATCTAGAATCAAAGGATGACCCAATTGTGATTACCTGCAGTGTCTGCTCAAAGTGTTCAAACATTTTGGACAAAGGTTAGTAACTTGTAGGCTCACTGTGAAGATACAGATTCACAGACAACACTAACTGGTAGAGGTATTTATAAAGTGGTCTTTACGATGCAGAGTTTCCAGGCAAAACATTTTTGTTTATTTTAAGGAGGAAACTAGAAGGTACACAATGGTTAAGCAACAGGTAGAAGAGTTTAAAAGAGAAAACCCTATTTGAATTAAGTGTCTCTCAATCAGGTAGACATTTGTCTGTGAGAAAATCTGCTATCAGTTCAGGAGAGGGGGCAAAAAACCTCAGCTCATCCCTTTATAAGGTTATTTTTTGTTATGAAACATAGAGCCTCCACATAATCATTTGACTCCTGATTTTGTTACCTAGTAAAAGCTCTGAGAAGGAAGAAATGCAGAGATAGGTAACAAAAATCAAGGCACAGGAAACATCTTGAATAAAGTCACTTGTGAAGAACTGAGACTCTTTAGGTCATCGAAGATGAGTAAGACAGTACAGAATAAAAGTAAACCAACTAGTGGGTTACATAGTCAATGAACTTCAAAAACATTTCTTGCATTACTAGCACTGAATATTCACTTTAGAAGAGGTGACAAATTCAGAGCTGGAAAAAGTAGCACCTTTCAGCAGTGCATAGCTGACTCACTGTCACAAAACATCACCGGTGTCTATTGCTTCACTGGACTCAGAAATGGGTGAGTTGAATCTATTAATAGCAATATCCACAGTTCTAAAATAAATATTACAAAATAGCCAGAGCTTTGAAAGTGATATAACCTCTTCAGCTTTGGAACGGGAAGAACTTTGGCCTTTTGAAGGTTAAATGAACTGACATAGTAGTAACTGTAGTATAACTGGTAGTACACTAATAACATTGCTAAAATCAGGCATTTTTCCATGATACCTAAATATTTTACATTTTTTTATTTATTGCACTATAAATGACCAGACCAAATGCCAGTATAGTCTGATTGTCCAGCAGTACTCTTCCTTTCAGTTTGTGTATGCAGACCAGCCTTAGCTCCTTGAATGGAATAAAGGAGATGGATAATGTCAGATGTCTAAAACATTCTCTATGTTCACTTCTCTAGTACAAGGGTAGAAAATGAAAATTACTGGGGGAAAAAAAAAGAAACTATTCCATATCCCATTTTTTTAATTTATTGCCTATATTGTCTAATCTCTTCCAAATTCTGCTCAACAATGCAGTCTGTCTGACAGCAGCTGGCAGGCACAACAGCAGACTCGGCATTACGCAGTCTTGCTCTGTAGAGATAAATTCTCCTCTGGGATGTGATCTTCGTGCACTTCTTTCCTTGCTTGAAGAGGGGAAAAAATCTATGAATATAGTAGATGCACCAAATAAAGTGCTTCTTGAACAGACCTGTTGGTGGACAAAGGTTACTGTGGAAGGGCACTGCAAGCAATTAAAAACTTAACAGAGATTTGTAAACGTTTCTTTAGAAAAGGCATTCTTCCTTCTATACTGATCTAAAAGGTCAATTCTTACAAGCCCTACTGTGAGTGGCTGGAGATCTTGTCTCTGCTTTTAGTGACTTCACACATTGCAGATCATTAATGCACTGAAACATGTTTGTTATGCAGTAAATCTCCTCAAAGAGGGATTACTGTTATCAATCAAAGGTTGAATATGAGAGACCCTGAAGAATTTCAACACCCTTCCTGCGAATTTAAACTAAACGCCTATTACATTGCAGACTGCTCCTCTTTAAAAAATATGGCAGATGGACAGTTCTCACTCAAAAATGATGGAGGCACAGGAAGCAAAACTACTGAATGACATTTAGGACTATGCTCTTGGTAAATGAAAGTGTATTAGATCATAGAGGAAAAGACTCGTCAATGTTTTCCAACAATAACACCTGGTACTTATGAGCTCTATTTATCCCACTACACTCTTTCACATTGAATGTTGCAAGGTTCAAGGAGTAAAGACAGTTCCATGCAAAATCATCATTAAAGGTATTTCTGTTTCTGTAGTTTTATCACTAGAACATACTGGAAGAGTAACATACAGTTTATATTAGTGTAGTTTATATTATTACACACATTGTATTAGCTTATATTATTTATATAACCCTACACTATAGGGACACTATCTCACCTATATTCTTAGGTCCCCCTTGCTTTGTGCTGTGTTTAAACAAATAATTTTGCTCCACTCTCAAAACCCTCTTAGACAAAGCTTCACACTTTCATTTACTGAATTACATGTATTGCCAGCCACACTGGCATAGGGACAAAATAAGGGCAATTAAAACCTGTAAACTACTAAAACTGAAATATTCTCTCCCCCTGATGCAGTAACAGCTTCAGTTAAAAGATGACCAAGCTAAACAGCTCACATGTAACTTTCTTCTGGCATGTTCCTGCTAACACATGGCCCTGTGCCACAGGGAACAATTTCCAAATGCACACTATTACATAGATAAAGAAACACAGAAATTTAAATGATGAACTTACTAACTGGGTGCAAGGTAATCTTATGGCTCTTGTGCTATTGAGGCCACAGTTTCTTTGTTCCTAAGATAAACTGTAGGTTATACAAAAATGTAAATTCTCCTGTGTCCCGACTGACAGATCTGATATTGGATATTCTTCTCTTCACATAGAGGTATCCAGAATACGGGCCTTGCAGACTCACAGATCTTTTATTCCTAGAGTAATCTGTGCACGTGAGAGCACATTCAGGTAGAACTAGTAGGGTATGGTTAGACACATACTAGACACGTTCTGTGAACTGCTGTCAGTTTTAGAATTTTCAGCTTCCTGGTATGTATATAATGATTCTCTTATCTGTGTCTAAAACCCGACTAAATAGGGAACTAATAACATAAACACATCCTTAGATCATTTAAAAAAGTCATTGCCAAGAAACTTCTTGGCAGGCTCAATACCTCTGGTGAACTGTGCACAGCAAAGCATCGTGCACCTGTCCCTTACAGGTGGTGCAGGGCTACTCACCAGACCCAGCGGCTGTGGCACCACGCTGTCATCCGGCTTTCCTGCTTATTCTCTCCCTGCTCATTTCATTCTGCACTGTGCAGGAAATTTTGCACATGTCCTACAAAGAGAGTATTTGTTTAGCCTGGCAAAAAGGAGGCTAACAGGAATTCTAATAACTGCCTACAACTATTTGAAAAGGATTTGTGAAGACCTAAGAGCCAAACTCTCCTACATAGTGCTAAACAACAGAGCAAGGGCAATGACCACAAACTGCAGCTCTGAGGGTACAGATTGGACCAGGAGGGCAGAGCAGCACTGAGACAAGCTGCCCCTCCTTGAATCATAGTGGCTATTAGCCATGCAGTAAGTGAAAGAGGAAGAATTGCAAGGGAGATGCTATATAAGACTATGCTTTGCCATACGTAAGATTGGAAACAGTGTCCTACATGACGTTTTACCCACAGAGAAAAGAACACAAGACATTTTGGATGGAATTCTTAAAGGGAAGGGATATGAAGCTGCTGTGATTTTCCAAAAACAGGCCAGCCTGGGCACTCCAGCCACAGCTCGTTCAACCCGAGCAGCTCACATGCAGCCAGCAAGACATGTTTCCTTAAAACTGCCAGGAATGCAAAGCAATGCTAGACAAGTCTAGACTGATCACAGGATAAATGCAAGAAGCAAAAAAATTGATCCAACTATGTGGTGGATGACATTTGCCAGACAAGGGAACAGTTACAAGTATTCAAGTCCTGGAATGAGGCAGGAGGGAGAAAGAAACAATTTTCCCAGAAGTGCACTTGGTTCCAGAGGAGAATTCACCTCCCGTCAATGGGGAAATTCAGCTGAGCTTGCTCTCCTCTCTGTGAGACAAATACAGCTTCTTCTTTCTCAACACAAGTATGTGCAGATCAGGTTGAAAAGCCAAGTCCCGATCACAGTTACTGCACGAGTCATGCAAATCAATCTCACTCAAATCTTTCTGTTCCTACTCTAAACATGAGATTACGCCCTTAACTGTTGTTCTCCCCACCTTTTGTAGGCACGTACCTGATGCCTCTTCAGTTACCTAAAACTTATTTGCCCAGATCCCATACTCTGCCTCGTCTCACTTCCTGAACACCCTAATGCTGCCCTCTTTTATAAAGTAAAAATAAAAATACAGCTTTAGTAATTTTTACTTAACATTTATAATGCTACTCCTGCCTTCAACAAAGTCCTGCTGTTCCTTGATCTAAATGCTGCCACTGCCTGGTTTACTCCCAGTGATGCTGTTCAGATTGCCCAACTAATTCATTGCCTAAAAAGAAGGGCAGACGTCAGTCCCGGACAACTGGCCAGCCTGGTGGAGCACCCTTAGATTTCCTTTTGACTTACATGTATGTTTTTCCTTCCTGTGGAAACAGGGGGTGGGTCAGAGGGAAAAGGGAGGAGGGCCGTACACACCCAGGTTTGCAAGCCCAGAACAGACAGACCTAACTCTCTCATTAGAACTTTCCTTCTCAGCTTCACATCTTCCAGTCATTAACAGTCTTTTTGTTTGAACTAATCAGTGTCTCTTGTTCATTCCCGTTATATCAACCTGATTTTTACAGTCTGCTGCAGTGCTGTAACATTTACTTCCTTCCCAAAGTTTAATTAAAATCAGAATACATCTACAGGTTCCAGCTATTACAATACAGCTTCATCTGCTGTGTGGAATTATTAATTTTTTTTTCATTTGGATGAGGACCCGTATGCTAACATCTTAGTTGGGCAAGTACCTACATTCAAAAACCATGAGTCAGGTCACAATATATTTTATGATTGGCTTAAGAAATTATAGGTTTCAATAAATTAATTTTGGGCTTCGTTTAGATGACAAATATATTTTCTTCCCCTTTTTTTAAATATAAGTTTTTCTCATATTCCTATGACTGTCTTTCAGAAAACACTAAATACTGTGAGACTTCTAACACTGTTGCAAGATTTATAACACAGTTTCCTGATACCCTTATGCACTGTTATGTAATAGGAGTTAAATGTAAAATTTGTAATAATTGTTAATACTTCAAATTTGTGGGTTTTATTAAAATTGCCTGTAATTCACTAAAAACTTAGCTGTTATTAATGGTAGAGCTCATGCTGTACCCTTTTGGTATTAATACTTGCAATCACTGTGAAAACCATTTCCACTTTAAGAGTACAAAGGTCCAAATCCTGCCTGTGGCAACATCCACTTAAGTCAATGAGATTAAAAAATGTCTATCTGCAGGCAGAAATCTGGTTCATTGCCAGTCTGTGTCTAATGCAGCACCCCAGTGATCCCATGAAGAGTTAAATGCATATTCCATTGACTTAAGCAAGTGTTAAAATCTGTAAAGACTGAATTTTCTCCCTTTTCTGTACTGCTTTTCCTGTGAGATTTAGTGAAGTGATCATTAAAATACTTACGCTGACATAAGAATTCAGTAGGAATAACAATATTGTGTTCTTCTAATAGACAGCCTTAAAAGGAGCTACACTTACATGCATGGAGACATATCATAATAATAAACAAAGATGATGGATTTCCAAGTTGTGTACAGGAGCCTTTGTAGTGTATGCTAGTCCTCAGAAAATAAGCTAATCCAAAAATTCTTTTCAGATGACCCAGTTCTTGGATTTGAATTTTAACGTGTACATATTTGGAAGTGTACACGTGTACATGTTCACAAATTTATATGGAGAGAAGTGTATCTGCAGAGCAAGCCTGCTATTTAAGTGAGGAAGCTGCAGGAACACTGTGGTTTGCTCCATGGGGAGGGCAGCAGAACCATCTTATAGATGGGTCAGAGTCTAGAGCTGTTTGTTTACACGTGTGTTTTGCAGAACAGATTCATACAGAAAGACAGTGGCCTGACTAAGGGAGCTGTTTGTCACTCACCTTTTGCTGCAAATGGGTAAGTCTCCTTGTGGTTTTGGACACTAATACGAAATAAAAATGCTAAGTAGCTTATTTTACTTTACAGAGCAGATGAAAACGTGATTTATTCATTCCTTATGTTCTAAATATTTGATGTTATTTGGAAGTGCTGAGAGTGAGCAGTTCTCTTGGGAGAGCAAACAGACATATTTTTAATTAACTCTTAATGATTTGCGAGTGATTAAAGATTTGTGCTTCTTTGGATGACAAGGTCAGTAACCAAAGTGACAAAATATATTTTTCCTCTAAGCAGTACAAGTGGCTGCTTTTCAAAATAGCATCTTCTTGTAGGGCACTTTGACCTTGTTTTGGATTTTGTTTGTAAAATGAAATACTAGTCCTGTCATTTTAACCACACACTCCTGCAGATTTCAAACAATGGTAAGTTTTCTGGGGCCAAGTCCTTATTACCACTCTTTAATAACAAGATTTAGTCTCCTGTATTCATATTTCTAGCAGAGTGACTGGTTAGAAGTTGTTTTCTTATGGATTTGATTTGTAAAGCTGTACATTTAGAGGGTTGGGCGGCTATTGCAATTGTTTTGGCAGGACGGCAAGCGATGAACAGGTTTATTTGTAATGTATTAAGTCCTTGACATACTGTACTGTACTTCAGAGACTCCACAATTTGTTTTTTGTTGCGGCTTGCCTTTAGCCCTTGCCAGTTTATTTCCTTTCCTTTTCCAAACAAAGCTAGAGTTGTCAAAACTCAATGTTAAAGAATTTTCATAGCTAGATCCAGTTACGGAGCTAATTTTTAATTTACCATTGTCCAGGCAACTTTTGACTAAATAGAAAAACTACAAATGGGCTAAAGAGATGTGACCCAATAGCCAACAGCATCAAAATACCCTCCTGACTTAGAAGCCCCTGGACTCAATGCTTTTGATACCCTCATCCATAACTATTTCCTGAAACACTGCTTTTAAGAAGTTCTCATAATGAGATCACTGCACTGGCAAACAGCTTTGTCTGATCCAGTAATAACATTTCTAGCGGTAGCACTACAGTTTGTCCTGTCTAGTTTTTGCTGGGAAGTTTACTGGTTTTCTTAAAGTAATTCAAACATTAATATAAAAAGAGCATTTTCAGAGAGAACACACAAGAGTAGGGAAGACACAAAAGTAGTGGAGAAAGGAACAGTAAGCTCTTCCCTTTCATTTCATGTCATCTCCACAGGTTTGCAGGCCCTGCAGATCAGCACGGTAAACAAAAATTTGAATGACTATCTCCTATATATGGTTGCTGTATAAACCATGGAACACAGGTCCCTGATATGCTGTGCTCTTTATGCCCAACTCTTTCACTTGTTTCAGCAGAGCCTTACTGCAGCTAACTAAAGGCACTCATTTTCAGGAATATTTTTGGATTTTTGTGTCTTTTGGTTTGGAGGTTGACAGCAGGATAAGAGGCAGTGGAGAAGAACGCTGAGATGGAAGCAGAGCATGAGAAAAAGGAAATACCTTCAGATCCCTCAAGATTTCCTAAGTTTGTCAGAACTCCTTCCAACCTCCTTGTTCTAGGCACAGCAAGGACTTCAGTTATCTAGCAGTTAAGGATTGTTAGAAAGCTGCTGCTCTTACTCAATCTCATCATGTTCCTTTGAGGGAGAAGAGGAAATGTTCTCAAGGCTGGAGTGGGAAGGGGTATGTGAGTAAGACTGCTTACAAAGGACACACTAAGGTTTGTGAAGATCTGAGACAATTCTATGAATATACCAGGGCTCTCAGGGATGAAAGCAAAGAACCCTCTGACACCTGCAGAGGGGACAGAGAAGTAGGACAAAGCTGTGAGGACCTTGATGTGCTTCAGTGGTTTCTAAGGTGACTAATGAAATGATGCTCTACATTGGGCATGGCAACTCTCTTTGTATGGGCTTTTAAAGAACTGTGAGAGAGGAAATGTCCATTTCACTCTTTACTTCCTCATTGTTTTCTCTTTCCTCCCCTTACAGAGCCGTCCACCAGTGGAACCGTTCTACAGCATACTTCCTAAGGTCCACAGAGGAGAAGAAACCACATTCATCTGGATTCTGAGCGTTATCAGCATGTGATTTTGCTCTGAAAGATGTAACACATATTTATGGTAAATTGAATGGTATTCCTGTCTCTCTATCCCTGATGCTTTGTGCATCACCTGATAAGGCACAGATGCTTCCCAGCAAGCAGTTTAGGAATCTCAGCTCCAGATTTGCAAAATCCCCAATGCTGAGCATTTATTGTCATGTTTCGTGTTACCTTCGAACTTTCCAGGCCCTATTTTATAGAATTTCCTGTAGGAATTTTTAACTCCAAATAAACAAAATGTGATTCTCACTTTAGTGTTTCTGCAGAGCTTTTTCGCTTGTCAGACCCTATGTTAAGAAAAGGTGACAAACAACGGAAGAATAAAAGCTGCAGCATGGGAAGCTCTGTGGATGACAGCTCTATGAATTGAGGGCAGTATTTTACTGCCTACAGAAACTGCTAGACCAAGTATTACAAATTACTGTTTTTTAAAAACAGACACGTTTTTAAGTTGATCTTTCAATTACCTAAAGCTGCATGCTAATTTTCACCATGCTGCGGTACGTGGTAGGTACGGATGGAAGAAACTCATGAGGTTTATTCCACCAGTGCTCTTTTAAGAATGCTTTGAAGTCCATTTTATGCCTCCCTAAGTATTTGGCAACTACTGGCTCTTCATGTGAAAAACTAATATGGAAAAAACATAACTCAAACAGCAGCATGTTCACTCTCACACAATGGAGTTTTTTGCAGCCAGAGGAAGCAATGACTGGGGTAAATAAGCATACATCCTGTTAGAAGACACAAACTAAGAGAAATCTAACAACTACAATCTACTTTTTAGATAACCACTTTCAAAAAATATCATGGGCAATCTCTCACTTGTCTATATACAACCATCACCAGGAAAAATATCCAAAGGAAAATGTCAGATTTTTCAAATGGGTCTAATTTTTGATATTAGAAAAGAATAGATGAATGAGAGTTCACTGTCTTATTAGACTTTAACTCACATCATATCTTGAGGAATATATAAGCCATCTGCTGGTACTGAAAAAAATGGGTCTA
The DNA here is from genome assembly GCA_009769605.1 of Bucorvus abyssinicus. Taxonomy (NCBI): domain Eukaryota; kingdom Metazoa; phylum Chordata; class Aves; order Bucerotiformes; family Bucorvidae; genus Bucorvus; species Bucorvus abyssinicus. The sequence goes on along the minus strand of CM020044.1, from coordinate 6,192,994 downwards.
AGCTTACTAAATAAAGCTGTTATATTCCGCCTTTCACTCTTCTAATTTGGATACAAAACAAGAAGTATCTTACTAAAAAACTTAGTAATATAGAAACAACCTGAGAAGCGACAGTTTGTAAGGTCATCTTATACAAACTTATACAAACCCCCTACACAAACCCATGTGCTACTGTTTACAGGTATAATACATAAGTCACTAGGTCTAATAGTAGTAGCCATCCTATATTCCAACACAAGAAATGGAGTAAATGGGAATAAAAGTATTTTTAAAAAAATATAAAAATATAAAAAATATAAAAATAAAGCTAATGAGGAGCGGAAGAAACAACTATTGGAAGATTAACACTCCTTCGTCACCAGAGCCCCCAAATGTCTTGTCCAAATGGTTTAATGACCTCATTAATGATATTGTCATCACAGTGGTGAGATACAGACTGGAGAAGTGGACAATGCAGTGGTTGGAAAATTGGCTGAATTGCCAATCTCAAAAGTGTGTGATCTGTGCTTGCCTAAGTCCAGCTGGCAGCTGGTGACCTGTGGCATCTTTCAGGGGACAATATTGAGACCAATGCTGTTTAATGTCTTTATTAATGACCTGGATAACAGCACGGAATGGACACTCAAGAAGTTCACTGACTACAGCAAACTGGGAGCCATGGTTGGCAAGCGAGGTGGCAAGGCTGCTATCAGAAGGACCTTGACAGAATGCAAGACAGACCAACTGCATAAAGTTCAACAAAGTTCAAAAAGTGCAAAATCCTGCAATGTGGACTAAATAATCACAAGAAAAAGTAGAGGCTGGGCACCAACTGGCTAGGGAGGAGCTTTGCAGAAAAGGAACTGGGGGCTGTGATGGGCAAGTTGAACATGAGCCAGTAGCGTGCCCTTGCAGCAAAGAAAGTTTACCGCATGATGGCCTTGTTAGCAAGAGTTGCCAGTAGACTAAAGGATATGGTTATTCCACTCGGCACTTTTTAGCCCATCTAGGGAATACTGTGTCCAGTTTTGGTCCTCTCAGTTCATGAGAAAAATTGGACAGGATCAAGCAGAGGGCCATTATGATGATTAGAGAGTTAGAGAACTTGATGTCTGAAGAAAGCTTGAAAGAATTGGGTTTGTTCAGTTTCAGGAAGAGAAGTTTCAGAGAGGTTGTGGTCTTCCAATATCTGAAAGATAGTTACAGCGAAGACAGAGGTACTCCCTTCACAAGGATGCATGGTGACAGCACAAGAAGCAACAGACACAAGTTGCTTCATAGGAAATTCTGTCTGGATATAAAAAATCTTCACTGTGAGAAACAACTGTGAGATTGCCCAAAGAAGTGGTGGAATCTACCTTAGTAGTAATCAGATCTGGAGATCTTCCAGCCTGGACTTTTCTATCATTTTATATGTACAAACACTTAAAAAAAAATACTAAGGGGTGAAAATGAAAAAGATTCTTAATACTGTTCATACATATCATGAAAAGTATATTATTCGACCCTTCACACTGCCCTTAAATCATTAAGGAAACTTTTCCATAAAGCAATGAAAAGGACAAGCTATTTTTAAAGCAAAATAACATTGGTATTTGATTACAACAGAAAACTAAATGATTGAAACTTCTAATCCCATTTATTTGACTAATGATGCCTTATTTCTGAAAGGTCTTATGGAAGTTAAGAGTCTTCAACTTCCTATCTGAATGCTAAATTAAGGCTTCTATACCCTCGATCAGATCCCTAGACTCATTATCAGTTGTGCCTGTAAGTAGTCCTGGTTTTTTTTCATAAATACATCATCTGGGGGCTTTCACTGTGTTAGCCTCGTTGCCTGATCAGTGGCAATGAGCAAAATCAAGGCTCCAACTTCCAATCTTGCTTACAGAATACATACATCCATATCTCAGCAGGTAAGAACTGTTTATTGAATAATAAAAATGACAGCACAGCCCTACATTTGAACTCGGTTTCATTGAAGAAAACTCTTACTGTTCAGCACTAGCTCACCAGTATTACTTATATCTACATGGCTGAATATTAGCAGTAAAGGTAACTTCTTTTTGAAAAGCAAGCATGAAAAAGGTGTCGTAGTGTTGTATACTCCGAGTCAATAATCCAGAGGATTCTTATAGATTCTTGAAGAAAAATACAATGCCAGTTTTGTTATTGTGCTAATCGATATCTTGGTTTTCATTGCCACAAACAGACTGGTATTACAGGGATACCTATGGAGGATGTTGCCTTATGTTCCTCTTAGTAGCAGTTTGGTATTTCCATTTTAAGAGAGGTCAGATTACAGCCTATCTAGGCAGAGATATTTTTATCAGAAAACATTTAAGTTTTGGACAAGTAATTACTCAATTACCCTGCTGATCAGCATCTCCCTCCGTCTGAAGGCTTCTCTTTCTTGAAGCCACTGGCAATCATGAGGTTCCTTTCTTGCAGGTTCCCTCTTGCTCCTGTTCAAATAAATCCAAAGATCGCATTAGGCTATGTTTTTATTTAAAACCTCCTGCTGCACAAGAGGGTTTCTAGCTACGTAAATACTGTACAGATACATGGTAAGACATAAACTGTAGCTATGTAATCACTAAATGTAAAGGAAAAAAAAAAAGAACTTCTTATTCCACTGCTTGTATTACAAATTAATGAGACCAACACTTATACCACTGTCCTGTTTTACATATCTGCAAATTGTCTGTAAGCTGTTTCACATCGAACTTTCATCACTCAATGCACACACACCTGCCAGTAAGACCAAAGTTTGAGCCTTTATTTCGATCATACTGTCTCTCCTGGTCATGGAGGCTACTCAGCCTGCACTTTCAGACCTTGCTCTGAAAGCTCCTCATGTGTAAAAGGGAATTACAACTACTGGAAAAAAATGCTTATCCCAAATACACAAGGCAAATTGTGTCTGCTGTATCACAGCTGGTAGTGGGAGGTGTGAGAGATACATCTGTTCATTTATAATTCCGTCTGCTTCCAAAGATACAGTCTAGGGTATGGCAAGACAAGCAGGAAGAACTGGCATGGAATGGTTGTCTTGTGTTTACCCACTATGAATCCCGTTGTCAGTAAGTTTGCTTTCAAATAACTTCTCTCTCAAGTTAAGCTTACCAAGGTAGAAGAAGGTACTTGGACATGCTACCTTTTCCTTCACACCATCATCCTTCACACAAATGAGGGAAGGAGAAGGCAGGAAAAAGGTCAACACCACTTTCAGATTCTTAGCACTGCATTAAAAAAAAAAAAATCACTCAAAGCACATCAGTCCAACACAAGTCTGAAAAGTAATAATGGATGATTTGTTTCCAGGAAAAGCCAAGTCATCTGACAGTGTGTTGATATTGCTTTTAAAATATTTATTCTGCGCTTACAGCTAAAATAAAATATGGGTGACAACTATACAACAATTAAAAACACAAGTAAGAGGAATTGAGGGAGAAGAAAGGAGACTTTTTATCAGTAAATGTTTTCTTATAGGGCAATATCATACACTTCGTAGCAGGCAGTGCCTTTAATGCAGTACATGATGAAGTAGAACAGCCCATTTTCCTTTTTCTAGTCACTTAAGTTGTAAGCAACAACATCTTTTGTTTAAAAATCAAGTGTTCTGTTTCATACCACAGTTCTACTGGCACATGTAGCTCCGTATGAGGGGAATGTTTTAAGTGACTTCAGCTCTAATGCTTCAGCCCAGTGAAAGTCAGGCTGCTTATGCTGAGCCACCACTCTCTTTCCTGAAATCCCTGGGAATCGACAAGCAGGGCTGCCTCCTCCACCGATACTCCCAAGCTTCTCGCTTCTGCTCCTTCAGCCCCAAGCTACGAGCATCTCCCCGAGAGCCGCTTTGAATTTTCATCCCAGTCTAACCACAAGCAATTACCAGAAAACAGGTGATGTACACAGGAAGCAGCTGCTAGCGGTCTTTGCCAGTCCCTCCTACCCAGAAACTTGGAATATATGAACATATAGAAACCTAAAGTTTTAGTGAACAGTGGGAGCTGTTTATGCTACTGGATATGCTTGTGTATGATTCCAAAATCATTTATGAACACAAGGGTTTTTTTTTTTTTTTACATGTGGCAGTTGTAACTAAGCTAATATCAGAGTGAAAGTGACACTGTAAGAGGGTTCACCATGCCACCAGATGCCATCTACTTCACTTGAATTGCTTGTAGTGCTTGGTGGAGTTGGTGGCACTTAAGACTGTTGAAGCAACTCTTTCTGTGATTTTTCTATTTAACGACACATGGGATTCCTAACAGCTGTACATGGCCACTAACGCTGCACTTCAGAAGGGGCGAAGGTACCATGAAGCAAGGTTATGCTACTAGTTTTTGAGTAGTAACCAACACAGTGTTTTACTCAACATAATAGTTGCTATTTGTGCGAAGACTTCAGGAATAGGGATGGTGTTGCTGTAATTCATTACAGTTCTCACAGAACATGTAATTGGGAATTGGGAAACACTGTGCATAAACTTGAAGCCAAAGGGTCACGGTCTAGGTTATTTTTACATAACATCCAAACCAAGTGTTAACAAAATGTTAACAGCAACAGTTAACTGTAGCAGAAGTTAAGACACAAGAGAAAACAAACATAAACCGGACAGCTTGACAGCCACACTGAAATAGGCAGGATTCCTTTGCCGGTTTTCCGCAGTGGTGGGAACTACTCCTGAACGGCAGGCGAGACCTTTTGGCCCTCTGAGCAAGCAAAGAGGATGGACCAACACTAAACCTGCTAGGCAGCCAAAGGGCTGAATTAGTGTCTTCATTCTGCTTGCGAGTAGCAGTAAATAGCATCACCCAGATGGCAACGGTCACTGTTTTATCTACTTTGTCATGTATTTTGTGAAAGCTAAGCCGAAAACGGACAGAGTTCTTACTGAAGCTTGCTGGCAGTGATGGCGGTTAGCGAACCTCTTCAGGTGTGAGGAGTTACCCGGGGACTCACATGAACTGCTCGGAGGTGACTTTATAAACACGCATCTCCTCAGCTTTCCACACGCATTTTTCTCCTCGACGAAAGAGATGCGGCTCCTGTGAGCGAGTCGCGGCGGCGCTACGCTGCCCGCCAAGGAGGCTCTGCCTTAACGTGGCACTCGCTGCCGCTCCAGGCGGCCGCGGCCCCGGCCCCGGCCCTCAGCGGCACCGCCGGGGGCCGGAGCCGTTCACAGGGTCCCTCCGAAGAACAACGAACTGCCCCGCTGGCCGGAGACCCCCGGCGCTGAGGGGCGGAGAGGCGCGGTGCCGCTCGGGGCGGGCGGGGTTACGCAACGCCTTGGCGGGGCCGGCGTCGGGAGCGCGGCAGGCCGGGGCGGCCGGCTCGAAATGGCGCCTTCCGTCGGCTGACGCCCCGCCGCCCGCACGGCACAGAGTCACCGCCCCCGCCCTCCCGTCCGGCATCTGCGAGGCTGGGACAGGGTCCCCGCGGGGCGCGGCCGCCGGCCCGGGGAGGCCGCCCCTGGCCGCGTTGGGAACCGGGATTCCCTTCGCCACACATGGCTTCTGTGGGGGCTTCGCCCTGTGCCTTGCCCTCGTCCTCCCCGGGACAGCTCTCGCCCAGCCGCCGGGCAGGCACTTCCTGCTCCTTCCCTTGCCTTCGGTCACAGGAGGCTGGCAGGCGGCCGGCGGGGCACAGCCGCCCCTCGCCGTGCGCAGCTCTCCGGGACGGCTGTGCTGAGGCGGGGCGAGCCCCCGCCGCCTCACACGCTCCACTGCCGCGTACGGAGCGCTCCTCTGACAGGGCCAGCGCCCGGCCCGCTCCTGCCTCAGCCAACGCCGCCGAGACAGAGGGCGTGGGCCGGCCGGGGAGCGGGAGAACCGCCCGCCTTGTTCATCCCGTGCGGCCGGGGCTCAGCCCGCCCCGGGGCAGCGTTCACAGGACCGGCCTCGGGCGGGCCCCGGGGAGGGCCGGGCGGCGGCGCGCCTGGATGCCCGCCCGCCGCGGAGTGGAAACGGGCGGGGAAAAGTTCCTCCCGTGCTCGCCCCGTCCGTCCCTCCCTCCCCGCGCACGCACGCTCGCACACACACACCTCTGCCTTCGCTCCGGCTCAGGGGCACTTTTCAAAGTTATTTTCTTCCCACACCCAGCTCGCCTCTGACTCATTTCTGCAGGAGGGCGGGCGGGAGGCAGCCGCCGCCGCCGCCAGACGGTCGCAGCCCGCGCGGAGCGCTGCCCACCGGCCCCGCGCCCGTGAGTAGCCTCGGCCGGGCGGGGGGCGCGGGGTGAGCGGGGCGGGGGCCGGGAGCGCCGCGGGGCGGCGGGGGTGGCTTCGCCAGCGAGGGGAGGAGGAAACAAAAAAAAAAAGGGGGTGGGGGGAGAGAATAAAAATCCAGGGGTTTGTTTACTACGACCCAAACTCGATGTCGGCACGTCGGCGGCCGCGGTGCCGAGCCGTCTCTCGGGGCTGGCGGGCTCCTTCCGTCTCTCTCGGCTGGCCGGGGAGAGCAGCCGCCGCCCCGCTCCGGCCGCGGGACCCCGACGGTCCGCCCGTATCGCGGGGGAGCGGAGCAGGGCGGGAAAACGGGACTTAGCGCGAGTGACTGGGAGGCTGGGCCAAACCAGCAGAAAGTTCGCTGTCTCCATGGGATAGCGCTTTCTTCCCCCCTCCCAGTGTACTCTAAGTGGAGTTTGCGTGCACTACAATAACGTTCGATTGTTTTTGGCAGCAGCCCCCCCAGTGGAAGGAAAACATATATAATTCAGTGCAGATTTCGGGTTACGAAGTTTTCGCCAGCATTAGTTTTTCCGCTTGAGTCAAACTACAGTTTTAATACACCGGTCTGCCTTTCTCGCTGGTGGTTTTTTTCTATCTGTAATGTCCAAGTCTCACCTGGCAAGTTATGTGCCAGATACCAGACAGGCAGTGCTCAGTAACCCATGGGGTTGTTTTTAAGAGAGTTTTCAATTTTAGAGGTCGGCTCCTTGTTTGGACATCTCTAGGAGGAATAGCGCACTGCTGTCCTTTCCTCAGCAGACTTACCCAGGGCTTGATCCTACTCACAGAATGGTGCCTCCAAGAAACCTGCAGTTCGCCTCTCCATTAATTTCTTGGCAGAAATACTTTGGCAGGAAGGTCTTTCTTTGTCCCAGCACCTGTGAATAATATGTAAATGATCAGTAATTGTTGTAGTTGAGCATCTTAGAAGTATCATGACTTGATAAGGGCTGTGAAGAAACCCACCAAATAGTTGTTAAATACACGCTGGATGTTCTTAAGAGTTTTCTTTAGGAACTTTGGAAGTAAACCGCTATGGTTGGCTAGTCTCCATTAAAAAGAAAAAAGCAGCACTTTCTCCTCACTTAACTTTCAGGCTTCGTACGTACAGTGCTGGTATGTTAACTATGTAAAATAAGGCTCCTTGCCTGCCTAAGCAGATGTTTTTTTCTATCAGACAGGACCAGCTCTCTGATGTTGATTTTGAAGGCTTTGCTGTCCAGGCATGGTAGGGTAGCTCAGCAGAGGAGCTTTGAGGCTGGACTGCCAGGACTGAGATGGGAGGTGGCTGCAGACATGGACAGGCAGGAACCCACACAAATGGTGGGAGAGTACTGGGCATGAGTTTCAGTGAGGGGAGAAACATGAATTGCAGTTTACTGAAGAGTCCAACCACTTTTTAATAACAATGTGGCAAATTAAATGCTGTGCTGAGGACAGCAGCTGGGATATAGGTACTTACCTCTAAAATCAGAGTGGGATTGAAAGCAATGGAAAACATGTTCACCAGAAGCTGATGTGAGTTTATTCAGTGTAAGATCTAAGGACTTGACCTTTGCTTCAAACTCTTGCCATCCTGTGCATCTCATTGTGAATTGGTAGAATAAAGTTGGAGAATAGACTGTTGGGATACCATGGGGTCTCCATGCTGAATAAAGATGGGTACAGATTTTATGCCATGGATGTTACCAGGTCAGCTGTCTGCGCAGCCAGGACACCAGGAATTACTCTGCTGATAGCCATCAGCATTAAGGCAAGGTGCAGTGCAGTACTACTGGGGCAACTCTTAGGAGATGATCAGTTTCATCTTAGTATGCTCACTTGGGAAGGAAAACAGTCTGTTAATATAATTTAAAATAAAACCAACATACTATGGGTAAACAAGACACTACTGGTGTTGTATTCTTTATTTGTGGTCTCTGGAAAGAGTTCTGTCGTAAGCACCCAAACAGCGTTGATTATGCTGTGGATCTGCCAGTGAGGAAAACCAGCGTATTCTATTTGCTTACACAGACTTAAAACCTTGTTAATAAAGGAAGTTCAACAGACTGAGCAGGTCAGGACTGAGGGCTGCTGCAACACCATTCTCTTAGACAAGGGTTCTGTCTCAGTTCTTAGATGCTGTAGTTATTGTTTCTGGCCAACATTGCTGAAAAGAAATTAACATCTCTACCTTCATCTTATACCCGCTTTCAGTTGATGTGCTCTTCACCCCTTGACTTATTAGCATCTCTCGCTTCACAGTCGCCTTGTATCTTTCTCTTGCTTTCAGTGTCATGGCTTTGCTTTTCTTGTCTTTTTTTCTCTCAAGGTTGTTTCCCATCTTGGGTTTGACATTCCTGCAGTGATTAGAAGAATGTTGTATGATGAGTCCCATATGGATATTTAGAGGAGCAAGACCTTCCTCCACTGTTGCTAAGTGTATTAGTAGTAGTCTGTCGCCTTTCATAATGCTGCTTCCCTGTCCATCTGAAAAGGAGATGGAGGGCAGCATAAGGATACTCTTCCCTTTTCACCTCAGTGGTTTGAGTATCTTTTGGTTTTCCAGTTACACTTCATGTTCTATTTGTGTCTTGAGCATCATGTAAGACATGACACCACCACACAAATCAGCACAAGAATGTGTTTAACTAAAGGGGACAAGATCTTCTCTGTTGCTAGGTGGCAGAAGATGTACTTTGCAGGTCCTACTGCCGTGTTCCTGTTGGAAGAAGACCCAGCAGAATGAAGCACTGTGTTATACAGGAACTAATAAGAAAGAGGTTTACTCTGAAGAGTACCAAACACTTTATATAAAATTGATGCAAGCTTCAGCACAGCCAAATTTGGAAGTAGAAAGGAATGCACAGCTTTTATTGAAATCAGACTGGTCTCAGAGGGAAAGCAGGAGAAACATAAGCAGAGCACTAAGGAATTCCATTCATGGAGCTGTTCAACGTTTGTTAGGATTTGTTTGTTTTTTGGAAGCTCAGAGAAAACCAGTGATCTTTACGGTGCGGTCTCAGTCTTCACTATTTTGTGGAAAACTTTACTATTTTAGAGAGGAGATAGTTTTGTAAAGTACATCTCAATATGTCAGGTGATGCTCATGACTTCATTAGGAAGATAAGCATCTTCAGTTTTAGAAAATAGATCTCGCTGGGTGGGATTCAAGAGAAAGCCTGATGGCCTGAAATCATCCATCAAAGGAATTATTATTTCTTCACTGAATGGGGAAAATGTAATTACGCCTTTTTATTTTGCCTATGAAGTTTCATGGGCAGGTTTAATGACGGTATGTGCATGCCAGGTGAAGCCTCATAATTTGGGTGTGACCTTAAAATACAACCCTCTGGCTGTGTTGAGGTGTTCACAGGAGTCTGTGGGTGGGGCAGAAAGTGGACCGACTCAAACACCCCTTAGAGATGGCTATAGGATATAAATTTATGGTTTACTTCACTGATTCTTAAACACCACGCTGTGTTTGGAATTGCACAGGCCGCAAGCAGACAGGCTGGGCAGTTTGAACACCCCCTCGGGAGTTTAATGCAGGTGTTAAGGGTCCTGAAATAGATCAAAATTATGGCCTTCTTCCAGGCAGAAAGTGACCTTCCGAAGTCCCCGGTACCCATGAGGAGATGCATGTGCTGATGGTGGTCTCTGCAGTCAGTCTGCAGACTCATCTGGTCTCTGAGGCTGACAGTTGACAAATAACAGAAGCAACAAATCGGCTGCTTAATTCGAATGCAGAAACAAAGTCTAGGGACTGCAAAAAGAGTCTAAAGTAGAGCTGAAGAGAGCTGGCTGAGCCTGCCCATTTATCATGTGCCAGCATGCTTGGCGGGGCCTTTACCTGGCACTGTGACTAGTACGAAGAGATGTGGCTCTGCAGTGACCCAAGCGCTGTACGGGCAGCCCGCCTGGTCGAGGTGGAGCCGCAGGGCAGAGCAAAGTTGACACAGGTAGTAGCAGGAGGTGGCTGGGCTCTGTTTCCATAGCGCGGTGTAACTAGTGTGCTCTACTGTGCAATGAAACAAGTGTGCGGCTTGAACAAGAGTTCACATGGCAACCTTTAGGTTTTACTTTAACTGCACCAATTACAGATTAGACTGTAAAAATGACATTCCGAAGGTAGGCTGACTATTAAATCCACTCATATGCTACGGGATTGCTATGAAACAAAATAGTAGTAGTTGTGGAAGAGTTTGCTCTTTTTTATAGCCAACTGTCGTACTGTCAATAGAGATGTATTTTCACACTCTTGATAGATGATGTGTAAACTCTGAAATAACTAAACCTGAAATTTCTCAATACAGAGCTAGTCAAAGCCAAAGCAAAACAAGCAGCTTGAAAATTTTACAGCAGTAAACGTAATACATTTAATTGCTTGCCATTTCCATGGAGCATCTGCCAAAGTTAATATCAGCTTTCATTTCTACTGAATTAAAAACATTGCTTTCAATCTGGAAAGACAGACCTTTTCTGCCTTTGTTTGTTGGTTAATTAGGTAGAACAACATAAATCACTCGAGCTGTTCTGTTGTAGCTGGAATAATCTCTAGATAAGCAGCAGTCTGTAGTCAGGGGAGCTCAGGGTCTGAGATGTGCTCTCAGAGCTGTATTAATGTCTACAGTCAATGCTGCAAGTGTGCTTTTTTTTTTTTTTCTTTTCATTGGATCAGACTGAGGACACATTTAATCTGTCAACTTGAGAAAATGGTCTGGTAATATACTTGGTCTGTCCCTCCCTGCACTGCCAAGGTATTGAACAGGCACAACCGTGACACCAAACATGGCCACACTGTGATTGAGCAGGGGTGAGGCCAGGCCACACCTCAGTTCAGTTACTTGCTTTGGAAGCAGGTTCCCTGGAGGCTTCTCATAGCTTGAATAGCTTATCGGTACACCCCCATGTCATTGTCCCAGCTCTGTGAAATGGCTGTATCATTCCCTGAGCCAGAGGCTGGGCTGTGCCAGCAGGCTGCAAAGAGCTCTGTGGTCCCTACCACTGTGCCAGGGTGTTGGGAGGCAACGGTGGCCCTTAGGTCACCCTCAGAAAAGGGAGACAGGCCTCGCTCACTCTGTAGCTTTACTGCCCAGCTAAGAAATGAACCCACGCTTAAAGCTGATTGTGTGTCATCAGTCCCTTGAACGCCCCTTGTGCTTTTCCACTGTATGTATCAACAGTCAGGAGAGAATTCAGCAGAGTGCCAGGGGTATTGGTATTGTGCAAAAGCATGTTGCAAAACATATGGAGAGCTCAAAGAAGCTGTTGGGATAGCCTTCACAGGAGTGCTGGATGGGAGGGACGTCGTCGTTCACCAGGTCTACTGCCCTGCTAGCACAGTCACTGGATCACACAATCCCTTTTTGTGGAGGGCAGGTCTTTTTTCCCATGCTGTGGTGATTGTGAGGTTGTCCCAGAACATGACAGCTCTAGGAGTTATAATTTCCATTCTAATGTGCTCACAGCTGATTTCTAGCTATTTATTTTCATCTTTAGGTTAAACAGTGCTTTTTCCTTCCATGTGTTTGCCTTGACCTGCAAGCAAGTACAACCCCAGTCTGTCTTCATCTTTGAAAATGAACAAGTCAGAACGAGATGTTCTTGTCTTGTTTAGCTTAGGAAAAGAAGCTTTTAGTACTTCTTTTAGACCAGCTGGATTGTTAAGAAGGTTTTAATGTATACCACATTTTTGTTTACACTGAAGTGGTATCTGGGGCACAAGTGAAAGCAAACTGGCTGAACAGAGAGGATGCACTGAACGCCTGAAATGATGTGTGCTTTTTTTTCAATTTCTAACCATACAATTACCCTGACATACTTCAGCATATTGTAATGTGTTTTGCAGATGCCTCTGTGAGAGCTGAGAGAATACGTTTGTGTTGTGTACAAAAGCAGAATCTAAGGTATACAAGCAGTTCCTTCTTTCAAATCACTGCTGCGTTTTCTCAAATAGTTTGTGCCCTTTGAGGACTGATCTTCTGAACAGATTGCTTCCATGGGGTCTCTCATTAAAGACCAGGTTTTGTTAGCATTTTTCCAGAGGCGTGTGCCTTTCAGCATGAACTGAAGGTGGACGAGCAGGTGGAGGGCACATGCAATGACAATAATGGGAATTAGAGATAAACTGTACCCATTTAGGTGTTATTTAGTAATAAGGCAGCCTATCTCACACCACTGTGGGTTGTGTTGGGATTTAGAAGCAGACATGGAATAGACATAAACCTGAGATTATGATTATCCAGTGTAAAAGTGCAGTTACAAGAAAAAGTGCTTTAGGGAAAAAGAATATAAGATTTACTTCTGAGGAGGGTGGTGGTTTGTGCTGCTAGAGGAGGACAAACGTTGTCTTTCTGCTGAACACGCAAAAACCTCTAAAGAGCAGTTTTGAAAAGATGAAATCAAAGGCTCTTTTTCAAATATGCCTGTGGTTGAGGGTCTGTTGGTGTAGGTAGCTGGCTTCAAACCTACTAAATTGTCTTCTCAACATGTAGTGGCTGTTACATTTCTCTTCCAGGCTGGAGTATTTGAATACATCTATCTTGAATCTTAGAAGCTTCAGGCTATTTTTAAAGATTTTTGGGTAAGACATCACAAGGCTCATTTTCCCTGGAAATGTCACTTCCCCACTCCATGATAGAGAATTGTGTTTGTGTTTTCCCATAGGTCCTGCCTGTTTGCTTCTACTCAGCCTGCCCACAAAGGCTTCATAGCAGAGGGACTTCCCTCACAGTGGGGCTATAGTGAAAGGAGTGGTAGGGCAAGTCTAAACCCAGTCCAAACTTGTTTGCAAATAAATGGCCGACAGAGTTACAGAAGTGGCAGCAGTGCTAGTATCCCCCTTGGTCAAAACTTTATTAAAAGCGTTCTTAAGAAATGAGGAACATCAGCTTCTTTGGGTCTCAGTACTTAAAGGTAGCACTTTGCATTTTTTCTGTAATTCTTGTTTTTGTTTGGAAATGTATGGGATAGCAAGGCTATTGTTTCCCAAGCTTTGGAGTTCTGTCTTAATAGCATATATCTGATGAGGAGGACAGGGTGGGAAGGTACGGAGGAAGTCCAGAGAAGACCTGCCAGACCTAACTGTTAGCATGGTCTGTTCTACTTTCGGTAACTAGGTAGGGTTTCTGAGGAGGAGCTAAGACTTAGTGCTTATGAAATAGATTCAGAAAGAGCTGGAAGGGTGCTTCAGTATCCCCTCACACATAGGCAAAAGGTAGGCCAAGAGCATGAGCTTATTCACTTTAAGTTTAGTGTTGTCCAGACAGTCCCACATGGTACCAATGGGATGGACAGACACCCAACTGCCATGGTAACAACAGGCTTTATTAAGCTATAGGTGCACGTTTATATTCACCGTGGTGCACACAAAAAGCAGACCTCAGGGCTCTTTTTTCTGAAGAAGCTGGATAAAAAGGCAAGATTTTCTGAAAGAAGCTAGATAAAAACTAGGTTGTACCGTATCTTGCCACTTTGTCTCCAAGCCCCTGTATTTCACTATCAAAATTCAAGTGACTGTTGTAATTGTGCTAGAGGTTGGGGTGTCTTAACAGAGCCTGCTGCAAGGGCACCAACAAATCTGGATCTGCAAGAATGACCCTACTTACATTTTCTGCCATTGAGTTAAAAAAACCATAAACGCTGTAATTCAAACAGAGCTCTAAAAAATACTGTTAATTAATTTTTGCTGTATTGAATTTTTTTTTTTTTTCCTACATATGGTGATTGTGTGCAGGGAACATTGTTTCTTTTCCTTCTGATTTCCTTGCTTTGTGATGAAGGACTTTGAAAAGCAACTAGAAGTGTAAGTGAGAAGCTCTCTTCCTCCCACATATAACAGGTAGCATGAGTAGCTATGGGCTTGAGAGCGTTTTCAATTAACCGATTGCTCATAAGCAAAAAGACATGATGGCGTCTGTGCCATCTCAGCACTGACAGGACACTTAGCCCTCTTGATTCCAAGTTTGGTGTCAAATGGGGGCCTGAAGTCTTATTTCTTGAAGAGTGTACATTGTTCTTCATGCTTAGCTTCATACCAGGAAAAAATTGGTTTGGAGCCTGTCTGCTGCATAGAATGTTACTCTTAATTTGCACTTCCCTCCCAGGTTCCCATTCAACATTGCAGAGATCTAGTCAGAGCCAACCAGCACTTCTTGGAGGTTTGCTGGCTGGCTGAAGAGATCACTGGTTGAAAGAGGACATACTGTTCCTGTATTGACCGTTAGCTCTGTAATACCTTAGCATGAAAACAGGTCAGAATTTGAATCTCCACCTGAACATGAAGAAGAGGTTGGCTAGGGTCCAGTTCTACAATATATTTGATTTCCCGAAAACACAGAATATGCGAGCACAAATTCATAGACTTCCTCATCTGCTGGTAGACCTATATTTTTAATTACTGAATTACATTTATAAATAAGACTTTAATGAAAGAGAGAACTCATTTTCTGTGTAGTTTGTACACCCGTGAGTTCTAACAGTAGCAGCTCACTTCATGCACCAGAGAACTGTCAATGTTTTTCAGGGATTACTGGCAGCAAAACCTGTGCATGCTGTTTATGAATCTACATGCAATGTTAGCTTCAAGATTAGCACTCTTGGCCTATGAAGTGTTTAAAGGCTGGTTCCTTAAAGTAAGGCTCCCAAGTCATGATCTAAAATAGAACTAGACTGCTTTCCCTTTCCCTTTCCTTTTCTTTTCCCTTTTCTTTCCCAATATGCATTGAGGACACAGGGAAAAATAAGAAAGGAAGGTACAAGGATGTGCTTATCTTTTCCTGACTTCTTGCATGATACGAGGATTCTTCTGTAGCTGACATGAAAATGATCCACATGTGTCACAGCTGGGGTATGTGCACAGCAACAAACACAGAGGGGTGTGCAGAAACAGTGAGGACGGGCTGCTGCGCTGGGCACCTGCGTCACAGCAGCCTTGCAGCCTGGGCATCTGGCCAGGTTAACCCTGCAGCAACAAAAAATGACAGGCAGGTGATCCAATGGAAATTACCCAAATGATGGATTAATGTGCAGATAACACAGACTGTGAACAGGGTCAGAGCAATCATCAGCTTGGAGAACACTGAAAGGGCAAAGTGTAGAAAGAAGGGATAAGAGTTTGGATATTATCCGCCTCATTTTAAGGAATATCACTCAGTAAGTCATAGGTTATAATGTTGGTGTTCCCAACTGCTAAATTAACTCAGGCAGAAGGACTAATGAAATTGGAGTAAGTTGTTTCAACTGGTATAATTACTCCTTGATGTTAAATAACCTAATTTTCCTGTCCTTTATCTGTTGATATTAGGCATTAGAGGATTGTTGAAATCCTCAAAGCTCTGAGGACAAACTCTGCTGTCTGACCTTACTTCAGCAGTGCTGAGAATCATACATGAAAAGCAGAACCCTCCATATTTGGTAAAAGGGGAGAAAAAAAAAAGAAAAAGGTTAACAGTATCACTCTATGCCTTATAAACCAGGGAATTTTATGCAAGTTTAGAGACAATGGTACAGGCAAAACATGAACCAACTCCTGAGTTCTCTGTCATGAGACACCATGAGATGTGGCACAAGAATGCTGAACAAAATGAAGTGATTATCATGTAAATCCAAACATCTTATGATGCATCACGAGATGACAGACTTATCCTGCCACCAGTATTCAAGCTTTTTCTTCTAACTTCACATATACAGACTTAATTATAGCACCGAGGGGCAGAAGGATTGATAATTAAGAAACCTTGCTTTGATTCAGGTTTACACCAGTGACCTCAAGGAAGTTCAGCTGAATCGCATGATTACTGATGTCCCCAAGACCTGCTGTTCTAGTTGCAATGAAAAATCCCAGTACAGAAAGCTGCAGGTATGGTAACTTGTTTAGCAGGATCCTCTACCCCCTGTTTTGGGTGTGCCTTTTCAGCACGCTAAGTGTGGGTGACAAGCAGTCTGCACACCTCCAGCCTTGGTGTGTTCAGAGCAAGAGCTGTTCTGCAATGTTTTCACCATGGTTCTAGGAGGATAAACCAGGATTGTCTGTGTTGAGATTTTCTTCATACTTGGACCCAGAAGAAGATAATACAAAAAACGGACTTCACCTTAGGAAGTGATGGCAGCAGACAGTGTTGTAGGATAAGCTTTAGCTTTCTCAATGCAAATGAGCACAGGATAAATATACTGTGCTATGTACATGTTTCTCTGGATGCAAAAATGAAGTACACACAAACATGAGAAGTAGCCTGGCAGCAGAATGTAACTGCATGGGAGGAAATGAAAGCACGGCTTGTGGAGATGGCATCTGGACTGGAAAGCAGTGATAAACTTTCTGCTGAGAGCTGTCAAAGACAGAGTTTTTCTTTTTGCTTGCTTGCTGTACTAAACAGCAGAAAAAAATCAAATAGGCATGTTTCCTTGTACTGCTGGACATTACAGATAAACTTTATCTTAAACTGAGGCTTTTGGGGGGGCGTGGAGTTTGACATAGGGAGGCAGTATAGTTTTGTAATGTTTGCTTGTACTACAGTACAGAAATGTTGGGAACCCTGGACTGGATACTTGACTGTGCAGTTCTGTGATTGTTGTACTGTTTTATCTTGTAAAGAGGTACTTGTCTCTGCATGTCCAGAAGATTATAACAGTGGCTCTTCGTAGCCACGTCTTGTAAAGCACATCAGGCTCTCATAACAAAATTGTGAAGTACTGCTTCCAATAGTCTGCGTTACCAAAAAGATTAAAGAGAAGTGTGACTGCTGCATGTATCGTCCCTGTGCAAAATAAGGTAGCACTGGAGTATTACCCAGAAACAGTTCCTCTGCACTAATTGAAAAAAAATCTTTGTTGTTAATATGAGTGGCCTGCTGTTCTCAATGTGGTTTGTGTAAGTATCCTGCAACTTAACAGCATTTGCGGGAAACCGTATTACCACAGCAAATCTGGATGTGTTCAGTAGGATTCCCATAACTTACTCTTTCAGGACTCAGTGGCAGTCTGCAGTTCTAACTCGGCTGTACCTGCATATTTCTGCCTTACAACATACTTTGTAAAGCTGTATTAAATGCTGAGGCTTGCAGCTGAAGAATTCATGTTGACATCCAATGTCATTCTTACTATAAACCCAGAATCTGTTTTTAATGTCACCTGTGAAAACCCAAAATCTGTTTTTAATATCACATGTGATGAGCTAAGTCAAATTTTATGTTCTCTTTTGTCAGAACTTTGCTGGAGATTAGGACAGGGAGGTTCCTGAAATAGCTACAGATTGACAGGAGGGCAGAGCTGGAAGAGGCCTTTGGAGGTCTGTAGTCCAGACTCGTGCTCCAAGGAGGGAGTTAGTTCAGGATACTGTGGGCCTCACTTCAGTCAAGTTATGAAGATGTCCAAGAATGGAGATCCCACAGCCTTTTGGGCCCTATTGCAATACTTAACCATGCTCATTGAATATAATTAATACATTTTTCAGATTTGGAATATTCCTTGTTGCAACTTGTGACTGTTGCCTCTAGTCTTTTCATCATGTACTTCTGAGAAGAGTGGCTCCAGCATCTCTATTAAAGACAACTATAGTGTCTCCAAAAAACTTTTTTTTTTTTTGTGGGTGTGTAAAAACTGTTTAAGATTCAAACCACTTTGAGGATTGATGAACAATATCTGTCACATCATCCCACTCTTGATCCATGCCTAAAGGCAGTGTACTTCAAAATCATAAACACCTTGACTTGGGAGCACAGTGCATATTACTTCAAATGATAGTAAAAAAATCACACTGCCCAGGAATCTTTTTTTGATGAATACAAATAATCTTATTTAGAATCAAGAGACTAAAGCAGGAGTTGACCAATGGTTCATTGAAGAGCAAGACTTCTGCAAGAGTGAGAAACCTTTTCAGAGCAGCCTGTGTTAGCAGTTGATAATAGGGCAGTGCTTCCAAAGCTGCAAAACACCGGTGGAGAAAACTACTACAGAATCCCCTACCACATCACACAGTGATAGCAGTTTTACTTGAAGAGTCTGATCATTTCTGTGCATCTTCTTAATAGAGTTTGCATGTTCTTGTTCAGTGCAATAGTACAAAGTACTAGATTTCCAAATTTATGTGATTTTAAAATGCATTTTCTGCTCTTCTTAATCCCTTTTAAGCAATATTTTCTGTGGCTGCATAAATTAAATGTAAGAGATGATAGAATTTTAATCTAACCCAAATTGCTGGTTGTTCTGTTGAGCAGAATTAGTTCAGCCAGGTTAAACAGCACTGCTAGCTTATTTGTTCTTGCAGGTACCCTCCATTTTGAAAGAGCGAGGCAAAAGCCACTGCCAGGTGGCATGCTGTTGGCTTGGTAAGCTTCCGTGGGGGTTTCAGCTGCTGCTAAAAGAATCAAGAACAATTGTGAACCTGAAGAGAAGAACCCTTGAGAAACAGTCAATGGTGAATAAGAAAAAAAAGAGGACTAGAGCTAGTATGCAGAACAGGATGTTACCAAAGTGTTTGGTTAGTAATAAATTATTACAGAATTCACTGCTAATGCTAACAGCATTCTCAGAAATTCTCCATGTGAAAACATAACTGTGTCCTTCCTTTGCTCATGGAGCGAGGAAAGGAGCTGCCTGCTGACAGGAGAGGTACCCAGGCAGGTGGTCTTGTTGAGGGACTGAAAGGATCTTGAGTCTCCAAAATAAACTTTCAAATTCCAGCACTGTCAGGAGTGGAGGAAGACTTGTTGCTAATAGTCCCCCCATGAGAGATGAAGTCCAGAATTTCTGCCTTGAGAGGGATGTAGTTACTGTAGGAGCTTCTGGGTCGTTGCTGGTGCATCTTGGAAGGGAGTTGCTCTTTGCTTCCTGTGCACAGATTACACAGAAGTTAGCTGGAAGACCCTCCTCCCCTCATTACTCCTTGCACGGGCAGTGATGAACCAGAGACACTCCTCTTTGGTCTCCATGGAAGAGAAAACGGCTAGAAGGTCTACAGATCTTTCAGTGCATTTCTGGGATCCCTGCCTCAGGCATGACAGATTAGGTAACAAGTTCTTGGTGTCTTTTCCTGGTATTAATTACTTGCAATTGGTCTGTCTCCTTCCTTTCCCGCAGCGTATTTAATTCCTGTGTCTGTGTATAGTTGTTATAGCACTGCGTGCACAGAAGTTGTAGCAGCTCGTGAAGGAACCCATTGGTGGCAAGTCAGGAGGAAGTATCTGAAAAAGGCTGTTATAAACGTTCTTCAGAGCAGAAACACCACACTCTTCTTACTGTCCTTTATTTTTTTGTAAAGACAAAACAAAAAGCTCTTTCATTCAATCTTGGCTTTATTTGGCTAAAACAGACCATGTCTTTGCCTCATCACCCATACATGTTTATCCACCCTGTTTGAAACACTTCTGTTTACGGCTGAAAGCAGTCAAACAGAAACATTCACTTGATTGAAGATGTAAGTGGATTTTTCTGTGCTGGCAAGTCTTGATTTTGCAAGATTGGTTTTAATTAGGTTAAATTTTGCTGTGTCTCTTACTTTATGACGCTTCATGTAATAAGATGAAATTGTATTGTTATTCCTAAAATAATACTGAGTACAATTTGATTCTCTCCTTATACGGCAGATGATTGTTGCATTGTCTGCTTAGATAACATCTGTACAGCACATGAAACAGAAAAAAAGCCAGCCACAAGACAGGAGTGCTGTGTGAAGAGTGGTACATTTCACAATGAAAATGTTTTGATGTGGCAATATACAAAACCACAAAATATCTTCTTTTCCTTCTTCCTTCCTTTCATTCAGAAAGGCTCGATACAGAGCCCTGAATGGCATTTCTAGAAGCAGAACTAGATTCAGAGGACCTTGAGTCATACAGTTGAATTGGCTCTTTGCAGAAATTACCACTTCTGGTTTTTGTTGTGGCTGAGAAGGTAAATTTTAACAGTGAGAAAACGGGAAGGAATAAAATCGGGAGTAGCTGCTTTCCTTATTCTAGGATTTGACTTAGCTTTCCCATACAACCATTCCAATTATGCATGGATAAGGTTACCCCATCAATTTTCTTTTTCTCGGAAGCACTTTAATACTGTTGGTTTTATGCTTGTTATAACACTGTTCTGCAGTGAAATGCTGTACTGCAGGGTAGATGTAAAGTAACTTCTAGTCTCTATCCAGGGAGTTTATATGCTGTCTGTCATCTTTTTGTCAAAGTTTTGCATAGTAGCTGCATTTTGGACTGATGAGAATACCAGAGGAGCTGCTGTCAAAGTAGTCCTTTTATTTGGTTAAATTCCCCATGTGGTTCGCGATTCTACTAAATGGGTTAGACATGAAAAATATCATGGAAGTCTTAAAAAACAATCATAACTGCTTTTTCTTCTGGATATTTGCTGGATTACATGAGCGGGATCATTTGACATAAGAGAATGTGTACAAAGCGAAGGAAGTGGAGAACCATGCATCAATGTACTGATGAGTGATCACATGCAGACAGTGCTACAGAATGGTGCATGTTAAATGCAAAGAAAATGTCTGTAAGACTGCAGATTCCTTGTAGAATATAGCATCTATTAATTGGCAAGCATTTTTACACAACATGAAGACAAAGCTAATAGATATACCAAGCAATTGTCCATTGCTATGTATTAGTAATAGTCATTTTCCGTAACCTATTTCTTATGTGCCCACAGATTGCCTGGGGATTCCAGCTCAAATAAAGTTTGTGGTTCCATTGTACATAGGATTTTTTTTTCTTCTTTTTTTTGTATTTGAGATGTAGAATGGTAATAAATGGGTTAGGTAAGGTATGAAGATAATAGGTAGACTAGAGAGAGTATTAAATGACTGAACATAACATAACTGGATTATTACATGACTAATGGCTTTATTTGACCCTACCAGTCAGAGCTATCTATTTCAGAAAATATAAGTCATTCATCAGTGGGTAAAACTTGTAACTATATGGACAATGGACAACCTACATGAGACCTAAGGTATACATAGCTGTTACTAAATGTCGGAGGCAGTTCTGGATGCACTCAATTTTGTTCTACAGGCATCCTTTTGAAATCTGTGTTTCTTCATACTTTGAAAACATGGTTGAAACAAGACCTTACTATAACCAGTGAAAATTCTAGCATCCCATGCAAATGAGGCTGTAACTTGAAAAGTACTTCTCTAAGAGTCAACATGAAGGAGTTTTATATCCTTGCTGGAGAAGCACACAGAAACTTCTCTGTGTGTTTACTCACTGCAGCCATCCCACTGGCAGGTTGCAAAATGCACCTCTTGGCCTCATGTCAAGTTGTGATTCATTTTAACACCAGTGATACTAGTTACGTATCACATACAACAAACAGAAAGCTGATGTAAAGTCTGATTAAGTGAAATCTTCTATCTCTGGAGAAAGAAAGTGCGCTGTGGACTCAAACTGCATATGATGTTTCTGCCTCTGAGCACCTCACTCTGAAATACACTCACACTGCCCTTGACTACTTACAGCCACAGCGAAACAGTGTAATGACAGGTTGATCCGTTGACAGCTTTTAAAGACTGGACATACATGCTCTTATTTTTAACAGATTTATCTCAGACTGAAGCCTCCACAGATCAAGGATGTTGATTCTTCTGGCTTTCATTATTGTGTTTCACATAACCTCAGCAGCACTGCTGTTCATCTCAACTATTGACAATGTAAGTGCCATTTCTTCTCTTTTTCTCAAACACACAGGTGTTTCTTTGCTCCATAAAAATGAAGTTATTCTTTTCGAGTTGTCTTCAAGTTGCTTACTGAAAGCACGTAACTTTGTTAGGCACACTGGTCTCCTTGTACCTTTTTGTAACAAGAATGCCTTGAATATATGTTACTGGTATACACAGACACCAGTATCCAAGTACATGCCAGATACCTGTATGGCATCCTGTTCTAAGCCTATGTTATGCAGCTAATCTCCCCTCTGAGATACTTGACCAGGGAGTATATTTACAAATACTTGCAGGGTGGAGCTACAGGACTTGGTTAAGCTCGTTCAGTCACTGTAGTACCATTGTGCATTAGATGTTGAAACATCAAAACAGAAATACCACAGGAGGATCTTAATTTGTCTCCAGCTACTTCCGGTCAGATGCCATAGTGTACATACTGCATTTGCACATGGACAGCACAGCTACATTGAGTTGAATTCAATTCAGTGTCAGGAACCAGGAAATTTATAAAGGGCTTCTGTTCCATAGGTGTATACTCTGCTATTTCCTGCAAATTGAAAAATGCTGTGTCTTTAAAGAGTTGTACATGCTAAGCAGGGTCTGGATGAACAAAGCAGATCTTGTCAAGATATTGTAAGGAGTCAACAGTCACTGACTATCCAAAATTCCTGCCCGAACAGAGGAAAATCACTTGTGCTTTGCGATGTTTAAGGTTGCTTTCAATTCCCTTTTCTACTTTACACAGGTCTAAAATGAAAATTACTTGTGAATAATGATATACCCTTTATCCCAAAATGCCATCAGATCTCAAATTCAGTTTGAGCTGTTCAGTATCACAAATGAGCAGAAATCTGTTCCAGCTGATGTATCTGATAAGAGACACTTGGACATCTAAGGAGTTTTGGGTGGGGGTGGGTGTTTGTTTTTTTTGTTGTAAAAACCCTTTACTTTTATTTTGCAGGCCTGGTGGGTAGGAGAAAATTTTTCTGCAGATGTCTGGAGAGTGTGTGACATGAATATTAGCACCTGTGTGGCTATTACTGATCAGTTCAGCGGTGAGTGTCTTTCCATGCCAGTGTCTCAGTTCCTTTAGCAGGAGATCTGGTGAAATAACTATGAAATTTGCAGGGGCAATAATATATAATACATTTGTTCAAAAATCTTCATGCTCTAACTGCGCAGGTCTTCTAAGAACTTTAATAGTGGCTTTTCATTTTGGAAAAGCAAACTGTTCCAACAGTTTCTGTAAGAGGAAAACAGAGGAAACTGTCAGGTGCACTTGAAAGCCCAGTGCAAGGGAGTATACACAAACAACTACCAATGAGTGCTAAAGAGTTCTTAAAAAATTACATCAAGTAAAAACAGTGAAGTCATCTGAAAGTGTAGCTGAAGTGATAGACTTTGCCTCAGAACTGAACTTTAATATGTAAAGAAGAACCTAAAAATACTGGCTCCATACAGAATGGGGGAAAAAGTGGAAGGAATTCAGAACACAAGGTGGAGTTTTAACAAAGAGAACTTAATATACAGCACAGCCTAATGTCCTGCTTCACAAAAATGTAAAAATTCTGAAATGTTACATTTACTTTATTTCTACACATTGAATCTTTGTGTATATTAAAGAGGTAGATGATTTGAAGAGCCATGTACCCATACAGTAACTTTGCTTTCCAAGCATCAGGTTGGTTTAGGGCCTATCTATGCTGCAGTGAGATGATCCATTACGCACAGGCCTATCTAAGCTCTCAGGAATTAATGAATTTGCATTTGATGTCTGTATTACTATGTATTCATTGAAATGAGGTACCCGAACTAGCTAGATTATGAGTAGCTCAGGTAAGTCTGCTGCTGCAGACCTAACTGCAGTGTAGCTATGCTAGAGGTGAGGTGCCATAAGGAGCTTATCTACATAGCTTAGCTTGTCTGTATTGTTGCAGCAGTTACACAAAGCAGCTATGTGTAGTTACAAATCTGTCAGTTACTTTAGCTCCTGGTTACAGGGAAATAATTGATGGGATGGAATACCTGAGTCAAAGGAATCTTTTGTGCCGAGTGTGGATATCCTGTCTGGTTATATCTTACTGGGTAGGACTGTCTCCAGGTCTGGTGAGAGGCTTGTGTCTGCCTTCGTGTAAGCCATTTGGGACACCTGGCACTTTGACTGTGCTGTTAGGATGTTGACAGTAGCAAAAGATGTAGTGTGAGAGAAATAGTCTCTTCAGTATTTTTATTCAGTTTTATGAAAAGCTTTTAAAAGTCGTTAAAGCACTGGCTGTATTAATACCAGGGAAGCAGAGAAGAACCCCCCTTGGCAATGCAGGCACAGCTGGTTTGCTCTATCTGCTGAACTCCTGCTTACGGAAATACCTCTGCCCCTTTCCCCATTGCAGGAGTAGGCAAAGAGAGAAACTGTATTTTTAATCAAGGCTGCTTTTGTTTTTGCAGAGTATCAATCAATTCAGGCTGTTCAGGCCACCATGGTCTTATCTACTATTTTCTGTTGTGTGGGATTTCTGGTTTTCATTCTTCAACTTTTCCGTCTAAAGCAAGGAGAAAGATTTGTGTTAACCTCTATTATCCAGCTCCTATCATGTGAGTCACTTTTCAACAGTTGTCACTTTAATGATGCATACATGGAAGTAGGAAAGGGAAGGGAAAAAAGGTTTCAAAAAGAATGAGCTGCATGAGAAATTTGTTGGGCTCTTAAGGCCATAGCTTATCCTCCATAATTGTTTAAGCAGTGAACTGCTCCATTCTGTACTATGCAGGCAGGTGAAAACATGGATGACATCACTGTCATTTAAACATTGAAGGGAAAGAATCTGAGGTTCTCAAGTTCTGGAACAAATTAAGTAACTCCGTAATTGTTACAGGCAGGTACTCCCTTCATTTTTTGTTACTCTTTAGAACTATCCAGATGTTTCCATCATTTTTTGTTCCCTGCAAATGACATCTATACACAGCAGCACTTCAAATGTCATCTATGCCAAAAAACCTGAAAATTTGTCCTGAAATGCTCCCCATTTAGTTTGAGGATGGAAAATTAGTATCTGCAAAAAAAAGGACATTGGCAGAAGCAGCTGACAGAAGAGAGACAGTGAATCATTGTTATGCATATCGTTAATGTTTTAAGATGCTAAACTTCACTATTTTCTTCCTCTTCCAGGTCTGTGTGTTATGATTGCAGCTTCAATTTATACAGATAGGCATGAAGAACTACACAAGAGCAATGAATATGGCATTGAAGTTTCTAAAGGCCAATACGGCTATTCCTTCGTCTTAGCCTGGATTGCATTTGCCTTTACTCTGATCAGTGGTGTTATGTACCTAGTATTAAGGAAGCGTAAATAAATGTCAGCAGCTAGTTATTTCTGTCACTACAGTACAAAACCAAATTCCAGTAACCATTTTGTATATAATCATTTACATGGTTTTGTAGTAAAGGTATTGTTTCTCTAAAAATGTACTGTGTCCTTGATAAGAAACACAATAAAAAAGGGCAGGTTTAATGGAATGCCTGGCACCTACAGGTCAGGGGGCTGAGCAGGACCAAGCCAAGTTGTTTCTTTTACATATTTCATCATCATAAATCGTTTTCCCTTTACTAGACATTAACAGTTTGTTCCTGGACTCTACAGATTACAAATAAAGCCCATGCAAATTAATTTGTATGCAATATGCTAACTATATTCCAGGACCAGATGTATCCCTTGGAATGGGTTAAATATAGGGAGGAATAAAAAGTGAGGCCCAGATCGCAGTGAAAAGCAAACGATTCTAAAAGGCCAAAGCTGCACTCGGTGCGTCTGTTCTCGCAGAGGACTAGTGTTCTGCTGTTTATAATGTGCAGTAAGTGTCATCAAGCTTTTATTAAAACCACTTGCTTTGCAAAAGTAAAAAACCATTTTTTGTACTCCAGCAAATGATTCTCTCAATTCTTTTTCACATTTAATTTAAGCATACAGAGCCTTTGGTAGGAGAATGTACCAGCAATGCACTGCACAACTTGGATACGGAATAGTCTGAGAACTAAGAAATGTCCCACTCAAGTCCTATATCCCTTTATTTTGCATTGAGCGTAGTCTTTCTGGAAGGGAGAAAAAAGCATTACTGTGCCTGCATCTGCAAATTTCTAAGCAAGGTAGTGATCAAGCAATGCCAAATTTAGGTTCTTACAGCCAAACTCAACATGTTGAGTACACCAGGCTCCTATTATATTGTGATTTAATGGTTAATATGTCATTTACACAAGCATTTCTCAAGTCTGCTCATTAGGAAACTGGCCTTTACAAAATTCATTCTACGTTCCTTTGTGGATTTTACTTGAATTGAATACTCCTACAGAATAAATCAGAGTCCAGTTACTATGCTTATGATTCCAGGGTAGTTTTTCAAGCGAAAATTTTTTTGTGTGATTTTTATTTTTCAATAATTTTGTGAGATAATACCAGGTTTAACTGCTCAGCAGTGTTATACTGGCTTTGGCTGGTGGTGATTTTGGAGTTGGAAGATCAGTGTGGAGAATGAATGAAGTAGCTTTTTCTGGTTAGTCACAGCTTGATGCTTAATATAGATTTGTAAAAGCACTAACGATTTATTATTTCAGTATCTTCACTACAAGCCAGTCCAATACACAAGCAATGAAAAAGTGAATGGGTTTTGAATGAGATCTTACACTTAATGTAACACAAATTTGTTATTACAAAGTAGTGTAGCTCCACTAAAGGCAATGCTTACTGCATTATACATCAGCACATGGTCTGATCCATTCTTTCAGGTAATTCATCCTTGATTTCTCACAAGTAAAAGATCAGGTGCATACTGCATAGGAACTGCCTCCTCCATCTCCATTCCTTGAACATTCTAAAATGCTTTGGCACATACTGTGTGTCTTGGGGAGCAAAGAAAGACCAACAAGACCGTTAAGAAACTAGACAAGTAAGCAGGACAACACATTAAAAGTAATAATAATAGTAAAACCCCAAAATCAATCTGAGCAAAATACATTCTCACCAGACTAGCGTGATGCTAGTATTTTGTCAGGTTTTTTTTCCTCTAGTGGGAATGCTCGAATTTGAAAATTATTACCCTACTTTTTTTAAAAGTGCTTCTACAGTTTGCTGAATACATTTCAGATTCAAACCCTGAATTTTGCTAGCAAGCAAAATTTGTCTGAAGCAGATGCATGTTTAAGGTTGCAAGCAGATAGACTATTAGCTAGGCATTTTGCTAGTTGTATTCAAACATGAAATAGTAAGGGAAATTCTTAAGCAAATATGGATTAAAACTGTCATCTCTAGAAGACAGTCCTGTAAAATTGTAAGTTAAGCTGTTAATGCTACTGACTTGAAGAGATGGTTCTTCAGCTTCTTGCCTTAATAATGCTTGGGTCATTTATAGAGCAAATATTTAAAATAAAGATGTATATATACATGAACACACAGCTTAATTCCACAATAGAAGTTCTGTCCCTTTAATTAAAAGTGAAAAGCATGTGCACCACGGTGTACAGCCAGCAGCAAACACGATGCCACATAGAACAGATGGGAACGTTCTGCACACCAAGAAAACAGATGTCAAACCAGTTGGAACTAAAGTTTTAACAGGACAAACATATTTTAGGATATTCTTTCTACCTGATATGCCTTTAAAATATACCTTTTTCTATGCTTTATATATTCTGAAACTGTACATGACAATAAAGGTAAAACAAATTCTTGTACTGTAATAGCAAGCTTGAAACATTTAGTAATCATCTACCGTGTCTTTAAGCTTGGGATATATTTACATGACGTGGATGAGAAATAGTTGAGTAATTATGTGAACAGGTAAAATTAAATTCTTCCTGGCTGTACTAGAACCACAAGCTGGTTATTTTTGTCCTTTGTTGAAGGCTTTCCAAGGTAAACAGAGAAGGTATTAGTGTATTGAACATTTAAGTATATGGTGTCAAAAGCAGAGTTGCTGAGTAATCCAAGGTTCACAGGAGCTCTAAGTAGTTTACTTGCAAGGTTGGTTTTTCTCATCATATGCAGAAAGAAACAGCTGTGTACTTAACAGTTGGTTGAGTACCTCAACCATGTGAGGAAATAAATAATGTTAAAAACAAGTAAGCTACTTCTGTATCTGCTCCGATCCAAGCTTCAGGTTTGCACTGAGATGATAACAACACAGATGGGTTTCTGCAGATTAATCCAAAATAACCTCCCCAACTCCCCAGAAACAAATCTCATAAAAATTCTGCCTTCTAATCACAGTGAACAAAAGGCAAAACTCCAAACTAATAAAATATTAATTAGCAGCCGTGAATCTACCTTGACATTTTTTACCCAGCAAGTAAGCATCTGAAAAGAAGTACAGGAAACAATCCTGGAAAACAAATCTAGAATATTTATGTCAATTTACTTTTTAAAAATATATGTGGGTTTTGTAATGTATTCCATCCAGAACAAGAGAAAATGAAGTTCTGCTATGAGATATGTTTAAACAAAAGAATGCATTGTAGGTGATAAGAACTGTGCTGTTTAGGCATTAACTATTTTATTACCTCAGCTACATCAACAGTTCATTTTACATTGTTCTTAATGGCTTCAGAATAATGGACTACAACAGTGTTTCTTAGTTTGAGCATTGTGGAAGTTTGTTCCATTTAGCTAAACAAACAAAACAAAGGAATCCTTCCTATAATTTCTAAAAATAGGAGTAAGATGAGCCACTGCCTTTACAAACACTGAAGAGAGCCAAGATCCCTAAAATCATGGGTCATCAATGCCACTGAAATAAAAACAATAACGAAGCTCAAAATTGTATTATATTTTTTGTTTCTTTCATGTGTGCAAAATACCCTCTGAAGTAATAAGATTAAAAAAAAGTGAAAGTAAGTTTTAAAAATGACCATTTTCAAGGCTGTAGAAACAAGCTTACAGAACTAACAGAATAAAGTTCATAACAAACTGTAACAAGTAGGAAACAAATTAATACTGTCTGTAGTACAAATAATGCTTTGACTGGAAACTCACTGTAAGTAACAATATAGTACTTAATAGTGGAACAACAGCAGACCACTTGTTAAGGTAGTCTCCTAAAGGTAACCCTGTTTTAAGAAGTGCCAGGTTATACATCACAAAATGGTCTGCAACGTCCACATTTCTCATTGAATGACAAAGTAAAGTAGTACTTTGGAATGGTAACCTGTGGTAAACAGCAAGGAAAGTGGCAAAGCCTTATTTTGCCTATTTTCTTCCAATGTGATGCACAATTGTTACTAAGGTTTCCATACAGATCCTAGTGACAGCTGTGTAGGGAAGCACACTTTGGATCAGTTTCTGTAAGGGTCCATGATAGTGCAATCCCCTTCCGATTCTGCACATAAGCCACCTTTAGTTTCAGCATTCTGAGGTGGGGGTCTTCGAATTTCTTCAGCAAGCTCTGGACAAAGAGGGATCCTTGGCAGTGGAGGAAGATGTGGAAACTGCTTGAAAGTCTAGGCACCAAGACAAAACCAGCTGTTATTTAAACAACTCTAACAAGCCAGATACACTACTTTTCACTGATAGTAACTTAGCATCATGTAAAGATAGAAGCTTCTCAATTGTTACTGTCTGTATAGTTTCAACTTACACTACACTAACAACAGAAGTGTCACAGATTACCCGATGTTCATGCATAAGTTTTCAGCATGTAGCTGACGTTTGGTTTCTATCTGTCCAGTCAGATTTTCCCTCAAAGTAGAAAATACTCCTTACACACTAGTAATAACAACTCAGAACCACAGCTTGTGTGCGGCAGAAGCAGTGCTGAAGAGGTTACCGTTACAGCTAGAGGGTCATTCGTTTACTTTGGATCATCACTGCACTAACCAGGCTTCTATATGTACGGGGGCTTGTGTTTCCACCCCCCCCCCCCCAATAAATTCAGCCAAAAAAGCCACAAACCTGCTCATGTACTTAGTTACGTAGTTTTAAAACAGGTGTACATTGCACGATGAGTAAAATTGCAGGTGCCTTCATGAAATTCAGCTGCTATAATAAATTTCACGGATATGAAACATACCTGATGATACCTGAACTATACCATGTGGTGCAGACCTTGGTTTATTTTACTGCTGCTGCTTGAGAAGAAAGCTCATGTTCCATTTCTCTTCAAAAAACCTCAAAAAGTGAAACTGTAGTTCTAAAAACCCAGTTGTGTTGCAGTCATAAATGCTGAAGTTCACAAAACTTCATTAATCAAATATGCACACATTGTTACAAAGGAAAGGGTAGAAATATACGTTGTGCACTGCTTCACAGACTCAGTCTGCTTAATATATTAACAGCAAGAAGTAAAAAGGTACCGTATTCTCTTTTTCTTGAGAGGGATTTTTTCATATTACTTTAGGCATTTTTATTTATTTTTTAGTAAAATATTTTCAGCAGAAAAATCTTACTTATTCTTAAAGTACCTATATTGAAGAATTAAAACTGTTTTTGGAACCTAAACCTCATAAGGGTAAAAGTTTAAATCCTGTTAGCAAATAATGATTTAACGCATTTTTAGGCATGACAAATTTGGAGGGGGAGGGAGGGAAAGGAAGGAAAAAGACGACAAAGGGGGAAGGACGACTGGAACGGGGTTTGGGGGTTAGGGGATTTGTGTGCTCTGCTAAGGAGGTATCTCCTGGCATGAGTTATTTGCTCGCCGCTACGTGACGATGTGTTACTGTTCCAGTGCCGTTACAACAGAGCCTCCCCGTGGCGAAAGAGAAGTCTACTCCTTCAAAGCTCAGCTGTTTTAAATGCAGTTCCTTTCCCATTTGAAAAGCCCTTTAAAAAGTCTAACTTTTCATCATGTTCTAAACCATCCCGCATATGCAAATGCACAATTTAGAAATGATTATCATCGCACAAATGTTGAATAAAAGAGTACTTAATTTGATGTTTCTTCTCATAACTTAGGAACCCTTAATGGAGGCACACTGGCTTTGAATAGTTTGTTCGATTAACATTTCTGATCTCTTTCTGTCTGCCTGCAAACAAGATGCAAGCTTTAAATATTGTTTTTCTACCTGTCAAAAGACAGCTTTGTTAAAAACCTTACTTCATATAGGAATAATTTTTCTCTACATGCTGTTGGGTTTTCCCTGTGGTGAGATGTGTTAATGTCAGGCTAACACTCTTAGCTTGTAATTATCCATGAAGTGAAAATTCCTTGAAACTGGAAGATTGCTTCAGTTTAGTCCAGCTAGATTATAATTAAATGAAACTTGAACGAGTCCATCTTGAACCCTTGTAACCACTGTTTCTCATCTTTCAATCATATAGACATTAGAAAGATACCAATTCATCCCACACACTATTAGCAGCAAATTTCTTCCACTGACAAAAGTGCTTTCAAATTTCTCTCAAAGCTATCTACCTGTTACCAAAACTGTGAAACCAACTGAATGCACAATAACCATAGGGCAGCTGACAAAAATTATAATTCATTTCAAGTAATACAGTAATTATCAATGGATTTAGTAACACATTTGTTCAAATCAGATTTTTTACATCACTGGATATAAAAATTATTCTAATAAGAAACGTGACCAGCAACGATTACAACAAATCAGGACTCAATTTAAGATTAGCACAAACCACCAAAAAGTAGGCCTAGCTTCACCAGGAGTACTTGCTTCATACATGTTCATTGCAAGAATGAGAATTTACCTGATTGTACCTGTAAACAGTGCAGAGGAAGATGCCAAATTTTCTCTTTTGCCTTGCATTTAGGTACAACTTAGATTACAGGAGCCAAGGAGTCTTTAAACAATTTTCATATGTCAGACTACTGGTGCACAACAGAAGTTCTTCAAAACGTGCTTGCAAAGAAGGGTAGTTACAGAGATTGCAAGTATTTCCTCTTAACCCTAAAGCTCCTGGAGCACCTCCTCCTCTTCCTTCTTCACTGATCTGGGTGTCTGCAGGTTTGTTTCTCTCACATTTTTCTCAGTCCTCACTCTCACAGCTACTGCACAGGTTTTTTTTACCCTTACTTAAATATTTTATCACAAAGGCATCACCAGCATTGCTGATTGTCTCAGCTTTGGTGAGTGGAAGGTCCATTTTGGAGCTGGCTAGAAATAACTGAACAACATGAGTCACCTGATCCACCTGATCCAGCTCCTGATCTCTTCTTATAGAAGCCACCCCTGCAGCCCTTGGCTACCAGAACCTTGACAGGTAACCAAGAACAGCAATGGATACAGTTTTATGATTCCATAGAATTATCTTCTTCTTAAAGTTAACTAAATTAACTATAAAGTTATACCTCAGGCATTAAGTTTACAGAGATGTTCAAAAGTAAAGTAAAATACTATTCTTTTACCTTTGCTACAATTGTGGTCATCTTCTGTTAGATCGATCACTTGGAGTTTTCCTTCCTTCATTTCACTCTAAGAAAGTATACAGAATGTCACTGAAAGGCTCTCTTTTACCAAATATCTCCAAGATCCCTTAACAACTAGCAGAATGGAACACTATCTGTTAGCTCAGATTTCTTACAACTAAAAAAAATTCTTGTAAAAATGCAAAGTTATAGAGCCAGGCATAGTATATATCCAGAAATTCAAGCAAGTAAAAGCTATGCCTGATGGTTCATAACAGACTATTTAGAACACCATCTAATTGTTTGAGGACACTTTGTAGTACAATCAGACCTAGTAACAGATACACCAATAATAATTTTTTCTTTTATATTCTTATGGTAAATAGTTATCAATTGATCAACTTAATAAACCATTAAACACCATGTTTTGTAGCAGTTTTACACAAATTTAGAGCCACCAAGTTTTGTCTACTCCCTCCCCATCGAAAACACCCACAGTTAACTTTTCCCCCCATTGACTGAGCTGCTGTCACAATATAATTGCACTGACAATACAATGAGAAGAAAGAGGTTATGACAAACACGTCCATCCATCACAATCTCTAGATTCTCTGAGGATACACAGATTACCACGGTAAGATATGCTTCTCAGGACTTGGATTTTTGCTATTATCTATGATTATTTTCCCCAAGAAATAAAAAAAATTTCAGAGATGGACTACTGCGAATCAAAACTGCTTAAAGGCTTCTGAACACATACTGACACAAATGTGTCCTTTCCAAGGGAAACATAAGCTTAGTTTTGTCAAGGATCAAAAAACAAGCTCAGCTAAGCTGTCAATGCTGGGAGAGACAGGCCTATTTTCTTCTTTAAATGTTCACCTTCCCTCCAAATGAAGAACAACTACAGCTGAATAAGTGCTCACAAAACTAACATAGTTCAAGATTGACCAACATACCTTCCCTGCTCAATTGCTCAACTTTCTGTGCCCCACAACCAAATTGTTTCTCTATCTTTCCATGCAATACAATCACCCAGGAGACAAGGTCTCCATTTCCAAGGGGAAGAGCAGCATGACACTTCATCATCACTTTTTACATCATTCTCTTCCCTGTAAGTTCACCTTTAAGAAGGTGATAGAACAATAAGAAAAGCAAGAGGTATGACAGTCCACATACCTGCATTCTGTGTTCCAAATGTTGTCCCAAATCTAAGTACCTTTAAGAGTGACTCAAAAGCCAGGATTTTGAAGCAGTTTATGTACCATCAACAACAATTGGTTTTATTTGAAGAAAACATGAAAAATATCCTTAGGTTATTTTTTTTACCTGAACTGTTGCTGATATTTCTGCTTGTGTAGACACTTGATTATTTGGAATAGCTGTAACACAATTTCACAGAAGTTTAAATTATCTAAATGTATTTTATCTAAAACGTCTTGATTTACACTGTGACAAGAATATTTTTCAATCCTTGTCAGAGCAGCAGACTATTACCAATCTCCCCTCCCCATGGGACACTGGTCTTATGGAAAACACAGACTGACCAAGAATGCTCAGTAATGCCTCTAACAAGTACCAATCTAGCAAGACAACTTGGCCTGCCCAGAATTGTCTTAGAGGGGCTCTGCAAGGAAGCAGAGTGAGAAAGCGTGCATTCTGAGATGCTACCCAGGATTTCGTGGGCTGGTGTTTCTCTAGAAGTTTATTCCCCAGTAAATGAGACCAATTGCAATGAAGAAAATACATGGGTAGAGGACAAACAGCCTACTTTGCATTACTCCTGATTAAAGGGTGATACTTAGTTCCTTTAAGCAGCAACTGCTACCAGACTGAGGAAAGAGCTGCTCAGGATGCTCACTTAGTCACAACATTATTTATATGACAAGTTGAGCTGGGTAAAAAAATATAATGTTCTATTGTTTAAAATATCTATTAAGTTACAGTAATCTGATTTTTTTTAAAATTAAATGATCCTCTTTCTATGCTATTCCGTGAAAAGAATGTTGTAATAAAACAGTGAGTTGGATGTATAGAAGTTTCATTTGGGCACCTCATACTAGACTTCTAATTGTTTTAATTTAAACATTTAAAAATAATGCAAGTCTGTGGATAGATACCTTGATAAAGTGAAAGCATACTAATGTTTCAATTAAAAAACTACACACAAAAATCTGGCACATCTGTAAGCATTTCAGAATCACAAATTTTAACGATGTTTAAAACAGAGAAGACATGAGTACTTGGCAATATTTTAAATGTACTTTGTATATTCTGTAGTTGATTCATGCATGGATTCAACATTAAATTTCAATACCTGAACTATCTGCAGTTGCTAAATTTTGGGTTTCCACAGAGACCAGTATGACATCATCAGAACTGATAAAACAAAAATAGATAAAACTTGTTTGAAGATATACAAGAATAAATTATTTTTAGAAAAAGCATTAAAATAGCTACACAAATATATCACCCACTAAAAGTTTAACTCATTGATTAAGACATAATTAAAACAACAAATAATGGAACAGTAAACAAACTTCATTAAACCACTTAAGAAATTATGGCACTGAGAAAAAAAATTTAAATCCACTCAATTTACTAACTTGTGCATTGCTACATTTTACTTGGTAACAGTGGAATATGCTATGTATCAGGAACCTTCATATTCTAGACACCTTTTATACTGTATTTGCTTCCATCTTAGTAAAACAGCAGGCTTCCTGAAAACAGAGGCACACACTAACTGTACTACATTTCTGTGCCCTCTAAACTGTAACCATCAATTACTCACATTACCCCAAACCCGGCAATTTCATCATCTCAGACTGCTTAACGAACAGCACTACTGAGGAGCATTTTGAGATCTACTGTGGCACATTTTGTTCTCTCAGATGCAGAGTCACTTAATACTCAAAACCAGCAATAGATGCCATTAGGCATACTGAAACGTACACACGCTAATAGGTCCATTTTATAGCGCGGATGATAAATTTATCCCTGCAGACTTTATATATGTATTAACGGCTAAAATAATCCAGTTGATATGAGGTGTAAAACAACTGTCTAAGATTAGAGGGACTAGAAACATGTGAAGCATAACTGTTCTTGGAGAAAAAGATACCATCAACTAAGGGGACATTTGTTTGACATCTGCACTGCCCGTGTTGTGGTACACTTGTCTAGGCTTTCCTGATGCGGCCATCGGGATACTGTGTAAGCAGAAGAACATTTGAGTACCCAGGATGCATTAGATCTACTTCATCTGTTTTGATCAAAAGAACAGACATTTAAGACAGTAGACTCACTGTAGAAGAGGTCCCAAAAAGAAACAAGGGAATCCTGGCCACATTTTGTGACAGAGCAACCACACAAATGCTTTTTATATTTTTTATAATAAATATTTCTCCAGTATCAGCAGTACATAAGTGGAATGGCTCTGACATTGGATGCTCTAAGGCATCGAACTGGAGTATTTCCTGGGGTTCAGTGGCCTTAGGAAAGAAGGGTAACTCACCTTTTAGTATAAAGTTACTATAATGTTTTTGTTTAGCTATTTTGGATTGACATTTGATAATGTCAATCTGCTGGATACTCTTTGTTGATTACTGATTACGATTAAGAAACTTATAACCAAACTACTTGAGCCGTGTCAGATTAATGTTTTGGATCTTATTCATATCAATTACATCCAGATTTTCTTTGCTGATTTAATTTTTGTCATAAGCAAAGATTAATTTTGATATTCAGAAAGTAAAACCCAAATTAATATATTTTCCTGTAAAATAAAAACCAAACCCAACTTGAAGTGAACATACTGAAAAATAATGCTGATTGCTACCTTGCAGAGCAAGCTAAGAAATCTTGGCAATGTAAATTTGACTTCACAACAAAACCCAAGATTGAAGCCAGTGCCAGCCATGCAATTGTCAACCATGCATGGTCCTGCGCTAAAATAAATTTCACACAGCATCTGGACATACAGGCCATATTTTCCCAGTCCCATATCACTCAGTTGCACATTCATAAATAATTGCTTTTTGCAAAGAGCAGACAAATAATTGGAAGGTTATATGCCATAATACATACAATCCCTTTTATTCATTATTCCTACTAAACCTCTTACATGCCTGTCAATTACTATAAGTGAGACCTGTGAACAGGGCACAGTGCCTGCAAACACTCAGAAAAACTTGAAACTACCATGAAAAGGAAACATTAAATTAAAAATTGCAAGTGGACTGTAATAAAAATTCCAAACTATTCCTGTTACAGAGAATACAATGGATTTATTTTCAGATTAAATAAAGCAACAAAACATCATCACGTAGCAGCTAAGTGGCTTCTTCACAAGCTTGAAAGCCAGATTCCAGCTAAACAACAAGGATTCCTGCAACTTGCACAGTATTTTTTTCAGAACCTACCTTGCTGTGCACTTTAAAAAACTTTTGTTGCATTTCTGATTTGGAACAAAAAATATATGATACATGGTAGTAAAATCCAGACACAGAAAAATCCAAGTAAAACTGATTTCTGCTTGCTTACAAAATTTCCTCAGGAAAGAGGTTCTGTGATAACCTGTCTCTCATTTTTTATAGTATTAATAACGTCTTTGTTTTACATCATCTTGCAGCTATTTACTTCCAGGATCACAACAACAGTAACCAAGGGTCTGATCAAATCTCTCTTAGTACTACAGAGTAAGTGGAATATATCAGAAAAAGAAGACAGTACGTTAAATACCTGTTAAAGGAAATAAAAATGAGTTTATGCACAAGAAATAAACATTTTTATTATAAAATTGATTATTTTGGTTTTGTCTATATAGAGGCCAAAGTAAGTTATTATTTTCTTACTAGTTGATACAGAAAAATTCCGTTGGATAACACAGGAGAATTAAGATAAAAGATGGGCACCTGGTCTCCAGCCTTTCTCCTCCAGGGAGCTGATCTAACACAGCAGAAAGACCCTGCAAAGTGGTGGATGGGGAGTATTGCACTAGAGGTGTCACTCAAACATGCAACCAGTGCCCGAGGGTGGGTGCAAACCTCAGTCTCTAGATAGAAATAAACCCAATCTCTTTGCTAGCTCTGTGAGGGAGCATCAGGTCAGATTTCTTCTTTTTCCTTTGTGCATGTGTTCATGGATTCAAACGGAGGACCTGGGGTGAGCTTTCACAGGTTGCACAGAACATACATACTTGTGAAAGGTATTGTAACTGGTGGAATGCTGACATGAACGTCAAATTAAAATACTTTAGGGAATTACTTATAAAAGAAAATGTTTATAATTCTATTTAATGTTATACAGTATACTGACTTGAAATTTTATAATAAATAAAATGATTTCTCTGGTATCTGGATTTCTCTCATTCTAGAAGTGTCCTAATAATGGAAGGAAGATTTGTGTAGTTAATTTTTTTTTACGTTTTCTATTAAGAATTTACCTGGAAGATTTTTCCTTCCATGGCCACTAAAATACTTTTACAGAGATTAATTTCTTTCCTGTCATTCAGTAAGAAATCAGCGCTTTAACAGACCTTGAAGCACTTTAAGAATTGATAATTTAGCTTCAGCTACAATGAATAAACTGGAGATACCAGCAATAGTACTGGACACTAACTGCCTATAAGGAAGTTGAGAGAAAAAGCAAATTTTCTCAGAAATGCTTTAAAGCAATAGGAGGACATTAGCTACAGTTTACTATTCAACTCTTGATACATACCTTATACATTCTGAAACATGTGCTGGAGTGAAACCAGTGCAAGGCGACAGCATACATCCATTTGAGGAACTTGTTGGCATATTTATGACATCAGGACAGAAAGCAGAAGGTCCAGGCTGGTTTAGTTCTGTGTTTCGATAGTCTGCACTTGGAAGCACTGTCTGACAAAGGAGGAATCAAATACTGCATTGTCATAAAATCTGCAGTGGAAATCTGCTCATATTTGCAAAAAGTGCTTAAGTAATCAAGGTGTACTTAAATACAACAAAAGAAAATCACATCAAATCCATAATAATATAAAAGCACTTTTTTTTCCCTTGAAGTTTAACTTGTTTTTAAAAACCCCAAACACTTCTTTACATTTTAAGGCTTGTAAGTGTCTTACTTGATCTTATCTTGTTTTATGCTTTGTTTAAAGATTTGCGGAAAAGGCAAAGACGATTTGAAAGTAATTTTGTAAAACTTGTGAAAGCCTTTAACAAAAAGACAAGACTGCATGTTTGTCACATGCAATTCTTTTATGCTTTTAGATGTTAAATAACAGAAAGACTTAGGCTCCAAATACTTCTTTTAAACAAGCATATTTCTGTAAGTGAGATATTTTCCTGAAATACACAGACAGCACAAAACAGGAGGCTGACAGTTCACAGAACTCCTTCTCCCATAAGAGCAGCTAAAAGAATTTCAGTACAGCAAAATATGATCATGCGATGGACATGAGAAATTCCTATTCTTCATATGAATCAAACGTCCATACACACAGAAAAAAGATGTTTTGTAATCTTATAATTTTAGCACTAATATATCAATACCTTCTGTGAAAAATGCTCATGTATTAATAGTTATGTTACTCACATCTTCATTTATCATATTTTCAATTTCATTGCTAAAGGAAGTGCTTTTCCATGTGCAGTTCATGGCCTCTGCACAACTGGTGGACTACAGCTAAATGGCTCATGAAAGCTAACTCAAACAGGCAAGTATGGTGTAGGAAGCTTTAACTTTGTAGTAGAGAGGTGTGAGCCTTCATCAGAAAAATTCCAATGGCTCTCCACTACGACACCATCAAAGCAAAAGCTGACCACACATGTAGTGTCTATGCCCTGTTTTGAGTTCGTTTAATCATGATAACTGAAAAGAATTATGTTGTAGTCGCAAACAAATTCTCAAAAGATCAACCAATTTAAGATCTCGACATAGATTTGTTCTGTTCTTAATGCAAGCAACAGCAAAGCAGGTGTCAAAGTCACCAGGTTTCAGTGTAAATATCCAGTCATCTCTTAGTTTACTAAGTTTACTAGACATTAATGCCTATATTAGCGCATGCATCTGCATCATACCCGATGAACAGCCATTTTTGAGGACAATTCCTCCCAAAGTGCTGTCACAGCATTAATACATCTTTCAAGATGTGATGCTTTCTTCTACAACAGAAAAGAAATTCAGCATGGGTTAAGAAATACTTAGAGTTCACCTCAAATAAGGAAGTTATATATTATTGTCATATGAAGAATAGACAGGGAAACAATTGGAATGCACAAAGGCTAAAAATAGAACTATTATTAACTTTCCTTCATGTCACACAAGATGAAAAGATTGCATATTTTGGGGTCTTTCTCTAAGGTAGCAAAATAGTCATATGTGATATACATGCAAAATATTCACACAATTACACAAAGAAACTTACCAGGATAGTTATAGCTATTTCCTCAAGTTTTTTGCATTCTACTTGCTCAACTCTTCTCTTTAAACTTTCTAGTTTTTCATTAAGGTTCGTATTTAAAATATCCATCCGCTCATCAATCATAAGTTTGATCTATAATAAAGAAAAGCTGTGTTTCAAATATAAAAATCTAAAAACATAGATATGACTATACAAACACAGTGCTAAATTTAAAAATTAGCTAAGTTTCAGACAGTAAGGTCGTTTTCTCTCTGTTGTTTATATGGCATTTCTGGCAGGTAGAAAACATAGAATTTTGTACCTTGGCACTCTCCATTGGACTTAACTCACTTTGCATAAAGGCGGTGTCAAAACATACCTACCTTCAAAAATTTAAAGAGGTAAAATTAGTATGCTTATATTAATCACTACCAATGGACTAGTATACCTTTAAAGGTTTTTTTAAATATTATTTCTCTACGTACAAAATTTAGGATTTTACTTTCTACAGGACTGATGATCAAAAATTGCTGAGAGGCAAGATCTCCGCTTTCAAGCAGAGAGTACTCATGAAGAAGTGAAGCTTGTTATCTTGAGAAATATAACTATTAATGACTATATAAACATGAGTAATTAAATTTTAAATAAATTAGAAATATCATTCTTATTAAAATTATTTGTTGATTTTACACATCAGGACATGGTATCCTTGATACCAACTACAAGGAAAAAATGACTATATAAGCTGGACTTAAAGTGTATCTTAAGTCAGGAAAATAAAATTTTTATAATCAAGTAGTGTATTTCTTAGGGAAAATAAAAACCTTCCCATTAAAAACCCATATAAATTCCTGATCATTATTATCTACATGGAGTACTTGCTTTCTGCCTCTGTGATAAAAAAAAATTGCCAAACTAAATCCTTTCTTTCAAGGATTTTACTGAATTGCTTCTGCTTCTTGCAGCTATACAATAGTTCCCTCTTCTTTACAAAAAGCAAAAGAGCAAAGGAAATGTGTAGTTTCTTTCATTCTCTTAAGTAAAATATTTATTTTCTATCATATCTGGTAATTGCTAAAATGTTGAGGCTTTTAAAATACTCTCAATCTTAATGTCTTGAACAAAGTATCGTCTTGGGTCCCAGTTTGAAAGAGAAATCTGTCTCCACGACGATGAACAAGATACTGCTACCAGACTACTAAATATGAAAGGTACTCATGTTGATAACACTCACAGGACTCTTGATGGTCATTCACTGCAGCCATAAGTTGAGAGCTAACTATAGGTTTTCTGTGCAGCTGTACTTTCTTCCTTCCCCCCCCCTTCAGATATCCTCCTCCATTTGTCAGTCTTTCCTCTACATTTCCAATGCAGACAGGAGGAAGCTTTGTACTAGTAGGAATTGCTGTCAAATGAAGGACCAAGTATCTCTTAAATTCCCCTTCACACAAGGACTTCTGGCATCTAATCCATTAATTCAGTAGCACCTGCATTCTGCATGTCCAGAAGCACCCCTGCCTCATCAGGGACTGGCCACTGGAATTTCAGGGGTAACACACTTTGAGACTCACCAGACTGAAAGTTCAATTTAATTTTCATGGAAAAAAGTGCTGGAATTCAAATGCTTCCATGACATACAGCAGTCATAACAATGCCTGAATGAAACAGTT
Source organism: Bucorvus abyssinicus (assembly GCA_009769605.1). Lineage (NCBI taxonomy): Eukaryota > Metazoa > Chordata > Aves > Bucerotiformes > Bucorvidae > Bucorvus > Bucorvus abyssinicus. The sequence continues at coordinate 6,151,730 of CM020044.1, read as the reverse complement.
GAACTGTTGGAGTTCAAGTCACATGTTATAATTTTTTCCGATGTGACTATATTTCATGAAAATCCCCAGAAAATAATGAAATCACGCTTTCCACTGAACATAGTGGGAGTAGGACTGCTGATCAGTGGTTGTCAGTTCTTTGACTTCGAAATTTGTTCAGGACTAACTGAATGTCAGTGACAGTTTTTTCCTTAACTGAAGCTGCATAAAGGGTTCAGAGTTATCTAATCGATCTTAAACACTATGTTCCTTATTCTAGGTCTTAAACAGCATCCGCTGATAAAGAAATATTCCCTTAAAGTTGAGAGGAACTAAAGGAAAATTTTCAGATATTCTCCACAAATGTAAAAGGAAATCATTAACCCTCTGATTAATTCCTCCTGTTTCTATCTTCCAGAAGGAGCATAACTCTATATTGTCCAAAGCAAACTATGAAATGCAGTAGCACACTTGCAGGCTGACACACTTTGAAAATGTTATAGTCAGACCCACTCACAAAGCAAATGTTACTTCGCCTAAAACATGCAAAAATTGGATATATTCATATGTAAAATTTGTCTTATACAGCAATCAAAATAATTTAAATTTTGGGTAAGTCGAAAAGGCATTCAAATAAGCTTAGTATTTCCTCCTGTCTAAATACCAACTTGTATGCTCCCTAGAAAGGCAATTACCAACAGAACTACGTCATCAGTCCTCCCCACAAATATACCCTAAGTTATAAACAGGGTGATCCTATCTGTTTGGAAACACATATAAACCAGCAATTCAAATGTTCAAATTACCGCACGTTACCTTTCCCGAAAGACCTCCTTCCTCTTCTGACATTGTACAAATAGTCTTTTTCTTGATTTTATCAGAAATCTTAATGCATTTACACTGGCTATCTTCCTTGCTTGCTGAGCTTACCCTCTTCCTTTGAATGCTCCCTGAGGGGGAAAAAAAACCAAACCAAAAAGCCATCATTATCCTTTCAAACTGCTTTCTACATTACAATACAAATAATTACAGCTAATGGCAGTGGAGGGAGGAGTTGTACCGTTCAAACCACTGCTGTTCCTCCTTAGATAGGCTGCAGCAGTTAGATCTTGAAAACCACTGGGTCGTCATGTCTTGTGCAAAAGTAAACAGAAACCAAAAACTCAGGCAAAAGCGTGGAGAGAGAGAAGAGGGGGACAGAAACAAGATCAGGTTGCTGCTATTAATTTTCTCACTACTAAATTTCATTAGATGATGCTTATTGAGAGCTATTTTACCCTATTCCTTCCCCCCCCTCCACTGACAGCATGCTCACTACCTTGAGACAAGCAAATAAAATAAAATAATTTTTCTGCTGAAATAACAGACAGAGGTGTGCCTGAGGGCTTTTCCTACCCTATTCTGAGCCAGTGCCTCTCATCTTTTGTTTACCTGAGAGCTTTTTCACATATCATAGAAAGCCCCTTCCTGGGATTAGGGATTCTTTAAGCCTTATCAGCCGAGAATTCGGCCTCAGAGGCACGTCAAAACCATCATCATTTTAGAAACACTCTTCCTTACTACCAGCAAATTAAATGTCTCTCCTCCTACCCCTCTTTTTATTACAATGAAGAATGATATAGAGGATATTATTCTTTAGGGGGTTTAATGAGGCAATACTTTGTAGACAAGGAAGATTCTTGCACCTGCTCAAATCACAGAATCACAGAATCATCTGGTTGGAAGAGACCTTCAAGATCATCGAGTCCAACCGTTCGCCCTGCACTGCCAGGGTCCCTAAACCATGTCCCTCAGCACCACATCCGCATGTCTTTTAAACACTTCCAGGGATGGGGACTCCATCACCTCCCTGGGTAGTCTGTTCCAATGCTTAATGACTCTCTGTGTAAAGAAGTTCTTCCTGATATCTAACCTAGATCTCCCCTGGTGCAACTTAAGGCCATTTCCTCTTGTCCTGTCACTTTTTATATGGGACAAGAGACCAACCCCCACCTCTCTACAACCTCCTTTGGTAGCTGTAGAGAGGAATAAAATCTCCCCTCAGCCTCCTTTTCTCCAGACTAAACAACCTCAGTTCCCTCAGCCTCTTCATAACACTTGCTCACCAGACCCTTCACCAGCTTTGCTGCCCTTCTCTGAACATGCACAAGCACCTCAATGACCCTTCTTGAAGCTAGGGGCCCAAAACTGAACACAGTACTCAAGATGTGGCCTCACTGCTGAGTACAGGGGGACAATCAATTCCCTGCTCCTGCTCCTGCTTGCTACACTATTTCTGATACAAGCCTGGATGCTGTTGGCCTTCTTGGCTGCCTGGGCACACTGCTGGCTTATACTGAATGTAAAATAAAAATTAAAAAAATATAAAAATAAATAACACAAATAATAAATTATAATAATTCGTCCAGCAAGGAAAGTGTTGACTTAAAGGGCATATTTTTGGAAGAGTGGGCTATCTAATCCCCTATTTCTCTAGGGGGTAAAAAAAAAAGTGAAAAACAATTATTCTGGAATTAGTTTATAACTGTATTTTTCTTGACTTATTCTTAGACTCACACAATGTATCCAGCAGCATAATTTAATCATTTTCCAAAATATTTGAAATGTCATTTCCATTTGACACTTCACCCCCACTCCCCATCTTTCTGTATCTTGTACTTTTTACGGGAGCAACAATGCCATCAAAATCTTCTTTTTCTTTTTTTGAGGCATCTATTTAAGGTATTTTTTTTAACACTGAAAGAATTTTTCATTCCTGGTTTGTTCCATGTTTTATGCTCACTTCTGGAGGGATGGCATTGTTAGTTTTGTTACCCTTCCCGTCAACTACAGCCTCCACCAGAAGCACTCTCTCTCATGGGAGTAATGGGCAGTCACCTCAGACTCCAGCAAAAACGCCTTTCAGCTGGTGCCGAAGTTTGTATGTTTACATCATTACACCTTTTATGAAGTCTATATTTTAAACATTCAGTATTTTAAAGTTAGTTTGCATCTGAATTTTTGTTGCAAATTATCTCACGCACAGCATTTTGACGCCCTTCTTGAGTATTCTGATCAACAGTTACACCAAAAGAAGATGCTGAGCTAGCCACTGTTCTGACTGCTGGTCAGAACACTGGTGGTGTTTTTCAGTTAGCACCGAAGGCACATTAGATTCAGAAAACACTCTTCTTTTGACATAATTCTTACTTTCGCAAATTTTATCTAAGGTACTTTGCTGAAGAGAATGATCTTTGGTTTGCAAGCCATGTAAAATCTCCTCCTGTGTTGAAGTATTCTTTATTTTATTCAGCATTTCTACTTGCTTTTGATTACTTAGAGCCATGTTTTTCTTGCTTTCAAATGTTTATGCGAATACTCCATCGTTTGTGCCCTGCAACAAAGAACTGGATTTTAAAACCAAATACATGGAGTAAATCTTATCTGAAATCTTCATTTTTTTATGGTTTGGTACACGCACAACATTTTATAAAGCATTTCTTATGGCAGTTGGTGAAATTCTATTTTAAATATCTCTTGTTTCAGAGCAGGAAAGCCCTGTCATCAGGCTATCATCCCTAACAAAGTAAGAGTGTTTCCCACATTAGATTGAGAGATGACAGTGGACAAAACACTAAACAAAATGCAAAGAGCTAGCACTAACAGTACCCAGTGTTGTTCTTCGGGACTTCTCATACTCAGGTCAGCCTAGTACAATCACTAGTTGTGCTGGACAACCTTTGTTCATAGTAAATACCAATATGTGATTGACTGAAACTTACAGCTGTACTGGTTCCATTGCTTCCATTTAACTTCAGCTAGGTAAAAATACTTTTATCAGGGTTTATCTACCAGTTTTCAGAGGTAAATAGGCATCTTCTGAAGCCCTACCTCTGCGGTCCAGCTAGATTCAATTCTATTTTCCACATGATTCAACACAAAATGACTGAGAATTGAGGAAGACAAAGATAAGCATTCAGAGCAGCTTAGCGCTTGCTCATTTCCCATCCGGCGGTATGATCAGTGATAGCTGTGTTAGCCCTAGAAAGCATTTGTCAAAAGTCTCCACAGCAGCTGAAATTCCATAACCACCCCAACACATTTCAGTCTTCCTAAGTAACAGGCAATTTAAGCTTGTTACTTCTCATCCTGTCCTCCAGGACCATTAAGGTGTTCCCTCCCTCTGCATAGAAGCCCCCTTATGTAACTGAAGATTAACGTTTCATCCATTCTTGCATTTTCCAATGTATTCAGTATTTTCTTATAGATCATATTTTCCAGACACTTCTAAATATTCTCATTTTTCTTTTCTGGACATGTGCCACTTGCAGCATATCCTCTTGAAATGCAGTGAATATGCTGTGTTAGGTAACATCTTAGCAACACCGAAAAAATTGAAGAATTCCCTCTATTTGTACAGTTTTCAGATTTTCATTCACATGCTATACCCGCCATGTTCTTGCAAATTGCACAAAAGTAGAGATCCCAGTCTCCTCAGACAATTAAAATGGATTGGCTTTTGGACTCAGAGCTAGCAGGTTCTGAACCACACCACACCTACATGGCAAAACAAGTCAATTGAACTCTTTTCTAGACGCCATGCAGTGTTTTTGGGGGAAGATCAGTCCATTTATGGCCTAACAGAAGTGGCAAGGTGGCATCAATGTGTCAGGTGGCTTCCATTGCCCCATGCCGAGGGGTTACAAGGAGGATGTTGGACTAGGTGACCTCCTGAAGCCATTCCAATCTGAATTATTCTGTGATTCTATTCTATATGCTTAAGTCCTATTCTATACAGTCTATATCCATACTGTTTAGACCAGGTTTGTTAAGAAACCATTATGTGTTCGATGTGAACAATGCAAAGTAAATCAGGGTTTGGGAATGGGAGTGAAGAAAGATAAGCCAAACTGATCCCGTTAACACACTTTTTCTGTAACTTCAGCTAACATGAGCATTCCAGCCAACCACCCTCCCCAGCCTTGCTCTCCCTGCACTCCTTCATTTCCCTTCTGCTATGTAGCCAGCAAAATTTTACTACAATCATCTGAACAGTGCCTGTTCAGTCTCTGATGCAAAGAAAAGCAACATAAGTGGACTGTACGCTTTTCCTTTTGACAACTTTTTCCCCACCCTGCTGCTACCGTTTGTTTCACCAGTTCTCCAGTGTCAGACTCATGTCATCTCAACCGGTATCTAAAATTTACATTTAAAGATAGCTATTTCAGTTACATGTTTTTATTTTTTATGAAAACCACAAATAACACTTACATACCAGTACAGTATTCACTTTCCATTCAGAAATAGCTATGCGTCCTCCTGCTCCACTTTGAGAGTTTGTTACAAGTCAGTTACAACAAATCTGTGTATTCACAAGAGCTTAATACTATAAATTGAATCTCACCCTATCGTCTTTTTTGACAGTGTAGGTCACAGCTCACCATAAAGCAGCAAACCCTGCTTCCGCTCCCTGCCCGTGCCCGTGCTCCCCACGTCTCACTGCCTTCAGAGTTCCCTGCACCAGCGTCTCGGCAGGACCCCACAGCTGCCAAAATCCCTCCTTCGCCCAGGCGAGGCGACCAGCCGGGGAGATGCTTCTCCTCGTCCCCTTTGCCCAGGGACGAAGGGGAGGCAGGGCTGGGGCAGAAGAACGGGCCCAGCGCCGGCGGAGAGGCCGGCGGGGGTGGAAGGGCCGAACTCGGAGCCGGTTGCACATCCAGTCTCTGGGGGTGTGACAGGAAAACATGGGCTCACCCTCCTCCGCTCCCCCTGACCCTGATCGCCCGCGGAATCCCGCTGGGCCGGACCGCTCCAACCACTCACCCGTGGGAGAAGCAAGGCCGCCCCAAACTGCTCCCTCGCTCCCTCGTCTCTCCGCGGAGAGCCGGCGGTGGCGGATGGTGGCTGTCACCCGCCGCGCTCACGGGCGCCGCCCGCAGGGCAGGAGGAGGGGGAGGGCGGCGAGGAACCCTGCCGTCAGGCAGAGGGGTCTGTCCCGCCCTTCCCTTCGCTTGCGGGGAGGGACCCCGCCGCGTCCCGCGTACGCGGCGAGGCGCCAAGGGGGCCGCGAGCGGCTCTGACAGCGCGAGGGTCGCTCGCGGCACGAGGAGCGGCGCTCGCGGCGGTACCGCTCCCGCTCGGGCGGGCGCTTCCCGCCTCAGCCTCAGCCTCAGCCTCAGCCGCGCCCGGGCCGTGCCGCGACCCCGCCGCCTTCCCAGGCAGCCTCCTGAGCGGCTGGTTACACGTTCGAGCTTTACCGTGGGCACAGGCGTTCCTTCCTACCTGTAAGAGTTCCTCACTGGAACGGTGGTGCGTCCAAGGTGATGGACACGGGAAGCGTCAGAGGCCTCCTGGTACAGGACAGAGAGACCACCTGTGAAGAGAAGGTAGAACTCATGGTTTGTCTTACTTCTTTTCTGAGATAAAATGTATTGGCTAAGCATAGCTAACAGAAGTCTAGCTAATATTGTAGGCTAGCTTTGAAGAAACAGAAAAGTGTGGGTCTCTTTCCTTTATTAGTCCTTGTCCATACAATACAAAACCCATCAGTCTGTTCATCTTACAGAGTGAAGTTCAGTTTTATGAGCAGTTTTCCTGTGCCAAGGACAACAAATGTTTGAAATTGCCCAAGGGCTTTGTCTTCAGCCTTTCCTTTGGCGTCTTTTTTCTAAAAGTAGTCTCATCTGTTTAAATCTGATTATATCTCATGTATCATCCCTACCACTTTTTTCTGTAACAACCATTTTAGCTCTTTCACGCTTGAAGTTGGGTTTTAGCATTACCAATACATGAAATGCTGGTTAAATGTTACCTTATCACTGATCACTGCAATATAGTAGGTATTTAATTCAATAATTCTGATAATAATGGTGACTAATAGCTAAAGGATATCTAGTAGTTTGTATAAGAATTTTGTTGCTCTGTAAAATTCAGTGAACATTTTATGATTTATTGCTTGTATTGAAGCATTTGATATTGCAGTAAGAGAACAGGCTCCTGAGATGCCTAGTTTTAGTAAATTTGTTACTTGCACAGCAGAGTAGCCTAAAACAGTGAACACTGACATGTTTTATTGATAGCATAGTAGTGCCTTAAAGCTTGCAATGCACTAGTGTGTTAGTGCAGTAATTGATTTGGAAACAAGAATATTTTGAGTGCATTTGTTATTTCTGTGGCAATTTTTCAGATGGTCTGCTCGATGCAGTCTGAGTCTTCATAATAAATGAGGATGATGGCTGTGTTTCAAATCTGCATTAAGGGGCCCTTGTGTTTATCGGTGTATGGGAAAAGATTGTGTCCTGATACCATTCAGACTTCAGAGGATGCCCCTTAGCAAAACCATGTGTGAGGAGCTGAGAACGCTAGCACTGACCTCTCTAGCATGCTGCTTAAAGTTAGCAAGAGGCCCACCCAGTAACAGAAAAGATCTAAAAGAACAGCATTTTAACTCTGATACTTAATCTTTTTATGGCTGACAGTATATTTCTTTTTGATCATGATAATGTTTAGCAGTGCAAACAAGAACTGAGCATGCTGGAATTCACATTGTGAATCAGCATTGGTTTGTTAAAGTTGCTCATCCTGATCGTTCTGGTTCCGAAGATGAGGAGAAGCATGACTAAATTAAGAGAAGTTTCTGCTAGCAGCAGGCTCTTGATGTTAGTGTATTGTCACTTTTAATTGGAATGTTTTTCTGTTGATAGTATTGCAGAGGAGCTGGGAGAGCCAGGCTCAGGAGGTCTGGCTCTTTTTTCTTAGAACTCCATGAGAAGCAGGAATTTGAGAAACTTACTCTTACAGGCCAGCTTTGCTGTTGTATTCTCTTTGCAGGGAGGAGAAGGGACAGGGGTTAAGTTTCAGAAAAACATAATGTCCTTTGATGTCATGCTGCATTTTGAATGTCAAGAGTTAGAGTTTGTTGCTGTTTTAAAATTTTAAGAATGTTCCATTTTCTAAAATGATGCCGTTCATTTTCAGTAGCAACATTAATTTTATAAATCTTTTCATATATCTACATATATGGCTATTAAGGAACATCAGAATGGTAATTTAGAGACTGTGTAAGTCTAAGGACATATTAATCTTCCATCCATAAGTATGTATAGTATTTTAGTAGCTCACAAGCAGCTTGTGAAGCCTTTTGGAAGGAAAATGATTTGAGAGTCTCAAATGCAGACTGTTGTGAGTAACATTGATGAATACAGCTGGGGTGAAAGGCTGTTTGGACACTTAAAAACTGTGCTGTTTTCCATTCAGAGGTTTTTTTGTTGTTTTAGCCTTAGGTGAAAATAGCAGCACAGAGGAATGATGGATGACCTTTGTTAAGTTATAAACTTCTGTCTTGCTGGGTTTAGTCACAATCTCACAGTTGGAAATACAGAGGAGGTTGGCGTTTATTGTTGTTTTTCTCTGAAAGGTCTATAACATGCATGATTTTCATTAATCAAAATGATTTATTTTGTTTCCGGTTTCCCTAGCTGCTCCATTATTGCTCAGACTACAATCTTACATGGCAATTTTCATTTCCCAGAGAAGTGTGTTTAATGTGCGTAAAATGTCATGTATTCTTCCTCAGTGACTAGTAAACAAAACCGCCACATACATGGATACCCAAGTGACTTTAGCTGTGTAAAAAATAACTACAAAATAAAAATAACTACAAAAAAAGTGCATTGTTTCTGCTCTGCTAGGTATAGTAGAGATCTAGAAATTCCTTAGACAAATAGGTTAGCAGTAGGCTGGATGAGCAAATGATTGGAGAACATGTATCTCGGATGGCCTGATATCTCCAGGTAATAGAAGAGATTATATTCAGGATGGCTGAATTTTAGCTTAAAATATATTTAGGAGCCATCCCACTGTTTCTTTCTGTTCCTGTAATCCCTTCCTTCTGCATCAAGTTGTTTGAATTTAGTCACTAGTTTTTACTTTCAGGCTAAATGTAAAAGAAAGAAAATAATTAAATAGGCTCGTTCATTTCACTCAGTGACTGTTTCTTACTAGGATTATATGGTAGTTAACATCAATGTTGTTACATATGGGCTTGAGCCTTATCAGGCTCCTATACCAAAGTGTGTTTCTGTGGACCAAGGCCATCTGGGTCTCCTTGATTTTTTTTCAGCATGTAACTTTTGTTAGAAGCAAATTGTTCATAGAAAAGTTGCTCAGAAGCTTTATTGCTATATGATTAACATTGCTGGAATCTACAAATAAAAATGAAAAAAGTTGTATCAGTGAAACCTAAACCAATTCATGCTAATAATTCTTAACGTGAGTCACAGCTTTTCTCCAGGATGGGAAGCTGAGAGATTGGCATTTTTAGCAAACAGGGAATGAACACTGGAACAGACCAGAGAGAGCTGTTTTACTCTAAGAAGAAAATGCCTTTAGAAAGGATCTGTAAGCAGCAGAAGAGCAATTCTGCTTGCAAAGCTGACGAGCTAGTATTTGGACTAGTTCAGTTTTGGTATAGGATAGACTGACTGGGGAATCAAAGTCTTTAAGAAACAGACTAGGCTTTGACCACCTGCCAGTTTTCAGTATTACTACTGGCCTTGAAAAATAAACCTCGGCTTGCTAAACTTTGTTTTGTTTTGCAACAGAAACAAAGCACAGTCTATGCTGGTTTTGTTTTTTTTTTTTCCTCCTGGATCGAACTACAATACCCTATTACTTGTTATTTTGGTTTACAAATTTAAATAGAACAAGGAAGAATATTCAAGTTGCTGCTTTCAGAACTTGTTTCTTTTTAAGTATACAAGCTTATACTCTAGTGACCTCACAGAATCCTAGAATGGTGTTGACAGGAAGCGACCCTGAGGACCTTCTAGTTCCAAACCCCCTGCCATGCGCAGGGACACCTTCCACTAGACCAGGTTGCTTAAAGCCCCATCCAGCCTGGCCTTTAACACTTCCGGGGATGGGGCATCCACAGCTTCTCTGGGCAACCTGTTCCAGTGCCTCACGATCCTCAAATGAAGAATTTCATCCGAATACCTAATGTAAATCTACCCTCTTTCAGTCTGAAACTGTTACCCCTCGTCCTATCACTACACTCCATGATGAAGAGTCCCTTCCCATCTTTCCTGTAGGTCCTCTTTAACTACTGGAAGGCCACTATAAGGTCTCCCGAGAGCCTTCTCTTCCAAATTAAATTTTGAAGCGTGATGAGGCCGTTAGGTTCTGCATCTGCCCACAGAAGCTCTGGAAACGTAATAGGAGTAGTTGAAGCTCTCACTGGAGATGCTTCATTACCTTCTAGAGTGATCACATCCCTGCGTCTGGGCAGCGTTTGCTGGGGCAGCTGTAGGAAGAATCAGAAAAGCAGGAAGTTTGGCCCAGCACTCTGCCCGCTCTGCAGTGGCAGAAGTTGGCTGGAAGGACGAGGTGTGACAGCAGGCTTGGACCAGCTTGTGCTCTGCCAGGCCCTCTTCTTTTCTGCCAGCGCCCTGAGGCATTGTGTTTGCTCCATAGGCCGTATTCACTTCAGCAGAAGTGAAACAGGCAAAGATCTATGGATAGTGTTATACTTTCTGAAGTTCACTTATGCTTTTTGGTTTGTAATATTTTAGCGTGATGCTCCATCTTCTGGAGAAGAGGTGACATTTAACAAGGCTTAGAATGTCTCATTGGCTTCTCCTCTCTATTTATCTACAAATGATGAGTCCTATTGGACACATTCTTAGAGGGTTTCTGTTGAGAAATTTGTTTATCAGATAATCATCCACATTAATTAATTAATTAATTTGCTTGGTTTTTTTAGAAAGGTCTTAAAAATAGTAATGGAATTTTTTCCTTTGTATGATATTTCTAGCCAAGTGTTTTAATGATCACAAAGTTTTAAAAAAGTGCTGAAGTTTTAACTTTACATTAGTAAGAAAGCAGATGTTCGCCAGTTTCCAGCCAGTTCAAACAGTCACAAAATGTGACAGAGGAAGAATGATATAAAGAAAAACTAGGCATAGCTAAAAATGTAGGCAAAGGCTATCAATTAGTGAGTCAGGGTTACCTCTTTCTCCAGCTTCAGGGACCAAATCCCAAATGGTTTACGATTTTTGTAGTGAAAATTTCAGCTCTGACCACATTTCAAACTGAGCTCCTGAAGTTAGGGTTTAAAGTAATTTTTATGCAGTTAGCCTGATCCTCAGAGGCCCCAACACCAGCAGTGCATTCCAGAATTCTGACACATGTATAACGGTCTGCCCTGCTCTTTGGGGAAAAATAGAAGCAACAGCAAGGTCAATTCTTAATACGTGAATTTGATGGAAAAAACATTTTAAATAAAACTGAATGCAGTTCCTGAATGCTACTATAATTCATCTATGCTAAAATAAAAACTAATCCTGAAGCAAAGAAAATTAATTTTGCAACAGTAGTCATAGGTGGTTCTTAACATTTTCCAAATCAGTATTAAAAATATGCAGTAGTACTTAAGCCCATATTCAATTCCTTTTCATCCAGAAAGGCACTTGCAGGTTCTCTGCAGAACAAACAAGTATAGGTGGAAGGAAAGAATTGGATTCTGCCTCCCAATCTTAGACAGCTCTGAAGACTGACAGTGGCAGAATCTGAATGGCCACCGAAAAGAGTAAATTATGGAAGGCTCCTAAATGACTTAGGCAAAATAACTGAAATTTCTAATGTAAATAAATGGAGGTTTTTTATTGAATCTTGCAAATTTGGGTGCGCTGACATGTGCTGACTAATGCTGGCTGTTGTACTTTTGGATTAAGTTCTTTGCACTTGTCAATTTTTATTGAATTCTTATCCTTCCCCCTCCTCACTCTTGGATTTTGATATAAGTTGCTTCAGATTCAGGGGGTTGCTTGCAGTGCTGCTGACGCTGGATAGTTCATTTTGTTCTTAGTTTGTGGCGAGGTTACACTCTGAGGACCTCATTTAATTTTGCTTAATTTACTGTAGAAATAGATAAGCAAGCTATGTCTGATATGCTTGGGGCCATAGTACTTCACAATGTTAGTGCTTTGTGAAGAAAACGGAACAGCTGGCCAGAAGTGGTTGTCTGCTGTGGCTTCAGTTACACAGCTTTTCCTTCTCTTCTTTGATAGCAAAACCAGACTTGGTTTCCACCAAGGAAGAATAGATGAACACTGTGTGGATATATGGAGTAGTACTGTGATGTGGTATTTACACACAGATCTGAGAAAATTGGCTTAAAATCACTCAAACCTTACATTCATAAATCAGGATATAGAATGCTTGTTCCTGACTTTCACTTTTCAGTGGTACTGTCTTGTTTTGTGTGCAACGTGCATGCATTAAATACACAAAGCTTCCATGCTGCGTCTTTTCATGTGGCAGAATGTATGTGCTATGCTTCAAATTCCTGTTAATTGATTACCAACTGTAATGACAAGAATATAAACAATATCTAGTATGCGCTCTTCTGTACATACACTTCTAGTCTTAAATTGGATTTAGCTCAAAAGTTTTCTAAAGCCATGTTTAGCCAGACTAATAATTGGAGATAAGTTCTGACCTGCTGTTGGAAAAAATCTGCAGGATAATCGGGATTCCACAAACAGCTCCATTGGGTGGTGCAATTGCTGCATGGGCTGGATACAAGATTTTTTCTTCAAAGGCTGGGACAAAGGAGTAAATGGAGTCATCCTCTTCTTTTACTGAAAACTGCTCAAAAGAAATGTCCCCCTGCAACAAATAAAATTAATTTAATCTCCTATACAGGGAGTGATAGTTCTGAAACAGTATCTACAGCAAAAGATGATCTTAACAGTTAAGAATGAACTAGCAGAATTGCCCAAAGATTGGAGGTGCTATAAAGTACTCTGTATCAGAACTGAAGCATTTAGCATCCTGAAAGAAATACAGTCACTCAGATGACTCTTTACATCTTACTTTTCCCAGTTCTTGTGCTGAAATTAAAAGTACTGAGGTATTTTCTTGTGTGGGAGGAAAGGGATAAAATGATAGTTGGAATAGTTTCGTATAGAAGTTATAATTTTATGTAGGTTTTATTTTAAAAAGATACTCAAAGGATATATGAAATAGCATAGTATCATGTGAGACTTTTTTCCGAAATTATCCTTAAGGGTTCTCAAAGGTACATTATGCTAAATTTTGTCATTGTCCAAAAGATTTAAATAATGCACGGAGCTAAGTAAAATGTTCCTAAGAGCTAGGGAAAAACTTGGTTTCCTACAGCATAGGGCAATAAATGATCAGGGGAAAATAAAAGCCTTACATGCAGAAAATCTGAGAAGTCTTCTTCCCCTCAGCTTCACACCTCTAAGAGAGGGTATGACATGTACTTCTCATTTTAACTGTCATGGACACCTCTCGAGAGGGTGATCAGCCTTTGATTCTAAGTGTTACCATACGAGCTGCACACGTGTGGATGAAACACAAATCAAATTGACCACATCCAGTTATGGCTTGTGTTTTTTAGCACTTTACTATGTCGTGTCTGTAGGAAGAGTCTATATGGCTGCCAGCATCTATATGTCAGAGTATGCGTATAGATGCTTAAATATGACTAATAATTGTGAGTCTACCCAAACTGTAAAAATATACTTTCCAGCTAACGAGCTGGCAGATACAAGACAAATATATGAAGATTTATTGGGGAATATAGTCTTGTTCTAAAATTAGGAGACATTTGAAGTATTACTGAAAAGAAAATATCCAGCTATTCTCCTTAACTGTAACAAATTGCAGTAACTGCAAAAGTCCAGTTCAGTGTAGGGTGAATCTTTGATAAGAAAATGTATGTGATTTTTCATCCTTACCTCTTGTGGGAAGGAAGATAGAGAAAGAAAGTAAACTTTAAATGTTAAGGAGAAAAGTACAACTTGAATTGTACAGTAGCCTAGTGCAGATCTTTACGTAATGCTTTTGTCTATCAAGCATCTCAGAATTGGTGCTATTGGTTTTTACAGGCAGTAAGTGTCATCTAGTAAGCTGAGAGATGGGAAATGAAAGGGAAATAAGTCAAAAGGTGGTGGCAGAGTGCTGATAAATACTTTAGCTGTTATCTAACAACTCTTAACTTTTTTATCCAAATTCTTAGTACTGGTCTGGAATAAAAAAAAACCCAAACCCAACATTGTAGGAAGAACTAATTGAAAAAACTATATTGATTAGCCAGACTAAAAAGTGAAAAGAATTCTTTTAAATAATTAAATATCCTACATAAATTTGTAGGGTATGGATATTTGTTCTAAAACTTTGGAAAACTCATTGCATCAGAAAGTTAGTGGTCTTATTAAGTAACCTTCCTTCAAATTGTGCTATGTAGTATAATTTTGCTTGATTATTTTTGTGTTTATTGTTTACTGTCCAGAATTCCATTACTTGCTTTAGCAGCACTTCCATGCCAAATGACTTACGATTTTCTAGAAATTCCCATGTGTTGCCTTTCACAAAAACACAACACTAAGCTTCTCTCCACTTTCCTTCTGGAAATAAACTGGAGCTTCCAGTCTTTTTCAAGAATGATTTAAAAATGAATATAAATAGCTCACAGAGCTCTCCAACATATTCTTTAGATGTTCTGTGGTGCATATTATCTGGTTTGGCACAATTAAGTCTTTAATGACTCGGTATTTGTTATCCTCCCTGTCATGAATATTAATTTTGCCATTACCATGCTAAAATATGAACTTTTAACATGACATTTACTTCAAGAAATATCAGTTCTTGTATGCCAACTTGGATATACTCTTTAACTGCTGTATTAATATGCTTCTTTTGCCCCATGCTAGCTGCAGACAGCAGGCAGACCTAACACATAAGCAATCGTAACAGTAAATTTACACTGTAATTTTAAATGCAAAGTGACTCTTAGATCCCACTGCTATTTAAAAAAACCAAAGACCAGTTCATTGATTAGGCATAGTATTTGACAATTACCTTGATCTCCAGGGGAAAAGATCCCCAAACTTCCTTCATACAAATTTGAAAAATTTACAGCTCAAATATATGTGCAAGGAGGAAACAAATTCAGCAAAATTTAATACAAATTGTAACTATTCATCCTAATTTATACTTAAATGCACATAGAATGGCACACAGAAAATTAATGACATCCCCAAAGGCTAGTGTTTTCTTATGAAGTCAGTAACATTATTGTGACATCTACAGTCAGATTATTTGGCCACATTTTCCTGATCAAAAGGCATTATTCTGGGTTCCTGCATTACAACATACTGCGGATATACTTTCATTCTTTTGTTCTTATGAGAGACAAACAAAAATACCTTTTCTGACCTATTCCAGTAAAAGCGTGTGTTTGTTTGTTTGTTTTTAATGCCAGAATTCAAAATATTGTGGAAGGTGGACTTCCAAACGGCAGTATTGCATAGTCAGAATTAACTGTACCTTAAAATCAGCACTGTCTGGATCACAAACTTGGGATCTCAGTATAAAAACAAATGAGAGTTCATGGTGCCATTTTTGCTGACCGTGTGCCCTTCCTTGAACTGCAGTAATGAACCACACTGGGCTAAGGCTGAATGACTGCTGAGAATACTAATGAAAAATGGCTCGAGTAGCTCATGATGCCATTATGACAACTTAAAAAAAATCACTTATATTCTCTCTGTATAATTCTGAACCCTTCGTGTTCGGTTTCCTAGCCCTCATGTTCCTAACTTATAATATGAAAAGTTGTTTTCCTCGTCTGTGTAAGTGCACTTACATCACTTTTCTTACGTCTTCCCAAGCGGAAGCCCTGAGAGCTGTTGTTACACCAGGAGTGGGTGCTGGCATGCTCCAAGGTAAACTTGTCTCTACAGACCTGTCATTCTTCTAGGGACCAGCTTCCAAGCTTTTCCATGTTTTGTTCATTTGTTATGTCTTCTACTAACATCTGTTAGTGTTTTGATAGAAGCAAGTGGGAGTATGTTTTGCCTTCATTTTGCCAATACCAGCAAGCTCGTGATAAAGACACATGCTACTCAGGTGCAGAAATTTCAAAATAATTATACCTCTTCCATCTACATTAGAGTATAATCAGTAAAAGTCTTTTAAATTATGAAGTTTGGGGGGTGGGGTGTGCCACCTTCAGCTGGAGGCTAGATATGCTATCTTTATGCAGTAGAGGTGAGAAATAGTCACTAGGATGTGGCAGATTTCTTAAGGAGAGGACGTTATTTCTCAAAATCACCTGCCTGGTGTCTTGCTTAAACATGTCAGTTCATGAGGATGTTGGCAGACTGGGGAGAAGGCACTAGCTTTGGAGGTCCTAGCAAGTCTTCAGGTTGTTTTAGCTAACATGGTCACAGTGAGGATTTGACTCTCATACTCTGTCTTAGGTTTTTATGGCTGCCTTCCTTGGGGAAGCCCAGCACTATCAGATATACTCCAGGCTGAAGTATTTCTGATCGTCTCATCGTTTTCTCAAGTTTTCATATCTTTGATTTATTGCTATAGCTGTTTCCTCTGAATTGTCTAATCTTTCAGTCATGCACTTGCTTCCTTTGGCAATAATATAGACATTTAAAACTTGGGGCTTCTGCCTTGGGAAATAGCAGTGGATGACACACTTTTCTTTAAAATAAAGGCCTGAACTGAAAGAACTGAATGATTTGTGTCTCATCTGGAAAGCACAGTGTAGCTTGTTCTTAATACTGTAAGTTAAGTAACAGTAAACATCAAGCCTGAGCGTAGCCTAAGTGTGTATTGAGATAATCCGTACGGTTTTTGTGTATGCATCCAGTCTGACAGAATCCGATTCATTCAAGTCTGTATTTTCTAATCACTTTAAACTACTAAATAAGTAGTTATATGTGCTGTTACACAACAGCTTAAACTAAATCAACTCAGCACTGCAGCGGTTCCACCTTTCCCCTTCCCTCCATATGATGCAGTCTCATAGTCTCTTTACAGGGCACCTGTATAATCTATGCAGAGCTAGGTCAGGGAGCTGACTAACAGGTTGTGCATTGTGGGGGTTTTTTCCAAGTCAGTTTTATTGGGTCAATGTAGAGCCAGCACCCATGTGATGGACAGACTGATAACTTAGGCTGTGATAATGCTGACTTACATTATCATAGCTGTTTTGGAAATGCATGAATGGCTAAGCTGATCTAATAGCTGGCTGCTGGGAGGAAGGAAAAATAGTTGTTCTGCTCCCCTGCCCCCCAACTAGACAAAAATGTGGCAATGTTCCCTCACTGCTTTCATTGTCAGTTCTGGAGCTGGTCTGATAGCGTGATGTGCTGATAAATTTGCTAACAAGGCAGAAAATAACCTAAGATGTTAAGTAATTTGCTCTATGTTAGCAGGGTGACATGGTTTACCATACATTCAGATAACTCCAGAGGCAATGCAAAAAGGAAGGAAGAAAAGGAGGTAGCAAGATCATACCTCTGAATAGGAGTGAACTAGTAGGTAGAGTGTCGTTAAGAAATGTATCTGAGCTTGCATGTGGCTGGTCACATCTGTGGCATTTGGCCTGTGACTTTACAGAGCAGTTCAAAGTCTCAAGCAAGTGAAAAGATCTATTAAACAACGTGAGCAAACCCCAGGAGTTACTGTGAAGTCATATCTCAATACAACAGTGTCACATAGCATTATTAGATGGGATACTTGCTGCTCCAAAACAGTCATTCTGGCCTTTGAAAAATAAATGTGATTTAGACCTCTGCTTTTTATTGGTTGCCTTTTATGTTTTGGCCTTCTGCAATTTGGTAGGTAATGAATTTCTGGCATCTGAAGGCTGGGCCTTGCATGATGGAGAAAATAATATGTCGTTCTAAAACAGTTAACTTGCACTTTATACTGTGTGTTCAAATAGGTTCAGAATTGTATTCTGCCTCTTTATTATATTTTGGGTGTCCCATTGCCCATATCTTCTATGCTGCATGTTTTCCTCTTGGCTAGTCATTCATGCCGGAAGTTGCAGGGTGTGGAGATGCCAGTCCATCTTGCCTTGTGCAGGCTTCATTAGCAAAGTGGAATCACTTCGGGTACGTGTGATCTGTCTTAAGGTAAATGTTAGTAAGGATACTGTTGTACTATTGCAGTTGAGATGTGCTGCTTTTTGGCTCTGGGAAAGCAGAGAAGATATTATGGGTGTGACCACCATGTCTTATGCTGATTTGCATATTATTTTCACGGTGGAACAAGGATCTTGATTGCTTTTTGATTAGAGATATTTCCAAGTCCCTTCTAAGGACACTAAACACTAAATTTTAACTGATTTTTTAAAAAATTTTACCTTCCAAAGTTGAGATATATTAAAGTAAAAAAAAGTGAGATGGTTTTGTCTAAATTGGTGATGAAAAGGTAGTACACCACTCAAACCTTTGATAAAAGGACTTATGCCTCTTTTTAAAGATTGAGAAAGTACCATGACTTTGATGAAAATTCTCATCTCCTGCTAACACGTACATCAAAAAACTTTGATCTTCTACTAGAAAAATACCAGGCAAGTTTCATGAGAAAGATATGCTTGAATCAGCTTGGCATGATTGACCTGTTCACACAGGGAACCCCGGGATCAGAGCTGCTTGCTCCAAGTCCTCTCTTGGCTGCAAAAGTCAGAGTCTGTTCTGTAATCCTTCCTAAGAGGGACTTGGTGTTTCCATGTCATGTGGTCATCAGGGCGTACATTACTGGTTTGGACAGGGGACTAAATAAGGCAAACACTTACATATGATGTCAAATATAAAGCTTTCTTGGAAGATACTGCGGAACAATCAAGAAAATGGATAGGTGGGTGGGATCATATGTGTCTTTATCTCCAGTTTCAAGCCACTCTTTTGAGTTGAGGCTACTGCATGCTTTTGAATGTTGTGTTGCACTGTATTTTCTTTCACCCTAAGTTGTCAAAATAAAGACATGGAAGGACACTGGATAACAGCCTAAGCAGGAGTCTTGACTTCTGATTCCTGAGCTGTTTCGGTGGCTCAGGGAGAAAAGCCTTTTCAATTGCCTCAGATAAATTACCACTGCACAGTACAGTTCATTTTAATGTTAGTGCTTTCTGCATTCAGTGACTGAAATTAGATCACTGAGAAAGAAATTACAAAGGTGTGTATGTGTGACCATCCATATTTGTAAAGAATATTAATGTTCTTAGGAAAACACATGCCAGTCGTAGCAAAGCCTCAGGTATCATTTCAATCCATTCAAACCAGGATGCTATTATATGAGATAGTTGCCAAATTATGTCTGTTAAATTATATAGACTGAATTAGAATGGGGCTTTCAAAACTGCTCGAACAGTAAGTTTAAGAAATGTGAATTCAGTCAGTTACTATTTAGCAATGTCTTTAATTTCTTGAACTATAGTATAACGTATCTCAGACTTGGAAGTGGGAGAAACTAACTTACGTTAACAATCGGTTATTTTAAATAGTGAGAAAAAAAATCCACCTACTGCATCATTTAGCATCTGAATTTGTATCCAGATCTAAGAATCAGTGGTGCAGGTTGTTCTTAGAGGTATTATTAAGTGTGTCTGTGAAGAAGGCTATTTTTAAGAAGAGGCAAAAGCGAAGTGTATTTCACCTGTGTATTAAGTTCAGATTCCTATTCTGCATATATATTATTAGAGAGGATGGGGTAAGAAGAGAAAGATAGCTCATGGCAGGGAACATTTAGGACATTTTAGGACAGAAAGTGTTTGAGTGTAGCTGTAGGCAACAACAGCAATGGCCAAAAATATATGTGTAGGGGAAATGGGAAGATTAGAAAAGGTTAACAGATTTTGATAGATGAAGAGCGAGTAAATTATAGGCAAATAAAGTGCAAAGTGGAGCAAACAAATAGTATCCAGGACAAACTTAAATACAGATGAGTCAGAACAAGCTGACACACCGGAATATGGCATAGCTGCAATATCAAAGGCAGAATAAGAGTCCTTATTTTAGAAAGCAGGCAGCCTCAAAGAGAAACAAATAAACGAGTAGAGGGGGAAGTGCAGGTTTTAGAACAGCTGCTTTGACTCTTGTTGTCAGGGCTCTGGGGGCACTAATAGGCCTTTATGGCCCTGACCAGTCTCACCTGGGGCCTCCTCCCACACGCAAGGGCCCAGTCCGTATTTAAACTCAGCCTTCAGCCTATGCCTTAGGGGTGTTGCTAGGAGTGTTGGTCTCTAGCTCAGTTATGGCTGTGTCCTGCCTGGCTGTGAGTCCTACAGAGCTGCACCTTGACCCATGGGCTGATGTCCTGGCCTTCAACTAACCCTGTGGACCTGGCTGTCACTGGCTTGTGTCTGACCATAGGTTCTGATCCTGATGTGTGGACTGACTTCTTGCTTTGACCTTAGACCTGTGTTGTCATCCTGGGTTTGCCTGATGATCTGGGCTCTTAGTTGTATCTGCTCTGCTTCCTTGCTTGGGTGCTGGCTTTGGCTGGCAAGGCCCTTGCCCTATTGGCTGTGTTGCTGGACTTGGCTGCTTGTACTGTGGGGAGCAAGCAGCCCTTGTTGTGCCTTGACAATTGCTTTATTGGCTGGAATGTGGTAGGCTCAAGGAAAATCACCATTTTCCATTTTATTTATTCTTTCAAAGTATTAGGTTGGCAGAGGGGAGTTATCCATTTTTAGAAGTGCACTGCTTTAATAGATTTTTATCTTTCCAATAATTCCTTGAATAATAAAATAAGAGAAAAAAATCATATTAGTACATGGCAATTTCCCCAAATACTGGTATTCATTTAAAATAATCACCTCTCCTAGGTCTACAGTTCTGCTGAAATGAGCTGTTTTTTAATTACAATTACGTGACTTGGTATGTTGTTGTAATAGCTGGAGGAATCTGATGGTAGATGTTTGTAGAGCAGTAGGTAGTAATGTAGCACATGATCTCAGGTCGGGGTTTGCAAATACTGAACTTTATGACAGCTTATGTGGTATTTGAAACTGTATTCTTAATATCCCTAGAGAGTTCAGCTGAAACTGTATAACAGATATTATTGACATGTTAACTCTAAGCACAAGTTACTCTGATTTGGAGACAGTTCATTCAGCAGTTGATGATTATACAGAACTCTCCTTGCTAATGATTCTCTTCTATAGTCTGTTCTATTCTAGTAATGTATGACTTTTCAGCAAGGACTTCAGCCCTTGTAAATAGTATTACCTTGCAAAAAGCTTATTGTATTTGTTGTTTATTTTATTGGAAGAGCTAGACTTGATATTACATGCAGTTTCTTTCCCTGCATTTACAGTGTATCTACTTTCTGAAGGAAGTTAAATGCTTCATGAAATGCTTCTTCAATTGATTAAGATATGTTCAAGATCTCTTCTATTGCTTCTAACTGTGCAATACAAAAACCCATTTCCATTCCATAGAATAGATTTTTCTGCTCAGCTGCTTCTGTCCAAATGATGCGTCAAACTGTCCTATTAACTAGCCTGCATTAAAGTAAAGATAAATGGTAAAGCAGTAGCAGAGGCATCAGCCATGACCCCCATCTTTCTTTGGGTGTGCAGGCGAAGATAGGACATGGGATTACAAATACAATAACTAAGATATGTTCTTAAGCATTTGTTTTATATGTAAGTATTGGTTAAATTGCCTTCATAAATTGCTACTGTTTCTGACATTGCAAGTACCTGTACTTCAGAATATCACTTCTGAACTTCAGTTTGCTTTCTCAGTAGCTATTTACATCTAATGGTAGCTTTCTCTGTTGTCTGACCTTGGCAGGTGGTACTGCCCATCCACCATTTTCAGAGGTGCAGTGCACACTTCAGCATGTTAACGAACACACTGCAAAGATGAGCAATTACTTAAATTATTTCTTGGCTTTAGCTATGTGCTTACTCATGAAACTAGATGCTTTACTCATCTCCCTGTGAGATATGGGAGGGTGGTTCTAGGAGTTATATAGAGCTTCAGATCACTGACAGAATGTCAGAAAGTGAACTAACTCTGTTAATGACTCAGTCATGTGCTGACTTGATAGGCCCTTTAAAAAAATAAGCCAATACAAGGGATCATTTTATTTCAGTTGTGTAAAAAAGCTTATTTGCTTAGTTTGTTGTCTGGATAATAAAGTGTATATACTCATATTTGCCAATGAGCATTACAGTGGAGGAGGAAAAAGGGTAGAGCGATAACAAGGTTATCAGCTTGTAGCAGAAGAAAAAACTTACAAGTTGGAATTAGCTGGAAATGATGAATAAAGTGCTTTATCGAAACCACAGCTCAAAAAGTCAAAATAGAAACAAACTACCTGGGAACTATTCTACTCTGTGGTGACTTTGGCCTTATGTCTTAGGAGATTCTACAGGGAGCAATAGCGAAGATAGTCTAGTTAATTGACTTTTGGGCTTCCAACCTACAAGAAAACCAGAGCCAGGCTAGTATACCATATTTTAGTGTCAACGGGTCTTAGTATTCTTCTGGGATTGCTGTCCCAGTACAGGACCTTGAGCTCAGATTGACTTTCCTTATCTGTGCTTCAGGGGATTGAAGTAGCTTGCAAACTTGTTCTTAGGCTTCCTGTGCTGCTTCCTTTTATTCACTGCCCTTAGTGAAGTACAGTTGTTGCTTAAACCCTTAGATTAATAGTGGGGAGTTTGAGTAAGTTTGCAAGCTTGCTCTCTTTTATGCTGCTGAGGAACAGTGAGCCTTTTGTGTTGATCCTTTGTGTGACCCTCTAGATTTTCAAGTACTGAGTCATCTTTTGTGGGAAGTTACCACCTTAAAGTCTTTTTACATACGTTACTACTTTCATAGTGTAGAAAATGGAAAGCTATAAGCAGTGCTACATTAAATACAATAATTTCAGTCACTCTAGAATTAACAGATCCTAAAGATCTGTGTGGAGTGAAGGATTGAAAATGTTTTCAAAACTGGGTCTTTTGGTCAGTTGCAATGGAGACATAACCACACTGAGATTGCAGTAAAAAAAATTATATCTTCCCATGAGAAGCAGCATAGGAAAGACTGAAAACCAGGTCCCGATTTTACTGAAATGTCTTAACATTGATAATGTAACTTAAAAACTTGAAGTGTCAGTTCATTACATATCATCTGCTAATAAATAAAAGCTACTTCAGATTTGATTGCAGGGATGTAGTGACTTGCCACTGAATAGTTGGCTGATTATAACATCTCTAAAATACCTAAATCAACTTGTTCATGAATTATTGAAAGTATATGATAGCAAAATGGATATTTCAGTAATATTTTGAATGTTCTTTCCTCCTCTCATTTAATCATGTCACCTTTTTACTGTGATGGTTCTCCACAGAGCAAGGGAATGATGCAACTTTGTCGTTTTCTTGTAGATCTCAAAGGGTGAAGTATCACAACAGCTGATCTGAAAGCTTGATGTCCTTGACAAAAGGATGCTTCCCCTCACCCACCATCTCTTCCAGGTATACAGTTCCTTCCTTTTCTCCAGCCTTCAGCATTGTGCTGTCAGACCTTTTGCTGAGCTGGTTCAGCCAACTGAGCTGCACAGCCAAGAGAAGTGTTATTTTTTGCTAGGTAGAGAGTTGTATCAATTCAGCAAAGAGACTCAGCTGCAGAAACAGAAGGAGCTGGGACTGTTTGCTTTTGGCTGTGATGAGGTTAGTTTCATCCTCAGTCACCAGTCTCCAGAGTCCTTACATGATTTGCTGTTGCGAAGAATATCTGGCTGGCTTGCTTTTGTTGACTATTACACTTTTCCTAATTTTTAAAAAAGTCTTAATCAAGTTGGTGTTGTATTACTTGGAGTGAGAATCCGAAAGTACGGAGGCTGGCAGCTTCAAAGGCAGTGAGCAAAACTGTATTTTTTTATCTTCAAAGTAGGGATTTGTTTCTGCTTATTCCTGAAATTGATATGAGCCAAGAGCTGCTGCCTTGGCCAGTTGTGAGACTGCTGATCAGCTACTGGGCAGCATCTTCTTTGTAAGGGATGGTGGTTCCCAGTTCCCCTATATATTGTGAAGCTTGGAATTCCGGGGCAACAGGAAGGAAGAAGCTGCTGTCCCTCTCAAAAAGGTGTGAGTTCCAACTTCTGGCCCTGTTACATGGACGTTGTCCTCAAATTCTGTCCTTTTTTTTAAGAACAGTTTTAGCAGCCTGCTAAGTTTTAGCAGACGTGTTTGGGGGCTTTTTTTGTCTATATCTTCCTGTGCTTATTAGTCATTCTTCAGTACTGTCCTTCCTGGTCTTTTTTTCCTTTTAACACTGTTTTCTTTTATTGATTTCCCTTTTTCACTTATTCCTGTTCCCAGAGCTTTGGTTGCAGAAGAACATTGTGTATAAGTTGTCACGTTATTAAAAATACAGTTTGCTTCTCCGGCTTAATGGCTGTAACTTTTGGAGAATGAACAGAGATTTTCAGAGGTTCAAGTAAAACTTAGCAGTTACTCAGCTAACTACAAATTATGAAGAAGTTTAGCAGACTTTTTACTACTGCATTTTATGTGGTTTAGTAGATGAAACACATTTGCAGACAGTGAAGATGATTTTGTCTCTGCTAGACAGGTAGACTTCCTTTATGATGACAGTTGAAAAGGGTTAATAAAATTCCATTTGTATGGATTTGTCACAGCCCTCCTTTCCATGAATATAAGACACATCATAGAGTAATCTAGTTCTTTGTAGAAATAATGCGGTGATCTCGAGCAAAGATTTATGAATCCTTCTGTAATATACAACGTGTGAGATTGGCATGGTGCTTTTTCTGTCAAAGTAGTTCAGCCTGTCATAAATTTGTATTCATGGCTGTTGGAGAAGAGGGCAGAGCACTCCTTCCTTTATCGATACCTCAGGCAATGGAATACAATGGAATTAAGACAATCTGTTCTCTAGGATTTTGTATGTTTTCAGCCCTATGTCCCCCTTTTGGCTCACAGCTAAGGATGATTGATCAGGAGATGTAATTGAATTGGATTGAAGTCAGGCTTTAATGGTAGCAGAGGGCAGGAGTCAAATTTTCCAAATGTAATTGCCTTTGCTAAGTTGATCTTCTTACATATGTGACTATCTTATATATTTCAATAATGGAACCAGAAACAAAAATATGGAAGAACTATGTAGTGCCCATGCATGCTGCTTTCAAGCCATGTCTGCATTGCTGTGGAGCTAAAGCACTAGTGTTAGTGTGTATGTGTTATATTGTCCTACTGCCCATGCTTTCTATGCATCTTAAAGCATCTTAACCTCTGGCAAGCATTTTGAAGCTACTTTGTGTGTGTGATGTTAACTTGACCTGAAGGGATGTTTAAGTAGCTGAGTAACTGGATAAACAGAAACTGTGGGATGCTTGAACAAAGCTTACTTGCAGAAAAAAATGGATGTGCTTGTCAAAACAGAAGCCCATTAGCTCTACTACTGTGTGAAAAAAAATCTACTAACATGAAAACTATTTTGCCTAATCTCTGTATTATTCAGGTGGTGTTTGTTACTGATATTTGAACAGTATAAAGTAAATACAAAATCGTTGCTTATCATTCTTGTATTTCATTTTTGTACTTGCTAGTATGAATGCTCATGTCAGCACAAACTCATATGTATGCTAATCTCTTAACTATTAAATCTCAAACAGTAGGAACACTTACTCAAAGACGGAGAACAATTTTGCTAGGTATTTCCACAAAAGCCCCATGTATCATTTCAAGGGTAGTGTTTCTAGCCATCTACCTTTCAGGTATCAGTAAGTCACTGGTTTCCTAAGAACCTTTTGGGAGTATAAGAAAATCAAGAGATACTTAAGTGTATCTCCTGAATGAGTATTTGATAGACACACAGCTGGGAAAGTAAATGAACTTCAGTTTTTTAATAAGTGTCTTCACTTCTTCACTGCACAGCTGGTATCAGATAGTCTTTTTCTTTTAGAGATAAATAAGTGTCAAGTCAGTTTAGTTTTGGTGATAACAAGCAGTCTGCATACTTGTTCTTAAGTAGAAGTACTTTTTATATGTGATTTTAACCACTTTTAGATACTTCATTCATATGCAGAAAACCCTTGAAATGGAAATATTTATTATCAGAGATACAAGTGTTGACAAAGTTACGTCTTTTTCTATTTGTGACAGTTTAACTTGAAATTTATAAGCAGGCTTTGAAACAGGAGCTGGCACTCAGGATTTCCCTTTTCACATTTGTTCCTTCTGGTGCACTCTCCTGGCTGCATGAATTGTTGCAGTGCTCCTTGTTGAAGAAACACTTCACCTGCAAAGGCAAAGCTAGGCATTTACTGTTAGTTTAATTAAAGTCTCAACGGTCTAATCAAAGAGTTGCTATTAGTCTAGGAATAATTATTTCAGAGAAAGAAAAAGAACTGTTGTGGAAAAGGTCTCAGTCATAATATGGTTAAATTTGTTACTCACGTGCACCCTAGCATTGACCCCTCTTTTTCCCCTGGTGTTACATTCACCCATTTTCTCCCCTTCTGGGCTCTAAGGTCAACAATCACAGCCTTCCTCAGCAGGGAATGGGGAGGGAGTTACACCCTGGCAATGTTTCACATGGAAGGCGCTGATGTTGATGGTGCTGTTTTTTTCTTCCTCTAGAGCCCACTTGAGACTCTTCTTGTTTTCAAATGCGTGCGTACACCTTACTCTAGGTGTCTGAACCTCCACATTGCAGCTAAATTTCCCAAATGTAAAATATACTGTAAAATACATGTATATTGGATGCTTATTCTTTGTTGTTGGTTATATCTGGTTTTGCCCAGCTCCCAAACTTGTGTGCATTTAATGACCAGTAATCAACTATTCATGAGCTGAATATAGCTGAGATCTCTTTAACTTTCCTGTTCTGGTACATTCAAGCCCTTTGTCATTCTGTTCCTGAACATTGTTATGTTATATATACACTACATTGTTATTCTAGGGTCATAAATAGTTTATTCTGCACAGGACAACTGCTTGTTATTACACTACACTAATCACGGAATTGTCTCACAGTTCCTCATAACAATAGGTCTGACACCACACAACTGCAGAAAGGTAAGCTAAAGCAAGGTGAGCAGCAGCCACCTCCCATTTGATCTCCAGATTGACCAAGACAAGTGCCAACAAAGACTGACAGTTCTGGCGGTTTGCAAGGGTGAGTTGATACAAAGCCTGGGAGCCGTGACTAGCAGTGGCAGTAGTGTACTGCTTTTGCTATAGACCTACAGAATCTTGCTGAATATTGTTTTGCGTTTGGACCAGCCTACAGCCTGGTAGAGAAGTGCTCCCATGGCACGTAGGAGATGGGGGCTTCATCCTCACAGCTCCTGTTTGCTGGCTGACTGCTCTGATGGCGTGCTTTTTTCTACCTGGCTGGGGCTGGTTGAAAAGAACACACCTAGATTTAAAGGGAGATTGATTTCAGTTTTGGTGCATATGTCAATAACAGAAAAAAAAAACCCTGAAACTGAGACTCAATATGGAGTGTGCAAGGATAGTTACATTCTCTAATGTGAGACATAGGAGCCACTAAAACTTCCTTTTCCCTCAAATTCTGTAGGGAAGAGACAGCCCATAAATGTTTTTTGCATCCTCTTGTTTGTGGTTCTGGTTTTCTTGACATCTCTGGTGTGATGTCTCTGTTCATTTAATCTGGACATGCTAGGAGCTTTATGAAAAACAAGTTGTGATTCTCCAGTGTGTTCATTTCTTAGAGCCTGTTTGGAGATGAACTAAAAGGGGTCTTGATTTTAGAAAAAATCCTGAATATTTTATTTTTTGTATCTCGTTACAAAAATGCTAACCACTTCTGAGGATCTTGGCTGTGCTTTTGATACAAACTTAATTATATGCTTTCTTAATATGCTGTGAGAGGCACACAATGCTTTAATGTTTATGGAAGAAATGCAGATACTGTCTCAAAAACTAGTAGTGAGGCAGGTTTCCAAAAATATTCAATGCTACAGCTTGGAGTTTGAAATAGGCTATTATAATAATAGATAAACTTCTTTATAGGATTTAAAGCTGTAATTAGTAAGTGTGCTGTTGGGGATTGGGTCAGCTAAATGAGTAAAGTGGCTATTAAAATTCCTGTTGTGCTCACAGGCCAGTGAGAAATGGACTGCCTGCCAACCTCCCTGACTCATCTTAATGCCTCCAAATTAACACAAAGCTGTTCATTTCTAGATTAACTTGCTCAGAGATTGAAACTAAAGATGAGGTGACTGATGGGAGATCAGACTGGACTTTTGTGGTATAAATAGAGGATTGCCATATATCAGGAATAGCAAGTTCATATTTCCATAGTCCTAGAAGGAGATGGTGGCTGCTTGAACTTGAGTGTACTTCAGGTGAGGCTGGTTGCTAAATGTACATGAGAGCATGGGCCCAAAAGAGGTGATTTGATTTATCAATGAAATTTCCTTAGCTGTTTTCTCCCATGCCATTTCTTCACCCATTTTATTCTCCAGGCAGCAGGGTTCCAAGCATTCACATCACTCTCCAGCTTTTTTTTTTACACTTGTAAATTGTTTAAAGAATTGAGGATTTGGCTTTGGGCCATTTTTCTTCTATGTTGTCCTTTGCCTGAGTTCTGATTTTTCTACAAAAATGTAAATGTAATTGACAGTGGTTGTGGAGTTAAGGATTTTAATAGAAGTGCTTTTGAGATTAAATAAGCATTGAAACTTTGCTTTCGCACAGCTTGTGATGGTTCTGTGGAGGATCCTGTATATCAGATTCCTGAAGTTGCTGTAGCATGTCACGTGGATGACACCGAGGCTTTCTACGCCTGGCTACTCTAAGCAACATCAGCTCTTGGAAGGTCACTAGAAGCATCTGTGGTTTCTAGGCATTTTTTCACTTTTTCTAAAAAACCACAAAGTGCCAAGGAAACATACCCTATCCAAGTAAAGGAAATCTAATTCCCACAATCTGTGCAGCGCAAGTTTTTCCCCAGGTAAGAGAGCTGCTTTTATGGTGTTTACACAAACCTCCAGAGTTCCTTTAAACTGCAGCTTTGTGGGTGCAGGTTTGTGGAAGAATTCAGTTTCCACCATTAGTAAAGACACTGAATTTCAGAGCAATTAATTAAATACTTATTTTAATGTATTCTAAATTATGTCCCTTTTCATGCTAATAAAAAGCATCCGATTAACTCTGGTATACAGAAATCCACTGCTTTTACATCTTGTGTAAATCTCATCTCATGAATGCTTTAGATGAGGCACTCATTTCTGACATGCTTCTTAAAGGTCTCTAGATAGAGCATTTGGAAGAATGTCAATTTATAATTAATACTTAAATGTTGAAAATTGCTAAGCTGTAACTTGCAACAGAATGAGGCATGTGGAAAAAAAAAAGTAATACACAGTAGAATGAGGCAAATTGCTAAATTTAGATCAGCCCTTGACTTTGAGGACCTAGCTGTAAATATGAATTATTAGTTAATTTCCTTGGCATTGCACAGGTATATAATCAGGGTCTCTTGAATATCAGAGATCTTAACTGATTGCGAGTCCAGCTTTGATTCTTGAATATGCAGTGGTGGAAGTCTTTACTGTTCCCTTTATTGGAGTAGGTGAGGATCAAAACTTCCAGGCTGCATCCAACCCCCATACCAGGCCAATAATAATAATAGTAAAATTGCAAATCTAATCAGGAGCCAAGTAAGGATGGACTAAAATACGTAAAATCTCATCTAGTGAAAATACAAGTTGTGTTTCCTAGAAAGGATGCATAGCAATGTCAAGGTATCACATTTCAATTGTTACTTCAGGTGAAATTTATATTAAATTTGAGAAGAAGCTGTGATTTGAAATGTTGAGTTCTACTGCCTGGAATTGTACATATCAAAAATAGAAATACTCTGTTAAGTGCACTTCCTAATATATTGTCTGGATAGTTATGGGCTGAGATGCATACTCAGGTGTCTCTTGCTTTATCAGTTACTGCAGCACAGCTCAACTGTGGAAGCTGTAAAATTCATTAACTTTTTTTCAGTGAGCTTTCTGTATTGGTACCTCTCCATATAGGTAACTGTATCCAAGTGAGAGGGAGAGTTAGCTACAGAGTAAAATCCTTGGGCAATGCAAATTAATTCCCTTTGATTTATTACTTGTCCTGCAAATAAAATAGAGAAACTGCCCGTTAGTCAGTGGCAGTTTACTATGTGGGTCTCTAGCATCTCGAGGAAATAATGTAAATTCAGCTGGAGCTGTGATGTGAACCACGCACAATCATTCATTGAAGGTCACTACCCATCTTTTACTTTAAAACATTATTTCAGCTATGTCCATAAGGTTGGAAATTATGTTTTAAATTAATTTAGAAAACTTAAAGAAACCATTAAAAATGAACCTGTGCAGAACTGCAAAATAAACATTTTAAAATGCATTATCTACCTTGTCGTGATGAATAAGCGTTAATAAGGTTCACTATACCTGTTTCACAACTGCTTTAGTAGTAAATAAATGTTTTCTAGTGCTGCTGAATCAGTACCTGATCAGGTATGGTGAAAGTGATTTTGATTACCTGAACTGACTTCTAACCATGGCATTCGTGCTCTGCAGTTCTGCAGATCTGAGCATTTAAATTCTCAATTAATCGATGTGGAGAGATGAGGTGATTTTTTTAAATAACAGGACAGTAATATTTTTCATTCCATACATGAAACTGTTGAAAGTAAAATAACTTTAATCTTTGCTCAAATGATTAAGGAGAAAAATCAAGCTTAGGCTTTGCGTTATAGGGTATTACCAAGGATCTCAGATCAAAATTTGGCTGGAATTTTTTGCTTGTTGAAGGACATTAGTCTGTGAATGAGTTTATTGGTCTAATATTGATGGTGGTGTGAATGTGTGCTGGCTATTTTTAAACTTAGTCTTAAGGGCTTTAGTTATTTAATTTTGTGTGGTATTGCCTGACAGCCCAAACGAAGACAGTAATGACTTTGGTTCTCAGTGTGTAACAGATTTGTTTGAGGGCAGCTTCTGATGCAAAACGGTAGAGTTGGAAAGCAAACATGGAAATTGCAGGCTGCAGGTTTTTTAATATATTTATATATAAACTGCATAGATGTGTGCTACAAAATCAGTTTCTATTTAGGAAATTTCATAAAATACATAAATAGATATAATTCATGGAACAATAGCAGAACAAACTAGGCAAGAGTGGGATCACAGGGAGACTCACAGGAGTCTTCAGTGAAGACTAAATTCTTCATGGCTGCATTGGATATGAAGAATGTGGGTTTTGATTAAGCACACACCACTCCACACACCCACACCCTGCCCTGGTGTCGTCCTTGTCTCATTTTTTTTTTTGGTAAATGACAGTTAACTGTTAGTATAGCAACAGTTAGTGTAGCCCCAGAGAGCTGTTCTCATTTTGCATCATTTGGTTTCAGATTTTGACATTTACTTTTCTCCTGTTGTGCAAGGAGATAAATGAACTTCTTCCAAAGTTCTGGAACTGGGAGCTGGTCTCTTCAGCATTATGTGAATTGAGACTTTGAGTCAGGGGGTTTGTATTCCAGGTTGTGTCAGTAAATTGTTTTCTTTTCTGGGCCACTTTCTGGTTCTGACTTGAAATTCAGCAGTGTTTTTTTTTTTTATTCAGCTGATACTCCCTGTGGAAACATTTATTTTCTAGATGAGCAGTCTGTTGAGAAATTTCTAATACGTTCTCTCTGTTATGAACAGGGGTAGGTAGATACTGAGAATACCTAGGAGAGGAAAACAAACTGGAAGGGAAATGAAATTGTAATATGATGAAAACAAATAGAGGGAAGTAGTGTTAGGGAGTTTGAAAGAAATAAATCTAAGAAAAACAGCAAAAAGATGATGTACAGGTGGCAGATGAGGTATTTGAAGAAGCTGGACTGATGAATTATGAGGTTGCAAATCTTGAGAGGGAGGAGTTATTTCCTCCAGATCTGCAAAGAAGGTGCATGTAGTAGGAATAAAAGAAATACAAAAACACAGAAATGGCTCTTGGCAGATAGTGCTGACTGTTTTCTGCATTGCGAAAGAATATTGCCTCTTGGCTTTTGTTTTTTGGACAATGCAGCTATGGGACCTGCATAGCTGAAGCAGTCTCGTTTTTAATTGCATTTCTGTTCAGTGCCAGAAATCTCTTCCTCTCCTCCAGCTGCCTGTGCTCAGTGGATTTCAGGTGCTCTTTTACTTAAAGTTCATACATTTCACAAAGACATGATTTGGTTGGAATTGAATAAATGAGTATATCCTAATGACTCCTGAGAGAGCAGGTTGCATTACCAGCTTGCTTGTGTCCACAACAGAAGGCCACAGTTGCCTTTGGCAGGTCCACCAGAAATTATCCATCTTCTTACCTTAGAGGATGGCTCCTGTGGGGTTTTATTGAGAAGGAACAAATGAATTGGCCAGAGTCAATCTCCAAATTTTTTGTACCACTACTTAAAACAGATTTAGAAAGCAAAACAAGTAACATTTATAGAATATATGTGCATACTTGAAGGATAAGTAGTAGTTTCATAGTGATTTCAGTGCAGTTCCCAGAAGGCGAATCTATAAAATAAAATGAAACGCCCTCCCAACAATTCCCAACATGAATCCCCTCAGTGTGTTTAATTGGTGAGATAGGGAGTAGTTTTCACTCACTATCTGGATGGCACCTGCTGTTTGCTGTTTGTGCTGAGGCTGCAGTGGCAGGATATATGTTGTCTTGGCAAAGGAAAAGTTTTATTGTTTAACTCTGTTTTATCTTTTTTTTTATTCTTATCCATATTGAACAAGAGAAAAGTAAGTATAAGAGAGTAGAAACATTTCTACTGCATCACCAAGAAGCAGGTGTCCCTACTCAGTTATTTATAGAGCATAGGAATGGATATCATGGAAATGGGCTGTGAATGGCTGGTTACCCATCTGTTTTATCTGCTGGCTATTATAACTGATTATGTGGAAACTGACTGCTTTTATCTGATGAGAAGTAGGGTTCTGAACAAACCATTATATGGCTGCCTTTTTGTTCCTTCTATCCTGTCAGCCTTGGAAATCAGTCATATGTGATTTAGGTTTTGAAAGCAAAATAAAGCTCTTACTATAGACCTTTTCTCATTCCTGCTGAGCAAAGAACTTTCTTCTATCTGGCCTTGAATGGAGCCTTCTAGATTGTAGCCATTTAGAACAATGGTTTACTAGCTGAATTCGCCCATTTCTTGATTATGGGTCTAGTGGCTTCTGTGTTTGCTTGTTGTATCTTCCAGTTTCAGGCACTTAGCTGAAAGAAACATCAATACACACTTTCCAATATTTCCTCCTGTCCCTGCATTAATCTAAGCTTGTGTCCCAGAATTGTGGCTGTCACTGAGAATATGTAAGCTCTGAATTCTAGCTTGGAAATATGATGTTTCTTAAGATCTAGGTCAGAAGCTGATTCAAATGTAATAATTTATAATAATGAAACTAGGACAAAACAAAAATAAATGTAGTTTTTCAAGTATGGAGAGAGGGGAATAATCCATTACAAACAAAACGGCCAGCACCTCATGAGTCAAGAGAACAAATTACTGCTGTTTACCAAATGAAGCTGTACAGACCCACTCAAGCAGTTTTCTTTAGTAACCATTGTTAGTCTCTTATTGCTTAGTCTTTCCCTTTCAATTTGTGCGGGATGGTGACATCTACAAATATTGCTGTAGCTTTCAAAGAGCAGAAATTAACTTGGCAAAGAGAAACTATCTGACCTCTTTTAATGCACAGTGGTCAACACTATAAACAGTGAAAATCAGCTTGTTGATAGATTAATTTCTTGTGATTATGCATTAAAACAGTTAAGTAATTTTAGATGTGTTGCTAGTATCCATAATAATGTTAAATAAACCAATCCTGCGCTGGCTCTGCAGTGATGAGATTATTACATCTTGGAGCTGCTAATATTATTAGGTCTGTATTTAAAATATAACTACTGTGGGTAAAATAAAATGTTGAGTTTCTTTTCACTTTGAATACTTGTTTAAAAAGTTGAACTTGTAACAGTGATGTTGCTCTGAAGTTATAATGTAGAGCTTGTCTTCTATAAAAATTTTGTGCAAATTATGCATTCCTTCTGTGCGACATGGGATCTGTCATATTAATTTGAACTGAATTTATTGGGGAATATTTTTGTAATTTAAAGTACAAGTTCCTTCTACAACCAATACATTTATCCTCTCTGATATCAGAGGCAGTGTTTGTAGAGCATATTATATGTTAACATTCCCAAAATGCCCTGGTGGAGACAAACTTATTCAAAAGCCGGTGCATAAAAAGGTTGCTGTCCCAGGGAGTAAGACTTTAAGTTAGATATGGTATGATGTACTGCTGGTGGTTAACAGCAATTAATCCTCTCTGGTCTGCTCAAAATACTTCATGAGGAAGGCAGAGGAGCCTGCACTGGGATGCTACAGGGCCAGCAGTGCTTTTGAGGGGTCAGGACAGATAAAGGGGCACACAAAGTGGGAAGTTTCTAATGTGTTCTACTTAGGAGTAGAACTGGGCCATATTCTTCTGGACACTTATTTATCCAGTAGAAAATACAGATTTGGATCAGCCAAAAGTATCTGCTGTGGTTTAAACCCAGCTGGAAACTAAACACCATGAGGCCACTTGCTCATTCCTCCCCCCACCTTCCCCCCTTCACCCCCAGAGTGGGATGGGTAGAATCAGAAGAAAAAGGTAAAACCTCATGGGATGAGAGCAATTTAATAGGACAACACAAGGAGAGAAGTAGTAATAAAGCAAATACATAAAATGAGTGATGCACAATGCAGTTGCTCACCACCTGGAACCCAATGCTCAGCCTGTTCCCCAGCTTCGATCCCTCCTTCCCCTGGCCAGCTCCCCCAGTTATATACTGAGCGTGATGTGTATTGAATATCCCCTTGGCTAGCTGGGTCAGCTGTCCTGGCTGTGCCCCCTCCCAGCTTCTTGTGTAAATTAACTCTATCCTAGCTGGACCCAGGACAGTGTGATACTGCTATGTAATCCTATGGAACTCGTCCTGTTGTTACAGAATTAGTGTTGATCTGGTGTTTTTGAAACAATGTTATCTTGCTCAGATAACCATTTAAAAGGTTAATATCCCAGCATTTCCTTCAAAGTAAAGTTTTGATTTGAAGTGAACGAAATTGTTTTCCTATCTTGGATTAACCAGTGAACTGAAAATATCCTTCAGTCACGCAGCGATATTTGCGATGTTTCTGTTGGAGGAAGCTATAAACAATTTGAAGCTTCAAAGTAAATCTTCTTTAATGTTTTTTTTTTAAACATGCGAGAGATTCCTTGATGGGAAAGAGAACACTTCTGTAATATTATGTAATATTAGGTAAAGATGAAGGAAAAAAGAGACTGACTCATCACCAGGAAAGCTGATAGAAAAGAATTTGCCTCCTTTCTACATCATGGGAGTCCTGTGGATAACCATATTATGAGATTGCGAGATGCTGTAATACACGTGGTGGATGTATACTTTACATTTGCTCTTCCTGTCTGTTGCGCAGAGATCACTTACCTACTTTCAGCCATAAATTTCTAAAGTTTTTGCAAAGGCAATGTAGATTTAGTTGACAATGATTACATGTACAGAAATAATAGTATGCTGGGAAGGGAAGAATGTGATGTGGGAGAGTTAGGATCTATAGGCAGCTTATGTTCCTGGCTGTGCTGCAGCATCTCTTCCCCTTCCATTTAGTACCTTTTCACCTATTTACAGTGATGGGAATGGTCAGGACTGAGGTCCAAACTCAGACCCATGGAGTCAATCCATGGTCCCAGTGCTGAATTTAAAGCTTATTCAGTGTAATGAAAGTACAAATTCAGTTATGACTTGGGAATGGCAGCCAAAATCTGAATAATCCAATATGAGCTCCATGTGTGTGTCAGGGAGTGAAAAGGGATAGAAAACGAGTGGTATCTGCTTTCTGTCCTTTGTTTTTTCCCCTCCAGACATTTCCAGACAGGCTATGGCAGCTATGTAGCTGTAAACTATTAAAGGGAAAGAAGCTACGTTCCACTTACAAACTTGGCACGCTCTTAAGTAGATGACCAGGGTTGGTATATGTGCCCATAGCCTTCATAAACTGATTAGAAGAACATCAGGAGAAATAAAGTAATCCCAGTGCTGCATTTGACAAAGCAAACAAGCCTCTGATCTGTAGGCAGTGAGTGAAATGTTGGTCTCTATTCAGAAGGGTTTTGGGAATTGTTTTTTGCTAGGGTCAGGGAAGATGGGAAGCATCCTCTGTCATTTGTTTTGCTTGTGTGTATGCTCCAGGGTACTTAAAGGCACTTCCCATGCAGGTGTGCTGTGGCTGCATGTTTGTTACGTTCTATAAATGTTCCCACACCCCAAGTAGATAAGTCTGGTAAAGTCCTAAGTAAGGGGATTTCTTCAATGCTTGCTATGCTCTGGCTGATTTATGTTTACTTTTGCTATTTGTTGTGACCACCTGTGAAGAGTTAAATGCGCTATGCTTACCTCTGCCTGCTTTTTTGCCTGCTGTTTCACCTCTGATGTAATGCAGTGCTGGAACTGCAATGCATTGTCACTTTACATCACATTACACCAATAACAAGTTTTAAATCAGCACGAGGTTACATGATTTGGTTTCCTTTCCTGTGGTTAGATGCCTACTGAATAATCAGGGCTGCATACTAATGACTCAAGAGTGGTTGCAGATCATACCTTGACAAAGTAATTTGATGTGGATGGTATGTGGATAGCTTCTCAAACAGTTTTTGTGTAAACAATATAAATATAGCTGTGTACTGGAAATATTCAACCCAGTTTTGAACGTAGTTTCCATGCAGAAACAAACTAAAATAACTTGCTTATGCTGAACATTAACTCTGGGCTGTTTCTTGCAGGATAGATTTTATTTTGCAAAACAATGCAGTTCATAGAATCAACTGTTTGACTTGCTGTTCTGCCCAACTGATACTCTGCAAATTTTAGTACAGTCTGGGGGAATCCTTCTACATAGTGGCTAGAATTTTGCTGTTAGAGCGAATATGCCCCAATCATATGCTCAGTATCATTCTGGACTTGACTTTTTGGACAGTTGGACAGAACCACAGAGAAATTTTTCCTTAGCTTGTGCAACAGAAATTATAATGAAGTGTCCAACCAGGAAGCTTTATGGACTGGAGTCTTCTAAATGCAACTGAACAACTGCAGTACAGTTGCAGGCCTGGATTTTAAACCTAGTCTGAGGCAACTTTAAGTGTTTGGTTTGAGCACAGTTTAAGCTTTCAATATGTCATTTCACTGCTGCCTGCAAAAGTGTAAGAAATTTGAAGCATTCACAGCACATGGGAACAGAGGAGCTGTCACTGGGTGGAATTAGTAGCAATGACTCTCAAGGATCCTGAACAGTATGTGGTTTTAACAAGCTTAGTCATTCTTCTGCTGCAGTTGGAAGGCATGGTAACTGCTGAAATAGCTGATTTCAGGTTCTAAGTTTACCTTTCCTATAGAATAATGTGCAGCATGAAGTTGCTTTGTGTTTATGCAAGACTGCTGTACTCTGGTGACCTGCAGCATTTGTCAGGGAGTTGCCATTCAAGACAATGTATGGAGCTGCTTTTTACCCCCTTGAGCAGTTCTAATGTCCTGTGACTTTTAGACCATCTTTCTATCCGTTTTAGGGAGTGGATTATATCCTGGTGTTCCCTTTCCTTTTCTCTGAGGGAGGTTGAACACTGGGATGCTGTTCAGTATGGTAAGAGTTGTTGTAGTGGAATCTTGGGATTTAGCCAGGCTGTTAACTATTCAGAAGCCCTTGTGAATGCAGTAAATTATTCTGAGCATATATATTCTGAGCTCCTTCAAGAGGAGCATTTTATACAGTGACATACTTGATACTAAAAATAGTCATGATTTCATGTACTTAGATTAACAATCGCATGCTCCAAAGGTGATACATGCACAATCTGTTTCAGTCTACATGTGCTTCTTGAAGATGAGATGTGGTGGGCTCTCAGCATTCTCTGTAGTCTCTAAAATGCATCTTTGTGTGACATGTGTTGGTGTGTTTATTTAGCTGCAGCAGGGCGTGGTTTGTTGAGATATATCTATATAGGTTGAGTCTGCATCCTGGGATAAGTGAACAGCTGTCCGATTGGACCTTATTTTAAATGATAAATCAGATTATTGTGGCCCACAGCCCTCTTCTACAGGAACACACAGAATAATTTAAGAAATATAAGGGAAATACTTTCTTTCTGCATCAATCCCATTGGTGCAGTTTTTCAGTAAAATACCTTCTGGGTTTATAGAGGATTAATCGCTTGCCCTTTAGAGAAGGAATTATTGATTACCATTTTAGTCTTTCTTTTAAAAACTGACTGCTTCATACTATAATGTTTCTAAGTTCGTAAGTTAGAATTTTAACTTAATGCTCCCTCCTATCATAAGCTAGTGTCTTTTATGGGTCTATATATAAAATGAAAGGTTCTGGATCTGTGCTGATTTGTCAGATCAAGTGTGTGTTTATTATTCATACTTACAAAATTAACTTATTTGGAAAACAGTCTGAATGAGAAAATACTATTCACTTATCCCTAGAAACTGAGCTTTATTCCTGCCCATGCGCTTCTCTCTCAGCAGTCTAAGTGCCTTAATTGATCATCTTGAGGTTTAACTCAGCAGTTAATTGAGCTTCAGGGAGCAAAATACACTTTTGTTTACAAAAGTGCTATTGTGCCTATGAAGGCATTGGACCTGCCACTGCTCCTCTGGGTTGAGTTAACAGTTCACAGACAAAACATATGATTTAAATCAAGGTAAGAAGCAGATAATCTCAAAGCTTATAAGAAGAAAGAAATACAGAAGCTTAACATGCTGAGAGTACAAAACCTTCATGGACATATTATGAGCAGTTGGAGAAATGAAAAATTGTCAAAGTTATTCAGCAATCTTGGCTGATGTGATGTGCTTACAATATATACATTATACTGTGTGCATGAAAAGATATATTTTTAAACAGTAAATGTATAGCTCTTTTGTATATGGATTATTTAGGTGATCTCTTAAGGAACCAGAAGTCTCTGTCATTAAGAGGATAGCTGAGTGGGGTTTGTTTCTTCAGAATATGCCCCACTAAGATCCTGGGAAGATGTCTCTTTTGGGTCAAGATTACACATTGTTCTCAAAGGGGGGGAAAAAAGTTCTCTTGACTACTTTCTTATTCGATTATACAGTAATTATTGGTGTTCTGTATTGTCATATACATTGCTCTGTTTTCTGGTTTTCAAACTGACCCCAGACTTTAAAAAAGGAGATGTAACAGAAGGCAAATCTATCTCTTACAT
The DNA here is from genome assembly GCA_009769605.1 of Bucorvus abyssinicus. Lineage (NCBI taxonomy): Eukaryota > Metazoa > Chordata > Aves > Bucerotiformes > Bucorvidae > Bucorvus > Bucorvus abyssinicus. The sequence goes on along the minus strand of CM020044.1, from coordinate 6,112,613 downwards.
TGCCCTGGGAAGGTAACTTACAGCAAAAATAGTTAGATGGTCTTCAGGTTTTCATTGCTTCTCTTAATTACATGTACTTGCTAATAAGGTGTGAGGAGGAATGGGTGGAAGTTTGTAAATTTTTTAATTTAAGGCTAAATTTGATTATTCTTCTACAGATACACTGATGACAATGTTCACTTTGTCGTAGAGTAGTTAAGATACAAGAGCTAATAATTCTCTGAAGAACAAGAAACCAAGGCTTGAGGCACCATTTCAGTGTGGCAAGAAGTGACAGTGGTTTGAAGTTACAGCGCAAGATATTAGTGAGAATGTTTATGACATTTCTGTATTTGATTGGCATAATCTAAAGAAATTGAGTGAAGCAGCTGATGATGGAAGGAAAGGTGAAAGTGTATCACTTGGCATGGTAGTAGGTAAAACTGAGGATGCTTGGTTTACTTTAGAAAACATATTGAAACAGTCTCCTTCTTGTTACTGTTGAACATGTTTTTGTCACTGATATTAAAAGCTTTTATTCTGGAGAGTCCTTCTCTCCATCCTCCTGTACTCCCTTCAATAACACTGCTGTTGTACGTGCTATCTGCAACTTTGAGTGCCTGATGGTGGTGATGTTTTAATGACACCAAATCTAGAGGAACTGGCTATGCCAAACATCGAAGCTCTCAGGACTGTCAACATCAGGGAATTATGCTGACGGGGAGCATGTTTCAAATGCCATAACGTTAGCAAGGGCAAAGCAACTTAAGTGAAATGGATGTTGTAGATGAGATAAGGTGAACATCTGTAAATCTGTCCTTATGCATGTATACATGCTGATGGCTACTGGAGCTGATGAAGGTTTGAAGAAGGCAAAAGACACCAATCAAACCTTTGTAAATGGTAGGAAGATATTTTCACAATTATGAAGAGTTAAAAAGCATTGCTTAAACCCCACTCCATTCCTTCTATTTAAAACCTGAGCCAACTTCTTCTCGAGAGCAGTAAGATGTCCCCTAACTGGGGTTATTGAGGAAAAATTCCCCCCATCACCTTTGGAATCCACTCCTGGAGTAAATGGCCAGTCTAGGAATTAGTGTTACTAAAAATACCATTTTGTTCAGCAGGAGTAAAAGCAAAGGCTGGAAAATCTGCAAAGATCAACACAGAGTCTATTTTTCTTTTTGTTTTTGAACCTTGAAGTGTTTGTCTAGGATGAACAGCTCTTATACCTGCATTCAGGGATGAATGTTGATAAACAGCAAAGATGAAAAGTTAGCTGACAAAAAATACAATGTTTAAAATTTTTCAGACTTGCATCAAGGAGAACTTGGAACCATGAAATAAATCTGTGATGGACTAGGACAACACTGAGGTTAGTGAGGTCAAGCAGTTACTTCTTTAATACTTGCATAGGAGTGAATATAAACCCAATGTGTTTTGAAATTTCTTAAAGAGTATATCTGGTTTATATTAAGTATCTTAAACTTGGGATGCTGCAGAAGTGCACATGCTGTTTCTCCTGCAAATACTCACATACTCTGTGGATTTTGATATGGATGTCTAATCAAGCATGTAGAGATAAACACAACAGAAGGTAAATACAGATGCAGGAGCTCATGAACCCTTGCCCAGTTTTTTGTACCTTGGAAGAGTGCATTGTTCCCCGCTTAGCAAGAACATCTCAGAAGAAAGTCTTTTCTTCTTGGTTATCAACTTCCAGCATTTCTAGCTTTCTGGCTAAAATCGAGAAAGCAAGAAATCTGTCTGATTTTTGCAGATGAAAGGTAAGATCTGGCAGGCTTAAACTAGTAAAATATTCTCGTTCCTACATATATTACAGTTATTTTGGAATCTGTGTTATAGAAAGGACTGGTGGGAACAGAAATAGTTGTGTGAAAGTAGATAGCATGCAACTGTCTGCCAAGTGAGATTCCAGTTAATTGGCTTATAAAAATTAAGCTATTTTATATTAATTCCAGAAAGCAGGTCTGGGACCCATTTTTTTCAAGAGATTGGTGAAATACCTTCAGATGGTTATATTTGTCTGGATGATTCTGCATATCTAATTGTTGCCTAAAAAACCCCAAACAACCCAACCCTGCATGTATTTTAATGTGATCAAATGTGTGCACACTATATAGATGGTGAGGTAAAACAGAACTGAGGATATTTACAGGTCAAAATACATGCTTGGGCATATATTTGAGTCTATCTTACGAGTTTAAAGGGCTTTAATACTTGTGTAGATATATCAGTGCTATTGTTTAGCAGATGGTGTTTCAAAGAGTAGTTGAGCTCAATTTAAAGAAGGTCAGTAACATACGCAAAGATTTAATTTATATCCTTTTAAGTTGCTATAATGAGGTCATGATCATGAAGTCATTCCAGTAAATCATAGAAGGCTCCTGATTAGAAAAAGTTACTTTTGTTTTACTTTCAGTTTCTGTATTTCTTAATGGTTATCATAATAAAGTTTATCAGAAAGGGTGCACCTATGCATATGTCAAATAGAAAATACATTTGGGTGTCTATTTAAATATGAAAACAAGAAAACAAAAATCTTTGTGTGAGTGATTTACATCATTGAATGTGAACAGAACTGTGTCTTGAACACTGAACCAGCTTGGAAAGATCAGATTGTAGTGATGTTGCAAGCAAAGTCTGCGGTCAGTGGTATCCCCTTGCGGCAGATGAGACTCCCAAGTATAGGATTCACATAAATCTCAGCTGTGGAACTCCACTTCCTTTTCAAAGTAACATAGAACTGTACTGTGTGACTCCTGCAGAACTAGGAGCCTCCCATCTCCAGTCAAGTGTTTAAAGCAATAGTGTGACCTTTGAGGTTTAGAAGTAATGATGTATATAAGCTAGAAATGAACCTGTACAGTCCTTGATCTCTCTTTGCAGAATTCGTGTAGGAATGAATTATTTTCTTTTTTCCCCTTAGGGCAGGAGAAAAGAATAGAATTGTCAACAGTAACTTTTCTGGGAAAGGGCCTGTTTAAACCTGTAACTTTTGACAGTACAGAAACCACCACAAGCAAAAGCCATGCTTCCTCCTAAGGGTCAATTCTATATGAGTTATCTTGCAGGTAGGCAAGAGAGCAGATAATTCCTGTATTTTTAGCAACTTGAAAAAATTCCTTGAATCCTTCCTTCTTCCATCCAACTTGACCCCTTCTGCCATAAGAAGCAGAAGCCAGTTCTTTCAGGCGTAAGAGCTACTGTCAGTCAGACAAGTTTAGAGCTCAGTGAAAGAGCATTTGCTTTTCTTGGGGGGAGATTCCAGAACTATAGGAATAATTGATTTGGATATCAGTTCCTAGAAATGTGGTCATCTGGGCAAGATAAACCCTATATTTTAGGTAGGAGACAAATGTGTATTTTATTTAAAGACCCTTTGTCTCATTCATAAAACTGATCCGATCTACTAATAATCTCAGTTGGAGTAGGGAGCGCTGCAGCCCAGAATTCTTGGGCAGGGAAAAGCAAGAGGCTTCATTTCTATAGGAAGCAAGGAATGGGGTTACTTAGACTGGAGCAAGCACAGACTGAATGCAAAATCTAGAAGGACCATGACAATTACACTTTAATGAAAACTAATATTCAAGTGGCTCAGTAGCATTCCTGTCTGTGAACAAAAGCTACATAACATGTATGGCAGAAATAGGTAACAGAAGGCTCTGACTCATCATGTGGAACTGTAATTTAAGTCCAAGGGGGATTTTTCTATCTTGGATCTATTCCTACTGGCTCAGATGTCTTATAAGCCTTTAGCACCTAGTTTTAATAGAGCTAGTGCCTACAATAAAGAAATGAGTTGGATGCAAGAAGCAAAATACTACTCATCTTAAAAATATCTTCCAGCTAGAACTGAGGTAACTTTGTGTTGATAAGAAGCTTCCATTGACCTTTACTAAATTTGATTTTCTTGATTTAGAAAAGTCTCAACTCCCTAAGCAAAAATTTGCTTAGTGAAGCACTGAGAAGCAGATGCAGTGTAGGCATCTTAGTGCTACCCACTCAGTACGTCTTTCTTTTAGTACCACCAATGAACAACGTGTGAGAGGTCGCTGCTGTCTCTTATCAGTCATAAGTAGTAATTTTCTTTGTGTTGAATCAATTTTTGAGTGAAATAACTTCAGTATAGTCTATGAAAGTTTGTTTTACAAGTAATACTAATACTGGTAAGACTAGTAGCTCACCTATCTTCAAGATTCATATGGTATTTTTCTGATTAGTAATTTCAAACCTAACAAGTCTGTTCAGCACCCTAAATACCCAGTACACGTATACTTGCTCAAGGGACTAGGCTTCAGAGCTGTCTTGTTTCCCCAGAGGATCAGAATGATAGTAATCTCTGAGTTAAAACAAATTTTTGGTAAAACTTTTGAAAATGTGCATAAGCTATATACATAAGGGCTTCTCTAGGTGTATAAAATACGTATAAATGTAGACCATGGCAAATGTGGAAGCATGGAGAATGTTTCATGTGAGGCAAGAACAAAACTACTCCTGCCTTACACTTCCAAGAATCTGAGCATCCTTTAGATAGACTAATACAAGCCTGGTAATTACTTGCCCACCATGCTGTCCAGAAATAGATAGAGGAGAGACACATTTATATGGTTCCGGGGGTGAGTGAAAAGGAGTCTTAAAATAGTATTAAAAAAAATTCTGATTCATAAAGGCTTGTCACTTTTACTGAATTCAGTGACAATTAGGATATCAGGTTTTGGTCCTAAACAAATAATGGCAGTATTTGACTGTTCCTCTACTGTTCCAGGTATTAATGAACAAGCTGTACTGGCTTTGCAGTGGTCAGGTGTTTTCATGAGTATTCCTAGGAAGCTTTTCAGAAATTTCTGATGGGGGGGGGAATGCAGGGAGGGAAGAGAAAAGCAGTCTTAAACTAAGTTATTTCCACCCGAAGCCCAGACCTTGTGCAGACAGTTGGATGTGCAATGGGTTTGTTACTGACACAGTCTTCACAGGACTGCGTTGCTGTGACACAGATTTCTTGGTTAATAGAGCAGCTTTAATTAAGAAGTGCAGAGCTCATGATGAAATTCTGGCTGGACCCTCAGAGTTAGATTGGACTAATTCAGTGATTTCCCAGAGAAAGAGGATTCCTTTTGGAACTGCTAGCAGAGTTTGGAAGTAAAGCTGAAGATTAATTTGATATGAGGCAAAGACACAATCCTAGTGAATCTCAAATAACTCTGATTGGAGGTGAGGTGGGAAGGAGGAACTCTGGCTGAACTGTCCCTGGAGTGTTCCTTCCCTGCTGGGGGTTGTTTGCAGAGAAGCTGAAGCACTGTAACAGCCTCAAGCTCCATTCAGTGATGTTGCCTCCTTTTTATCTGTGGCAGCCAGCTCATGTCCTTTGCAAAACTGAGAGTAGCTTAAGGCCATCATTTCATGCATGACTTGGTAAATTGTGCAAGGAAGGACACTGCCAAGCGAGGAGCTAAGCCAGTTTTCAATAAGGGGGCCATCTGTGACCGAATGTTTTAGTAAGTTTGAAAACAATCGAGTTCTTTCCCATTTTTACTGTGAGTTCATTTAGCACGTAACTTTGCTGCCCCCCAAGAGTAAGTTTATGTTACTCTATCCTTGTTTGCTCTGCATTAAGGTTTTGTTGAGTCGAGTGGTTTCATTTCAGACTAGATCCTGTGTGGTTCTGCAAAGTGACTTTGCATCAGTGTTGCTTTTGATTCTTGCCAGAGAGTTTTCTCAGGGTAGATGAAAATCAGATATTTGTGGCAGATAAGACGCCTGTAAATATATTGTTACTGGTTACAGCAATATTCCCTAAATGTAGGAGGAGTTTATTGCTGGAAGTATAAACATTTCTCAAATTGGACTGAATTAAGTCAGCCTCTCTCCCTTAACCTCGTCAGTTACCTGTAATCTCTCATTACTATCCTGTTTCACAAAACATATGAAGTCTTCTGTAATGGTGTTTTCATGTAGCAAAGATTACTGGGTAGATCTGCAATTTGTTTTGCAACAAAGACTACTTCTATTGATACCTACTGTATTGAAGTACTTTTCTTGGCTACCTTTGGTGTTATTGCATGAGAACAAATTCCTTTTAAAAAGGGTTATTGTACTTACCTTGCTTAACACTGCTCTTTCTAAGAGGCAGAGGAAAATGATGGAGGAGTTTTGCTGAATCCAGGGGTTAAATCTGGCTTTTCATTTAGCTGTCTTCCATGTCTGAGGTGAGCATTTTACAGCTAGTAAAGCAGAACAGATGTAGAGAAAGTAAGAGGCACGGTATCACTAATGAGTCAGCAACAGAGACAGAAATCTGCCTCCTGCCAGACCATCAGACCCCACTGCCTCTCTTGCCTCCTTTGGAAACATTTCTTGTACCTGGTAGTTGGGCTGCTTGTTTCTGTTGACAGGTGTACTCTGGAGCAGGTGATTTTCAGGGAAAAAAAAAATGTAATTTTTTTGCAAATGAAATTTGTAATTTAATGTTGCTTGGAAAGGGACTGAGTAAGAAGACATTTTATGACCTTTAAATACTGGTTTATGTAGCAGGCAGGAGGCAGGGAAACCCCAGCTGGAAAATATCCTCAGAAGTGCAGGATTCCAAACTCGTTGAAGTGATGTTGAAGCTTCTTTTAGCTAAGAGCACAGCTGTTTGTGTGGAGAAGGCAATCACTTCTGTATCAATCCATCTGCCTTTCCGAACGAATGTTCTCCACGGACATACTAAATTTGTAACTTCAGCATCCCTGCACTTGGGAGGCTGTGTTTGTTACACTGCTTTTGAACCGTTCCCCTTTCACACACAAATTACAAGGGTAAGTTAAAGACACTTAAATGCAAATTTTGTTTTCTTGTTTCTGCTGAGTGAAGTTGATTTCTTACCATGTTTTCAGTTATTCTCGTTAATCTTAAACTGTGCAAATATACCTAGAAATGGACTGTGGGTGTCTATTAAAATATTGGTCTAATTTTGCAGCATTTACTCAACTCTGTAGGCAGCAATCCACTCAAATTGGGAAGACTGCGTAGGTACCGCCAAGATTGGTTCCAATGTGTTTGGGCAAACTCTTAATATGTTTTATTTTAATTCTAACTTGTAAATTAATTTGGACTAAGTTTTAATGAGATATTTCATCAACTTACAAAATTGGGGAAAAATATTTGAAATAATGCCAAAGTATGTCTACAGCTCTGTTGAAGTTAGAAAGCTTGGCTATTTCTGGTCTTTGAAATCATTAATTCAGTCAATGCATTGTACACTGCATATTGTATACCAAGTATTTTCCAAAGACACCACATCACTTTTAATATTTTAAATATATGCTACAGTTAGTGCTGCATTTTTTTTTCCATTGTGAATTTCACCTGCATTTGAGGATCTTGAATCCCTAGTTTTGCTGCTGTTTCAATGAATCTGCTGAATGATAACACTGAAATAACCCTTACACAAAGATGGAGAGGCAGCCTCATCTCCAGTAACTGTGACGTGCATCGCTGTAGTATTTGCAGGAGAAAAGTGTGCATCAAGGGTGGAATGCAAAGATGCATTAAGACATGAAACTTAAAAGGGGGCAGTTGTACCTACTTAATTGCTTTGCTTAGATTAATGCAATGCCTAAGGAAGTAGTCTCTAAATTAGGAGGTGAGATCTTTCAAAGGAGAGGGGAAAAGACAGGCATAGATCTTTTGGGGAAATTTATGAAGAGGCTGTCAAGAGCCGTGAAGCTGATGCATTGTTTCATGTCTTTGGGAGCGAATTCTCGGTATTCTTCGTGTTGTTGTGGTGAAAAGCAGTCTTCAGTGAGGGGACAATTGGCATTTGAACTCAAAGGTTTCCTCTAGCACAGATGCCTCGCTGAGTGGATCGGTCAAAATGTGTGAGTTGGCTTTACTCTGAAGTGTTCAGCGTAGAAAATACGTACGATTGTAAAGGATGGAGCACAAAAGAGGACAACACTGATGTGGTAGTTAGCTGGTACATTCATTCGTGCAAAAACAAATGAGTTGTGGCAGCTGGAGCAGGGTGCTGGAGAGTGGAAAACAGAACGATGGAGCGAGAGAGAAGGTGCGGTCGTGTGCAGTGGAGGAAGGTGGTGGTGTGTGGTCGGGGCAAGGAGGAAAGAGCTGCTCAACAAGGTGGGTCTGATGCCAGGGCTGTGCTGGATGAGTGGGAGATGGAGAAACGGGCACAAGGCTTTGAAATGGGGTTGGTGGATGGGGTATGGAGCAACGGGGATGCCCAGGTGGGGCCAACTTCTGCACAGCATTTCTGTGATACTTGGCTGCAGTCTGGAGCCTTCAGGGCTGCTTGTAGTGTGGAAGCTCTGCTCCACATTCATTCCCCTGAGCCCCACGGCAGGGATATGTGGCTGACAGCCCCTGCGTCAAGGGAAAGGAGAACGCGGGCTAGCAGCCTTTCGCTGGGGCTGTTAACGTGGGAAGAGCGCTCAAGTTTGCCACTCTTCTGCCCCAAACCCAGTGTTCTCACTGTTCCCCCGGATCTGACACCCCCTCCCCCGATTGCCTGGCTCTGACTCATTCGCTGGTGCTTGTGGAAGCAGAACCGGGGAGCGGTGGCGGGAGGGAGCCTTCAAAGTAGCCGCGGCTGGTCTCGGTTTGACAAGGCGCCCGTGAGCTTCGCCCCTGCAGGGGCGGCGGTGCCGGAGGCAGTGAGGAGCGCGCAGGCGGCCCCGCGCGGCGCCGGCGGGTGGATCCCGCCGCACCTTCAGAAGCGGCGCTGCCAGTCCCCGCCGTTCCGAGAGGCTGAGAGGAGCGCGGGGGCTCCGAGGCTGCCGTCCTGGGGAACTGCTGCAGCAACACTGCGATTGCCCTTTGAACAGCGACAACAAAAATAAAAACCAGGTGGGAGGAAAAAAACCAAACATGAAGACGCTGAAATGCCTCCTGCCGAAAGTGAAGAGCGAACCTCAGCGGCAGTGGCTCTGCTAAAACTTGATCGTGCGGGATTTCAGGAGATAAAGAGCTGCCGGGCGTGTATTTACTGCGGTGGGAACAAGTTGCAGGATGAAATCCAGGCATTAAGGGACCTGTTTTCCACTTCGTTGTTGGTAAAGGAATCTACTGAAATGACTTTGAGGATCTTTAAACTGGCACTATGTGGAGGGAGACTGCAGTAAGTATCGCCTTCCTGGCGAGCACTGGCACGCTGCTGGCCGGGGGGAATGGGCTCGGAGGCACCGGGTGCCGCGCAGGGGTGTCAGCGAGGCCGGCTCGCTGGCTCCATGCTTGGCTCTTAGTTTCTAGTCAGCGCCGAGGACCGGTTAGGGGGTGCCGCTTGCCTTTGCCTGACGCGCCGGCGTCCGACATTTAACTGGGGTTGCTTGGAGAAGTGTCTTTATGCGTATTTACTGGAAACAGTGAATGAAAAATCAAAGCAATCCGAGCTTTTCGTGGAGGGATCTGCTAGTGTGTCCCCCTGGGTTTGTATATGGTAAATTGAGAATGTCTCAGTTCCCTGAGATGGAAAAGAGCTTTATCCCACACCGATTTAGCTGTTTTCCAGATTATGCTTCTTTTGAACCTGTCAAGAAAACTCCTGCTCCGATCATGTGAATGAGTTGGCTTCGAGCTGCGCTTTCCAGGCTGGATGTCTCTTCCCTTAGAGCTCAAACCCGCGCAGTTCTCCTGGAAGCAAAGGGGCAGTTGGGAGCCCAGGGTTTTCCTGACCTGGATAGGCTGAGGGACGTTTCCCGGATGGCTGCAGGCTCTCGGGCTCTGCTGTTAGGAAAGAGCCTGAATTTATTTCTAAGAGAAGGTGGGGGGGAACTTTTGACTCTAGTCACTTTATTTCGGTTCACATGCCACATGAGATTGAAATATTTTTTTTTTCTCCCCTGTCAAATCTGCAACCTAACTAACGGCTTTCCATCGTCTCCTCTTCTCCCCCCCCCCCCCCCCCCCCCCCCCCATTGTCCCGTCCCCACCGTCTCCCCCCTCCCCCGGGTCCAGCCCCCCTTTGCCTGTCTCCCTGTCCGCGTAGCTGCCCTCCTGGGATGCGATGTCGCTCGCAGGCTGCGGCGGGGATCACGCGTGCGGCCAGCGGCGCGGAGGCCGCCTCTGAGCCCGGGCACCGAGAGGCGCGACATGCCCGCGGCCGCGACATGCCCTGCACCAGCACCGGCACCACCAGCACCGGCACCACCGGCACCCGCCGCCGCTCCGACTCCTGAGGCGCTGGGTACGTGGGACGGCGACTTGCGGCCGCCAGGGGGCGCCGTCGCGCCGCCGCTCACCGCGGCAGAGGGAGCTGGGCGCGCTCCCCGGTGCGGTGCTGCTCGTAACGGGGAGCGAGCCGTGCCCGTGGCCGGCGGAGGGGGGTTCTGTGTGCGCTGTGTATCACTGAAGCTACTGTTTCTTGGGGTCTGAAGGAAGCTGAAGCGGCTTCGAGTTTGCGGGCGTTTAGGTTTGTTTATTTCTACCGCTCTGGTGCTGCAGCGGCGGGAATCTGGCCCGCAGGGCAGTGACTTGGGAAGCACAGTGACACTGATTGGAATGGTCTCTCAGGTGCTCATCTCCTTGTCTGCCCTGAAAGGAGGTGGTGATGCTGCAAGCCCTTGTCTTGGTGTGTGCTTCCGCAGCAGATGATTTCGATTGATGGTGGAGATAGGGCTGTCAGGATGAGAGGGGAGATCTGAAAAATGCCACCCCTGATTGGACAGCCCTGCTAGTGTTTTCTGTGTGACGCTTTGCAACAAGCTTGGCTTTACGTGGCACAGGGACTCCCTTCTAGCAACTAGCAGAGAGCCAGTTATGGGGGTGGAAATCCCCCGGGGCGCAGAAACAGAGGGAGATATTGCAGAGCCAGACCTGCTCTCCCTCTTCTCCCTCCTTCAGATCACTTAGTTCAGATCACTTCTGTGGCTCATCTCTCTCCCCATCCTACTCTATATTCAGCCCCCTACAGAGATTCAGTGAAGACATGAAGTAAACCAATGCACTGATGCTCATTTATGGAACACCCTCCCCTTCAACACCGGTGACAACTTTGTTTCTGAGATCAGCAGTTCTGAGATGCTCAAGTGAATGCCACGTAAGAGGAGGGAGAAGAATTAAGATAGAATATTGTGCTTCTGAATTTGTTCCAGAACTGCAGTAGACTGTGCTTGAGCAGCAGCTGTCTAGGAGAGATCTTCAGAAATAAAGCAGCATGGTTCTGGAATGCTGTGAGATGTATGGAGAACATGGACTGGGGTTTCCAGCAAACCTCTGGCTCGATTCTCTCATTTTGAGCTAAAGCACCTCTTCCTGTTAGACTGTGACTAAATTTAAAATAGATGTTCAGAACAAAGGAGAATAGATTTCTGTGTTTTACCTGTTTTAGGATGGCAAAGTTAAAGAGAAGGATGATGATGTCTTTTTTTTAATGATGTCAGTCATTTTAATTTTGTTGGCCATCCAGGAATAATTTTAATGGGTCTTTCCTCTGAACTTGTGCTATAGTCTTTGCTTTGCTTGTGGGAGACCAGTTGTGATACTGTCATTGGCAAGCCAACTTTCTGAGGGAAAATAAGAAGCTTGAATTGAAACTAGGATGAAGAATGCATTATAAAAAGCTGCTGAAGTTTGCATTTGTCCAGAAGCTTTCTGTTTAAAACCTTCATTGGAGAGATACAGTATGTATTTTTTTCCTCTCTGTTTTTCTCATGCAATGTGATCGCTTTTACAGGGGATAAAGCTGGCAAAGATGAAGAAAATTGGCTGTGCTCTCCTGGTACTCCAAGCTCTTCTGGCGCCTTTGGATCTTGTTTGTGGAGCGGAGAAAAGTTATCCCATCCTGAACATTGCAGTGATTCTGGGAAGGACCAAGTATATCACAGAGAGAGATATCAGAGCTCTCTGGACCAGGGAAATGTCAGCAGACCTGACTGTTGATGTCAATGTAGTGACCCTTCTCGTGAACCAGACTGACCCTAAGAGCATCATAACACATGTTTGTGACTTGATGTCAGGCACCAAGATCCATGGAGTGGTTTTTGGAGATGATACTGATCAGGAGGCAGTAGCTCAGATTTTGGATTTTATTTCGTCTCAGACTTCCATTCCAATTCTTGGAATTCATGGCGGGGCCTCCATGATAATGGCGGACAAGGTAGGAAAATTTATTAAAAGCTTTCGCTAGTCTAATGTGCTTCACAGTGTTGCTCTCGTGAATAATCATTATAAGCTGCTTAAAAAGGATGCTTCTAAGTATCTCCCTGTACTTTAAAAAAGGAAAAATATATGGAGCAGTGTCCTCATTCATCACTCGTCAAATATTCTGAAATATTTTGTGGTTCTTGCCTCAAACTCAACTTTCTGTCCATTGTAGAAGCAGTCCTAATGAAATTTTACTCTCCAGCACTCTGAATGCTGGTCAGCTTGGAAGTTTTACTAGCTTATTGTCATATGGCTCTAAAATCAACCTCAAAATAGTATGTCCATAGAATGATTTTAGGGATAAGATATAAAATTATAAGCAGATATTCTGTGGTGCTTATAAGAAATAGCAAGCAGACCTGAATGTATTTGAGGACAATAGTAGTAATAGGATGTCCAGTTAAGCTGGACTTCTGTGATCCACTACAGTCTATAAATTAAGTAGTCTTGCAAACTTGAACCAGCTCTTCTATTCACTGTGTTTATTAAATCAGGTTTTTGCTAACCGGATACTTCTAATTTCCTACTATAGTGCATGAAAATCCACAACGGGGTTGTCCGAACTCTGGAGATAATGACAAATTGCTTTGTTGGAAATCATCTCTTTATGTAATCTGCTGTGAGGTGGTGGGATGACAGAAGTGACTTGTGTACCCAGCTCATGTTCTTCAACACTGTATCCTGTTTTTAAAAATCCTTGCTGGCACCGCAGCATTGATCTTGTGAAGTGATCACTCCTGTTTCTGAAACAGGAACTTAGCACCGCTAAGCTCTCTGGTATGGGCTGTTGCTTGGCTTGAAAGTCCGAGAGGAGCTCTCACCAGGGTGTAAAAGAGGATAGCTGAAGAGGGACTTCAAGTGTGGGAAGTAATTTACTGGTTTTCCAGCACACAAGGCTTTTCAATATTCATGGTAATTTATTTCCTGGTATTTGTAGATTTCTTATTCTTTAGGGTTTTTAATTCATTAAATATTGTTATTCCTTATAAGTTGCTTTTGACTAGTAGAGAGCTTTCTGAATCTGTCTAAAAATGAAGTGGTCCAGACACGTTGATTTGTAACTTGAGGGTGAAGAAGAAGAAGCAGGAAAGATGCAGTGATTAGTTGCAACTGAGGACTCAGCTTTGAACTTCTGAAACTTTTTACCTCTGGGAAAGACTTTTTTTTCCACTGGGATAGGAGATCTGTCTCTCTTTGTACTTTGAATAGTTTTCCTTCAAAACTTATGTCACACAAGTGCTGAATTATAGCAGAGATTCTGTTATAATGGCTTCGACATCTTGATTTATATGGAAAGCTCATTACAGTCAGTGCTACTATCTTAAATGTAATTGCAGTGACCAAGGTACAGAGGCATTTCATGTGCTGTGAAATTACTGTACCCATCTTTATAAAGCTGGCTTTATATATATTTAGGAATTTTGTTTGATTCATGTTTCACTCAACTTTCTATCCCAATATAAGAACATCTGAAGATCTCAGCCGGTGCTGAGTGATGAAACACTGGCAGAAATTCTTAAGGAATTGACTTCGTGCTTGGTAGCAGATGCAGGATGTTACTGATACAGATCTATTTTTTACTTTTATGTAGGAGCCTCTAAAAAATGAAATAGTTTGTATTTTTGTTGTCTCATTAAGTTAATACGATTTTCAATTGTATGCTAATATTGTCATTATTATATCTCCGTCTTTGATTTTAGGGGTTATCACAATTTGCTAATAAAACATTTTCATGCTGAAACTTGACTTCTAAGATTTCCATTTGGGAAATCAAAATTGTTCTTTTGTGTGTTAAGATGAGCTAGGAGAACTGTCTTGAATTGCCTGAAGGAATTGTTTGTTCGTTTAGCTAAAATTGCCATGATTTTTAACTTGGCTCTTGCAGTGTGCAAAAGGAACTGGGTTTGGAACATCACAGTAATGAGACTTGTGTGTGTCACTCAATTAACCATTCATTTAGGAATGAATTCCTGGGAGTTGAAGCTGAAATTCACAGTGCTGTCATAAAGGCAGAGGAGATGAAGTCTGGAGGAGAAAGACTGCAAATTTAAAATCTGTCTTCCAGGATTTTGACTGGAATGCATTAATGTTGGCTAAACGGTCACATTGATCAGGGTTTAAAGTCTTCTGTTTTGTCTCATACATGGAGATGGCAGGATATGCAGTAGATGCCTGGTCCTACTCCTGCTTGTGGATGTAGTTCTCTGACATTCTAATAAGGCCACTTCATTTAGGTCCTTATCGTGTGGATATTTTCCTTCTCTGTGGCATTATGCTGGTACCGTGTTTTAGGTGACTTTTACTTCAAAATGCTACCAAGCACAGCTGACACAACAGCGGCACAACAGTTCAGTGAATTCTGTGCCAGGTAGTAGGTATATGATGCTTAACTGTCCTAACCATGAACTAAACTGAAGGCACAGAAATAAGTGATCTGTAATGTTCTATACTGCTCAAGACTTTACTAGAATGACTCAGAGTAGATAAGAATACCATATTCTCTATGACTAATAAATACTATGTCAATGTGAATCTCCCATGAAGAGCCATCTCTTTAAAAAAGAAAAGGTGGTTCTAGGTTTCTAAATATGAGATATGCCCACTTGGGGAGTATGCAGTGATTAATGCAGGGCATACAGCTTTTGAAGTACTGAGTCCCTGGGCGAACATCTGCTGTGAATGGTGTGTAGTTTCTCCTCTTTTGGCTCAGTTGGTGGTACCTTGCTTCAGCTTGGTTAAAGTTATCTCTTCAGCTGGTGCAGGCAATGTTGCTTGATATAGACTATGAAAATTGACAGGCAACAAAACTGGAATTTTTTCTGAACCCGGCTGATCTGCCGTTGCCTGACATCTGCTGTCAAACATAACCAATAAACCAATGTGACACTTAAGGATGTATGGTACCTACCTGATCCCAGTTGCGCTGTATACCCTTTGGAGAGTGCCATGTGCTCTGCCTCCAGCTGGTTTTATCACCTGCTGTTGGCAGGAACTCTCCTGCCAATAAACTGCTCCTTGGCTTTGGTCCGCAATTCTGCCACAGACTTAGAACATATTCAGATGTGGGCTAGTCTACTGAAACAAGATGAGAATTGTCTGGGGCATTTGTGCCAACCTGCTGTACATCAGCATCCCTTGGAGGATGCTGAAAACAGACTGGCTGTTTATTCATCTTGTATCTGTTGACGTTTGAGGGATCTCAAACCAAACATTACTTAGGAACTGTTTCCTGACTTGAGCATTTGATTTTAAACTTAGTTGTGTTTGTATTGCCACAGGCTATCATTATAATTATAGTATTTGTGATGCTTTTTGAAAACAACATCATGGTTAGTTCTGCGACAAAAGATTTGTTTTCTTCACAAGTGGGGGAAAAGCCCCTATGTATGATAAATACATCCAGGAGTACTTAGCATCTTTGAACCATACTGCTTTAGCATGTTGCAAAATTAAGCCTTTCTTAACTTCTCATTTCCAATCTTTCTGAAATATATACTATGAAGCATTTTATTGTTGTGGAAGTACTGACAGTTATAATGCATAGCCCAACAACGTAAAGGTGAGGGTAATTTTCCAGAAGGGCTATTACAAAGTGATGCTTCTTGAAACAGCGCTGGAAATCTTAGGCAAAATAAATCTTCGCTTTTCCAAAAAAGTACTATATATGGTTAAATTATCATTCTTTGTGTTTCTTTCTGTTGATAGTATTGACAATAAAAACTTTTAATTGTGTATTATAAAATCCCTTTTGCATCTGCAACCACCTTTAGCTTTCCTTTTTTACCCCCCTTCTCCTTCAAAATAGTAAACATAGAATCATAGAGCAGCTGAGGTTAGAAAGGACCTCTGGAGGCTGTTTAACCCAGGCCTAGCTCAGTGGTGAACTAACATTGAAGTCAGATCAGATCATCCAGTCAAGTTTTGAAGGTCTCCATGGATGTAGATACCACAGCCTCCCTGGGCAATCTGTTCCAGTACTTAGCCTTTCAAACTGTGCGGATATTTTCATTACATCTCATTAGAATTTCTCTCTGTTCTGTGACCAGAGGCTCTTGTTCTTTTGCTGTGAGTCTCTGAGTCCAACTCTGTCTCCATCTGCAATGATATCTGTCACTACCTGTCTCTTTTCTGGGGAAAAGGGTTCCCTCAGCCTTTTCCTGCACCTCCTGTGCTCCAGTCCTTTGAACTCACTCAGGTATATTGATGTCTCATTTGGGGGAACCCAAAACTGGGCAGAGGACTGCAGACATGGCCTGATGAGTACTGAGGCGGGGAATGATCCCTTCCGCCAGTGGGTGGCCGCACTCTCGCTGAGGCTGCCCGGTTCGGCTCTGTCACCGGAAGGGTGCACTGCTGGCTCACGTTCAACTCCTCTGCCGGCCCCCCGCATCCTGCAGTGCTGCTGGGGCAGTTATTAAGACATCTAACTGTGAATCATAGTGAGCGAAGCGGTGCTTTTAAATCCTGTTCTCTTTGCGGTGTGTTTCACTGAAATCCTTGCAGGTGTTCGCTTTACCTGTCATTTTCAGCTCATTACAGACGTTGCTGCAATTGCTCTGTTTTTCCTTATTCCTGAGATACAAAACCCACATACTGCACGTGTGCAAACCAGCATGCTAAGCCCATCCTTGTAACTATGATCAGAGCACACACACAGGCTCCTGGCTCTGGTACTGAGAATTTCAGCTCCCTTATCCACGTACAACTTTGTACGCTGCTCTTAAGGTTCCAGTATGTGTCTTACAACTTCCTTGCCACGTATCCTCATAGTGCAGTGATCATATAAAATAAAAAAAACCCCAGAAGCCACACCAGATTTGCACCGTGCATAAGTGTGCTTCAGTTCTTATGCTTTAAAAATTGTTATGATGAATGGGGTGGTGTTGAGTTTGTTTTTTGTTGTAGAATTTTTTCTGGAGATCATATTCAATGCAGTGTGTGCATCAATTTGCATGTCTTACGTATGCATTCTGTAGATTTCTGTCCAGCTCACCTAACTGTCTTTTAAAAGCAGTCCTGTATTTATATAGAAAATCTGAAATTTAGTAAATTTTCAATCCTGCCCTTATTGGTAACTGGTATTAGCATGTGTGTAGCACTATACTCCTGACCATGACAATAACTTTGGCTTTGGTTACTACTGCAAAAGACTGGAAGGTTGAACTGTAGTTTAATAAATGCTTTAGTGCAAAAATACCTGTATTCATGTAACTGGTGTTTCAGGTCTAGACAGAGGGGCTTTCACTGTTCTGTTGCATACAATACTTCCAGCTTCAGCCTCTTTTAAAGAAGCAGTTGAATTTTACTTTCTTTCTAGCTGTACTAATGCTGCTGTGGGAAGTGTAACTTTTCTCCTTTTTATTTTGAACTGCAACAAAAATATAACATTGACCTCCTCTTGCAAATCTGTGTTTACTTGACCATATCTATGCGAGTCAATCTATATGTACTTTTTAAAAATAAAGTTGTGTTGCACATCTGTGGAGATTTTTAGAGCTAGGCTTGTAATCTGTGGGTGCTCCTCTTATGCACACATGCCATAGTCAGGGTTATGAAATGGCTAAAAACATGCTGAAATCTGTCTTACTGAGGTGAATGAAGTGAGTGAATACAGTATCTTGTTCTTTTCTTCAACAGGAGCCAGTGCTCTGGAAGTGTGAGGTGGTTTACACTGCTGTTCTTGTACTGTCCTCACTATGAGAAAGTAAAGCTTTAACAGGGAGAGCTGCAGCGTTTGCTGCTTTGAACTGTGCCTCAGAACTCAGAGGAGCATTATATTAACGACGTGAGCCTTGCTTTCTTGCTCTCTCTCCCCACTCTCTCTTTTCTTTATTAAAGGATTTTCCTAGCTATTTCTGAGATGATTATATTATTCCTCATTCTCTTGTCCACACAAAAGTTGCCCTCTTAATTTATCAAAGGAAAACATGGAGAGTTTTCTGAAACACTGTGAGAGTAGACTTGAACTGTCACTCTTGTGGAGTTGAAGGGAAGGATATTTGGGTTAATTTTCCCAAGTAGAAGGAAGACAGTTTTGAAGAGATTGCAAATTTCTGTAGCTAATAAGCAGACAGTAGGAAATTAAAATCTGCTAGAGTCTGATTTTTGATGTAGCTCAGGTGTGGGTAAGTTACTGGTTATTTTAGCTTGCTCCAGTTGACACAGTTGCAGCTGAGCCTGGGGTGCAGTGGCATCCTATTAACCACTCTTATTTAGGAGAGAGGAGTGTTTGGCTTCACTTGGGTGCAGTCTTTTGTTGTAAGAGCAACATACTTTCATCTCAAAGGTACCATTTTCTTTCTCTTTAAACTGTTCTTATAGTTCTTGAAACTAGAAATCCATAAGTGCCTTTGTTTTGAGCAATAACATTTTAAAACTGCTAATAAGTCAGTGTTGTAGAACATCCATGCAATCTCTCCAAACTATTGCCTACCTATAGGTAATTATAACGCAGGAGGCTCCTGAGCTGTAGAAGTAGGACACCAGACCTTCAGAATAATTTTCTGCTTGCAGATATTCCTGGTAGCTTTGGAATTTTTTCCCCCAGGACATTCTCAAATATAAAATCCAAAATTACTCACTTTAAGCTACAAAATAATAATAGACTATGATAAAGCACATAAGACATTTCTGGTGGTTAGACTATATCTAGAGAATATACCTGAAAATATTAATCCTAAAAAAATCATGTGGTAAATGGAAGGGCCTTGATATCTTGTAAAACCCATTTTTCATGTTTCATCTATTATTTTTGAGACTATGCTTAGATTATTGGAATAGACAGTTTAATAGTGTGTTTTATTTGTCACTTATTTGAATTAAGAATTTAATTTGAAGAATTTCTTCACAATTTTTTGGACTTGCTTGGAAGATGTCTGGGGTAGATCTGCCTACATCAGTGATGCTACAAAGAGCTTTGTATAGATGAACAGAGAAACTTCACAGTTCACAACTCTATTTGTTAGAAATCTGTGGTCATCTGGCCTAGCTTTGCATGTACTCTTCTCCCCCTCTTCCCTCCTCCCCTTTCCTCTTCCTCCCCTCTTTCCTGGAGCTATGAAGTTGTGTGGATTTTACTGAGGGAGGCCAGCCTGGATTGTCTCCACACCATCTGTCACCATATTGTTTGTTTAAATCCTTGAGATATTTTCTTCTGTACCTCATGGAAATAAATAAAACTGTAGCAGCATCATTGGCTATTTATATTAGATTTAGACTTAATGTCCTTAGGAGAAAAACTCTGTGCTTGCAATTGAGTGCATAAGCTAGAAGCACAGTTTGTAAAACTGGACGTGGTTTAATTTTCTTGATGCAGAGCTCCAGGTATTCTGCATGTTCACCCTCCAGGCAAGAGCCCCTCTGGCTTCTTAAGTTAGAGACCTAGCTGCAGAGGGGGCAGTCTCATGGTCCCGGAGAGGCAGTGCTGTTCATGGATTACACTTGGGTCTCCCCATTGTTCCTAGGAAAAGGTTTTGTGCTCTTGTGTAAATGCATAGCAGCTAGCAAGCGTTTTTTCCCAAGTATTTGCAGTCAAAGGAGCTGTGCTAGAAGGCCCATGGTGATGTATCTTCCTCTATCCTGAAACTTGATATATTGGGTCAGGAAAAAGTTGGGACTCAGGCTCTGTGTGAAACCAGAAATCAAAATAAAATTGGTTAGAAGGGGGGATATTTCAGAGGAAAATTTAAGTATGTAGAAGAAATGAAGCATAAAAGCTGAACAACCACCAGGAAAAGAGGCTTGTTTCCTGCTATACAAATATGATATTCCCAGCTGCAGATCAAGGTTACGTGGTGTCCAGCAGCTGTAAGTTTGTGCTATGCGGTTAACATTGCTTTGCTTTTCCCAACAGCAATTTCCCCTGTACTTTCTACGTGCATGAAGCTTAAGATTTCAAAAAGCCTGAGTGTTTGGAAGGAAAAGGAGGTCCCAGATGTACAAGTTATCGCTTGTTTGGGGAAGATCAAATTTCCTCTGGAGAAATGTTGGTGCCTTCTGGGACTCAGGCATGAGAGGTCCATTGCTGCCTACTGGGATGGGCTGAGGAGTACACTGGGTTCCCAGATCAACCTTTGAGGTTGCTTTAAATCTCTTGAAAAAGCAAAGTTTCTAGTCCAAGTTTGTGACTAAGGTTTTGTTTGAATACAGACTCTTTAAGCTTCTCATGCAGATAAATCATAAATGTATATATTTAGACAGCTTGTATGGTCCATTCCTACTCCCTTCAGCTCCTCAACAGCCTCAGAGACTGAACTAGTACTGACCCGGGAAATCCAGCAACATATCTGAAGTCCTAAACTTCTAGACCATGGTCAACAGTGAAACATCTCCATTTGATTGTACATTCATAGAACAGAGAATGCTTAGCAAGTTTAACCTGTATTTGGTCGGGGCAAATTCAAAGCAAAAGTGCAGTCTCTTCTGGCTGTAATGCACTAAAAAGCACATTGGAGGGCTGTGGATGATATGAAGACACTAATATTCTGTATCCAGCTCCAAAATTACTTTGTTTCTTTTGGAAATAATCTTTTGTTTCATATTTAGGCATGATCAGATCTGAGAAAGCTAGGTCTGTTTTTTTGGTATACATACAGGTTCTTCTACCTGCTTTCTTCCAGATTCCCTTGCTGAAGGTGAAGAGGAATGGTGAGAGCATAAAAGGTTGTCATCTTCATGCTTTTAATATCTTTCTTCAAGTACATTGCTTTTCCTGCTCTTCAGGATGGAGCCTGCAAGTAGTAGTGGTTTGGTGTGTTGAATTGGCTGACAGTAGTGTAACTTCTCAGTAGGGTCGCATACACCTGTCTTTGAATAGCTTGGATAAAGTAGATTTTTTTCAGGTTGAGACCATACATCTTTCAGTTTTAAAATTATGTATCCCTTAATCTAAGTTTTCAGTAAGCTCTCTTGGGGAGGTGCTTCACTACCAGATGAGTCTTTGGTCAGTGTTTTAGGCTTTCTATCTCCATCATAGATTTGGGAAAGTAATTTCCTTTTAGGCTTTTAATGAAGGTAGGCTGGACTGTTTCCTTGTCACAAGTTACCTGCTGCAGCAAGGCTGAGAACACCAATGCTGGTCTCGCTCCATGGCCTCTGCGCGGTTTATACCACTGTTTATAGCCTATCTTTTGTGCATTTTAGAGCAAGATATTTCTATAAACCTGTTTCATCCAAGGGATTGCTAGGTCGGCAGCTGCTTATCTTTTCCTTTTGTTTCCTTTTCTTTCTTGACAGTGTTTGTCCTTTTTTTTAGTGTCCTAACTTTTGATTCAAGTTTTCTGGCTGTAGTTTTGTTGGTAGAAAGTTTTGTCTATTTCTGCTCTCCATGTGACTAGAATTAACAACAGGACTGCTTTGTTTTCACTGCATTGATTTTTGTGGCTGGTGGAAACAGTCTGCCTATGTAGAACCACTATGAAAGAGAAAAGAGCAGGGATTTTATAGCCACCTTTCAGCTCAACACAATTTACTATACAATTAGGAAAGACAGTTATAATTGAATAAACAGAAAGTAGAATTAAGGTAATGTGTTCTAAGAGCATGACATTCCTGTAATGAGTTGCTTTTAGGAGTTAGAGAAACATATAACTACCAAACAAATTGCATGTTATTTTTTGTGTGTGCGGCTAATTAAGAGTTCTGGGTAAATTGTGTTGGCAGAAGCATCAGAGCTGTATGAGATACCTAACTGGGACGAGATAAGGCTTGTGAATTCATCATAAGAAAACAGATGCAAAAAGTCTGGAAAGTGTCTGTATTCTAGTCAAGTACTGTTTAGGATGGTCCGGTTTATTTTTAATAGTCTCATTATCTTTGTAGTAAATAAGGTAACCCTGTCCTCTCCTTTCTCTGTCTGCATTTTAACTATCATCTGCAAAAAGGCTGAAATTTTCTCTTGTGGAATCTGGTTTCTGGTGAAAGATGATGTGGATGACTCCATCACTTAGCATGCAAAATGTTAGGCTTTATCACTGAACTGTGTAACAGCAAAGTGGTACAGAAGTTGTAAAACGAAACATTTGCTTCCTTCACTTGCTCTTGCACTGGGTCTATCTTATCCAGTCCATTCTGTATGCAAATATCCGTCCACCAAACAGCTGCTTCCAGACACTCTCCTGTTATGCTGCCTTCATCTGCAATCCCATCTATTTGCTGTTCTACTTTATACTTGGCTGCCACCCTAGTGTTAGAGTTAGGGTGGGTTGTTTTTTTTTTTTTTCCCAATTTATTGCCTTGGTTCACTCTCAGCAGAAGCAAGGTTGCCTAGGAGAGAATATACCTCTTAGCTTAAAACTACATATCCCTTAATGTTAGGAGTACTGGGACTCTTTCAGTGTACACAGAGCACAGATGATATTTGTGCTAAAATAAGGTTAATTGGAGCAAGTAAAAATTCTCTGGAGTCCCAAGAAGAAAGTAAAAACTGTTATGACTTTAAGCCAAGCATGTTTATATTTATCAAGCAGAAAATGGAGAAAGGATGAGAAACCAAACCAGGTGAGCCAGGGTGATGGTGGTGGAGAGCTGAGGTGATGATAAACCAGCAATAGAAATTACCAATGAAATTGGTCTGTTTGCGAAGAAAGGAGTATGAGAAAACCAAAAGTACTCAAAACTGAACCGTTTCTATCTCTCTGTCACTTCACAGTTCCTGGCCTTGGGATTTTGGGCAATTCTCCTATCCTGAGTGATTCCTTGTGCATTCAGTGACCAGCTTTACATACTCCTACAAGGGGACATTTGCTTTTCCTGATGCAATGTGGGGAGTCTGGGCTGTGGTTAAGTATCAGGAGTTGATGTATTGGAGTCTGCATGTTTCTCCTCTGATGTGATTTAGAATTTCTCTAGTGCTTTTATTTTTGCCTTTAGTATAACCTCTGGGACAGGATCAGTCTATAGACTTATTTTTAGTTTATAGACTTATTTTCCTCTGCACTTGGCTGGCTACTGTGTCCATCACTGATTTCTTTCTATGTAAACATCCACTCTACAGAGAATAAAAAGATTTTTTTTTTAAATAATTGTGTTATTTATAATAACAGATGTACTTTTTTCTATGTACGTATGTTCACTCTTTTCAGGTGCTTTGTGGGAGTGTCTATTACCTTGGATTTTTAGGAACTGGCATTTGAAAAAAAATATATATGATTCCCATTTATAATTGATTTTCAATTCAATTAATCTGAATTTCATATTTCCTATTAGGGCCTTCAGAATACTTGGGGACGGGACAGACTGACAGTTAAAATATATGACAATAAATAGCTTTCCACAGTGTTAGGTGGCTTGCTGATTCTGCAGTCTCCCCTGTGTAATGTGCTTTGCTGTTGCTTTAAAATGTTATTCTGAGACTCTTGTTTACTGGCACTTACTTGTATTGTGTGCACAGAACAAAGTTATGAATAGTGAGGTGCATAAATGCTGATGTCATCTAAATGCCTGGTTGTATTGTGGTTGAAAATGAGCAATGTCTTCAGAGAACAGAGCACAGGCAGGTGTCAGATAAGATAGTTTCAGGCCTTTGCAGGGTAAGCACACTTGCAGAAGGAAAAACACAAGTTTACATGATTTCCATCCCTCCCCTCCTCAGGTTGGCTAAAGCCAACAAATGAACTTCATGGCTGTTTCCAGGTAGACCCATCCTGTCATTTTCCCAGTCTTAACATTTTTAAAAGTCATGTCACATGCTTTCCTTTTCTAACCTTTTCCAGAATACAGGCTTCTAGCTACAATTGCTTTTACTTTTCTGTTGTTCTTTACTATCCATCACCATTTTATAGAGTAAGAGTTACTGGAATATTTCCAATGGTCAGTGAATAAGTGAAATGATACTAAATAGCTGACTTAGGAGTAAATAATAAAACATCTTCACATTTAAAAATAGCTTGCTTGGTAGCTTCTTACTATATACAAGTATTTTTAGATTCTATATTTCTCATTAAAACACATCCCATGGTCTCTGAACTAAAATTTAAATGAACGTGGGAAGTGTGTATGGGAGCCAGCTCTCACCTGCAGTGTGTGCCTTTAATGACCATTGAAAACCTTGCCAACCTCTCTGTGCTTGCTTAAGTTGTTTTTTTAACTTTTTTTTTCCTTGTATGAGGTGACTGTTGAGTTGTTTCCTGATGTACCTTCTTCACAATACGAGGCAGAGATCTTGAACTAGTGTTATTTCATCCAATAATAAAATGTAGTGGTCCAGCTCCGTAATCCTTATTCCAATGTAAATCCTATTGATTGGTTAAGCTGCAGTGGACACCTCAGGGGACACTGCCTGAAAGCACGAGAAAACTTAAGCCAAGATAAGAATGAACTTTGCTCATTTCCCACCATCTACTGCTTTTTTTTAACTATCTGATCAGTAAGTTATAGGCATGCAAAATCTTAGTTTTAAATAACTTATGCAGAAAACAATTCTCTAGTTCATCAAAGGCATTTCTAAATGCCAAGAAGCATACTTCTACTAGAAAGAGATAGCTTTCATGTCATGTATGAGTCCCACATGGAAAGCAAAAATCCTGCTTGTAGGATCCTGGCTGCGGCATGATTGATTTTATTGTGAAGTAAAGGACTAGGCGAAAGTGCAAAGTTAGCAGGTACTTTAAATATTTAGTCCTACTTAAATGCTTTTCCTGAAGATTTGAATGCTGCCATGTAAAGAGAAGATGGACCTTTTTTTGCCTTTCTAATAAGGGGCTTAGTATGTTCTTTATATAAAAGGCATAAAGAGGCAGACAGAGCCTCTTAATATCTGAGGTGGAAAGTCCAAGCAACACATTAGGCTTAAGGCATACTCTGCTTAGAAAAGCAGCCTCTAGTTAAAGAAATGAGTCAGTATGTTAAAGGCTGTAATAGTACTGGGGGTGCTCTCTTTCAGACCACTTACTGGACTGCTGGTGAAATATCTTGTTGATGTGCTACCTGAGTTTTACTGAAGTTTAACCTGATATTCTATTTAAACTTTATTTTGGTAATTGGATTTTTTTGGTAATTAGATTTTTTGGGTCACTTTAAGGTTTATTTGCATGTCTGACCCAGTTAAAAACTGTTACTAAAACAGCTTTTCTGATTTGGCTCAGATGGTGGTATATTTTCCTTCTTAACAAGCATTCTAGTGTTGTATTAAAAAAAAAAAAAAATCCCCTCCCTTAGCTTCTTCTAAAATCAAGTATGTATTATAATAAGTGTGACTCCCTATTGAGCTGGCTTAATCATTTGTTTTTCTGTCTGCAGAGAGCCAGTTCCCAAAGTAACTTCAAAGAGCCTTGCCTGAGTAAAAGCTTCCAGCTTTGGAGCAACAAAGATTACAGAAGTATGCTTATGCAATACCTCGAAACCCCTGGCTGTCTTGGCATGGAGGCTACAGCTGAATATTTGCCTCTGTCATTCTGTTTCTATAGACCTTAAGTGTTTGTAACTGGAAGTTTTACTGCTACTTTGCTTTTGCCTCCCACAGGAACTGTGCACAGTGTGATGTGTTACACAAGTGTGCAGACATGGCATTTGTAGGCTCAAGGGAAGCACTGGCTTTCTGGGTCTTGAGGTGATCTCTTCATCACAGGCTTGAAATAATTGTCTATAGACAAGTCTGAAGACTTGCAGCAGCAAATACAGACTATTTGTTATATTTTTGATTTAATCCAGCCTGATCTGTGCAGACTTTAATCAAATGAAGAAGCTTCAAGTGAAATTGCTCCTGGGGGAGTGGTATCTTCCCTTCTTCATTTTTAAAATTTTCCATGTTGACATGTGTAATCTCTCAGCTTACTAAAAATAAAAACATTCCCCTGCCCAATACAGATAAATAGATGTGAGATAAATATTTTATATCTAATGGGTATGTCATGTTTTTGAGTACAGTAACAAATACCAAGTAGTTAAAATTGCCACTTGGGTGTTTGAGAGAATCTGCTTCATAAAATTGCAATATAAGTAATTGTCTTTATTTCTGTGGTCTTCCTAACTGGAAGTTAGTTAGTTAGTGCCTTATTCATGGCATTCCAGTCCAGTGGTTGTTGTTGTTATTTTGGAGAAATGCTGGTTTTTTTTTTTTGTTTTCGTTGTTTTTGTTTTTTGACATAATTCCTATCTGAAAATCAATGTGTCTGGGGTTTGTCCCAAATCAATTTCCTGTGGATAGAAGGTCTATGAGTTTGGTCTCAGTACACTGACCCTTCTGGGTTATAATATATGTCAGTAAAAATGCACTACTTTGATTTTAACTGAAGCCATTTCAGATCTTACATTTTTTGGTTTAATCGAAGCCCTACCACAAGCAACTCTAATTCTGGCATAGTATTTCAATTGCACAGACTTTCATTTCTGACTAAGGATTGGAAGGATTAACCTAGATTTTAGCAGTTCTCTCCATGACCGGGTGGATAGGATTAAAATCTCTGTGCTGCTCATTGTGGCTGTTTATTCCAGTTTTTGAGTATCAGTTATGTCTGTTGACTGCAACTGGAAAGATTCTGAGAATAAGAGTACAGCTAAAGGACAGTATGTTGAATTCACTGTTTTGCATTGTATTTCAATTTAAAAAAGCCCACCATGCTTAGCCTATTTATAGGACCACAATATATAGTCTAGCATATTCTAGATTAGTTTTGCAATTTTAAGTATTAATAAATTTATCTGCTTTGAGACATTTTAAAAACAGATATTTCAGAAGAAACTAAAGGGTTAAATCAAGAACGGCATTAAGTTTAATAGGACTATATGGTAACATCTTGCAAAGAACTGGTTGCATGCAACAAACCTTTCTGGGCCAGAAGCTGGCAGGGTGTTCCTTTGTTGTTTCAGTTGGTGTTGCTGTTAGAAATAGAGACAATTTCACTCCACTGTGCAGGAAATGAGGGAACTTCTGGAATATTGTCTGCAATTAGTCTCTCACATTCTAAAAGGCCCTGGCTAATCTTGTAATGGGTTTAGAAATCAGTTGCTTCAGTGACTGGGGAATGGAAAATCTCACCTGCAGGAGAAGAGGTGAGCTGATTTTGTTTAATCTCGTAAAAATGAGCCTGGGAGGGGAATATGGTAGCTGGATACAGGATGGGGAAAAGCTGATTAGACAACATAAAATTAGTTGATAGGAGTTCAGAAACTAAGGCGGGCATCATTTGGTGGGAAATTGAAAGTAGTGAATAGTATTTAGAAGGAAAATTAAGAAGTCCAGGAATGTCAAGAAGCCATCTAGTGTTATAATGGAAACTGGGCAATGAATGAAGAAGGATGAGGACTTGCAGTATGAAGTTCTTTCTAATTCTACATTCTTCTTTACATTTATAAAAGCTTGAGGTAACCATGTGATACCATAATAAGATTGTCTCCAAATTGTCTCCTAGACAGGCTTACATACATGCTAGATCTGGTAAAGATGAAGTGGGATGAGTAGAATCCTGATGTGCAGCTGGTCAGAACATCAAGGACTCTGCTTATCAGACTTGGAAAGACTGACTGGCCTTGGGATCCTTGTAGAAATATAGTAAACTATGTTCGAAGAATTTCTAAAGCCTTAGCTCCTTGAAAAGGATATACTTTTTATTTCCTGGGGAAATGTTAATTTTACATCTTTATTTTAAGTAGGAGGATGTATGAGTATTCTTTGGGTATTTCTGCCTTTTTGTATTTTATTATCTTGTGCCTCAGGCAGCAGCAGAATTCTCAAGAGAGATGTGATGAAGACATTCAACTTAGAAAAACGGTGCTGTTTGCCACATGTCACCCTGTTGTATTAGGGGAAAGAGAAGCTGCTAACAGCCGTGGTGCTGCATGGTTAGAAGGTTACAGTATTAGTTAATGGTGAAGGCCTTGTGAGTTCTGTGGTCTGGTCCCCCCGTAATCTGCGTGTGCTGAGGTCTGCATGTCAGATGTGCTGTGCAAAGGTTTACATTACCTAAATTTGTGGGCAGGCTGGGTTGCAGTTGCAGCTGGATACCCAAAGTGCTACAGTTTTTAATGGCTGTGCTGGACATTTCTTGCCATTCTGTAGATTGAAGACAGAAGTGAGACAAGCACAAAAAAAATCTGATGTTTTTCTTGATGGCAACGTGTACATAATTACATAAAAATCAGATGCCCATTGGTGTTTTCTTCCAGTAGCTGAGTGGTCTTGGTTTTCTTTGGAAAACCAAGCCATTAGTACTCCGTTTTCATGAAAGTGTTTCACAGGATGTTTTAAAATTTGCTCTATTTGGTTTCTGTGTTGAATAGGCATGTAGAAGCCAATCATAAACTGTTTGTGTTTTTCATGTTCTTGCAGATTGCCAGGTTTAACAGGTTTCTCACTCCTATCCAGTTGCTTCTGCCTGTTACCAGTTAGTGTGTTAATTTATTCCAAAGATCTTAATTCTGTGATCTCCAAATACCAAAAAGAAAGATTTAAAACCTCTTAATGCTCAAATAAGTGTTTTCAGGTTCAAGTCTGTGGTGGTATTTCTGCTCTATAAATCATCTGGAGTTCTAGACCAACCAGCTGCCTTTGGCACTGAGAATTAACTTGCTGAACATGCTGACTCTCATTCGGAAGTTTGGTTCATAGAGCAAAATCCATTAGTTTTTTCTTGTGCCCCGGAGAAACAGTTTCTAGTGAATGCCATGACATGCAGGGGATATGTCATGTGCCATGAGATTCGGTCATAGTGAATATGGAGAGGTAGTGATAGTGTGATTATTGTAAGGAACCAGGTCAAGGAAGTAGAAATTGCAGTGTTAAGTACAATGACTTTGTTGTTGTTGTTTTAGTGAGGGAGAAAAGCTGATGGAATGGTGTCTGAAGAGATGTAGAAGTGTGTTTCTTCATATTTGGGGAAAGATATTTTTTAAAAAATTCTAGGTAAGTGTACAGATTAGCATTTTTGGGGATTTTAGGCACATTGTCATTTCATTTCAGGGTCCTGGTCCCAGTCCCTTGTCTGGCCACACTGTTGATGTTACTTCACTTCTGAGTTTGTACCTGGAGCAAACTATTTCCCTCCTGGTGGAAACCTGAACGTGAAAGATAGGATAGGTTGCTCTAGGGTGTGTTCCTTGCGGGTGATGTGTGTGTAGCAGATCTGCTCCCACAGGCACGAAGGGGAGCATGGCCCTGGACCGGGAGGCCAGCATTTGCCTGGTGGCTCAAGAGCAGCAGTAACACAGATGGTGCCACTTCTAGCTGTGGCTGACTTAAGCTGTGGGAATGAGTTTCAAAGACTCAGTGAGACAGAGAGTGAGACCTAGAGATATTGATAAACATCCTTTTAAACTTTGAAAATCTCTCCTGGCTGTTTTCCCATGGCTACTAGCTGTGTTCCTCAGCTGTCCTGAGGAACTGACGATTTCAGGAGTCTGCTCACAGAGCTTGCATGCTCTTCAGCTGTGAAAGGTTCCTCAGAGACAACATAATTCATCTGACCTTGTTGAACAATTGGAAATGAGTGTTTCTATCACTGAGAATTTGATGTTGTTATTGGATAGCTCTTAAAGGCTACAGAAGCTAATGCATTCCAGAATCCATTTTTTTTTTTTTTCAGATTCAGGCTGGGTAAGAATGTACTCTTAGTACTGAGAGGGGCTCTGCTTCAAGTGCAGGACATGATACATATACAGCAAAACATTAGCAAAGGAAGACTGTAAAAACCTTAGTAATTTGTTTGTTATTAGTTTATTTTTTTGCCATTTTGTATGGCTGTGTGTAAAGAACTGAAATGGTGTCCTTACCATTGTGGACACCTTGCCAATGGGTGTCCTTTCTGTTCCGTGGAATGGAATATTCTTCCTAAAATAATGAAACGGCCAAAGTCTGTACTAATAATTTACTGTGGCTGGAGAGGA
Organism: Bucorvus abyssinicus; assembly: GCA_009769605.1. Lineage (NCBI taxonomy): Eukaryota > Metazoa > Chordata > Aves > Bucerotiformes > Bucorvidae > Bucorvus > Bucorvus abyssinicus. The sequence continues at coordinate 6,082,655 of CM020044.1, read as the reverse complement.
AGGTTAAAGTGATGTGCTGATGAATGCTGCATATGGTCTGCAGCACAGGAGTAATACTGTTTATAATTTTTTTTTTCTTTTTAACAAAAAAGTCTGAACAACGAATTAGATGAAATTCTGTTTCAACGTGACCAAACCTGTTTCTTCCCTGAAGCAATTCAGACTTCTTCCAGACTTCATTAATACTGGAATTAGCATGATCTGTTTACCTCTTACAGTTGTTTCATTTTCAGGGACCTCCAGAAGCCAATTATTTAGTGAAAAAGTACTTACTAATGAAAATAATTTGGCTATGTGGAAAGAAAAGGCCAGTGCAGGTGTGAAAAAAGTGGTTCAGAAAGTTTAAGGCAGTCGTAGCTGTGCTTTAGGGAGAGAAGAGAAAAATCAGAGCAGCATCCTTGGTTTTAGTCTTGTTTTGTTGTTTATGTGATGACCCTTTCTTTCTTGGAGCGGGAGGGAGGTAAAAAGAAGGATACATCTCAGTTTGAAAAAGAAAACAGATGTGAGCTCTATTTGTTTGTACTCGTGTCATTATGAAGTGCTGGGAAGAAAAAATTCCTTGTCCAGACACAAGTTCATGGATTTCCTTTGAAGTACATGGCTTAATCTCTGAGTTAGCGAACTTGCTATCACTTAGCATTTCCATTTACACTGACTTACCTAACAGAAGAGAGCATGTGCAGAGTCATGAAACAAAGCTATGTTACCAGCAGAGCCAAAACTCCTAGAACTGTCTCCACGTACCCCAACAAAGGTAGTACCTCTGAGCACCCAGGGCTTCGTCCCCTGTCTCTACAGGGTGGTTGGCATCTCACTGCTTGGGACGCTTTTGTTATAATAGTTCTACCTCCCCACAAAAGCATCTGCTTCATGAACTTGAGCCCACATGTGATGTTCTTCATAACTGTAGTTCTAATGGCATGGTAACAATTATTTGTGTACTGTTGTAGTTCCCCTGATTCTTACAAATGTGCTATTGGGAATGCTTTCACTGTTTTGGGTTTATTCTTTTCCTCTGATTGTTTCCTTTTTCAATTGAAGTTTAGGTTTTTGATTTTGAGAGGACCACCGTCTGCTTTCAGCTTTATGTTCTTTGTATCAGTTATACCTTGATTCCCCTATTCCTCCCCCGTGCTGCCACTGTCTGTATTCTAGACCTATTTCTGCTGCAGATACACAGAGAGCTTTGGGAAGTTATTTTGAGTTTAAGTTGTCTTTTACATTCCTCTGCTCCTTTGCTGCATCTGATCTAGTCTGACTGGCACACAGAAGCCCTTGGGGCCTCAGCTGCGTTGCCTGTGGTCTGCCTCTGCTAAAATTGAGAGTTGGCCTCCTGCCTCAGTTTTGTTGGAAATGCCTTGGAATGGCAGCTGTGCTTTGTTTGCTGTTTTGGAGAGAAGATTTGCACAATTCACTGCTTGCTTTTTCCAAAGTGAAGATCAACATGCTGCAAGGAGACCAAAACAGTAAGAAATGTCTTGCAAATTAGCAAGTGAATGGTCTAGTTTCTTTCATTCAATGGCACTTCTGGAAAAAAACCCAACAAACAAACCCAAACCACAAAACCACCCCATGTGTTCATAGTTTCTAATTTTAGATGAAGTAAAACAGGCAATCAAAATCAGACCCTGATTTTCAAACTTGTACCTAAGTGCCCAAACAGACATGCAGGAAAATTGGTAATCCTCAGAGGACTTAAGTCCTGTGATACAAAGGCAGATACTGGTGAGTAAATACTTGTTGCTCACATATGAACAACTGATACATGAGTTGCCTTCTGTGATGTCTTCTTCTGTTGATGTATTTATTTTCTGTTGCTTTTCTCTATGAGGTGATTAACTAGTCCTGGTAAGTGATAAATTTGCTCAAAAAGTGCTGCCAATGAAGAGGTTTTTCTGTGAAGAGGTAGGAATTTGAAAGGTTGCAGGTGTGACTCCTGGAGAAGGGTATGTGGGTCAGATTTCTTCACTCATGTAGGTACCAAGAGCTCTGATGTTCAGGCTGGCACTTTGTCTGAGGGATGGTCGATCTGTTTTCCCAAACTTCTGCTGTGGTTTGGGAATAGCAGCAATTTTTGCTTTGTTATTTCAGACTTGGACTGTTGAGAACCGTGCTGCACTATTAGCTTCTCCCATGTACTCTCTGCTCATAGACATTTTCTGTGTATATTTGTAATATTTCAGAAGCAGCAGATTATTAGCAGACGCACAGATTTGGAAGAATTGACTAGCCAAGGCAGTATGACAGCAGAGGATCTTATTACTCATGCTGTCAGAAAAGTAGTTTCTGCAAATTAGGCTTTGTGGGGGGTGGGTGGGGAAAGGAGGCGGGAATCAATAACCCAACATAGTTTCCCACTCTGGCACTTACTGGTCTAACTCTTCTCATGTTCTCCAAGCTAGTTCAGTGAGCACAGTCTCTTCTTGACCCCACCAGGTATATGAAAATCTGTGGTTTTCTCTGGCATTTAGAATACCTGCCATGTTGATTAAAATCGTACTAATCTGTTTGCCTTTGGCATCTGCCTTCATGAAGTTGAGTGATGAATGAAGAACTGCCTGCTACTGTGTTGTGATTTAACCCCAGCTGGCACCTAAGCCCCAGGCAGCTGCTCTCTCACTCCCCCCACGGTGGGATAGGGAAGGCAATTGGAAGAGTAAAAGTGAGAAAACTGGAGGGTTGCGATACAGTTTAACAGGTGAAGCAAAAGCTGTGCAGGCAAGCAAAGCAAAACAGGCAATTCATTCACCACTGCCTGTTGTCAGGCAGGTGTTCAGCCATCTCCAGGAAAGCCGGGCTCCATCATATGTAATGGTTCCTTGGGAAAGACAAATGCCATAACTCCAAACATCTCCTTGCCTCCTCCTCCTTCCCCCAGCTTTGTACGCTGAGCATGGCACCATATGGTCTGGAATATCCCCTTGGGAGGGGACGCAGCCAGTGTCCAACCTCTGTGCACCCCCTGCCTACTCGCTGTTGGGGTGAGGAGCAGAACAGACCTTGACGCTGTATAAGCACCACTTGGCAGTAACTAAAACATCTCTGTGTTATCAACAGTGTTTTCAGCACAGATCCAAAACAGAGCCCCCTACCAGCTACTGTGAAGAAAATTAACTCTACCCCACCCAAAACCAGCACATGCTGCAAAATGAGTGTTGGTTAAATAAGCTGGAAATCCCAAAGTGCCCCAATAGGATACTGGGTCTGAACATTAATTTTGCATTACCACGTATTCCCTGTAGACATGTAATTCACTAGCTGTTCAAGTTGCCTGATTTTTGTGTCTGAATAATCAGTATGGCAGCAAGTACCTATGAAATAACGTATGGGTAAAGAAATGCTGTATCCAGCTCTGGAGTCCTTAGTACAAGAAGTACATGAACCTGTTGGAGCAGGTCCAGAGGAGGCCACAAAAATTATCAGAGGGTTGTGAGGACAGGCTGAGAGTTGGGGGTTTTCAGCTGAGAAGGCTCCAGGGAGACCTTATTGCAGCCTTCCAGTACTTAAAGGGGCTTATAAGAAGGATGGGGACAGTCTTTTTAGCAGGACCTGTTGCGACAGGACAAGGCATAATGATGTAAAACTGTAAGAGGGAGATTTAGACTAGATATGAGGAGGAAATTTTTTGCATTGAGGGTGGTGAAATGCTGGCACAGGTTGCCCGGGGAGGTGGTAGATGCCCCATCCCTGGAAACATTCCAGGTCAGGTTGAACCTTGGGGCTCTGAGCAACCTGATCAAGTTGAAGATGTCCCTGCTTACTGCAGGAGGTTGGACTAGATGACTTTTGAAGATCTCTTCCAAGGCAAAGCATTCTGTTTGTGTGCTTGTGGCGGGTGATTTAGAGCTTTAAAAAGATTGTTCTTACCTGGAATTCCTTTGAAGTGGTGGTTACCATTAACGGTCTCTCTCTTGGAATATAGAATCATTTTTTTCTTAGAAGAAAGAGGAGCAGTGCTCTGTTTAAAGCTAACTGATAGCTTGCCTCCTTCAAATTGTGAATAATGTCCAGATCCCCATCTTGCTAGTATAGCAACTACTGAGCTATTTTCAGGAAAGTGCAAACAAAAGCTGTAATTCCCCCTGGCACATCAGGGGTGTAACAGAGGTTTCTGGCAGCATTTCAGTAAAACAATTAGGTTTAGTGAAAAGGATTCCCTCTTGCCATGACTCAGTCAAAGTATAAATGGAGGGTGAGAACCTACTACCCAGCCTCAGTAGCTCCTGGACAGCAAGAGTCAAGCCCTTGCCAGCTACCACAGGTGATCTATATAACTCCTATCCCAACATTTTTTGATTTATAGCTCATGTATTGACAAGCAGGATTGAACACGCTTGAAAACTAGTCATGTACGGTCTCTGAGATGGGGCAGAACCTCGAGTATTTCATTGTTCATGATTTATAACAAGGTACGTGTCAAGGGGAGGCAGCTGAGGTGTGGCTAAGTCTTTGGGAAGACTTCCAGATGATTTATTAAAAATAAGTTTTAGGAAGAAATCTGAAACAATAAACTCTGTTTGGGTTTGCCTTTGCATGAGCATGGTAGCACGATGATTCATATGCTTTGTGTAAGTTGAAAAAAGTGGGAGCACTTGACATTTGTCACTTGCACATCCGCAGCTCATTGTAGGGAATGTGGCAAGTGTTAACGTGACACATAAACAGGTACTTGAAGGCTTCCTCCAGCAGACAGGGCTAGGAACAGAATAACAACTGGCCAGTAGATAATTTGTTTCAAATGTTTGATAATAAAGTGTTCTTCTGTAAAGATAGGGAAATTTGCTTTCTTCCACTTTCATTTCTGGGGATTCGAATTGGTGACGTACATTCCAGCAACATTAATGGTGACGGTTCCGTCGGAGTGGAAGTGCCTTGTAGTGGAGAACACGGTCAAGGCTGGTCTGTGTGGAACTTGCCTTGGGGGCGCAGCTGTGTACAGGCTGCAGGTTTATACTTGGGATGGGTATCTTCCATTGCTTAATCATTTAAAATATGTAAGAAACAAGAGAGGATTATTGCACTCCTAATTTAACTCGTAAAATACAGTATGTGAGCCCATCCTTCTCATATTTTGTGTGTGTGAGATAGCTTTTCAGATAGGCTGTGTAGAACAGAGCGGGAAAACGTGGGGTGACTTTTTCTCCTTTTCATCGTAGAGTGACTTTCCTTAAAATACTACTTCTGCATTTCTTTCTGCAGTGTTCGAAGTTTGTATTTCCCCTGCAACATGGAGAGCCTCAGGGTTCTGCACTTCACTAGATTCCTCTGCCAATGCGCTTCAAAGTGGTGAAAAGTCAGATATTATTTCCTTGTGGTTAGAGTCCACCTTTATCTCTTATTCCAGTATTTTTGTTTGCCATTGGTTGCGGTTGTGTCCCACCTCCTAGTTATGCCATAAAGCTGCACCAAAGGAGGCTGTTTGGACAAGGGGTTCCACTTTATCTCCTCGTAGTCTACTGCAGCTGACTCTCACAACTTGCTCCCTCCTCCCAGGAGTTTGCAGTTGACAGCTTTCTTGGGTGTAGATCTTCTGCAGCAACATCTCCAAAATTCAAGCTGATCTTCATGACTATCTGAATAACTGGTTAAAGCTTCAGGGTCCCAGATCTGGAATATGACATGCTGTTTCATTCCAGGCAGTTACCCATGGATTGTAGAATATTTCGCTGATGGAGCGAAGGGAGATTTTGTAAAAAACCTCTTCCATCCTTTAGCTCAGTGCTAGAGATAACTGAATGAGAACGTTTTAAGCGTGTTGTGTTCAAGCATTTTACATAATGACAAGTAGAGGGAAGACACTCAAACATCAGGAAAGTAAAACTTTGCTTTTTCTGGTTCCTGTTTTCTAGGAATTTCAACTTCCCCACCCCACCCCCCATTCTAAAAGCCCATTTTGAAGCAACCTGTCTGTGGGGTATGGGACAATTTCTGTGTTTTTTTCTGTTACTTTTGCTTTTTTCATATGCAGCTACCCTGAAGATAAGCCAGACTTAATCTGTGGCAGGTGTAGTGTTTCACTTTTAATGTGAATTAAGAGTTCAGATAGGTAAAAATAGAGCTGGTTTTTTTCATAGCTACATTATGTAGTAACAAGCCTGTTTTCTCCACTACTGTTTCCAAAGGTTAGTTAAGTGCTGGTAGTATAAAGTAACATGTTACCATGTGCAGTCAAGGCTGGCTGAACCGAAGGAGATTTTTGATAAAGTACGCGAGTTCTTTACAGACCAGACATGTTCAAGGATTTTTGCAGAGGGTCAGGGTGTGCTAAGGTTTGCATTCCATGGGAGAGAGTGGATTTCTGCAAGAAAGTAACTAATGCTTTAGTTCAGAGGAAGTTCTTTTGATTTAATAAGCTTCCTTTGTCACATTTTTCGTACGTTCTGTGTGCTTAAACAATTGAAATGAAAATTGAGACTGTGGAAAACTAGCGTTAACTGAATGTTGTGGCTCGATTTTAGGTTTGTTTTAAAATTGGAAATGGATATGACTTTATACTTCATGTCATAACTTCATGCCTTACCTCATAAACTATTTTGGTATGAATAAATCCCATTTATTTGACTTTTTCATAACTTTGGTTTTCTTTGTGCTATAATTATTTATGTTCATGCATAACTGCACCACTGAGGAAATAACAAGTGAAACTGGAAGATTCAACAGTCTTCTGGGAGATGACTTAAGCTGTGGGATAAGTGTAAAGTTTGCTAGAATGATCAGTGGTGATTGGAAGTTACAATTTAGAAGTGAGAACTGCACTTCCTAATGATCCCTCTGAGATGAGCAGTTTTGATTAACTGATCTTCTGAATATTCAGGAAGATATTACTATATCATTTTATATCTGCTTGATGTAGTTAAGGATGTCTTCATCGGTATGATGCCAGCCATAAAGCTCCTTACAAAAATTGAAATCTGGGACTTGGGTTCAATATTCTGCAGAAGATGATGAATTTTTTGTGTCGAAGCATTCACTTTGCACTGTCTATCTTGCGTCCTTTTGTACACTGAAGGTGAACAAAAGGAATCCCCTGGTTTATTACAGTGAGGACCTATCTTACACATCTTACAATTCTTTCATAAATTGCTTGAGAGCTCACCGGTATCTGAACATGGTATCACAGGAGGGTTGCATCTGTGGCTCCTGCTTCTAAAGATGATGACTTAGCAGCCATCATTTCTGTGCTGTAGATTCATTTGTTGTCTGTATCAGGCTTTCAGCTGCAGACTTCAGGGACTGTCAGAACTGTTTGTCTCATGAGAAAAATAAAGTACTATCCAGTAGGAACATCTGGATGAGTCTGTCTATATGAAGTTGCTCCTAACTGCAACCATAGCTGCTCTGTACACTTAGGAGCCCGTGTGGACTGTTTCTGTGCAGTTGATCTGGTATGTGGGTCTCATGTCCATGTGCTTAAAGAACACCGGTTATCCCTGCTGGTACTGGGCACAGGCACCAGGCTTCAGTGTTGAGTGGACTGCTTTCACTACTGGAGTCTTCATGCTCATAGCGTGTGTTGGGGTAGGAACTCTGTCCCTGATGGTGGAGTTAGAAGGGAACCTGCTGTTGATTGGCGTGGAGGGTCTCCTGGTTGTTTCCACGTTGTGTGATTCGTGACTTCCTTGGATCCATACCCACAGAATTAGGAATTCTCTTGTATGGGACTGTACAGAATAACCTTGGGAGAAATTGCAGAGGTTTTTCATCTCTGTTAAGAGGAATGCAGTAAGAGAAAAAGGAATTATAATCATGATAGTGATTATGACTGCTGGTTTTCTTTGCAACTTATGGCCAGCAGAGTGCTCCTCTGTTATATAGGGCAAGCTATGGGTTGTGAAATGACAGTGAGCTCCCTTGTAGCATTGGTTGTTCTAGGTCAGCATTGATGTGCATTGGATTTCGGCATCTATGAATGTCAGTCTGCCACATTGTTAACGTTTAGGCTTATTTTTAGTTTTTCTAGTTGAGTAAACTTAGAGTTTGTGGAGGTGCTATAGACTTTAAATGTCCAGGAGACAGAATTTCAGCAGTTGCAATTTTGTGCCTCACTAAAGAAGTAAGTTTTCCTTGGCAGAGGGTTGTGACTATATTAAATGTTTATGCTCAGAATTTGTTGCTGATGAATATCCTTTTGTCCTAAGATCATGAACGTAGTTCCTGCAGACTATTTCAGCCTGCTCTTTGGTGCATAGTTCGTGTGGGCATCCCACTGACAGAGTTACTGAAAAATAATGTTATGTAATGATGCCTGAAGGTACAGGGCATTTGTTGAGAAGGGGTTAATTAAATGAGTATGCATCCCTACTTGTTCAGTTGCTAGGATGCTTGCCAGCTGAGGTCATGGATATAATAAAGAAAAGTCAACTGTGTCCATCCCGATGCAAATCACCAGTACCATGAATCTAAGCTGGATTCTCTTCCTGTAAGCCTACCAAACCTGGGACATATGTGATTCTCCAGCATTATTTCAATGTTTCCTACTACACATGCTTGGCTGCACAGTCCTTAAAAATTCTCCGGCGACCGTGCAAGGGGCATAACATTTTATTTGTGAAGCAGAGAGAAACCTTCACAAAAGACAACCTGAAGAGAACTGTGGGGATTTTGGATTGGGTTTATTCTGCAGGCTGTTTTGGTGTGGACTGGCAGCCTGCCTGGGGCCAACTCCACAGCCTTGGTGTTCCTCTGTCCTGGGTAGCTGTGAGCTCAGGTAGGGAGTGCACTGTGTGAGCTGCAGTGAACCTGCAATGGACACTGGGACTGTGACAGGGAGGAGAAAGCTTCATTGCAAGGCTTTTGGGAAGGTGGCAGGGGATGAAGGAAGTGTCTGCTGCCAGTTGGGACTGAGACTCTTTTTGGGGTGGGGGATGTTTAGTGTTGCTGTTTATGCTGAGAGGAGAGCTCTCTGAATCAGGCCACTTAGAAGGGAATGAGATAAGGAGAAGGGAATGAAGTTGTTTTGAAAAAAAAAAAAAAAATCCTGGTCTACTGAACAAATGCTTTTCTTCTGTCCTTCTCCTTCCTGCTTCATTCAGATCCATTGCAGCTCATGTCTGGAGGTTTTGTTTTCCGCCTCCCCACCTCCCTGCCCAGTGCCATCCGTAGCTCTTCTCCTCGGTGCTTCTTTTCCCGTGAGAGGAGGAGGAGCAGCTTGCTGCTGCTGGAGGGAGCATCTGTGAATAACTTCTAGTCGTGTTCCATTCTGAAAAATCAATACAGCTGGGAGATTTCAATCCGAGGCTTATTTTCATCTACAGCTCACATGAAACCTAAAATTTATGTGCATATTTTCCACAGAAGTTCCCATCTGTTACCTTAGAGTCAGTTTTCATATATATAAATAAACTTAATTTGCAGTTGACAGAACATAAACAATTACCTATAGACTGTGTAGATATCTCAAGGGTTGCCTTCTGCATTAGTGTGATGAAATGAAAACTGTCCAAGAATTAGTAGTAATGTTAGAGTAACTCTTGTGATCAAGGATCATCTTAGATTGAGCATTTCCCTTTAGCTGTATGTTTACATTTTTCATAGAAAAGTTTATTTTAATTCAACATGTTAAAATGTCTGAAAAAAGTTGCTTGTAAAGCAAAACTTTTTAAAATTAATGCTATATGTAACTACCCCAACTGCAGTGTATAGTCAGCTGTATAAAAAATAGTTATACCTTGTTTCGACTGTAAATTGTTATTGGTGTTTCCTAAGTACCTCATTGAAAGCTTCATTGCTGTCATATTTATGGACCAGGAGGCAAACAGAGCAAGTCTGAATCAATTCGAATGAGCTGTTTATGAAATGGGTCACTGGAGAGGTTTTATTTTGCAGCTTAAATTAAGAATCGTACTTTTAAGAACACCTTAGCAACTGTTGCTTTTTCCGGAGAGATTGTAACCGATGCAAACTCATCTTCCTTGTCTAGGACCCTAGTTCTTAAATTTTCTATCTGGCCACACAAGTGTAGGGATAGCTGTTCCATTACTACAGTTGTGTTTTTCAGGCATGACTTAGATTGAATGTGAAGAGGGTCCATAGCTTTAAAGGTCTGACTGTTCAATTTCTCATGAAATTTTCAAGTTTTACTCACCAAACCAGTATCACATGTTGTGCACGAGAAGTCACTGATGTTCCTTTAGTTACCCTCCTTTTTACAAAGCTTTCCTGCAGTTTCCTAAAAGATTCACGCAGTATTCTTCTGTTAAATATCAGTGACTTTTGGCCAATAGCCAGAGGCCTGTGATACTCACCTGACATGCAGGAAAGTGAACTGGAATCTAACTCTACTTGTGTTTCCCGCCTGGCATCAACTCTAGGGTAGGGGTAGGTGGAGCTGCAGAGATGTCACTAGTGCTGTTCCCCTTTGTATAAGTAAATACTCATTGACTAGAAAGTTGGAGCCTTCCTGCAGAGAAAAATCTTCGAGTGGTAGATGTCTAAGATCAAGGAGAAACTGAATCCTGGGGAGGACAGAGGAAGCACGTCTAATTCCAGGAATTCCACCTGAGTTGAAGAAACAGCAAGAGAAAGGCTTCAGTAAATTGCCTTTTCTAGTAAACTGTTTCACTGGGGTGTTTCTGCAGTAAGATATGTTTTCCCTGTCCCCAAAGGGTTATACAGTAATAGTCCTCAGAGCCCATTCTATTCCATTTGGATGGCTCGAAGAAGTTTTGCCTATGGAAAAAAACCCCTGGTCTTCTCTGTGTTACTTTTAACAACAGCAGAGGTAGTATTTTCTCAATGCCATGGTAAAGACAACACCCTGTTTTGTGTACTGCTCTGACTTTAGCTGTGCTTGACAACCTTGTAACTGCATCAGCTATAATCAGGTAATATCCCAGATGCTACACTGCAAACACCTGCAGGTACCCATCTGAACTAGAAACTAGTTCATTTTGGAAACTTACTGTGATTGTGAAATAATGGTCCATTTTGCATAAGAGAGCAAGTAATGAAAATTAATGTGCAGTGAATTTGTCAAAAAGCATTAATAGGGAAAGAGTGTGTGTGTTGGGAAGCAATTAAACCTGAGCTGATGAAGGAGGCTTGCTGTACTATGAGTGAGATTACCTGCCAAATATGCTTATGCAAACAAAATGTACATTGTAGAGAAACATTTCATGTCATAGCCCTGACCTTGAGTGATGTTTTAAAGGGGCTTTTAATGATAGAACTCATTAATTTCTGCAAGTTACTCCTGAGTTTTATAAAGATGGTTGGCTTTGCAAGCTTTGTTGAGAACTACTGGAGAAGCAACACAAGCAAGTTGAAATAGTCCCTTTCCAATAATATCACTGAATGTGGAGGGTCCTGTTGTATAATGAGTGATCTAGATTGAAGTTGCTGACATTCAAATAAATGCACCTGGTGAGAAAATCCCCACAGTTGTCTTACTGGTTCTTCTCATACTTCTACAATGTATCTTATACTTTCTTGAACAGATGAGTTTGAGCTTTCTCACAGTGTTTTCTTTACTCTATAAAGAAGCGTGAAGCAGCATTCCGTAAAGAAATAGGTCAGAGTACTAGAGGTTCTTTGACATGATCTCACAGTCTTCTAAATTTCCATGACTCTACAAGAACTCCCATCTCATGCCTGTTTCAATAAATATAAGCTACACATTTTAAGTAATGGTTGCTTGTAGATGAAATACACATGGAACTTCATTAATATAGTGAAGTGTTATTTAAACAGCCTTCAAAATTGCCACCTGGTCCTGCCTAGTTTCTCAATGTAAAAGGAAAAAGATAGGAAGACTACTAACCTTGAGGCTGCTATTAACAGGTATTGAACCCATGGCTGTGCTGTTCTGATTATCTGTTCCTTGAGACTCTACAGTTGTTTGTAGGATTCTGCAGTATCAACAGGATACTAGTTGATGGTGAAATGGTCAGAGAGGAAAACCTCTATCTGTTATCTTGAGGGATATTTTAAATTAATTTTAATTCTGAACTTTTGAAGACAGTTATCTGGATAGAAAATAGCTGTAAATATGTCATAATTTTTATAGAGTTCCTTGAATAGCTTATTTTTCTGAACAGCTGTTTAAAAATAGGAAAGTAAACCACATAATTTTCAGCTGAACCCAAATTCCAACGTTTTGGTTTTCAGTGCAGAATTTCCGCGTGATCCTTTGAAGAGAGTGCTGGGCTACTATACTTGTGTAATGACTGAGGAAAAAGAATTGCTGACAAAGAAAGGCCCATATCTTTATAGCAAAGGAGCTTATGAAATTCTATCTAGAAAATTAGTTTAGATCTTGTCTATAATAGAAACTGGATTTTTAGAGTGGAATTTTGTTGGTTCCTGCCCTCTGCTCTCTCCTTTTGAATGAGACATGGATCAACCATTAATTCACTTCTGCTTCTGAGTTCTGAAGGTCAAAGAATGGTGGGATAATTTGAGTGGTGCAAGGAAAACAGCTTATCTTCCTATTCGATATGTTGTGAAAGGTAGTTTATGTTTTTAGATCACCTCAACTAGTGCACATAAAGATCATATTCCTATCTACAAACATCATCAGTGGTGCTTAACTGCATCTATAGAACGTGGGTTAGTCAGCTAAGTAGAGATGCTACATTCAGACTGAAATTTGCTGGGTCCTGTGTATGTGCACACAAATATTCAGGAATGTGGTGAACAAGTCTGATTTGTCCTATGTTATTCTGAGGACACTGGCTGTATCCAGACAAACAGAATTGCCCAGCATTTTGATGTTTGCAATACCAGCCATATTTCTGATAAATCGCATATGAAGAAAGGATCTTCTCGGAAGCCTTTCTTTTCCTTCTGTATTGCAATGCATGCTTATAATCTCTTCTAGTCTTTATCTCCTAGACTGGCTTTATATTTGCCAATTTACATACCTGCATGATGAAGGAAAAGATCTTGAAATCAAGTAAGCCTTCAGTACTTTAAAATGAAGATCTAATTAATATAGAATATTTGCAGTTCCTTTAGTTATTTCAGTTAAGGATTCATGTTCCCCAAACAGATGTTGAGGGGCAGTAGGTCATTCGGTGGACCTAAGTCAGACTGTGCAGTGTCCATGTAGGAAATGTAGCTACTTAAAATGGTAATGTAAATACCCTTCTCTCCTGACCCATTTTACTAGAAAATGTGCACATCATTTCTACTTTGCATTGTGAGTTTAGCTTTTAATTCTGTAACTGCATTTAAATGCAAACCATTTGAGTCCTTAAATGAGTTTTTCCAAATCAAATACCATGGTAAAATATATTCCCCAGAGGCTTGGTACAGTGCAAAATGTGCAAATAATGGATGCATGTGCAATGTACATCTTCCTACCAGATGGTACTGCTCAAATTTATAGTGTGTTGCATAATCACTTCAGAAGAGGCTGAACAAATTTGGTTAATTTAAAATTTCTTTTGTAAATGTTAAAGGATTTTTCCTGAGGTGTCTGATGTAAGTTTCTACTCCAGATTTGCCACAGCACTGATCTAGGCCACAGGAACCTGAGGTAAAAGTCAATATTGTATCTGCTACCAGTTGGAGGGCAGACAGCTTCTGATTGTTGAAGAACTAGTTTAACTATTGATTTTGCCATATCAGTAAAATAAGACTTTTGCCTCTAGAGCTACAATTCACGTGAGACAATACATTAGTACAAGGAATGGTGTTGGTTGATTGTTATAAGAAAGCTGGGTAAGCTTCTTTTCATTACTGTTCCCCTTACATTTCCTTTAGGACATATGCTGTGTCCAGACTGTGGCCTGGCTTAGCAGTAGTTGTTAGAATACAGTATTTACCTACTTGCAGTGCTTATTTCCTAATGTGTCAGAAATTACCATAGAAACTAAGTGATATTAGGGTTGGCTTAGGATGCTATCTTAATGAAGCACATACTCCTTCAAATGTGCTTAACAAATTTAGAAAAATTCTTATGTTTGTTAACATCATGTTAAATGTAAAGAAAACCAGTAAAGCTGTCGGAGAAAAGATGCTAGCAAAAGTGTGCTGGCTGAGTCATTCTGTATAAGCAGATGTCTTCACTGCTTATAATCAAGGCCACTTGTAAAACATGAATTTTTTAGAGACAGGACTTATCAGGCTTCTGCCAAACTTGACCTTGGACGGAATTCTGTATGTGGTTAACAGTCTATTTGCAAATATATCTGTGATGATTTCAGCTTAAGGGTAGTTTACTTTGGAGGAGGAAAGAAGCAAACCTGAAAGTCTTAAGGTGCAAGCAAAAGCTTTTGTCTGGATTTTCTCTGCAGGTCTATCTGGCTGTCTTCTGAGGAGCAGAACAGAATAAGATCTGATTTCATCACCTGTTTCTGTCCAGCTTATTACTCATTTTTGGTTTAGACAAGTCCTAAACAGTGAAATAGTGCCTTTGCATGAAAATTCTCTGCCTTTTACTTGTGTTTCAGGTTATAATGCAAAGTTTTAAAATTTTCATCCTTGTGTTTAGTATGTCTTCCTCTCATTGAACTTGTAATTCATTTTGGTTTTTGCTTTCACTGCCATCACTTGTCTGAGACTGAGTCGAAACTGAGATAATCTATTTAAAATTCAAGTAGAAAATTCTAGTATTTAATACTAAATAGTGTCCATCTGGTTTCAAATCTATATTTAATAGTGCAGCATACTGCTAGACTAGCTGTCCTGTAATTATGCCTGCTGCTGAACATTCAGAGAAGCCAACAGCTTCTCTTTAGTTTTCCTCTTCTGTTGAGAAAGGAATGTTTTGGCTGGTCTGGAGAACCTTTGCACTATGGCCATGCACTCATGGTGACTGTAAGCTTCTTTCCAAGCAGGCTGTGACTTACAGTCGAAGAACCTCTTTGCCAAGTTAGCTCTTAACATTTCCACCGTACTAGTGTTTCTCAGGAAATATCCTCTCCTGTTCAAAAACTCCACTCAGCTTCTACCTCAAGCACTGTGTAACAAAATCCCTCTCATAAACTGCGCAAATATTACATTAAAGATTGACCGGTGCAACACAATATTTCTTTTTAAAAGGATAGGTGTTGATAGCCCCTTCTTTTCATGGTTAGACACTTTTATTTTTGAACTGACATTTATTCAGGGTACCTCATGTACACTGTGACTGTATAAGCAGCATTCTTAAATTTAGACAACTTTTACACTTTTCCAACGTTCCTCTTTCATCCATTCACACAGTAGACAAGAATGTCTCTGTCAGCCTTCACTTTGCGAGGCTAAAGCAGCCTGTGTGAGGGGTTCTTGATTTACCCTGCTATTCCTACAACCTTTCTCTATACTTGTACAGATTCAGGTGCCTTTCCTGAATGGGATAACAAGAATTGTACAAAATAGTATTTTCAGATGATTGTTCATGAATTCTTTGTCAACTAGCACTAATATTTCTGTAGTTGTGCTGCAGATACTGACTGATGCATCCTTAGATGATCTTTCTTCTCAGGACCGTGTTGTATTGTGATCAGTGATCGATATAATTCATGCCAGGCTATACATTTTGGGGATAAAATACCAGGCTATTTCAGTGGTATGAATGTGAGATATCTTAATATTTTTTATCTTGTCTACAAAGACAAATATACAATGTTATTTCTGCAATAAGTGTTATTTACCAAGAGTAGCTTTTTTACTACTTAAAAAGCATAATTATCTGAGGTTAGGTAGTGTTGAATGTACCGTTTTTCCTTTGAATTCAACATACTCTACAGGAAAATGCTCGTTGTAAGAGGCTGTGATTCTTCTAATTGCAGGGAGCAAAGTGGGAGCCTGGTTCTGCTTCATATTGTCCTCCTTTTACTTTACGTTTACAACACTGTTCCTGTTCTTAATTTGAAAAAACCCAACATAACACTTTCCAGTGCATTTAGAGTGGTATCCAGAAGACTCAGTGTTTAAGGTAAGGCAGCCTGTTTTCCCCAGTCAAATACTGTGCCTTCGTGGTTCTAGCTGAACAGCTAGAATAAGATGGTGATTTAAAAGCACTACATGGTTTAAGAGCAATGAAAGTTTTTTATCTGTTTCTCATTATAACTTCTGAGAAATTTATGGGACATACTCTTTTCCATAAGACTGTGGACTTGGCATAGGCAGTTTGGTCGGGTCTGTAAATAGCAGTATTGTTTCTGTCCTCTCTTTTCTATATGATGAGAGGTAAGTTCATATTATTAAAAAAAATAGGTATGATGTATTAAAAAGAATGGACTGTTTTGTTCATTAGAGATATAGTGAATTATTTTTAGAAAGATTTAAAAATCATTTAGACCTTATCAGTTTTGTGTATCTTACACTTATCAACAGTGTGCACTGAAGTAAAATGTATTTGGTTCTAAAACACTGACACAAAAATGATAACTACCACTGAAAGTGGCAAAATATGAATTTAAAAGCATTAAGAGCACAGTGGTGACAGCACTGATTATAACACCCCCTTGCTGCTGCAACTAATTTTATGACTTTTTAATGTAACAGTTTTTCTTTTGCAAGATTTCCAGAGAAATCTTGAGATTTTGAAGGAAAAAAAAAAAAAACAACAAACCAACACCCCAAACCTCTAGAACAGTGTAAAGATTACAGGGAAGAAATAAAAAATGGATACTGCTTTAATAAGCTGGCATTCGCATTCCGGTACAGCCAAGATCTGCGAAACTGAGCAGTCATTAACACCAAATTAACCTTTGTGTTAATAAGTATCTCTTTTTGGTTAAACTCTGTTACTGGCAGTCCAAATGCTGCTAATGACTGTTACCAAGAATGGGACCATCTATCTTAGACAGTTCTGCAAGCTCCAAGACCAGTTTTCCTTGGTCTTTCCTGCACTATGCCAGTTGCATACAACTGAAATTACACCTGTCATTCAATTTGTCTGTATTTGGTAATTGCGTAGCTTGCTGAACTTTGTTCTGAATCTGTAATTAGCTGTTTCTAGCAGAAACAATGAGTTACTATTTTAGTCTACTTAAGATTTATAATGGACCTAAATTTATATCTTCAGGAGTCAGTATGTCTGTGTGTATTGGCCTAATTTATAACTTCATGGAAGACCGATCTTTGCTTTGTACTTCATGGCCCATTGTGCTCCCGTAAGGTAAATGTAGCCTACTGGTGTAACTGTTCTACGGATTCTAAATAGGCATTTTATTTACTAATGGTAACTTTTAAAAGTTTCAGAGATACTTATTCCTATACTTGGAGCATATGGCTTTCAGACTAAAAGGTTCATACTTAATTATATTGAATTTAATAAATCTAGCAATCAAACCGTGCAAAGTATAATTCGATGTGTTGGCAATGTAGCCAGACCTGTCTAGAATACAAAGTGGTTTAGAGGGAATAGCAGGACCTTGTGGTGAAGACTGCTATAACTTTTAAGCTTTCAGATGCAAGATTTGTATTTTCCACTTTCTTTTTCTTTGCAGTAGTGGCATAAAATAATCATGTTTGTTAGTAGAATAAGAAATAATGGGTTTTAGACGAGGTATTTTACAGCTGCACAAGAGCAGGTTACATATGTTAGTTCTAGTAGTACCAATACCATGCTGGATTAATATATGGCCCTGGATATTTCTGATAATTTATGACTAAATTTCCTGTCTGTAGAACAAATACTGAGAAGGATAATTGTTTTTATAGATTTGCTCTTTTGACGGTATATGAAACTGTTAATTACACATCTGCTGCTGCTCAAGATTTTACATTGTGATGGTTCTGTATAACAGAAACCTTCACCGAGTTTTGTCCTTTAGAATATTACAAACATTACCCCCCCCTCCCCCCCCACCCTATTAGTACAGAGGTTCTGAGTCTAATCTAACAGCAGTAAAAACTGAAGTCACAAGGAAACTCACGTTCTAGGCTGTGACAGTTTCCTGGAGAAATAATTCACCGATTTAGTAACTTGAAGTTGTGCTGTTTCGATGAGCTCTTGTTCACAAGTCAAAGAATGTCTTGAAGTAGTAGAAGAACAGGCTTGACCCCATTTGTCTTTCTTTCAGACAGTGCTGGTGACAATGTAGGTTACATCTGGTCATGTGGACATGTGATGCTGACTAGTGAGGACTTTTTGATAGTCTGGCATATGTGTCAAAGCGAAGTGGAGAAATACTGAACAAGGCCAAACCCAATTTAAGGATCTTTGGTGTAACCTGGAACAAGTCCTGGAATATTTTGGTTCTTGGCCTGTGGTAGATCGGTGTGCAGGTCTGCACTCTCAATCAGCTATTACCAAGTGTGAGAGACATCCAAGAGTAAGAGTGAATAAATTAGTCTCTGTAAAAGGTTATGGGCAAAGCTATTTTGATGGAGAAGCAACTGGAACAGCTGTGATGATTGGGGCAGTGTGGGGTAGAGTACAGCATGGGGGGCTTTCTCCCTTCCTCTGTTGCAGGCTGACCTCTGTCTGTGGCTCAAAATGGCTACGGAATGTCCCCAGCCTAATGCTGAACCGCCCTATAGGGAAATGGGTGAAGGCAGAATGAAGTGTTGCTGGAGTGTGTGCGTGTAGAAAATACCATATATATATGCACATGTGCATTAGGAAAAAAAGAAAAGCATGACTTATGACATGACATCAAGAAATGTGATCTATTTCCTTTGGAAATTCCCCACTTGGACAGCTTTACAAAGGGAATGTCCAAATCACCTGACGGCAGAAAAATCATGAGCTGTGAGTTTCTGGCTCGGTGAAGCATATTTGACCTCTTCCCAAGGGGAAATGTAGAACATTTCCTTATAATTCAGGTGTGTAAATGAGAAGCACTCTGGGTGCATTACATCAGTCCGCTCATGGTGCAACTACTTAGAGAATAATTTTTTCAATGGTGGTAGTTATTCTGTGGTCACTCTTATTATAAAAATAATTTGGTGGTTCTGCTTTGTTTGGAGCTGACTTAGATGCTAAATAAGAACTTTAGTTATAGCATGCTCATTTGCATAGTTTCACACATTGCGGGAGCATGACCATCAACATATAAAGGTATTTTTGAAAAAGAATACCCCATCTATGAATGTACTAGCTTTTTCTTTAGGTCTCTGCACTGTTCAGTTAAATTAAGGACGATAGCTAATTTATTAGAGAACAAAATACTGTTGGTTGCTTACATTTATCAAGAATCCTGTAAGGTATAAAAAATGTGAGTTTGATCCCAAGCTGAATGACAGTACTGTCCTACCCTTTTATTCTTTAGATACTTTGAGGAAATAAGCCTCTGACATACACACCTCAGAAAAATATATTTTACCATATTATTGACAGCCTAACAGCCTTGTACAAATCAGTGTTTTCTGCAGTTTGGCTGTTAGTCGTAATTTGCCCTAATAATAAGTAGCCATGGGCTGGATTGCTGGCAGAGGACTGGTGATTCCTCATTCTGTCCTCTTAACTGGCTTTCAACAGTCATGGTTTCATTATTCCCATTAACCCCCAAGAATTCATGGAGATGCGCATGGGTGTTTGAAGGATTTGCAGGATCAGTGAAACAAAATTACGCATTGTGAGGTAGGAAAACAGCCTCTATGAGGTTTTCTGGTTCAACCCTCCTGCTCTGGCAGGGCGTGCCTAAAGCTGGTTACCTAGGACCTGCTGCCCAAGACAGGTTTTGACTAGCTCAAGGCTGGAGACCCCACAACCTCCTTGGGTAACTTGTGCCAGTGCGTCAGCCGCACCCTCACAGTGAAAAAGTGTTTCCTGATGTGCAGAGGGAACCTCCTGTGTTTCAGTTTGTGTCCATCTCCTCTGGTCCTGTCACTGGGCACCATGAAAAGGAGCCTGGCTCCATCTTCTTTGCACTCTCCCTTCAGGTATTTATATGCATTAATATGAAACGATTAGAAATACTAATGAGAAATGGTTGGAAACAAAAGCGGAAGGACAGAGGAAGCTGGATGTTGCTGTCATACCACTTGCAGCTAATTCAGAATTGGTGTGGGAAGTTTTCAGCATTTCAGGTGATATAAACTTTGCCTGCCTTGACATGTTTATCTGTTTTTTCTTAGTGTTTGGTATTTGATACTTACAGATGGCAACACCTTCCTTAGATTTTAACAACAGAATTGAATGTATTTTTATGTTTTCACTGTTCTGTTTATTTTGGGATTACAATACAGGAATGATCAAGTGTTACAGTTGTCCTAGTTGTCTTGTCTGACTCTTTTAAGGGATGATGTGCTTTCAATGAGAGACAGCAAAACGAGGTGAGGATTTGAAATATGGTGAGTGCTGCAATATTCTATTACATAAAAGAAAAAACATGCAACTGAATGCGAATATGTAACCAAGGAATGAATCCCCCATGCCTGAATAAGGCACCTGCATTCACTTGCTGCTGTTGCCCTGAACCAAGTCTTGCCTCCTTTTTGTATTTCAAGCAGAATTTTTCTTCGAAAATGGTTTAGGTAGAGCAGGAATGTAAATAGAGTGGATTGCAGGTGACTTTGAATAAGGATCGTATGGGTCCTGGGGATATTTGCTTATTTATTCATTTACTTTTGAGGGTTTTTAAATACACTTTTTCCATTTGATTCTGGCGAACCTTAAAATGTTTGGAAAACTTGGCATAACTCAGCATCCAAGACAAAGCTAGACCTGACTAATTTGTACAGTGGTGCAGACTGGCTCTCATTTGCATATCCTGTGCCAGAAGGTGGAGAATTGCAATGCCACAGGAATGAGCTTATAGCTTGAAAGTTTAGGCTCATAGAGCGTGAAAATTAAAAAGGCTGGGGGAAAAAAAAGTGCAAGACTGTCCCACCAAACCTGATATTTTACTAATAACTTAATCTAAGTATATTTTTGTAATGGTAATATTAAAGTGCTTGAAAAATAACAGTTCTGGGTAAAGATTATATAATCTATGAAAAAAACCCACAAACCAAAACAGATTTTAAAGTAGCTTGGATCATCAAATTCCACTCAGCGTCTAACTCACTACTCCAGCAAACTCTGCAGGGTATTTCAAGTAAAGATAGTCTGCATGTATGTGAGTACTTGTTAACAGAAATATTGAATAAAATACTGCTTCCTTTCTTAGATCCATAAAGACTTTAAAAACTGGGTTTAGTATAGTGAAAAACTTGCTCAATATAGCTTCTAAACTTTCCTCCTTTCTCTCTGACCCTCATGTGCAAGTTGGTGTAGAAGTTTCTTAAGATGTAAGAATCTGGGTAGTGGATATACCTAATGTGTTTCTTATAATTGGAATGCGTGAAGAACATGTAATATATAAATAATCAATAATCCCAAACAGAACTCTGAATTCTGTGTATGACTAGAGTGAAGAAGTGTGTGTGAGTGGGACTTGATTGCTTGAAGGGCAAAGAAAATCTAATAAACTACTAAAGTCTAATTCAATGTTGTAAAGTTTTATCTGCTAGTTTTAATATGATTTCAATTAAATCAATAGTGGAGGATTTATATTACCTTCATTTTGCTGTTTATTATATAAATGCTTTTTCTTCTTGTCATTGGTGAATATACTGCTTGAAATATATTTTCTCTGGCTAGCCAGGATTTCTTGACAGACGGATGTGCTTTGCAGCATTGATAATGATCAGAACATATTCAGAGAAGCTCCATTTGGTTCTGTAATGTACTACATGAAGCACACTGAGATCTGAAAAGCAGTTAATAAAATTTTAGTTCCCCCTTAGCCTTTTTATTATCTACGGAAGTATGAATGTGTTTCTTTAACATATTCCTCATAATTCAATTTCTTTAGTCATTTAAGTAATTTTCTGTTCTTCTAAGTGTCCTTTTTTCTGACACTTCTACCACTGAGTTTTGAAATACAGTTTTATAGGTGAAACCTTAGCAGTTCCTCACAAAGATTGTCTTGGTTTGTGCCATATCTATAAGAGAGGCACAAAATGATAATGGCTTTCTCCTACCTTTGGTACATTCTTTTAGAGCTGGTTGAAAAATAACAAGATGTTTAAGCGAGAGTTTCTCTCTGACTCACAGATAATTTGTTTTTTGACACATTCAGTGATAGTCTTCTGATGGGCCACCATTCAAAATGGCTTACAGCTTCTTATTATGACAATCCAAATTCAGTATCTTGTTTTCTATTGCCTATTGAATTACTCCAAGTTTTACTTTTTAATCTCACTGTCATCACTGGCATGTGGCTGGATTGCTCTGTGGCTGTTGTCTAGCCTCCACTGTTTTATTAATGCCTCTTAGATCTACAAGGGGCCCTGATTCATGCAAAGGCAAGGCTTGAGACTATACTGTTGACTCTGGGTCTAATGTTAAATGGCTTCTGAAATATTTCCATGTTCAAAAAGCCAAGGTTGTTTAATCTTTACATAGTGCTGAGAAAGCAAGTGGTTCGATGACAGCTGTTGAAATAATAATCAATATGAACATTTGAGTCCTGGACCTTAAACAAAGGCATATCCATTCTCTTTATGGAACTTCTTTCCCTATCTCATTGTCCATTCTGTGGATTTGTTTCTGTCTTGGCCAAAAAATATAATGAAGTCCATAGAAAAGTTTCAATGGCATATCCCTGAACACCCTTTCGCTTAAAAAGGGCCTTCTAAGCCCAAGAGCTATGTTGAAGCTCTTGTGACTGGAAATGCATCAGAAGGTCTTTGGTCTGAGGTGAAGCTTGGGAAAAAAAAAAAGCTCCATTCTTAAAAGGTCACCTTATAGTCCTTAAAATTCATAAACAAATGCAGAGACTCTTGGGTATACTCAACTCACTGTAAAAATCTGACTATTTTTGTTAAGGCTAGTGTAAAGAGCTTTCCCTAGTACTGGCAAAACATATTTGAATGATCATTTTGGAGGCAGAATCATAGAATAGAATGTTTTGGGTTGGGAGGGACCTTAAAGATCATCTAGATCCAACCCTACCCTGCCACATTCCTATAGACCAGGTTGCTCAAAGCCCCATTCAACCTGGCCTTGAACATCCTGTAGTGTAGGATTTGCTTTTGTAACCAACTGCTGAGGTACAACAAGAGCTGGCAGAAGCCAGATCTCTAGATGGTCTTCCAGGATATTGTCCAACATGAGAAAATCAGCTGACAAAAAGCCTCCTAGGTCTAGTAATTTAAAAAGTAATGCCATTCATTTTAGAGGGTTTGTATAAGTTTCCCAGTGCTGGTATTCCCGTGATTCTGCAGTGTTCTCATTTAACTGATGACTGTCCAACCTGCCAAAGACCAATCTGTGCAACAAAGGTAACAACATCTGCCAGTATTTATATCAAGAACTGGGAGAAAATTCTACATGTAGAGATGTAATAATTTTTCTGTTACAGAAAGGACAGCTGTCACACATACACAAGCATACGTATATGTGCTCATGCAGCCAGTTATGCAGAAGTGTAGTCTCTGTTCATGAAAATGCCACTGTCCAAAGCACTTCACAATGCAATTTTAACTAATCTTTAAGCTTTCTCTTGGAATTAAAACATTTAACCTCTAAAACTGCTTTCATGTGGAGCAGTCTTGGTAGAAATTCACCTAATTGTTCATAAACATTAGTCATTATGTTTAGCAGTGCCCTTTAAAGATAGGGAAAAGGATATGACTTATTCTGAAGAAGTTTTCTTACCATCTTTTTCTTCTGATAGCTTCTTATGGTTCTGTCATTTTCTCTGTTGAGAGCTTTGTCCTTCCCGAAGAGAATTCTGGTAGGAGTGATTTCCCTCTTCCAAATGGTGCTCATTGATATTTAGTTTTTTTAAGTGTTGTCCATTTCTATGGTACCTGCGCAAGCCATGCCAATTTACCTGTCAAATATGAGTACAATACCTGCTAGGTGCCTAGAGCACCTGCCACAGATTGATGGATCCTGAGTGTACCTAGTGAGACACTGAAGAAAACAGCATCCATTTCATCATAGATTTTAGAGAAATTGCTCACCTTACATAGAAAGATTCTGCTGCAGTGTCACCTGGCAAGAGAGTCTGGTTCAAGATATTTGCAGTTCCAAGGAAATTCAGTAATACTTCAAGTAATGGTAAATGAAATATGACATATGAAATAGCATCAATTCCAATTTGTATTTGAGTTGGAAGGGCTATGGCTGTAGCCTGTGGTCCATTTATAGCGCACAGGAGACGTCGTGAGCCAGGCATGGGAAACATCCTGTGATCCTTTCTGGTTGGATATGAATGTGCTTTCTCTTGGAGAGTGGATCTTTTCAGACACGTTGGTGGCCCTTAATGACCTTGCTTATAAACTCGAGGTGATAGGATATATGGTGTGTGGTAATCGATATAAAAACTCTGAGGGCAGAAGGGCATTTGCAGAACCCTCGACTGCTGATTGAGAAAAAGAAACATCAGCAGTGAAAGTCTTCTGTCTGCTCCTGTCTTAGGACAACCCTATGACCCATGTGCTGAACGGCTGTGAGGTTGTGGTTCTTGCAAGGGGTCTGGGGGAAATGTTCTATGTCACAGGCTGTTGTAGCAGCATCTGCTGCACTGTTTCTCTCTGAAAAACAAATGAAGCGTCTATGGAGTGAAAAGGAGAGAGCAGGATTTTTTTTCTTATTTCAAATCATGTAAGACAGCCAGCAGCCATCACTGCATATAGATAAGCCTTGGAAGACTCTTGCTGCTTTCTGGTAGGGCTTTTCTTTTGTATAGGCACCACACCCTCCACCCTTGTCGCTGGTGCCTTTGAGTGACCATTGTAGTTTGATTTCTAAGTAGTCATGAATCAAAGGCTTAGCATTCGACTTCCAGAGAAATAAAGGAGATATATAAGACCAAAGGGTTTTGCAAATCTTTAAGCTGTTTCAGGAATTTGGTGATATAATTTTTGTATTTTAAGACTGAACAGTAGGAACAGACATGTCCTTGTATTATTCTGCGTCTCTTGCCTCCTTAGACAGTAGAGATGGATTATTAAGCCTCATCCACAGTGCTAACTTGTGGCTCTCTGCCACAAGTTAATACACAGTGCACGCTCTCAGCGATGAAATATGAAAACATTTTGATGGTACTTAGGAACAGGACGTAGCAATAAAAGTTGCTTTCCACTGTGGTTTACTGCCGTCTCTTGAGCAGCATATGCTAGTGCTTTGCTTGTTTGCTTCATCACTGCCTGTGTTGTTGGGCAAACAGGTTGTCACAGGTAAATCTGCAGATGGTTTTCTTAGCTTGATCCAGTTTATCTAATTTGTAGATTCCCTGTGACATCCTGCTTCTCCCCTAACTGTAACACATAGCAAAATTAGAGCCACATGAAAACACTATGCAGCTCATTTTCAACTAAATTACCCTGAGCATGTAATTATAGCTATTAGTAAAGCCTGTTCTGTCTTTTCAGCATTCTCCAGAAAACACCCTTCTCATACAAGTCAGGTAAAATGCACAGAGTTTAGTAGCTAGACAGTTAGACAAGGCCAGTCACTTAAATGTCTTGATGTGACCAGGACGGACTTTATTGCATGCAGTAAAATATCTTGACGGGTGAAAGATAGGTTTAATGATAATGTTGTCTGGAATTCACAACTGGAGAAAAATGAACTCTTTGTTTTGCAGTTTTTATAGTTCCCTCTTTGCTGCGTACTCATCCTCTTCAATAGTGGGGGAATTCATAAACACCGTTGGAAAGCATTCAGGATGTTACAGAAAGTGGCTTTTCAGAAGATTGCCTCATTCCAGGGATATGGTTACTTCTCTGCTTCATGGTCTTGAATCTAAAGGTTGTTTGTAGTTTGCAGTTCTGATTGTTGGTTTGGGTTGGTTGTTTCTTTGGTGTTTGTTTTTTTTTTTTTTTAATTTCAGGTTTAATTTAATTTCATTTAACTGCTGAAAAAAGAATGAAGTATTAAGTGCACTGGGGTTTAAATTCTGCAAGGGAACAAGGCTTTTAAAGCAAAATTTATCTTTCTTTATGGCTAATTCCATACTGCAGTGGGATCTTTCTCACTCTTGGCTTAGCTGACAGCCCTCATGGCTGTGTCAGAGTTCAGCACTGTTGAGAACTGGCTTGATCCACGCATCCCCGAGGAAATGACCATTCTGTGCCCCAGGAAAAACCTGTCTAGCACTGTGGAGAATCTGAGAACACCAAAAAATGCAGCTCAAGACATTTGTGTTATTTCAACTTTGCCTTCATGATGGCTTGATTTAACTAGTTTACTGCTCTTTTTTGAACCGAGTCTGTTAGCTGTCAGTGTTGTGCTGGACTTGTGAAGTGGGTGCTCTGTGGCATACTTCTTGGGTAATGCAAAGATTTGAAAGTGTTGCAGAGGTTGCTGGATTAACTGGTGACTTTGTCTCATATTTGTACCTATGCCCTCTAACCTACTTTGAAAGGATTTCAAGTAGAATTTTGTTCTGAAGCAGGTTTCTTGCAGACTGAGCATTCCTTGTGTGTCTTTGCATGAGATGATGGGGAGTGGGATATTTATATAGATACTAGCTCTTGCTGCATGTACACGAGTAGATATTGGTTCTTTCTCTTTATAGATTGGTGATCTGAAATAGAAGTGACTGGAAAAGAGAGATGTCTTAAGGGACTTGAGTATCTTAGTAGAATACAAATATTCCATGATATATATTTACGTACCTAACCAACAAACCTTTTACACAATTCCTCTCAGGTTCAAGTGGAATTGTTAATGATTCACACTGGTCTTGTCTCTCCTGATTTTACTCTTCTAGTCACATCTGCTTACGATTGTTCTCTAGATGATCATTGCATATCACAGTTTCTTTAGTATATCCAGTATTTCAAGAGGTCTTTATGCAATCTACTGAACAGTGTATCATCCTGTGCACTTGGCCTGGTATTTCTTTGAGTCTCACCTTTTGAGCTCAAGCTTGTAATAGGAAACATGCTAGTCTCTGGGGGTGCAGAGGTCCACTTCTCTTCAGTGGTGGCAGAGGATGGTCATTGTAGCACACTTGCTACTCTGGAATATGGTATGGAATATGAGCAGGTGGCTTTTCTAGAGGGGATTCTTTGTGTAGTTTAAAGAGTCAGGAAAAAGTACTAAGCAGAAAATAGAAGCAGCTATTACCAGTTAGAAAAAAAGTTGGCCATGCTTTGTCTGCGCAAATAACAATTGCGTGCAAGGAACTTACTAAACCAAACCTTCTAGTTTGTAGAATAGTGAAATTAAGATTATGTAGAAGTGGAACAAGCTTTTCTGTGGCAGTACACTTGCTCCATAGTTCTTTAGACATCTTCAGCCTATTCAAAAGTGCAGGCCTGAACCTGGGTTTTATGTTTAGTTAACAGCTTTCATGTGTGCTTGATTACTAGTCTTCTGAGCATCTTGTGTATCCATAAATAAGGTTTCTGTTCTATTGTATCCTTTGCGTAATTTGATGTACATGGAATCTTTTGCTGTATACAAATGCAGGGTAGGACCTGCAACTTACAACTGCAACTAGGCATTGCCATAATCTACCCAAAATCCAAATCCGGATTTCATAAAGAAGTATAGAAACACAATCAGTCTCTTCTCCAAAGACTTCACTGAATTTAAGAAACTATTTTCTTAAAGTTAAGGATTTGGTGACAGAACCTATACTAGTCATAGGAGATAATCACCTATAGGGAGATAGCACTGTGTAGCTGCTAACAACTAATAGAAAAACCAAACCAAGGATGACCAGTTGTTTTACTTGGGAGCTGATGTTAACAAGGATCAAGTACAAGCTTATCTGGGATGGAAGGGAGCCAAGAGTGAGAGCAACGCAATGTCCTCACCAAGTGTGCTGTCCCATAGTAGTCAAACAGGAAGAGCAGAGCAAGTCTTATGGTAGTAGCCAGGTTTAGCTACAGCATTTTGAGTTAAGACCGTGGTGACTAGTCAGGTGGGTGGTGGAGCTGGGAAGTCAATTTGCAGTCAGTGACAGGACCAGATCAATGAGAGAAGTGGCTTGCACAGACATACTTGGAACACAGCTCATGCAAAGAGCCTGAGCTTCCTAAAACAACTCCAAGTGAGTCCCCAAGAAGGCTCCATTCAGGTCTTTCTGACTCTGGTCTTTTCCCACCAGTGTGACCCAGTGTTTCACAGCTGCAATATATCAGCTGGCCCCTGAGTGCAGGTGACTGGACACACAGGAGAAGGGGAAGAGATTGTAAAACCCTGATGGTGCATACAGAAGCCTGACAGTTGGAGGATAAGTTAATACTAATGACTGAATTTGGACACATTCTTGTTCAGTTTCTGCTTCTGGCAAATGAATCTATTTCTACAATAACTTTCTTCATCTCCTTCACCTCTTTGCCCCTTCTCCATGGTTTGCCATGGTTTCTTTTTCTATTTTCTCCGAAGAGAACCAAATCTCAGATTTTTTTCTCCTGACCTTTCTGGCTTAGGTCTTTAGCAACTCCATATTTTGATGTGCTTATTCAACCACGTCTCTAAACAGCTTTATGCCTTAGAAGAAATATATTGTCTAATTACATCTATGTGCCATAGGCAATTGAGGGTATTTATTTGGATACATAATTGGCCAAAATATTTTAATAAGCATTTCTTATCTCTTGTGCTACCCTTCACTACAACTAGAAGAAATCTAAATGTCACCAGTAAGTGAATAAGTCATTAAAACAATAAAACCCCTTACGTTTATAAAATAGATAACTCAGTGAAGTGTCTGCTTGCCAATCCAGCTGTAGCACGAATACAAGCTGTATACAGTTCTCTTGCCACAAAAAGTATGTACAAAGTCTTTCCAAACTATGGGGGTTTTTTTCCTATAACGTTGATATCTGAGTCCAGCACAAAATTGAAGTGCTCACCCCAAGTAATGCTGATCCAATAGAATGCAAGGACTGTATAAAACTCTCTGAAATGTTAAAATAAGGACCATGTTTGAGCTGGAGTTAACTAAAGTAATCCCATGAATGAATGATGGATAGCAGGAGAGCAATGAACTACCCTGAGCAAACTTTCACAGCATCTAGAATGCCAAGTAATATTTATCGATAACCAGAGCAGTTCCCTACAAGGTGCACTGTACATTTTGTTGCCACAAGTCCCCTTGTGAATCCTGCAGCTGGAAAGGCAGAGTTAATATGAAAATCTTCCAATTACTTAAGTGGTACAATTCCAGTAAAATTACATATGATAAATAAGAGACTGTTTCCACACAGAGTATGTAATTCCTTCTTTTGCACAGGAAGTACATAGGAAATGCTGTATTTTTGCGTCTTTCAAAGTAATGCTAAGGCTGCTGTGAGTGATCACAGCCACATACAATGACTTATTTTGCAGATCTTTTTCAGTTTTTAAAACATTTGCTTCTGGTACAAAGAAAAGGGACTTGATTCAGGGGAAGGGTGAACGGGGAACTAATTTTTGATTCATTACTTTAGATCCTGACAAGAACAGTCTTCACCTACACTTTCACTGCCATTGAGGTTTCTATCACAGTTCCTTGTCACAGGGGAAAGAATATCTTCCTGCAGTTCAGGTGGAGGTGGAGTACAGTTTATTTTATCACTCTGAGTATGGCTTCCACACTCAGATATAGGGCAAGAAATGGCATAAACATAAATCCAGAAATTAGACTTCTGGCATCTTTTTTCTGCTGTGTATATGTGCATAGCACAAAACCCTGGAGTGCTGCATTGGTCAGGCTGTGCCAATTTTAGAACAGAATGGATTATTTCAGTTGGAAGGGACCAACAACGATCATCTAGTCCAACTGCCTGACCAACTCAGAGCTGACCAAGTTAAATCATGTTATTAAGGGCATTGTCCAAATGCCTCAAACACTGACAGGCTTGGGACATCGACCACCTCTCTAGGAACCCTGTTCCAGTGTTTGATCATCCTCTCAGTAAAGAAAAGCTTCCTAACGTCCTGTCTAAAACTCCCCTGGTGCAGCTTTGAACCATTCCCATGCATCTGTTACAGGATACCAGAGGGAAAAGACCAGCTCCCTCTCCACTTCCCCTCCTCAGGAAGCTGCAGAGAGGTCATTCCTCAGCCTCCTTTTCTCCAAACCAGGCAAGCCTAAAGTCCTCAGCTGCTCCTCATAGGACATTCCTCCCTGCCCTTTCACCAGCTTTGCTGCTTATCTCTGGACGCGTTCAAGGACCTTCCCATCCTTCTTAAACGGTGGGGCCCAGAACTGCACACAGCACTCGAGGTGAGGCCGCACCAGTGCTGAATACAGCTGGGTAATCATGTATGATGTACCGCAGGATGCCAGGGCACACTGCTGGCCCATACTGAGCCTACTGCCGACTAGCGCCTCCAGATCCCTTTCTGCAGGTTGCTTTTGATTGTCTAACTTCAGCAAAACCATATGATTAATGTTTGACTGATGCACTAAAGAACTGGCTCTTCTCATTTGCCGGGGCATGGCCACTCACCCTGTATGTTAGTTGCAGCTTTGTTTGCCTGTGGATAGTTTCCCCTGTTTATTGACCCTGAATGAGAATTGTGCTTCTGCTGTCATCATGAATAGTTTTGAGGGGTACACACAACCTTTTCAGCAGCGTACTTGACCACAGGCAGATGCTTCTTCAGTGTAAACCTTAGTGACCCCACCAGGTCTCTGTCTTTTTGAATTCTGTTTACAGTTCATTCTTTTGGTCTGTATTAATGTTCTCTGTACCAAAATAATAGTAGGATTGAGTTATTCAATAGCTGCAGTGTACTTGTCTTATAGAAATAGATGAGAACTGCAGAGGGGCATACAAAGTGTTGTACAAATAATACAAAAGAGGTGGAACAAGAATGAATGCTCTGGATAGTTCTTCCTCTAGATAAACCTGTAAGTACTTCACTAAAATACTGGTACTTAATCTGCTGGTCAGGCACACGGTATCTACTATAAAACTAATTAAGTGAATCCTGGTCCGATCCAAAGCCCCCATAGTTAGTGTTTTACATCTTACTATCAGGAATTAAGCAGTATGTATTTTAAATGACCTGAGTAGAACTGAGCAGATTGAATCTTTGAAAAAATAAGAATTCAATAACAAGACGAGTTAGTTTTTTGTGTCACCACCTACTGTGTCAAGCCCTATGGCTTTGTTGCAAAAATTAATTAAATACAGAGTTATCCCAGGGCCGTTTGTAGTCTGGACAGAATCTACCTGTGGCAAAATATAACTAAAAGATTTGATTGAGTAAGGAGTCCTTTAAGTAGCTGATCATTTGTATTGTTTCTTTCCTCTTGGAAAGAGTTTCTGTTCTGAAATGTAGGTTTCCATGCAGGGCTGCAGCGAAGTTTTCCTGTTCAGGGTGATGATATGACATACCACTAGAAAAATTATGCTCCTGGGTTTTTTAATGTTATTTGGTGGTGAGATCTCTGTTAGAAGACCAAAACTAGTCGCAGTGTGTTTGATTTGCAGCAAATGTAGTGACAGAGCTGTAACTGTGTGATTTCTTGCTTTACAAAAAAAAAAGGGTTGCTATTTTATATGTATAATTATGACTGTTTATATGTATAATTATGACTGGTTTATATGTATAATTATGACTTTAAAGTCGCGTCTTCAGAGAAGACATCAAGGTTTGCACTCAATTTTGTCACCTGACAGAGGTGAGAGAGACCTTTCTATTGACATATCAGTCTGCGTGTCTAGAGGAAAAGATGGGATGAGATCAAGGAAGGCAGGGATGGAAGAGGGCAAGAGGGTATGTTGACTCTAAAAGCAGAGTTCTGTTGATTGAAGTTTTCTTCCCATGTGAACGTGAGCCCGTTGTTTAGCTGTGGTGTATAACTGCAGTTGTATAAGTACAAGTTATTCCAACTCCTGCAGCAGGTTGTTCCTGGCTGGATCTGTTGTTCAGTAATCATTTTGAGCCAAGGAAGCTGAAAGAAGTCTGCTTCATTGTTGTCCACTTCTCACAGATCATAGATATTGTGGATCGTGAGCTTCTGTACCACCTGTCAGCCAGGTCCAGCTGGTTCAGGAGAGCTTCTTCTATCAGGGAGAACTCTACTGTGGGCTTTAAAAATGGCTTAAAGCTGTAAATGCTGGATGTAGATTTGGGGATTATTAGCTTGGAATTAGAAATATGAATCTGATACCATAGCCAAAAATCAAAATACACTGAAATAAAGTAGTAGAACAATAGTATTAAGGAGTCAGAAGAATTTATAGAGCCTCTCCCCAAAATATCCAAGGCATATTTGTAAAAGAAACTTGTAAGTTTGTAACAGGAATAATCCAATGATTAAACATTTAACATAAGAAAATTTTCTGCTTTAATAGAGACTCTTTTAAAAATACCCATAATTAGGGCTACTGTACATACAAGTTTTCAATGTCTTTTTTTAATCCATAACCTTATCTTGCTAGAACTGGAGCATCTGGATGTTTGCCCAGACCACCTGGAAATCCTTGATATATCAACTGAATTGTGCAGATGACCTGTTCCTATACAGTAAATTAATCATATTCTAATGTGTTAGATTTCCTGTCCAGATGGGTAACCTGTATAACACATGTACAAGTTTGTCTGGGAAATTCTAGAAAATAATATGGTCTCTATGTTGAAGAAATTCTGTAAAAAGGTCAGTGGATATTATTATCCCTTTTCACTCAACTAGGAGATGACAGTATCTCTCATTTCAAAGCTGGGGTTGTATAGGAGTTGTTTTTCAGCCTGCTCTCAGTTCCTTCTCACATTTTCTGAGATACGTTAAAGATCTGTTCAACTACAGTGCAGATAAAAATGCAGAGGAGCTATTATACAAACTAAATGTGCTATATAACTGCGTGGTGTATTACCATTATATAAAGACAGATACCATTAAATCTTTTCTTTTCAATGAATTCACACAGAGGTGAAATGTTGGAAGTTTCTGAAAGTCAACACAAAGCAAGTGCAAATTTATTAAGCAGCAAATGTTGGGGAGAATAGCCATAGTTATTAATTATAAAGCACTTCTAATAACCTTGAAAGTTGGGGATTTTGTTTTGGTTTGTTTTTTTTTCTCCATATGACAGAAAGATAGAGAACGTGGTTATCTCAGAAAAAAGAAATGATTAGACAGGCATGATCAGAGATGAGGGAGCACCCAAGGGACAACTTAACAAGCTTTTGCTCAGTCAACCCTGCAACAAAGTGCAACCTTGTGGAAGTAAAGACACCCGAGAGGCAGAGACAAGGCATGTCCCAAACTTGAAAGTGTCTAAGTCTTCTGTAGGTGCAGCTTTATGCTTAAATACTTAAACCTTACTCTAATCGCAAACTGTGATTTGTTGCTTTATATGCCAGAACATAAAAATTCTGCATGTAATCAAATGCATTTTTATTATAGCATGAAGGTGCAAATATATAGAATTAAGATAACTGAGTTTTGTCGCTCTGGCAAATGAAAGCAGGCAAGGACTGGTCACTGGTCTGAGCTTATGTTAGCTCTAACAGCATACAGGGATCGTTCTATAAGGTAAAAAATTAAAATGTTGTCTTATAAAAGATGTCACATATTGATTTGACTATTTCCTTTATCTCTTAAAATGAATTCTCACTAATATTTAAGGAGTTGCAGTCTAGATCAAATAGTCATTTCTTGGTTAAGGTTTCACATTAAAACGCTCAACCTATTTTCTGATCAGAAAAACCTATTAATACTGCATCTTCTTAAATAAAAAGTTAGTGCATTGATACTGTCTAACACAAGAAAAAGATCTTGTTGAAACCATGGCTGGATACCAGCAATTGTGTTTTTATATTCTTTGGGGAATGAGCAACATGAATGTGACAATGACTTGAGGAAGTGATGGTTCAGTGATTGGTGGTGGGATCAGACTGTGTGATGCAAATGTTAGCTTGATAGATCTCAAGGGAGTAAAGGCTGTTCACCCACTGCAGTGAAACAACCGGGTCTGCTGTTTTCCGTGTGGGCAGTGATCTTAAAGAGAGTCTTGCTTACATGCCTATATGTGTGAAGAGCTTGAAGCAGTTAAAAAAAAAATGTGAGGAGGATTCGGTCTTACTGAACTGGTGGACAGTGATCCCACAGACTGAAGGAGAACTGAGGCACATCCAGCTCCAAGGAGAAGTTTCAGTGAGTATCAGAAGTGAGAGGGAAAGTAGTCATCGCAATGCAGCGGTGTTGTTACAGATACTTGGTTATGACCGAGCAATTATAGAAGCTTTGCACTGGGTTGTCACACTGGATCCTGCAGTAAGTAGCCAGCTTCCCACTGCAACAGTCATGTTACTCAGGGAGCTACAGAGGCTGTTCCTCGCACCTGGCATGCCTCATGTGCCGAGGGAATGGAGCACCTTGTGGTGTTGGCCGTGCTCACCTTGTGTGCACTGGTGCAGTAGCTGTTTCTGTGTAGATTTATTATCCGCCAGGCAGATGGTTAATTCAGGGGTGTCAGAGAATTCACTCATACTTGTGCTGATACTTAGGTTTCCTGAAAAAGAGTGTTTAAATTTATTTTATAAAGAATCGCATGCAGGTTTTTGCTCCCCAGCTTGAGATGTAGTGGGCTGCTTGATGTTATGTGTATCCATAGAGATTGGGATTTTGGAAATGTTTAATAAGAATGTTGAATAAGACATTTTAATTACCTTTTGATAATGTCTTCTGTTCCTGGATCCTGCATGGACTAGTGCGCTCAAAATGTCACTGGAAATAAAACAAATTCTCAGAAGTGGATCAGAAGTAACATTCAGTCCAGAGATAGGTATCAATAACTGGGGTAGTTCTTCTCTTCCAGACCTTCACAAAAAGATCCGCTTTTGGAGCTTCCTTTACAATTACCATCTGGCTACAGATGGAGTAAATGATTTGACTTTGTGTTGTAATGCTGTTAGTAACTATTTAAAAGTAATTAATAGTTACTGTTAGTAACTATTTAAATCCTGTGCTCAAAGCCTTTTAAAGGTTAAAAAGGATTGCACATGTACTTGCGTGGAGGAGTTGGTGTTTGCTCTGAGGGATGAACTGCCAAAGGGCATCCTTTGCAGGAAAATTGAATAAATGGATATGATAAGGGCTGGCATACTTTTACCAGTGCTTTGTATGTCAGATTTGTCGTTTTGTTCTTCCACTGTAGTAGGACATCATAAGAAAAGGGAAAAGTTGTTTCTCATTGGGTTGAGTATATAAAACAGTGCCTGAACGGCTTTCATTAGGCATTCTCATTTTTAACATTTGTGCAGGGAAGCAAGTATATAAAACACAAAGAAAAGTTGAATGAAGGCCAATAAAAAAGATGGGAGTGAAGTTTTTACCCAGTGATTTCTTGTAGCAATTGTTTGTTTTGTACGTAACCATGTTTGGTTACAGAATTAGCAGCAAATTTGATTATTGTCATAACCTTTTTAAAAGCATTTGCCCCTTTCATCCATGGGATCCTCTGCTGTCTATTGAAAGTTTTGGCAGGTTTTCTTCTTACTTGTTTTTTCTTTCCTTTTTTTTTTTTTTAGACAGGTACTTGCTGTCTGCAAGAAACCTGCTGGTGAAAACCTTCTAATTAAGCATAGTCTCTGTGCTAGTAATTCAGAGCTGGCCTAGCCAGTTTTGCTTTCATACAGATTTTGTATTTTCAGGCTTAAGTATAGGCTGCCTAAATCTTTGGCTTCTAGATAACTGTCATCTTAAAAATAAAATGAAGTATTAAAAATCATATGAAGCTTAGAATAGAAACAACTTCTCTCAAACTATTGATCTTTACAAACTTATATTTCAAATTAAAGCCAAACGAGTGTCTTGCTCATTTGAGCTTGCTAACATGCTTTCCACTGGTGCCTGACAGGGGCTCAAGGGAGAATATTCTGTGCTCCACTGTTCCTCGCGTTGCTGCGTCTTCTGTCACAGTGTTATACCATTAATGCAGGGGAATGAGCTAGAATGGAGGTCAAAAGGGCCTTGAGTATCTCAGATTTCTTCTTTCAAGTTTCTGTACAAATGGGGGCAAGTTTGTTAAAACCTGTTCAGAGCTGTTTTGAGTTGTGTAAAGTGAATACGTCCCTGCACGTCAGCTGGCAGGTGTTACTTAACCATGCTATGCTCTGCAGAAGCATCTTTCACACAGCCTCAAGTATGTGGGCTACAGCTGAATGTAGAAAAATTCATCTAACGGATACATAGTAGTTTTAATTTTGCTAGAAATAGTGGGAAGATACCAGTGTCCAGTGGGCTCAGCAGGTGTGACAGCAGCATTATAATTTTCCGGTTTGTACCTCGGGCTTCTTGCTCTACGCTAAGGTCTCAGCTGTACAAAAGTGACTGGAGCGTTACTGCCCAGTGGCTGAATTTTGTGATATACTGGAGCATGAGCTTGAAAGTCTCCGGCTGTTAATGCCACCCTTTGCATTGACAAGTTCCGCTTTTGAACGTCATTTACTGGAAATGCTGGCCACTGAGACGAGGCCGTATCGTGTGCCTGAAAACCCCACGAGCTCATACACCTGCATGTTGTGTTCACTTATATCATCGTATTGTAGAATGCTTTGCTAGCATTTTCATAAACTTGTTTAGTTCCCAAGCTGTGCGCTCACTGCAGCACCCTGCGGACTCCCCTCTCGGAAGGGGTTGGTGGTCTGTGCTCAGGAGCTTTACCAGTATACAGAGCTCCTCCTAGGTACGGTTACAAGTGATGATTGCTGGTAGCTATCAACATTGTCTGCTTAAGCTGTCAGTCAGGCAGGAGACTATGAACTTGCTGGAATTAAAAAAATACGGTATGGATGAGGAGCAGGCCATGGGCCCAGGATTCAGCTGAAATTTTTGGCAGAACCTGTATGATCCTGTGAACAGACATCAGGATGGTCATGTTAGATCTCGAATATGAGTATCCCTCATGGTGGTGGTGCAGGAGGTGGGTTGGTCCTTGGAAAGGACTGTGAAGAGGGTTGAAAGCTTGGAAAAGATAGGGCCATTTTTCTGAAGGCATCCCCTGAACAGGAGTTGTTGTCAGTGGCGAGAGGACAGTCTCAGCTGTGCCGTGGGGGTAGCAGAAGCCATCCAAAACAGCTCTGGCAGCACCAAGCCCTTGTGGTTGAGCTCTTCAGCAGCATTCAGAAATGCTTTACGGCAAAGGCTTTGTTTTCTTTCTTGGTTTTCAACCTGTCTTGGCAATGTGTTCAGCTCTGGAGAGCCAAATACACTTTATCAGGAATCTCACACACAGAAGAAAAATGAGTCCTTTTCTGCATTCTGCTACCGTGTCTGTAATGGACTGGTGAGGTGTTGGAGCAGGGCCAGCTCTCTCTGCCAGAACCCGTAACATCTCTGGGGCTGTGGAGCTAACTTGGCACTGTACAGTTAGTTAAAGGTTTAGCACTGGAAATGCATGAACAATTAGGACTTCATTTCCTAACTAGGGTGCATTTTGTGATTACAGACGAGAACACAAATGGGATTTAGTGATTTGGGGCTGAAACATGGTCTTACACAGTGAAACCTACTGTTTAGAGAAGAGCTGACTGAAGACAAGACAAAGCAAATTTTTCCTATAATTGTACTTTCTAGAGTGAACTTATCTATATTAAAGGTGCTGAGTTTGTACTAAATGTCATTCAAACACCCTTTCAAATTATATAGGTTTATGATCTAATGTAAAGCCAGACAAAACGTTGCTGTAAAGATAATTTTATCTACTTTCATTTGGATTTACCTATTTTTGTAATATTTTCACTTAGCTTTTTCTATGTAGTTTTTTTTCTACTTTCTGAAATAAGAAATTGTCTCACAAGCAGTTTGCAGTGGTAGATAAAATAGAAAATGTAATATTTTGAGATAGAATGCATTTATCAGAATTGTGGGAGAAGCAAAAGAAAGTGAAATTGTTCCTGGATACACTGAAGGCTTTTTTAGTTATACTTCAGCTATTATGTGCAAATCTTTCACTGTTTCTCCTTGATTTTTATTTCCCTATAAACTGCTGGAGTGGTGCATTACTACTGGGTGACATTAGCCACAGCAGCGTGAGCGGATGTGACTGTCTCTGAATTGTTTGGAAATCATTGTTATCCCGTGGCTCTTCCTCCTTTTTCACCCTGGGGAAAAAAAATACCTAGATATAACTCTGTTTGGGACTGCTGCAAGTAGAAACTGAGGTGATGTACGTTTGGCTTCCAAGCAGTTTTTTATCAGGCAAGGCAAAATCTCAAGGTCTTAATTTAAAGAAAAAAAAAATTCTTTTGATACGGAGAAGTGCTCTGTAGATGCAGCATTGATGAGGCCTTACTTGCTTTCACCTCAAATGAAGAGCAGCAAAAGAGTGGTTAACTGAAGGCGTTTTCTTAGTAGCTTTTTAATACAAATATAGAAGTAGCACTTGGCATTTTGCTTACATAATAAATTGAAGTTACTTCATAGTCCAGTGACTTAAGGTTCATTTCAATGCTGTACCTAGTGTAGGAGAGGTTTTTGATAAATTACCATTTCCACTTTTCGTGGGACACATGATTTCAAATTGCACACGATCCTTTTTATTTGTGAGACTGGAAACAGGCAATAACTAGATCAGTTATTGGTCCTCTTATATGGTTAGATATATTATGAAATATTTTCTGGCCTGAAGTCCTTAAATAGCTCTATATACTGTATCATCACAGGCATCATTATTGTTCTGCATACTCCTGCTGGATTCTTTTATACCTGGTGTTCAGGCATTCAGACATCCTATGGTTTGGTGAGCAACAGTGAAAGTCATTCTAAAAACCTAGACGTTCAGATTGTTCCCCTACCTTGATTATGACTTTTTCTTGGTAAGGATCAGATAAGCTTTATTATCAAAAGGGCTAGTCCTCATTCAGTGATGTAGCATGCTAACTCAGAAGCCACAGATCATGTACACTGAAATTATAGGTCCTTGCAGTAATTCTGGTTTTCTCCTCTCCTTGTTTGTCTGCATTGGACCATAGCTTCATCCTGTGCTGGTCTTTCATGAAGCAGCCACAGGATTTTGTAAGGGCACAAGAAAATTATGTTTTAAGGAAGCCTTAGGTGTTTAGTCAAATATGTGACTAATTAAATAGATATTTATTTAAAAGGTGCATGACACTGTGAGATGCCATATTTATATCAGTCATATTAGCCTTTTCAATTGTCTTGAAATCTGTACTCAGCTCTGCTTGGCTGCAACATCAGTGGTCATCCAGCATTTTAGTGGTGGCGATAATGAACAGCAGACTGAAGTTAGTCAATTTTGCTGTCTTCTGTTTGTAACAAACAGTTATATTCTTGCTTGGCATCGTCCCTTTCTGTCTATAGGTAGGGAACCATGGTTTGATTTTTGGGTATCTGAACACTACTGAGTTCTTAATATTATTTCTAAACTGAGTAGGGTTATAAAAAACTATAGCTGCTTCTGTTCTTCTGGATGCTTATAACTCCAAAAATTTGTACCCTTACGTGTGTGTTGGAAAAAATACAAATGTTGGAAAGATGAAGCTAACTTTTTTTCCTGGTTTCAAGCTTCAAAATTTGCAACTGCTTATATTCACACAATTTTATTTTCAAGGAGGTATCTTGATTATCGAGCCTTGGAAGTTATTCTTGCTCCTAAAGTATCAGAGGTTAGAATGCAAATGAAATAACACTTGATGGAGTTGGGGTAGGAGAGTGGTCAGAATTTTATAACTAAAAAAGTCACTTGGCCATAAAACTTACATGCATTTGTAATTTGATTGTTTTTCTCAGACATTTCTGATTATCAGTGCACGAGTTGAGAAATATGGGTCTGCATACTCATAAGTGGGACTGTATGCAAAGCCTAAACCATAGCTGCAAGTTAAGTAATGTTTCATTCTCCAGGTCTGCAGTCTGGAGTTTAGGCCAGTTTCAAACACAACTGCATGTTGCTCAGCACATTGCTTTTTCTGCTTGAAAAACAAAGATGCCTCTTTACCTTGCAGGAGATCAAGAAGTAATTTATTTGTATCAGTAAATTGCTTTGAAACCCTAGGCAAAAGAGTCAGAAGACTGTCAGAAAACTGTAAAGTATTAATTGTTACTGCAATGTAAGCTCTAACACTTTAATCACTGATAAAAATGTTTAGAGCCTGAGACTCACTGAGAATGAAGAATGTTCTTGGCTTGCCAGCGTGTTAACATGCTAAACAGTCCGCTTATACTTTCATTTACGAGTAAGGCAGCTCAGATATTAGCTTCAAATAAGCACAAACTTGTTTTGATGACTTTTTAATCAATGGACAAATACAGATAGGAAGCTAAAATCAATATAGTAGCAGCTGCTCTGCCACAGCACTGCAGAATGGACTGAGCAGCAGTGATGTACAGAGACTAAAACTGAAAAGACTCCTCAAGTATGTAGAAATCACTTCTACAAAAGGTGTTAATGAAGTTGTATTAATAATAAAACAGGACTTAGGATTTCCTGCTAGTACTGCTTTGATGCCTACATGGACTTTCTGACAGTAATTTTGAGGGAAGATTTAACTTCTAGTGATTTTTTTTTTTTTTTTGCCAAA
The DNA here is from genome assembly GCA_009769605.1 of Bucorvus abyssinicus. Taxonomy (NCBI): domain Eukaryota; kingdom Metazoa; phylum Chordata; class Aves; order Bucerotiformes; family Bucorvidae; genus Bucorvus; species Bucorvus abyssinicus. Next base: position 6,042,337 of record CM020044.1, on the reverse strand, counting down.
TTAGATCTAACGTAATTTGGTAAGTCACAATATCTTCCAGTTCAGAGCAGATATTGGATGGATACTTCATTCGCTGTTCCATTTCTATCAACTGCAATGAAGTCAGATTATAGACTCTGCTTAGTTTCTGCTGTTACTTTCTGCATTATGCAAACTACTAAAAAGCCATATGAATTAGGGAAGAACCTTTTATGTACAATTGAAGTGACACAAATGCACAATCTAAAAATAAATGAACTTCAGTTGCCTATTGTCATGTTAACTTCTTAATTTCTACATGCTAAAATCAGAAATGTTTTATTCATTATAATAAGCCCTATTTTTTGTTATTCTGTTGAGTTCATTTCAGTTTGCATAATCTTTCCTGGCATGCAGAACAAAGATTTTATGTGATCACGTGTATGTTAGTGCAGAACATTTGCACTCCTGGTCTTTTCCTCTGAGACTGCATGTTACCCCATGTAAGTTTTGGAGCGTAAGTTGGGAGCTGGATTTGTCAGTTTAAAAATGAGCTCTGTATGCTGAAATCCTCTTGGTGTACTGTACAGATACAGAATAAACATAAATGGACTGTATTTTCTCATCCAACCCTGTGTATTCTCCTGACGTCTGACCCACAATGCCCATTTCTAAAATTTCTGAGATAATAGTACCTCTGGGGTCACTGGACCTTGTATCTCCTGGCAAGACATGTTCAGCCCAAGGGATTAGGTGCTTGAAAGTGCATTGAGACCTTAGAATTTTTCCAGTGGAAAGTTCTGGTTTAACTGGTCATCATCAAAAATGTTTTGTTTTTTTGTCCAATGGGCTAGTGATTGTCTTTTGCTAACACAGTTTTTATAGCGTGACTCAAGTATTTTAAGTAAGGTCACAGGAGAGAAACAACACGGAGGAGGAAGGGTATCTCAGAATGAGTCTAGAGAGAGTACTGGCCCTGTTCAAGTACGTGATGCTTCCTCTGCATTCCTTGCATGATTTTAAGATAGAAGAACCCTCTAGCCCTAGCAGAGCTAATTACTTAAATTAGGATGGCATTTCGTAAAATGGCAAACTATTTCATTGGAGTCAGCACTAAGTTATTTGGGCGCTAGCAGCTTTGTGCCATTGTTTCCTCAGTGCTATGTCAGTATTACACACAAAACCAAAAAGCTTGTCACTGTGGTGATGCTTGCCCTCTGCGGTGTGAGGAAGGCGCAGCGGCCGCGCGTCACCCCTGTTCTGTGGGGCAGTCTGCCTTCCACACTTTCAGTTTGCTTCTCCTGAGATGGACTTGCATTATTTCTTTTTCCATATTTTCTTTCTATACTCTCTACTCTGACCATGTTTTACATCATACCCTTCCTTGTTATTTTAGGTGTTTTACCATCACAGTGATTTAATGCACTGCAGTAGATACTGGGACCAAGAAGCATTACTCTAAGTGACAGAGCATTAGAATTTAGATCCAGATTTTTAGCTCAATACTCAGTCTTTTGAGTCACTGCTTCATCTTGAAATACAGCTTAAAATAGCTATCAAATAGGGAACAAGACTGTTAATGTAGATATTTAAGGGCTATGTGGAATGATGGAGATGGAGGAGAAAGGAGACTGGGGCTCTGTGACGGTGTGTCACTCAGTGCGAGACATTTCCCTTGAGTAAGTGTGACAGTGAAGGGCTGCTGCTGCCCCAGTGGAGGACTGGGCTGTCACAGGGCATGTGAAATACCATGACAAAAGCAAGGGTTTTGTCCATCTTTCTTGCTGTCCCTGAAGTGGAAAATTAGGGACTTCTACACTTGATAGAGAAATAGGTTTAAGAGAAAAGCTAAATTTTCATCCATGGCTTATGCCGCTCTTCTAATCAAATCTGAACTTTAGACCACAATGTGTTCAATTCTAGATGAAAAAAGCCCCTGTTTATAAAGCAGTTGCTCAGAGAAGAGATCGATCAGCAGATGTAAAGAATTAAAAAATGTGCTTAATATGCCTACACCTGGAAATGTTGTCAGTGAGGTGTACAGAATCTCTAAGACCTAAGGAAAGAGCTCTTCTGTCACAGCACGAGGAGGACTTTTACGCCAGGAAGAGCTAGACATTGCCATTTCTCAGACTACAGCTTCTCTCAATAGAAAATGATGCATGAAAATGTTGATAATAGACTCTACTTAGATGTGAAATGTGTCCTTGGAGCTCATTTTTACAGTGCTGTGCTCTCTGTGCAATAAGTCCTTTTGTAAATAGATCAGGCTTCCATTAGTGCTTCTGGACCTTCTCTTCTGGACCAGTTTTTTTTTTTTTTTCTTCCACATATTAAGCACTACTTCTGTGGGATACCTTCACTTTCATGTACACGCCCTGACACACTGACTCCTGAGTTTAGAAGCTGGTTTGTGTTCGAATTGTTTTACATCCAGCTTAATAGTTTTCCTGAGCCCTACTTACTGGCACTGGTGGGGGAAAAAAAGCCCTGAAATACTCTTCTGTTTGAACAGCTACTTTAGGGAGGTAGGCATTGCTGTGTTCATACTGCAGCACAGTAAGGAGAAGGATTTTGTATAGGTGTTGTGAAGGTCTCAGTCTTTCATGTGTCTTTTAGAACAAATCCTCTAGAAATTGTATCTGATAACAAGGATATGATTTAATAACTTGGTCATGGTGAGCACTTCAAGTTGTTAGTCTTCAGCATCCCTTTCTATTTAGCTGGACAGCGGTAATGCATAGAAAATACACAGTAAGAGGCTGCTGAAGTTCATTTGATTTTAAAGGTCTCATTTCTTTTTGCTTATTTTGGCTACAGCCCTTGATGCCCACACTCAAGACAAAGACTCTCATCAGAACTTATCTTTAGCTGGTTTGTCAAATTGATGAGGTTCTTGCTACTCATAGCAGTGCAAAGAAGTAGGTCAGGGTTTGCCTGACCTGACAAATGGAAGCATTAATTACATCGTCATTAAAAGAATTAAAATTTTGATGGGCACTACTCTGCAAGAAATGGACAGTTGAGTTGATATATGTCTTAGATTGCAGATTGAATGAAATAACTTGGAAAGAACAGAGGACCTTTGAGCATTGAAGGAGCTGATGTTCTGATCTTGTTCCTGGCCCCCTGAGTAACAGAGACGTTTTAGCCAGCCCATGTAGTTCTGTGTGCTTGCAACAGCATGAATGAAGGAAATAGCAACACAGTGGCTGAATTATCTCTTGCTGGTGACTGCTGACCACTCTCCAGTGAAAAATTATGATACCACTTTCTTTTGGGTTTTGAGAGCTAGATAACTATACACTTCTGGGCGTCAGTATTAGCCTTTCACATCAGTGAGTACTGAAAAGACTTCTACTACAAAGCTGAGACTGCTGAATCACTTTCAGTTAGAGCTGTTATGATGTTAATTAGCCTGATACTGCTCGGTAAGCTGTTTAGCACTTTTGTTTCACCTGTAATATGTGCTAGGGAACTGTGACTTCTTCCTTTGAGTGTGCCACCGAGTTTCTGCAAGTGGTAGAACTGCCTTCAGCTTTAGTCTGATTTATGTGAGGATTGATTTTAGACAGGCGAAGTTTCTCCTCATCGGGTATTTGCTTGTGAAGCCCTGCAAAAATGGTTCATTGTTCATAATCTAAGTGAAAATTATCTGTGAAATTGCCACAGAACACTAATGTGTTTACCTACTTGTTTAATCTAGAAAAAAAGGTAATATGGAACTGTCTGTGCAAAGCAGCTGAATTAATGCTGGTTCATTCCACATTTCCTGGGCTTTTAGCTATGTGAGTTCAATATAGCTTCAATTACTACATAGACATCTTTTTGCATATATTGATTCTTTTATAGAGGTGGTAGATATCTTGGAGTTAGTACCAGCACTTAAGATTTTGTTACTGATTGAAAACATGTGAAGTGTCTTAAATATTAATAGCACAAGAGAAGCTTAAACACTTGAACTGGTTGAAATCTTTAGATGGTGCAGGGTTTTAAGGGAAATAAATTACGAAGTGCTTGGATGGCTGTTGGGTTAGCTTTAAAGTGCTATTGTTTGGCCTGAGTAAAATAGGAAGATTACTCCAGAGAAGGCTGGCTCGTTCACGTATGATCACCTAGAACGAAGCTAGGAAATTAATGTGTATACCATACCTTGTGAGCTTGCTGTCTGAAGCTGGACTGAGACGTTGAAACACTTTCCCTAACTGAAGAAACTAATAGGAATTCTTGCAGTCTATTAAAAAATTGAAAGTTTCCCTATCACCTATAAAATAATAAATATACATTTTTATATTTTCCGTGCATAATGGCTAATACCTCCTCCATATCTTTAATATGCAAGATATGGGTTTTTAGGCTTTTATATAGGTACTGTTAACAAGGCAGCTTCAATTGTTCACCTGTTCATTCATCTTCCTGGGAATGAGTTTGACAGTCCTATTTTATCAACCTTCTGAAATGGTCCTGGGGTTTTGCTCAGAGGTTCAGATAAACTTACACAAAGAGCAGAAACCTCATATGACATGTCAGCCCTAGAATGGCACTTTGATATGTATTTTTAGAAAGCTGTGCATGTTGGGGGAATTGCTTAAATTGGGAGGCTTTTTCTGATAATCAGCTAAATCAGTACTATTGTGTTTTTAATAAAAATCAAGGAGTACCTGCTGTTAATCCATATCAGTTTGTATATTTACATGTAAGTTGAAAAAGTTTGGTAGCATGTTAATGGAAAAGGCTTAGTAAGGAAGTGTGGAAGCAGTATCCTCAGCTGAGCACTCAGTACAGAATGTGGTGGTTTTCTATTAGCTTTAAAATGCCCTTGCCTTAAGGGAGCTATGTAAAATCCAATAAAAATACATACTTGATAGATTAATAGAGCTCATGAATTTTGAATGAAAAGACATTGGTCCTAGGGTGCCTTTTTTCTTAAAAAGCTTTATTAAATACCCAGGAATGGTTTTGTAGTGCTGACAAAGTAAATTTGTCTGTTTATGCTCAGTACGTATTGGATTGGCTTGTCTCTCAGTTTAGGCCTGTCACAGAATTGCCTGGTGAAGCCGAGAACTGACATTTCCCATGATCACACTGGTAGCCATGACTATAATAAACAAATATCTCGCATTGCTTCCTTTTGAGAAAAGAATAATGATAATTAAAAAAACCCACCTGAAAAGTCTGAGAGGAGTATGCCCTACTATTCAGTGGTTTAAGACTGTAATTTACAGAAGGATTGATGCTGGTGATCAAAACCCTTACACTGCAGGAACCTCAGAGAAAAAACAGCGGTAATCATTGCCTGTTGTGGTGCCAGTGCTCGTCTTGAACCTCTTCCCTGTGCTGCTGAAAATGCCCAAACAGGATGTCCATTTCTGTTTCACAAGAACTAAATTGTACAAAATTGTTCATGAAGTCTCTTTGGTTTTGAGAAAAGGGCACACTCCAGTTGATGACGGTGCAGTCAGAACTTTCCCCCTGAGCTCCAGCCCTGGTACCTGTTGGCCTGGCAGCTGCCACATTTGCTGCTTGTTCTTGGTACTAAGTGAGCATTTGCACCCGATGCATTTCTAGGGGAAAGTCTCAGCAGGAAAAATCAGATAATCTGGCTCTCAGAAGTAATTTATGTAGAAGGTGTTAATTTGCAGTTATTAACATGATGGAATGGGAAACTGGGAGAAGAAACAGATCTGCTGGGTCCCAGGGCCACACAGCAGTCATTAAAGTGGTTTTCTGTTTTAGTCATAGCTCTCTTTTTCGATCATCTTAATTTCTTAGCGTATTGCTCCATTTGTTTGAAATCTTCTCCCTAAACTATATTTCTCCTGAGGAGCAGGGTATGAGCAGAAAATGCATGAGCTTAGGAAAAAGAAACCCTGAGATATTACAAATAATGTAAATATTGCAAAGTGGATGCGTTCTCAAGGAGTCAGACAAGTAAGTGGAAGATGAACAGTGCTGGGCTCCTGGTACTTTTAAGAATGAAGTTTTGTAAGGTCATATTAGGCATTTATATAAACCCTCTATTCTTCAGATTAATGCTGACTTTTCTTCCCGACTCTGATGAGTTGTCTTTATTTAATTTGTGTTTTTATGTACAATGCTGGAAGAAGTTCTCTGACGTTCCCTGCTTTGTTTCCCTTATTTCATTCTCTGCTGAAAAATGCAATGGAGTCATTTTACTAGAACAGTCTAATGGGCATTGCTCATGTTTCTGTAAAACTCTTGGATATTTGGAAGTCTGCAGCTAAAACATATAAATAAGCTTAGTGGTGAGGCAACAGCTACATGTGCTGCGGGCCTGGAATACCTGTGTTAAGGGTGGGCTTTCCAACTCCGAGCTTTATTAAGGGGGAAGCCTGTGTAACAGGGCATGCTGACTTCTGCTCATGGCAGATCTGATGGTGACTGCTGTGAAGAGCCATCCAGCGTGGAGCACAGAACGGTTAAAAAATGTGGCTTTTTAGGGAGCTACCATTTTCAAGCAGTCTTTGTTGTTGGCTGGCCAATTTTCTAACAGGCCTGGCAGTTTTTAGTAGCAGAGTACAAAGTGAGATTCGGATATCAAGTCACATCAGACTCTTCTACTCAGATGAAGTTGGGGAAGACTCCAGCATGACAGGTGTTGCACAGACTTTGTCAGGGTCTCAGGATAAATAAACTGGCTCTTACTGGTAGAGAGACAAGCAATAAATAAGGATAGTGAATGCCCAGAAATATTCTTATCAAATGTAAATAAAGTGCACAGTATCTGCGATCTGAGGATGCTGAGTGGCAAGGAAGGAAATCTGTTTTAATCACCTGTTTTCACTCGGGCGAGGTTCTGTACATTTCCTGCTGTCGTGTATTAAACATCCAAGCGGAGCCTGAAGCCCATCAGCTGATGTGTCCTGTCTAGAGCTCGCCCAGGTAGTACTGTGAAGGCACCACCTCCTCATCAGCTGCAGTCACGAGGATGTTGGTGGCACTGAGCTTAGTGCGAAAAAGGCGCAGCAGATGAGAGGAAAATGAGAGGTGAATGTAAAAGGCTCATTCTGATCATTTGCTCAAGAAATAATGTCTGGTCTTCATCTGTGGTTGTAGCCAGAGCAGGTGTCTTTTCAGAGTGTTGTAATAGTTTATAAGTTGACTAACAGGTGGGTTTATTTGATGGCAGGTTTTTTTGGTTGGTTGGTTTTTGGTTTTGTTTCTTTTTTTCTTTTTAGGCTTGAATGAGTTTGGATGTAATTTCTCTCTCATCCCGTTATTCTTCTTTTATACACTAAGGAGTTCTAAAGTCAGTGTCTGATTGTTGTATACTGGATGCTTGACACAACAGGATCTTTTCAGTGTCTACAAGACTTTTTAATTACAGTATCACTTTCAGTAATCTTTTATTACAGCATGCAGCTAACTTTTTTTTTTCCCAGAGAAAGTCTTTCTGGAGACAATTAAATGTGTAATTAGCATAACTTGGCTTACAGGCTGCTGTACAGGCACGTGCAGTACCCTGCACCAAAATGACTTGTTAAGATAAGAGTTTGGTGTATTTTCTTTATTAGGAACTAAAAGTGCTGCTTTTTCCTTGGTGGAATTTCAACAGTGAGTGAGTAGCATTAGCTGAGGATGGAAAACCCAAACATCACAATAATGGGTTTATGCTTGTGCGGTGCACCAAAAGTAAGAACCCTCAGATCGGGTCTGAATGAATCACTTGCAACTCCTGAAATCATGGATGATTAAAGACTTCATATGCTGTATAAAGGCTTTATTGATGGATAAAGGTGTTGAAAGGATAGGAGGAAGAGAAACACAGCATGGAAATTCAAGGCATTTTCTGAGGAAGTGGGAGACTTCCTACTCCTAGTTAGGTACTAGCTCAAAAATGAGCATCTGTTTGGGCAAAATGAAGTAGTTATTAGTGCTTCAGAGGAAACTCTGTCTTAAAGATGATAAAGTAGTAGCAAAGGAAGTATGGCAGGTGTAGGTAGAGACTATGAAAAACTATATAAAGAAGGGAAGTGATAACAGTTTCTCCCCACCTTCCATACTGCCAGAATTGCACAGGAAATGGTAAAGTCAGTCTCTGTGCCGATGGTCTGGAAACGCTGTAAGCTTGGATAGTGGACAGTGCTTTGTTTCCACAGATCTCCTGAGGCAATTATGAAAGTTTCAGAAATACCCAGGCAGACCATTAATGCACTTTCTATATAAATATTCAGCTTCAATAACTTTTGTTAATATTAGTTATGTGAAATGAAAGAATGGAATGTGTGACAGTTATGAAAATAGAGCACTTCTGTTTAAATGTGCAAATTTTTCCATTGGGTACTGTAGAATTTTGAGATTAGTTTCTTCTATCCCCATTTTAAATTGGGATTTTTCTTCCCCTCAAGTTTTTGATGGGAAGGAGAAGGTTTTCCCACTCATCTGTATGTTTTCAGTATCTATTTCATTAGTCTAGGACTAGCTATTTTCTGGGCATGTCTGCATAGTGCAGTGCCATACCATGAAGAGAGAGTGCGTGAGTAAAACTACTTCAAAAACTTTCCTTACCCCTGCTTGATAAGGTCTTCCAAGCAGGGACTCTACTGGGTCTATTCTTCCTGCCTTCTATAGCTGATTTTGATTTACAATTGCTGTAGTAACTGCAGTTAAGAATGTATGAAATTTTTTAGAGTTTTGTATCATTAGGAATCACACTCATGGTTTTCAAGATATATTTATTCTCTTAGTGGCTACTTATAATTTACATCTATTTTGCAGAAAATAGCTAAGAAGTTAAAAGCAGAATATTCCATGGTATAAAGCTGTAGTCAGTCAGTTCAATTAGGAAGTTATCAATAGAGAACAAAAAGCACTTTGTGTAAATAATGCATTTTATGCTTGAGGGTGCAGAATAATTAAATAAGGGCATGAAGTCTGATAACTGAAAAATGCTTTCACTGTCTGAATCTATCAAAGGTCCAATTATACATAACTAGCACCTGAAGCAAAGCAGAGCAATGAATTTCCTGCCATTTGACAGGAACATATGATGTATTCACCTAAATTCAGGATTATGTTTATGTATTGAAATAGTTTACATAGGAGGTAGGACCCCAGTCATGAGATGTTTAGTGTATATAAGTACATCTAAGTTTTATAAGTGAAAACCCTTATTAGTTTTTCTTATCCCAGTGCATATATTGGGCACAATCACTTTTTTCTGGATAAAGGAGATCACTTGGTGGCTTACTTCCAAGAGATTAATCTGATTTCATTTCTGTATTTCAAGTTTGGGCATTTGAGCAGTCCAGAAATTAAAGTACAACATTTTATACTTTAGGTAAATGAACAAGTAATTTATACTGAACCTTCTGCTTGAGCTGATGCTTATGCCGATTTTTTTTTTTCCCACTTAGCTTGACATGTAGGCAGGCTGGATAAGTGGGCTGTGTTTCTTTGCTCCCCTGCAGAATATTTTTTTCTCTTAGTCAGCAGTCTGTGCAGTTTAAAGCCATAGCTGATTAACAATGTATTACCATTATATGTATACTTTTGAGAGAATGGACTATGTCAGCAATGTGTGTTTTGATGCTGGGAAAATCCACAGGAACTAAACTATCCTGAGGTGCTCCGCACCCTGTGAACTGTGGCATGTCAACAGCAAGAAGATAGATGCTTTTCTACAGCTTTATCCATAAACTTGTATTTGAGATGTTTATACCTTGTGAGTAGCCCTACATTTTGAGTAACTGCACAGAAGACTGATAAAAGTGCATCCAACTCAGTATAATAATCAAAGAGTTAGGTTATGAGTTCAATTGTAGGATTTTAGGGGCACTCCTGTATCTGAAACTTGGGACATGCAGACTTAATGAGAAATGGAAGAGGTTTTCAAAAGTTCTTGCTTTGATTTTGAAAAATAATCTGGTGGACTCAGCCATATAATGATAGTGGAATATTTACCAGCAGCTATTCACAAGCTACATAAGTTACTAAAAAGAGATTTAAAAATCAATACTCCACGTATCTGACACCCAAGAAGTAGGAAAAGAGTTCTCAGTAGTGTTAAAGCTGAGGCCTTTTTTGATTGTTTGTTTTCTTAAATAAATTGCGAAGCACAAATAGGTACCAGAGAGGGCAAAAAAAAAATGAGCTGGGGATATCTTGCCTCAGCCTTGTAGCAGCTCCAGGTAAATTAACAGAACTGCTGATATGTGATTTGATTAATAGGAAGTTGGGAGAGTAACATAATCAGTGTCAATTAACGTGAAAAATAAGCTGCTTTGAATTTGTAATGAGATTAAAAGTTAATAGTATTGATGAAATATATTCTGCAAGACCTTTTATTTGCTTATGCGTGATGAGTTTTTGAGAAAAGTTTCACAGTGTCCAGCAGTCATGCGTTCAGTTGACTAACATTGATATCCTACAGACATCCATGACAAAATACACTTCCCAGTGGAAATCAGTGCTCAGTAGATGTACTTCTAGCAGGCCTGGGAGTAAATTTTAAGCTGGGCATCTAGAAAAAAAATTACGGCGCATGTTCAGAACAGTGACTCTTTAACTCTTAAGACAGTTTGCATTTTCTGATAGTCCTCCAGAAACTCCCATGTTACAGGTGAAAGAGCAAATACAATCTTTGTACCAGTGGAGGAGTTCTGAGCAGGAATATGAAGCTGTTCCTGGCCAAGGATAACTGCTATAAGAACTGACTGCCCAGTTCTGGTGATAGTAATGAGGAAGTCTGTTGGGGGGAAAAAAAGCAACCAGCCAACACCTTTCTTTCCCATAAGAACCGTGAGGAGACTTACAGAAATCTGAAACATTGCTTCACCAAGAAATTAAAAGATACTGTTTTATTTGCTGAGATAAGGTGAGCTGGTGTCTTGACCACAGTGTCTAAATGGACAACAGAACCTTCTCTTCAGTTGAGCGACAAAGATTTGGGATGAAAGGTATTTGAGCTTAAATTTCAGAAGACAAGTTTTTAATTCGGAGTGGTTAATTATTGGAAGATTTTACTAATGTGATGGATGGACTGAGATGGATACTCCTTCACTGAAAATTTTAGAATCTAGGTTTGTCTCCTTCCAAAGTGGATGATGTAATCCCAGCAGGAATAAATTCAAGGAAGGACTATGGCTGACAGAGAAAGCCTTCTAGGTACCAGTGGCCTTTTCTGGGCTTCAGACAGACATGTCTTTTGCAAAACAAAAATAGCATGTTCTTTGGTCGAGTCTTAGGCTAGAAGAAACCCTGCTTAATATCAGTGTTATAATAGATTTGTATTCAAATCATTTCCTATGTGCAGTGTTGTCAAATTTTTTTGCTATCATGCCTAGGGCAGTGCTTTTCCTCTTGACTGTAATGATAGGGATAGCAATTGGATTCTCTCTCTTTTTTTTTTTTAGTAACTTCTTTTCATTGAAGCTAATATCTGGAATCTTCTTAATCATCAATTTGCTATCTTTGAACAATCAACTTTACAAAGAACGGAAAATATTAGAGACCTTTTGTTTTGCTTCTTTGTGTCTGTAGGGCTTTTTAAATTTTCAGATGACTTCATCTTGGATTTATTTGTATATTGCCTGGATTTGGAGGCTATGGCTTTGTGGTAAGTTGTTTTTGATAGCAATACAACATGAAGCACGCCTGTTTCCTCACCTTCCCCCAGACATCTGTTGTGCCAGCACAATGTTTTACGGCTGTGCTGTGAACCAGATCAAGGAACTGATCTGGCTTTTAAAACAACCTTGTAAAGACTGTATGATATTTGGCCTCTTTCCAGGATGTGAATGAATTTCAAAAGGCAATGACTGTGGGAAAATGTCTCCATATAGGTGATTCCTGTGTATGGCATGAACTTGTTTCATGATCAAAATGAAAGCTCAAGTTTTTCCAAAGCATTACAGGCCTCTGGCTTAACTTGCTGGTTGAACTGGTTAACGTTGGATGAGAATGCAACTGTCAATGAATTCATTCACTTTTACAAGAAGCAGCTAGGTGATCCTGAGATGAGAAGTGATGATGACCCCATCATTTTGAGAAAATTTCTTGGAACTTTTTATGCTAACAAAAATAGATGTTCACAAAACCCTGCAATACCAAAACCCATTGATGTCACAGGGTGCTGCCAGTTTCTAAATTGTCTGTGCAAGGAATAGTTTAATTTGAGATCTTTGAGTATATTAAAAGATTTTGACCCTCCCCTCCAACTCCTCAACCAATCTAGGTTTCATAGCTGAAGATATTACAGACAGAATAATTGTTGGAGGTTCTTTAAGTACCTTTGTATGGGATACGGCATGGAAATGGAGTTGGGATTTTCTTTGGTTTTGGGGTTTTTTGTTTGTTTTTAATATATAGGTAATATGAGAATTGATCACAGATGCAGTGTAATACTTTTGTGAATATAGCCTTAAATTTATCAGAATATGCTGGAAGCTTTCTCTCACTTTCTCATCCATTTGATTAAATTTTCACTCTATTTTCCACTATAATGGATATTTTCTTTGTAAGAAACATTAAAGTCCTTAGGTGTCTTCCCACGCACCTAAAAACTCATTGGGCAGACTGAAAACATTTTGACAGCTGGCTTTTTGGGTCAATTAAAAATAATGCTACATTGCTAACGGTAATTTTCTCTTTACCATGCCTGGTAGGATCCAGCAATCCAGGAGGAGCTGATGTCTGAATGCTACTTTTTTTTTTCCTAGTGGCTTGATAGATAACATCACAAGTCAAATTTACTGTGCGTTTGATCCAGTCCATGTTTTACTTGGTTTAAAAATACTGTTTTCCTACCCCTTCTTTCTCTGGTACTGACTCTCCTCAATGCTGTTAAAGCATTGCTTCCTTGTAGCTCTTCATAGAGACCCTCTCCTTCTATACTCCAAAAAGACCTCCTTTAGACTTCTAAAATTAGCCAGGCAACACTTGCTTCTTGGTGTCCACCACTGCTCTGCTCCTCTCTGAAAAGAGCAGCAGCTGGAGATTTCGGTTTTCAAACGCTGTTTTTGGTTGACACTAATCCAAGGAACAGCCTACGGCCAGCCTCTCAGCTGCCCAGGTTCACTGGACTGGAATGGTTTAACCTTTTGAACTTGAAGAGGGGAGGCTGAATGTTGTTCCCTTGCGCAGCACATGTGTGTAAAATCCTGTGAGAGAGGATCCCAAATGCATCACATTTTTTGCTGCTTTGATCTATGCCTATGTGTCTGTGTCTCTGCCTCTGAATATTGTAAGAAAAAGTAATTATTTTTGAGATTGTTTTGATATTGATACAGTATCTTCAATAGTTATGGGCTATCTTTGCAGGTCGCAGACTGGCATTTTGATCCATTTAGCATTCGCAGCTAAGTCTTTTTCTGTTTTGTCTTATGACAAAAACACTTTCTTTCCACTGCTTTTTGGATTGCCATTAATCCATTTATATTGGCTAACGGGTGAAATACTGTGAGCTCAACAGCACTCAATAGTCAGGGAGTATCTATGCATTTCATTGCTGTCTTGGGGAGTTCAGCAAGCATTTTAGCGTAATTGCTAGACTTTTCTAAGTAATTCTCCTGATCATGCCTCAAAACTAACTGAAACCAAGGCTGGGAGAATGAAGAGCTTTGGAGGCATATAGCTGTAAAAACTGCATGAGGAAATCTAGTATTTTTCAGCCAAATCTAATAGCTTTAGTCTTTAGGGACTAATCATCTTTGGGGCTTCATTCTGTGTTGGTATTGCAGATGATTGTTCTATTGCTGTGAAATGAGGCAGCAGCCCTGGCCTTCTGAGTTGTGGAGGCTATAATTTTAATTTAAATTCCCATGTGCTGAAAAAAGGCTTCCACAAAGTTTGGTTGAGAAACTAGCTCAACTCGTAGGAGCCATGGATGATGCACCACTTTTTGTTGATATTCGCTGCCTTTGTTAAAATAATTTGGAATTCTGATGTAACAGTATGGCTGTCTAGGAAGTGCTTCTGAAGCTGATTAAGAACTGATTTTTCTTGTGCCATCCTCTGAATGGTTCTGTGCTAGCACACTGCAGTTAGCTACCACTCTTCAACGATGGAAATGTAAAACTGCAGCGGGTGACAGTATAGGGCAGTATTGTAATATTTGAAACAGACTAGCGTGATGGGTCAAGACATTTGGATATAAGCCCTCAAGTTTAACAAAATTCTGTTAATCACAAAGGGTTCCTTAGTCCTTCATGAGGTTAATGTGTAGATTGAACAATCAAAGGAAAATTCAGCTTCAGAAGGGCCTCTGGATGTCATCTAGTCCAATCACTTGCTCAAAGTAATGTTGTCTTTGGAAACTGGGTGGCTTGCAGCCTTACATGGCTTTACTGCTTTATGAGGTTCTCTTTGATCTTCTCCATCTAGATAGTTGCCAAGGCTGTACTTCCCCTTAAAGATCTGATTCCCTGAATAGGGAATAGCTCTGGCTGCAATGATCCCAGTACTGTGATGACATTTTTCCTTCTTGCATAAACTAGAACATCGGAGGCTAAATTGTACACTAAAGGTTTAGCAGAAAACGCAGGATAAACGCTTCTCTAAGCATCCAGCTGTTAGAAAGACAGACATTGGGCAAATGAGATTGATTTTGTGCAACTTGTAATATCAACTTCTTATTCCACTGCAAAATGGTCTATTTAAGACTATGTATAATCACAAACGCTCTGTTTATGCACAATTTATCTTACGGAAGATAATTAAATTTAACATCTTGAAATATATATGAAGAATAAAGGGAAAACTAAAATTTATACCTTGTACAGTCAGCAAACATTTGTACCTTGTGTGACAGTAAATCAGATGCATCACACATTTCTCCTTTTCTGGCAATTTATGAAGAAACAGGTCAGTGTTGGCAGCCGTCACAGCCTTTTAGAGCTAGGTAGCTGGTAACGTACTGCCTGGATTCTTCAGTTCTTGCCAGGGAAAAGAAATAAGATTTGGTACTGTGTTTGATTTGTGCTGGTGTGGTTTGAGTTCTCCAGTTTCTGCTGAGGGAGCAGAATCTCCTCTTTGTTGTACATGCTGCAGCCTGCTAACAGCTGCAGCCCCAAGGACCTAGAAGTTTGGGATTTTACCATTTGTTCCTCCCATAAGTGTCACGAAATGTTAACCTCCTGTGCACCTCCTTGTGAAAGTACAAATTATCTAGAATAATGTAACCGTATAACATCAGAAGCTGTTGAATTTTAGCACTAATAAAAGTTAAGCAGAGGTGAGGTGATGGTGAAGTTTGTTCAGGTGATGTTCTACCAAGCTGCTCTCAAGCACTCCTGCATCTGACTGTTTTCAGGCATGTATTATCCCCTGCTTAGGGCCAAAGTCCTTAAGTGGCAAGTTCAAAGTAATTTCCCGCTCAACCATATGCTGCCTTACTGGTGACAAGTGGGAGTGAGGAAATATGCCTCTGTGGCAGTGTTAGAAAATGCATTGGTGCTGTGTGGTATGGGTTCTTCTTTCAAAATATCCTTAGCAAAAAGAATCAGAAAATCCAAGAAATGAGGCACAAGGATGAAACACCTTTTGGTATCTCTTTTCTCTTTAAGGTTCTAGGGAATTGGAATGAGATTATAAAAGCTTCAAGTTGCCTATATTGGTTCCAGAGGAATTGTTTTGCCTGGCTGCCGAAGGTGTACTTTAAAGGTCTGCGTTGTGCTCCTGGGTATTTACTCAGTAACGTGTATTTTCTCTGTCTTCCAATGAGTCTTTTCACACTATCAGATATGTGTGTATCCTGTGCTCTGATTCACCTTTAAACTGAAAGATAACCTTTCCATCTAAGAATTTACTTTTAATTGATGTTTCAAGCATTTCCTTTCATCGAAGAGGAAAAATTTTTTTAATTTTCTTGTAAGAGAAATCGTTAATTTCTCTTAGCGAGAAATCAGTTTGTAACATTTTGAAGCCCATTTTCCTGTGCCTTGTCTTCAAAATGGTCTCTTTCATTCTAAAACTATTTTAGCATACCAGTGAACAGATTGTGCATTACAGTGTACTTAAATTTGTCCCTTTAGTGGCAGTAATGCTGAGGCCAGGGGAGTAACAGTGGTGGAGTTTGCTGAGGATGAGAAATGCCTATATGCGTAATTCAAACTTGAGTAACCTCCTGAAGAGTGTAGAAGCCTCTAAAAGAAGGTGTTGTAGTTACTGAGTTAGCCATTTCTGAACTTCAGGTTTATTCCAGGTCTTCCCTAGGGTTTCATTGGCACAGAGTGTGGGGGAAGCAGGATGAGGCTATAAATATAGGTGTAAAAAGGACTGATTGATGGGATGGACTGTGAGAGAGATACCTCAGTATGTGTTTAAGATACTGAGGTAGCTGAGGAGGCTAAGCAACTGTTTTCCAAAAGTATGAACTGCTATGACGGTTCAGAAGATTGTGATTCTTGTTTGTTGGCAAAATTTCCAAATGCTGAGATGGGTGTGGAGCTGTGGTTTGTGTACAGAACTGCATTTAGTGACAACAGATACCTAAGGCAAGCTTGAAAACTTAGTGTTCCTGGCGTCCCTCCTATCCCTTCCCTTTTTAATTCTACTTCCCTGCAAACTCCTGTCCTTTTTGTATGCAGTAGTGATTATTTTTCTGTGCGTTTTTTTATGGTAATCTTTTGAAAGTTGCTTGGCAACTACTAATTCTCATTTATGAGGAGTTTGCATAGTGCAGTCCTGGGCTTTGAAGTGTTTATAGCAATCTCAGAAGAGAGTCGTGACCAGGAAAGTATCCTGACTTTCATACTAGGAGGCTTATGTGCTGCTTAGGCTCTTCTGGGAGGATTCACTTCAGCAATCATCTGCTGACCAAGATAGTTCTTGCAAAGGCGAAGATACGTTTTTGATGATTGAAACAATGATAGCAGTGAAATCGAGGGTGTCGGTGAGACTCCTTGCGTAATATGGGGAATAACACCGGATTTCTATGCTCTCTCTCTTCAGTCCTGTAGCACAAGGAGATGATGGGGATTTGGCCAGCACAGCCATGACTCAATCTTCTATTCAGCAGGAGCTTTGCTGCCTGCTGGGAAGAGACTATGCCATGCCTCTGGCTTAATTCCAACCTTCTGCCAAAACAATTCTTTCTGTGAATGGCTCTTATGCTTATTGTGTTTCCATAAAAGCCAGAAATGCCGTTTCCCACTTGTTTTAAAGCTGAAGGATTTAATGTGAATTCAGTCTTGACATACAAAGACCATAGTATCAGTTTCCTTGGCGAAGGTAGAAGGTCTTGGTACTTCAGTTGGTCTTATTTACATCCATCCCTCTCTGCAAGTGGTCTGACTTTCACCCAAGCTGACAGTGGTGAACTAAGATGATCTGCTTTTGGGGTGGTCTTTGGAGATAGCTGCACAACATATCAATGTTGTTTGCACTTTATACACACTGGTAACTGAGTCAGCTTATAATTTCTGTGATTCTGAAACTTGTCCTTCCTTATCTTGCAGCCCCACTCTATCGTATTTAAAACTGGTCTGAAAACTCCTTGAGGCAGTACAAAAGCACCTGTAATTAATCATGACAAGCATCTAGTGTGTGTCCAGCACAAGATAAATGGCAATATGTGGTTATCAGTTGACACTCAGGGATGTCATGATCTGTGTAGCTATGCTTATTAGAGGGTAGCAGTAAAGAATAAAGCAAAAACTACAGATGATGTTTTTGTTTATACCTCTTGTGAAGTTTCTAAGGACCTTAAGACTCTGCAGTTGCCATCTGGCAGCTTTCAGAACCACTATCTCCACTACCAGGCAGCAGTGGGATTCACCTAAGATCCGTAGCCTCCATACTCATAATTCCCTGGCTGCTGCAACGTAATCCATAGGATATACAAGCTTTCACAGTTACTGTCTTTTGTTGGCTCTATGGAAATTATACATGTAGATTATGTTAGATAACTGTAATATTTTTCTCGGAGGAATACTGACAATTATTAAACATAGAGCACTTTTTGAAAATACTGTATGTGTTAGGAACATACCAAGGTCTTGATCCCAAAGGAATTTTGGCTCTGATGTCCCTTTGAACTTAACCAAACTGGGCGCCTACCTAAATATCTTTAAGAATTTGACCCTTGAGCCCTTAAGACATGTTACTCCTGCAGTGCATGTAGCCTTGGGAATAGCAGTTACCTTTCAGAGGAACTTCTCTCCTGTAGAGTGAATTAAACCAAATAATGTTTTGCTCTTGTAAGACTCTTTTTTTTTTTTTTTTTTCCTGAAGAAGAAAGATTCCAAAGCCTTCAGCAGTGCAAAGCAGAGAGTTAGAAGTATCAAAGGAAAAGGATAAGGATAGATGGTTTCTTTGACAGTTTTGTCTCCCTGCTGTGCCAAGTGACAGCCAACATCTTATTTTAGAGGAGAGCTTTCCACGCTGAAAATGGTGGCACAGAAATTCTTTCATATGGCCTGAGCCAAACCACAGCTGATCCTGGTGATAATTTGTGCTGATGGTAATTTAAAGTCTTATGGATCCTAAGATAATAGTATTAATTCAAGGGCCATGAAAGCCAGGTGGGGCCAATGTGACATTACCTTAGCACTTTAAGTAAATAATGCTTTGAGTTACTTATTTACATGTTTATTATTTTGAATGGCATTTTGTGAAACAAAAAGTGAATGTTTACTGTTAACCTGATGCTGATGGGCAGTTGGCTCTAACACCGCTCTCTAATATTGCAAAGCAGTTTTAATGGCTACGTTTATTCGTGGAAAAGTTAGATTTAGCTTTAGAAGAGCACAGCAAAAAGCACTCCTAATGAAATTAAATCTCTGGTCTCATCTGACTGCGTATCTGGAAAACCTGCTAAATTCAGCATTTAGTCATAGGAGAGTAAATTTTTCTAATTTTTTTATTGATTGGAGCAATGCTAGGTTAAACTAATATCATATTAAATTTTTGCACTATTCAGCATTGGTGTAGCATTTTGCAAAATCACAGATAAATATAGGTGTCTTCTGAAGTTCTGAGAGATCAATTTTTAGACTGCTTTACAGACCTTGCTAAATTAATTTATGTAGTCATTAAAAATGTTTGCAGAGGCACTATTCATTAGGACTATCATGGGAGGCTTTAGAGTTATAAAAGGACACTTACTACCTGTTTTGAAAATCTATCCTCTGTCATTAGATTTTTTTTTTCACAAATAATGCAGTGTGCACAGGGAAGGATTATGTGTGTGAGTACAGAATGTAGTGCGCAATTTTTGCTGGTGGACTGTTAGAAAAGTCCATGGTTGAGTACCCTGACTGAGAGCCTGAGAGAGAGATGGAGAGTATTGTGGAATAGCTTTTTCCCATGTGTGAAAACATGGCAAATCAATAGCTCTCCAACTGGGTTTGAATAAAGATGCATCTATCTATGTTCTGATAAAGTTTGATGCAACCTAATGCTTTGCGTGTGCCTGTTTCCACTTCATTTTCCAAGCTAATGAAAAAATCATGAATGTTAAATGGAGAGAGCAGTTTGTTGGTTGCAGTTTTGAAGACTCTTTTTCTTCATGTATGTACTTTGCTAAGTGGCATCAGTTACTTGCTTACTTGGATAACCATGTATGAATACATAGGAAAAGGGGGGGAAACCCAAACGCAAAACCAACCAACAAACCCTCAAACCTTACAGCTTTTTCTTTTACTTGTATGTTTTCCACTACAGTGGAAAGCAGCAGGGAACTAAAGAGGGCAATGACCAGAGTAGGATGCCAGCAAGAGAACGGACTTGCAAGCTTTTCTTAGCAAGAGATCCCTTCTATTCTGCCTGCAGACTGGGTGATGACTTAGGCACTGAGCGTGCGTGCTGCTTTTGGCTTGACTTGTCAGCTTGAACTGTGGTTATATTGAATTAGTGGGCAGCCAGATCAAAGGTGTGATGATACAGCAATGCTATAGTTAAAACTCAGTATATTGTGAAGGTAGTAAAGCACACTAGCCGGTTCTATTAATAGTAGTAATTCTATAATAAATAATACATTATTATTATTATTATTAACTTTTATTTAGTACTATACTAAAGTACTAAATAATATAATATAGAAAATGATTATAAATAGATTTTAAAACTGCATGTTCATGAAAAGAGTATACATTTTCCTTGGTACACTAGTGGCAAATCTGATGAACACTCAAGTTGATGAGAACTTTTTCTTGAATTTAAGTAGGACCTGGAGTGAAACCTAGCTACATACTATTTAGTTCCTGTAAAAAGTGAGAGTCCACTTTTTCAGTATATGATTTAAATCTGCCAAGACATTTAATTAAATAAAAATAAAATTAAAAATTTAAATAAAAGAACTGGGCAGCAGTTCTCTGAGTTGTCTCCACTGAAGCTGTAGTAAGGCTGGTGCTGCACAGAGCCCTGTGGTTGTGAGCATGATTGGGTCATCTCTGAAGGTGAGAGATAATGTGTCACCTCTGGAAGTCATGCTTGCAAGGGGAGGAGAGACACGGAGCTGCAGCTGCTGGAGTCCTGGGGTGCTTCATACTCCCTCTAGTACCTGGCTTCCAGTCAAAGCGCTGCCCTGTGCGGCTTAGACATGTGCATTCTGAATTTAAATACCTGGTCAGTGAGGAGTAGGATGAGAGTGATACAAGGCTTTCGCATTTTTAGAGGTGAGCTTGCTTTGTTTGTCCTTTTCTTGATCCATTAGACAGACTGGCAAGCCTGGAGCAAGCAGATCCAGACGGCCTGGTGTCATAAATTCCAAGATGAGAGTTTTCCATGTATCTGCTGCAAACACTGTGTCTCTGGCTCAGCCACTTCATAATCACTGCCATCTAATCAGTGCTGCTTTTCCAATCTAAAAATGAAGGTTTCCTGTTTGCTAAAGAATTAGCAGTTCCAATCAGACATTTTACGTTAACCTTAGCATGTGCCGTTTTTTGGTCAAGCAATAGTGATCACAGAAGTTACTGTGTGATGTGGATTCTGGTTCAAGCTGATGGTTAAGGTGGATGTGCTTAGCTAGATCTTTTCCTGTGTGGTGAGCTTTCCAAAAAAAACCTCAGATGATGTTAAACTTAGGGCAAGGATTTATTATCATGAGTAGAGGTTTTAAAAAATGTATTAAGTAACAAAAATTTGAAATAGCTCTTGAAGAGAGGACAGAAATAGGAAAGGTTATGTGCTATTTTCCCAGGAATCACTTCTAAGATGTAATTACTCTGTCTGCTTTGCTTTCCTTCAACAGGATAATTACAGACAGACATGTTGGGATAAACTCCTCTATGTTTAGGAATCATTCAAACACTGTAATGCTGTGTTTATGGAAAGCCTGTAAATTGGCTATGAGCACTCCAGAAATCATCATTATGGCTCAGCACACATGGGGTTCAACACCCACAAACAGGCTTTTCTTGCTGCAAATGACATTTTTGTTTGTCTCAAATGAGGATCCATGCACTTGGGAGCTATCTCTCTATCCTGCTTCTAATTAAAAAAACCTCATTTAAAAAAGGAGGAATTTAATTTTCTCTTCATTATTTATAAAAAGCCCAAAAGTGATTTCTCTCATAGCCTTTTAATGACAGAAGAAAATGCCTTCCACAAAACAGCAAGGTTCCTTGCCCAAGAAAACATCATGCCAGAACATTAAAAGAGGCCCTCACAGATCTGGAAATTAAGGATTCACCTTTTTTAAAGCCTTTTGGAAGAGGTTTGCACCCTTTTTGTTACAAAGAAACGGATGCTTGCTTTCCTTTAGCAAAAGTGTATGTTTTCTATTTCTGGGTGTCAATGAGCTAAGCACTCAGGTATTGCGAGGCTTTAAATTTAAATTTGTAATGTCAGAATTTTCTAATCTGAGATTTGTCAACTATAGAAAGCAGGACATGCCAGAAGAAAAAAAGTGGGGTTTTCACCTGCTTATTTTTTGAATACACTACTTTGCAAGTTTTTGTATGTGTTTGTAAAATCTGAAAAAAAAAAAACCAATCAAAACAGAGTTCTCTGTAGTTTAATTCAGTAAATGAACATAATACAGAATTCCCCGGTCAAGAAACTTTAGAACGTGTTTGGGTTACGTTTGAAAGTTGTTATGAACATGTGCCAGTCCTGGGATAATCCTGCCATTAAGCTCCAGTAGTGCCCACTGCCACCCTTGCTGCCTCCTGATGACACTATCTGGTCTTCTGGAACATTTTTTTTCTAAGACAAGTTTGAATAGTTAACACCTCTGAGATCTTAAGTGGTGATGACTGTGGTTTATTGATCATAAGTAAAAGACCTCTATATTTTGGAGAAACTTACTCCTAACATGACCATGACTACTGGAATCCCTCGCAGATCTAGAAATTGAACAAACATTTAGATTAAAGTATTAAGGGAAAGGGTTGCATAAGTTGTAACAGAGGGCAAGACAGGTATTTGCTTTCCTCTTAGGATTAGAAGTGCAGGTTTTACAGCCATCAATGGTGACCAGCTGTAGAACTGTGAGGTTTTGGATCAGGCCTTGACTGATTTAGGATTTCTCTTCTGGAAAACTGCTGGAAACATTATTCTGGAAATCAATTAATTCTTTAATTTCTAAATGAAAGAACATCCCTGCAATCTTGTGTGTATTTGGATGCTTGATCTGCATGATCTGCATGATGTGTTATGAAATTTGCTACTCCTGTAGTATTTCATCAGTCTGCCTATGTGCAAGTGTAGTAAAGCTAAGTTAAATTTCTGTCAGTACATAGAGTATTACTGACATGAGAGACAGGGATGAAAGCACTGTGGAAGAATTGTAGCCTGAAGAAAATTTCAGCCAGTCCACCTTCATTAACTTTACATGGCCTTGGCAAGTCTGAGGTGTAATCTGGAAAGAAACTTGGAAAGCAGCAGGATTGTGGAAAGGGAATTGGGGTAAGAAGAGGATTAGTGGCCTGCGTTGGAGAGGGAATACAGAGCTCAGAAAATGACCTGGGTTCTGAAAAAAACCAAGCAAGCAACAAAATGCTTTATCACTGCTTACCTTTATCACTGCTTACCTTCATCACAAGTTTTCAAAACATCCATTTAGATTAGTATTGCTATTCCAGTGCTTTATTTGGCTGATGGGTAAATTATAGGTAATGTTCTTCTGGTAGTAAGTGAACTAGAAATCTCTGTTCTTGTCCTCTACTGGAAAATAACTGAAATAGTTTTGGCATTATAAACTCATTTGATTAAAATAAAGTCTGATACTTATGCTTTTAATGACTAAAGTAGTAAATGTCTTTGGTTCTGCAGTATTTTCATAGTTTCTTCAAATTACTCATCAACTATTAAGGCACCACTTGGTATCATGGACTCAGTGTGACAGGAGGAATATGTGGTTGCTGTGCATATATAAACATACAGGTATTCTTGGATGTCTATAGGGATTCTGTCTGTGCATTGCATATATCATACATGTAATTATCGTATTTTTATATGCAGTAGATGTAACAAATAGAGTCCACAATTTTGTTCTGAAACAGATTTTTATTACATGGCCTCTAAACGTTGGATGTAGCGGGGCCTAGATATGTTTAATGATGTAACTTGGAAAAGACTGATAATATGCTGCAGGGAATTGAACAGCTCTATGACCATTTAGAAGGTAGAAATTGGCCAAGGAACAGATTATTTCAGAGGTTCTTGTAGCTGTAGACTTTACTTAACTCCAGTCAGCTGGTGATACTTACTGATAACCCTCAAATTAGTTGGATACTGGTGAGCATTCTGTTATGCAAGAGGGAAGTATGCTAATCACACCTAATAAACTGTTGTGACCTTGTCACAGCCATCACCAGTGCTTGTTTTTGATGGAAATTGCATTTGTTATTCTTTTGTCTTACTCTCTTCATGTAGATTACCTAGCATGTTTAGTTGGTTGCATTGATTAATTGGTTGCACCATTAGTATTTGTTCTTAAATGTTCAGGTTTTCATATCTCTCTGCAAAGATATTAAAAAAAAAAAACTGCACAAAAAATTAAAAAAAACCCCAAAACAAACCAAAAAACAAACAAACAAAAAAACCCCAAACAAACCAACAAAAAACACACTTCTTTTGCTGGTCTGCATGACCAAATTAGAAATACCAATGGACGGTCAGAGACCACTCTAGCAGCACTGAAAATCACTGCACGCCCTTTGTCATCTTCAGCGCCGAGTTGACAATTCTTAAGATGAATGAGAAACAAGAGCCTGTTCAAGACCACCTGGCTGGTTTTGCACTGAAGCAACCAAGGAGTATTCACATGAATCTTTCTTCCAGCTGCATCACAAGGATGACTGCTGCCGATGGGAGGTAACAAATTACAGGTCAATAAAAAGGGGGTGATGGGACACATTGGTTAAATAATTTTAAACACAGCTGGCTTTAATATTGATTATTGTTCATCAGCCTGAGAAATCTGAGCAAAGTCTGCCAAGCTATCTGTTCTCATGATTTGCAAGATTTCTCAGCCTGTAGATCTTGAACCACAGAACTGGTGCAATGGCAAAACATGCTAATGAGAAGGTCTTGGGGCAGTGTGCTCTCCCAAACTCTGATTAGAAGCTAAAATACTTGTTCTGAAGTTACAGTGGTTGAATCCCATATCTTGCCAAGAAAATAACAGTTCAAATAATAATACAAAGACTAACATAATTTGTATAAAGTTCCATTCAACCAGGATGTCCTACAGTTCGCTATAAATTGGAAATGGTGTGACTGCTATGCCTTTCCCACAGCAGTTATTTAGAGATCATGGCTTACTCGTAATGATTTAGATTTGTTATCTGTCCTCTGCCCTGCACCCCCGTTTTTCAATAGTACTCCAGTACATAGAAGTTGGTCAACACACCTTTTCAAAATACATACATTAAGCTCTTTGTGAGTATGGGACTGCATATTAGTCTCTGTAGAGAGAGGGCTCTGAAAACCAGGTGATGAGCATAAAGAGATTGACTGCTCTGATTTGTGTGAAGGGAATAAATGAAGCTGGTTTATGAGTATAGCCAACTGAATCACATTTGCTGACTAAACTTATGCTCCTCTTAGTCATCAAATTCCCTGAGTCTATCTGGACATCCTGAAGAGTTCAGTGCCTGGGCCCCATCTGTCTGATTGGGGCAGGAATTTATCCTAAGCTTTGCAGTAAATAAAGTGCTCCTATTTTCATATAAACATATTCTTCAGCTGCTGCTTGGTGGGGGTGGGAAGAGGTCTGTGTTAAACGTTAAGAAACTGTGAAAATGTGTAAGGAGTTTGGGAAGTTACCTCATATGCGTGAGTAGGAATATGCACCTAGCTGTGGGCTTTGTAGTGCATCGGTGTGCATTTAACTAGTTCTGTAAAAGAAACTAAAGAAATGACAAAGTTCTCCCAGACAGTTAGCGGTGGAGGCAATCACGCCCTGGTTGTATCTCTTCTGCTTGTTTGCTGAAGCAACTGCAATCATTTTTACCATTGTCTTCTCACATTCTTTTGCTCATTGTATTCCAATTTATAACGAGTAGATGAGAATATCTCTTAGGCATCCATTTAATTTCCAAATGCACCAACATTTGCACAATATTATGGCTCAGTTGAGCTCTTATTTTGATTTAGTAATCTCATTTTCAAGTAATAATTTGAGTCCTTCCTTATAAGCAGACAGTACTTTTCCATATATGCTTATTTCTGCCATGGTACCAAGCACCTGTATATTGTTTTAATGATGTTATTTTAGTTATACTTAATTCTGTGCTTTGTATTGAATTTTGGTCATGAATACTCCATAAAATCTGTTCTTTCTTGGGGGTCTAGGTGAGGTTGTAAGAAAAACAATTTTTCATAGAAAAAACAAATGGAATATTTTAATTGATCATCACAAGCTGCTTCATATTTTAATAGTAATCAAGAAAATGTTAGTGAGTCTTGTTTCTATGGAGTGACTGTATAATAATAAATTTAACTCCTTTATGAGTTTGGGCAAAAAAAATCAACAGAAAATGTGCTGCTTAATCTCCTGGGGAGGGATGAAGCATTCAGTGTGTCTTTCAGTGTATGTAATTCTAAACATAGTATATTTTACACATCTGAATTGTTTATCAGACTGCAATAGAAGTTACAATTTTTTCAGACTTTTATTCTGCAATCAAATGATGTGGTTTTTTGATACACCGAGATAAAGAGTGTATGACAGGTATGCATAGCACGCTATCGTCCATATGTTGGAGTAAACCCACCTTTGGACCAGACTTCTAGCCTCCACTTTCAAGTGGCCATAAACAATTTCTGTATGGATGGTTTCAAGACGCTTTATGAGGTGTGGCATTTTAACATGACCAGTGCTAAATTATTGTACATATCCCTGGGGATAGGTAAGTCTTCCAGGAGGGAAGATTTCCAAGGAAATATTATACTTGCTTATTCTAAGGCTGTACTCCCTATTACAAAGGGAACGTGTTCTATCTTGGAAAATTGATGGCTGTTGAATTGCAGCTTTTGTCAAAATGCCTTTTATAATACAGTCGTTGTGCAAATACAGTCTGAAGTGACAGATAATGGCTGGCTAAGCTCCAGTCCTAAGAGTAATGGCTAATTACTGCTGTAATTTAGTGAGTTGAACTTCTACTGGCCCTCACTGATTTTATTTAAAATCATGTTATTCTTAGTGTTTGTTTAATAGTAAGGATGATTAATTTTAAGAAAATGGGCTTTTTAAATGGCATTCCTGAACTGTTTGTGATTTGTGTCCAGTCACCTGTCACATTGTGTTACTTCTGCTCTATTATTTTTTATTTTCTGGAAGAGACTATGAATTCAAGTGACAGCGGATTTCATGTTTGTGTTTTCAAATGGAGGTGTTTTCTTTAAAATTGGATAAAACTTTCATACTGAAGGTTTTTATGGAGAGCCAGTGGTTGTCCAAATATTTGCTAACAATACAGATAGTGAAAGAAAATATCTGCTGCTACCCCTGAGAGAGTTAATTGGTTTTGCGCTATTCGTCTGTTTCTAATGGTGTCTCCAGCATCCTGGATGTTTGTCTCTGGCTGTGTCAGCTCGGGACAGCAGAATGGCATAGGATGTGTTGGAAATAGCTGAGCTGTCAGCAGTACTGGCTTTCAGAGGCAGTGCTGTAGGTGAAATTTTGACTTGTGGGATGCCTAGCAAGGTGTCTGTCAGGAGCAGGAAGCTCAGCCCATGGGTCAGTAGGTACTTGCATATCTGATGCCTCTTCTGTTTTAGTGCTTTCTAACATGTACCCTTCTTGTCCGGGTTTATGCTGAGGAACTGCTCACTTTTCAATGGATGGGATTTTGCTCCTCTCCTTCACTCCTGTTATCCAAAGTCCTTTGCAGTAGCTCAGTGGTTCTGAATTCCTTGCCAGTGATTTTTGTGCCAGGCTTCCCTATGCAAGGAAAGCTGAGCAGAATAAAAAACTTGTGTGGGCCATTGACTGCAGCATATGTTTGATAATACAAACATGGTCATTTGTTCTTTGCGTATTTTATAGTGACACTTTTGTTCTTAGTACCTGCTCCTGTCCTGATCCTCAGTAACAGAGTTTACTGCCATAGAAATCAGGGAGCGTCAGAACAGAGCTTTTCTCTACGTGAGCTTGTTTCTGTGTACTTCCCTTTGACTACCAATGAGCTGACAGACTGTTGCAATTGTAGCAGCGTATGTCTGTCCACTACAAAGAATTACACATCTCGTGAAATTCCATCCAACCAGGTATCCCTCCTGAAGTGCTTCATGTGGGGGAGAAATTCTACTTTCTGTGGAATCACAGAATCATTTTGGTTGGAAGAGACCTTTGAGGTCATCTAGGCCAACTATAAACTCATCACTGCCAGGTCACCACTACACTAAGAATGGTGCATGTCAAGCAATATGGCATAGTTTTTAGCCTTATTTTTCATACTCTTTCCCGATTTTCAATACCCACTGTGCAAGGAAGACTGCCTTATTTACTAAGAATTTGAAAAATCAACACCTTTCTCTGTGAAATGAGCTGTATCTGCTCCTGAACGCAGGATGATCCCTGCTTGCTCTGCAGATGCAGCTTCCTTGCACAAAGCGGGAGATTCGGTTCAGCTTCCTTATTCATCTTTTAATTATCTATTAATGTAACATGGCATATAGTAATCTGGCAAACTTGAAGTTGCATTGCTTTTATTGCTTTTATATAGAGAATTATGATTCATGGAAAGGAGTGCCAGAACTGCCTAGTGAGAGCTGTGTGGTGAAGTCTTCCTCTGTTCTTCCACATTTCACCCATATTCCAGGAGTTTTGGTGGAGTATATTGCAAAGAATCAGGTCATAGCTTTTCTTTTCCATTCTGGTAGTACATCATGTCACAGTAAACCGTGGCAAGTTTGAGGATCAATCCTAAAATGCTTATTTTAATAAGATGTTTAATCATGGTGAAATATTACACCTGCTGTGAATAGCAAGTATCAGATAGAAGTGGCTGGATGCTGCTTTCAGGTCTCAGTGTTTTTTAGACTGGATTTTTGGCACCAGAAAGTCTGTGGGTTATTTCTAAAGGACCTGCAAAAGAAGAGTGATCTTGTAGACTGTAAACTTTAAATTACTGTTCTAGGGTATGGCTCTAGGGGACACAAACTAATGTATCTTGATTTGTCTCCATTTAAGGCAAAGTGCAATCCCTTATGCCTACAATTGCCTAAACTGCAATTGTAACTTTCTTAAGCTTTGTTACATAAGGTCTCTGAAATGTAAGGAGGACCATCTTTTTATGTGTGGAACTGCAAGCACTTAACTTGTAGGAACAGGCATTTTGTTTGTTAGCTGTCCTACACAAGAGACTTTTTTTCAAAGGAACCCAAACGATTGGCATCTAAACCTCTTTGATGCACAGTTCCATTAATGAAAATAAGCAAATACCCCCACTTTGTATTAGTACACAATCTATTTCAGTTAACTGAGTGCTTAAATGCTTTTCTGAGGACACATGAAGTAGCATAAATAAAATGGGCATGGCTGAACTCTCACATCTGTGTAGATGTGCCTTTCTGCATGAGCATACCTGCCTTTGGAGGCTGTTGAGCACCCTGAGCTCCCATTGAATTCAGATGTGAGGATACTTACGATTTAGTTGCATTAAGGATGCTTAAAGAAATCAATTAACTGTTACAGTCTATACTGAGATTAGTTAAAAATCTTTTGTGTTTCCCCTCTAGGTTAGGAAAACTCTGAAGTTTATTTTTATATTTTCATAGGACTCTATAGTAGCCATTGGTTTGTGTGGAGGTGCACCTATCTAGGAGACAGCTATATGCAGAGAGTTGTCAAATGCAACTCATAAAAATTTCTGGCATTAAAAACATCAACCCAAATAATTTGTTTATTTGTATTCAGGATAAGGGTTAAGTCTCTCTTCAAAGTATAAAGATATGGTGCAGGCTCCGGAAGGTTGCTGCAGTCCTCTTACACTGTACTGGACATTGCACAAACATGGTCTTTTAGTAGTGGAAATGAATTGTCAGTTTGCTTATAGCATGCAGTATTTACTGTATCTAGTGTGACTCACATCTGTAATAATTTCTAGAAAGAATTGCTATGTCTTGTAAGGACCTAAACTTAGAATTTTGAGCATTTCCCTTCTTGGAGTTTTGTTTTCCCTCTGATATCTACTATAAATCAGAACCATGCTTAAAGATGTTTTGCTTCTACTTAACGAAGGCAAAGTAACTTGAGCTAAGGTGTTTCATAGAAGAAATAGATTTACTGCCCATATAAAAGTCTCAGTAATTTGAATATGTGTTGGTAAAGCTTTTCTGCCTGGAATATTATTTGCTCGTGGAAATAATGCTTAGCAAATCTCTTGATGTGTGATATTCTTCCAGTTAAGTAAGTTGATGCATCTTTAAACAGATGCCAAAGGGAAAATGTTGGTTTAAGTTGAAGGTGTGGATCAGTGTGGGTAGAGTCAGAAGAAGCAGGTGCAACAGAGTTTCTGTCTACATGTCTCTGTTATATTACCTCACTTGCCATCTATCACAGAATGCGACATTAAATGCTTATGTCCTTATCTGGGTACTGATATTGCAGAGCTGTTTTATCTGCCTACAGCTGAATTCTGCATTCTTTCTCATTCCACATTCTTCCTACGTTCCTTCTTGTAGGGATGCAGTAGCTCTGAGTACTGGAGACTTTGCAACTCCTTTAACAGAAATGGTTTTTGTGATTTCAGCTATGATTATTCGAAGGCTCTGCAATCTATACCAGGGATATACCATCCACTGTTTGTGTTCTTTGGGCTATGTATGTCCCTAGTGGTAGGATTCATTCTAAGATACGCAGTTGGCCATCCCCTCATCTTGAGCTAGGGTGATAGGTAAGTACTGATAGATCATACATATCAGAAATTTTGTAACTGAATTTGCCTCTGACCTGCTGCTGTTAAACATACAATGGAAAAGGATATTCATTGCTAGACTGATGGGATGATCCTCTTTTTGAGAAAGCATGTAATTTCTATTAGCATAACAGAAGAGCAGCTGTAGCTTTGCCCAGAGGCCAGAGATGATGCCTAAAGAGGAGAATGTAAAGGATAATCATAAATGATATTTCTCTTGAGCACCCTCTCTTCTTCAGATCTGCTGATTGTACATAAGAGCAGAGCAGCATACTAACTATTTTGAAACACTTCTAGAAGAATTTCAAAGCAGCATGGATGCTTTGGAGGAGTTAACGATGTTTTTGTGACTTTACCTTCCAAAGGCCCAGGAGTCAGATTTGCACCTCATCTTGTTTAGCACCCAGACTGCCTGGGGAACCAAAATGTGTATGGCATCTTGAAGAGATCAAGAATCTTGACTCTCTTGTCATCATCTTCTTTTGCTACTTGAATGCATTCCACGAATCTCTGTTGCCATGGAAAGCTGCTCCTTGAACTCTGTTCAG
Source organism: Bucorvus abyssinicus (assembly GCA_009769605.1). Taxonomy (NCBI): domain Eukaryota; kingdom Metazoa; phylum Chordata; class Aves; order Bucerotiformes; family Bucorvidae; genus Bucorvus; species Bucorvus abyssinicus. The sequence goes on along the minus strand of CM020044.1, from coordinate 6,011,559 downwards.
CCTTCCTCTTGAAAAATTTCCTTCCCATCTGTGTCTCTGTCCACCCCAGCCAGCCTCTTGCTGTTGGAGTTGTCTCTTTAGTCCAATGCTACTGAAGCAGACTAGGTACACAGAGGTGGCTAGTCCAGGAGTCCTGGCTCATAAAGCAAAAGCACAGAGAAAAAAAAATTTGCTTTATATTTCTTTTGTTTGCTTAATATTTTATACTCACCATTTGGTGAAAGGGGTGGAGGAGGAGGTTGGTTGTTGCCTTCATTTTTACTTGTTAAGTGTAGATGCATGGAAATGGCTTAGTTAATGGTTTTCTGGCTTCTCATCATCAACAGAAGTGAGAAGGATTTTAGCATTCATTTAAGACCAAATGTTTTCAGATAAGATGATGTCTTAAGACATTTTTATTGAGATTTAATTATGCATATATTTCTATATAGTGTCTGGCATTTATGCACACATGCTATACATGCTATAAGTAATCAGCCTATTTGCCTTGATTCAGCTGCTATTAACGGATAAATTGTTACTGATTCTGGATGCAATTCTGGATTCTTGACCATAGCAGATATAAACATTGTTGTGGGTAAGTAAAGTTTTGATTCTGTTTACAGGATTAATAAGGCTGGATGGTGTTGGTTTTAAAGCTCCTAATGCCAAAACCTGCATCAAAGTCATTTTGCAAGTTTTGTTGACGCATGAGCCATTAAGTAGTTTGTTATTGCAGGATTTTCTTGCACAATATTTGTTTTAGCTAAGATAGAAAATTTGACATAGAATCACACTTGTCCTCAACCACTCTAAATCCTTGTTCTAAACACCTTTTCCTATAGGTTGGTGGTATATGATACTTACCTAAATTACTCTGTGATGTCATCTTGTAGTTAAGTGAAATAGTGTGTTAGCTAACAAATAGCTGGAATGAAAATTTGTCCCAGAGAGGAATTATTGCATAGCATTGATTCTTGAAAATTTCCAAAGCTCTTCAAATAACTTATCCTTTTTTTGTCACACAGAAATAATAACCACATGAATTTTTTTCTTAGCTAAAACATTACCATTAAACTGAAAAAATATTACCAAATCTACATATTTTTTTAGCAGATACCCCAAAAGATGTCAAATAAATTGGATTCTAGTATATTCTGTGGATGGCTCACAGTAATTTGTGTGCATGTTTAAACTTATGGCTGGGGTAAAGCAAAATCGATTTGGGTGACTGATTTTGAAAAAAAAAAAGATAATTAAGTTAGTGCTGTAAAAAGCTGTTAATCAGACAAAATGTGGCCGTTGTGCTTTTTAAAGACTAATGATATAACCATTTGAGGCAGTAAAATTTCTAAGACTAAAGTATTAGAATGAAATTTTATTTACTGAAAACTGAAAAAAATACAGATTAGCAAACTTCACCTTTTATTGAAAGAGAAAGATAAACTGCTTTTTCATTTGTTTCTCTTTTTGCAGTTCCTTGAAAATTTTAGACTCTTCCTGTGTGTCAGAGATCCATTTGCCTGTACTGAAACTTGGCTATTTTGAAACCGGGCAGCTATGCTCCATATCCAAGGTTGTTTTCAGTAAGCATGGCCCTTAACAGCAGGATTGTTTTCAAGATTTATAATTAGAATTAGCTGTCTGCTCCAAGAAATAATATAACTCATTGAAACCTAAAAGCTTTGATTTTATGTCCATTGAAGTTCCCCAAATTGCCCATGAATCAAGAGAAGCTCATTTCTGATGGTCTTATGGGAGCAGATGTGGTTCAAAGTAAATGAACTAATTGATTTCATGGATAATTCTCTATAGTCACAGACTCAAACTAGAGGAAGGTGAAAAGTTCCTCATAGCCCTTCGTGTTGTTTTAGTAGTAAAATATGTAGTACCTTGTGCATGAAGATCCTTTCTCTGCCTTTGAAAAGTCATTAACTTTCCTGATTGCTCTCCCATCATTCATAACAACTGTTTGAAGAGTTTTCACTGAAAGGACAGACTCAAGAGCTCTTCATGCGAACTCAGGTGTTCTTTGAGGTGAAAGATGTGCTGCATGGCTAATTTAAAGTCATTTTCCCATGGAAAATGAGGTATTTGGGGGCTCTTGAAGAGACAATTTACTTGCGTCAATTTAGTGCTGACTGATCATAATAAAGCAGAATGATGCTACTTGTACAATCCATGAGAAAATGGTTCAGGCACCTGAATTTAAAAAATGGCAAAACATTTATCTGCAGTCATGACAAGAGGCATAAGAGAAATGATACTCAGCTATAATCTATGGCATAAATTCTGTCCTGCTTTCTAACTAATTTATGTATTTGGTCACACTAATTTTTCAATATTTACTTTGATGGTGAAATACTTAAAGGAAATGAGAAACTTTTGCACAAATGTCATCTTCATAAAGCAATAATATTTTAGGATAATGCAAATACTGCACACTGATGTACAGCACCACAAAATCCTGTATGGGTTAAGGAGTGGCTGATTTCAAGTACTTGAACATACAAAGCAAATATGATTTGTCTGAAAACACTCTTTATTCTCCCTTATCTTCCTTGCAGGCATCAATAATGTGCTTCTTTGTACATGTTGGGATTCTCTTTCACCCCAGAAACTGTTCAATAGCTGTTACTCAGCCAAATAGCCATGGTACAACCAGCTCCATGCTGCCTTTTTGTAGGACCACAAGTTTGCCCTTCCTCATGGAAATATTCATGGTGTAAGATGTTTCTGCTGTGGAAGTTGAAAGGTGTTTAGAAAGGATGCACCTTGTGAACAGACCTTTCATCAAATGACCACATAAAAATCCCTGCTGGTTCGCATGCTTCTTTTCAGGATTTTATCAAGTTCAGTCCCAGGCTTGTTGATGTTGTTTCAGCCTTTGAAAGCATTTTTCCCTTGCCTGTCCTGGTTGAACAGGAGTTCAGACTGAGGCACCACAATTTCCAATGTTTGACCAATCCGTGGAATAAAAAACCAGATGTGTTGAAAATCCAGATGGTGTACTCCAGCCCAGGGAATGGTTCATGAGCTCTGTGCACAACTAGTCTTCCATAATAAAGTTGTGATGTTTCACAGTAATGGCATGTTGAGTTACTTTAATGCATTAGATTAGACACGACACTGTACTCTTTGAAGAATGTAAAGGATCAAAAACTAGTGGACTCTGCAATGATCTATAGAAACCCGGTTCTCTTTCCTTTGTGTTTTCTGATTTGCTATTCCGGCATAGAAAAAAATAGTAACAAACTTCAACTCTTGTAGCAGGCCCAGATATGCCAAGCACATAGTATAAAATTAAATGGGTATATATAAAAAAAAAAACCAACAAAAAACCCCCCCACAAACCTCTCTATCTAGCAAAATTCTTACAATAAAACCATGACCTGAAAATACAGAAGCCTCTGCAAACTGAATCCCTGCAGGCTCCCTCTGGAAATGGGAAAGAACATGCTTGATTAAGCCGGTGCTAACCTTTCAAAATCATGTTTCTCTGATATTTATTTCTTGAAATAATAAAAGGGGACATGTCAGATGTTGGAAAGCCATAATGTATTCCCTTGCTTGCTACTGCCCTTTTCTAACTTGGGTTCCTCTCCCAGAGCAAACTTTTAAAATAAAATAAGGCCTCAGTTCGTCCTTTTTGTTGACCTTTATAAATTTAGTGTCTTTGCATTTGCACCAGTTAAATTACAGAGTAAGAAAATTTCCATCCCCGTTCTAGCTCTGCGAGACTGTAGTTGTCTTCTCAGTGACAAACGGTGAAACACTTTTGCAGGTCTGTGTGGGCGGATTTGGAGAACTTAAAATCTAACGTGTGGGGGCTGCAGGAGCCCAGGCATCCTCATCCCCAGAGCCCCTGCCCCACTGCCCCCCCCTCCTCTCAGCTCTGCCGGTGCCTCGGGAGGGCTGGCCCAGGGAATGCAGGTGTGCTGGACGTGGACAGGGGTCAAGCCGGACTCCAGGATGAGGGCAAGGAGCGAGTCAGTGTCCGCTGGGGCTGGGCATGGGCCTTGCTGCAGCTGAGCCTGTCTCGGGGATGGCAGCTGGGGTCCCCTGTGGGGCGGTGGTGGTTGGTTGGGTGGCCCGGGTGGCTCTGTAGCCCTGTGGGAGGGCAGGAGCGCAGCTCCCAAAGGAGAGCTTGGTGTCAGCACACAATGCATGGTTTTGCCGTGCGTGAGGCCAGAGAGGTCCTTGGGAAGCAAGGCTTTTCTGCTGTTTATAATAATTGGTAAATTATTTCCACCCTCACACGTTGCTCTGCTTTGCCTGAAAGTACATAATTTTGTATAATTTCCCCCAAATTGCTCCCATGGTGATAATGGGGGAGTTTTCTCCCTTGGCGCCTGAGTGAGATGTTTGTGTTGAGAATTGCATGTCTATACTGTTAATGAATAGAGGCAGGAGTTTAATAACTTAAGAGTTTAGAACTGTGTGGGGTATCTTGGGCAGAAAGGTTTTCCTCTCAGCTCCACCACGTCAGTGTTTGCATTTACCGAAGTTTTGCATGGAGCTATGTAGTACCACAAAGGAAGACTGTACGTTAAACACAATTCACTTCATGTTTATCAGGGGATGAATACGTAATGTCAGGTAATCCAAGAAAAATGGTACCAAGTTAACACACTGCAAGGTACACTATTTACCTGCATTTGAGATTGGTACAAATATTTTCTTCTGTATGTTTTTAATGCAATGCTAAGTTATTCGGCTTAAATTCATGACTAGTCTCTGGCTTTCAGTTTTTCCAGTCTCCATGAAAATGCCAAATAACTAGTGAAGTTCATTAAACAGGAAATGGCTTGCACCGTGTATGTAGACCTAGCACCACATGCCTTAAATTTGTTATAAAAATGCAATATCTAAGATACACTGGTGTAAAATAGGAGAAAAATAATTTTTGCTGGGTATCTGTGGAAGATATAGAGAGAGTAAGAATGGAGTAATTAAGATAACTGTGAAGTCCTACTTGTAGTCCTGTCATAATAATCTTGTTTCTACCTGATTAAAGTCATCGTCTGGATTGCTTTTTAAGCCGTGTTTCATCCTGGTTTTTGCTTCCTGTCATAATATAGTCTTAATCAGCAAAACAACTGTCCTCAAGTCTGCCAAGTGAAATATAGATTTGGTCTTGTGTTGCCCCCTATTTTGTTCTGGTTTAGCATTTAATTTTCATTTAACAAAAGGTATACTCCTTTAAATAACGTTTCTTTCTTTAACTAACCAACTATTGCAGCTTTTTCCCTAGTAGGTGTGGACTACTGTCAGGGCTTACGCCAGCTGTTAGAGCAGTTGGGAATATGCCCTGCTGATCTCATGGAAAAGCTGGAGCTAGGAAAATAAGATGTCATGAAAAGCTGAGGATGAGGTTTCAAGAGAAATATTCCTGTAATTTGTTGGAATTGGGGAAGTGAAATGTGAAATTCTGACAACAGTGACAGATTTGTAGATGTGGTACGCTCATTAAAAAGTAACTTTCTGTGGTATATTAATCTATGAAATGACAGTACCAGGGAGATCTGCTCAGTTTTGTGCACAAGCAGGGGCACATTGAAGTGCCCTTCTCCTGGAATGACAGAATTTTATATTGTATACAAAATTCAAGAATAATGTCAAGCAAGAAGCAACTGAAGGATTATTTCCTTCTGGTGTGAAACATATGGGGAGGTGTTTTGCTGTAATCTGTGTGTTCACGTGCAAGACAGAAAGAAACAAAAAGCTTTCACTTCTTCTCTTTCATAGCTGATTTTTTTTCCTTTTTTCTTTTTCTTTTTTTTTTTTTTTGGTTTACATGGCTGTGGTAGAATCCAGCTAAGAACCTAGAAGAGAAAAATCAAATAAGAATTACTTACTCATTTCCATAACTACTTCTAACTAAAATTTTGCTCAGTGTAATATCTTGGGATTTTCATGCTTTGAGATTTATCCGTTGAGTTCCTTTCCATAAAAGTTTCTTGTATTGGATAAGTGCTACAGCTTCCTGGCATCCTCCACCAATAATCTCAATAACTGGGACCACTGAGGAAAGAAAAAGAACATATTTCTGATGTGCATTTAAATCACCTCCGATATTACATCTGTATTCCTACTTCAGCAATGGCTTAGATAGGTGTCTTGACTGATGACAAGATGACAGTTAAATGAAAATAACTGGATCATTTGAGGTTTTTACAAACATCGCTTTAGTTTGCCTTTGAATATAGAAAAGGTAGAACTATTATTTTTACACACATAGAGTTTAAGTCTGTATAAAGCAGAGGAATAATAATGCTTTTTGGGAAAAAGTGCAGCTTTAAACCCCCCCAAATGAACAGTTCTGTAGATGTTTAAAGATACAATAGTTGAATCCCTTATAGCTTTATTTATTTATTTGCTGTTTCTTCACTAAACTTTCTCCCCCAGCTGTAATGGATAACATGTCCTTGAATATTTTGTTTATAGGCATTTAAATATCTGCAGAAGTTCTGAAGGCTGCAGTTTGCTTGTTATCTTCCATCCGTTTCAAATTCATTGTAAATACAGTTAGATCTTGAGCTTTATAAAACATCACCTAAGGTCAGTGGAGCTACAAGGAATTTCTTCAGATGAGAATCTTGCTTGTGGTATTTGTACCCCCACTTTTCCAGACCTCAAACATGTTTTCATCATATAATTACTATTTTTTTCACTGTTCTGATCACAAATAATTGCCTGATTTTGACTAAAGTTCACATGTGCAATTATGTGAAAAGGATTCATATAGTAGGATGTGAGCTTTACGAAAATGTTTAATCAGAACTCGTGTCATAAGCTGTGTTTACAAAAGAAACGGATTTATGTTTAGTGCTTTCTTTTGTGGTCAGACTCCTCTCATGGTGACACAGGCCGTTGTGCACAAGACTGGTGTTCGTTGCCAGGGAAAGATGACAAGGACTGCTCTAGGTTAAAAATCTGTAGTTGCTAGTTAGAAAGGTCACACTTGGAAATGTCCCTGTGCAGTGGTTTTTGTCCTCAAAGACTTCATCTTCAGTCACCTTATTGAAGTCTTTGTGACACACGAGGGACCAAGGTCTATGTAGTGTTTCAAAGGACTATTCCACTGCTTTAGCCATAGACCATATATAGAAATGGGGTACAGTGAAAGGATATGACGGAAACAATCTGTTTACTGTAAATAGTTTTACTCATTTACTCTTATTTAGCAGGATAAGGTAAGAGTTGGAGAAGAAAACTAAAGTGATTGACTTTGCATAACAGAATTTTTAATGTACAGTTAGGAAGTTACAGCAAACTTGGATTCATGGCATTGTCTCTAGATATCTAATTTACTTTGTAATAGGAAATCAGTAATTAAACCATTAAACGCTGACTTTGAGCAGATTTTCTGTGTGCTGGGTTTCTTTAGCTGTAAGTGTCCCCAGATAAAAAGCCTGTCTGTTTGTTTAGTTTTAAGTGTACAGGGCCAGATCATCAGGAAATAGCTCCTAGAATTATTCAGCAATTAAATCTTCCCAATTCAATTCTCTTCTCCCAAATATATTTTTTAACATCTGTTATTAACCCAAACCCACTTCAAATCTGGCACTGGCACTCAGAACGCCATCTCTGAGGTACGAATGAAGCCATGGCAGATAATTTCTTTACCACCTGTAGTGTGTTTTTTGTCCCTTTGATATCAGTCTTCGTGGTCTGACACAACTCATAAGGCTTTTATTGCTCTTGAGCTATATAAAATCCCAGTGTCAGGCTCTTAACACTTGGAAAGTAGTAACACTCCTCATCTATTAAAAAAAATATAAACATTCGGTTTGCTCTGAACAGATTTCTGTAGGTAACACACAGAACCTGTAGAGCTGAGTTACCATTCTCACTAAGAATTGCAAGTTTAACACCACCTTGCCATGAAACCTAAGTAATTTATTTCTCTTCCCTGCAAGTGTAACATGGATAGCAGTTCGCAACCACATTCATAAAACTCTTAAATTAAAAGCACCCTGTACGTCTTTCCTGTAAAGGAAGAAATCTTGAATGGTTAATATCTTATTTTAAAATCATAAGTTTTTTTCAGCAGGACTTAAAGCTTTCTGTATCTGAAAATGATGCACAAAAGTTGCCATTATTGGTCAGGAATAAATACTCGAAAAAACAAAAAATGAAAATAAAGAATTATGTAGCTTCCTGTGTATAGTTTTGGTACTCTAATAATGTTAGGTATATAAATCTAGAATGTAAAATTCAAAATAAATTTTGATCTTATAGCAACTTAGAGCAACTTGGTAGAAATAGACCAATGAAAATGTTCGTAAATTTAGCGCCAACAAAATATATTATTGTGTTGCCTATTTCTGATAGATGTTAAGAGGAGCCTCTCCTTATGCTGTGTACAAAGTTACAAATACTGTAAAAGCTGAAGAGAAATATTAGAAACAAGTAGTGAACTCAGTACCTAGGGACAATAAATCTACTTCTGCAGAGTTTGACAGCTTCCACTAAGTCCAATGAACCCTCAGACTTCAGGTCTGGAAGTACAAAGCTTCTTCATAAATATGCAGCATGTGCATTGCAATTTATTCCATTGTAACTGAATTCTAATGAGTTTGGTGAATCTAAAGCTATGTGCTGGGGATGCATTGTTTAACAGTGGGAGGCTGTCACTAGGGAGCTTCCTTAGTAAGTACTGATTTGAGTTGTCTTTAAGTGATCAAGCACTCAGAAACTTCCTAGTAAATACCTGTTTTCACTTTTTGGCAAATGTTTTAATTAGCTGTGGTACAATCAGTGTTGCTTATTAGTGATATGATATGATAAAGCACAGAAAGTTGCTGGAATGTAACAAAAGTTTGCTAGACATGGTGGAGCAAAGAGATCAGAAGAATTAGAGATTCTATTCCCTTCATACTTGTAGAAAATTAGTAACCTTTTGCTGTTTTTTGTATTCTAGGATGTGATGTCCACATTCTTCCAGTTTGGGGCTTCCATCCAGCAAGAAGCCATCATCATGCTGAAGATCATGCAGGATTATGACTGGCACGTGTTCTCTCTGGTGACCACCACCTTTCCTGGATATCGAGACTTCATCAATGTCATTAAGACCACAGTGGAAAATAGTTTTGTGGGCTGGGACATGCAGAACGTCATCATACTCGATACCGCCTTTGGAGATGCCAAGACCCAAATTCAGCTGAAGAAAATCCATTCATCTGTCATCCTGCTATATTGTTCCAAGGATGAAGCTGTCTACATACTGGATGAGGCTCGTTCCCTGGGCCTTACTGGCTATGATTTCTTTTGGATAGTTCCTAGCCTGGTTAGTGGTAACACAGAAATCACTCCCAAGGAGTTTCCTTCAGGACTCATTCAGCATCTTATGATGAATGGGACTACAGTTTAGAAGCTCGGGTACGGGATGGCCTTGGGATTATTGCCACTGCTGCATCAGCCATGCTGGAAAATACTCCTTCATTCCTGAAGCGAAAACTAGCTGCTACGGACAACTGGAGAAAAATGACCGTCCATCTCACACCTTGCACAAGTAAGGCTTATTGGTTTGAGTTTGTTTCTGTACATAACCTTGGCAATTTTTCATTCTATTGCCATTATATGTTTGTTGAAGAAGAACATTGTTTTTTGCTAATCCCATCATGCCCTTTTTAAACAATGATCTTCAGATGTTCCAAGGGAAAGTGGAAGAGGTCTTGCTGCACTGATAACTGTGCACATGGAAATGATGTTATGGGCTATGGCAAATAAATACTGCTCTGGATCTGTTGTAGAAGATGACAGAAATTGGTCTGAGAGTGTATGAAGCTGAGTTAATGAAATTGTGCCATTGTGTACTTTAACTATGAGGTAAAATTGCCAAAATACTCTGGAGACCGTGCCTGAATCACTTGCATCAGCAGAATTTGGTAATATTTTAGAAGACAAAGATGTGCAGTGATAAAGAGGTGTCCCTGGAAATTATAGAAGTATTACATTAGTTAGGCGGATTTTATCACCTAATAACTGAAATCTGTCTCTTCTGCTTGTGAGGATTTTATTTTTGTCACCTCTTCTACAGTAACTGTAAAAATTAATCTGCATTAATCCAAGTTGATACAGATGTTTTCTCAAAACAACTTGTCTATGAGAACAGCCAAGGTTTAAATCAGGATTCTTGGCTCCCTTTTATTTTTCACTTTTAATTATCCCTTTTAGACGTAGTACTCCTGATTACTTCTATCTAAAATGTTGCATAATACATGTCACAGTAATGTATTTCTTTATCTGGTTTGTAAGAGGTTGTAAAGGGAATCTTGCATATTTTTTAATAGCTCTTTACACTATCTCTTATGGAAGCTACTAAGCAGTATTTATGAAATTTGTTCTGACCAAATATTGCAGATGAAGTGCTTAATAGAGAAGAGCAGGACGGAATTGGCACAAGGGAAGTCAATGCTGATTTCATATAGGAGGCTGTGAACATTTTTAATCTTCTGAGATGTATGTGCATATTTAGATTAGGAATTGATTGCCATACTATCTTGGATCAGTTGTTTTCCATGAAAACGGCATCTTTGTGCGCAGCGTTCTTCAGAATGCCAAGTAAGCAGATTTTAACATTTCACACATATATTTTATAAACAGTGTGACCGAAGTTCAGGAACTTGCACAGCTCTCCTTAGAGAGGACTTGCCTTAGTTTGACACTTCCACTTCTTTTTTGGTCTTACTTTTCTTGCTTCTAACCCTCTGCCCCTAAACCGGGACAAATTCACCGGAGGCATTGCAGAAAATCTGCAATTCTTTTTCAGCTGCCCAAGTTGCCCCTGGGGAGTGACAGGAGGCAGCACTGGGGTGGTTCTCCTGGCCAGCATACCTCTGGGAAAGCCATCGTACAGTCACTGATGTCAGGGCAGAGCAGCTGGCAGGCACTGCTGGGCAATGGCTGTCCTACCCGACCCAGTCTGTGATCCTCATATGCTGGTTCTTAATGCACGTGCTGACAATGCCAGAGAAAAGCGAAAGCATCCCATTAACCAAATTCTGGGCCTCAACAGTGGGATCTGTACAAAGAAAGAAGTCTGCTGTTAGTGTTCAAACTCCATTTTCTGTGAAAGTTAAGTTGTATTATGTCATCCGAAGTGTTGAAAATACAGTGATCCAGTTGGAAGGGCCACAAAAACTTGAACCTGTGTTGAAAAGGACTCCTACCCCATTGTTTGGGTCATACACTAGTGTAGACTTGAATTAGGTATTCAGCATTCAGCGTAAGTTGTCCTTCTTCAAACAATCATATTTTTTCTCATTAAATCTGTATGACTGCAAGAATAGGGCTTCTGAGTGTTAGGGCAGCGAGATGAGACTTCACCAGGAGATTCTGCAGTGTGCAGAGCATGATGCACATAGAAATGATTAATAGAAGAAATTGTAATATAGCGCACTGTGGTTAATAAAGTCACTTCCCAATGAAGTGAGAATATTTTTCCATACCAGAGATCTTTTGAGCTTCTGCAACACCACAAAAACAAGAAGCAGGCTGTTTTTAATTTAGAAATGTTAGAATTACACTAAAATGAATAAACTTTAAATAGCCCTTCTTATGTAATAACTCCCCAAGACTATTCTTGTCACATATAATCTGCAATAAAAGCAAGTATATACAAGCATTTAGCAGTGCTAAGTAATCTCTGGGAGCTGACCAGTCTCTCCATGCCAAGGTGAATTATGTGAATTCTAAATTGTAGGTTTCTTTCTAACATGATGAATCAATGCCTAAACTGGAGTTTTATTCAGAAATGTAATCTTCACAGTTTCAGGTCACAGATAGTGAGCTTTGTGTTTTTAACTGCAAGATAAATACATCTGGTGCTGTATTAGGGACTAACTTGAACAAAGGATTTTGGAGCATCCTCACAATGAAGAGGGCTAAAGTAATTGTAAACAGCTTATGGACCTGGGATCTGCTGAACTGTGTCTCCTGCTCATGCTGGAAACCAGTGCTGGTGAAGTAGGGTTGCATGAAGGGACACTGCTTGCAAGCTCAGGAGCAGAGAACACAGTGGAAAATGGGGAAGAGGCTCTGTAAGGTGATGCTTGAGCAAAACCAAGCTCAAGAATGGAGCAAACCCTCAGGATTTTTAGACTCTTATCTATTATAATGACAGTCCAATTCAGCTTTAAACCCAGTACACTATTCTAAGACAGCTAATTTGCTTGTAAATGGAGGTTAATACTTTGTGTTCGACTTCTTGCATCTATATAGTGATGTTCATCTCCACTTATGGAGAAATTCTATCTAAAGAAAGCCAGAAAATGAAAGCTCCTCCTCCCTCTTTCTCAAATCCTTTGAGTATTACATTGATTTGAAGCTATATATGTTTCGAAGGACACAGTTTATCTGTCTTCTGTCACTGCAGTTCTAAGATGCTTTTACTGGCTTTCTTGACCCAGAAAAAAATGAGGTTTGCTTTAGTTTTTGGAATATCTTGATTAATGTTCATTTCTGAAACGCATGGGAAAACTACTTTTCCCCCATGAATAAAGGATTTAAAATAAAATACAGGGATCGTTTTCAATGCATTAAAAAACAAACAGATTCAGATCATCTGATCGTTAAATCATCAAAACATACCGATTCAGGTAACCTTTTCCCATCTGTGTAAGACCCAGATTCTCTCAAGGCAGAAGAATACTATTGTGTGGAATACTGGCACTAGCGCAGCAGGACGAATAGAATTAGCAGCCCATTAATGCAATGTCGGTTGAACAAATTCTTGCTCTCTCTCAAAAAAGGAAAACATATAAGCAAACAAACAGCAAAACAAAATAACCCTGCCAGTCGTCATGGAAAATACTGCTGCATAGAAATGCTTCTGCTTTGTCTAGAAGAGTACTTGTGTTGAGTATAAAAGTCATAACCCTGGGAGACACATTTCACAACAACATTTCCAATGGCTCTGATCCATCCTTGTATGGATTAGGATGACGAAGCTGTTGCTCTGTTATCATTAGCCTGAAAAGTAGAAAGATGTGTCTATCTGTAGGTAGTCAGGCGTTTACCACATGGTATTTACAATTAATTACATTCAGTTTCCAAATACAACCAAATACTATGCAGGATTTAGAGACTGTTCTTACTTTTGGTAGTGAAAGGTGTAGGGCTAGAAAGCTGTCCAAACTGCTCTGGGCAGGCTGCCATTTCATACCCTTCCTGAACATAGCTTCCTTCATTCGTCATCACCAAAGCAGGGCACAGGACCAGTGCGAGGTCCACAGGGTCAGGTACCAATGCGTTAGTTAATCCTGACCCCTCTTACTGTGGGAACAGTGTTTTGAAATGCACTAACCAGTGTTGCTGTTGTTCCATGGACAACTGCATAGTTCATTTTTTGTCCTTGCCATTGTGGTGCTGTTATCTTACAGCAAGGCCGTGAGAGCTGCGTCTCTAGAGGGCAAGCATAAGATGCCTCTCTAGTCCTGATATCCATTCATCAAGTTTAATATTTCGATTCCATCTTTAACAATGACAGATAATTTTTCCTCTTTTTCTTTTGAACAAAATCAGGGATTAAATGGACGCACTGGTTATGAATAATCCAGCAAATCTGTTTAATCTTTTCCTGCATACAGATCAACAGCCAATTACAGAGGATTTGTTCCTTTAATTTCTGTCAAAACTTGAGAAAAGTCATATTATCTGCTTTATAATATTATGAAGAGGTAATCATTTTTCTTATAAATTGAAAACAAAAAAAAGAGGTATCATTATTTAACTAATTATCTATGAAGCAATGCTTTTTCACTGGTAGCATACTTGCTGTACGAAAAACAAACGTTATTTACTTTCACCTAAGACTATTTTTTTGTCTGTCCCATTTTTCGATCCCACTGTGGTTTTACTGGAGCCACTGTGTGCTCACAGGAGTCCATTGCATGCGGGGTGATGGGCTGAGACTGTATCTGAAGTGTCATTATTCACATACATTGCTTACATGTTGCGGTGGGAAATGGGTCATTGGAGTGCATTTTCATTTTCGGTAACTTTAAAGCTTGAAGAAGTTTTGGGTTTTGCATGCTGCTGGATTTGCTTATTCTTCTCCTTCATTACTGTGAATGCTGCTCTACGGGAACAAATCCAAATGAGGGTGATGCACCTATCTGGCTGAAGGCACGAACAAAGCTGCCAGCCTTTGTGGAGGCAGAGGGCTGCAGGGAGCAGCAGATTTCCGAGGAGGACAGTATATGCAGACAAGTGTCTCCAAGTGAGGACTGAGCTGCCAGTCCTAAATTTAATGTTAACAACTAATTTCAGACTCTTGGATTACAAGAAATTATTATTGCCAACATGAAAAAATGAGTGAGAGAAGACACTCAAGACAAGAAAAATTTTTGCCAGTTGGCCTCATTAATTGGTGTGGGGATGCTTTCTGATCAGGAGACCCAGAAGCACAGTATTGTAGCAGTTGGACTGGTGTACAGGGCCACACACAGTCTGAAGTACTGCTGATGAGCAGATTTGAAACCCCAACAACTAGGTATTTGCACTTCTTTTAATTCACATGGTGCAATTGCTCTCTTCTGTAGTATAAGGGCGTTTTCCATATAGTTGCGTTAAACAGCAGGAACTCAATTGATGAAAAGGTTGTTGTGTTCCTCTAAAAGTAAAACTAAACTTCACTGGCAACAGAAGACGGTTTGTGGAGGAGAACACCCCACCCAAGTGATCCCAATATGGTGCTGGTTTATTGACCAACTGATTAATGAAATTATAGAAAATCTGTATCAGAATTTTCTCTCAGGATAGGTCAGCTTAGGAAGCAGAAGGTACCAAACAGTTACCAGATTAGGGACGTTTAAAACATTTCCCCCTTTTTGTGACAAAAAAATTGTAAAGCAAGAGAACAAGCATGGTCTCTGTTCTGGAGCTGGGCAGAGCCAACCTTCAGGGCTGAAAGCAGGCTTTGACATTCTAAAGGGTAAGGTAGAGGCATTATGAAATTCAAAATATAAGCAAAGGCTTTTGGAGATGGAGCTGCTGCAGACACCATCCCCTTGGAGGAAGCCAGGTAGACTTCACGGGAAAGAGTTTGAGAAGCTTCTGAGGTGATGCAGCAAAATGTAACCATATAAGTGCTCTTTATGAAATGTTCTTGCTAATAATACCTTTAACTCACTAAACCTTCTGGTGTTTAGTTACTCTAGTCTGCAACACCCTCCCAGGGAGCTGGGCCCTTTCTAATTTTGCTCCATCCCCTTGCCCCCGCTTTCAGAAGGGCTCCTCAAGAGTTTTGTCGCTTGTCTGGCAGAATTGGAGCAAAATGACTTTTCGAGTCCTAGTGGCAACTAATGCTTTAAGGAGCAGCTGGCAGGAGGTATGAGTAGTTGGCATGCCATTCCTTTTTCACAGTCACTGAGCATATTGTTCCCAAAATTGTATTCATCCGTGCTGGCTCAAGGCCTAGGGATATACAGCTCCAAAGCAGGTATCATCGCGGAGTTATATTCAGGAGAGCGAGGGCTGGGGAAATGGAGGAGGGGGAGAACGACGCACGAAGAGAAGAAGAGGCTTTTTGCATCACTGCGAAGGATTCAAATTTAGAAAATCCTACGTAGCCTAAGATATAAAATTGTCTTTAAAAAAAAAAAGTCACTGTTTGAAAAATGCATCGCGACCTTGTTTGATAGTGATCCGTTTCAGACCTATTTCTATTTCTGTATGTATTTCAAACCACACGTTACATATTCTACATTCAACATTTCTTGATTTCATTGTATAGATGTTTTTAGGAAATCTGTTTCTTAATGATAAATAATTTGTCTTGGCATTTCTGTTGATAAGTGTCTCTCAAATTGCACAGTGGAATCATAGTACGGAAGTTCAGCAGTTCAGAGCCTCACCAAGAGAAAGAAAAGACGAAATTTGGATTCACTCCTGCTTCTTTCAGTATGATGCTGGGTGAATGCCAAGCCCAGGCAGGCTGTCTGTCTAGATTATTAAAACGTTTGGTTCACATTATTTGGAGGAAAGAGAAGTATCACTAGATGACACGTTGGTTGTGAGGCTTTTCATCTGCTGTGAATCTCAGTTTGGAAATTCCACCTTTGGGAGAGGAGGGGGAGTTTCCTTTATGGAACCTCTATCTCCCTAAGTCTCTGCTGTTTCTCTTCACTGCCTACGGTTGTCACAGATTTGAAACACTGCCCCATGGTGAAGAAGGTACTAAATAAAAATGGTAGTCCCTAGTGATGGCACCTGAGGAATTTATCAATTTCAATTGTCTGATCTGGGCTGCAGGTGAGGGCAGGAAACACAGGGCTGAACTCGTAGCAGCGAGAAGTCTCTAGGACTTTCTGCTCCCTGCAGCTATCAGGCCACGTGCTTTATTTTACGGGTCTCATAACTAAGTCCTCTTCTTCACAGGTAGCCTGGAAGTTATTTGTTTGCATTAATGCCTCTGCCCTACCTGTTCTATTTTTCCCAGCTGGTGATCTGTTTGGGGGCTGGATACTGGGTGGATTTCACACTTATTATAAACCCGTTATCGCGGAGCTGGTTCTGTTCCTGAGCCCACAGCAAATATCAGAGCAACCAAAAGAAAGGGCATCTGAGACAGTCTGTGCTTCCTGTCTCTGAACTTGCTTTTGAAACCACGAGTCATTGGTGAGGGTGTTTGCAGAACCCATGGAGGGTACTGCTGGGTGAGGATTTCCCTGAGCACTATGGTGGTGAGGTTCCTGCTTTGGTTTTGCAGGATTGCTCTCCTGTGCAGTGTTGTGCTTTCATTCTGTCACTGTTTGGTTTCTCACATCCCCCAAAGAAGTTTATCCGGGGCTAGGACTGAACTTCGAGACAAATCAATCTTTGGAATTTGCATAGGTTGTGGGGTTTTTTTCCTTAAAGAAATGCCCACCATGGAATCCACTAAAACCTTCTAGCTTCTGCTCTCAAATCCTTGCATTGATTAGGGGAACCCTGGTGTATCGTGCATATACGTATACAGATACATGGTAAACATCAAAAGAAATCCCATAGCTTGTAAACGTGTTTGTTGTTGTGTAACATAGAAGCAGGAAGTCTCAAAGATTCTGCTCCAGGAGTGGTCACAGCTTTGCTGGGGTTTCAGCTGTTTTCACACAGCGTAGGAAATCTTTACCAAACACCTTACAGGCGAAGAAGGTCCGTGTCTTCTGTGAGGAGACTGGCCAGAAAGGTGCTTCTGTTTCAGCAGTATTGTACCCTAGCAAACGGTCTTCTAAAAGTTGTGCCCTGATCCTTTTGACAAAGTTCCCCCATTTGTTAATGGAAATTAGAGTCAATGAAGTTGTGATAGGATATTTTCAGGGTAGGTAACCCTTATTCTGATGAGTTCTGTTTTTCTGGATAGAGTCAGAATTTTGACATGGGTAACTGTTGCACAGTTTTGGCATTAATCTGAAGTTTTACCTGAATTACTTGATCTTTATGAGTCTGTAAAAAACAAGTTGGAAACCTTGAGAGCAGTTTGTAACCTTCAAAGCTTCAAAGGCTTGCTGTAAATACGATGGGAACAGTGCTCTCTGTGGTGTTTCAACACTTCTCTTTTCAGTTTTCTTGGGGAAGGTGCAAGTAAAAAAGGATTGTATAAATGTTTAAAAGTATTTTGAAGCACGTAGTACAGGCCTGGTTCTTTGCATGATAAAAGCCTGTTTTGGGTTCAGTGTGAGAATAGTTTAACTTCTGCCCCCAACACCCCTTATTTTTCATACACCTATCACCTGGGGAAACTTACTCACAAGCTTCAGATTGCAGAAGTTAATTACGCCTTCAGTGCCATAATACCATCACAGGGCTTCCTGCTATCATGTTTCTGCAAAGGTTATAGGATTAATGAAGAATGAAAGCAGATTAACTACTAATCCAAGGTGCGTGCTGAAGTGCCCCCTCAAAGTAACGAGCTCAAAGAAACGAGCACCTCATTTAGTTAGGAACAGGAACATGCGGTTCCAAAACTACTTCAGAAATATATTTTGACTGATTCAGAAGCCAAAGACATGTTGCAGAGGACTAATCTTGGGCAAACTTAAAACTCTGTAACAATAATGTGTAATGGAAATACTTTCTTTTCCCCACTCTTCTAACCAGGAACAGAAAAGCACACAGCTGGTTTTTGTAGAGAGAATCAGTTTAGGATCTTGGCCGGCTGGTAAAAGCAGAGCAGGACTTCTGTCCTTTGTGGAGGAAAAATGACAATTCAAAAACAATTGTAGATTGCAGGCGCAGGTTTCTGAAGAACAGAGGCAGCTGATTAATTTTGTACACAAGAGTGTGCTTGGGAAAACAAGAATCTCTTTGAAGTTCTTTTTTATTGCTGCAGTTTGAGGAAGTGGGGTAGCTCAGACTGCATCACTCACTGCTACCTTGGTATGTGACTCAGACAATACAATTTTAAGAGATGTACAGATTAGGGATTTTTTTTTTATCTTGCAAAATGTTTCACTACTAAATGGCTGGTAAATTCACACAGTTTAAAAATAAGCTGAGTTCAGTTTTTCAATTTAGATTTGTGTCTCATTCTTCTTTTTGGAGCGCTTGATCACTGCAGCTACAGCGCTGCATCTTGTGATGGCCCTTGGCTAGCTTCAGGGCTGGGGCATTTGCATATTAGTCCCAAAATATAATGAGTGCTGTTTGAAATCTGGGGTGGAGGTGCTTCCAAGCTACATAAAAAAAGGGTTCAACTCAAGTCCAATCACCAATGGCTACGTAATTAAAAAACCAGCTGGACACAAAAGCCTGCTGGAGTACAACGTTCATGTTTGTGGCCCAGCCCTTAGGAGGAGATGAAATGCTCAGCTTTCAGTTTTGTGGAAACGGAGTGATTTCTGCCTGTCCCCCTAAGACAATGTGTTCATTGTGGGGGTGTTATTTCACCTGTGTGAGTGGGAGGGAACCTGTGAGGGAGGGTGCGGAGGTACGAATACAAGTAGCGCGTGTTTTCACAGTGTGTCCTTGTTTTCCCCTTGCGGTGACTTCTGGGTATTTTATTCGCGTTTGATTTTCAGCAGCGAGTGAACGTTATGCTTGTTTCTCATATAGCACAAATTCTGTTTGGTGGTTTGCCACTTCCTCTCAAGGTGGCAAACAAGCATTTTATTCCCAAGCAAGCGCTTTCAGTGTGGGATGAAAAATGTAATATACGGGAAATTAGTTCAACTGAACAGCAAAGTCCTGCCAAGGGGAAAATTTTCACGCTGAAAGTCTGTCACAAAATGGAGTTAGTACAATGGGTGAATTACAAATTGCTGTCAACGGGTGCTGAATGATGTTAATACGGCTGTTTAGGGGCAGTACTAGTTAATTATTAACTGTTATGCCTACGTTGCCATTATTTCATCTGGGTCTATATACTTTTATTTAGTGTGCTCTGCTATTGGGATTTTCAGACTCCTATGGCAATCAAGCCTTTGAATATGGAGCTGAGATTTTGTCAGGGTTCACCAGAGGCCATGCTGGCTACTGCGCTACAAAAACCAAAAACAAACCCCAAAAAACCCCACCCCAAATAAACATTTAAACCTGTTTCTTGTGGGGTAAAACACTACAGAGCAATGTATAAAAAATAATTAACTACTTTAACACCCTTCAAAACACATCTGTCTGCAGGATGGAATGATACTGGTGTTGCGTTGAATTCTGGAAAAAGCATGGTGAAAGTTTGGACTGAATTTCTTTCCATGAGAGACACAGAGAATTCAGAGCAATTCAGTGCCATAACTTCAGACCATGGTTATGGGGTGAGGGCACATTATCTTCTGCAGTGCCACAAGCTCTCCACAGTTTGAATTACCCTTTTACCCTGTCATCTGCCGGACAGCCCTGTCAGGCTTACATTGACAGGCTGGAATTTGATTTTTTTTCAACATGACCAAAAAAACACCAATGCCAATACCAGCCTTTTACGCTCTTCCCTTTCATGCCTGATTTTCTTAGGTCACAGAATCCCAGCAAATGTATAAAAGGATAGATTTTTTTCAATATCACAGTCCGGAGGGCTTGACCTGTGCACTGTGGTAGTTCAGACGCTTGGCAGTAAGTTCCCCGTGTTGCGCTTTAAGTAAAAACTGCATTCTCATCACTCTCTCTGACCCTGGAGCAGGGGAAACAATCTGTTCTCCCTGAGAAACACTGAAGCTATATGGAACTGGAGCAAATATAAATATGGATTTATGTTATAAATCTGTGGAAAATCTTGAGAAAAAATTATTTTTGAGGAAAGTCAAGTCTGATAGATGGCCAGAATGCCGACATTTCTGAATCAACGAAAGGACAGTGCTTTGGAAAAAGAAGGTACATAGTCCAATAATGAATAGCAATTAGAAACTAAATTTAATTTCTAGACAGAATGAAAAAATATGCATGTTAATCAGCAAATGGAAAATACTAGGTAGACTATATTAGAATGCTGTAAACTCAATAAGGAATTTAAGGACCTTGAGGGCAAATCTACGTCTAGAAAAGCTGCAGGACTCTGTACAGTTGAAGGATGTCTCTAAGGTGATGAGTAGTACCAAGATCCCTACTGCAGGGTAGATCAGATCTACTGCAGTGTCTGGCTACTGAGCACTTCTGGCCCGCGGGTGGTGTTCCTGGAGCCACCTCCAGCATTACTTGCCGAGTTCGTAAGTGTCCCTCGATGGCAGAGCAGTGGACTCAGTAGAGATGATGTAATCATTGCTAATGACAGACTGCTTATAAGAAGTAGTGTTCTGTCTTTAGAACATGCAGGTTAGCGTGGCAATACAGAACGCAGAAAGCAAGCAGCAGTACTGTGCCACGTCTTAGGAGAGGTGCCTCTTGTTGTAGCAACTGAGTAATTCCTTCTGTTTGACATAAATCTGTACAAAATTTTCAGTTGAACAAGTCTTCTCCTTTGTAGCTGAATAAAGAGCTTGTAGTCAACAAATAGTTTTATTGATTCAGTGCCCAGACTGGTAAGTCTTAAAGGCAGGAAATGTGAGATTGAACTGATGTTTTCCACAGAAATTTAAAAATCCTCCTTCTTCCTGTACTTTTCATTTAGGGTTAGGGGTTTTTTTTCTATTCAAAGTGCTAATTAGTTTACATATCTTTTGAAAACAATTGAAAATTAACCTAAATACAAAAAAAGTTGAAAACATTTTTTTTTTCCTTTTGAAATTACTGAACTAAAATATGATCAAGCCCTTCAAAGTTTTCATGTGTGGTTTTGGCCGAAGGTATTAGTGGAATTTATCCAAGCGTCACAAAGACACTCTGTATAGCTACAGTGTCGGGAAGGGCTGACAGGGCTCTTGGAGGTCTGAACACGTGAAGCCAGAGTAGATGCACTTACCCTGAGTATTACTCTAGTGAGACAATAGTATAATGTCACTTACTGAGCTGACACAGATGTGTTTAAAATAGCCCTGAAAAACTGGTGAGGTTGTGCAAAGTGCCAGAAAGATGGTTCATGGAGGGTACAGGTCATGCGTCATGTGGAAGCTGCTTTAAAAATTATGTCTGCATTAAAAATCATATATAAACAATATTTTGCTTTGTCTTCTGCTGTGGGCTGCCTTGGGATGCTCAGAGTCCCCGTGCTGCAGACGTAGGCTTTTCACAGCGGGAACAGGAGTTGGTGCCTGTATTTCATCAGCGGTTCTGATGACTGAACTAGCTTGCTCATTAACTGCTGGACAGCTCATTAATTTTTCAATGAACTTTTTTCCTTGCCTTCTAGGTTTATGATGAATGTGACTTGGGAAGGTAAAGATTTGTCCTTCACAGCAGATGGTTATCAGGCACACCCCAGGCTGGTGGTGATAGTGCTGAACAACGATCGCGTATGGGAAAAGGTGAGCATTTCTTCCTGGGTAACAGACGGGAGAGGGGGTAGCAGGGACTTGGTGGAACCCTGTGAATGATAGATTAACGTCATGGATGTCAATGATGGTATTCTGCTCTAGCAAGTTTGTCACAACAGTTCAGAAAAGATAATTTTTATCTTATTCTGAATAGGTCGAAGGAGTTTTAACAGGGGAAAGCACACATCAGTGAAGATAAGCCATGTGATTTCAGAAGATTTCTGTGAAACACCTTGCATTTCTTCCTATAATTTAGTAAAATAAAATGGATGACAGACAAATCTCCAGAAAACTTGGGCCTTAACTACCCAAATTTGCTTAGTTTTGTATTCTTTGTTAGATTTTAGAGTAAAAGTACTCTTTTTTTAACTGTGAAAATCCTGTAGAATTGAAGGGTAAGCCCTATAACATTTGCCTAAAAGATTCAGAATCTTAACTTGTGTTCTCCTGGTAAGCCAGTGATCTCCATAAACCTCTATAAAGACTAGAAGGAAAAAGGTTTTAATATCAGGGTTAATCACATACTCAAATAATAAAATAATAAGTTTATTATGGGCTTTCTTTCTTTAAAACTCCCACCTGTGATTGTTTTGGCTCTGAGTTTTGCAGATTATGTGTGGTCCCATGTTTTAAAAAACAGGAGACTAGAACTGTTTGCGGTATGAAAATATACATCTCTATCACCCCTAGTTTTATTTTAATTTCATAAAGCACGATCCTGCATTATCAAAACTTCTGCTGAAATCTAAGAACACTTTTTCTTATAGTTTCAGGATCCCACAAAATATACTTTATACTCCAGTTCATAAGGTTGCAAAACTCCTAATGATATTGAACAATAATGACAAAATAAGAATTACTGAAGGACATCTCAGTAAATACACTAGTCATGCAAAACCACAGAGAGTTACGCTAAATCACATAGATTAGGCTACGTTTTTCTTTAATTTGATGCAAATTTCCTCTCTCTATAAATTTAATCCTATCCAAATGCATCAATCTGAATCTTTGGAGGAATCTTTTGCTCAGTAATCATTATGAGAATTTTTTACCCTATTTTAAAATTCAAGTTTGCATATCATATATAATATTCTGGAAAAAATATTACACACTTGGGGAATATTGGTATGAGGCACCAAAGGGAGAAAATGGGTGGAAAGGCAGCCAGCAATGCTCATGGTATAATAATATCAAACATTTGTACCTTGAAACTTTTCGAAAGAGACCATTCAAAGGACCAGGGGAGATAAATGTGATGTTTTTGAAAAATGAGCTAACAGCAGCAAAGAAATGCTGGATATGTGAACCGACATTATTTCCAGGAAATAACTTAAGCCTGTTTTAACCTTCAAGTGACTCCTCTATCAGAGAATAGGAGATGTGGTGAGGTTTGACTGTGTCTGACTGTGCACGTTGTACATGCAGGGCATGCTCTGCTGGCCACACGACTCTCTGTAGGCTGATGCTTACCTTGTCTGTGCACCATTTTCCTTCTGGGAAATCCTTTCCTGCTCATTGGCATGTTTGAGGGGCTTCTAGGAGGGTAAAAAAGAGTGACTGAAGGGAGACTCCTGCCCAGAGAACAATTTATGCATCTACTTCTAGCTTCCCCTTTGCTGTAGAGCCCTTTTGGTAGCTGGCCAGAGTTCCTCTGGTAGAGACAGCCTGCCCCTAGCTGCAGCTTTGTGTCTGCTGCTCTGCCGAAGGACTGCGGGAAGGGGGCCAGGTTTAATTATGTCAGAGGGGAGAAGTGAAAGGCGGCCAAGAACAGGCTGTCACCACCAGAATTATTCTTCTGACCACAAGCTGACCCCTGCCTCTGTGACTAATCAATTATCCTGGCATGCTGGATGTAGCTCTTGGCTATCTCGGAGCACCCCGCACTGTATCAGCAGAGCATCACTGGGCACTTAGAGAAATAACAGGACAGGTCCTCTGTCTTTGAGAAGGCCCTTCCCACCCCCTGGTTTATTTGAACATCTTTCTACTGTCGTCTCGACATTCTTTCCCAGTCGTGTTTCTCACCCCATATCTCATAGCCAGTTTCTTTCTTGCGCTGTTTTGCTCAGTTTCAGAACTGTCAGTTACTCATCTGAGATCTAACATCTCCTGCTCTGAGTTTCCAGGCAGGTGCATGCTTTTATTTCCAATTACAGTATTGCAGTGAGTATCACAGAATTGTTTTATTGAAGTCTTATTAAATATTCTCAATCCTATATGGAAACAGCAAGTCCTAGAATCTAATTAAATGATTTACTCATGTGAAAACCTGACAATGCAACAGCCTGCTAATCCTTGTAATGTAATTATGTACATAGAAATTGCGAGTAGCTACTCTGTTCTTTATGTAAGAAGAGTAGCTGTGGTTTATGTGAAAATTTCTTTACCTGGTATTCTCCTGAGAATAGAAGATTTAATATTAAAACTCAATTTTTTTTTGTTTTGTTTTAGTATAATCTGCTTTTATTTAAATACAATTTTTCCTTGGTCTCGAAATTTATGTACTTGACTCGAGGGTTGAGGTCATAGAAAATCCATTCAATCACAGTTGAAGAACATACATCTTACCTCTAGGAAAGTTAAGTTCCTTTTCCTTTACAAACAACTTAGCATCAAACTTTGAAGTGGTAACGTCACATGTAAATGGGGTTGACTGAGGGATTTGTCCCATATCAGGTCTGAAAAAAGCTGGGTGGATGATAATAGTTTGAAGACTGAAAATCACTTTTGGGCATGTTCAGCAGGCATCCAGCAAGATATTTTGACAGATCCTAAAGCAACTACTCAAACTTCTGACATCACCATTCATCTTCTTGCCGCTAATCTTGACAGGCAAAGGGGCTGCTGTTCTCAGGCAAGAGATGTTCAAGACAAGCTTATGTGCTTGTTTCAGTGAAACCTGATATGTTTGCCAGTTAACAGGGTTGCCCAAATATCACCAAAGCACTTCAGGAACACAGTGTTAGTGCTAAAAATTCCTCAGAGGTCCAGCAGTACCAGCTGCAACTACCCCATTAAGCTTATCTCACTGAGGTGTGACCTGGGTGTCTCACCCAGGCCATCCACTTCAGAGTTGCAAACTTCACAGTCTCTTGGTCTTCCTTTTCTTTTTCTTTTTTTAAATGTGGAAATAAAACCAATCAATCAAATATTAAAATCATATACTAGAATATAATTAGCAGTGGCAAAATTAGATGGTTTAATTAGCTGTGCATAACATATATGCTAAGTAAGGTAGGGAGGGGTACATAGATAGCATTTAAAGATGAGTGTATTCCATGTCTAAAGTTAAGTTCCAGGGTAAAAATAATTTTTACTGGTGCTGCCAGATAGATACAGATAAAATTACGATGGTGGTCTGTATTCTGGGTGAATTTGTGAGATACAGGTGTCCTAGATGTTTGTAGCCAGTGAATTTTTACAAGAAGTGAGTAATAGGTACTACATGGTACAATTGCTGGTTAAACGCCACTGCAAGAACCACTGCTTAATCCCTGTTTATTCTAAACATAACCAATCATCTTGCATTTCCTGTTGATGCAGGATTTAATGTAGAACTTGATTTTGCTCTGATTAACCTGATATGCCAGATTTACTAGCTCTGTGTGAGGTTGTACACATTTGTATCTAAGTAGGAATGAGTGGACAGAGAATGCGCGATTCCTGCCTGGAGTAAATGAACCAAGGTCTTCACAGTGAGCTCCATCTGGCTACTAACATCCACTGTCATGTAGCTGAGAAGAGACAGCTATCGTATCTAATGGTAGAGCTGAAACTTCACTGGGCAAGAACTGAAAACCTAACACTTGGTCAGATATCTGACAGAACTTTTTGTCAGAATACTGAGATGGTACGGGGTAGTTTCTTGCAAAATCTGAATTGATTTTGGAGCGGGGGTTCTGACAGCTGAAGGATCCTGATGCCTCATGATAGGCATTCCCTAAAAGTTGTGGAGAAATGCATATATTTTTGCTAGAATAGATGAAATTGCATGATCTAGTCATCGATTTGCCAGTTTATCTTTTGTCAGTAGCTCTGTGACCTAACATGATATATTAACTTTTCCCATAGCAGAAACAGCATGCTCTTCAACATCCGTGGGCTTCTCATTTTCTCCATCCCATCCTAGTTGCGTAGTGTATTCAGTCTTCCTGCAAACATGCCTATCCTGACACTTACTGTCGGGTGAAAATTGCATGTTGTTTCTGTATCAGTGAGCTTTTACTTAGCCTAAAGGCCTTACCTTTGACCTTTATGGTACTGTTTGAATTGCACCAATTATTATGCAGCATTTCTCAAAACGTGTATTCCTGAGGAGGTCGGTTCCCTCCCCTCTGCTGCTGGAAAGGAATCACAGCTACCATGGAAAGCAGGCTTTGCTCCTCTTTACAGCTAATATTAAAGAGGAGATTAAAGAGTAGGAAGACTTTCAGGGCATCTCTTCTTCTCTAGAGGTAAAGGTATGGCTATCTGGACATTTCTGGAGAGCTATAAGACCTGCAATGAGTGCAGAGGTGACAAAAAATCTTCCCTCCCTGGGAGGTGGAGGAAGGGCTCAATTTGTTTAGCTCTTTTCCTTACTAATGATATAATCAACTTGTAAAATGGCTTCTCTGGTGTGAGTTTAAACTCTAGTGCTATGTAGAGTTATCTGGGACATTTCCCAGTACCAAAACTGTACCAGTCACTGAGGATCTGGTGAGTGCTAATCGCTAACTCTGTATTGAAAAATGAGGCTGCAGAAGATGGGAGCTTTTTGTTCTCCTCCTGTTTGTGTATGAACTCTCTGGGTACTGGGTTTTCCTTTGAGCCCTGCTGGTCGCAGTGTCGGTGCCTTCCTGTTAGCGTAAGCAGCAGCTGTGAGGGAAGAGTGGGACGTTTGCATACCCCTTCTGAGATTGGCAACAAATTTTGAATACTTCAAAGTCTTTAAATGGGCATCTGCAAACCACACAGGACTGTAAAACACTACCTATTAATAAGACATGAAAGTGCTCGCATCATATTCTGTCATTTCATTTAAAGAGTGTCGTTGAAATATGGCCCTCCAGAAAGGTGAAGCAACACAGAGGTTTGCAGCAGAGGTCTAGAACAGATGCTGTTTCTGGAGGAAGGATTTTGCTCTTGTGCTCTTTTCTGCAGCTGCCTGTTATTGCTAACCCAACAAACTCAATTTACTCTTTCTAGTTACTGACTTAAAACTTGCCAGAGTGGCTCTTTCTTGTAAGTGGGAAAGTGTGATGAAATCAAAGTAATAAATAGTTTTTCTGTGAAGCAAGATGAGTTAGATTTTGCGTTTGCTCAGCATTACTTTCTTCACAAAAGTGAGACAGCTCAAAAAGTAGGTTTGCAATGTGCGTATGATTTTTAATGTAGAAAGAACATCCCTGAAATTTTCTCTCATTTTCAGAGGTTTGGTCGCGTGGTCCTGGAAGTACATTTAGTATCCATGTTGTTGTGTAACATTTTTTCTTACAAAAGGATGGTGACTATGTGATGTGTACAGTTCCCATCTGCTGGGAAGAGGGTGATAGGACCCCAGTTATTTGTTTGTTTTCTGTGAGATATACTGGTGTGACAGACTTTCTCTTCGTGCCAGCATTGGCACACAAGGGAGAACACGCTCTGCTCTTTTCTCTCTCTGCTCAGGATCTGGCCTTGCTCTTTTTCTCTGATTCGATGGTCTCTGTGAGGGTGCATCATTAGGATTATGTCAGTCATCCTCATATTATTTAGAGGGTGCGTTAGGGTGCAGCAGGAGAGGGGTCTCCATGAGGTGCAGCAGTGCGTAAGTTTGCAAGTTGTCTGTCTGTCACCCTAGCTGCGTTTTTCTGGCTGTTACACAGAAACACACCACATGCTTCATTACCACCCTCCTCGTCTGCAGTCTTCAAAAGATAAATAGGCAGGCGTGAGGTGGCCAAACCAGGTACGTAATACCGTGAGTTTGTAAGGTGCTTTAGACAGCAGTGGATGAGGTGAGGACCCTGTGATTGCTAATTCAGTCTGACATCAAAGAAGTTCTTCTGTGCTCTCAGCTATTTTCTGCTTTCCTTCCTGTATCTTGTAGAATTTAAACCAAAGAGAATATTCCCATTTGTGTAAGAAGATGGAGAAAATAGGAAAGAATGTACAAGTTCAAAAGAAATGCAATGGCATATGTAGCACTGCAAGTCTGCACTTGTACAGTGTGTACTACGTGCTTTAATTGTATGAAACTAAATTCTTACCCTCCACTTAAAATAAATGAAAAAGAAAAAAGATTTTGATCATTCAAAACTGTAGCAGAATGATAGTAGTGTAACATGTTATCTTCAACTGTATAGCTATTTTAAAATCAAACTACCAAATAAACATGGCAGCTGTTCATTTGGGAGGCCAGCATCAGCAGCAGAGCAAATCCAGCGCCTGAGCTAACCGTTAGTTAATTAGAACAAACAAATCCCATGGAAACATTTCCCAAACAAAAGGAGTGACAGAAAGGCTCTTTCTAATTCCTCATGTGCCATTCTTAGCCCAACCGGGAAGATTTTCAGAGCTTTTCTGCCTTTAGCTTTTCTACCATTCTTCATATTGGTATCTTGTACTTTTTTTTCTCCCCATTGTACTTTCTGACACTGGGGGTTACTCACTGTACTGGTGGTAGCAGGGATGATCTGCAGTGGACATGCGGTGTGTGCACCATATAAATCCCTGGGAATGCAGCAGCAGGTCTCTTTGGACAGAGAAATAGGGATGCCCCTAAGACCCAGGGCAAGTTCTTTATTTTTAATTATTTTTTTAAAATAAGGTTACAAGGAGTGAATATTAAGATAAATCCGTGGAAAGCAACAGATAAAATATTTTGGACCTAACTTTACACATTTGCTCAACACATAACGCTTCCATACAGATAGAACTGTCAAAACAAATTAAGTGTTTCCCCAAATTCAGCTGTTCAAAATGACTCGTTATATCCTTCTCAGAACAATAAAATAGCGGTTACTCCAGCTTAAATATGAAACAGCATCTTGATTCCTCTTTTAACAGCAACAAAACAGTCGTTAAATTTTTGATAGGATCAGATGAACTCATGTTGTCGTGGGCAGCTCATGTTCCTGTAGGTCCATGTGACAGCTATGCGAGTGCAGGGGTGGCTTGCAGAGAGAAGTGCTTCAGGATTAGGCAAGATCTGCTTCCTCCCAGAATCCCGTTATCGAGTGGTTTAGAAAGGCAGGTGCTGCCGCAGCTGTAGTCCTGAACACACAAAGGCACCTGTGACACAGTGACATTTTGTTTCCTCTTGCTGGCTGGAATAGGCAGACGGTCAGGCACATTTTCCACTGAAATTCATCGTATTATTTGGCACGTTTGCCATTTGACTGAAGAACTGAGCTGGCTGGAAATCTCCGCGTTCCAGATGGCCAACTTCATGGTGTGCTTAGGGCATAGATACCGAACGACAGCGTGTGAGCTAAGCTAAACCAGCATAGACTCTGCTGGGAATGTGCTTATATACCCTAACTTGATGATCAAACTCTTCTTGCAATGCAGCTGTCTGACACAGAATTAAATAGATTTGTTTCCTCGTGTATGAAATAGTTTTTCTCACAAAGCCTTCATCCATCGTGTTTTGGTTCCGTTTCCTATTAGAAATGGGCATATAAATCCTGGAGCTGGTTCCCATTGATTTCGGTGGGAATTCCAAATTCCCTTGAGATATGTTGTCTTTCCTAATTTAAGTGTATAGAGATTTGGCATTTCTTTCTCCTACATTAAAGTTCAGAAAACAGCTTGACTTATAAACAGGATGGAAAGGAAGCTGCAAAGGGCATGTGCTAACATGCTTCCCTAAATAGGAATAGATGTAAATCATGTTCGTTGGGAATTTTTGTGATTCATTTTAAAGTCTTCAGAAGACACAAGGTAGGCGACAATTTTTTTTACAATTTTTTGAAGAACGTGAGTGTCTCATTGCACTGTTAATTCCCACCATTTTCCATACAAAACAAATATTGTAGCAGTCTCATGATTATGTTATAATTTGTTTAGCTTAAGCAACTGAAGAATTATTAAAATGCATAAGGTTATAAATTTTGTGGATTACTAGCTTATTTACATTATCTGTCATCACTGCTCAGGGAAAACAAGCAACTATTAGATTTATGGATACAAAATAGTTAAACACAATCAGAGGGAGACAGTGCTACAGTTTTCAAAATATTTAAATCATATGCCCTTTCCGGGTGTTCTGGAAGTAGAAAGAAAGTTGGTTAATTTAGAAGAGATAATTTATAATGGCAGATAAATAGACAATTTTAATGTAAAGTGGGGTGTGCTTCCTTAATCTCCCCCAACAGCTGGCATTAACTAAAGCAGGACAAAATACGTTATTTCTAATAAGATCTAAATCATGCACAACTGAACTGGTGTGTACTAAAAATGTGGTTTGGCCTGGCTCAGGTGTGATGGAACCCTAGGGAAAGGCTTTCACAACGGCTTTTCAAATGACAAAAATAGAAGAGTCTTCTCTTTTGAGATGATACAGAAATGACATGACGATGCTTTGGTTATCAGTCTGATATGTGTGTGTGAGAGTTTTTCTTTTTTTGAGACCTGGTTTCTTATTACTGCAAGTTGGTTCTGATTGCAGGTGAAGTATCTGATTGCTGTTCTGGCTCAAGTGGAAATAATGCTTGTCAAATTTCAGTGCAGCTATGGCCAGGTGACAGATAGCATTGACTGATGCCATCCACATTATCTCTTAAAATAACGTTACTCTATTTGTCTTTATCACAGTTGCATTTTCTCACGTCATGCAATTATTAAAAAGTTCTAAAGTAATTTTGATAACAAAACCCCAAGAGAACTGTTTTTGCAATGTAATTTCCGGTACCTGTATCCCAGCACATTTAATATTAGATCTCATTTGTAACAACCAAGCCAGCAGGTATCAGCAGCCTGTGTATCTTGGCATTTCAGGTGGGGAAATGGGAGAACAACTCGCTGAGCCTGAAGTACTCTGTCTGGCCAAGGTACAGCTCTTTCGCAGACAGCGACCCAGACGATAACCATTTGAGTATTGTCACCCTGGAGGAGGCTCCCTTTGTCATTGTTGAGGATGTGGATCCATTGATGGAAAGTTGCCAAAAGAACACTGTGCCATGTCGTAAATTTGTCAAAATTAAGTAAGTCAATACACAGCATCGGGTTTTTTTTCCTCAGTACAAAATATATTCCCTTATTTTCTCATTAATTCTTTCTTTTGCTTCTTTCATTATATAATTGTTTTCTGATACTTTGCAGTTCTTTTCCTCTTTCTGTCTTTGCTTTTCCTTCTGTATTTCATTTCCTCTTTTTCCCTTTCCCACACAGTATGCGCTTGCTGCGCATCTTCCTTCTTAGTAAGTTGAAAGGTTCTGGTTACATACATGTAACTCACACTGAATTAACAAGATAGTAAGTTTATAGTAGAGTCAAAGTCTACTAGAATTAGTCCTTTCCAGTCACGTGAAAGAAGATTGCATTCTAAAATAGTATTGTTTTAAAGAGTCCTCGTTGAATTGTTCCGTTATGTTGACAAATGCCTGCTTTAATTAGTCCTTAACAATCTGAGAATGTCTCCTATTGAAAAATGTGTGTTTATGCTCAAGTTTGGAACAGGATAAACTACTCCAGCATAAAATACCATCGTGACATACCATCTAGAGAGAAGTCCCCTGTTTCAATTGCTCTATAACTTTGGAGCAGTCACTAGCAGTCAGAGGAAAAATTCTCATGGTGCGTTTATCAGTATTGTTTCACCCATTCTGTGCTTCAATCTGCATATTTATAAGCTGATTATAAAAACATTTTTTTACCGAGCAGTGTTAGGGATTGTAATGCATGTTTCTGAAGATTTCCGGAGACTGCTAAACGATTGTGCACATGCTTCCCAAAGTCCAGAGAAATGGGGTTTTTTTTACATAGCTGTACTTAGTCAAGTTCTAAACAAGTTTTATTTTCATTTTGAATTCTTTCAAAGGCCATAAAATATTGCCTTGGTTTCTGAAGATGTGTATACTAAAAAGTTCTAGAGGTCATGAAATGAACATTTCCGGGAAAAAAAAAAAAAAAAGGAAAGCCCTCAACTTTGCCTTCACCTTCTCTAAGTGCCAAAAATGGTGCAGTGTCCATTTTCAGTGCAGTGACCAGCTATTCCTTTATATAGCTTATGTGTTGGGAAGTTGTCTAATTACTACATGACATGTAGTCTTATATATTGAGAATAAAAGTAATAAATATTTAATCTATGCCTAAGAGAGAGATCAGGAAGAGGAGACTGTATGGCTTGATGGAGAAGTGCAGTAGGCTGGACACTGCAGCAGAAAGCATGTCATACAAGTTTTACCATTATCTCCTGTTTATCTGTTGTCAAGCAACTGCGTTATGATTAGTATGAGCTACAAACACCACATATAAAGCATCCTGCAGATTATTTCTTCATTGATTCAGAAAAACACAGTCACTCACAAGTATGACAAAACATTGTTTCACAGTATGCTGAATCTTGCTGTTGTGGTTCTTCTGTTTTTCCCAGTAGATATGTTTATGTCTCTCTTCTCTGTTGACAGCAACTCAACTAATGAGGGAACTAATGTAAAGAAGTGCTGCAAAGGATTCTGCATTGATATCTTGAAGAAATTGTCTAGAACTGTCAAGTTCACATATGACCTCTATTTGGTGACTAATGGGAAACATGGCAAAAAAGTCAATAATGTGTGGAATGGAATGATTGGTGAAGTAAGTTCTGTTAGGTAAAAGAGCTCCTAAGTAAGAAGTTAGCAATGTTTGGTTTTAATTCTTTTGGAGAAATGAGATATTCTCTACTGAGTAATATTGGTGGTGTCTTCTCTTTGTGGATCAGGTGGTATATCATCGTGCAGTTATGGCTGTGGGGTCTCTCACTATTAACGAAGAGCGCTCTGAAGTGGTTGACTTTTCAGTGCCATTTGTTGAGACTGGGATTAGTGTCATGGTGTCACGGAGCAATGGCACAGTTTCACCATCTGCTTTTCTAGGTATGATTCTCCAACCCATTCAGATCATTTAATTGCATTTCTGTAGAGCTGGGTAGGTTTCATTGTTTGTTAAGCTATATAGTGCATTGATGTGTTTCTGTCAAGTTTTGATTTTCACATTAGGAAGTTTGTACCATGTTGATACGCTGATTAACGTGATTATTAGCACAGGAAGAGAGTGCTGTTGGTTTCAGATGCTGTAAGTGAAAAAACAGTGATAGTGATTTCAAAATGAAAAAAAAATCCCTCAGAATCTTCAGATGGGAAAATTACTTCCTCAGAAACTGCTTCTTTGCAAACTAATTGATGCTTGTTTAGCCCAATGTCAATGGTTTCGTATATTTTTAACATTCACAACATAATTTTTAAAACCCTTGTGGAATAGCTAGGAAAAAGAGACTTTCTTGTGATTCAAAGAGATCTGGCAGCTAATTTAATAACAGTTACCTCTGGCTTCTGAACACCATACTGCTGCGCTGGAGAGCTTCCAAGTGTTTTCTCCATTGATGCAATTGAATGTACAGCAAAGGTATTGCAAAGAAATTAAAGGCTGGGCAGAAGGGAGATGGGATGTAAAGAAACAAAGACTTCTTTCCTTGTTTGCTTCTTGTTTCAATTGTTCATTTCTCCTTTCATTATTTCCTTCTTTTTCTCTTTTAGTGATTATTGTTTACTTCTGTATTTGGTGGTTAGCCCAAATTTACCTGAAGCCGAAAAGAGAATGAGCCCCGAGATTGATCAAAAGTGTCCAGAATGCTGTTACATCCCTCATAGTGTAACGGGGCACAGTATTTTTAAAGATACTTTGCATGGGAAAAGAGTGATAGTGACACCAAAATGATTTAAGTGGAAAAAAAAAAGAAAAAAAAAATCATTATTTTCGAGATATCTTCAAGTCCATTGGGTCAGCAGTGATACAATTTTTGCAGCACTGATTACACGGTTTCTTTTTAGATTGCTAAGTGTAAGTCCTTCAGTTCTGCTGAAATCACTTGTAGCCATTGAGGAGCAGATTGGTCGTGTAGTATCAATTACAACGGAGCAAATAACTGGGTTTTCTTGCACAAGAATAATCATTTAGCCACAGAGCTTATTTCTCATACCTGTTCCATAACGGCACATGCAGAGATGATGCAAATAAATATAACACAGTGAGTAATCATATGACTTCCCAAACTTGCAGTGATACCTAAACAGATTTTGTTGGTGGTTAATATTTTTGTTTAATGAATGACAGACTTTTAAATGAAATTAGAAGAGGCTGTACTTTTAATGAAAATATTCAGAAGGTGTCTTTTCATTTGTGTAAGTTGCAGCATGCTGAAAATACCATTTCAGATATAAAGTACTGGGGTGTTTTCTAAATGTGCTGCAAGTGCAGTTGATTTTTACTGTGGGCTCTACTTCTTAAAAATCTGCTTACAGCTACCATCAAAAGAGAGGCTGCTTTTGCATTTTTCACAACAATAGTTGTGAAATGCATTTAATGTTGTAAAATGCATTTAATGTTGTAAAATGCATTTAATGTTATTGGTTTAGTTGGACCTACATATAATTCAAAAAGTAAAAATAACCCCTTCTCATAAAGCACTGTAGAATAGCATTACTTCTGAAGAAATCTGATTTACTGCACCAATAAATCAATCTGTGCTCTCAGAGGTGTGTTCTAGTGTTTCAGATGTAGAGGAAACTGCCACTTCACGGGAACTGACTGTATTTTGGTGAGGTGTGCGTAGTAGTAAATACTTTGCCATACAAAATACTATCAGGCAGATAACTGAATTTATTCACAGGCCGATTTTGTTTCAGTTGAATGAATGTCTAAGAGCAGAGTCATCTTACATAATTATTTTAAAAGATTTTTTAACAAAATCTGTCAAATACAGCATTTCCTTTTTAATAGCACTTGATTACAGTTCATGAAATACCTGTTTTTGTAATTTGTTACACTGCATGTAGAGAAGTACAGGATTTTGTCTGGACTAGATTTTCCCTTTGGTGGTTGTGTCCAATAGATCTGAGTAACTGATGGGCTGACAGCTTCTTCCACATTATCTGCTGTGTTCTGATTCTGGGGTAGGTGTCTTCTTCAAATGAGAATTTTATCCACATTAAAACATTTTCATATTGTTCTACAATTCATATGTACTATATCCAATATTCTCCATTGCCAATAGTTTGAAATGTACCCTGGCACGTCGTATATTAGTATTTTTCTGCCATATCATAGCTTTGCTGAAAACTCTTATAAAACCTTCTGCTTGCCTGAGGAAAGTTCTCCTTGTCTGTTAAGAATCAAAGAACAGTGCTGGATATGTAATTTCGTCTCTAATATAACAGGAAGATCAACTTTGTTATTCAGTTGGTTTTTACTTGTTCAGTCTTACTGCTTGCTATTCTGAACAACTTTTTATTTTCCTATTGCTTCTTTTAATCCTCCACCTCATGGCCAGGCTGCTTAAATTCCTGAAGAGCATTCTGTTTAAACTGTTGTTTATAGCTCACCTTTTCACATCAGCTTGTTCTGCCCTTTGCCTTACGCAGATTCTCACAGATTACCATTGTTACACTGTTGCTTTTAATGAGAGTTTTCTCTGTGTTCCCTTCTTCTACAAGAATGCTGTCAAAATTGTATGACAGTTACCTATGAATTCCAATTCAATCCAGTTAATGTATGAATTCATAGAATATTGGTTATTAACTGTCTTTGGTTTCGTGATGTCCTTTACCTGTCTGCATCTGAGTCGATCTTTCTCTGCCTTTTAAGAATTCCGTTATTTTTCTAACTTACTATTTTCTTCCATACAAATAATAATAACCTATAATTATAATTCATAACCTCTCTTAAAAATAAAATAATAATAAAACCAGAAAGAGAACAGTTTGGCTTAAAATTTCCCTGCCTTGCCTTTTGAATTCACATCAAAATCACCAGTGGAGCTGTTTGGAATTTGTTTTTTAATTGGTTCCAAATTTATGAACGAATTGTAGCAAAGGCAAATGATCTCATGGGTTTTCCGTGCTAGGGCCTGAATTATTATGCTTCATTCTAGTTGTGCGTGAATCATTCATGCTAGGTTCAGATCGGGCTATTGGGCTTAGCACTCCCCAACTCCAGCTCATAGTCATTTCCTGCAGTGGTGGGAGAATTTTCAGTGGTTCAAATCTTAATTTAAATTCCAAGAATGAAGACGTTAGAATGGAGGAACTTCTTGGGCTTTCAAAACCAGGCAATGCAGTGGAACACATTAATTTCTTGTCATTTCAAGTGCTTCTTGAGTCTGTCCTAGTTTGAAATGTTATACTAAGATGGTTTTTCTCACACTTCAGAGCACACTTACGCTTGCATTATCTATCAAAATTAGGGTATAAAGTGACCCCAAATAAGCTGACCTGATAAAGAGATATTACTTTGCCATATAAAACCTTTCTTACCTGTATCCTTATACCGTGAGAGCTACCGCAGAGACTCCTGAAATGACAGAGAATTTGTGACTGGGCAAGATGATATTTTAAGAACTTTCTGTTTTGATGACATACTATTACCATACTACCAGTCCTTTCCAAAAGTGGACGCTTAGTCTGGTATTTGAAACTGCTTTTAGTTTTCTCTTCCAGCCTGCTGCTTTTACGTAATCATGGTTTTTCTGTCTTTCAAACTGACATTCAGTTTTCCATAAGACCCTTTTGATTTCAGAAATTTCCTCCCATATGAGAATGAGACTTTCAAAAGGATGTGTTTGCAATTGGTAAGAACAGCATCTTCAATGCAGGTAGATGAAAAGTGAAGACAGAGGGGGGAAAAGAAATTCTGAAACAGAAAGCTTTAGTTTGCATGCAAGTATTTAACTTTTTCCCTTCACACTTTTTGTTGCATAGAAAACGAGAGACGTCTATTTCACTGCATTACCCAATGTATTAAACAATTGCTTAATTGCTTTCGCTCTGCAGAAACAAAGTTGTAATGGTTGGCCCATTCTGTTGATAAATGCGTATAACGGAGGTTAAATGGAAATGGGCTACTTGATTGTAGACTAAATTAGTAGAAAGTCAAACCAGTTATTTTCCGCTCAGTGTCAGCGACAGCTTTGAGGAAGAAAACTGTGCGGCCGTTGTTTTTGAATTGCAACTTACATTTAAGATCTTGACTTTATGAATTTTGTGTATATCTACTAACAGCAATTCTTTATATATTGCTATGTAGTTATTTGCTAGCATTTTTGTTGGTAAAAGCTAGTTTAAAGAAAGCTGCTGGGCCTGCCCAGCTGAAGACATCAGAATTCTTGTGGTGCGGCTGGTTTAATGACCTGTGTGTCTCTTTCTCTCGTCTGTTTTGCTGCAGAGCCTTTTAGTGCTTCTGTCTGGGTGATGATGTTTGTGATGCTTCTCATTGTGTCCGCCATGGCTGTCTTTATATTTGAGTACTTTAGTCCTGTAGGATATAACAGGAACTTGGCACAAGGGAGAGGTAAGCTTTGCATTTGACACAACTCTAAAGCGGTAAAAAAATAAGGTATTTCCCATCCTTTTTGTTCCATCTTTTCAAATAAACATAACAGAATAAAACAGTGAAAGCAGCTGGGAAACTATGTTTGCTTTTCATTTCAAATATGATTTCTTGAGGGCTTATCTGCTCATGGTTGTAGTCTAATTCACTGCAACAAAGATACATAGAAGGGTAAGTGATGTCAGAGTGCGTCGTATTCAGGCAGTGTGTGGTTAGTATACTGTGTCAGTTGTAGAGTGTCAGCTTAAAAAAGTGTTGGAATAAATTCTACAGGCTCCTGACTCTTATGAGTTCATGGTTAGTTCAGAGAAAATTACCTAAACTGTGTGGTTTGATGTATAATCTGAAAAAATTGCAGATACATTGTATATAGATTTATACAGTCCCTATAAAAAGTCTGATGAACTCAGCCTTGAAATGAGGCCGGTGGCAAAAGGGTGTCACTTCTTTCTGTGTAGCATTCATGGTTATAGAAACCTCATTTTCAAAATATACCAGCCCAACAAATGTAATACAGAGCTTGCCTTTCTCAGGGAACGCTGCAGTTGTGTAGTATTAGCGCTTTGACCTGAGAATGAGGATTCCACATAGTGTGGTGCCTTCATCCTGCCCTTTCTTTACTTACAGTTGAGAGTGCAGCCTGGTTTTAATTTCCAAATCATCCTTGCCTCATTTTATAACCAGACATTTTCCAGCTTGGTGAACGCAGTCCTGGAGACTGTTACAAACTAATGGATTCTTCTAGATTATGATTGGCTTGTTCCCTGAATAAGGGGATTATTGTAGTGTTCAGATGATCTTATCATTTCGATGAGATGGTAAAGTGCAACCTCTGTTAAGGGGAAATCAAAGGTGAATATAGTCACTGGGGGTCTAGGGGCTAGGCTGTTCTTTTCTGTGCTGCTTCACGTACCAGAATTGATTATTTAATGTACTTAAGGTTGCAAAGGCATATTGTGGTACTAGACCATCCTAACTTAGCTCTAGAGGCTTGCCACAAACCCAGCTGCTGTTCACTTGTAACATGGGAAGCTTAAAATAAATGGAAATCTTTACGTAGATGACTTTCTCTAGGCATTTATGGCAGGATGCAGCTCAGTCATAACCCGGTCTCCAGCAGCGTAACCAGAACTTCAGACTGTGATCTGGGCATATACTTCCCTTATCATTGTTGCGGAGAAAACGCACATTGTCCCTGTAGCAGCTCAACCTTAAATGGCTCTAGAAGGTAGTTTCATAACCAAAAGTGAGCTCCATTGTGTTTATTTTACTGCACTCTATCTTCTTAGCACTGCTGCAGAATGGAAAGAGGATAATCTAAGATACTGTGCGTGATTGCACGTGTGAAAAATTTGCACCGTGTTAGAGATTATTTCTGCTGAAATGAGATCATGCACTGAGTATGCCCACTTTGGGTTTCATTCTTCTAATAGTAATTAAAATATTGTTAAAATAAATTATAATTCAATTAAGAACTACCTCTGCATTTGTAATGTGCGTCCCCTTGGACAAAGGGACAGGGAAGGAGGCAATATTACAGGTGTCTGCGTCAGAGCTTATTGTGTGAATTGCCATTAAATCAAAAAATAGGAACTTAGAAAAAGGCCAAACAAGTCACAGTCAGGGAGGCCATTGAGCGTAAAGGGAGTCTGGTGTGATGGCTGCGCTGTGCTTAGCTAGAGCTGGGTAAGAACAAATGTCCCTTTCTTCTCGTGGGGCTCTACAAATAAGGCCTGTGAAGTAGATGAGAGCATCGCTAATCCGCTGCTGCCACTCTGCAGGCAGGGGGACATCGTGCTGACTACTGCTTCTTGCTTTGGGCTAGATTAAAAGCTGAATAACAAAAAATACAGACTGGATTAGCTGGGCCAGGATTTTGCCTGTAATGCCAACACTTGTGAAGCCACAGAACTGACTCCAAACTTGTGGTAGCCAGAGTCGGGCTTGCTCGGAGTTACCTTTCTGTACAGGTAGCTCCTTTGTGTTGACTTTATGAGATAACCTCCGAGGGCAAAGCTGCTTAAAGTAGGTGACGTATTCACACATTTCGATCTTAAATAAGCTTACATAAAGTTCAAAAAGCATAATGTTAGAGATGATAAAAAATTATTTGGGTGAGAAAAGTACTAGGATTGAATCATTAAACCCACAGCTTTCCATTTTACATGTCCACTGACACAGAAGTCTGAAAGGGGCAGTACTGTGGCACATATCTTCCTGCAAGAGTCTGCAGTTTCCTTCTCCTCCAAACCTATGCTTTCCATTTTCATT
The DNA here is from genome assembly GCA_009769605.1 of Bucorvus abyssinicus. Lineage (NCBI taxonomy): Eukaryota > Metazoa > Chordata > Aves > Bucerotiformes > Bucorvidae > Bucorvus > Bucorvus abyssinicus. Next base: position 5,971,936 of record CM020044.1, on the reverse strand, counting down.
TAAAAACTTCTGTACTAAATGCCACATAGAAAAATGTTGAATTGATTTTTACAAATATGGAAATTCATGTCATTACAGCAGAAAGTACCTGTCATAAATCCTGTGATTCCACTGGGAGTGCAGTGAATAAGTATTGACATATTTTTTAACCATCTTTGTGAATAATTTGTTGTTATGTACAGTATCTTGCCAAGGTTTAATTTATCTGCAACTGAACTAAGTGCTCTTTGCATTTACAGATCCCCATGGACCATCCTTTACCATTGGAAAGGCAGTGTGGTTACTCTGGGGCTTGGTGTTCAACAACTCTGTGCCCGTGCAAAACCCCAAAGGGACGACAAGTAAAATCATGGTGTCGGTTTGGGCTTTCTTCGCTGTCATTTTCCTGGCTAGTTATACTGCCAACTTAGCTGCGTTTATGATTCAAGAGGAATTTGTTGATCAAGTGACGGGACTCAGTGATAAAAAGGTAGGTCTTCAGCTCCAAAGGGGTCAGTGTCCATTCTTCATAATCCTTCTACAAATTTGTACTTTGTGCTAAAAAAACTCTGAAAGAGATTTTTATCTCTGAAAGAGATAATAAGCAAAAGCTGGATTATTTCATTCTGAGTGTAACCCTTTACTAACAAACCATGAAAATATCAGACTGTTTTCAAAGTCTCTGAGTTGCCTTTTCAAAAGTAACTGCATTAATTGAAAAGTGCCTTTATTTTGTGATGGAAATCAATTCCTGTTTGAGTAAAAAAAAATGTCTTACAGTATGCAAAAGCTTGAAGAATGAAAAAGTCAGTTGGAATGCAGGGAAGGCATATTTGAAATCATCTAAACATCTCTGTATGGAATATTAATAATATATTAATTGACAAAACATTCATAAAATCAGCAACTATCCAGTAAGTATCAGAAGCTAGTTAATGCTCCCAAAAAAAATGTTATCTTGCTTTCTATCTGGTGTGCAAGGAAGTCATAGAAAGAGTTCAGATTTAGAGTGGTGCCAGCACAAACAAGGAAAGACAAGCGATAAAAGTGATTCATATTGTCTGTGGATATTTGAGTGTTTTCCTTATATAAAATGGCAAGAGTAAACAGGAAAAATATACAGATAAGAAAATATGGAGGTTTGTGTTATCACATTGAAGTAAGATATAAATTACATAGGATAAGGTACAGAATTTTGGTTTGTGGAAGTTTCTTTCTTAATTCAAGAACTTTTGTGAGAATATCACTTTGAGCAGTAGACCTTGATAGTTCACTTAAATCCTACTCGAGTTTCACATAAACTGACAAATAATAAATATACTAATTTTTCATACTGTTAGAACTTGACTGAACTTCCTTCTATTGAAAGTATACTTCCCAGATCTTTGTACTTTTGAGTTTTAATCAATAGTCTTATAAATCAGAAACGTAGCAATTCTTTTTTATTTCATTTGTGTGACTGCTTTGTAATTGTGGTATTGTGTGGAGGGACTGAAGTCCATTTGCAAGTTATTGTTGTGTTTGTACGCACAACATACATGGAGGGCGTGCTGTTTGCAAGTTTGTGCCCAGTTCTTTTAAAGCGAAACTAAATATTGACATTAAGAAGTAATATTTAAATAGTATATAGCTCAGGGGAGAACTTCACAAGGGATTTTTTTCAAAGGACAGAAAATAAAGGAAATTGTTATTCAAAAGAAGGCAACAGCTCAGATAGCCTTGTGTCTGTTTGTGTTTTAACTGCTTTTTATGACCAGCCTTTGATTGATCACCTGAAGTATCAAAGCATGAATTGCAAGCATGGCTAGAGGGAAGACAGAAAGAAATAAAAAAATGATAGTAGTTTTGTTTTCATTATGTTGTGTGGTTGCGAAACCTTTGAAAGAGTATGAAGACTACAAAATATACCTGTTCTAAGATAACATTCTTAGTTAGAGACAGATAAAAGGTATTCTTCTCTTGAGGGTGAAAGAAAAAGGATTTGAGAAATGTCTTTCTCCTGTTTGTGAGAAAGTACAGAGTGTTTTCCTGGGAGGTCTCAATTTTGGCAGGATTTGGCTTGTCCCTGGCCCAGCACTAGCATTTGGGTCTGCCAGTGTGCCCTCATCTTCCTCTCTTTGTGGCTGTTTGCCCCTCTCAGCTATGGGCTGGGAAAATGTCAGTATTTGTTCTGTAGCTTTGGGCTAATAACTTCCTTATTTTTTTGTTATTATTTCTATTCTCTCTGCTAAGTAAGACTTTATTTCCACAAAAAGCAAAATAAAAATAGAATAATACTTGAATTAGAAAATACCTTCTGGTTTTGTGTGGTCCGGTGATCATTTATTTGATCTGCTACCTTTGTTTTTATTTTACAGTCCTTCAAACTTTGCCTGAAACATATGGAGATAAATCAGGGGAGCCATGCCTTTTCTGATTAATTAAACAAGCCAGAAGTCCAGAAAAAAATGATCTATTTCAAAACATTCTTGTTTTCATGCACAGGTTTTGCCTTCTCCACCACCCTGAGGTTTCTTGGATTTTAACAATTCAAATAGTTAAGGATAATTTATGGGAATATAATCTGATTGATGGTAAATTATTTTTCTCCCCTCTTTGCCTTGTGGCTGCAATGCTGTTAGTAGGAGAGCAGTTCAGGAATTTTCAACAATTTTACTGTTGTTCAGTAGGGAACTCTGACCCTTGCTGCAAGCAAAGCAGTAACAGGTAAAGGCCAGTGAGAAGGGACAGAAGTATGGGTAAAATTTAATTTAAATTAATTATGATTAAATTAATATCTAGAAGTTCAATCAGGTTTTTTAAACAACTTCTGGGCTGGTAAATCAGTTTACTACTCTTCCCCTCTGTCCTACTTCCTCCTACCACAAGTGGAGAGTCAAGATCTTTTGTCAATGTTCTATCCTTAAGTCAATAAATGATTCCAAGTGAGATACTGAGGTTTCTCAATCCAGCCCGATAAGTGATAGACTATAGAGAAGAGAAGCCAGGAAAAAAGGCCTTCTCTGTCTGAGCACTCACCCCTGACCCGCAGCATTCAGTCTCCTCCCATTCAGGGAGTGTGTTACACTCCAGCATCTGGTTCACCAGGTTCGCTGAACGCATAATAACGTGCTACTGTTCTTCACTTTCAGACCTCAACAGTTTCCTCATCCTTCATAATGTTCCTAATGAATCTGTGAGTGCCATGTCATCTGTGTGTCACCCAGAAATATATGGCACAGCATGTACTGGAGTTACTAGGGGTGGGTGTTCAGAAACTCAGATGATTCAGAAAATGAGAGGAAAATTATATTTTGACATTCTTGTGTGTGTAAAAGATTTTTAAAAGCTTTGTGTTCATAAAAAGGTACAGAAAATGAGTCCAAAACTATCCAGGAAAGCTGGCATTCATAGCCCTTGTTACTTTTGAGACCATTTATGCCTTTTTTGTGTAATGAGAGGCAAGATTACGAAGGGAGAGAAGATAGCAGTGCACAGAATTGTCTTGCAAAGCGTTTCTGTGCTGTGATTCCGCCACAAGTCACGTTTTAAAAAATGCCCCACGTGCATGTGGTCTAGGGGTTCTCTTCAACCTGAAGAGAAGCCTTAATTAGGCCATTTACAGGTTCCTTATTTTTGCAAAATTCACAGTATTCTTTTAACCTTGGCTACATATTTCTGTGCAGTAAAATGTCACAAGTTCTGTGGTTACTTAGAGAGATGTCTGTGTGAAAAAAGGCAGCAAGATGATGGGGTACAGTGACCCTCTTACTCCAACCCATCTCGCCACTTCAATATTAGTCCTTTACAGTGCTTTTTGAGGGTGCCTTTCAGTAATTGACGTTTATAATAATAGTCTTGGAAGCAGCTATATTTTTCAAAGATCAGAAATCAGACTGTCAGTGTTTTCCATCTGGTAAAAGAGGAAAGGAGAGAATTCAGATATGGGTGGTTTTCCATCACTCCAAACCAGCCATAATTCCTGTGTTAGCAGAGGGAGAATATTCACTGTTTTCTACTGTTTTAGTAATGTTTTCCACAGTTCCCTAAAATACTCCAGAACAATAGGAACAGCTGCACTGAATAGCAGCCTTTTCAGGTGAGCATGCAAATCTGCAGATTAAGTCAGCCTTTAATGTTTGCGAACGATCACTTCACTGACTTAATAAAATTGTCAGGTTTATTAAGGCATATAGGTAAAACAAAATAAAAGGAAAAGGTTAGAGTTTTGTTGCTATGTGCCATAGTTAGCAGCTGGCAGAGCATGGGGAAACAGGAATGAGTCGCTTAGTCTTCTGACTAACGGTAGATCTCTCCACAATTACGATTCAAGCAGGGGGCTTGTGCATCCCATTTAAGGATTTTATTCATGATTTTTAAAAAATTAACATTTCAGAAGATGTCTCGGAAGAAATTTGCTTCCTAGCAGACATGATATATTTTATTTCCCATCACGGGGCTTCGGGGAACGTGAGTGCATGTGAAGAGTAGATCCTTTTTTTCTTCCTTGTCTCATGTCTGCCACACAGATCTTTGCTGCAGTCACAGAGCCCGTATGCTTCTCCAGGACACGTCAGGTCACACAATACAAGTTTAAAGTTATTGAGAGAAATTTATACACCTTGGATATGAGTGCACTGTTAGTAAAAAGATTTGAACCCCTTTCTTTCTTCTCTACAAGCAGTCTGTGAGCAGGTAGTAGTAGCAGACAATCATTTTAAAAAAGCATCTCCTTGTGACTGTTAAAATGCGTTGTTTGGCTGTCTTGTGCCCAGCGATTCCATCTGTGGATGTGTTTGAAACTATTCATCTGCTCGTTATCCCTGTGATCTGTGAATGACCTAGTACTTCGTACTAATCTCTGCTCTCCTGCAGAAATATTTTTGTGTTCCATGAATGTTCAGTTTGGGGCAGGTATCTCAATTCCTACTACTGTTCCTATGGGAAGAAACTCCACCCAACATCTTAAATTCATATGGATGTTTTTGAAAAGTGAGAATATTCAGAACCTGACTCCATTTCAGAATTACCAGGATACTTCACCATGATATCCCTGCCATACCCCAGGATTAGGAATTGAGCTTGCAGAGTGCTCACCACAGCTGAATTCCCCCCAAAATTCAGCCGTGTGAGCAGCAGCAATTTTTACAGGTCTTGAAATTCACATTGTTTCTTTAATTATTTTTTCCAGTTCTATTGAGCGGCAAATTTGTACAGATATTAGGAGATATTGGAAGCCATCTCACTACTTCAGGGATTCATTATCCATAGATTTAAATAAAGTTAATAGCAAGCCACATCTATATCAGTAGAATCTCTGGACAGATATTTAACAGCAGGGTTTGTTTCGGTGCTGCATAATAAACTCAAAAAAGGAGATAGCAAATACAGACTTAAGAACCATGACTAGTATACAGTGTAATTTTAGTGCATGGGTCAATTAGTACGTGTAAAGTAGCAGCAAAGTAATAATTTAAAGCTGTGAAAAGGGAAAATGAGAAAAGTAAGACATCTGGTAGCTAAACGAAGAGAGCAAAATAGAGTTCATTCCTTTATGCTTTGTCAAATATGCTTAGTTAAAATGAAGCATTTAATTGCAGTTCTGTAACGTGAAAATATTGTTGTGGCAATAATTTCACAGTCAAGGTTTGATGGAATTGAAAATAATCCCAGTTTTTGTATAAGCCTATTTGTATTCTCTCTGCAAATTGGCACTGGATCCTGGGAATTCTTGATGCCCTGAGACCAACTTTAAAAGGGAATTATTACATGTATATCCCACAGGAAGTAGCAGCTGTATCAATACGAGATGTCTCTTGCAGCACAGGGTGTATGAACTTCAGCAGTAAAACCAGAGTGCATTTTACCGTGGAGTTCATGGGTGACTGCTTTTGTCAATGCGCAATTAGATTTCCTCAGGAGCCAATAGTTCCTCTAATGCGAGTGGCCTTTTTCATTTATTTCTTAAAGAGACATTTTAACTTAATCCTAAAGTGACACTTGGTATTTAAAGGAAAATATTGAAAAGGCACAAAATTTTCGAGTCTTTCAGCAGGAGTTTATGTGTGATTATCTAAATGATTTCTGAATCTGAAACCCGAGCGTGCCCTGAGCTGTTGCTATTCCTTTGCAAATATTCCCTGGCTCGTTTGTCTGTGCTGATGCAGTAGGGATATAAGAGGATAAAATTATAGAATAAGCCTGTATACCCTCAAGCACATGGTTTTAAACTGTAGGAATAAATTAGGGACTAGGATTATAGGGGTTAGAGCTCCAGAAGCCCTTTTTGTGTCACGTGATGGAGCTGCTGAGCCCCTGGGGAAGACCCAAGAACTTTTATTCTGCTTGACTCGTGGCGGTGGAAGGAAAGGCAGCCCTCACCCTGCCCCTCCCTGCTCACAAGCTTCCTGCACTCACCTGCACCCCTCCGGGAGCAGTGCGTTAGGCTCCCTGTCAAGTGGGGCAAATGTTCTTTTTTGCTGTCTTTGTGAGGGAACCGAACCCACCATGTCTCAGCTGAGCTGGAGGTGTGAAATGACTATCAACAAAATACTGTTTTCTGTCGATTGCTGCTTACCAGTATGTCTGCTTGTAGTTTGGGCTCTCTAGGGAGATGTTGGCACATAAGGAACATCTTCCAGGATTTCTCTGCTCCAGTTTCTGCTGTCCTGTCCTATTACAGTGCATGGGAGAAAGTCACTTTAGAGTGGCAAAATTGAGCTGTTTTTACTTTGGATGTAGATGTTTCTGTAAGTTCAGTCAGTGTGAAGATGCAGTTTCTGATATAATAGAGCTGAGTCAACCCACAGAATTTGCCTAGAAGAAACCTGAGGCAGCTTATACTGCTTCTGTTTTTTCCAACCTTGAATTGCCCTTCTTTACATTTTGACTGCCTGAAACACTTTCCTTTTCCCTTTTCTCTCTAGTTTCAAAGGCCGTATGATTATTCGCCTCCGTTTCGGTTTGGAACGGTCCCAAATGGAAGCACAGAGAGGAATATCAGAAACAACTACCCCGATATGCACCTTTACATGACGAAGTATAATCAGAAAGGAGTTGAAGATGCCTTGGTCAGCTTGAAAACTGGGTAAGCTTTTTTCCATGAATTTTAAAGACTGCTGTAGACTTTGCAGAAACTGAGAACTATTGATCTGTGCTTACTGTGACACTGAACAGACTGATGTCAGGACTGCTGTGTAGTACATGGCTCTTTTTTTTTTTTTTTTTTCAACTGTGCAGCTATCAGAAAGGAAAATGACTGCCGGTGATTTGTATTTTAAAATGGTGTGGAAGCTTTGCTGTCCTATGTAAAATAGAGGCAAAGGGCAGAATTAGTATTTCTCAAATTTAAAAAGAGATACACCTGGATTTTGGTGGGGGCTCAACACAGGATGTGATGTTGTGTGCAGTCCCTCATTACCTTTGCAGAACTCCCCCACAGGAATGTGCTTCTGCAGGATGAATTTCTGACAATGTTAGTCTGGTCAGTGTGCTACTACTTGTTATTTCTTTTCAACCTCCCATGGCTTTTAGGTCTGCTCTTACATTTTGTTCCCTCCTCTAACTGGCATGGCTCTGTATGTACATTTATGGTCACATCTGAAGTATTGACTTTGCTCTTCGTAAAATCTGTTGAGATGAGATAGCCTCAGATGTACTGTCTAATCCTGCTTCTGGCAACCTTAGTAAATACTCTGCCAAATATTATTGTCCTTCTTCCTTAAGACTTGAGATTTAGACCTGAGTGCCATCCATCCTTTTCTCTCTCTGAAGTAGTCCGTTCTGCCAGGTTGGACAAAGAGACTGAATTTTCATTCTTAATCCTCAGAAGGTATGAGAATGACTCACTACTTGTGTCAGTATTCATCTGGCAGACAGGAACGTGTTAGCTCTAGTAATCTGTTCTAAACATACAGGCCTGATAATAGCATGTGTCTTTGTGTTAATAATACTGGATTACAATAATCATAATTTATCAATATAGTTTGTTTAGGTTTGTTTTGTTTGGGGGTGAGAAGGCTGTTAGCCGTGGTGGATTTGAGTACATCTCGCCTGCTATTGTTTATGGTGAACACAGGACACATTTTTTCCTATACTAAATTAAGCTGTTACTTTTGGTCATTTTTTACTTGTCTTCATAATTTTTACTCTCCTTCTTCCAAACATGTAGAGGATTGTAATATATTTCTTATCTAAAAGCTCATGAAGGCCCCAAATCTTTTCTTAGAGTGCAGGTTCCCCTCGTTAAAAAGTTATCCTTCCTACTGTTCCCTCCTCTGCTGTCTCTGCGTGGCTGTCTGGACTCCTTCTGATGTCATTTCTCAAGACATTCTCAGCTGGCATTTCTGAAGCATGCTTTGTCCCATCCTAAGAGAGACTTGTAACGTAACGTGAGTTGACCCTCGCCCAAGGTCTTCCAAACTGGAGGCAGAGCTCCTACTCCAACCGAGCCTGTGCATGTTCTATTTCCTGGGTAATGGCTAAATTATGCATTATAGAGAGTCAGCTGAATGCTACCCTTCCTGCTGTAGATTTTTAAAGAAGCAGCTATCCTTAATTTCAGCCATTGCTAGGGATTGTTCAGTTGGATGGGTAGTGTATTTAAGGGATCTATATTCCTTGTACTTTTCACCAACCATTTGTGCTACTGAAAGCCATGAAAAACTGCTGTTATCCTTAAAATCAGGCCACCTGAAAGACACTTAAGCATGAAAAGGTGGAGAGATACCTTACTGCAGGGGAGTTCAGGACGTTCACTAAAGCTCAGGCTGGCTGCTCTTGTGCCAGCTGCTGCTCTTCCTCAAAAGCTTTAGTCCTTTTGATAGCATATGCTATTAATTTTTTATAGATTTTTTTTTTTCCTTGCCTCCCTCCTGGAGTTTCTTTCCTCTTCTAAGTGATTTCTCCTTGTGGACATCTCCAGGTGTCTACCTTGCTCCCCTTGACTGACATTTCTGTAGCAGATGGTGCAAATAAGCTGCCATGTGCAGTGTTTTCTGGATCAATATAAGTAACTGCTACATACAGCTGCACTCCATAGTATTTTGTCTGATGGCACCCACAGAAGGATTAAACAGCATGCCATCGCCTGCTGAAGTTTCCCACAATAGAAGTGTCACTTTGTGTTTGCTTGTATCACAGGTTTGGACATCCCAGCAGTAGAGTAGTGTCAAGGGGGCTTACATATGTTCTGCCTTCAGTTTCTACAGAGCACGAACTGCGCAAAGACCCAATCAATGTGGTAACTGTGGGCAGTAAACCTGGTTACAGCTCAGGCAGCATGATTGTACCTTCTTTTTGCCTCAGTGGTTTCTCTCTGGAAAGAGGATTTCATTTAGGTGACCAAACCGATCAGGCTCTGTCATCCTCGCATGACACTCGCACCTTGAGTCCACCCAGATTTTCCTTTTGGCTGAGGTGTCCTGGCTAAGAGAGATGAGGCTGTGTAATATGGCACTTTAATAACTTGCATTCTCAGTAGGGAGGAGACTAAAAAATCATGAATAGGTGTTTGGTAGTGTATTGCAGTTGTCTGCTGCTTCTTTTTCTCCAGACTCCTATTCTTCAAAAACATAATTTTTCACTTTTTCTACCAAATTTTCTGTTTTGTTCCTCAATCCTCATTTTTTATATACCTGTGCTGTACCCTCTTCCTTTCTCCCTCATGAATTATTTGACCAGATTGTTTCTCTTTTCCATGCAAAGTTTGCCCTTTCATCCTTATCTAGACCTCTAGATCAAGCTTTCATCTTCTCTTCTTGGACCCCATGATTTCTTAATACATCTTGCCCCATGGAACCTATGTTGCTACTGCTCCTTTGAGAATGACCTGTCTCTCCTTCCTCAAACTGCTTCTGGTCAAATATAAAATTTCCATTTTCCTCTTCACTCTGTATGTGTTCTGCTTATCGTATTATGCCATTTTGTCTGTTTTCATCTTTGTCTCTTGTCACAGCTATTCCTACACTTTTATCTTTTTTCTTTTTTCATCCTCCTCATTGGTAGCATACAATAAGCAATTTTTCTTACATATGATGAAGCTTGCTGCTTCTGCACAGCTTTTTGAAGAGGAACTACCTGGTAACTATAGAGTCACAGGCTATAGACCTGGGAAGACTTGCAAAGATTGTCTGGTTGACAACTGCTGCTGCGAGTCAAAATAAATAGTACCTGTGTTATTCCTGAAGAATGTTTGTGTAACATGTATGTATTTCTAATCTCACTTTTAAAACTACTTTTGCTTAACTGAAGATATAAGATGTAGTCCCCTTTAAATCCTTATATAAAGTGTTTGATTCTAATTTTAAGGTGGATCAAAAAATACCAGCGATCAGGCAATAGTTAATGACTAAATAATGCTAGACATGTGACAACCAATCTAAATAGAATCAAACTATCAAGTAGTCTCTTGTCACAGTTTAGACCAGTTTTGCTCTATCACAAACTCTCAAGTCTTTTGGTCAGCTTTAATTAGCATTAACCCCTTGAGATGTGTTGGGAATATCTTGATCTTTGAGACCACCGGGTTTAATACATACTGTTACTGCACAGGAAGGAGAAAGTAGGGAGGAAACAAACATACAGCTTCAAATGCAGAGATTTCTCTAAGAGTTTATTGTTGTTGTTGTTTTTGGAGACACGCTCATGTCCTTTTCCTCATTCTGAAAACAAATTAAACAAACTGGGGTTTTTTAAATCTTGCTTTCTCACAAGAAGTGAAAAATCAGCTGCTTCAGTCCAGTCACTAACATGGCCAGGAAAAGCCTCGGGGGCAGAAATACGGATAGAAAGGTGTATAAAATAAATGATGTTCCTGCCTTTATTTGCTGGTCTGGTGTAGGGGTTAGATAGGTCTGTGTTGCAGTATTGCTGCACATGCTGAAATGAGTGTGCACACATCTGTGTCTAGGGACCCTTGAACAAAATACCCAGCTCCTTTCTGTTATTGTCTGTGAAAGGTGGAGCTCATAGTGTTTCAAAAATTAACTTACAAGGAAAGCACCTGCATTTTTTTTTAGTTAGAAGAAACAACTTCACTACATGGGCAATAGGCTTGGACCTATCTTGTTGAATTAGTGTAGAAAATATATAAGATCATTCTAGAAAGGAATCAACTGGGAAATGCTGCAAGTCAAAATGGAAATGAGATTTTTGCTTTAGACTGACCTTGACATTATACCTACTCCTTCACGGGAATCCCATTGCGGGGCTTCACTGCAGCTTGCTCATGAAGGCTTGTTGCTATCAGTGCTGATGGCAAATTTATCATCTATATTGGCTTTCCCCTTTGGTTGATAAGAAGTAAACAATGTTCCTGAAAAGATTTAAAAAACCCCAATCTGCAAAGTCTCAGTAATACCTGCCTCTTGTCAATAGTATCTTATTTCTGAGATTCACGGATACAGTTCTCAGAATGCTCAGAAGGTGTTTCAGCAGCTACAACAGAACTTTCTATTTATTACTTAAAGGTAGCATTTTGCAACCAGGCCTGTTAAAAGGGAGCAAAATTCATGCATCTTGTTATTGAAGTACTGCTTAATATTTTTCAAAATGGCAAAATATTGTCCCTCCTTCAATGCAATTTATTACTGAAAGTAATCATGATCTTGCAAGCTTGTCAAAAAATGGACCAGAGGTTTTCCCTAAATTTCTTGTATATAAGGGAACAGCTAAACCATATGTGCTGTGCTACCTGCAGAGCTTCTGGTTGCTCTTTAGGCAGGACTGAGCAGCTCAGGAATTCTCTAGTTGTTTGTTCCTTTTCCTTAATGAAAACAGACATGGTAGTTATTTTCCTGAGCGTGATTCAGAAGAGTGAGGTCTGTAAGACATTAGCTAATGTGTTCTTGGTGGGCAAAGCCCAGCTCTCTTAGTGCCGTGGTGGCTCCTCTGTGCTCTTTAGAAGTTTATTAATCAAATAAAGTTCTAAAAATGCATCACAAGCATTTCTGACTATGCTGCATTTAATTAACGTACATTTCTAGAACCCTCTGTACCAGAGACAGATCCTATTGATTTTGCTTCTTGAGGAGCGAATAAGTCTGAATAGGAAGTAGTTAATTATTGTGTTAGGTTTACGGTGGCTGTTTGGGTTTATTTGCTTCTGTTTGCTCTGTTTCTCCAGGAGAGGTTATAGTTACAGAATGCTGTCCTATTGCAAGCAAAACAACCTTACTTGTTGTAAATCTTTGGTGTGGGTTGCATCGGCTCACAGCTGTAGAGTTACCACATAGCGATGCTTCTCTGCGCATGAATGTTCTGCTGCTGTAAACTGTCAAGAGGAGAAAATGCAGTGGCAGTAAACTGGAAATGTGTTTACTCTTCTCACCTTTGCCCCAGCACAACTGCTCTGGAATATTGTCTGGGATTTAACTGCTAATGGCTGACGTGAAAAAATTTAATTGGGAGAGTTTCTTCTTACTACAGAGATAAAATAGGAAACTTTCACTTGCCTATTGCCCATCACTGATTAACCCATCTGATTTTTTCTTCACATCCTTAATGTTCATGGATATGAGGACTGCAGCGGAGTATCATGCAGTGTATATCTTGTTTACAAGAGAAGGGATGTTCTAACTGATGCTGTGTTACAGCAGCGTATTGATGGGAGGACTTTATTTCAGTTTCATTGCCAAAAGCTGAGAAAATAACTCGTTTAAAGGACACGGCAGCAGCGAACCCCTTGTTCCCCAGGCAAGCAGCCCCTCGTAGGACAGCTGCAGGCCCCCTCCCTGTTGTGAGTGGTTTCAATTTTTATTTACAGCCACAGCTGTCACTATACGTTCAGGGATTTGATGCTGAAGTTTACGTGGGACTCCATCTGCCCTCCTGGTAAAGATTGTTACGCTTAGCGGTTCGTAGCCATCCAGCTGAGTACCTCACTCCCAGTCACCTGTGGCATACTGCCGGGAATAGGGAGCCGCCTGGCAGGAACGCCACGGTGACAGCATTCGGTGCTGCCGGAGCCTCGGCACGGCCTCCGACGCAGCGGGTTATCGCATTTCAGCAGTCCCCCGAGAAGGTGCTCTCAGCCTGCGGCTGTGTCCTGAGCTGCTAGTCCCTTCGACAGGCCCACGTGATGATTCTATTCCTCAGCACTTCTAGGTAACAAATAATAATGCTAGAAGAAACACCTGAATGTGCCTAACTGAACAGTGTGAATGGCAGGAGAATTTATTCCTCCCCACAACACGCTCTCCTATGTGAAACCAACAATTTATTATCAATATTTTTTTGAAGTGCAACGGTACAAAGCAGAGTCAGTGCAAGAGAAGACCCTAGAAGGCTCTGCTGCCCTTTTAACCCTTAGTCTCTCAGGTTTTTGGCCTGACCTGGATTTTTGTGGTGCTGACAGTGCTTATGAACGGTGTGCCATCCGCAGCTTCGCCCTCTGTTCTTCGCTGAGCAGGTACGCTCTGGGGAGAGGCAGCCGCACAGGCGTAACCAGGAGGCAGACGTCTCCATCGCCATCAGCTGGAACACTGTCCCAGTTGTGCCCAGCAGGTCCTGCCCTTAGCTAGGTCTGTCAGTTCAAGTGGTGGTGTGCCTAAAGTGAGAAACTAAACAAGCTGGTCTTCTAGGCAGCCGGCTGATGTCTCTGCTTGGACGCAAAAACAACAATATTTTTTGCACTATTTTAGTCATCAAAATTTTCATCAAAGGAAAAGCTTTCTAGTTCGTATTCTTTCTGTGGTTCTTAACTTTTCTCCTATGAAGAGGAGGGAAAGCTGCGAGAGAAATTACCTGTTTGAGAGAAAAATTATGTATTTTAATTTTTCATAAAAAGCACAAATTCTTCATCATTCCTGTGGGCAGATAGTAACAGCTTGCAACTGGAACTCAAAGAAATGTTCAGCAGACATAAATTTTTAAACTTTTAATCTAGTGGCTCAACTTTTTTTTACTGTTTCTGATTGACAACACCTTGCAGTATTTGTAATTGAGAATAATCACTCTTTTTTCTTAGACTTCTGATGTTACAGTACATATATAGCAATTCTTATACCAAATTTGTAAGACATTGCCAGAGATGATTGACTGAAGAGTGTTTGAGGGAGAAAGGGAAGGGTTGGTGGGCAGCATGAGATATCTGTAGTCCGTAATAGTTTATTGTTTGGAACCCTCCTGGATGCCTGTTGTGAAACATGAAGAAGCTTTGCTGGAGACAGCTTTAATACAAGCACTACTTTATGCAACTGAATTTTAAAATAATGTATCAAATCCTTAATATCCAGCTATCATTCTAAGAACATGATGTTTTCCTGTTTTCTCACGGTCTGCTCATCAAAGCTCTCTATTCTGAGCCTGCTTTGGTGTTATGTCTTTCACAAGCTTCAAAAACAGGTTTAAAAAAATCAAATACAGCAACTGAAATAACCAGTTTTTAGTTGGGTGATCCTTGCTCCAGCCATGGCTTTAAGATGTCATGGAAACAGGAGCCTGTAGTTAAGTGTGTACTCTTTCAAAGTGCCTTCCAAAGTATGAAAACTTCTAGAGATCTTTTGGGATACTCAAAATTCACCAGTTTAAACTACTGAATCTGTAACTTGTTTATTCACATGTGATTGGAAAAATATTTTCCTGAGCCTGCATCTGCTGTTACTACAACAAATCTTAGATTATAAGATAGGAATTAGCCTTTTTTTTTTCCCAAAGGAAACTAGTGAATGATGAATACAATTTGCCTCTCTAAATGTTGTTTCATTAAGGAGAAATGTTTAAGAAAATTACTGTCCATATTTTCATCAGTTCTGTAGGATAGTCATTTAAAAGATTTTTGCCAGACCCTGAAAGGGCAAATTATTGTGCCAGGTGATCATTCCTTTTAAGGGGTGATAAATCCAAGATGTGAATGTGTGACATAAGATGAGAAATTAATGTTTGAGATAATTTACTGTCAATGGTACTTGATAACTAATGATCAGGAATATAAAATAGCTTAGAGGACTGATTTAACTAGCTCCTGAATTTCACTATCTGTACAAAGGCCTCCACTAGACCATTTTTCTGGATATAACTTTTGGACAGCTTTGGAGGCTGACACATTTCTGCAGCTGATCTGAAAGACGAAATAAAAAATTAAGTATAGCTGTGAGACAGGACCATGGGAACTCCTTAGAAGCTGAACTGAACTTTAATTTTCTCCGTAAAATGATCTGAAGCACTGATGAGTTCAGGAAACTTTGGCCATAAACCGTATATGGAGTTCCATTTTATGCCTACATGCCTTCTGCCTCGTAGCTGGATGGAAAACAGAGATGTAAAATACTTTCAGAAATTGTTGTTCTGTAGTACTCTTTGGTTCTGACAAGTTGAAATAATCACAACTGTGGACCACTTAAGATTTTTTTGTTTGTTTAAGTGAAAGTGAACATCAGTCAGTCTCTCCTCTTTGCTCCCTCCTCTCTCTTTCAGCATCACTCTGCTTTTTCCCTGTTTGGTGCCAGACTTTTGCAAAGTTCAGTGGTGATTGATAGAATATTGTATTTGTGGAGTTAAATTGGCATAGTTACATTCTGGAGATCAGGTCTTGTGAATACCAAAATTAAAACAAGCCCAGAAAGATACTGAAGGAATTGCTGGAAGGTGAAAAATTTGGCAGCTGTTTAAAATGATGGGGCTTAATAGAGCCTTCAGTGCTTGAAATATATCCATCCATCTGAAGCCAAGAAGATATATTCAGGGACAATAGCATCCATACACGCCTCATTTCTGTTATTCCTCCTTAAGTGTCTATTGTTTGCTAGTGTTATAGACTATCAGGACCTAAGTCTAAGCCAGTGAGGATCTACTGCCTGTGTATGGGTAGTCCGAACCATACGTACCTCTGGGGAAACTTTTAAGTCAAACAGCACTAACGAAGACCCAAAACTAGCTGGGAGAGCAAGATGTTTGCCATGCTCCAGAATGTCTATTTATCCCTATCAATTTTGACAGTAAGTACTAAATTATTGTTACAAATAAAAATACACTTTCCTTAAAACCACCTGAAGCAGCTCATAGTGGGAGTAACGATTTTCTTCCTGACATTCTGTGAAAAAGACATGTCTGCTAAACAGTTTGGCCCATTCAGTATTTTCTCTCCCGGTTGACTCAGGCAACTTCTGCAATCAATAGCTTCATTTAGTCTGGCATCAGATGGCTGGGGGAACTTAATTCCAATTTACATTATGATGCTTTCTTTTGGACTTCAATCTAATATTTGTTTCAGTGTTCATTCCAATATTCATTTTGCTATTGCACTCTGAGAGGAATAACGTCCGATTGATGTTACAACTGTAGTCACCCAAGCTAGGAACTGGAAAGCTGGTTTGCAACTGGGCAGCTGCTATTTGTGCCGAAAAACTGCAGAGATAGAAAACGCTTAAACTTGCTGTTCCATTTAGGCATGTTTTTTAGAGGATCTGTTCACAAAAACATCAGTTCTGAAACCTAGTAGCTGAAAAGAATTGTGTGCCTGAATCAGCACAACTTCCCTGCTTTTCCTGCTGGCGTTACTGCTGAGGTGAGCAGAGTGCAGGGTGTGGACTGCAAAGTGCAACTGAGCTGGCAGCACAGAGATAAAGGCTTCTGTGGCATTTCCATTGTAGCAGGGTTTTCTGATGGCTGATCCAAGTTTCCCCATCACTTTCTGTCCTTTCAGGAAACGCAGTTATTCTCACATTCTTGTATTCCTTCCACAGGTGTTAGAAAGTCTAAATAAATAAGAATCTAGGTAGAACTTAATGTGCTGTTCCAGGACACCCTCTGAGGGAGGTTGGTTCTTGCAGGCTTTGAAGAATGGGCAAACACCAACTTTACAGAGTTACTGGGATCTAAGAAGGCACTAATTGAAATGCCTGGGGGAGCTCATACCTAAGCAGTTGCAAGTTATGTATAAAAAGTAGCAGGCATCATCATGTCCTTCTAAGCTGGGTCACCTTTTCAGGAAATTCTTCATGGCCATAAGATAAATATAATGCCTTTCTTGTTTTGTTTTTTTAAAGAAAAAAACCCTATCTCTTCTGTTCAGCTGACCCTTAGCAACTTGTCCCTAGGAAAAAAAAATGGTTTATAGGAATTTATTTCTAATTCCTTTACTCCGTACCTGAGTGCTCTTCTGATTTTTTTTTTTGAAAAAAGATTATCTCCTGTGTCTATATTACAATTTTTTAGGTAATGCAGTTATCTATGTCTTCAAATATTACGAAGTACCTGGAAATAAAACGAACAGGTGAAAGCAGCTGTATTCCATCTAACCCCTCTTCCTTTGAGAAGAAGCTATTCTAAGTTTTAGTATTCATTTGATTTGGAGATGAAATCAGTGCTTGGTGAACTGTGCTGAATTTATCCTTCATTATGCTATTGTAACTGGGACAAAACCTTTAATCTAAAAATATATGCCCCTACTCGACTTTTCAAATTTTGTGTTTGGATAAACTGTCGCTTTGCAAGTACTTCATTGCTTGGCTTCTGAGACTTGAAATGGGACACTATTCTGTTGTATAAATTAATCGTAAAGGCACACTAAATTTTCCATTGTTTTGTTGCTAAGGGAAATGTTACAGGGCCTGGGAAGCTGGGTGGGCAGAGGGGTGGTGAATGGGAGCTCCTGTGAGTGAGGAGGGTGAATATGCCCTTTCAGGTAACCAGAGCCAAGGGCCACCGGAAGGTTCACAGCAGCTTTTCTGGCAGCCTGAGATTGCCCTGACAGGTGAGGTGAAGCCTCCACAAATCTCTCATGATGGTGTTAATGTCTCTCATTCGAATTTTGTGTCTACATTTTCTGTGTGAATTTTGAAGTGAGGACAGTTTGAGCTGGGAGAAAAGTTGAAAGCTCATTCCCTGCTAATGAGTTCATCATTTAACTGGGTTAAACTTTGCTAACCTGCATTGTTGTAGAGGGGTGATCGTTAAATTTTCACCTAATGAGTTGGCACTGTCAAGATGTCAAGAAATCCATCCAACTTATGTGAACTTTAGATCTGTGTGGAGCCATTTGAATATGTACTAAAAGATAAAGTCACTGCTGGTGATGAAGCGCCATCAGATAACCTGAAATGCATTTCAGTTGAAGCTGGGCAAAAGAAATCATCAGTCCTTCATGCTAAAGGTTAAATATCTGCCTCTTTTGCTCCAGCAGTATCAAAGTGTCACTTCAGAGGACTTTAATTGAAGCCCTATCTTCAGAGCAGCCTTCTTTCCCTTGGATTGCTGTGTCATTCCAGTGACCTTTCGGCATTACATCCCCTGAACATGGTTTTAGAGATGACGTTGTGTCTCATTGTGCACTCTTGACATACTTTCTTTTATCCCTTCTGAAGATAAGGGAGAAAATGTAAATTATTAAATTTGTAATACATCTGTAAATCTGTAATGTAAATCCATCATATTTTAAAGCCAGTGTTTTTGCACTTGCTGCCTTCCCAACAATGGTGCTGATCAACTCTGCCATATATGCGTATGTTTAATCCAGCTTTAATTGGATACCAGTTTTTTGCCTAATACCAAATGATGAATGCTACTTTAAGGGTCATGTAAGGCATCTATTCTGCAAACTATGCAATTTATTTCTAAGAGCAAAAAAATCTGAGAAGTGGGTTTTTTTCACTGTTTTGAAAAGAGCTGTGTCTCTCCAAAGTTTTGTTTAGGAGACAAAGCTTTAATACGTAAAAGTGTTCTTGATGATGGGGGTGGGGGTAAAGAGGGAAGGGCAAATGTGGCCTTAGAAGTATTGTTTGAGAATTCATGGTCTTGCAGTCTGATATTTGTAGTAAGACAGTAATTTCAAATACTGTGCTTTCAAGAGACACAACTGGAGCCTTAGTAAACAGGCAGGACATTTGTATGTAATAATCTTTGTAGTCTCTTTTGTATTTATTTACACACAAATCTGAGGAATGACATCCCTTAGATTTTTGAGTCTCCTAGGCAAATTTCAAAAATAGATCTGATTTCATTATCTTTCCTCAGAATAAAATTTATACAGTTTATAATGCATAATTATTCTTAAATATGTAATTGACCTTTGATTTTTCAGAACAAGCCCCAGAAGTTGCATATGTGAGTTAAAAGGTACTGTTCACCAAAGCTAACGTAGGAAAGTCATTGTGATACAGCTGTTAACAGCAACATGCAGTGTAAGCAAATGGCTGTGGTGGTGCCTTTCATATATTACGTGCATTCTGGGTTTGTGTAAATCAAATCTGTGGTAGTAATAACACACAGCTTTTGTCTGGCCATCAAAAGAACTTATTTGGGGTGTTCGAAAACATAAAATGAGTGAGAAAAATTCATTCTGAAGTTAATGTTCTGGCTCTGACAGAGGGACGCTGCACCAAGTGATACCCACTTTAGCAAGAAATTAATCCTGCTGTAGACATGGTATATTTGGATTTACTTCAGCAGTTGAAAACTGGAAAGAGACTTCAGTCGTGCTCCAGTTTCTCTGATTCTCAGTGGAAACACAGTATTATCTGTTCTGTAGACTCCAGTGCTTGATGGTAAAATACAGGACTATGAATACACAGCGCTGCATTAAAGCATCCCTCTCATTTTCTGAATACTACCACACAGGTCAGAGCAGGTCACAGAGTAACTGAACGATTGATTTCCAGTGTGCTGGATTGCTGTTTGTGTTTCCAGAACTATTGAGCAGATTGCCATTTTAGATTTTCCCCTCTTCTTCCATTAAGGAAAAAAAATTGCCGAAGGGCCGTGTAGTTGGTTAAGGAGGCAAGGGAACATTTTCCAAGTGAGCTGTACTTCTCTTGTTGAGGAATAAGCTCAGACTAAT
This sequence comes from Bucorvus abyssinicus, assembly GCA_009769605.1. Classification (NCBI taxonomy): domain Eukaryota; kingdom Metazoa; phylum Chordata; class Aves; order Bucerotiformes; family Bucorvidae; genus Bucorvus; species Bucorvus abyssinicus. Next base: position 5,952,204 of record CM020044.1, on the reverse strand, counting down.
AAAGGAGCATTTTCCTAATCCTGCTTTTCCATTGTGAGCATAGGAACTTGATGAAAGGTATGTGCCAATAATAAAGATGGGGAGAATTATAGGGAAGTGTTTTCAGCCTTTCTGAAATTACTTTTCTGTACCTTTTGCTCTTAATTTTCTTTACCCAGGCATTTTTGAATGTGTTCAGCAACACATAAGAGAATGGGTTTTTGCAATAGCTATTCTGATTTTTCAACTCTTACACTTTTTGGTGACTCATAAATGTTTAGGTACAAAAGTGTACACCTTTGTTTTTCACAGATCTCCTGCTTCAAATTACTACATTCAGTAATGCTCTTTTTGGGTTTTTTTAGAACTATTCCATTTCATAATTTTGTAACACCTGATGTCCTCCTATGCTGTGTGAGCTGAAATTCTCCAATTCTCCCCTTACCCCTTTCCTCTTTGTGCTTGCTAGCTAATGAAGGACATTTGCCTTTGTAGTCTCGCTTATATAAATATTCCAAAAATGTTTATTTTCTTTCCTACCCAGGATTATTGCAGTAGTTTGGAGGAAGTTTACAGACCTGCCAGTTGCTCAGATGTAGTCCTGTTCCTCCTCACGCACTGAAGATGCCTGGCCCATTTGGCTAGTTCTGCAGTTACAAATCTTGTTCCTTGCTGCATTCCAGTTTCTATAGTTCTCTTCCATATTTCTAATAATTCTTAGCAGTTTATTTAAACCTACACAATGTGACTAAGCTTTTCACCCCCTGAAGTGGCTGCACTGAAATGACGAGTTAATGAATTCATTTTTACATGACTAAGGTTTGCAAGAGGCTTTGAGCCTTTCTGGATGTGGGGTGCTGTACTCGGTGCATATAGACTGGTTTACAGTGAATGTGTAACTTAAAGAGCAGAATGGTCAGCACTCAGACCAATACAAAACTTCTCAGCTGTGTAGCACAGTTTAATTTTGCTGTCACAAGACAAAGATCCAGCTTGCCAGTCCATCTGTGGAAAAAGAAGAGATAGAAGAAAAAGGCGAACTGGAGCACAGCTCCAGGCTTGCCAGTCCTGCCTTGACAAGACAAGGATGGGCTTCTGCATCCCTCAGTCCCTGCTGCACATGCAGCCTAGCTCTTCTGCCAGTGCCAAACAAAACAGCAGATGTGGCTTTTCCCACACAGACATAGCAGGAAGGAACGTCCTCTGTGGCCCCAGCAGCCTGCTGGCCTGAGCAAATGCCTGCTTTGTCCTCTTCCGGAGCTTATGCTCACTGCCGTCTTTGCAAACAACTCGGAAAGGGTCGAATTGTTGGACTTGCACAGATTTTGTTGTCTCTGTTTTTGGGAACTCTTACTGAGGAATATTTAATGTTGTCTGAAAGTTCCTAAAAATTCAGAGTGTCAGGAAATTCACCTCTTAGAGATGGAAGAGTTGGGTGCCCTAACATCTGAGAGCTTCAGTTGTAGCTTGTGACTCGCTGCCCACGCTGCAGGGGTACATCATGTTCTGAAGCTTTGCTTTGCAAGAAATAGTGCTTCTGTAGTCAGCACATGGTGAAGAGATAATTAAGCTTTGAGAGGCTATAAGATTTATGTTGGAAATGGAGAAAATATATTCTGAATATGAGATTGTATTTGTAGACAGCAAGACTTTTTCAGGGCAATCAAGTTTTTTATCCACAGTTCAGACATTGGGCAGCAACTGATAGCAGAAACTTTCAGCACTCATGTGCTGTCAAAAACATACCTCAGGTTTTTAAATCGATTTGCATAGTAAGATGTATTGTGATCTTACAGAAGTAGTACAGAGAAAACCCTCAAAAGTAAAGCCTTCTGCTTGCCTTGCGTGTACCCCTGCAGCTGATGTCAGACTCTCTGGGAAGCTGGGGAGGTGGGTCTACAGCAAGTGAGTGAAGCTATGATTGTGCCTTGTCTTCCTGTCTCAAGGTTTTACTCCACTGCTCAATAACTAAGGAGGCAAGCTGCGTATGGAGAGCGTGACTTCCGAGGTAGCACCAAGCTTTTGCCCTGGAGTCTTGAGCAAAGATATCTTTTTCCTCTGAGTTTCTGACTCAGTCTGTTTTGACAGAGTAGCTGACTCTTCGTATTTTCTCTGTGTTTACCAGAATGTGTTTTATATGCTTACATGGCAAAACTATAGATCCCAGAATAAACAGATGACAAATTCAAGAGTGTATTTTAACTTAGGTCAGCTGGTTGCAGCAGAGTCTGTACGCACAGAGAGAAGCATTACCTTCCCATCTCGTGCTTGAGCTGAAGGTATCCACCAAGAGGGGAAGGATCCTTCCTTCCCCACAGACTGCTGTGCAAGTCTGAAAGCATGAGATGGGGTTGTATTGATTATGGTAATTGTCTGTTGTACATCAGAAAGTTTACAAGTATCTTGAGGGTATGGCAAGCAGTTTTCTTTTTTTCCCTTGTGCTCCCAACCGAAGGACTCTCTCTACACAAAACAAAGATTGTCTCCAAAGTGGTGAATCAAAGCACGTCATTTAGAAAACTGTCTGGTCTTGTGTTGAAGGCTGCAGGCTTGGACAGTACCCCAACACCCTATTGGCTGTTTCCAGATCAGGTACCCTCAGTGGTAGGTAGCCATCCGTGTCTTGTGTCTGGATTGAATTTGCTACATATCACCTACCAGATGTTTAGATGTTTTCCGTTTAAAGATGGTGATGAATTTCTGTAGGTATAAGAATGTCTTGTTCTTTGAGATTTGCTGGCAAGTGATTGTCCTGCCAAATGGGCTCCTCCTCTCATATATGCACTTCTACTGGCTTCATGTGTGAAATAGCCATGCAGCTGTCTCTTCTAACTCTTGCTTTACAGTGCTTCTTAAAAATTAACCCTGAGAGACGCTGCCTCTTTTCCTTTCCGTACTGATGTTGTTTCCCTCTATTTTGTTGTGTTCCCTGTATACCTTAGAGAATGGGATTATCCCATTCTTACATTTTTAGGTTGATGGGCTGAAAGGCTTGAACTTTTCCACAACAAGTTCCTTTTTTTCCTGCTGTGCTCCAGGTACACAAATAATACGTTTGGAACGGTGAATCATAAAAGAAACCATTTTCTATAACTTTTAAGCAGGATAGCTCTATCGGATATGCTCCCATACCTTACTCTGTCTTAGCAAGGACTTAACCTCCACCTTTGCTGTTTATGTTTGGAAAGAGACATAAAATAAAACTGTGTGTGGAACTCTCTGTTGTCATTTGTGTTGGTTTTGGAGATCATTTTGCATCTCAATATTTATTATCCATTTTGAAAGCAAAGATACAAAGATAACAGTGCAAGGCATTTTGTAGCTTGGTTTCTCTTCTTCAGTATTTTTTAACAGCATCCCTTAAAATAGAAATACAAAACTTTGTGTCCTACTTTCCTCTCACTAAAATAGATGCCTTTTGTTAATTTTAGATTCAGCAGAGCAGGATATGTATTAATGATATCAAAGAATCCATATGATATTCAACAGGGTCCTAACATCAAGGACAGAAGAAGTCGACAACAGCTGTCCCTAATGATTTGGTTTGTAAAATGTTTTGTTTTATTTCAGGAAGTTGGATGCTTTCATCTATGATGCAGCAGTGCTGAATTACAAGGCTGGAAGAGATGAAGGCTGCAAACTTGTCACAATAGGGAGTGGGTACATCTTTGCCACTACGGGCTATGGAATAGCACTTCAGAAAGGATCACCTTGGAAGAGGCAAATTGATCTAGCCCTCCTTCAGTTCGTTGGAGATGGTAGGGAACAATCTTTTTTCCTTTCTTTTCTTTCTTTGTGTATGCAGTTAATTTGGTTTTAGGAGCTCTGCGCTTTTTACTGCTGTTCTCTTACAGTCTTTAAAAAAAAAAAACCAAAACAAATGCAAAACAAATAAAATTATTTCTCAGTGCTGAGACAGGGATTCTCTTCCATTCTGTTCTGGCTCACCTCACTGCCAAGGACCTTTGCATCTATTTTCAGAAAGTGTTTTCATACACATCACAAAGTAATGCTGGCCTCCATGTAGGAGAGTTTATTTATTTTCTTTTAGTATGTTTGCTCCTGAGGAGTTATCTTTCAGCATGACTGTTTTGCTCCTGGTGTGAGGGATCCCTAATCTAGGATGGAGTAATTTAAACTTCTGGTAAAAGAATGTTTATGGAATTAAGTAGGATGACTGGTTTTATTGGATTTCAGAGAGCTAATTCTAACACAAAAATAGAAGAATTGTAGGTCCTCTTGGCACTCCTGCCCTGCAAAAGCAGAAAACTTGCTGCCCACGTTTGATATATTTGTAGACAGTAATAATGACCAGTTCTCCACGTAGGGCTTGAACTACATTTTGTTTGTAGAAATGTTCCTTTGCCACAGTGAAACTTTAAGCCTTTCCTATGTACATTCAAATAAAAATATGGTGATTAAGAAAATTTCTGTTATGACTGACTAAAATCCTCCATCAGATTGGAATATGATGTGTGTTACATAATCATTTTGATTTTATTTTTTTTAATAGATATATGCTAACTTTGCATTTCTCTATCTGTGAAAGAGAGGACTTTATTGAAAATAAATATGCATTTAAGGTCACCAATACCATGCCATTGAGACTAAGAATGGTAAATTTCTGTGTATTAGGACAGTTTAAATGGGAAAGGGCAGGACCTTAGCATGGTGGCCTGGTGTTCCATGAAAAACAAGACATTACTTTTCATACTGGAGGCAGTGACTGTGTTAGTCTTCTAGCACATGAGTTTTATTCCTATTATACTACTAAATGGCTGGAAGAGATGTAATCATCAGGACTGATGCATTTTCTCTGGTGTATATATACTACTGCCATCATCACTGATCTGTTGGATCCAGAGAGCCTTATGGAAGAAACATTGCTTACTTCTGCTAAGGAATGAATATATGACCTTTAATAGGTTTTAAGAAATTACACGTCCTTGTTTTAAACAGTTGCAATTATTTGGGTAAAATACTTGCTTTCTTTTTCTATTTGTATTTTGTGAATAGATTATTTTTCTATTTGCGTAATAGTATTAACAAGCGTTAGGTGCTGTAATTCTGACCCATTTTTAGATGGAGAAGCTGAACTGAAGCAGTTGAATTATTTGTCCTATACTAAAGAATGTTTCTGTAGCCTGAAGGAGAATCTGAGGTGTCTTTCTCAGTTGTGGGCTAACCCCTCTAGATGCTGCCAGAGCATGGCTGGGGTTTTCATGCCTTTCATCTTGCATTTTCTTCGTGCTTACTCTTTCATAATTTTTTGATACTTCTCATCCAACAAAAAGAAATGAAATCACAGGGAAAGAAAATAAATGAGAAAGAAGGGAAAGTATTTGAAGCTATTCAAGAAAAAGCTCATCAAAATACCAAAGATACTGCATGTTTATGCATCACTTTGTTTCTGAATTCAAGAAGAAAACAAAATGGATGGAAGAAGGAACAATCTTATCGTGTCTTTACACTTTGACCTGTGGATTTCCATAGCATATGAATGCTTATACCTTCAACTCATATTTAGTAGCTGAAAATAATGCAAATTGTCTATGAAACTCAGTATTAAAACTTCCATATGAATATCTTACAGAATTGCAATAGATAGAGATGGCACCCAGGTGAATGAAACCTTGTTGTGAAATGCCTGCTCCCCTGTTCATCTTGCTCAGACACTAATTCAGAAGATAAGCAAAAGGTTTCAATGCTCAAACCATGGGGATTGTGAATGTTTTTATGACCTTTTTTTTCAGTGGTATTTTTCAGTTCCTGTAGAAGGTACTCTGAACAACCCATGAATGCTAAAATTCCTTTTCTCTTGTGAAGGATACCAAAATTTGTTCAGAAAATGGTGTGGGTACTATTAAAGAGAATAGCAGTTGGACACACATGATGTGTAGGAATTATTGTAGGTATGTTTTCTTTAGTCCCAGAACCGTTTGATACCTTGTCTCTTCATTGTGTGACAGGTCTAGATGATAGTTTTCAGAAAAAAAAAACCCAAACCAAACCCAATCAAACAAATGGGGGGGGAGGGGGGGGAACACAAACAAACAAGCAAAGAAACCTGTACAAATGGTATTGAGGTTGAAATTTCTTCTACTGATTGATAAAGTACGTTGCAGGTGAACTGGAACAAAACACCGAGAAATTAAATATAAAGGGTGAGTGCCTGGAACTAGCATGACTTGATTTTGTAATCTACATCTCACTTCAGTAGTTTGAGTAATGCTTTTAGCTATGAACTTACATAACTCTGTTTTGGTGAATTAGAAGGGATGCACCCAGAGTTCAGACCAACAGCACTTTGCTGTGTCACTAAAAATCTGTTTGAAGTTATCTAGACTAAAAGCAAGTATGGTTGGGGGGAAGTTTCTTCTTAAGATGATACTCCTGGGAAAGCCTTGGTGGAGTCTGAATGAGGTTGGTTAAGTAAATAGGCAAACAAACACAAGTGAAGGCAGAAATACTTCCTTCTTATGTATAGCCTCTGCAGAATTTATTGTCTCTAAGGCTAAGCCTATAAGCCAGCAAAGTGCCTAGTAGTATTGAATTATTCTTCAGTATATGTAATGGAACATTCATCACAGTATGGAATAATTTCAATGAATGATTATAAATCTAATGAGTTCCATAACTGTAAGAAACAAATCCTAATGAGTTGAACAAACAGAATTTCTTGATGTGAATGTTATGTTAATATGTGAATGTTATGTTAATAAGAACCTTTTGGGTGATACTAGATTTTTGGATAACATTAAGTAGTTTGTTTAAATGGATATCTGATTGACCTACAGAACAACAAAATCTCATGTCTCCTTTACATTTACACAGTACTGAGATAGCCTTTTGAAATGTGTTTTAGAGCTTTCCATTGCCTCTGCATTTGTCTTTCTCCTGTGATTTTTCTCATTTGATTTTTCCTTCCTTCTTCTGTATCATTCTCCTACCCACGCCAGTTAACTTACACATTGAAATGAAATTTTTTGTGCAGTGGGTTGGAACCTTTTCCCTCATTCTTGCTGATGTAAACTATCCAGCTGAAGTATTAATGGCTTGTTCGTGCAGGAGCATCCTTTCACACTTTCCAAAGCACAATACTTTTTCTGCTTTAAAGTCAATGGCTTTGAACCCTCTTTTGTATCTTGTTGGCACTGGAAAAAAATTAGGGTAAATATATAGGGATATAGGTTTGTGTTAGGGATAACTTTAAGCTCATACTGGGTGGTTTATATGTATCTACATGAGTAGTGTTCTGATCCTGAGGATAGTTCTACTGGGTGGACAAATTACACTGACAATTAACAATTGCACTGTGAAAGTCTCAGTGGAAGGAAGCAGGCTACAAGATGCCAAATTTGTTACTCTAACAAAGGGAAGGAGGATGGGAAGGAGCTGCTGAGGAATTTAAAGGATAGCTAGTTAGTTCTCTCAAAAATAGAATTATCCCCAAAATGTTTCATCACTTGGTCTGTGCAGGTTGATATACGTAGCCCAGTTCATAGGAAGTTGAGGTGAATACACGTTTGCTAGTGTAGGATTAGTTGCTTTGCAATACTGAATCTTTTTAATATAAAGAGTTAGGAGTTGCTTTTTCTGTATAAAGAATATGAGTGAAGTGTATTACCAGGGAATTTCTGGCTTCGTACATCTTACTATCTGTACAACGCCTCTCATTATCTACAAAAACTTCCAGCTGATTAGCATCTGCAAGTTGATCAGGGTAATTCTCTAGAGCACGGTGGTGGCTGTGTTCTTTTTTGGCTTGCTCTGGTCACAAGACAAAACTTTCACTGTTTTTCAACAGAGAAATAAAAATATTTCTACGGAGAAATAGAAGCACCCAGGAGTTCTAAAGCAACTACAGTGATATGGCTGCTAAGAAGCAGCACCATCATTTTGTTTGGATCTTCCACCCACAGCTACAGGAATGTGTCAGAACAGAAATGTCGTGCAGGAAGAGTCGCATGATGTGTTCTTTGATTTCTTTTATAAACCTCTGTAAAGAGCAGCTGGGCAGGCTGACATACCCAGCATCCAGCATGTTACCCCAGCAGCTGCCAACTGCTTTTTTTTCTGCTCACTTGCCATTTGGTAAGTGCAGTAAAGGCTCAGACACAAAGCCTGTGTAATGTAGCAAGTCTATAACTGCTGGACTGCAGATTTGGAAGGCAACTGTGTTCCTCCAGCCTTCACTAGTAGAACTTTTGGCCAGCTGTCTGAAGGCCCAGGTATTGCTCATACTCCTCTGGCTTGGACTGCATGGTGTCATTTAAAGGAGAGTGGTACTTTCCTAAAAATATCCTGCGAAGTATTTTGAAAGACTTTGCTTCTGAAACCTGTGGGTTTCCTCCCATCATGTCTGTGGGATTTGAGCAGAATCACTGGTGCCTAGCAGGTGAGGAGAATCTCTCTCTCTCTCTCTCTTTTTTTCTTTTCCTCCCCCCCCACCCCGCCCCTCATTTGTGAGCAAATGAGATCATTGAACTGCAAATGACAAAACTGCTTTAGGATTAAGAGAGTAAGAGAGCTTCAAAATTTGCATGGGATGGAGAGAAAGACATCAGGGAGCCTTTAGCTAAGGGGGATGCAGCAGGAATAGAGGGATAAAAGACATGACAGCAGCAATGGGTGGAAATGAGGAACAGAAAACTGCTGGGAAAGAGAGCAGGTTTGGGGAGGAGTGGGAGAATATGCGCTAGCTGGCCAGGTTAAGCATCTACTCGTGTGAGGTATTTGTAACGTGTTGTGCTACCTGCAGGTTATGAGCTTGGTTCAAAAGAAGGCCTGGGAAGAGATCTGCAGGAAAAGAGAGGCAGATGGCATAGCTGTATTAAGCCCTTAACCCTTAAAGCTACAACCTTTAAAGCAATTAGTGACACAGAGATGTAAAGAAATCAGTTCTGGTTAATCTTTATGTGCTTTTAGGATAGCTTAGTACACTAAGAATTATTTTCCTGGGTGGATAATTGCTTCCCACTCCTTAGGGGTACTAGGTAACCGTGGAAATGAGATTTGCCCCCTTACATCTGGAAGAGGAAAGCTCTTTGCTATTTTTTCATAGTTTAGCATAAGCCTTCCAAGTCGCTGTCTAGATTATCAGGGAGCGTAGCGGTGTGACTCATGCTGGCTGTGAAAGACCAAGGAGGAAATACGTATGTGATTATAAGGACATATTTTCAGTGCGTGCTGCTCAGGCAGAATACACCCACAATCCCAGTGATTTTCTGTTTATATATTTAGTGTCCTCCTTAAGCAGTGGGTGGAACAAATGTGACTGGAGAGTGTGAGTGTCTAAGTGGACAATGTTTGTGTAGCTGAACAAGAGTTAGAGGGATTGTAATAGGGAAAGTCGTGCTTAGCGGTTCTGTTAATTCATCCTTAACTAATGGGGGCACGCAGAGTGCAGTCATTAGCTCACGATAAGTTTATTTCTGTCAGTCATCTGTGTTCGCCTTGCTATTTTTACAAGGGAAAATAACTCAGAAAATAAGAGCAAGAGCGATTGTTTTGGGGGATCCAGACTGAATTCAAGAAGTTTCTGTGCTCTTATATAATCTCTTCTATGACACATGCTGCATGGCTCATATAACTAGGTCAGATTGCAATTGATGAGCTTATTGAACCAAATGCACATCAACCCGTTCGGCTTCTGCCTCCTCTCTTCAGGGTAAAGATCCTCTTATGTTGGGGTCTGCAAGTGGTGGGGTGCTGCCTTCCTCCTCCCTCATGTGGGAGTTCTCACCAGAGTAAGTGTGAAACAGTCCGTCCCTAAATTTGAAAACTTCTGTTTGTCCAGTCTGAATAAGCAGATGATTCAGTTACTGCAGCCAGTCTTTTGGAGATGATGCCCTACATCTGACCAGTGTGAAAGTATATATTTAACCCTTTAATTCAAGATCTATAGTTGGTGTATGTCAATTTTCTTTACTTGCATGCTGGCTCCTCAGGCTGAACCTCAGGTTAGCGCTTTGCGCAAGAGCCACCAGCCCTTATACTGTCAACACCAGCCTATTCCTTTTGCACCTTCTGTTCTGTCACATGCACTGTGACCTCCTGCCCTGCACCTCATTCAAGCCTAGGGGATGTGCTGACACTAGAGGTCTGTTGTCATCATCCAAGGAAACAACAAAGGCCTCGGGCTGCAGCTCGGCTTCTTCCACTTGGACAGAGCCTCCTTTCCTTGCTTGCCCTTGGCGTGCTCCTGCAGAATATGCAGGCTACACTGAGACAGGGATGGTTGCAGTGTGTGAAACAACACAACATAGGGGAGAGTTAGTATTTCCAGACAACTCGCATTCACACAAGGCAATGGGTGTTGAGTCAGGGTGACTTCCCATGCTGTTGCAGTTGCCTCATTTGCCTGCTGCAGGACCTGGCATTGGTGCAGGTGTATCTGCTACTGGGGGTTTCCACACCTCAGGTCGTGCAAGTGCCTGTGTGTAAAGCCAATCTCTCACGCACGCTCGAGAGAGCGGTAGCCCATTTTTGAAATGCCACTGCCAGAGAAAACGCCATTAGATAATTTTTTTCTCAGTTTTATGCTTGCTGTTTCTCTTGCGTTCTGTTGGCACCTCAGTGCCAGGTTTTGGTTTGCGATAAGGTGAAGGTACAGGATGGCACTCCAAACCACCTGACATTGTCATTTGCAAACAGCACATGAAGTGTTAAAATCTTTTTTTTTTAATCCAGAAGGGATTTCTTCTCCCTTTATATGTGAGAATAATTAAATAGATTAAAATTAAGGTAAGAACTTGATGAAAATACCTTTTCAGAGTACTTAATGAAGTAGTTGAGGCAGCCTCTGAACCATCAGTGATTATCTCGAGGAACCTATGGCTTTAACCCACACGGTTGAAATAGAGCAGAAAAACACCTGTCTTTTAATGAAGAAAAATAAGAACTCAGTGAATTGTAGAGTTTAGTGCTTATAAAAATATTTAAAAAAATTATTTAGCAATTTAATTTGATCATTTGGGGGATAATAAAAGAATCAAAATTAAAAAGTCAATTTTCCAATTACAGGTCTTGTAAAATTAATGTACTTATTCATCTGACAGGGTAACTTCTTGCAGAGAATGTGAGAAGTGAAACACAGGTAAATAGTAAAACTTCAAAAGGACCATTTCTGATTCCTTCTCTACTTAGTCAATGCTTTGACTGTAATCACTGTTTATATTTTGCTGCTTATTCTTCCCTCACTTAACTTTCATTTAATGGCTTCTTGGCAAGCATTTCTCATGGGCAGAGCTAATTCCAAATTACTTCTTCGGTTTCCCTCCATCAAACACTGTCCAAACTTCTGCTGGTGGTGTTCCTCGCAGGGGCTGGCTGAATTCAGCTCACCTTTTAAAAACAAACGGTGTCCCAGACATCCGGCAGCTATTTTGGACTGTCATGAGTCTGTGCTTTATCTGGCTGTGTTCCCAAGTCTCACTGAAACCCAGCCCAGCCTTGGCTTACTTCCCAAGAGTGAAGATCAAGGGAGGTAAACCATGGGCTTTGTTTGAGGTCTTTTTCTACCAGGCTGAAGCTCACCCCACAGCTGTATTGAGTGGGACTGTGCCCTTTGGTGCTTGTCAGCGGCTGTGAGGAGAAGGATAAAAACCCCGTGGCTGTGGACTTGGAGAAGGGGGTGGAGACACTACCAGTGCTTCTGATGCCTCTTACTTACTGACTATTGATGAGCGCTCTTGGTTTCACTGTTAGCAGGGTGCAGGGTTAGAGTCTCCATCTCTGTCACTTTTTTTCTCATATCCTCAGAGAGAGACACAAGATGTTGAGGTGCCACTCAAGCTTCAGAGGTCTTGCTTTCTTTCTGGGACTGGAGCAGCAAGTTGATTTTATTATTTGTTTTTTAAATAAGCAGCAAAGAAGGTCATCCTAGTTTGTTCTCTTTGAATTTAATTATAAAACTTTGTGCTTGCTTATTTCTGGCAAGTTTGTAACTAGGGACACACTTGGGTGATAATGAAAGATTTTGGTTTTTTACTAATCATGAGGAAGAAATCAGACAAGTATTGAAAAACTGTTATTCCCTCTCAACCACAAAAACAACAACAAAATTCTACCCAAATTGTTCTTCTATAAGTACATGTGGAGAATGCTGGCTTATGTGGGTTTGGTGTTTCTCTTCTTTATAAATCACATGTAATTTTCAGTATGTGTGCATCTTCCTTGATGCAGGTGTAGATGTAGAGGCAAAAAACACTCAGAAAACAAAATAACATCAGTGAAATGACCCGTAAGTTAGCCAGCTTTAACTGTCAGGATCTCCTGGCTGGCCCATCACTTGGGAAGGCGCTGCCTCTATCCCGAAGGTGCTTTAATGAGCAAAGCTGAGAGCCAAGGGAGGATGCCAGACCCTTACAAGATGCTGGGCCTAGGAAATTAAGGGAATCTGGGGATACCAGTAACCTCCCTACAAAGAGCCCGTAAGAGCTGACGCATCTCCAAGACACAATGGCAGAGACTACAAAAGGGCAGCATGTTTTTCAGCTCCGGGAGGATGGTGCAGGGGTAGATGACACTTAGCCCAGCCTGCAGAAACTGCTAAGGGTCTTGACGAGGAAAAGCCTGTAATTCTACCCTTTGAGCTGTATCTTTGCTGTGTCTGCATAGTAATGGTTTCATTGTGAAGAAATAGTTCGGGGGACACAGCGGGCAGTTTGTCACTCCTTCCCAGAACAGTCAAGTGTGAAACGCACTAGAAGTGTTGCGCTGAAATGTAGAAAGACAAGCCCTGCTGGGATAGCCAGTCAGAACGGCCGAGCGGCAGGTTTCTGTGCAAAGAGCCGCCAGAGCAGAGAGCACCATGGCCACAGCAACAAACCCCAGCGAAACACAATGGGATCCAATAACTCTGTAAACAGTCTTGGATTACACTGCGAGAGTTGGAACTTTGCAATTTGTTAGAGAAGACCGAACTGTGCTTTGAATAGTGCAAAGGCTCGACACTGTTTGAAATATGTACCTTTAAAATACTTGTTTATACTGATCCTTACACATAAATGAGGCTGACTTTTTGTGATACAGCACTATACACGTTTTAAAAATACCTTAATATAGGCGTCATGCAGTTACTTGTGAATTTTGCAGGTTAAATATACTGTGAGCATATTAAACAGAACATTAAAAGGGTTTTTTTTTGTCAAATATATCGAACTCTCCATTTTCTGATCTTGTGCTAGTGTCATGATGTACTTTGAAATCTGCAACTATTCATTTATTTGTTAATCTAGTCCACATGTAGAGTTAGAAAACAATTGTGGCATTGCATTCCTTTTAGTTAAGTGCTTGAAGTGAAAACAAAAAGCCTGACAATAAGTCTGACTGGTATTTATAAGTAATTGAGACCCCCCTATCAGATGCAGATTTGAACTCCATTAACACTTGGTTCATCGAGGCCTGGCATTTATATATATTGAGGTTGCTGACGGATTTCCAAGGTCTTATGCAATATTTGAAGCTCTTATATGCTAATTAGAATTATGCACACAGACAACTGAACTCTCCCATGCCTGGTAACCACAAATTACTGGCCTTTTCGTTGCCAAGACTAGTATATTCTGTAGGTGTCATCACCCTACACATTCCCCTTACAAGTCAGACCACCCAAAAAGGTTTGAAAGACGACATTCCTCCAAAACGACTTGATTCTTTTAAATATTTTTTTTTCTGAACTGAAGTTTAACTAGCCTCAAAGTTCAGTGTTTTGAATTCCAACTTCCAGGCCAAGTTTGGAAGTGGCTGATTTTCATAAGGAATGAATCGACACCCCAGCTGATGATTTTGTTATCAATATGTTATGCCCTCTGTAAATATCTTGGCTAAAATGTAATGGGCAGGAAGAGCAATAAATAGATTGGGCATTTTTGCTGGTTTTATAGGCTCAGCTATGCCGAGGTGTTATTATAGTTAAGTTAGTAACTGTTTTGTCTGTGTTTCTGTGTGTATACAGTATATATAAATATACCCTGCAAATGGTAACTGATTTATATACAGACCAGAATTACCAGCCTAATCTATCCAGTCCAGATAATATCATTTCATATATATGACAATGCAATGATTCACAGTGCATTGCAATCTATTACATTGTGGATTGCTTTTGGGTATTAATTAACAGCGATTTCTGTCATTGTCAGGTGTAGTGGGAGGGATATTGCAGCAGCAGGATCTGCGAGACCCTGGCATGCTTTGTTCTTCGTTAGCTTGCCAGGGCACTGTCATTTATCTTGACTCAGAACAAGCTTGGTTGCTTTCTGTAGTGACATTTCTGGAAAGGTTAGTGGATTATCAATAGTTACTTCAGATGTACATGCCAAAGGGAAAGAAATGCAGAGGAAACAGTAACGAAAAAGAGGTTTAAATTCCTTTGTGAATTTTGTTATGAATTGTAAAAGGGCACAGCAGTCAAATCAAATTGATGTTTGCCAATCTTGGGCGATGTGAATTTTCCTGTGGGAAGTAATGAGATCTGATTGTCAAAGCTTCAGCTACTAATGCACAAACCAGAAATATTGCTCTCTTTTTGGACTTGGGTTCTTTTCTCTTCTATAGCCTCTGTGAGTTTTATTCATAGACCTTGGGGAGGACTTGAAAGAGAGATGAGGGAAACAGTCCACCGAGGTTTAGCAGAACAAAAGAAATCCAAATGTTCTAAGATATGGAAATGCAATAATGAACCCAAATTATCTGTGTAGCGACAGTGTGCAATATCTATACTGCTACAATTAATAATTTATTGTCCCTGTGTCCTGGATTAGAAGACTTTTAAAGATTCATTAGGATTGACTTCTTTGGGGATGCTCTTTGGTATTTTGAAAATTGAGCACTGTAATTTGGGAGAAGATATTCTGCCTTTTTCAGATGTAGAGGTTCAATTCATGCTTCAAACAGAAAACTAAGCTCAGAATTAACTAGGAACTGAATAATCTCTCTCACAAATTTGTGAAATGCCTTTGCTAAAGTGCCTCAGTACTTGTCCCTTCTACTTCAATTTTTCCTTCACATTCTATGAGAGGCAATTTCTCCATCACAGTCTTGCATTACACTTTCAACTCAAACATTCAAATTATCTGGGGGTTGCAGCTTTCCTGCTGCCCTTGCACTCTACCCTGCGAAATGCTCTTGCACCACAGGTCATTGATCTTCTAGTCTGGCTTGAAGGTAGCTGAAATGTCAATATAGCTTCTAGCCATTTTTTTTCTGATCTTTACTCCAATGATTATGGATTATAGTACTGAAAATTTATTCCCTAATCACTGGGTAAGGATTAGGGATCTTCAGCATGGGAATTCTTCCCCCAAATTGAAGCCATATCCTAAATGGGAAAACACACCAAGCCAGTTAATACTGTACTTTCTGGCCCTCTGATTGCCTGCTGTATTTTCTAGAAACAGTGAAGTTCATGTCATTAAAAATAACAATAGAACTTCTCAGCTGACTATATCCCCAAGGGAGTAAGAAGGCATCTATGCACATGCAATGCTTCAGTAAGAATGTTTGAAAATTCATGTATCGTGCAATATAAACGCCAGTGTTGGCAGGAACAGTTACAGTTTCTTGCACACTTCTGCCCGTGTTGGCAGTAGCAACCACTGCTAAGTGATAGTGTCCTTCACCTGAGGCCAAATCTCATTGGTCAAATAAGGATTCTGAGAGTATGGCACAGAGAAAGAGAGTAGATCTTCTTCCTTAGCTTTAAGAAAATGAAATGTTTTAATGGCAGTAGGGATGTGGCATAGCCAGAACTAGAAACCAGGAATGCTCTGTTTCAGGCACGTGATGATACCGTTTATTTTTCTTTCGTTGCTCAGGAAGCAGACAGTGGCAGCAGCAACAGGCCAGAGGAGACTGTAAGAAGAAAGGCTGTGTGATCCAGACAGCCAGGAGGGAGGAGAGGGAGGTGTCCAGGGCACCACGAGAGAGAAGGCTGGGAGTATGTGATGTGGGATGGTTTGTAGTCACTGCATCACCCTGTGGGGGAAGACAGAAAATGAAATGAGACAGAAAGCCAGGAGAAGAACTGTGTTTGAAAGACACTGCTAGTTACACTGCTAGTTTAAAAATTAAACTTAAACAGGGGAAGAGGCATACTGTGTTCCTGCAAGTATCCAGGCATTGTGAGAATTATTTACTACAGAAAAGCAGGTGGGGTGTGGAACTTTGTTAATACTGTATCGTATACAACTCCTTTTCCTCACTTGCTGCATGTCAAGCAGCTAGTCAAGCTTTCCATTTCCAAGATAATGTCACTGTAACCTTCAGACCTAATGCTTTGGGTGATTTTACATCCGGTGTTGGTGACTGTCATTGCTTTGCCATAAATGTAAGTATTATGGGGAAGAAAACCAGAAGGTTTTGATAAATAATGTCTTTTCTTTCTAAAGCGCTTGTGGATCAGAAAGTAGTTTAAAACTGCATCTCCGAATCCGTTCACCCATCGCTGAAATGCAGCCAAATACGAAAGGAAATGTGACTAATGACTACTGCAGTGCTGGCCCGGTGCAGCGTCACGGGCCAGCCAACCACTGGACCTGGTTGCTAGTACTCATGCCGAATTTTTAAACTCACAATTTAATCTTTGTTGTTTGGATGGTCTGTCACATTCAAAACCATCTTCTCGGGCCAGGAGACTGGAGAAAAAGTATGGGAGCGACGTGTGGATGCAAATGATATGTAGATACCTGGACTGTAAGGCTATCTGTTTAGATGGTGTTCAAAATAAAAAAGAAAACAAGGGACAAGAACACTAATAAATCGAATTCCCAGATACCCAAACCCCGGGGAACAAGTGATACCAGAGACAACAGCAGAGACAGATGTGTCAGGAGAGATTCAGGCATGTTTTAAAGGGATGGTGAGAACATGTGCAATTTATTTTGCAATGTTTAAGGGAGGGGTCAGAGTGGATCGGGGCAACAAATGTAGGAAACTGGAGAAGGGGGAGGTTAAAAGGTTCTAGTTGTATGTCGGGATGCTTGTCTGACTGAGCCCTGTGTCTGATTGCTACAGCCTGTCCCATCCCTTCACTAAACTCCATTCCTAGCTGGTTTTGATGTGATGTTGCTTTCTATTTGGTGTTTATGAGTGTGGGGGCACGTGTATGGTTTGCTAGGGGACTTCTGCAGTACACACACCAGCTTCCCACCGGCTGGGCCTGCAGACAGGAGCCACATGGGTGGTACCTATTGGAGTGGGATGGGATGAGCCTCCTGGGTCTGCGTGTGCACTGCATACAGCTCTTGTGGATGTGGTAGAGGAACCCCCGGGATGGGAACCCTCCAGTTCCACTCCCTGTAACAAGTGATACTAGTTATAGCAACCAGAAGAAAGTTTTACCCAAATAACAGATCCTGCTTTCTAGAGCAGCCAGCTTCCCACGCAATCTATGAAAGCTGAGGACATCTGAGACTAAGGGTGCTGGGAGTTGAAATCTGCTATATTTGCAAATCCTAACTAGATAAGACTAAAGTGCTCCACAAATGAAGCATTAAATGGTGCTGTATTTTTAAACTTGCAAAGACTTTCAAATACTGTGAGCAGTGATTTTTGCATTCTAAATGGTTTGACTCCTTGCTCTCCCTAGGGGAAATGGAAGAGTTAGAAACCCTGTGGCTGACCGGTATTTGCCACAATGAGAAGAACGAAGTCATGAGCAGCCAGCTGGACATTGACAACATGGCAGGAGTGTTTTACATGCTTGCAGCAGCCATGGCACTCAGTTTAATAACCTTTGTCTGGGAGCACTTATTTTACTGGAAACTTAGATTCTGCTTCACTGGAGTCTGCTCAGATAGGCCGGGATTATTGTTCTCAATCAGCAGGGTTAGTATTACTTTCATTTTCCTCCTTCAGGCAACAGGCACGATAAAATGCTACCTCCCTAGAACGTTATCTTTCCTTTTATTCCCACTGGGACATGTGAAATACATGTTAGAGCATCAGGGTGATGCTCTAGAGCAGTTAATGGGCTTCGGGTGTTCTTGTACTCCATGGGATCTCTTTTCTCCATTGGATTGTTCTAGGGAATGAATTATTGCATGCCAGCATTATCAGTAATCAAATACTGAAAACAATACATCGAGGGGAAATTTTGATGAAGAAATGGTAGAGCTGTTCAGATGTGGGAAATGGGTGAATTTCCACCAAAAAAAAAAATCCAAACAAAAGAAATACCAAATTGGTGACAGACATTAGCTCCCAATTTTGTGTATTTCCTAAACAAATGGATTTTAAGTGATAAAAATATACTGGAATATTTCTATAAGCTTTTCCTGAAAGCAGACTTGCATAAACCATATGAGAAGAGGTCAAACACAAGTGTCATTTATATTTGGTTAGACACTAAGGTTTTAATGATAACCTTACAACCCCCAAATGGATTTACAAGTTACCGATACTTGTCATAAAATAAGGGAAGTATGTACTTGTTCTTATATTTTTTACAAATTAGATGGGATTTGTCATCTTTTTTAAGCACATAGTACTTTCATTAGGTAATTCATTTTGCTGGGTTTTTTATATAGCTGAGGAGAATTGAAAATGATACTAAAATGCCTAATTGCTTTAAAATGTGCTGAAATTACCCTGTTGGGTAAATTGGAGGAACTGCCTTAAAGATACTCTGCCCCACCTTGTTGGGGGTTGTCTAGAAAAGCATATAGGCTTTAACCTCCACATTTTACAGTTGAACTCTATACTTCTGGCTTTTTACATGTGAAATTCTCCTAACCAATGCAGGGGGGAAAGAAAGTGCTTATTTCAAAGGCAAATTTCTGAGAATTACAAGTTCACAGGGTCGGAAATGGCAATTTTGCTCACAGGAACGACCAAAGAGGCTGGAGTTGAAAGGTGGGCTTCAGCCTTTTGCTCAAGATGAACTCAAATTCAGGCTTTAGAGAGAGCTGGGGTTTTATCATATGTATTAGGATAGGAAACAGAAAAGCTAAAATACAATGACTAGAAGCCTTTCATTGAAAGTGAAGAGTGCTTTAACTCCCAAGAAAATAGCCTGACTGCAGCCTTGTTTAGAGGGGTAACTGATTTAAAATAACAGAATTTCCATTTCTGATGGTTAGTTACGTTTTGTGATGAGACTAGGGAGTGTTTTGGGGTCCCTTCTAATCTTGTTTTCTAGAATAAGCAGAGGAGGCCAAAGCAGACCACTGGTTTATGAAATACTGGCAATTTTTCTCCTCTGCGGTTCCAACAGATATGGCAGAAATTATTCTTCCATGTCAATGTAAGAAAATGCTAAAAGGATAGATAAGTACTTGCAATCTTTTCAGTCATTAGATAAGCAATGTTTAGTTTTTCTTTATTGCTAATTAAAAATAGAATGGGATTATTTAAAATTTACACCTAGTGATTTAATTTTTTTTATATTACTCATATTACAGGGTATTTACAGTTGCATTCATGGAGTACACATTGAAGAAAAAAAGAAGTCTCCTGACTTTTCTTTGACCAATTCCCAAACCAACATGTTAAAACTACTGCGAACAGCAAAGAATATGACCAATATCAATCCTTCAAGAATCAACTCCCCCAAAAGAACAGCTGATTTTATTCAGAGGGGCTCCTTGATTATGGACATGGTCATGGATAAGGGAAACTTGATATTTTCTGATAACAGATCCTTTCAGACAAAGGACAATTTTTTTGGTGACAACATGAGTGAACTGCAGACACTTCCTAGCAATCGACACAAGGACAATCTTAACAACTATGTTTTCCAAGGTCAACATCCTCTCACACTGAATGAGTCCAATCCAAATACAGTAGAGGTTGCAGTAACAGCAGAAGCAAAAGTGAACTCCAGACCCAGGCAGCTTTGGAGGAAATCTGTTGAATCTATACGTCAAGATTCTGTACGTCAGGGCCAAGGTTCCCAGAGAGAAAACGGGTCAGATGAAAACAGGCAACTTTCAGTGAAAAGCCAAAGATACCTTCCTGAAGAGATTGTCCATTCAGATGTATCAGAGACATCAAGCCGAGCTACTTGCCATATGGAACCTGAAAACAACAACAAGCACCACAAAACCAAGGACAATTTTAAAAAAAGGACAGTAGCATCAAAATACCCAAAAGACTGTAGCGAAGTGGAACTGACATATCTGAAAACCAGGTCTGAAAAACAGAGCTCTCCACGGGATAAAATCTACACGATTGATGCTGACAAGGAGCCAGGATTCCGCTTGGACACACCTCAGTACATTGAAAACATTGTCCTTCCAGAAACTATAGAGTTTCCTGACGTTTATCAAGATCACAATGACAACTACAGGAAAGCAGAACATGCTAACAGGACTCCCTTGCATAATGAAGACAGTCTTCCAAATAATGACCAGTATAAACTTTATGCAAAGCACTACACTTTAAAAGATAAAAATGCTTCCCTAGGTGACGTGAACGATAGATACAGACAGAATTCCACCCACTGCAGGAGCTGTCTTTCCAATATGCCCACTTATGCGGGACACTATTCGAGCAGATCTCCCTACAAATGTGATGCGTGTTTGCGGATGGGGAACCTCTATGATATTGAAGAAGATCAGATGCTGCAGGATACAACGAACTTATCGCTTCCTGAAGAAATTTATGAGCGTAGTTGGTCACAAAATAATGCTTTGCAATATCATAAAAAAAATAAGTTGAGGATTAGCAGGCAACATTCTTTTGATAATATCGCTGATAAGTCCAGGGAAATTGATATTGGAAGACCTTCTCGTAGTATAAGCTTGAAAGAAAGAGAGAAGTTTCTACAAAGTAGTCCATATGCAAGCATGTTTAGTGTTCCCTCAAGCAAACTGTTGAGCAACAAGGCCTCTCTTTTGACTCATCCTCTAGAGGACAGTAAGCGGAGCAAGTCCCTGTATCCTGTTCTCTCCGATGAAAATCCCTTTCTGCACTCGTACCGTGATGAACAGCACTTATCTCTTAGGCGAAGTCCAGCTGATCTTTATAAACATTCATTACCAACAAGAGGAAGACATGATAATTATTTAAGGTCATCCATAAAGTCTACAGCATCATACTGTTCCAGGGATGGTCGGATCCATAATGACATGTACATTTCAGAGCATGTTTTGCCTTACGTTGCAAATAGGAATAGCTTGTACACAACTCCAAGGGTTTTTAAGTCCTGTAGCAATAGACGTGCGTGTAAGAAATTGCCTAGCATTGAATCAGATGTTTAAATTTTCCATGAACACTTTATCTGTAGGGAAAAAATAGTTGCCACCATCTTAGAGGGAGAATTCATCCTTTAACAGTATCCTGCTATGGTCAATGATACGTAAACCTCTCCCTTTCCCAATGTACTTTTGTACATGAGTAGGTAAACTAGTATGCTCCTAACTATCCTTTTAAAATATGTCTTGTCGAACAGGATAAAAAATAGCCATTTATGTATGCTTTATATATGTAAATGGCAAGCTTTACTGAATAGCCCCAATATATGTTGGCAACTATGCTGGTTTGTATCTAATTATTTTACTATTTTGGTTATTCTAATTTATGTTGCTAAGTATCATTCAATGTACTTTTGTCCTTAGAAATGTTTAATGATTTTCTAGTGCTGGATAAGAAATACGGTATGCATGTAGTGTGACACAAAGAATTAGGAATGCACCTACACAGATTCAAAAGACACTAAAAGAGAACAGAAAGATAGACTTTAAAAAGTATATTTTAGCTTCACAATGATTTTCAAAGCCAAATAATAAAAAACCACCCAAACCCCAGGACCTTAATAGATAAAATACAGTGTGTTAGCACAAAATTAGTACGTTCATTCTAGACTGACAGAAAATAAATGGGAAGGCTCTAGACCCGAGCACGTGAACGGCCGCGTACCCAAAGGAAGCCCCATGAATACAGGTTCATGTTAATAATGTACAAATGCTTTTCTTATCTTTCACATGCACCTACCATTACAAACTCCGTTCATTGACGAGTCTGCAGTCATCTTGTCAGAAGTTTCACAGCTGCCTGATCCAGAGTATATATTTTTAGATATCACTATATGGCACTTACTGTGGAGCTGTGGACTTGATTAGTAACCTCGAGGCCTCACGTCTACCTAAGTTTGCATTTGCCCCTTATTGGTGACTACTCAGGGCTGTATAGTATTTCTTCTATTCCTTCACTTCCCAGACTAAACCCCCACCCACTGTAGCTCCGTGTTCACAGTGTCTTAGTGACATCTAAGTAGCTGTGTGTTAGTAGTGTTAACGCTGTTCGTGCGGTACCAGGCGCTGGCAGCCGTACGTTCCGTGTAGTCGGTGAGGAGCGCAGGGCCGTGGATCCGCACACACCGCCAAGGGTTAGCACCTTCTGAGGGACTTCTTCCTTCCAAATGTTGTGCGTATTTGTTGAACATCAGACCTTTTTTATTTTAACCTCTCTGATCAAGTCTGCTATATAAATTGAGGACACGCATGCGTAGCTGAGGAACAGTATCTTTATTATCACTGACTGGTGTACAGAGATATAACAGGGATGCATTGTGATATGACTTTTACTTCTAGTAGACATAATCAGATTATTCACAAATAAAACGTCTGCTGCGCACCCCTCCTCACCACCACTGGAAAAAAAAACCACTAGATTTTAACCAAAAGGGAGTGTAGAAGGAAGCCTTTCACGAGTAGAGTGTACAGCTGTAAATTTAATTTAAAGAAGTAAATATAATTGCTAGTATATTGAAATATTGGAAGTATTCAAGAGATGGTGCTCTCCCATTCTCCTGCTACTCTGAGAATTGTTCCAGGTTTTTTTGTAGAGGAAGTTTAGATTGTTCGAGCATTGTTCCCTACATTCACTGAAGAACAGTGAGCAGGGAAACCATGACCACTGTGAATTAGAAAACCTAAATATTACCCTAACTTTTCTCTAAACTGAAACTCTTTTCCACCAAACCATGCTTGTCAGGTGTAGTTGTAGTGCATGCCAGAGGTACCGTATGCACGTTTAACTGGGAGCAGCATACTGCAGAGCAGAGTCACAAATGGGACGTAATGTAAATGATGTACAGGGATAGACAAAGTATAGTTTCTTGAGTTTTGTTTACAATTTACTTTTTTTTTTTATTAAACAGATTTAAGCTGACTTTAACTACCAAACAGTCCAGAATGGATTCCTGGTATTTACAAGTGCATTTGTGTGTTCACCATGATGGTGAAGGATGATATTTTTGAAGGAATTAAATGTAATGAGATTTGGGCTTCTGAGTCCCTTTCCTGCCTCCAAAAACCTCAGTATACTTCATTATAAGTATGTTCAGAAAGCATATCTATGGGTATCTGTCCACTGACCAGAGCAAACCTGTTCTGAGTGTTCTTTATTCAACATTTGGACCCAGTTATTGGCCCTGATTCACATGATATGCTTTCTGGTTCCTCACTGATGTAGTTTTTTTGTAAACGGAAGATCCTTGACTGCCCTTAGAGAGATCCACATTTCTTAGGAATAGTTGTACGAGCCCAGCAGGGTTATGATGTCTATGGGGTGAACGCTACTTCTCATGAACCAAAACCTTCTCCCTCAGACATAGGCATGCTATTTGGCTTAGGTCTACAGGAAGGCAAACGCACTAAAGGCATAAATATTGTAAGGAGTTTAATAAAAATTTTTCAGGCACATTTTAATTTCCAATCCAAATCATAGTATATTAAGTAAAATCTGAAGTATTTTGAACTATCTGGTGTGTTTGAGCAGACATGGTAGTTGCTGATGTCATACCAAAAACGGTCATGCAAGCTGCTGAGAATTTTACCAAATGAATCATAAAGCTCAGTGGTGATGACTCTTGTCTTTCGCATCATCTTAAATCTCTCTGAATATTTGCTGATCACTCCAAGTATTTTCTATCATCATCTCTATCGAACAAGACACACATGATTCAGTATATAGACAAGTACTGCGTGTGAAGTTGTGTGAAAGAAAAATTCCCATTTACAACCTTTTCTAAGTAAACTGTTGAGATCCAAATGTAAACATCCTAAATGCAGGTGGATTTATCCTTCTGTGAAATGTACAAGCAAATTAGCTATAAAGAAATAGATTGCAGAGTTTGCTTTTTCTGATTCGAGCAGATTTCTGGCGTCCGAAGAGATGTATTATTATTCTCTGCAAATATGCAATGCAACCACCTCCCCTAAACCAAACCAAATTAAAGAGACAGAGGGAAGACTTGGTAATGTTGCACAGCAGTTGTTCACATGGAAATAAAAGATGCTGCCTTAAAGGAGAGAGAAAAAAAAAAGCACCACCCAGATACTGAAAGTAGAGGGAATAAGAATCTGCATGCCTTTGTTGTTTTGATCTTGACATATAATAGGAGTGAATAAAGGGGGAAGAAAAGGCTGGAGCGTAAGGCTGTAGGCGAGTAGCTGGTGTGGTTGCAGATGTATACATGTAAAGAAGCAGCAGCTGAGAAGTTGAAGAAAAATCTTCAACAGTAGAGCCACAAGCCACAGCTTTTGAGGCTCAGCCGTAGAGTGTGTGGAATTCTGAATATTGCCTGAGCTTTGTTGATATATTTGCACTGACTTTCAATTAAACTGAGATCAAGACTTTCTGTATTTCCCTCTCTCTCACTCTAGCTGCTGCTATTCTTGAAGAGGAGAAAAGAATCTTCCTGCATAAGTGGCCATCCTTTCTGTACCTTTCTGGATGGTGCTGGTGACTTGTTACATTTTCCTGATTACAGCTCTAGCAGTTTGTTGGTCATTCCTATCACCAAGATTTCCCGTGACTCCAGCTGGAACTGAATCAGGCTGTAAATGATATGGGCCATTCTTGGTAGCATGTCCTGTAGTGTTACACTGCTCCTGGATGACAACTTTTATGGAGGCAGGATATTGAATTGCTGAGGAATGGAGTAGGTACATGGAGGTAAAAACAGCTACATAGACACACCTGCCTCTTGCTTTTTTCCTCTTTTAAAGACGTTGTAGAAGTTATTTGTGGTTTTGTCTTTCCCTT
Organism: Bucorvus abyssinicus; assembly: GCA_009769605.1. Classification (NCBI taxonomy): domain Eukaryota; kingdom Metazoa; phylum Chordata; class Aves; order Bucerotiformes; family Bucorvidae; genus Bucorvus; species Bucorvus abyssinicus. The sequence continues at coordinate 5,927,229 of CM020044.1, read as the reverse complement.
TTCACTGCAGTAAATTTTCCTTTTTCCTTTCAAATGGATTTTGTGTTCTGCTTGTGTTTATTAGAGCAGTGTAGCCACCCACTATCTGAAACGCATGGTAATAAGATATTTTAATATATAAGATAAAATTAAGGAGAATGAAAAGGTTCTGCATTTCTGGAAAATTTCATTTAATGTTTTTGTAGCTTTTGCTCAGAATTCATTATTCTGCTATCTAAGATGCTTGGTTAGGAGAAGGAGTGCTGTGGACAACCAGAAACCAAGTCACCGCCAGCTCACCGTGTTTTGGCAGCATCTCATAAATACATGTCTCTTTCCCTATGATCTTTCAGGAACACTTAGGAGCTCAAATAAGGCTCACAACGGACATCAGGAGTGTGTGGGTTTTTTCTGGTGAAAATATATCTTTTTTGCATAGTTTTAAAGGAAGCAAAAGCTAGAGCTGTGTGTGTAGCTTTGGGTTGCTGTGCTGGAGGGCTAAGCTCTTTCTGTTGCCAGCGGGGAGAGAGAGGAAGCTCCCTCTGCATGGTAGTTCAGAGCAGCGAAGGCTTGGGAGCAGTTACCTGTGTGATGTGTCCTGAAAGATTGTATCTCTCTGTTGACTTTTCAGAAAGTATAGGCTCCAAACTTAGACACCTCAGTTAGGTGGGCTTAGAAAAGTAATGGCCTATTTATCCCCGGCCTTCATAATCTGCTAGTTAAATCTGCAGGTGAGTACCCAGTTAAACCCTGCAGGTGAGTACCCAGTTAAACCCTGCAGGTGAGTACCCAGTTAAACCCTGCAGGTGCCTATGGGTTCCTGTGCTATTCAAGTAGTTGCTAAGGCAGCACCTGTTACTGGTGGGTTTGCAGGACTCCCAGCCGAGTTGGGGTCATCGTTTTCTTTACACCACGTGACTATTCAGCATGAAATAAAAGTGTCAGAATCTATTCCCTGTAGAATAACTTGCTATTTTCATGTTTCTGCAGTTTAGCATATGCATCTTAGCGATAGGGAAGATTTTGGTACTATTCTTTCCCTTGCAGGGTTCATCGACGTAGGATAGGAATTGTGGTATGAATCTAAGGGTCTAAGAGCCAGCCTGGATTTAGGAAGAATTCAAGAGATGAAACTTTATGTTGTTTTACATTGCATTTAAGATGTTTGATATATAAACCCTAATGAAAACAGGTATTTTACAGCAAAATCCTATTTAAAACAGAGCAGTAACTCTCCTGTGGCTTGGCTAGGTTGTGTTAAGTGTTACCATCACATCATGTGCTGCTTTCAAGGTGGACTGTCATACATGCCCTTGCTACACTTTCCCTTCCCCAGCTCTAGTCCTCTCTTAGCTCCCAAGTCCTTTTAAAGTAGATATCCTTCCTGAATAGGGCAATCTGGTTTGCAACGTAAAAACAGTTTTCCAGTGATACACCTGAATTGTTTGTTTTACCAATGTTATTTGTTTAATCTAAGCTTCCTTAATATTGAGAGCTGAGCTGAGCCTTCTCAGTATAACGGTGCCAAAGGAATGTCTGAAAGAGCATAAAGGCCTTTTAACGTATGACTTAGGGCATGAGCCATTTCCCTGCCCAAACTCGCCCGTGCTGTCTGACTTAAAGGCGTTAGCAACACGCTGGTGTTCACCGGAACTAGGAGGGAGCACAGTTCAGTCATAGCTGGGTGTTTTTCTGTGGATGTAAATGCAAGCACAGACAGGTAGATGGTACGACAGAGGAGAGGCTCACCCTGCTCTGGCTGGAGTCACCCGTGAAGCTGTGGTTCATGGGAGTGGTCTCCAGACCTTCCGCTCCCTTGCACTGCTCTGACCACACAGACTTTTCTGTCTGGCGTGCGCTTACTGTACATAGTGTGAAGTCCTCGTTGACGCTCAGCTTTCATTGTGACATTAATGCCATGCTCACCTTCATTACAGTGTCGCAGAGATGTCTGTGGGATGGAGAGGTGGTTGGTTGTGCTCTCTGGTGTCTGTTGCCCTCTTCCATGGGAGCAGAAATGCTGCCTTGCTTCTCTGCTCTGCTGACTGGGGGGTTACTGCACTTTTTGTGAATAAGCTCCTCATTTACTTCACCTCAGTCAAGCTTTTAATTTTTTTTTGCACTGCTTCTCTCGACCTGTGTACAGAGTATGCTCTCTAAAAATATGTGCTCTTCCAATGTCCTACAACTTTGGAAGTCAGGATTACACATGTGCATCGCCCTGCAATGCAGAGAAAATTCTCTTAGTTCTTCTTACAGGTTCATGAGCTTATTTTGTTACATACTGCAGAACGTATCTGCTGTGGTTGAAACTGTGGGGTGTTTTAAATGAATGCCAGTCTAACAGCTGTAAGAATCCACTGCTGATTTTGTGATCATTTTGTCATATCTATAATTTAAGAACCAGAAATAATATAAGTAAAATCAAGTTACCTCACTATTTACCAGGGTTTTGTTGTTTTGCACTTAAATGACACTTTTTACTCCTTTTGCTTAATTCTTTACCTGTATTGAAAACGCTAAATTAGTAGAGAATATAACCATGCTGTAACATTGTCATGCAATACCTTTATTAGTAGATAACCACACTAAATATAGTACTACGTATTTAAAAGAGATGGTTTTGACTCTCCAACTCTTAAAAAGTAGTGGTGATAAGCAGTTATACTCCTAGATGTTTTGTCCTTTCCCTTTTGTATTAGTATTTGTTTTCACTGATATATTTAAAAAAAAATAATATTTCTATGTGCACGTTAGAAAACTGTGAAAATAAATACCAATAAATATTGTGATACTTATTCAGTGCACTGTAAAGTTCCAAGTGAGATGATACTTTGCTTTGGAATTGATGAAGGTTCTTATCATCTCATAAATGGTACTAAGCTTTAATGTGGGCAAATGGTAATATTTACAGTGACATGAAATTTTACTGGAGAATGTCTTGTTTTGCACTTCTAGTACTATTAGAAGAAATGATATGTTTTTCTCAGTAAATGCATTATGAGAATACATTTTTAAATTTGTTTTGTGCATTGCAGTGCATAAGAATAGCCGTTTTGAAGAGATTTGTGTTACATCGTTACTACGGGATTCTTTGGTCTGGTAATTTTTGGTTAGACCCATTCATAATGGTGTTTAATGGCAAAAACCTCTTGGAAATATGTTTTGGCTTCTGTTTCACATTGCAAACCCTGTACTGGGACCCGTGGTGATGCAGCTGAAGGCACTCATGAGGTTGCTGTGCCTCCCTGCTACTGGGCAAGGAGACCTTTCTTGTTCACTGTGGGGACAAGATTAGAGGAGTCGAGAAAAAATTTGGAGGATGTGTTGTGCAACATTTGATGTGTAAATGATCTTCAAAAGTGAAAAAAAAAAATTAAATTGGAGGTTCACAGTTATCCACACTGGTGGGTGGTCTGTGACAGGCTGCGGGGTGTGTGGTTTCTTGAGGAAATTATAGTTTTTAACTAAAGTGATTTGAATTCTACTTAACTTTCTGAAAGTCACTGAAAAAAAGGGAGTTTTCTTTTTTTTAAAGCCAAAGTCTTTACGTTGTCATACGAGGTTTCACAGGAAAATGGGCCAAAGAATACAAATAAATATGCAAAAGGTTAATCCTATGGAAAAGGGTATCCTGTCATCTTGATATGCACAAGCATATTAATGGTAATAGGAGCAATGTGTGTAATTTTCCTGCATATTGCTGTGTAGGTTGCACTATTTTGAATGATACAAGCCTGATATTTTAATTACCAAATACCATAAGAAGCTGTTTATTAATAGTTTAAACTTGTTAACCTAAATATATATACAGTATACACACGCATGCGTGCATACACTTTCCAGCCTAGTCATGTGTGCGTACTCTTCCAAAGCCGTGGGACACATTTCAGTAGTGCTTTCTTTTAAGTGATCCTCTTCTCTCTTTTCCAAACCTCCTAGATCCACAAAGCCTCTAGCAGCATTTCTTGTAGTGTTTGATACCGATGACACAAGAGGCTCAAGGACTTGTTGGGATGGGGATTGCATTGTGTTAGGACACATGAAAACATGTCAGAGGAGAGTTCCTGGCCAAAAGAGCTGGAAATGATACTCCATACAAATAACAAAGCCATAGGAAAAGGATGTCTTCCCATGGTCAGAGGTCTCTTGGCCTGGCAACTGACTTTAAAATTCTGCGTCAGCTTACGTGATCCGCATCTGGACAGTAGACGTGTTACTTAAGGTAGCTGAGGAAGGATGCCTAAAAAGCCTAATTCCCAGGAAAGATCCGCTGGTGTGTGTACCAGTGGCTGCCCATATATCCTTCCATGCAGACTGGGCAGTTTTCAAAATCAGTTTTGCGCTCAGAGGCAGTATTTCGCTGTGGTGTTTACGTCAGAATCTCTTTTCTCAACGCACAGGCTTTTGAGCTTGTTACTACTGATGATGTGGAGATTTTGACCAAGAGATGATTGTGATATTGGGCTGCTTTTCTAAATTCATAGTGCTCTAACCAAAATTTGACAAACAATTACCTTGGAGTAATTTGTTTGAAGTAATTCCTGAGCTTTTTGTCAAAGGGAGAGTTGGATGGTTATTAACCTTTTCACCTTAACCCAGAAACAGAAAATGCCGTCAGGTCAAATTTTGTCTACAGTTCATTGCAAGCCTGCTGTGGAGAAGAACTTGGTTCCAAGTCCTTCATCTGCAAGAGCAAAATTTTTGTTAGCTTGTTTTTACCTGGCCTAGGTCTGCGTTCCAAACTGAGGCAAAACACCTTTTGATTCAAATAGGGATGTGTGAGTGAGCGATGGGAGAGCAGCTCTTCAGAGCAGTTCATGCTCAGAACTAAAAAAACCAAACCAGTTTTCATGTTGCAAAGGTATGAAAGTTGCATCGTGTAAAATTGTGTGCCGTTAGAAGGAAACTAGTGCAATTTTTAATAAGAAGTGTTTACAGTTTATACTTGATATCAGGTATAATATTTTGAAATAGTCTTATTCCTTTCAGAACGTCCATTTTGCACTGATGAAGAACAGCTTGATCTCTCTGTCTTCACACCTCACACCCACATGCACATGCACAATATATCTCGTGTCTTCCCTGTTGAAACCAGAAGGTACAAACAGAATTCGTTCATGTGTTAGGCAAACTCCTACCTGATTCTTAACTAAGTATGCTATTTTTATGCAAAATTTGCATCCATACATTTCAGGTTCTCTCAGAAGCACTTCACCTGTGAGTGAATAATGTTAATTCATCAGATTCAAATTTACACTAACCTGAAGGGCATTCTGTGCTTCCTTTCATCCTGTTGAATGGTTTCTGCTAGCTTAGATGAAACACTAATATTTCTGTGCTGCTAAATGGAAACCACTAGAAATATTTTAAAATCTCAAATTACACTTTTAAAAAACATTTTTACCTGTTTACTTGAATAATGTAAATTTAATGTGTTGTCCTGATTAGTCTTTGTATACATACATGTATATATATAAGCTATATATAAGCTTTATATATATGTATATGTATAAAGTTTTTTGGGGAGAATGAGGGGCAAGACAAAAATTTAGTATTGTGACAAAGGTTCTACAACCATTTACTAACAGTTTCAAGTGATGTATTGCTATTTTGAGTTTGATTAGATGTTATTTGCAGTTGAACTCTGAAAAATGAGATGGTAACAGAAAATTAGTATTGGATCTTCAGTCGTCATCCCGAGACTGGTTTAGTTTCATTTGTATCTTGAGAAAATAAGAATTCACAACATTAACTTAGGATTTGGCTCAGAAAGAAAATTAGTTATTAGTACAATTTGAAAACTGTTCTTACTCTGATGGGGGGCGGAATCTGTACTAATTTGTACTGATTACACGGATCACTAATCTACATTGCAGGAGAAGAAATTTGCATTCCATAGATAAAACCTTACCGAAAGTCTTGGAACCATTTGATTCCGTACACAGTGAATTAAAAAGCCTATCACTTCTGTTATTTACTAATGCAATTCAGTGTAACGCTTTCAAGAGTGTAATAGTTCAAACCAAAGGGTAAGTCATAAATTTCCAATTGCTAGCAAAGAATAGTTGAGGTTTGAAGACCTTCTAACACCTCGGGAAATAAATCAGGATGTTAAAGTAGACATAAAAGAGTATTGGTGAAATGGAATCAAGTGTAAAATAATTTTTAAGAGAGTCCAGAATTTAATTATAAAATTTGTAGTCTAAAGGATTCTTCAAAAGAGAATAATTAAAAACATAGTTTTGATATTCCAATTACTGCCTGTTTTATTCGATAGGTTTAGCAAACTGAACTGGATTTTAACTCCCAAGTGTCTGTAGACACACAGCTTTAACTGTCGTGCTACAGAGGTACTCACACACCCAGCTACCCCTGCACCCATCTGTCCCTGCCTTGGAAATGCTGGTGGTAGTTGGATCTACCCAACAGCACGCCTTGCAGCTGGAGGAGCTGGGAGGCACACCCTTCTCTCCCACGTTACGCATACTGTCTCACAGCAGTTCACCCCGACCGTATTTTAACCCAGTGCATGACTGAGTGCTAATACTGTATAAATATTTTGAAACATATCTAAAAAAATGTTTGCTTCAAACTTTTTACAATAGAGAAATATATAATTATTATGGTTGTCTTACAAATTGTATTGTGTTCTTCATTTTTGTTAAATATGTAGAAAAACATTAAGGGAATGGGGGACTTGAATGTCTGTGTGTATGGAAATGTATATATTTGGGGAAAACACACGTGCCAAGTATAACATGATGTAAAAATTGTAAATATATGAAAAATTCATTTTTCTAATAAAGATAATTTCTGCCAATTGATATGAAAATGAACAATAGTATCATTCTTGTCTGTCTTCCTTGCTAAATGGTACAAGGTGAAGCATCATCTATGAATAAGTCTTACCTTCTCGTTAGGAGCCGATTTGGTTTGAAGGGTGTTAGCAGCCACATGTTTTGAGCCATCCTTTGCTGTTAGAAATTATCTAAAGGTGAAGACGCCTGAAGCTAAAGCTGACAAGTATACGCTTGATGTTCCCAGCTTAATTTAATTTATGAAAGGGATGGAGACAATTAACTTATGAAAAATTCATTTAGTGCGAGAAGTCTACTTTGAATGATGCTGCCTCGGCAGAAGGAGCGGTAGGAGCTAAGTTAAGGATGGCCCGTTAACCTGTGGCACCATTTTCCCATATTCCAAAATACATCAGATGCACAAACATGGTGGGCCTACCTGAAGAGATGATCTTAGCTGCAGAAATACAGGAGCTCTTTGGGCGACTGTGGAAGCAGCATCTAGCCTGAGGAGGTGTCCTGCTGAGAACAATGTCATCCCTGTGAAAAGCTGGAAAGCGGGAGGTGTGGAGTGCTCCTAGTGTGACAGCACTCTTGGAGGTCGATCAGGTGAGGATGGGGGAGAGCAAAGCAGGGGCTGAGAAAATGGTAACGATGTCTCGCATCTTCTGCAACTTTGATATCAACAAGCTTGTTCAATGTTCTGGTTAATTGACTTACGGGTTTTAGTAAGATTTGGCTATTTGCCTGGCCAGGGTAGCTAAAGGAGCAATGTTCACACAGCCCTCCTAAGTGGTTCTGTAGGACTCCATTTTCCAGGGTGTCTCATCAGCTAATGAAAGTCTTCCTTTGTTCCATAAATTTGGCATAAACAGTCCCTTAGCAAATAGAATAATGTTCTTTGAGGCAGTGGGATGAAGGTCATTATATAAATCCAAAACATCATTTTGATAAATGTGCTTCGTGTTGAGTATAAAAATAACAGACAGGAGGTGAAAGGTTGCTCACGGATGTCTCACAGCAGAACAGTCCCATCTATTTGTTCCCAAGATCAACATGACTGCTTAGTTAATATGAGAGAGACACAGCTGGAATTCTGTCCTTAATGAGGTTTTTAATAAGTAAAGACTGCTGGGCTCACTGTCCTCTGCTAGAAAGCCATTTTAGAGGGAACCCGCTCTATTTTAATCCAAACATGCCCATTTTGTGAAATGAAATGAAGTGTGCCCAGGTTACTGAATCTTTATCTGAGCTTGAGTCTTTCAGCAATGGACAGGCTAATCTGTTCTGCACAATGACTCATGGTGATCTGAATGGCTTTGGTTCACCTGCAGCGATGTCCACCAAAGGCGCAATTCAAGTCCTTCGGTCTTGCAAAAGAAACAGGAGTCTCTATGGGAAACGGGTGATGCTGGGCGCAACCTGCGTGACGTGATCGGGGAACACTGATATGACTCCGGTGTTCTGGTTGCAGAGCTGGGCTGGTGGTTGTATCCAGGCTGCTCCTCCCAGCTCTACCTGCCAGCATGGTTGATTTCTCTGTGAGTCTGTGAGTCATCTCAGCTTCAGCTTTGATTTCTCTTGGTATCTGGTTCAAAGATAATCATAGTCTTCCAGATCGTTCTTTTGAGTAGGCAACTCTAGGACTTTGCTTACTAAAAAAAAAATAAAATCTAAGTGGTGACTGGGAAACGGAATTTTGAGTCTGACGTATTGTGCACAGCACTGCAAGCAGCGTTCACAGCAAAGCGACCAGTTCACCCGGTATGACCACACGTGTCTTCTTGTAATCTGGACGCAAAACCACCAGTTTTAAGGCCAGTTGCTGAAGGTTGCTTGTCTCTATATACAGAAACACCATCCACCCTACTTGTCATGGTGAGTTTTCCCATTGATCACACTGGCCACTTGTCTCTCTGCTTCTTCCAACAGTTTACAAACAGCAGTAGCTTCCCTGTGCACATTTGTTGCAGTACGAACACCAAACCACGGCTTCCACAAATTGCATCACTGATCTATTGTGTGATCCTCTGCTGCTGCTGTTCTTCTCCAGCTTGGCAATCTACTTCAGCAGGCATCTGCCCATGCGCACCACAGCTCGTAACTGCGTCCTTCTTTCACTGGAGAAAGGAAGTTCCACACACTGAAGGTCTCCGCATTGATTTCCATATTTTGTTTTTAAAAGTTCCCCCAAAAGCTTTCTGTGGGGGTAGTTTATTGACTACTTATTTAGTTATTTATTTGCCACTAGTTAGCTTACACAGAATGATTGCTACAGAGGTTAACTGCATTCTGTTCAAATCCCTATGCTCAGGTCTTATTAAAAATAATCTATGTTGTAATGTAAGCAATGATCGTTCCTTAACTATGCAGGAACTATTTTAATGCGCTGAAATTTCTTTCCATTGCAGTAGGCAACAGGGGGTGGTAATATAGAAGATAATCATGATTAACATTGTTTACACAAGGTTATGGCAAGGTCACATACATTTTCCAGTGGTCTCCGTGAAGATCCAGGACTAATTTAACAGCACTAATCATTAAAAACCCCTTTGTGCTGCAAAAGCATAAGGTCTAGTGGTTTCTTTCTCTCTGTTTAGAGTAGACCTTAGCCTGCTAGTTAGACGTGAGCCATCCAGTGATACCATTGAACTTTTCAAGGACCACATATGCAGCATACTGGTGGTCAGGAGACAGCAATTCACACTGGACGTAAAGAGCTATGAAAGATACAAAGCGCAGAAAATCTGAGCACAGGGCTCTAGAGAGAAAAAATACAATATGAGGCAGGTTTGAGAGTCTAAGACCCCCTCACTACAGAAGTGTGTAGTTCCACTAATCTGGGGGCTGGTGGTTGTCATGTCAGAGGCTCTCTCCCTCCTTCCTGCACTGGGAAAAGCAAACCAATTAGGAACCATAACAGGCATTTCTCTATGCTCTGGGGAAAAGAGAGACCTCAGACAGGTTTTACTCACAGTGTCTGAGACAGTATAGTTTTACCAGTTGAGAGGTTTGCCAGATGAAGAAAAAGCTTCTGCAGTGGTAACAGTGTCACGATGCTGATTTTACCCTCCTCTTTCCCAGCAAGAGAAATATGGGAAATAATTCTCCTGGTAGCTGAAATGCCTCTGAGTTCCTTTACTGTACTTATAAAAGAAATGTGATGAAGTAAAAGAACCATTTGAGTACCTTGGAGAGGATAAAAGTAGTGGGAATGAGGATGTCTAGAATAACTTTGATTTTCTTCTAAGAACAAAACTGCTGTTGCATTGATTTGGCCACAGTGAGTGTTTCCTAATATGGGTGTTGAAAACTGCAGCGCATGTTAATTCCTGTTACCCTTTTTATTTTATATATAAATGTGTGTGAAGAGCTCATGTTTAAAAATAGGGGTGGAGACGAGGCCGAGGGTTTTTGCTATGGGAGAAACTTTCAATAGGACTAGACAACTCTACAAGTCCTGGAAAAAACAGCACAAATCTCTTTGAACATGCCTCTCACCTGAAAGAACAGCTCACAGTAGGTCTTACCCAACCAAGGAAATAGTTTATTTTCAATGAAAAATCAAACTGCAAACTGTTACTCCATTTTATTTTTTGCCCTAAAAAGAAATGCTGGAATGATAATCAGGTCCTGTCTTGCTCAGCTTTAAATCCACTGCTGTTCCTTTCCATGGATGCCCTATTATCTGAGCAAACAGGAGCACCCAATGTGACCGTAACTGTATCTGTACTTCTGTTTGCTGTCACGTATCTTTTCTCTGAACTGAACAGCTCTGATATTATCACCTTCCTTCTTATTTCCCGTTCCCCCCATTTACTCCTAACAGTTTTCTCCATTTCTGTCCCTGCTAGAACATCATGGAAGTGTGAGCTGCACCTTGAGCCAGACCTGCAAGGTCAGCACATTTCCGTGTGTTAGTTAAAAGCATTGTAATCTCCATGTTCTTTTCTATTTCTGTCCCTATAAAAACTAACATTTCATTTATGTCTGCACTGCCACTCTGCAATGAGAAGATGATTTCAGTATTCACAGCATAATGACTTCCATAACCTTTTTTTCAGATGTTATTTTTGCACTCAAAACATTTGGATAGCTTAAATTTTTTCTCCGCGTGTGTATTTATTTTCTGGCATTTCTAAGCACTAACAGATTTTTTCCGTAATATTTGAGTCTGATAGGTCATAGTAGATCTCCTTCCAATCAATCGAGCTTGGAATAGCTAGAAATGACAGGGTATCTACAGAGCAGGGCTAGAGCTAGGAGTTGTGTTTTAAGGGATGCCTGCCGAACAGATTTACAAACCTCTGCGGCCTGAATGCCTACGTGTTGTGGTACTGCATTGCATCTGTTGAGGACTGTCTGAGTTAACGTTCAGCATAAAAAAAAAAAAAAAAATCTTGATTATGTAATGTGATGTACTGGGTTAGACCACTAAACGCTTTGAAGTCAGAGAATGAGTTCAGGTTATCAAGAAAGGTATTAAATATTGATGCCTTGAGAAAATGGCACACGTCTTCAATTCTTTCACACTGCAGTCTAAAAAAAAAAAAATCACAAGTCTACTTCTTTGAGGAGCTCTATGCAGATAGCAGAACTGGTCTTTCTGAGGGGGAAGTTGAGTCCATGGTGAAAGTAGCCCTATTTGATTGTGGTATTTTTACAAATTCCTCCGAGCAGTGGGTGGGTAGATCGGTGTGTATATGAACCAGAGTTCCCAGGTCACTGCTCACATCCGTGTATCCCCCAGCTGGTTCTGCATACTTCTGCAGAAACACCTCTTCTTCCTGAGGCTGAGGGGGAAAGTAGGATGTGAGGTCGTCTGCAGTGTGATGCTTGTACCCTCTTGCTCTCCGTGAGCTACTGCTTCAGATTGTAAAGCTGTACCGTATTTGCCTCAGCAACCAAATCCCAAGATTGTAGATGGGAAGTTGAGATGTAGTTATTTACCCACGATGAATTAAATACAAATTAACTCAAAGCGAGCTGCAGTCTATTACCCCAGTGTGCATGCAGAGTAACTCTGGCTCGGCAGCCGTGAACAAATGGCTGCTCTGATGTGCACAAAGACCAGTTACGACCCGGGAACGCTTCAATCTTCCTAATTGCAAAGTGTTCCCACTGGCTTCATCATCCTGGTGTAACCCGGAGAAAACTTGGTCCTGGATTCCTAGTCTTTACCAGGCACTGCAGGGCTTGAGCAGTCTAGAAATGTGACTGTTATTGAGACTAAGTCAGGGCTGACAGTATTTCAGTGACTGTGTGTGTGAGCGCACTTGTGCGTGTGTGTGTGCATGATTTGTAGGGGGACAGATGGCTCAGTGGTCAGTAAGGCTGGAGGAACATTGCCTGTGTGTGCCAAACAGACCCTGGCAATGCCAGGTGCCAGGGACAGCTGCCCAGTTTGTATGCTGCTTGTATGTCCTGGACCAAGATATAAAATCTCGTGCCTTCCTGACAGTAGGATTTGCTGAAAGTCCTGCTTCGGTTTCAGTTGCGAGCAAACCAGATTGCTGGACTGGGAATCTCAAAGACTGGTTTCTAATGCTGGCCCTGGCATTACCATGTCATGGGATCTCCTGAGTCACTTCACCTCTTTGTTTTCCCTCCAGCTGCTCTTCAGTTTATAAGTAAGGTTTTTTTGCTAGAGTTAATGACTCTTGCCATTTTCTCATATGGAGCAGTCTTGTTGGAAGCCGTTGGCTTTGCAGGAATAAAATAGTTAAAATTAGTTAGTTACCAATTTTTCTCCTACCTTGAAGGCTATTGGCATCACTTCACCATATGTGATCACTTCTCAGCAGAAGCCTCACGTACAGAGAGGTGTAACGAAGCAGAGCACGTCTCTGGAGCCATCAACATTTAGGATGAAATATAACAACGAAGATAAGCTTCCAAACTGGTCTCATTTCACAACTATCTGCAAGACAAACTGCAAATCCTTGACAGGACTGGCACCATGTTGTTGCTCTTCATACTGAGGAGACATGTTTGCAGGTTGAGCACACAGAGGAAGTACCATTTTTAAAGCTGCAGACCTGAAATTAAGAGCAACACATGGAGGACGCTAGTCTTTTTGACCTTTGTCGGACTGTTTGACTTGATCTTACAGAGGAACTTCATTTTCTTTTAATCTTGTATAAGTTATGTTAGACCATTTTTATTTAATGACTTTCCCACATGACATTTTCAGTGGACCACGCTTGTGACATTTGCTGTTCGTTAGACCCCTGTGAAGTCACTGAAATATCCTCAGGGACCCATGAATATGAAAGTGTTTCCTTTTCTGGGTTCATTGTTCACTGGTTTGGCTGGCTGGTTTGTTGTGTACTGCACAGAGCATCTGTCCTGATTGTTATTGCTCTGTCCTCCTCACAAGGGCACAAAGGAAAAGCTCTTTGGAGGAAACAACTTTGTTTCCCTTAAGAGCTTCAGCATGAGAAAAATGATCATAAAAGAGGGTTTAATGAGAGAATTTGAGCTAACTATAACAGAGGGATCCAACTATTTTTTTTTTAATGAGATAGGTTATAAAAAGAAAAGTCCCATAATAATGGTTTTGGAGATTTAATCAGAAGAGTTGATTCATATTCCAAAAACAATCTTTGTCCCAGAGTTACATCTGCATTAAGGGCCTACAATTTAATGGTAAAGATTTAACTAAAGGTCTCTTTGTGGATGTAAGATGGTGACAGTTATTGTGATGTCCTTTAATTGCCTTCCCTGCACAGCCAAAACCCACTGTGCATCTTTTCATGGAGCCCTTTGCTGAACTGAGAGGGCTGGGGCAGGAGGAACGAGTGTCACTGGGTAACTCAATAGGTTCGTGCAAACTGTCCATCGACTTGTCAGAAAATAAAGTACCAAAGAAAAAAAATCCCCAGCAGAAACTCTGATTTAGGAGTAACTGATTCAACTGTGAGTACGTTGTATTTGCTACTGAGACTTGTTTCCCAGTGCAGAAAGAGGAGCGGTCAGAGGGCAACAGTGTTGGAGACTGAGCAGCTGCACTGCAGCTGCCATGAATGTAGCGTCTAACCCAGCAGTGCCCCCCTCAAACTTCTCCATTAAATAAGGGAATAGTCAGTATTCATCCCAACAGCTGCAGAAGAAAGCCCTCCTCCTTACAACGAGAAACGTTTCCAACTGCTGAAAAAAAATCCTGTATTTGGAATACGAGATGCTGCAGAGCATGTTATCCGGCAGCACTACTGATGTAGGGGCTGAACCCTGGGAGGGGTAGTGCCGCCCTGCTACACACCCTCTAATTCAGTAGTGCTGCCGCCGGATTCAGATGAACCTCCTGAGTGTGAGCGAGCCGGTTTTCCATTCCCTGATGTGCCTGTCTAAGTGTTACACCTCCCAAAAGTGACATAATGCCCCCAAATATTTGGACGATTTATTTGAATCCTTGTATTTATTTACATTTTGACTGCTGCAGGTGGAATAAATGCTCTACTTCGAAGTTTTACTACATTAATGAAGCTGGTTTAGTGCAGCCTAACTTATTTTTTAAATTCTCTTCAACTTTTCCAGCTCAGTGAAAGATAATTTCAAGTAAAATAAGATGAGGCCTGAGTAAGTTTTTCAACACATGGCACTCTGCTGTCCTCGAATGTATAAAGGGGAAGAAAAAGACACATGGCAAATTTCTTAGTCAGCAGGACGTTCAGCTCTCAAGAAAACTAAGTGCTTTTCTTATGGAGAACCAGGTTTTTAGATTAAATAACACTTAATTTATCTTTCAGTTTCTTTTTTTCATTTTCCCCAGTACCCTTTCTCCTGTGATACCTTCCCTCTTTCTCGGAATGCGCACTGTGATGAATCCTGACAGACAGAGAAGCACCGTAAGTTTTTAGGATACTTACCTATGTCATTAAATAATTTGAAAAGGTTGGCCCCCACCTTCAGCTCTGTATTTCTTCTATGTTAAATCTCTAATGACAACTAACGAAATGTGAAAACTGGTGGCTGGGGGTGGCAGGACCACCTTGGGGTTTACTCACAGGTGACATGACGCTAAATTCCATCCTCCTGTGAGGGGACACATGCTTCCACTTCCATGTGGTTGTCTTGTTGGCGTCAGGTTTGTCCTAGTTGCAGTGGAGCGTCAGCGGGATCAGTTTCTATTCAGCCATCCTTGAGGTTACGTCCTTTCGTACCTATGAGAGAAACTGTCTATGCAGGTGCTGGTGCAGAAATACATCAGTTAAGCTGTGAACAATGAACTACTTTGTTTCTTCTAACACTAAATTCAGATCCTGGGAAAAAAAAAAAAATTAGGACGGGGTGCACAGAGAACAAAACCTTTCAGTTCCGACAGGGTAGGCTGTAAGTGGTGGGTATGAAAGGCCTTGTCAGATTTTATGTTCAGCTGGTGTGAGCAGCGTAAGAAAAAAGCTGAAGTGTGTGTATTGCACAGGCAGGTACCGAGGGTGCCTTTTGACTTCATTGACTTCTGTGTCAGGCTGAAAAACTTTGAAAATCTGTTTTGCTTGGTGTGGATGTCTTATCTGTTGAGTGTACCATGTAGTGGATGGTTTTAAATCCTTGTATTTTCCCACATGATTGCTTTTGGAGTAAAGTGCAGCTGCAAATGGATTTACACTCTCTAATTTCCTTCCCTTGTAATGTGCCGACTTGAAGCTTGGCAAATACAGTTTTTATAACCTAAGAAAAATGTGCTCATAACCTTGTATCTTAGCTGAGCAGCTCACTATTCTGCCTTAATCTGAAAAACCTGACAATAAACATGCAGGCAGGGAAAACTATTGAGACCACTGACTGGTTGTTATCATAACTCTGACTCAGTACCTTGAATGACTAAAATGAAATTGAACCCGGTAACATCCGTTTTGCACATCCTGTATTTTCTACAGCTTTTAATCATTTTTCATAGCACCTCTCCATTAACACCCTGTCCTGCAGGTGCATTCCTCCACTGTTCTCTGCCATTACAGACTCCTTTTTTACTTTTCCAAATAATGTTTCCTGCTCTCATTCATCTGTGTTCCCTGCATATCACCAAGTAGATCTGATGGATTTCTCATATTGAAAACCATCTGCGCAGTTATTTTAGATAACATAAACCCATCCAACAAAATGCAAGCTGATAGAAATTCCTGCTTAACTGAAGCACTCATTTTGATCCTTCTTCCCAACGCTTGCCCTATGGCCAGGCCTGCTCAGCTGGGACTCAAATGCATCTTTGGAGTTTTCCAGTTGTTTGTGACAAGAACTGATGGGACCAGCTTGGGGAAGCTGGCCTGAGTGGATGGGATGAGACAGATAAAGTATCAGAAGAGGGAGGAGTCATATACCCCTGTAGGGTTATCATGTCCAAAACAGAGGATACGGGAGAAATCGGGAGGAGAGCATTCAGAGAAAGTGAAGAAACTAAGGTAAACCATGCTGGTTAGACGCTGGGGAACTGCAGTGTGGATTCAGGTGACCCTGATGAGGAGTAGCAACATGAGAATAGGCTCCCCTGTGATCCGGGGAAGTTTAGCTCCTGCTCTTCTGGCACAAACAACTGTGCAGGCGTCAGAGAACTGGGTGTGCAGGTGATGGGCTTCACAAAGGGAAAAAAAATAAAGAAACTCCTTATTTCTTTTAGCCTGGCTTTCCCCTGCCCTAGTTCACCCTGCACTTGCAAGACGGAAAGCTGTTTGTGCAAAAGACCATGTCTGGGGCTGTGGCGTGTCTTCCGGGCCATCGAATGGAAAATGCATCTGCCATCAAGACCACAAGTTGTGGGAAAAGCCTGAAGGACTGCAAGACATTCAATCAAGTTTGTAAGAGCAACATAACAGGTCTGTCACACTCATGACTGAACAGTTGTATTTCTGCCGTCTTTTGACTGAGATTTTCTGTTTGACGTGCCCATGTGCAGAAGCACTCTGGCATGAACCAGATGGGCCGTACTCAGGCTAAAAAGCAAGTATTTCTTTACATTACATTTTTCCTCAGCTATTTCTCAGCCCAGTCAGTTACAGTTGCTCGGGTCACTGCTCAGCAGCAGAAGTGCGTGTGCCAGAGCAGCCCAAGCGGTGGGTCAGGCAAGGGAAGTTCTTGGGCACGGTGATGGGTGACCCCATCAGGTGGCCATGGGGGAGGCACAGCCATAAGCACTGACTTCTTATTTTTTTCTCAGCCTGAAAGACACTCTAGTATTACACAGAGCCCAAATGCTGGCGACTGTATCCAGCTGCATGAAGAAGTGTCTCCAGAGTTTGTGGCTTCTAAAACATAAGTTGTGGTATGTGTAATTTTCACCACCTCCCACAATGGGAGAGGTGGGATTTCTCACTCAGAGGGATGCATGTTGTACTGACTCTGTAGAGTGAATATGTGCCTCCAAGTGGAATTTCACAGCCCAGCCCTCCTCCTCAGAGCTCACGGGGCTTCTGGTTTCCTGTGACAGGAGGTACGCCACAGAAAAAGTCACTCCTGGAGGAAGCAAGTGTTGCTTGGGCTAATTACCATGCATGGTTTACCATTCTGGAAGCATTTAAGTTGATCTGCCAAGTGCAAGAAGGGTAAAGTGGCTACAGCCAGTAATGTAACTTAACGTGAACTAATGAAAATTTAAATAAAAAGAAGCAAACAAGTCCCTAATGAGCTACCTCAGCCATAGTTCCACAAAACTTAATTAACCTTTCCTTGGTATTAAACACTATGACACAGGGAAGTATCTGTGTCAAGGGCAGCATGACCAAATTTCATAGCAAGAAGTGAACTTTTGTATGCGGTTGTATTTCACCACGTGCCTGGAAGAAAGTACAGAGGAACAATGACTGAGGGCCTCAGGTACAGCGATGGCAGAAACCATCTGCTGGCTGGGGCAGGCCACGAGCTGACATCAGCAGGTAAATATAGCTTTTTCAGTCAAGCAGTAAAGGAAAATATTTTTAGTGCATGTTTGAAACACGTCTGCGTGCTACCAAGCGTTTCTCATTGGTTTAGGCTGTGATCTATTTTACTGGTAAAGCTGGTTCTACATACCACTGGCCATAAGCTTGCAACCCTTTGAAAATACCTGACCAAATGCCTCAGGAACACCAGTATATAGAGTTAAAACTTTATATCTCGCATTTTACCAAAATAAACACTTCCAGAAGTTTAACACAACTGTTTGGAGGGCGAGAATACCTATTACATGCTCACAACAGTCAGAGGTTCCTCCTGAAGCAGCCCCTCCCCACAGCTGCTGGTTTATGTCTAACTGTGGCATGGAAGCAATTACCGTAGAGGTAAATATTTGTTTGCTCAGTGGATTCATGCCCATGTCTGGAAACTGGCTGAAGGTCTGCATTTCCCTCAGCCGTGATCCAATTTACTACCCCATTTTCAGACATCCTGCACTGGTGTTAGAGATAGCAAATACGCTTGGGATTCACTGAATTGCTGCTTTATGTTCCTCTGCCTCTGGAATCAGCTTGCTGCGCTGGCGGAAGCAATCTTCACAAGAGGAGTCAGCTCCTCAGTCCTCAACAGAGAGACTTTGATCCGAGAGGTGAGCAGGCGGGGGATACTGGCAGCTGCTGATGCTCTCTGTGTCTTGTCTACAGAAAAAAACATCCATTGCTGAATTTCTCGTCCTGGAAAAAGAAAGCAGATCAAGAAAATATCAGTCCTACCTATGGTGCAGGCATTTTGGCGGGGGTTTGAGGGTTAGAGGGTCTCAGCCTTGGCCATTGCCCCACCGTGATCAGGTCACTGCCTGGTGCAAGGCAGCCCCAGCAAGCAGGGAGGGAGGTGGAAGTCTCCTGCCTCCTGGGGTTGCCTGGTTTGAAGGGCACCATCTCATGCACTTTGACAGTACGGGGAGACAAGCTGGTTACCAAACCCAGACTCTCTCCACTGACTTTCCCTCTGACACCTAATTTAATGTGCCATTTACAACCTTAACCACTTTTGGTTATACCAGTAGCGTGTCTCCCCCGAACGTGTTCCATGAATCACAAAATATTCAGCTGGTGGTGGAGGCTGTGTCTCCCAAACACAGCGGTCAGCCAGGAGAGGTGGATTTGCACTCCTACTCCGGGGAGTCATCATTTAGAGCACTAAAGACCCAAAATGAGAATAAAGAAATTATGTGGCATATCTCATGACAAAAATGTTGTCTGAACTTCTCTGAGCAGTTTTCTTTGCCACTATCTGATGAGGTAATAACTTGACAAAAACCAGGCGGTTGATTAAGTGTCATATGGTGAGCGGAGACTGGGAGACATCATTTGTCTCACAGCTGCAAGGGGTGCAAGGGCCAACTGTCAGCTCCATGATGCTCCGTGACAGTGACCCCAGGCCACCAGGCTTTGACGGGGAGAAGGAGCTGTGTTTCATCTGGTGCATGTCTTGCATGTAATTTGTTGCACTTGCTGATGGCGCTGAGAGAGAGGAGCGTTTGTCACTCCTCAAGTCTCTTCCTTCCCTTTTCCCTCAGACATTTAATTTAGTGTATGGTGTGTATTCCTGACACTTCAACGCCAGGAAATTTCTTGGTACAGCATTTTGATTGAGTCAGTTTTTTCACATGTTTTGTTGAGAATGTGGTTTCACAAGAAATGCAGCATCGCTACATATCTATTACTGTTGGTGCATGAGAAGAAGTTAGAATATTTACAGAGAAATCTTGTAATATTAACATAGGAAAATAAACAAATGTATTTGTGAATTAATCCAGAGAAAAAGTACTTGTTTTTTTTATAAAGTGGGGATGGAGGAGGAGAAGAACTGTCAATACTATTTTATTGTATCTTAATAGTGGTAACAGGGTCAGTCTTCTGTTAATACCCCGTTTCTTCTGTTTGACTTGATTTATTGAAGCCAAAGACCTGCATTATTTCATAAATGCATTGGGCACAAATGCATTGTAAATGCACTGACATGGGAGAAGCTAATTAGAACGAAGAGGGAAGCTGCGTTCCAGGTGCAGGACCCATTAGTATTCTTCTGCTCCAGTTCCCTGAACCACTGCATTTATTAACCTTTAGCCAGATCAGAGCCAATTTCTCCTGTTTCTTACATAATGTTGGAATTATAATTGACAGTACTGATGAAAGGGAGAAGTCTCCCTGCAACTCAATTTTTTCTTGCTTTCATGTAGAGAGGGTTTTAGAACAAGAGTCTTATCAGCTGTGAATAATTGCATCTCATTAACTGCGTACTGGAGATATATGTATATGCATATTAGCTGGAGTGGTGTATTTATTTGGCTGGAAAATGTTATGGCATGCTTCAAGCAGCATCAGTGATGTGAAATTCAGTGTGCACAGCATGTTTATGTAACCAGAGTGACATTGCTAATGAGGCAGGAGAAGATGATAGTTTCACAATTGGGCACAGTTATGGAGGACTTCTTGCTAGCAGATTTTAAAAACCCCTTCCATCCTTGTAGTTAAATGGACAGTTTAGCCACATTTGGTACTCTGCTAGTGAAAACAGGAGTGGTTTTTTAAGGCTTCCACTGTCCCCTCACTGTGCTTGCTGCTTCAAGGGTGCAACGTTTCCTGCGGGACTCGGACTTCCCTGCCTTGTCACTGGGAGCATTTGCAATAGTTTTCTCTGGTGCCTCAACAGGTTTTGCTCTTCTAGGAAGAGTTAGTTTTGTGTGAGACTTATAATTCCCAATTCACAGCAGGTTTTGGAGTCCCTAATAGATAGAAAAAGCTGTTAAAAAGTCATTTGTATGAGAGTGGTAAGTTGCCTTAGCCCTTAAATCCTTTGAACGTTAGTAAAATCAAATAATCCATTTACAGTCTTCTGACAGCACCCTTGATTTCCAGGTTTTTTCCATAGGGTTAGAAATATGTTTCTTTTTAGTAAAATCAGGCGGTGTATTTCCATGAGGCAGGTCTCTACTCCTTAAAGTGACCAAGCAGTTACCCCAGAGATGACTTTCCTTAGTGCAGAAGCTGTGGACACCATGTAGCTGTGCCATAGGGGCTTCTACCCATGAGATGAACCTGGCTGCAGTGCAATAATTAATTGCTTTTTGGCACAATGAGTATCTTGTTATTGCTTGTAGTTCAGAGACAATTCAACTCACACATTCATATGCTGGCATGAAGAAAATGCCAACTGCTCTTATTTCCAGCAAAACAGTGATATAATTGTCAAGATGATGGAAAACAAAAGCTTACTCCAATTTATTTGTTATTAAATGAAGAAACAAAAAATCTGCTGTTTAACTATGGAACACTTTCAACACTTTGCTGCAAAAACAGCTAACATTTAACAGTGGGACAACGCACGATGAAGTTGTTGAAATGTCACTGTCAGATGAATCCTCATGCTTTCTTTCCCAACTGCAAACTGCTGGTTTCTTCTTGCTCCTGTTGGATTAGAGCTGTTTAAACTAAGCAGAGTTTTTATGTGTCGTTCATTTCATCTTATTTTTTTGCCAAAATTACAGCTACTTTATTTAAAGCATAACCTCAAATTACAGGAATATTTCCTACTTGAGGTTACTTTATACTTTCTTTTAAAGAGGAAAATAAAATGCCACCAATTTTTCTTAAGGTGAGTTATATTGGCCAGCTTTGATTTAACTGAGGATTTTAGCGCCTGACCAGAAACTGCTTGGAATCAAACCAAGGGCGAGTGGAACAGCAAGTGCTGCACAGTGTAGTGCATAGCAAGGAGATGAAGTGAGAAGAAAGCACCTTTCCACTGGTTGTGTCAAGATGAACCCTTGAAGGGTGGTAGTGCTATTACTGACTGCAGACAGTGAAGCCTGCAGGACTGTTTCCAGAAATAAACTGAAAAATGTTCAGCAATATATTAATTACCAGTTAGAAAAGAGTATTTGTAGGGTTGCTGTTGTGATTAATTGTTTAGCTTATTAAATTGTTTTCCTAGCATATGATTTTTTTTTCACAGAAATAAATTATAGCTTGTGCTTATGGGAGAAAACAAAAGATATTTTCTAAGCAAGCAGAATGATTTTCTCTACTTTCTATGAAAAGTAATGGTGAAGATCCATAAACTCTTGTGAACAGCCTGGAAGAAAATAGGTAACCATAGACTTCATGCTTTCAAACATGCATGCAAAATTTTGTCCTTACAATCACAGAATTGTGCAAACATAGGGACAAATTTTGTTAGGAACACTAATTTTCTGATCAATCAACAAAATGCAATAAGAAAATAGGATTATGTTGCCTTTGAGGAAAGATGAAAGGACCTTAGTGAATTAATTTTCCATCAAACTCAGCATAAGCAGGGATGGAAATCCATGCATGAAACCTTTCAAACCATCAGTCACGACCAAACTCCAAGCTGGATGTCATACCAAGAAGTCACACAAAACTGAGGCATGTTTCTAGCATGGAGCATCCTATCCAAACTGCTTAGTTGGCCAGTAGATACTAGCCTTCAAATGTGTGCAAGTGGATATTCTGTGGCTTCTTCGAGTTTTCTTCAAATGTTTGTAGACATTTCATTATATATTAAAGATTCAAGTTAACTGTGAAAACCAAGGAGATTAATGCTTTCTGACTAATCAGGATGTAAGACTCTCTGGTGAAGCAGGTCATATTATGAGCAGTTAGCTTTTCATTAAACAATTTCAATATAGTCTGTCCTTTCAATTTTATATTTTTTTTTTCAGGAGGGATATATTAAATCCAACAACTTGCCACTTCCAAATATTATCACCTTCAAACTTATAAATACAGCCCTACCACAGGGGGACATACTGCATCTTCGCAAAGCCCAGATTACTGATTATAGTAGGTTTACTAAGCTAGGTGATGTGACCGATGCTGTTCCCAGGCCATAGTGACTTGTGGACGTGCGTGTCTATCTGTGACCCAGGTACAAGGATGGGTTCCTGGCTGTGAAAGTTGACTCCTTAATCCTCTGTAGCTGTATTTTCCTGTCATTCTGTATTGAGGAAGAGTGACTCCCTTTTCAAGATGTGCTAAGAAATGTCCATAATTTGGCTGAGGAGAGCTATAAAACATGGTAACGTTTGGGCTTGCTGAGCTGGTCAGCAAGAGCTCACCATTACTGCAGCTTCATCTCTCTGGCCATGGCACCCAAACAGATTCATAAGGGTGAGTCACTATCCATGGATGTTAGAGCATTAAAGAGTGCTGCTTAAGAAACTGATCTGGAGGACACAGGAAACACCACTGGGTTGATTCAGTGCTAGGTTCAGTACACAACAGCTCTGTGGCCGGACACGCTCTTTCAATAGCCTTTACCGGTTTTATTATCCTGCTGAGGTGCGGTATTGGAAACATTCATCCACTGCACTCTTTTGCCATTGCTGTGCTGAAAGGTGGGATATTACCTTTGTGTTCCAATGGAGATAGCAAATTATGTGACCTCTTATGCTGGGATCCCTCCATCTGCTCACCTGTCCATGCGCGGAAACACTGCAGGGGCCCGTTCTTTGTCCAGTCATATCATGTACCAATTTGTGCAAGACAGGCCAAACAAAAAAGCATCTAAAGTAAGTGTGTTCTCACAGATGGTGATATTAGTAAAATGGTACCACTTAATTTGATGGCAGATCTTCCCATGTAAACAAGCGTAGAGGAACAGGCCCTTTTCAATGATGCAGTGAGATGACAGCTTAAGTGATGAGATTTACGCCTTTTCTAACTACATGCCTGAAACAAGCCTGTTGTATTCGATTCAGTCCTCTTCAGTGCTGCCGATAATCATGCCCCTACTAAAATGACACTTTTAGGGACTATTTATTTGATAGACTCTCAAGTATTCATTACCTTAATTACCCAGTATAAATTACCCAGGATACTGTATCCTTGTTTGGCTCAAAAATAATTACTTGTTCTCATTCAGGTGATAATCACCAAATCCTAATCCTTTGATAGTTTATTATGGATTTTCAGAGGAAAAATTAAAGGGAAGTCTTAAATATGCCTGTTCCCTAATTTGTTTAATGACAACAGCGCGTCCATTCTGCCTCTGGAGAACTTCCACAGGTTGTGCCAGGCTGCCGTGGCAGGTAATTGTCGTCATGTGGTGCTGGGAGGTGCCAGGAGAGGTGTCCCCTTGCTGCGGGTTGCTGTGTGCTCCAGCTCTCTGAGAGCCGTGCACGAGCACTGCTCGATCTGTCCTGATCGGACTCCTTGTTGGCACTCTTCATACGATCGCTTGGGTTGTTCTCCAGGGGTGCCGAGAGCTTGCCGCAGCAGATGACGCCAGCTCCTGAGGATGTGCTGTCTCTGATTCAGGGCAGGGCCTCGAGGGGGACGTCTGTCAGCTGTTTGCCCTTCCTTGACGCACTGAGCTGGTGAACCTTCTGGGTGTTACTGGTGCTTTTAATGCGGGCATGTGAAAGCCGATCTGTCATCCTATTACCCACAGGCGTTCTCCTGACGTAAGACTTGACACCGGTGAGGCTGAGTTTCGTCAGCAGACAGCTTTGGTTCGTAAGGACTTTGCACTGGCCTAAGCGAGCGCCCCGCAGTAGCTCTTGCTTTGCTCTGCACAGAAGATGGTGGCTTTGGTGGGTGCCCGCTGGGATGCCACCGGGCTGTGGCACTGTAGGAGAGGTACTGCCCGTCTCTGACGGCGGGTGAGGGCTAGCCTGTGGACAGACAATCTTTTGCAGGCCTGGCTGGGGCCGGCAGCCTGCACAGCCAGCGCTGGCTGGGACTCAGGCCTGCAGCGCGAGTGCCCAGAGCCTGAGCCTTCCGAGTCCCCGACCCTCAGACGGCTGCCCGCAGAGGAGCGAGCACCAACAAACCGAGAGCTTCTCTTCAGGCCATTCTCCCTGTGCTTCTAAAGCATGAGAGTGCGCAGAGGAGAACGGTACTGTCCTGCGTCGGCTGGGACAGACCCACAGGCCTGCCACGCCAGCAGGCCGTCAGCCAGCTGTATCCCAGACCAGAAATCTCACACACGTTATAAAGGGGGAAGTTTGCTGAAAAGAGGGAGGCCTCCTGCTCGGGTTCCTGCTTCTGCTGGGACTCCTCCCGACCCTGCTCCTCACCCTTCCCCTGAGGACTGCTCTCCTCTCTGCTGGGACTGCTGAACACTTGCTGAGCTGAGTACAAACTCCGGCGGGTACGAACAGGAGGCCGTGGTTTCTGCAGACCGTTCACTGCACTCTATCGGCTTGGCATATGCCAGGAGAAGCCCACAGCATTTTACCTCATTAGTGTCATCACTGGAATTATTTATGAATGTTCTTGATTTATCTTGGTCTATCTACTTTCAGTCCTACTCTACAGGAAGAGTGATTTTTTCTTTTTAATCAGATTTAAGATATTTTTACCAATGCTATTTCCAGCTGATGTGATTTTTCATGGCAATTAGGTGAGCAAACAATTACAGTGTATGATGTTGAGGGTGTGAATAATTTAATATAAGCCATCTTGTCCATAATAATCAAAGTAATCCTGATCAAAAGATGGCGTGAATTTTGTGTGAATTAATATTATCATACAAATGTCTTTAAGTGTTGATACTCTTTGATGCGGCCATGTAGAAAAGCCTTAGGAATCCGTGAAGATTAGGGGGAAAGTGACTATTTCTGATAACAAAGTCTACCCACTCGTAGTAATGCTGACAGATTGGCTGTGCTAAATCACTTTACCAGGCTTTTCAGTGTGTGTCTTTTTTTTTCAGACTTGATTTTTTTTCTATTTGGCTATTGAGATGTTGATAGGAAGGAGGAAGAGAGAGTGCTGTTTTCAAGGTAAATAAATATTTTATTATTACTATATGTAAACAGCATCTTATGTTGCACTCAGATTTCAATTTACTTCTTCCAGAAATGCTAAAGAAATTTTTAAGTCACTGGGTGAAATGAAGGAAAGCTCTGTCTTACTGTTCATTGGGCTTTACCCCTGTAAGAGTCTCGAACTATTGACTTCTACATGTCTGACATCTCCAAGGAGCCTCACCTGTGTAGATGTCTGCATTTTTCTCTCCAGAACGTACTGCTTCCTCTCACAGCTGCTGCCTTCCCTGGGATACTAAGTGCACAAGCGTGCAGTTTTCCGAGTTCTCCATACCCCTCGTCTACTTTTTCTCCTTGCAACTAATTCCAGTTTTCTCTTTGTTTCTAACTTCTTACAACCTTCTGGCCCAAAAGAGTCAACCTTCCATATCACACCTGTCAGTAGGGCTTGGCACTAGCTCTGTTGTAGATTAAATAGTGTGTGTTTGGTTATATGCCATGTTTACAAACCTGGAAAGAAATTCGTTTGAAGTGCTTCCATTTGAACACAAAATTCCTGGTTTGTCATTGAAAAAAATGGAACTGATTTCAAGTTAAAAGTGAGATATATGATGGTAAAATGCTGATTATTCTAAAGCTCGGGTGCATATCTGATGAACATAATCTGATTTTCATGGCAACCTGGCCAAATGTGTATGTACCTGAATATGGTATGTGAAGACAGGCCTTTGTTTAAATTTCATTGTTTGCCAAATGTGGCAGGACAAATCTGAAAAATTAGTGATGGTTTGCTCTGTTGGATACATTTCCAAATGCCTTTTAATGATAGGTGAGACTATACTTTGACAGATTCACTGATGAGCTCTATTGATGCAGTGAGCTGTAGCTGTTCATTCGATTCCCTTCTGAACCTCACATGCAGTAGTGTCCTGCTCTTCAAAACCCGCCTTTTCTTTTTAGTTGAATCTCATGCTTTTTACACTATGAGAACCCTTTTGAACGAATGCACCTGTTCTAAAGCTGCACTATTAACTTCTCTGCAGTAGTCAGTCATTTGCTGATATTTGTCAGTGTGTGCATTCAAACTTGGTAGTGCTAGTGCTTAAATATGAGTACTACCTAAACTACACTTTAACTAGCAAGCTGGTGGAATCTCTGTTACCAATAACCAGGAATTAAGAAAAAAAAATTTCAAACTACACTTAATTTGGAATTCATTATGTGCCAAGACTTATATCTGTCAGGGCTCCCCAATAAAAGACTCAGCAATAAAACATGTATTATTTAAAGTTTAAACTTTCTTTGAATAAGTTTCCAGACTGATACCTTGTTTGTTCGCTGTCTGGCAAGAAGTAAATCTTTCATCAATTCATGTATAAAATGCTGCAAAATGGAAATGCTACTAATTACTCCATGGTATGTTGAACGATGATAGAAGATCTGAATAGCAAGGTCTTATTTGATTTGGCCTCCGTTCCTGTAATAAATTTCCTTTATTGTAGGAAGAGAAACTTCTCATAAATAGCACTAGTTTCTGGCAAATTAAATTAAATGGAGTGGGTTTCCTTGGCATCAGCCCTTGTGACTGCTGAGGCCTGCAATAAGAGCAGAATCGTCCTACACCACACCTGAGCTACATGTAAGATATTTGTTCTGGAGCTCTTGCACGCTCGCCAAGGCCTCTCGCCAAGCGAGACTGAATATGACTGAAGTTGATGGGTGCCCTGACAACTGCTGCACATTAGAGTTTTCTAAAGCATCTCCATATTGTGGTCAGGCCCAGAAAATAGACTGAATTCTTAGAAACTGTCTCACATGTCATGCCTTCATTAAAATAAATACCAGACACTGTGAATGAAGCCCTTGAAGCTGCAAGTGCACTGGGGTTCGTTTGTGACCCCTGCTGAGGACAGGAGACTGCGCTAAATGGACCCCTGATCTGAACAAGCGCAACATCCTTCTATACCTTTTTTAGCTGTGTAGCATGTTTAAACTTGGTGTTCATCAGTTAGGTGGTCTTCTTTGGTGGAGAGATTTCCTGGATTTCTGTCAACCTGAAAAAGGCTTTACTGTTTGTGGAGAACACGCCCTCTGTTCAGCTACTAATGGTGTTGCCCAGTGCTTGTATGAATGACTTTCTGGGAAGCTCATTGATTTTGGCTATAGTCATTATGTAGAAACAAGGCAGTGGATCGCCGTATGTGAGTAGACACAGCAGGAGAAAAAAAATAGGTGCTGTTCATGTTTCCAGTCATTTGTACCATCTTTTGCGTGTGCCCACTTGCACGGTCATATATTGCTTGGGGGTAGTGTGCGCAGGGTCTAAGCTCAACTCTTTACTAGTAGCTAGTGTGAAGACATTATTTTACTGGGGAAAAAGAGGTTTTGCTTTTTTGTTAGTTCTAAGTATTTTTTCAAAATAAGAGGAAAACCAATGAAACTGTATGTGTTGTGTTCTCAGAGGAGGGTCAGGAACAATAATATTAAAACATTCAGGCAAATGTATATCAGTGTTCCCATATAATCTGAGCAACACACAACTTAGCACCTAATTGTTCTGTAAATATTATGCAGCTTCTAAAAGGAGTCTGCTAGCCCTGGGTGCAAGTGAGACGGGGTACATTTGAGGCCGCACAGATAACAACTCAAGGTTAACTTGCTAAAGAGTGTTAGAAGATGAGAAGGTGCATCCCGAGGCTGTGTAGTCCCAGCTTCTGGCCCTGGTTTCCGGGGCTAAGTATTTTGTGCGAATACGTCACTGGATTCTGTGTATAGTCACCCTCCTTCGCAGCTGTCAACATTTCTCTAGCTTCAAAGAGGAAGAAACTCCCTTAGATGACCTATTCATGTCTTCTAAGTTTCATTCCTTCAGGGCATACTTCCATGGAGTTATTAAAGATTTTTATTATCCCTTCATGACTGCAAAACATTTGAGCCTTAAAGTGTGGTCTGGAATTCAGTTCTGGTGGAAAGAATTTTTTTCCTTTGTCCTTTAATTCTGTTGTTGTAGCAAAGCAGAAAATATTGCAGACAGTGCAATAAAACTTAAATAGTTAGTATAAAAATCTTTTCCCAACTGTGGCAGGACAATATCAAAATGTTCTGAAATGTTTATCTGATTCTTAATAAGGAGTTTTACAGATATTAAGATTCCCTAGGGCTATTGTGTTTGAGGTCCACATACTGAAAGTCTCTAATGTTTAATAAATTATAAACTAGCAATGTAGGATGATTTTAAAGACTTTAAAAAATATTTTTATTTGTAGGTTGGTTTTTTCCCCTCCCGATTTTCTTTGGATAATGAATACAAATGCACTGAACCTTTGCAATTCGGGTCCGATTCCAGATGAAATTCGTGTTCACATGGAGAGGCCGGTGTACCTCTGGGAGATGCACCTGCAGGCAGGCAGCGAGGGTCCGCGTCCTCCCGTGTCTGCAGAAAGCCGTCAGGAAAACAGCCGTGCTTTGCTAGAGCTGATTGTACAGGGTCGGGTTCAAATGTTGGCAGAAGGCACATGCTCCAAGAGCTGCCGGAAGACGGTTAATTGGCTGGCAGCTCTGGAGCCTGACCATTAGCTGGGAGACACAACGCTTATTTACAGAGAGCACAGTCCTCCTTCATAAGGCAAGCAGAAAGCAGGGGGGGTCTGTATGGCTGGGAGGAGCGGGAATGAAAAGCGACAGAGTTAAGTGGCACTGGAACGCTAGTGTCTTCTTTGCCAAAGGGGATAAACAGAACAATGCCATCAGGACCGCACTTACTGCTTCCCCAGTGAAACAAAAACAACTTGAAAAAACAAAACAGGAGCAGAAAAACCCCATGGCCACGTGGTGAAGGAGCTTTCTTGTGGAGTTTGTACCACTAGTCGTCGTACTTCAGGAGGAGGGATAGTGCCAGGCTTACGGAAATTGTGCTGTTAATTGGCACCATTACCAACTTCTCACAGGTGCGTGGCCGCCTTAAAGGGCCTCCAGCCGCACTCTGGAGCCGTTAACCCAGCCGAGCATCGCCAGCAGCTGGGGGTGGTGCTCCGTTAGGGTCCTGCCCCACCGCTTCCTGGGGGAAGGTAATGCTCCCTGCTTTGGCTCTTGTCCTTGTCGCGGACTGGCTGAGCGTGGAACCAAGTGCTTGGTGCGGTGAGTTGTGAGTGCAAGCGGTGTCTCTTGATATGCTGGGACTGGATTGCTTGGCAGTTCCTCCTCTCTTCATGTGGTATTTCTTGAGCTTCTGTAAAACATTTCTAATAAAAAGGAGGCTAGGAAATTGAGGGATTTTTTTTCCTCTTGCATTTCAGGAGAATAAGTATGCTCAAACTGCTTCAAGTGGTGTATGGAGATGGAAATAGGGTGTTTTGTAGCTGAAGGCAGTAGGTGGGTCTTAACTTTCTAAAGAGGCAGACTCTGTTTTGGAGAGAGGTGGCTGCGCCTGCAAGGGCTGCTCTGGAAATGGGTGATTGGAAGCAGCCCCCTGCTGTGCTCTGAATGAAAGCAAGCCTCACGACAGCCGTGCTGGGCCACCTTCTGGCTCCTGCTGCCTCCCACTTGCACCGTCATGACTTTTTGACCCCCTTCCCCATTGCTGTGCTGTAGTTTGACTCCCTGAGGGAAGGAGGGTTGTGGGCCTTTGTTCTGTCTGCCCTGTGGCCCCTTGTCTCGCTACAAGGTCAAACTGCTGGCCAGTTTAAACCAGTTAACAAAGGGTGTTAATGGTTCAAGTGTGGCTGGGTGGAGGAGGAAAACCCTGCGATAGCCTACTGAGTGCTTTTGATCCTTAGTGCGATGCCTGTTAGCCGTGACAAAATCCACTCAGATGCTCACCCGTAAGAGCTAGTCCAATACTTTAAGTAAATCTTAATTTGTTTACCGCATCCTTTAAAAAACAACCACCACATCGGAACACACACCACAGCCCCGCTAATCGGATTTAACGCGTAACAGTGAATGACTTTAAAACACATCGAGATGACTTACTGTGGTGGACGTGCAGATGTCTTACTACACAAATTTTTGGCCAACGTAGTTTTTAATATGTGGAGTCCTAACAGGCTGCAGTTCCCAGGCTTTTGTTTCTGCGCTGCTAGATAGTGGCTGGAGGAGTGGGAAATGCTCGAATGAAGCGTGCTTTTTTCACAGGCAAGAAGCAATAAACTTCTGGGACCTGAAAAAACCAGTTCTCCCTTCAGTTTGACAGAGCAATATCTGCACTAAACTGATCCGTTAATTGAGTCTGGCAGCCTCTGTTTAATTGTGACTCATTGCAAACGATCGAGTTAGTCAGCGCCTCAGTGGCAGCTTGGCTTTTGTAGTGAGAATGAAAGAAAATAGGTACCACATACAGTTTTACTTTTTTCCTAAAAAGCTCTAAAATTTTAAATATTTGTGATTTTCCTGATGTTTTTATCAATCCATTTCACACATTTTTGACTGTAATAGTTTTAGAATTTACCTATCTACCTACAATTTAGGAGCTGTTATCACAGCCATTCCAGATTTAAGTGCATATGGGAAATGATTAAGCACAACGAAACTTATTTGGCATAGTTATGCTACAACAATAATGCCAGTAAATTTCAGTGCTGTCCAGTAAGAAGAACAATGCGTGGGATGTTGAGTAGCCCCAGCACCTGGAACCAAATTCATCCTGCTGTGTTGTTGAGTTATAACAAAACAAGTGCAATGACTTCTTTCAATAAAGTAAGGAACATATCACTGTGGATCAACTTCATGAGGATTATTGATCCTCTAAATCTTTTTAGTCTAAAGAATTGTGGTGGAAAATAGGGAAGTAATGCCAGAGATTAAACTTGCCTTACCTGTCATTTTTATCTTCTGATTTGTATTATATTTACTATTAAGAAAGCTTAAGTTAGGCTGAAGTCTTATTTTGCCAGGAGTCAAACACTTACTTTGTCAAAAAGACCTTTAGTCCAGGCTAACTAAGCTGAGAAAAGAGAGGGTGGAAGGGAAAAGAGGGACAAATGAATAATGATGCCTGCAAGGCCTTTGCAGAACTAGACTAGACTATTGGGTCCGGTGCTAAATCCCTTTGGTTGCTACCAATTACTTGCAGACCTAAACAAATGTTCTCCGTCCAAATTGCCAATGTACTCTGGCTTATAAATGTTAAGATATACGGTGGCTTGATTAAATCCTCCAAAAGTATTTAAACTTGAGAAGTTTCTTTCTGATTCCTATAAACCAGAGTCCTGATGCCCCTGTGAAATTCTGACATTGTGTAACAGCTCTTCTAATAACTACATAATAATATTTTGTGCTTTAAAATGTTTTCCAAGCAGAGGATAGAGTCTTTTTTAAAAAAAGGAAAGATTTGCAAAATATAGGGGAAAGAGCTTTAATTTAAAAAGCGACATGGGAGAAAATGGTGTTTCAGAAATCTGCATTGGTGCAATTCTAAACTCTTGAAGGAAGGACCTGCTAGGGTTTCTGCTATAATTCACAGAACTCTCGCCAGTGACCAGAATGTTTGGAATTGCTAATTTAAGTGTGTTCATATGTTAACATATTATTAAAATATGTAAATAAAAAATAATCTAGGATTCAGAAAAAAAGAGGTCAATTTTAGAACAGCTTTAAAACATTACAATAATAATTGGTATTGATGTGCAATACTGGTTAATTAAAGGCCTACTGCTCCCACATAGATAAGAGAAAAAAAATTGTGAATTTTCTTCATCTGTGTAACATCTCATCTCAGAAATATAGGTTAGTAGAACTGGTTCCTGATTCCTTATCTGAGATTAAAGATAATTCTTAAATTCTGCCATCACATGGAGAGGCTGATGCTCCCCTTTGTTCTGGGGTAATATGTTACAATAGCTGTGCCTTATCTGAAAAGGAGCTGTGTGTAACTTCAGTACTTCCAGTGATTAATGTTGCAGTTATTTCCATTGTGCTAATGCATAATGCTTCTTGCATTTGCTTTTGTAGGACAAACCTACATCCATCAGCGGAGAGTTATCTTGCCAGCTTCTCCGCTATTTTTATTTAGCTTAATTCAACCATTGCATTACCTAAAAGGATCTAATTAATCATTATGTTCCTAATCTTGGCTTTTATTGAGACCACAGTTAATTAACTTTACAAATTGACATGGCAAAGTTTGATCCAGACAAATTACCTCGGAGGAGGATTTGTATCAATAAAATTCTCTGGACCAATAGATTTTTGGCTTACACAACTGGTGATAAAGAGCTGCCAGGTAGTCCGGAGTCGGGAGTGGCTCGTAAACGCAGTCATGCGATCCACGCCAACTTGCTGAAACTGTCTCAGCAAATTAGAAGTTGGAGAATGTCATGAGCTCTTCTGAACCGTTTTGCAGTCAAAGGGGCTGGTCTTGCAAGGCGTTCAATACCCCAGCTCCTGCCTCCATCAGTGGCTTCTCCGAGTGTGTCGTGGCACTGCTGAAATCAGCGGGAACAAGGGCCCTTCCTCCCCTTTCACTGGGGCAGCCACCTTGGCACGTCAGGGAGCTTGGTCCGTGGGTGCCGAGGGGCTGCGGCTCGTGGGGGCTGCGTGGGCTGGGGCAGGCCCTGGCCTGCGCTGGGTGAAGAGCCAGGAGCCCAGGGAGCAGGCAGTCAGGCCAGGCGGCAGTGGTGGGGACAGGGACTGACAGGATCTTCATGGAAGGGCTGGGGAGACAGTGCCTGAACCCCCGTCACTGTGCAGGGGCTGAGCTTGGTACGGAGAGCCCTGAAGTGGGGGTGGCTTGGCTCCTGTGAAAGGCAGCTCCTTCTCCTGCAGATCTGCCGCTGCAGAGCAGACTCTGTGCCCCAGAAACGGCTGAGGGGTAAAACCTGTCCGTTGGCACCTCGAGCCAGCCACATGCCAACAGCAAGTCCGCAGCCAGGGCTGGTGGTGCAGGGTCCCTGACCTGCGCCTCCGGGGGTCTGTGGGTGCTTGCTGGGGTCCCGGGGTGCTGAGGAGAGGCTGTGGGGGCTTGTCCAGCTCTGGGGCTATTGCGCCTGCTCGTTATCCCTGTGAGCGTCAACGACAGGGCCTCGGTCTCATGTGGGGTCTTCTGTGGGATCCACGTGGAAAAGTGGGGACAAGGGTTCCTTTGCTAGGTGGCTGCCAGCCTGCTGAGGAGAGATGGAAGCCAGGAGTGGTGGGAGGGAGGTTACAGGCCACTGTTCAGTGAGGTGGAGATGGACAGGATTGACAGCCAGTGCTGCAGGGTGACAGGAGCAGGGGAGGCTCAGGGATGGTGAAACAGGGCGGTGTTTTATCTCGAGTGTGTGCACAAATGCACAGAGCATCGCTGGAGTAACCAAGCGCTGGCAGGCCAGCTGTGTGACCAGAGTACTGCTACAGGAAAACAGGCGGTGAGGAGGAAGGAAGGACCAGCTTGAATTTACGCAGCGCTGAGAAGCGTGCCAGGCTGCTGCGGAACCTGTGGGGTAGAGCCAAAGAGGAGGCCCGGTGGGCTGGGATTTGTTAGTCCAGGCCAAAAGAATCCAGTGCTCGTGTTTCTAGTCCCAGGTAAAGGGAATGCTGCACTGCGTGGTGGTTTCCTTGTTTGTATGTGTGTGATGTAATTGGTAATACAGCGTTAGAAACACATTAAGAACATTGGGCATTTGTTCTGGAAAAATGAGCCCATAGATGAACGTTTTGCTTTACTGGATCTCTTGGTTTTTCCCAGTATGATCGATGTCACCATACATTCGGAAGTGTTTTTTTCCGTTTTTCATCTGCAGGCTGTCCCAATTAGATACAACAGGTCATTTGAAGAGTCTGTTGTCCTTTGCAGAGGCATGATACTATTTGCCTCATTCCCTTTTTTGCCTTAATTTGAAGTATTTATGCATATTCATTCTCCACCTTGCCATTTGCCGTTGTGCTCTGAGCTCAGCAGATGACTCTAACCGCTGCTTTAAGGGTAGTGAGGATCCTGAGCTACCTTTAAACCTCACTGATGCTCCTGTGGCTGCAGTATAAATGGATGTGTGATAGATAGGTATCTCTGTTCCTGCTCAGTATTGGATATTAGACCGAAGCTGTAAAGGGCAGGACGTTTGGCTCATGCTGAGCCAGAACTACATCTCTGAGGCACATTTGAACTTTTTAGTACAGAATGTCTGAAGTTAGGCTTAAGTAAGTAGTTGGGTGGAGGACAGCACAACAGTTTTGAAGGAATCGATGAGGTGGTTCCTTTGAAAGGCAGACCGTGTAGCTGAACGAGAAAGAAATTCCTGCAGTGGCCACTGCAATGCCATACTGTTTTGCTGGTCTTTGGCAGTGTTTGTGAAAGGGTAAGGGAAAGAATAAAGAAACTTAAGTGTTCTTTAGAGAATCTTAATAGAAAGATTGTATCCTTTCCTGTATTGATTTTCCTTCTTGTGATAGAAGTCTCCTGAGTGTTTTGATTCTTAATGTTTATGTATTTTGGTCTCCTTTACTTAAATGTTGAAGGAAATTGATGGGAAGCAACTGTTTTACTCTGGGTCAAGTGCTGTTTGCATAGGGTTGATTCACAACAAATTGCTTTTGTGTTTTATTGTTTTTTAGCTGTCCAGCAAACTAGAATATTGCTGAGTTGCCCAGCTTTTCATCTCTGTGCCAGGAAAATTTACACGCGTAAGTATTTTTTTAAAAAATACTTCTTTGAAGCTTAGATATTTTTGCCCTTACTATGAAAATATTTCAGGAAAAAATCTGAATTTAGATATATTGTTATCTTTTGATAATTCTGAAAACATTAACAGGTGAAAATAAGCTTGCTTTATAACACTAGTTATTGTGATGCTATCCCCGCAGTTATATTTTTCAAAGTAATGTGCTATTACTGGAACTAAATTATTCATATGAAAAGGATGGTTGATCAAACACAAGCTACTGTAATGTGAGGGCTAAAACAAGGTCAAGCTTATTTTACAGGTATATGGAAACTAATAAAGTCAGTAAATTGCACATGCGGACAGGTATTTTCTCTCATTAATATAATTGTTTTTGTTGTTGTAGTCTATTTCTTCTTCTGTCTTTCTTATAGATGGCAATGTGCATTTATTCATCCAGGCCTGTAAGCATGTGTCAAAAGATTTGTTAATAGCAATATGAAACCCAGGTACTCGGTTAGATATGCAGGCCTATATCATAGAAGAATTGGTATAGAGTTCTTGCAATATGTCAAGTAAGGATTATACTGGTTCACTGATTTCTCTCCCAAGTACATGCAATCTGTTCTCAGAGGTACACAATTCACGAAAAATTTAAAGCCAACAGAATAATAGTTGTGAGTAGTTTATCTGGTGAATTTCCCAGTCAGTGGTGGTATAAATAATTTATGTATGAATTTCAACACTGCGTGCATTACCATTTCTAAACAGTGATTACATCTTGTCGGAGAATCTGGGGACTCCAGCTGAGTAATAAAGTACAATTTAGGACAGGTCAGGCAGAAGCTTCATTAACTACGATCATAGTGACAGCATCTCTCTGCCAAGTGATTGCAGACTCAGTATATCTGTGTCAGAGAAAGAAGAGTGGAGGAAAAACAATTTCGATTTTAACAAAGTCAGGTATCCATCCCTGGAGGGATGGACTTCTTAAGTACCTTGCTAACTGCCGACATTCTAAGGAATCAAACAGTAAATAGCATGACAATATGGAGAGATGGCTCTTGGTGGAGGCTGGAGTGGCACAGCCCTGTTAGCTTGGCTTAGAACTGGGGAGTGGGAAACAATCCCAGACTGTTAGCTTCTAGGGCAAGGGAATCTTCCTTTAGTAGAGATAACGTCTTAGCCAGACCTCTCAATCATAAATATTAATAACTTTCCCACAACAGTCTGAATCCCTATTACACGTGCACAGGAAAAGTGCTACAGTAAGTGCCCTGAAGTGATGCTATGCAACTTCCCTGACCAGTCACACAGACAGCACTGCTTGGGGAATTCAGGTGAAACTTTAATCATTTTCACTGTGATCAACAGCAAATGTGCAAACGAGTGTCACGAGTTTTCTATCGGGTTTAGGTGGCATTGCAGACTGATTCCTTATGCTCTGCTTAGAGACACTGTTCTGGCTACGTTATGTTCTCGGGTCCCGCTTTGCACGCGCTAGAAAAGTGCAGCTGTACACAGGTACAGAGAGAATATACCCACTTGTAGGGGATGCTTACTAATGCATCACAGACACCAATGTCTGTTTGTTATCAGAGCAGGGACATTACAAATCCCCAAAGTGGAACCGAAATATTCTGTGGATGGGGGTGTGTGACCTTTGCAACAAACCGATGCTTGCAATTGCAAATCAATAGCACTTTTCAGACATGCACATTCTTCCCCCTATGTCTGGAATTTCTTCCTATTGTCTAAACTATGAGGGAAAAATGGAGAAAGAGTAATCTGAGAGAGATGAAGGCAGATCATTTGTGGGCTGTGCTCAGTACCGCTGAGAAGGTGCTTAGAAGCAACCAAGAAGTGATTTATTTAGTTTTACTGCAACAATATTCTATGATTTTTCCCCACCTATTTTTATGCCCTGAGCTCCTATCTGTTGTCTCTTCATTGTTGACTCATCCTGGTTCTCCTTCATTCTGGGCCATCTTCTAGAGACAGGAGATCCATCTCCCGGATTGGTTGTAACTGGACACGCAGATCGGTTTTGAATGTGCATTGATTTGGTATCTATCAGCTAAACAGCATGTTTAGCAATTTGCATACACAGAAGATGAGCAGCTATGCTGAAGCTTGCTATTGAATATTGATTTGAGAGGGTTGGGTCTTCTGTACACTTTTTCTGTACTATTTATTTCTCTATTTTAGCCTGTTGTTATACTGCTGTGGCTACAGTATGGGGCTTGAGTTTTTCCTGTTGATTGCTTTTACTTTTAATCTTCAAAAATCGTAAGAAAATTTTGATTGCAGTTTTGAAGTGTTGCAAACTGGTCTCTAGTCAGCTGCTTTTCCAGCTTAGATTTTACCAGGACACTCTTTAGAATGAGTGCTGTAATGACTGTGGTGAAGGCTGCTTATTGTCTGTTTTCTGGGACATGGTTGAGAATCTTAGTTACTTGATTTACTTTTTTTTTTTTCTGCCAATGTTTCTATCTCCCATTGTTTAAGTCATGTAATAGGTCATCTGTGTTATTCAGAATTTAAATTACTATTTTAATTTTACACTTTAAGCTCTGCATACCTTGTTGTCTCCTTGTTTTACTTATTTTTAGATCTTTTCATCAATATACAGAAGCCTGCTACAATTTTTTAATCATATTTTGCAATAAGCATAAAAACTGAGAAAATTTGTAAAACATTAATTCACAACATGATTATTAAACTAAATGAAGGGTGTCAAATTATGAAGGTCTACAACACTGAATTATGTTCTCTATTATGCAATTCTGGAAAAAAAAAAAAGTAGGAACACTTGAGAATTAAAATTTCAGCCTACTCAGCATTCATTGCTTAGTCTAGTGAAGTCTCATGGATATGGGTACCTTATGGCAGTCTCCAGTATGGGATGGTGGAGGAAGAATTCACATCTGAAATGATGAAGGTACAATAACTAGTCGTATGCTGATTGTGAATGTTATTTTGTGCAACACGTAGTAAGATCTAAATGAGCTGTAAAAAGTGAATATAATTGTTTATATTGTCCCAGCTGTGTGTAAGTAACACATTCTAAACTGGCTCTCTTTGGGCAGCAGTGGGCTTCACAATACCACATTTAAACACACACTCTTTTACTCGCCTTTTACTTGAAACAGCAGTTGGATGTTCTGAACACCTCTGCGAGAGAAGTAATGATATGAAAATGATTTTGTTTGTAACTCAGGTATTTTCTCTGAGCGCTCTCTCCTCACAGCTCCAAACCCCAGTTTGGCCTGGTTTGATTCGTTGGAGCTGTTTTTGAATAAAGTTCCTGTAGCCATGTTCAATATTTCATGATTTGAGCCCCAGATAAAATATACTTCATCACACAGTTTCACTTCTCACATTTTTAATGTATTTTAAATAGAACTGAACAGGATGTTTTAGAAGAACATACTTCATCTAGAAATGCCAATTTGTCAAAACCGGAACTGTGTGGGAAAGGGCTGATTCGATCCTTTTTTTTTTTCCTGTGGAAAAAGCTTTAAGAAACAGATTTCAACTGCTGAGAGCATCTCATTTCAACATTTTCAACATGCAAGTGGCAGTTTTCTTGGCTTGAAAAAATATTTTAACTCTAATTAAATGCAATAAGAAAAGAGATACAGAGAATTTTAAGAGAATGAAAAAATTCTGGTTAAAAAAAAATTAGACCTTAAGTACTTAAGACTTTAATTAGACTTTATGGCTCTGCATCCCTGAAGTTTTCATCACTCCTGTGCTCTGATGCAGCTAGCCCATATTTCTTAATTTGCCTGACATACCCTCAGTCTAATGCTACTCCCATTCAAACTGGTAGTGAAATAATGCTACTTCCTTTCAAACTGATAGTAAAACTGCTTTGGGGTTAGGTCAGTGCTGAACGCTTGAACAGCCCCTACTGCTATGGCAGTATGTGTGATCCAGGAGATGGCTACTGACCCAAGAGCTGCGCTGTAATGTGCTATCAATTGGACTTAATGAGAAAACCAAAAATAAAATTACTGCTTAAAAGGCGATTTTGCTGAGAAGATTTGAATGCATTACAATATTGCGTCCTATGATCTTTTGGTGATGTTTGTGAATGGGAGGAGTACTGTCTGATTTAATGCAATTTTTTGGGCATCATTACGTATGAGAAGAATCGGTGTAAAAAAAACCCAGTTACCATCCCATGTTGAAAAGTTCCTTGGAATAACATTGAGGGATAAATCCAACAGGATTCAGTAGAGATTACCCTGAAGTCAGTAAGTTACTAGGAATTACTTTGATTTTCATTTGACAGAGAGTGTTCTTTCTGCATATTAAAAAAAAAACAAACAACCACAAAGCAAAACCAAACCACTATCCTATGTAATTATTTGGTAGTGTTATATTCCCTCTTTTTATGTGTTGTTAGAACCAATTACATCAACGTATTGAAAAGTCACTGTTTTTTTGTTAAATTGTCCAGCACTTAAAGGCTTGAGACTATTCATTAAAGATTATTGGTATTTTCTTAAAAGAGAGTTCAGGGAATATATTGTATTTTTCCAAGATGTGATGGACTGCACTGATTTTCTTTTTGGCCAGTTAAGTATGGACAGAATTCATGTAATGTAAAACAGTGTTTTGCCAGACTTTAAAGGTTACTGTATGGACCTGCAGAGAAGATGGCTATGGAAGGTTATTTGGTTTTGTGTGTCATGATCAACCCTTTTCTTATTCCAGAGTAATTGTAAGAAGGGGTTATTTAAGACAATTGATGGCCCTTTGTCATTAATTGACCTGTAAGTTTTCTAATTGTAATGTAAATCTCACAAATCTGAGTTACTGGGTTATAAATCCTTGGGCTAAGTGCAGACTTGGTACATGGTAGAAAAATAACAATGCATCAATGCCCACACAATGATAAGGCGTACACCCAGGGAGAAAGATCTTGAAGGATTGGTAATTCTCTGAAAACGCAGTCCTGAGCTGCTTGGTAGTCAAAACCTAAGTACAGTCTTAGAGATTATTGTGTAAAATTAAACAGCATTCTGTCTCTTTATGAATCATTCACATTCACACGTGTCCATTCACATGCAGAATACAGCACATCATTCTGATTCTCATCACCTCACAAAACAGAAGTAGAATAAAGGGAAGGGGTATTTGGGATGAGGGAGATGGAGTGGCTCCAATATGTGAGTAAAATAAAGGTATTCTGAATAGAATAACTGGGCTTTGAAAAGATTGTGTTTGTGTGTGAATTATAGTTGTCTGAAACCAAGAACGGTGACTTGAACTGGAGAATAAGAGAGCACAAGGTTTAAAGCAAAGAAAGTATTTCTTCACGTAAAGCAAATTCTAAATTATGGAACCACTTGTAAAGAGCCGTGAAGACAAATATCTTTGGATACACAGTGGATCAGAGAAGTTCATGGGGGGTTAGATGTATTGGGGGCTGTGGAATAAGAGGCAAGTTCTGGTAGAAAGCCCTATGACAATAGAGACCAGGAAAGTCTGTCCTCTGGGCTTGTGGGAGGACAGAAACAAGAGGTTCCCCCTAATTCAAGTTATTTAAGGTTATATTGGGTATAGCATTTCCCTGTGTGTGTGCACAAATACACAGTATTAGACTACATGGTAGGATTGTGGGGGGTTTTGTGTGCAAGTGTACTCAGAGCTCAGTCTTTAGACGGGTATAGTTGGGGGCATGCACACGTACTTAGTGTCTTTGCTTTGCTAGTCACATATTTCTGGGTATTA
Source organism: Bucorvus abyssinicus (assembly GCA_009769605.1). Lineage (NCBI taxonomy): Eukaryota > Metazoa > Chordata > Aves > Bucerotiformes > Bucorvidae > Bucorvus > Bucorvus abyssinicus. Next base: position 5,886,466 of record CM020044.1, on the reverse strand, counting down.
TTTTCCAGAGGCTACAGTGTGTTTTATACCCATCAGTTACCATCACTGTAAAACAGGTCTCTTTCTGCTGTTTATTCAGTGGAAGATTTTCTTTTGTCACATTTGGGCTGTCAGCTATTAGATCTTGGCTTTGAAACTTATTTGCTTTGGAGGATAGGATCATACTGTTTAACTACTTGCTCAGATGGGAAGTATGATTTAGAAATAACATCTGTGCAGCTGTTAGGACATTCACAGGCACTGACCGGGCTTCTCTGTGATTACAAGCATGTGAGGATTTTGTTCTCTCTGCTGGTTTCCTGTACTGAAATTTGAGAATGGGGATCTTGGATCCTGAGTTTATTAACGATCCTTTCTTATTTGATTTGAGCTGTTCAGGGATTAGGAGCATTAAAAGGACTGAGCATGTCCATGGGGAAAAGATTGTCTTCCACTGCTGTCTTTAGTAATCCCTGTGTGATGCAAAGCAAGGATGTGCAGGTTGGTGAGATCTGCATTTCCTGTCTGATGAATGGAGAGGTCACGGTGATGCCAGGCTTTTGAAGGGGGCTTGATTATAAAATGTGCACTGGTCCAGGGAGCAAGAGTGGTTCCGCTGCCCCAAAGCAAGCTAAGAAATGTCTATTTAGCTCTGAACACAGGCTGTGGTTTCAGAATTTGTGATTCCTGGTGGTTTTCAGGGTTTCTTGTGCTTGGTTTTATATGACCCACTGTGAATCATGTCATAAGAGTTGCAGACTTAGAAGGGTGTTCGTGTACGTGTAATGTAACAAAATGTAGAGAGATGAGCTTGGAACTGCATGGATTTATCCCCTTATTAAAAAGAAAAAAAAAGCTGTTTCACACAAGGTATGATTTTTAAGATGTTTCAAATGTTCTCTGTGATCAGCTCAGGGGGAGAGAAAGTGCACTGGGACAGATGCCTAAATGAAGACAAACCAAAACTGACGTTTTTGGCATTTCAACAAAATTAACCTTTGTAGCAACCTAGAAGTGGGAAGCCTTGCAATTAGGTAAATTAAACTCATGTTTAAGCTTGAAGAGCTTTCAGGAAGGAAAGGATCTTCCTATGGCCAGACCTAGAAAGGGCTTTAAGGCTTGCAAACCTGTTGGGTTAGACTGTTTATGAAACCATGTTCCCAAAGGCGTGCAAAGCACAGGGTGCATCTGTGCTGCAATTGCAGGTTATTGACTGGTAAAGACTACCGTCCTTGACTTGAAGGGGAATATGGGAGAAAGAATTTAGAAGGGCTTATTTAGAGCAGAGATTGACACCAGCGATGGTACCCTATAGGAGAGCCTGTGCTGGAAGGTTGGTACCGCAGCACACTGCTTAGCCTTGGTGCTTGGGTCTCTGCTCTCACTCCTGCACCACAGACATACCAGTGACTCAGAGAGCTTATGTTTAGGTTTGAATGCGAAGAGTCAGGCTTAGTCTGCAGTCTGATCACAAATAAAAGACAAGTGCATGCAGGAAAAACAAACTCTTAATCTGGTCTTGAATAGCAATTATGATGCATTTTACATAAAATAGTAGTTACGGGAAAAATAGGTTTTCTTCTCCATTTGCAGCAATGTGGTTCCCTGTGAGATTTAATTAATGACTCTCATTTATTCTTATTTCTCCTTATTCTGAGAGTGCTGAATATAAAAGAACACATTTAATTTGGCTTCTGGGCAGCAAACAAATTCATTTAATGTTGATATAGATGCATCTGTTTGGATTTTAAAGGGAAGAGAGGGAGAGACATGGGGGGGAAATGTGATTAGTAGCATTGATATCATAGAGAGTTTGAATGGCTTTAGTAATCAGAGTGAATTTTTATGAAAACTGAATTTATACTCCTGCACAACGATTCAGAGAATGGGAAGTTATCTTCAACAGCACATTAGATAAATGGAGCCCAGAAGATATAACCCACTTAATCTGGATGTAACATTTTGTCTTTTGAGGGGTTATAGGAGATGTTAGAAACACACCTATGCTCTCTTTTATCTTTTTCAATTAAAATAATAAGCTTTTCTTTGGATAATGTTGTCTTGAGGAATAAATTTCAGGTTAAGCAAACCTTGCTGTTGAATAAGACAGACTATGCTATGCCTTTCACTATTGAAAGGGATGGAGTAGCCAATCTGCAAAGTTCCTGCTACAAGCATAGAAAGCAGAGAAGCGAGGTGGATATTAATGGATGGATTGAGCAAGTCAGCTAGAGGGCCATGTTCCTGAAATTAATGGGAGTTTTACTACCAACTTTCAGTTAATTCAAGATCAAGCCCTCAGGCTTTCATTTCTAGCAAGCTTGGTTGCAGACCCATTGGCATCAAGAACTGAAATGCAGTGCTATAAACTTACACCTGCCTCTGCTACATGGAAAAGGCTGCACTTTAAAGGCAGATTAATGTCTTTTGAGAGTGTGGTGTTTGCTGGAGAGACTGGAACTGGAAGTAGAATCCTGTTGATTCATGTAGCATTTATTTAGTGCCTGTGTTTGGTTCTTGGGATCTAGAAAGAAGATCAATGTGAAAAAGTTTTGCTTCTGTCTTATACTCAAGCTAGTGAAAGAGAGAATGAAAAGAATAAAAGAGAAATAGATGCATAATTTAGGGGTAACAATTGCTCAGGACCCATTGCAAAGGGTGTCAGTAGGCAACAGCGAATCCTGAGGTTTTCATAGCACCAGAAGCAGACAGAGCAGTAACACTTCGGTTTCCTGATGGCTGTACACACCATGATGTTTTGAATCCTGCTCAGCTCTGTCTAACATCCTTTGCTCTCATCCCTGTAGATCAGCCAATATGGAATCACAGGTGTATCTGCTTTTGATGACTAATTTATTTGTTAAAGATTTCGAGAATAGGGATTTATATTTTGGCTGCTGTAGTTGCGTCATTCATCAACTCTTCCTTTGCCTTTGGCAATGGACCTATTCTCCTCTGGCACAGTGCTAATTTTAGTTCATTTAGGCTCTCAGTTTAATTTTTTTCATATTTGCTACAGCTTAAAGTCACGAGACTCTGGCAATTTATGAATGCCATAAGTTGGGCTATTTGTTCCCTCCCTTCCCTGCTCCCTTTTTAAAAATCTTCTTGAGTATATTTTTTATAGATATTTGAAACCAAATGGTATTAGCAGGAGTGGCTGGCTGAGTAGCTGAAGACCATTTGGCCTTTGTGCAGATCTCCTTGCCCTGTAATGCCATGCAGTTTCCACCACTGATTCTTCTCGCCAAATGTCTTCTGTGGTCTGTCTGTCAGCCCTGGGCGGATGCACAGTAGCGGCGTTGTTGTTCACCAGGTGATTGTCCTTCTGGTCTTAAGAACAGCGTATAATATTTGACTCCTATATCATCAATATGTGATTTTTGCAGTGTCTGGGTCCCGTGTGCTCTTTTGTGCTGGTAGAGGTAATGTTGAGTATGAAGGAAAGTGGAGGGTTTTTTCAGGCACAATTTTTAAATGAGTTTGAGGCGTGAAACAGGAGAGGATTTGACCTGCACTCTGAGGTGAAAGACAGTGGCTGCCACTTTTGACTCCTGAGTGAATATGTAGCTTCACAAATAAAATGTTTGAATAAAGCAACATTCTGGGTCCCCTAGCGTGTCAGTGTGCTCATTTCTATTACATGAGAAAAGCACACACAAAAAAAGTGAGAATAAACAGCTCTTTGCACACGTTTATCTGTTGGAATCGTGAGGTACCTTGTCTTAGGAAGCAGCTTGGATAGAAGACTGCAGATGTGCTTTATTCACTGTGCTTTATGAACTGCATTTGGAGAGGATTAATCAGGATCAGAGAAGTTCTCTTTTTATTCCCTGACATTGTTCTCAATTTTATTCTCAATTGTTTGAGATATCTGACCGGGTACAACTTTTTTTTTTCCAAGAGGAAAAAAAATGGAGTTGATATGATTCGCATTGACTTTGTTTCATTTGGCTTATTACAAGAAAATGCCAAATACAAAATCAAAGAAACAGATGCTACTTGCTGAATGTCTGTGCTGCTCACATACCTTGAAGCTCTTACCATAAACTTGCTATAGGGGCTGCTGTTGGCCATCTTCCTGCTTTTAATGTCACTGTCCTTTGGCAATACATAGATCTTAGTAAAACAAGATGTTGTTTTTCTCTGCAAGTTGTATGCATTTTTTTCCACAGCCTGCTGTGCATTTTAGGCAGGCTGTGAGCTAATGATAAGATTGCTAAAGTGAAGTCCCAGATCACCATGTTTTCTGCCAGAGATGAAAGGCCATGTAAACATGATTTTCTGGCTCCTTTCTCAGATGTAATTTCCCTGTCTTCTCTTTCCTCTGCACTCTGCTGGCAGTAAGGAATCATAATATCTCTGTTTACCTACAAGGCCACCTTCACAGTGCTATCAGAGTACAATTATTAATTAATCATTACGTATTTTTCCCAACATACAGATTTATAATTAAAACTTTGCTCCGATTCGCACTTGTGTTTAAATTTGTGCAAAGTACTTAATGTCATAATAAAATTTGCTTCCAAAACTGTCAAGTAATGCCTCCTCTGGCAGAAAAATATCTGTTTTAGAAGGACTAAAATGTTTTTGGAATATGCTATATCCTGTAGTCATCAAGGGCTTCCAAATTAACCTTAAAAATAAAAAAGGGAAAAGTACTGTTTTGAGCTGGGTCTTCCAAGACTGTCAAGGCTCCTGTTCTACAACTGGAAGCTTAGGACAGAAACAATTTTATGCCGAATGTCTGAGTCTCATACTAGAGCTGCTCTGTGGTATCTGGAGTCATCAGGAAATTTCTGGTTATCAGCCCATAATTTCTGATTATCTGTCCCATAAATCCTAGTGGTGTCAGGCTTGTCCTTAGAAATCTTACCACTTTGGAGAGTACAAGCACCTAGCAAGTAAAATATAACTTAAGACTTCGACTGCCCACGAAGTGGGCTGAATTTAATAAATTTTTCTGTTTGGGAATATTTAATTTGGGTCCATGTATGCAGGAGGAGAGAAAATCTTTGTCCATACATGGATTTTAAGGAACAATAAAATTCTTTGACATTCAATTTTAAATGCCTGTTCATAGGCATTTAAATACCTGTTCATATTTTGTTCATACAAAATCTGCAACACACATCCAAAGGCAAAACTGAGGTCCCTTTGGAAATCTGAATTAATTTTTTTCTCTAAACTTTCTTTTGTTGGAGTCAAGTTGTGGTAAGAACAGTTTAACCCTTCTTCATCCATACACAGTCAATCAAGTTAATGACGTTCCTGTTATTTTGGTAACTAGTCAGAATGTGTGACATCTATAGAACTGTGGCATTCCCTCACGGTAGGTCCTCAGGCACTGAAAGAGCTGATGACATTTCATAAAATGCAGTTATGTAAAGCATTGCTGGAGGCAAGACTGTGAAGCGAAATCTTTACTGTTTCCAAGGCAGGAAAAAAGTTCTAATGTGTTTATGTAGTCTCAACTGTCATTGAAACTAGCCTAGGCTTATTAGTTACAGTTAACAGAACTCTCCAGTTCAGCTACAACTAAAGGTATTCCTTAATTAGTGAAACAGGGACACAAAATTATTCTCAGTATTTAAAGTTGGTTATACTCATTCATAGCTTATTGGACTAATTAGAATCCCCAGCCAACCTCTTATTTTTATCTAAAAGAATAATGTTCTACATCCCATCACTGATTTAATATTCTTTTTTAAAGTGAAATGCTGTGGAATATAAATTTAGAAAGGAACTCTGAACAGGGACAGTTTTTGTACAGCTTACAAATGAATTGTTTGTGAATCATTCCACGACAGATGTAGATGAGTAATGTATTTTTGTAATGAGCGGTACATACATCTTTGTCAATCTTCAGGTTTAATTGAGAATACACTCAGCTCTCTCAAATGCTACATGTAATACAGTTCTGAGGTTCCAGGACAGGAATTATAGATGTCAGTGACATTACGTTGATAATAACACCATGAACTGGAAAAGTGGCATGCGTAAGCAAGGAAGGAAAGTATCTCCTTGAGATCATGCCTATCTAAAGGTGTACTAAATTTCTGTACTTGAATTCCTGAGTCATTCCTGTTTAAACTTGGAAAAGTTAGTTGAACTTCATCTATAAAGGCTAGAAATAAGTTTTCTTTTTGTTGATCTTAATGATAACTTTTGAAATTTTTTTCTGTTCCTAATGCTTCTGTTGGTAACTGTTAGCCACTGTCAATCAATTCTCATGAGGGTAGTAAGGTTGAAAGTGCATTTACTTGCTCAAGAATTAAAACTTGGAACATGTTGTTTGTTCAGCTGTGGATAAACTGTTCTCAAATACCTCTACTCTCTTCTCAATCCCAGTCCATAATACATCAAAAAACAAACCCTAATTTAATCTAGTCTTATGAAATTATGCTGTTCTCAAATTAAATTTTGCAGTTCTGCACTCATTATCCCCTTTCAAGGTTTGTTTACATGTGTTGTGGCTCAATCCATGACTGTTGAAGACCTGCATTCTTTTGTTTAAGCCTATTGACCCGTGGCCCAACAGAGAAGGATGACTCCTCTAGAGAGCCCTAGGAACGGGCACCAAGGAAGCAATTGTTGCTCTGCCAGTGTCTAGAGTGGAGGGAAAAGTCTTGTTTGAAGCAGTCCAGTGGGAAGGCCTGAAGTTGTTTTGCTAGGAATCAAATTGCCATGTCAACGCAGTCAAGAAGTTCCACCTTGCAGATACTTGAGCATGATCAGGAATGGAGCTCATGGCTCTCCAAAGACAAAGGTATGCTAGTTTGGTAGATGAGTCTAGCATGTTTCTTGCTCTTATGGGGATTAAAAAATAAAACATGAAAGTGCACTGGCAAAGTAAGCTTTAGAAAGGAAAGTCCAATAAATACTACTGACATTTGATGATGTGAATTGTCCTATCTCCCTTTAATGGATGGCCTGCTGTTTTTTGTTTGTTTTTTTTAGGGAAAGATTCTCAATGGCAGGGTTCAGGAAGCCCGGGATTAGGTTTTATTCCCTTGCATTGACAGATGAGAAAGTTGATTTGTATTGACTAGACAGTTTGCAGTGTCTGTGTATCTTGAGGTGTGTAAATACTCTTTGAAAGCTACAGTAGATTCATGCTTGGCAATTATTGTAACTGTTAATGGGTGAATAAGACAGAGGAGAGAAGAAAATTATGAGCCAAACAAATGGATTTTGACAGGCAGTCTTTGTGTGAATCATGGTACATAACTGCACAGTATTTCCAGCAAATTGTGCTGTATGAGTTGAAGATCTAATTAATGATGTACTGTAACAGATTAGCATTTGAGTCATTTTTCATATTAGTAATCCCCAATGCCAGCTATGATAGTTTTATTGCCTTGCCTTGTTTTGGAGATTTATTTATGGAAGCTGAGGAGTTTTTTAGGGTTGTTTTTTGATGTTTAAGTCCAAAGTTATGTGTGATTATTGGTTAGGCTTGCTGTGAAGTAACAACTTTTCTAGGTCATTCTAGTACTTGGAGATTTCTAGACTTGAAATAACATTTGCATATACACACGTATGTATGACATTGTATTTCCAATAGAAGCACTATGTGAAACCAAACCGGGAAATGGGAGCCTATGAAGTGTTACCTAAGCACAAGCATGTTTCACATGGGTACAGCAGCCCGGTATTGATCTGGGTGAAGAAGCCAGAGATACAGATTGATGAACTGGTTCATGCAGCAGAAGAAAATTATTTTCTAAGTTGGAGGGGTTGTATTTGGATGCATGAATGTATGTGAATATAATCTTTGGTTGAAGTTAGCTTTAGGTCAAACCTACTATGGATTTCATAAACGTGAGGGCCAGTGAGGCTCCCAAAGTTGCCCATTCCACCTAAATACTGCTTACCTTTCCTGAAGCAATCAAGGACCTCAGTCTCAGGAATTCTTCATGCTAAAAAATACGAACAAACAAAGTGAAGTCGTGATCACCTGAATCCATGTCCTTAAATTAAACACAATCCCAACATTCACGAAATGGAGTACTCTGCTGCAGTGTGAGTTTGGTGCTGAATCTCTAAGACATGACACAGACCAGTGGGGTATGAAAGCAGTACTGCAGCTGAGCAAAGATTGATTCTAACAGGATTTAGTGATTTATTGCATCAGGTATAACAGCATGGTACAAGGTAGCATGCTATGATTAGATCTAAGGAACATAACTCAATGTGATGGCTGAAATGTCAAGAGGGGAAGGCATCCATTTTTCTGGTCAGCCAATATGAATTCCCCTACCTGATGTCCAGCATAATTTTTTCAATGAATCAGAACAGTGGAGGGAAGTTCATAAGGAGGGAGATACGTAGTTTTTCTGAACAAGCAACATCATGACAGAATGATTTATAATAGATGGATAATGATCTAAGTTTGTATCTAGCTGTTTTAGCTGTAACTTGCAGTTAGATGGAATCATTCAAGACCAAATCATCCTTAATCCCAGTTCAGAGCTTCTGTTCTTACAGCCCATCTGTTGACATGACAAATTTGTCAGATTTCAGAAGACTGTTGCTCTGTAATTTTACTGTAACCCAAAGTGGTGCTGCATAAATAAATACAAGTGAAAACTGTTGAATTTTGGTCTTGGGATAATAAATATTGCCTATTATATCTTCAGAACATTTTTCTTATTCTCAGTGATTTGAAGTTGCCTCATTTTTGCTTCTGGAACTCTCATTAATTTACTACATTTTTTTCTTACCAAATCTTTCTGTTCCAAACCATTTGCATGAGATTTCACTAGCTGTACCTCCAACCCTGTAAGGTGAGAGATCTGATACAGCTCTGAAAATATCAAGGGATTCCTCCGGTAAGAGATTATGTGCACTAAACCACCCAGACAGGACAGCATTGTATTTAGTTTTTTTGATTTTGTTGAAGTTTCTGACATGCCAGATGTTCTGGTACTGGGACAAATGCCAGCAGAAATGCAAGGATTTTTTGTGTAGTAGACAAATGTGTGATAGGTATTGGGCCAGGCTGCTCTGTGCACCCATAGCTGTCTGTGAAAGACAGCATCAATGCAGGTTTTGCAGCACCAGGCTGAAGTGGAAGCAGGGTGTGGGTATTTCATGGCTCCTGCACCTTGTGGAGCTCTTCTCTGCAATGCTGCTGGTGGAAACATTAAGACAGAGCTGTAGATGCATTTGGATTTTAATAGCATCTCTACATTTCTGCATGGCATCCTTTTGTAGCCCTTGGCACAACATCAAAGCCACCAGTGGCTGAACACTTAAGCAACTTAGTGCTGAAATCTTTTTTTTCAACCTACCATACAAATACCTGCAGAAGGACTATGATAGGCTTTGGCTTTCAATGGCGGGGTAGCCTTTCCCTCCCTGCAGAGGTGCATGCATATCCTGTGTCTGTAAACTCAGTCTGGGGTTAAAGAACAATCCAGGTTCAGCAACCACTCACTAATACTAATGAGCTTTGTCCCAGCTTCCTGGCTGTAACTTCTTTCCACATAGGAGTTCTGGGGAAGAAGAACCTCTTAGACCTTCCCACCTTCTTAAGGCACCAGAGAACTTCCACCTCAAGGAAATGTGTAAAGGCTAATGCAAAACTTCTCTTTTTAATGAGAATGTGTGGGAAGAACTTGCACAGCATGGCAAAGATGAAGCTTATTAGCCAAAGACCCAAAGTAAGCTCTTTAATGAATCTTTATTTTTCTTAATGTTCTCCCTTGAGCAACTTCTGATTTTGTTTTTCTTCTCCTAGCCAGATAATGGCTAAGAGGAGTAAGAGCACTTTAAGAGCTACTGGTCTCAAAGTTGTTTGTTTTGTGGCTGAATAAAATACTGCATTATCCTGAAATCTGTGGAGCTATCAATACCCAGAAGGTATTTTAGGAATTATCAGTTTAAGCTCTTCTAGGATTTCTTCAGGAAGGTGTATCAGGCACAAAGAGGACAAGTTGGCTAGGGAAGCTGATGTGATGTAGCTGCAAATCTCTGAAGGCTTGTTCTGATGGGTCTCATGAAGTCCATCTCAATCTTTTTCTTTGCCATTGTGGTTCTGCCATCCTGTGAGTGTGTGCAAAGGAGTCTTTAATGAGGAAGAAAGCCTAATCATTGGGATAACAGTCATACTTTCGTTTCCCTTTTCAAGGCCACCAGAACTTAATATGCAAATAAGATGTAATTAATTGTGGGTAGTCAGTCATTTAGAACAGGATTTTTTCAGCTAGCCACTGCAGATTACTTGTTCTACTAAGGAAGTATTTCTCCATGGAAAGAGACCAAGACTGCTCCTGAAAAGAAGTAATGAGATGTTACATGGCCATTAATGCATGGAAGTGTATTCATAAGGTGTCCATCATGCTCACTGACACCTGCATGCATTTTCTGGGTTCTGTCTTGATAAATTGAGCTTGTGAAAATTCCCTGCACCATTTCAAAAGTAAATGACTATATGTAGGTTATTTGTCCATGCCACTGAAATTGTATTACTGGTAATGGATTAGTGTGGCAGGGTGCATCATGCATAAATGATTTTTAGAGTAGCAACCTTCATCTGGAATGTGTGGAATACCAGACTATGTGGGAGATATCTGAACGGGTTGTTCTATGGTCATAGAAGATCCAGTGTTTGGGTAGAGAGTTCAGGGAAAGAAGTTAATCAAGTGTGTTACTGGGTATCTGCTGCGATGCATGGAAGAGATGAGAATGTGCTCTGTGTTTTGATGATCTTGCCTAGACGGTCCCCTGTCGTCAGCTCTAGATCTGTGGTTCAAATTTAGTACGAGTCCCTTGAAATGCACAGTTCTCCTTAAGCACACTTTGGCTTATTGTCTTGTTCATTGGTTTGTACTCTGAAGTGACTTCTTGCTTTGTACCCAAAGCCTCAAGGTGTGCAGGTGTCCCAGGTGCTGTTTTCTTGTCCCTACCTGCTGGCTGGTAAGATGCTGAAACAGCAGATGGCTTTATCTATTACCCGTATCTCTTGGATCGTGCAGGTGTCCTGAGGGTTGAAGTGTCTGTTTAGCATTGCCAGCAAGCAGCTGGGCTTTCTTCTAGAGAAGCTTGATCTTTACATATTAATGTGACAGCATGACCTTATTACTCCTGCACAGTGACTGAATTTGTAAAAGATCTTTAGTCTGTTACTCTTACGCCTTTTTCTCCCCTTCCTGCTGATACCTGCTTCAGAGCTGTACAGTTTCAGAAAAAGTCTAATTCATAATATTAACAAGAAGGAAACATCCAAGAGCTATTTCTCTGACAACCAGTGAAAAGTAGAAGCAGTATATGTTAACTGGCTATTGTTTGTTGGAAAAAACCTCCAATTAGCTTCTAAAAGTTTGTCTCCAAGGGAGATTTCAGGATGTCTACAGAGGCAGCTAAACCTTGTGACAAAACCACAATAGCAGTTTAATTTCTACTATTACCATGATGAGATCCAATTTCTAGAGAGAAGAATGCGGCACCAGATTTGTCACAGACAATTTTTCGGACTCTGCACCTGAACCATCTGCTGATAAACTTTGGCATATTCATTAATCACACTGTTCTGATGGCAACCAATTTGATTTGATAGATTTCATGGGTATTATTCACTAAGTCACTCTTATTTGAGTGTTTTCTGTTGCCTGGATCAATGGAAAATAATTACTGCTGCTTCTTTTAATGTTTAAATAAAGCAAAGGTTTGAATAAGGCCACACATGTGCAGCAGCTTTTAGCTGGCAAAGTGCTATTGTTTAGAATTGTCATGTCTGTCATTGTCATTTAGTTGTGCCATTTTGTCAAAAGTCCTTAAAATGGACACGATTACAGTGGCAGAAATGGGCTTTTATAACTAAATTCTTCCACTTGTGTGTGGTTCCCTGTTAACACCAGTATGAAACTGAACTCTGATAACAATGAAATACTGTTAGCTATTTGTGTTATATAGAATAGTTTTTTCTTTTTTTTTTGGTAGAAACAGTAGCTAAATCATTTTGGGTTATGACTCATTTTTCTTCTGCGAGCATTCTTGTGGCAGTGATGTGGTCTCAGCACAGTGTTAAAATGCCCTTATTGAAAAAAGGAGAAATAAAAAAACCACTTGCAAAAGCAGACTCATGAGAAAGAAGTCAAGAATAATCCTGGCTTCCAGGGAGGGGAAGAGCTTCATAACAAATGATGCTTTTTTTTTTTTTAAATAAATGCAACACCCCCCTTACCTCTCACCCTGTTTTCCCTCCTTTTCATTTGCTTATTCTTGAGCTTCTTTTTTGAGGGCAAATCTAGACCAAGGAAGAAAGAGAAAGGTACTAAAAGAATAAGCCGCGATTCTAAAATACCTGTCTTTCTGATAATATTATTTTTAATTATGATGACTGTTTATACATCTTAGCTGAAAACTGCATCGACTAATTTGGCTTTTTCATCACACTGGCCATTACTGACTGTGCATGTAGTAGCTTGGAGGCGTTTATGGCAAAAGATAATCATTAACTTGTCAATGAGGAGTGGCCTAGATGTGTAAACAACACAATTTTCAGCTCTAGTTTCAAACGCTCCATTGGAAAAACTTATCAAAACCTAACAATACTGTTTGGGCATGCATAAATTTTGATGTATAGATCTTCTATCAATCTGCCTATGGCTTGCTGAAATGAAGTAATTATAAAAAAAAAATGGTACTATGTGTACAGATTCTTTTAGTTAGGAATTTCTTACTGATTTTGCTAAGACTTTGTCATCAGTAAGAAATTTGGGCTCTTCATTTGACAAATATGAACACAATAGTAAAGGAAAAGAAGCCACTCCACTAATGTGAGTACACTTCCAGTCATCTGCCAACACTGAAAAATTGAGCCAATATTATCACAACGGCACTTTTTCCCCATATGCATTAAAGCAATTATTGTGAACTCATCTTGGTAATGAGTATCATCCCTGTTTCAGAGGTGGAGGAGGCAGAATTTCAGCAAAATTTAACCATGGGCAGAAAACAACTGTCATAAGTAAGGGGGGGGGGAAAAAAGGTGGTTATTGAAGATTTTGATTCCCTAGTCACAACAGTGCGTGTTCTTTGGTCACAAGGAATAAAATTATGAATAAACTTTATTCATGGGCAACCCCCCCCCCCCTTTTTTTTTTGGTGATTTTAAGTATGCATTCAGAGTGGTAGACTTTTGGAAATTGAGTCTCCAAGGTAGATGCTGGTTGAGAGGTTTTGGAAATCTATATGCCCTCTAGCATTACACCCTTGGGCAGATGTTTTTTAAAAGTATCTTTAGCCTGTTGACTTATTTTAAAAGCAGAGAGATGTAGAAAGGGTCAAGAGAAATTGAAAAAATAGTCCCTTAGCTGAGTTAGGCATATTTATGTAATAAAGGGGAAACCGAAAAGCCTTTCCAGACAAGTTGAGCTGATAGGCTAATTCCTAAGGGATCTTAAATACTTGCAGGTTGCTGGTCTACTGATAATGTCTGGTACTGAGTGGTTACTGTCACCATAAGCACAAACTAAACAAGCACACTTTTGTGAAGGTAGCCTTGAGGCCAAATATTCCTGATGTTGCAACAATTTTTCACTGTAGGAGAAAAAAAATAGGGGATGACTCTGAGGACTTGAGTAATCTGCGTTTTTATTCCACTCCACAGACTTAAGGGCAATTATGATATTTAAAAAGCAGTTATCTTTCAGTGAATTAGAATCCTACGTTAAAAGAAATGAATAGTAACCATAAGCTGCTTGGTTATGGACATATGCATTAAGTATTATAATCACAGCTGTTGGTTGATATTGCTGTGTGCAGTAACAGCCTGTCAGGAAAGATAAGGGACTATCTGAGAATATGTTTCCTTGAGTTATCCTCCCCTGCAGAAACGTTCAGAAATGTTCTGAACAGAGTTGTCTCTTAAGTGGTCCAGCAGAGATGGAGTTTATCTGTGTTGGCCTTTTCCTACCGTTTTCCAGAGAGACCTGAAGTTCCATTTGAATGCCAAAGACTTGTTTAATAGTGTTTCGGAAACCTAAGCAGCTCGTTAGCAGGTGCTCTTCCTATGACCCTGTTTTTACCCTTTTCCCAGGAAGTGTAGCTCTACTGGAATAACACAGTTGGCCCTCCCCTCCTAACCTCTGCATCTCTTTGTTCCCAGCTTCATTAAGGTCAGAGTTTTGGTGAGGGAAGAGACATTCAAAGGGCCATTAAAAAGTCCACTCAGTCTCTGGATGTGTTGAATCTTTTCTTGGTATTAGACAGGTCCAGTTTTCCTCCAGTGAATGATCAGTTACTCTTCACAGGGCATGCAGGGAGTCCAGAATGTGGTAGATTGAGTATGCCCTTATGGCAGCAGGGGGAATCAAATGGTAAGTTCTCCATTTTAGCGCTCTGGTTTTATTTGGTTTTGGTACTAGTGTGGTTTTTGGTGGTGGGGTTTTTATACTTTTATAATGTATATACTTTTTTCATGATTGCATATTTGTTACATATAATTGTTACAATGATTACAACCAGGATGAAGGGTTATTAATAACCCTTTAACTATTAATTAACTATTCATTTGCCTTCTGTTTAGCAATAATAATGATTTTAAAAAGTCCTGTAACTTCAAAGGGCATCATCTGTCCACAGATTCTGACTGATTCTTCATGCAAGGAATGTATACCATTTTGAAAATGGTGAGTGCCTTTGCAATTATATCACCCTAGACTTTTTTTGAGGTGCTGCATATCCTGTATAATCCTTGGGTAGATTCCAACAGAGGATAGTGCAGACAATAGCTCCTTTTTATGGAGTATGAGCATTGCTATTCCTTTGTATTCAGGAAACAGAAAACAGAGAGAATCCTTGTCCGCTGTGTAATCGGTTCTAATCATATGTTCTCATGCTAAACATTGCAACATCAATCAAATGAAAAATAAAATCACTTTTCCCCTGAGCAGTGAACAAGTGCCATGGAGACGGATAGCTGCAGATTTGAATGCATTACTGATAGGGAAATCTTGAGGGGGAAGCATCGTGGGTTGGGGGATTGGCCATGCCAGTGGCAACCTCAATTCAGAAAAGAGGAAGACGTATATTCTGCTTCTAGAAAGGAAAAATTTCATAGTGAGAACAAGTAATGGCTGAATTGTGGAAACATTCTCCATGGCTGCAGGGTGAACAGCAGCTAAAATTTGTACTTGACTCCTTTATAAAGGGCCCTGTTGAGACAATGACTGCAAAGGGCGTTGAGTTGTGTTAGACTGAGCAGGCTGGTTGATTAGCAATTAAAGCTGGGAAAAAGTAATACTCTGATTTGTTGCACTAGCAACCTCTATGTGAGATGGTGCCTTGCTCTTGCTGCTCTATGCACAGAGTGCTAGCAGTAGGTATTAATGTGCCAAACCAGTGAGCCAGGTCAGCATAGCCGAGGCAGAGTAATTACTGCATCTCAGGATTCCCAGAACACGCTTTTATATTTTGTTGCTGTCCAGAAACATCCACATGGAGCAAGAAAAATGCTGAAGTGGACAGGGAGCCAGACTGTTCATAAGCAAGAAAGGATTAAGGTGTTATCACGTGCTAATCAGCATGTGATACCAGGCAACGCCCTCTGTTCCTCTTTGTAATGGTGGTGTACAAAACCTCAGCACAGTGCTGAGGACAGTTGCTGGCTTTACTTTTTCTGTGCAGTGAGTATTTATTAGTTTGTGTAAGATAAATATGTTTGGCGTAAGCCAGAGGTGTGTAAGAAGGCCCTAAACTGGACTCCATCATAAGCAAAGAGAAGGAGCTCGTAGTTCATGGGTATTTGTGTAAGTGCAGTGGTTATGTATTGCATACAAAAATGTACATCTTCTAACTGACATGGTATGCAAAATGTGTAACTAGATAGACATCTGTGATGTCAGATGATACTTGGATATAGAAGCATGCTGTGATTTGAAATTGATACTGAAATTGGCAATGCTTTTTCACTCCTAGTAAGCAAATATTTACGTTGTATCCAGTACTGTGGAAATACCTGATCTTTAGGAGGATGATTCTGATTTATTGTAATTCATACGTGATTTTGCAAGACTAAGAAAACAGATAAGTCCTATTGAAAGATGCGTTTGTGCCTGAATAGAACAATAATAAATCCCATTCGTGTAGTTCTAGCTTGACTGTTCAGTATCTGACTCACGTGCAGCAGCTGTGATGGGTCTGAACCATAGAGTACATCTCTTGACTGGTTCTGAGCTTTTTCATTGCAATTTGATGTTAGTAATTATCAACTGTATTGCCAAAAAAGGAATTTTAATTTTAATATTTCTGTAATGAAAGTGGGGAAAATATTAATGTATCATAATAATTAATGCTTGGCAGCATTTATTTGAAGACAAGAGTGAAACAGTTTATCTATGGAAATAGTTTTGATCTACTGTTCTCTAATGTCATCACTAATCCTCTGCTGACATATTCTTGTGCTTTCAGTGCAGTAAGTATGCATGCTTAGAATTGCACCCAGGACTCCCATTTGTTGGATAAGTTATCTTTACATTGAGATTGTTTGGCTTATCCTCATCAGATTTTTCTTATTATAGACTCTGTAAAAGAAAACCCAGTGTAGCTTGTATAGATTCTAGCATCTAATGTTAGATTTATAATTTCAGAGATGATAAAGCTTCTGAAAGGCTATCTAAAACTTAGCTCAGCGTCAGATTTGGAATCTTTTGGTCCTAAAAATTTAGTGTTTTTTCCTTTAGCTATTATAGGCCCTCTACCGTCATCTTGGATGTAGTTGTCTGTACTTGGTACAGAACAAGATTTCAGGAACTAAAAGATTATTTCTAGAGTAACTCCATATTCACCTTGGAGTAACTGAGAAAGAATTTGTCTTGTGAACCTTAATTCTGTGAAGAAAAAGGGCTGAGTGTCCAATGAGAAGCTGAAGATTCTATTCAGAAGCCTATTCACAACTAATATATATTTAGTAATTACCATCACAACATTTTAGGTAATCAGAGTTTTAAGAAATTTCTCTGCACAATGACCCTAGCATTTCATGTAAATCTAAACTTAAACTGAGTCTCAGAGTGGCCAGGACACTCATCTTTGGGGGCATCAAAATCTCTAATTCCTACTTACCAAAATCATACACTGAGTCTGTACAGGGGGAGGTAAGTTCCAGTTCCAGCTCCTGAAGTGTCCATATCCATGTGCAGGATTGGAATGGGGCTGAATATTGTTGCAATTGCATATGCAAATTGAGGTGCTACGGCAGCAGCTCCCCCACTTTCAGATCCTGAAATTCTTAAACTGAATGGTTTAAAAAGCCCATGTAAACAGACGTATTTGCCTATGTCTTAGAAATTGCTTGTTAAATTAAGATCATTGAATAGTCTTAGATTGCCCTGTACCTTCAATGGTAACTCAGGTTGTGACAATTCTTAATCATCTCAGGAATCCATCTGAATTTGCATTTGTTCTGGGTCTTCTCAGCTCACAGCTCCTTTCTGTAGAGCCATCTCACCTAAAAGACTTCTTTTCAAGGTGACTGATGCAAACTTTGCAGTACAATATTTTTGTCAGCTGATCTTCGTTGTTTGCTTGTATTTTTCCCTGTACTTTTCTCTGCACTATTTTTATTTTGATTTTTCTGCCCAGTACTTATGTTGTCATTTTCAGTACAATCAGTTTTTGGTTTCTGGGCTTTTTTGTTTAACTTTACACGCAGTGCTCTCCTGTGTCTGTAAATTGACACATCATAAATAAATCAGACTGTGATACAAGTATGAATAAGTTTTAACCTGAATATGGAGTCAATGTCATTGTTTTCTTCATCTGCAATCAACCTGTAATCACATTCTGAATATGGATTTTTAAAGCTTTGGTAAATGTTAATAAATAAACAAACCAAAGACAGCCTCTATTATATACCTATGTTATTGCTATGTACACCCATATTACTAAAATATTTATGACACAAAATGGGAAAATATATTTGCTACCCTTCTTTCCTAGAACCTATAAATAAAAGAAAACACAAAGAAATGAGGAAAAACAGAATACCTTGAAAAATCTTGTCCCTGCAAGACAATTTCAGGCAGGCTGAGCATAGTTTTGTCCCAAGTTTGAATTGTTCCGAGATTTTCCTATTTAGTGAGAGGGAATTTCTCAATGTGTGCATGATATACTGGTGTTCATATACAAGCGCATCAGAGCAGGATGGAGAAGATTAAAAAGCTTTGTGCGATGGTATTTGTGTGACTGAACTGCCATCATGCAGCAGCTGGAGAACACAACCCAAAGGCAATGTCATTCCTGTGCCACCCTCAGGAGCTGCCTGTACCTGGAGGCACTCTGTGTCCCAGGGGTCTGTCCTGGAGCTGTGCAAGCCAGGCACTCTCAGCACTCTCAGCACTGCCTCACTGCCCTCCTGCCCTAGGCTGGGAGGCCAGAGTTGGCTCAACAGGAGTTATTCATAAGGTCAACTTTTTTTCCCTGCCCCATGTCTGAATTTAACCGACTTCTATTGTATGATGTAGAGGAACCTGTTACTCATCGTTCTGACTTGAACTGCGTGATTTAGCTCTGTAGCTTTTCACTGTGGGATACTTCTTGAACTTAAAAGGGTTGTGATATTTCAGAGCTGAGCTCTTACTGCACAGCAAAGCTGCCACGCGTCACTGAAGGCCTCCTGTGGTAGTGGAAAGAACAGAATACGCTGGAAGAAGGGAGGTTGCTTGATGTTTTGTGAGGGCAGGTGAGCAAGGGGAATGTTGCAGTGAGTGGATGGGAAAAAGATGATGTTTCTGTGTGAAATGCAGGGATTGCATCACAGTAACACCACAAGGGAATGGTGTTGCAGTAGTTTGAAGACCATGTATTGCTGCTTAAGTCTTTTGAATAGGTTATGTGGTGTCTATTTCAAGGCAACCTCTATAAGAAGGGAGTCTGTGTCTTACCAGCCCTAAATCAAAGTTGTGAATAAAATCACTCTGGAAGGTAGCATACATATTATGGGATTGGGTTGTTTCTAATTGGCAGAAGCAGATCTTTCCTCAGTTCCATGATTCCTTCTAGGAGTTTATTGCTGTAAAGCAAGTGCACCAATTAGAAGCAGCAAGTCATTCTGGGATATGGGCCTTAAATAGTGTGCCTTAAAACGAAGGACAGCCAACTGACAAAACAAGTTGATTGTAGTGAAGTAATTGAGTTCTAGAAGATTCCATGTCATGCAATGCAAACCTAGTAAATCCACTGTTATTGTCACAATGCTCCTAACTAAAGCCAGCTTTGATGAAAGCAATGACAGTCTGTGCTCCTTGAACAAAGATTGTAATGAGAAACAAATAACTAGGATTTTCTGCTGCTGCCATTTTCTTTCCTTCTCTCTTCTGTGAATTGGAAGATACAGAGAGATAATACAATTGGAGGCAAACAGGACTGAGTAAGACCTATAAACAGATGTGAATCAGTGTCTGTAGCTTAGGAAGCCAAGTGGCACTGGTAGTGATGGGAGAGAAACATTTTTCTGATTTTGCAGTTCATAAATTAGTTACCACTAGAAAGCATAACTATTAAAAAAGCATAACTGGCAAAACAGCCACTATGATATAAATTGGAATCAAGAAGGAAGCCTTTTCCTACCCTCAAAAATTAGAGAATCATAGGATGACTCTGGCTGGAAGGGTCCTTAGGGAGTCATATTTAAGTCCATGAGTGATCCATGTTTTCTTCATTGCTCAGTTTTCCCCTCTGTCTAGAATGGAAATCTAGTTCTGAATTTTCTTTGAGACATTACACTCTGACTCAGCCAATTGAGGGAGAAAAACTAAAAACCTCTCCTGAAAGATGAAGAATGAGCCCACAGTATGTGCTACATATTCACATCCCAGAGTTCAGGGCCTCCTAGCCAAGGAGGCAGGACAATGTGTAAAAAGTCACACTCAAGCGCTTTCCAGGTAGAAGTTTAATCCTGAAACAAGTCTGTGAGTCTTGGGAGATTCCTCTGAGCAGAAATCAGCAGCTGAACAAGTACATATTACTTAAACAGATTGTCTGTGGTAAGACATCACAGTGACACAGCAGGCTCTGGATTTGAGTCTACACTGATAAAAAGAGCTCGAATTTTTCATATGGTCCATCTTGGTGACTGTCTCAGTAGACTGGGGTGAAGCTGTTTTGATTTCTGGTAATTTGTTCCTTCCCCAGAAGTCATTGGTTGTAGATTCTAATAGCATTAACCATGTTATTGCCATGGTAATGAGACATCTTGTCTGAACTTGGGTTTTTTTGTTTGTTTATCGCTATGAATTTCATTGCTATACAGGGAACAGCAGGTGAATCTGCCTGTAGAGCTGTGATGGCTGGTTTTATATAATCCACTACAAATGTTACTTGGAATGTGCTTCAGAATACATTAATATGGCATTTGTAAGCACTCTTATAATTGGCAATATATTTCAAATGCCTTTGACGTTTGGCTTGGGCAGGAGAGGAAAAGCTATAGCACTGTTCACAGAAGTCTCTTCTGAAGTACAGACTGCAGTCAAACTTTACATGACCATAACTTTCAGGCAAAATAAATGAATACAAAAATGCAGTCTATCACTTTTCTGTGAAGAGATAAATATAGAGAACTGAAAAAGAGAATGAAGACTAATAAGATGTGATAGCAATTCAGGAAAATATCACTGCACTGAAGCCAGCAAGGTTTGAAATAAAGAGAAGGTTAGAGGGAGGGTGGGAGGGAGAGATAAGTGGCTTCAGTGCTTCAGGGAAATCCTCATATCTGCCAAGCCTTTTTGAACAAAGAGATACATGCTGGAGCTGACAGGTGACTTTGGGTGTGATGAGTCAAGTTGTTTTCAAGACGGAGGCAGTTTATTACAAATGGGAGAGGGTGATAAAGCCACAATGAGTCAGAGATATGAATAACAGAAGGCACCCCTGTGATCACCCCAGACACACTGTACTGCACACAGTGTGGAATCCCATAAACCTAAATTAGTGTCTTCTAGAAAGATACTCAGTCTTGAGTGAAAAACTTCAAGAAATGGGCCATCTATTATCAGTCAGTAAGTAGCTGACTGTATGTCTCTCTCCTAAGTCTTTTCCCCAGTTTTGATTTCCAACCATTGAAGATTTTTATATTGGTTAGCTAGAAAATCTTCCACGGCAGGAAATTTTGATTGTCTGCTTCTCTTTCTCTTGGTACTTGTAGGCTGTACTTACATCAGATTCTATTTCTTACCTGTTTGATTGCTGGAACTAATGATTAAGAGGAGCCCAGCATTATAATGGTTTGTTTCAAGAAACAGCAAATAATGAAGTGCAGTTTGGGTGGAATTGAGCTAGACTGAAATACTGTGTTTAGGAATCAAAATGCTTTTGGACAGGAAAGCTGGGGGGGAACAGCATTTAGTCATGAAAAGATTTTTTTTTTTAAATTTTTTTTAACTGTATGATCTATCACAATTCTGTGTGCCTGAACTTGACCATATTAAGTCAGAAAGGATGCAATTCTGAGACAGTCTTTGTCAGCAGTGGGGTATGGCCAGCAGAACTAAGCTCTGCTCCTGGGAGAATCTGCTATTTAAAGAAGGAACTAACACAAATTTGTTAGAAGGAAGTAATGATCATCTTTGTGTGAGGGATAATCTTTCAAAAAAAAAATCCATGAAATTATAAAAGTCATCATTAACTCTCCAATGACAGTTGATAATAGCATTACTTTAATTGGATGGATTATTAAGATCTGGAAAAAGGAGATTTAATGTATATTATACAATTTCTAGTAGGTTAAAGGCTGCATGAAAACCTCTTAATTATTAGAAATAATCTAGGCAAGCAACACCTCCTCCTCCCGATTTCTGTGCACTGCTCAAGTGCCTACACAGTCCTATTCTTTTCTAGCCATTATGGACGTATTAGGTAAAGGTACACTACAGAAATAGGAAGCTATATTTAAGGAATCATGTATCATTTTCTAGCTCTCTGTAGGTTTTCAAAGACAGCATTGCTTATATTTAGTAGCAGTTTTACCAAGAGAAGATAAGTACTTCTTTGAAGAGAGGTCGCCTTTTCAAAATGTTTTTAAAAAATCATTTTCAGTCTTCAGATAATAAAAAAACCATGTGAAGAAGCCATAGCACTTAAGTGCCCTTGCAAAGGAGTGAATGATGACTGGAAGGGGCTGAAGGCTAAGGCCGGTCAGAGTCAATTTGTTAGTAAATTCATTTCTGTATTTAAAGTGGACATGACCTGATTGAAATGGTTGCACCAATTCCTTTGCTAGTTTGAATTTGCATCGTCGTACTGAACATTAAGAGGCTGTTGGTATTTGTGTACGTGCTGGCAGATTTTCTCTAGGGACACCTCTAGGGAGGCAGCCCAAGTGTTCCGTAAATGCCTGTGTATGTCTGATAGCGAGCAATGCAGGCGGAAGCAGGAGATAGTCTAATTAGTGGGCTCTGAGTTGAATCATATGTGACACTAGCATGAACTTAACAAGAGGTTCCATCTGGTTCCCGTAACTGTGAAACCCTGGCTGATGTTTGCACATGCCTTTGAGTGCAGCCCCAAGAAGGTGAAAAAAGGGCAACAGGGCTATTCAGGGATAGGAGGACTTGGATATGCAGTGGGCTGAGGGCCAGAATGTGAAGTGGAAGGAAAATCAAGTGAGAATGCTAAGGGCTCTGTGCAGCTGGTGGAGACAGGCACAAGCTCATTGCGGCTTGTTTTCTGAAGTTACGTACAAACAGCACAGTGATGTCTAACTTTGGGCAAATCTGCATTTAAGAAAGACATAAAAATCACTTTTCTAGCCCTTATTTGGGATTTTATTTCATATTGCTGAATTTATTTCTTTCCTAACCTCATCAATCCACCAAAGGGCATTTGTGCCTATTGCAACATTTTGCTTTTCACTTTGTAAAAAATGAGGAAGGAAAGGACTGGGCCACTTAGAACTCCTCAGTAGCATCAGTAGTGAATATGTGGCGTGCACTAGATACTTATTCAATACCTTGCACTAAATATGCTATCCTTGAAACATTAGAATTGAAGCCTACACATAAGATAATACCTAAGATTTCATTGGCTTATTATAATGAAATAAGATGCTGAAAGCCCTGATACGTACGTATTGGTCAGAAATTCACATTTTTGAGCAAATATAAACTGTAGATATCCCAGCAAGAAGCAAGTTGTTAACAATATTTTATGTGTACTCAGGATTCAGTGATGCAGACTTAATACAGCAGATTAGTGGAATTTCAGATTCTCGGTAATAGCCAAGACATCTGGATGGGGCTGGAACATATGCCACAAGGACACCCACGTCCTGTTGGGGAAGCCACTGGTATGCAGTGAGTACTGCAGTGCACTAAGCACAGCTGAGTCACAGCCACTACGTTTGTTATGAAGTTAAGTGAAAGATCCCAGCTTCCATTCTAGCTTTGTTGAGGAATATTTATAAAAGCAGCAGTTAAAATTTTTCTTAGGTGTGCTGGTTTTGTCAATGTTAGAGGTGGCTGAACAGGATGGGGTTTGTGTCCCGGGGGACTCCTTCCTGGCTGCCTAGAACCAAAGTAGGTGAACTCTAAGAAATGGCATTTTTCCTGCCTCGGTCGGATAGATGTTTTCTGTAGGAGAGTGGGTTGGAGAACTCTAAAAGATTCCTTCAAACTTATTTTGTCCCCCTCTGATTCTGAATTGATAATGTTATGTGTATTGATATCATCACTGTTGAAGTTGTGTTATGTGAGGCTGCTGAATGTGGTCTACTTGAACGTATACTGGCTGTAAATCTGGTCATGTAAATCACTGTTTGATGCCTGCTATTTGAGCTTTCTAATGGCGTGTTACAGTCAAGTAGAAAGATTATCTGTTAGAGGCCAAAAGAATTATGTAGGCCAAGACAAGGTCATGAAAGACCTAGTACAGAGAAGTGTATTCTAACACAGATGAGGATTTTATTAAAATGATTTATGATGTTTATCTTTTCATTACAGTTGAGTTAGGGTTGTTAGAAATATTTTGGCTATGTTAGAGGTTTTTGTTATTTTGACAGCTGGAACTGAACTGATTTTTTTTTTTTTTCCCCAACAACAGGAAGAGTAAAGCCTTTAAACAACTCTCCACCTGTTATTTTTATGGGAAGAGTCCAGGCTTTGACCCAAAGCACACGATATTATTTATAAAATAATGTTGTTATATTCCAGTCTTGAAATTAACTTGCAACATCATAACTTGGGGGATGTAGTTCCTTCCTGAGGCTGCCAGTGGGGTGATCTACCTTCTTGTTATTGCTGCAAGATAGGAACTTTATCAGCTTTACTTAGAATAGTTAACACCAAATGTGGAGGAAAGCACAAATCCCGAATTCAGGTCATGTGAGAATGTGATGATGCTGCTATTCAGGAATATTCTCTGGAGTAGGTTTTAGTTACAGGCTGATTTTTGTGTTGCAGTATTTAATCATTTATAATACATGATTTCTTACACCATTGTTTTTTAAGCTCTGAAAGATAATTGTATCCCAAAGAAGAAACTTAACTCTCTTTATCTAGCCCTCTTTACTCTTGAAGCAAAATTATAATGTGGATTTCTGATGGCTGGCTTCAGGCAATAGATTATTTTAAATCCTAAATAGAGAAAGAGATTTTAATTTCTTTGCAAGAGCAGTCAAAATAAATTAGTTGGGAAGGGGAAACCTCAATAAATGACTTTTTTTTCAAGGAAAATTACCTTTAGAATATCCAGGATAAGCAAAGAATTATTGACTGAGCAGGCTGTTATTGGTTTAAGGGTTTTTTGGTGGTGTTTTCTTTTTTTTTTTCATTCTAGCATTAGACATCTGTGAACATCTTTAGGAAAGACACCTATTTCTGTTAACACACAAACTTTAATGCGACAAAATCCCGAGCAACCCCGTTCGTGCTCCTTAGCTGGGGGAAGCTGTATAACCTGAGAGTAAACAGCCATCGTTGACAGGTCAACTTCTAGCACCTCTTACTGATCAGAAGGGCAAACCTCACAAGGTGTCGAACAGCTCCTACCAGAGACTTTATACCCTGCAACTCCTTATTGCTTCATAAAATCTCACTGTTTCAGAAAAGCGGCAGAGGATTCTTAAAATAACAGTGTGGACAATTGTCTGGGTACCATAGAAACTACCACTGCGAGGAAGAGCTTTCCCTTCTTTGGCTTTTTCATTCAAATACTGAGAATGCAGAGACTTTGTAAAGGGAAAAAAAAAAGTGTAGGTGTGTTATTTTCCTATCATGTAATTGTCCATTTGCTGCAGCTTTCTTTTTCTTCCTGTGTGGGATCAGCTCTGTGCAATTAACTCTAATGTCCAAAACTTTTTATGATGCTATCTGATGAAATTTCTTATCAGAACCTTTTACAGTGTGTTCCTTTATGTAGCTGGTCATCAGGCTGTGAGATTACTCCACCTTCATGGCTTTTCTAGTCACGTGAGGCAACACAAGCTGTCTTGTTGGCAGCCTGCGGTGGCCGTGACCTCCTCTGCTGAGTTGCGGTGGTTTTTGCACTAGTTAGCAGGTGTGAGAATGTCTCAGAGGATGTGATACCAACCCTTGGTTCTTGGCAGAGAGAACCAACACACATTCCGTATGCAACGGGATGGCTAGCAAAACCCCTCCATAGCCTGGCAGCTGTATCTCAGCAAAAATATCTGTTATCAGGGGTGCAGGGAAAAATGCCATCCAGACAGATGGGAGTGACTCTGGGCTGTGGAAACGCTGTTTGTGTGCAGTGTGTTTATTAAGGGCAGGGTTCCCAGGCCAGACAGCTGTCCGCAGTGTGCTCCCACACCTATGCTGAGAGGGACATGTTAAAGAGAATCCAGGACACATTTCAATGTGACAAATAGCTTTCCAAAAAGAAACTATGGGGTTTTGCTTCAGGTCAACAAACTCATGATCTGGAGGGGAAATCTGATAGATGAGCCTTTAATTTGCTGGTAGGAAGAATCCCGTATAAATGACAGGCTTGTCATAGTTTGCGATGCCTGTTGTCCGATTTCCCCAGGCTGTTTGAATTAGCCTGGTCAATGTTGGATGAGGGGTCACCAAGGAATGCTTTCGAGCTGCAGCTGGTGGCTTTTTAGCTAAATCCTTCAGCAGTGGAGTTAATATGCAGTTGCTATATCAGGATGGTGGGGGGAAGATGGACTGATCAACTTGTGAAACATCTCAGATCTTGTTCTTTCAACGGCTTGTTGTAATTTTCACAACATGCAGAATTTTTTTTTAACCCAATATCCTGAGATAATTTTGAAAGGAAAGTTCTGCCTTTCTAGATTTCCTCCCACATTTCATTTAAATAAGTTATTCGTCACCTTTTGTTCCAGGCTGCCGTGCTCTGTTAAATGCTACTTCAGAAATGACTGCGTTTTAGTGATGGGTGAAATAATCTCTGTGCAAAGTCTGGAAATTATTTTCAGTCAGGGAGGTATTTTAAGCTTCTTTGAAGTGAGAAGTGCAGGATTGGGGGATAGGCAGTGCGTGGGACTATGAAGTAGGTATTATGTGTTCTTTATTGGCTTCTGATACTTGCTGCTTTATGGGGTTTTGAGCATGTCAATTTCTTACTATTGCCTTTTTTTTCCAGAAAAGAGGTCACATTATTTTGCCACAACACCTGGAAGAGGTTGAATGGAACAAATATGGTCATGGAGTCACAAACCTATTTTTTATTAGCTCAGTGGGACAGGCATGGGTGGTTCCCTGTGTGATCTTCCTTTGAGCGCACATCATCTCAGATAAATCTAGCAGGTTAAACTGGAGTAATGGCCACGATATAGTAACATCACTCTCAGATGCCAAGATGTCTTGCTGTTGTGCTGAATACTGCTTTTTTTGCTTTGGGTCTTCATCAGACAGGCATGTATATCTGAAAAGCCTGTGGCTGTTCATGATGGTCAGACAGATACCTGTCTTTGAGAAGGACCTACTGATGCAAACATCTAATTCACCAGATTGAGTGATGTGCTTCCATTTCAATATTAATCAGCTGGACTCTGTGCCTTACTTTAATGATTACTTTTTGTTTGCTCACCTCTCTATCTCTCCTGTGGCCATGAAGGGATGTAGGTGCCTGTGCCCACAAGAGTGTTTGCTGCTCCATGGGTCAGAGTGGATGTTCTGACACCTGTGTGTCTGTTCTGGCTGGGAGGGAGGGCTGCCGTCTGTTTTTCTCTGCCATTTAGAAGACCATGTAGGTTTAGGACTTACATTAAGAGTGACAGAAACACTGGTTTCCTAGCACTGCTCATTTCTGCTATGTCTGTTTTATGAAAATGCTGTCTTGAGGACTGCTCACAGGGGAAAGAGGGAAGGGAGGGCCACAGTCTGTGAAATCACAGGGGTCTCACTGGGTCTCACACAGTAATGGCACAAATCTGTATGTTGCTGTGCTCAGTAAGTGCTAGGTGAGCTACTGTGGCTGTATCAGAGTGCTCATGGGTTTCAGAGATGGCAATCACAACCCAGGGATTTATGCATCTATGCTCATGAAAAGTAATTTTGCACTGTGTTTCATTTGCAGCTCTTGTATTCTTAAATCTAACATTGGGTGAAACACAGTGGCTTTGGAACAATACAATTCACACACCCCTGCAAAGTCTACACTGTATTTGCTCTGATTATGGTGTCCGTCTCCTTATCTCGTCCAGACATATGCTAAAAGAAACACACAAGATTGGTCCCCTTGATAAAGCTGGTGTTCACAAATTCTTAATAAAATTAAAGTGTAATCTTGGTATCTCCTTAATGCCCCTGTAACCTGTAGCCTTTAATCACCTCTATTGTTTACTGCCAGTTCAGCATCAGGTGTAAGTGAGCCTAATGCTCTAATGTTTGTTATTGGCCTACTTTCAACATCCCTTATAGATGTATGTTGTATACAATTTAAATAAGAAATGCTGCATGTAGTCATCACCACTGTTATCTACAGGAAGGGAATGCCATTTTCTTTATTTAACCTGCCAGCCTGTGTCCCCTGGGTACATTTCTCAGCCTTAAAACCAATAGTGTTCCTGTTTGTATTGCTCATTAGCTTTGCCAGTATATCATACTGCTGTGTTCTCCACTCCTCGAAGCAGTCTTACTGCTAGTTTCAGTCTTAGCCAGAACAAATACCAGAAAAGTTTGGTGATTTGAGTCATGTGTTGGTGGCACTTTTACAGGGAAAGGGAGCAGGAGAAAAGCCAGACCTTTCTTCTTCGTGATCCTTTGAGTATTGTTACATACTTGTCTTGAAACAGAGGCTGCTTCTAACACAGCACAACCGCTTCTGTTTGATGCTGATGCAAACATCTTGCATCTTCTCTTAGTCTCCACTCCACTCATCTCTGTGTCTCTTGTTTAGGGACCTTGATCCTGTGTTTCAAGGCTTGACAACTTGTAACCACAGAGCTTGTTATAATAGTCTTTAGAAAGAGCCGCCTCAATTCATGTGTAACAAAGTGCGTGCCTAAACTGCACTGTATTTTTTTTTTTTAATACCTGACTGGTGTCTGGTATTAAACTTCTTTATACTTTAGTTACACATTAAAAAGTGATGCATTTATTATCATAACTGAATTCAGCATCCTAGCACTACCCTTTGTAGAAGGAAAGATAACGGAGGAAAGCATATATTTCTGTTGACTTGCTGCAATGTGTGATCTGCCAGTGAAAGGAATTTAGATGCTTTTGTTTAGAAGAGAAAATGTTTAGAGGAAAGGAAAGAGAGGATTGCAGAAAATACAGAGACTTGCTACTCATTTCAGATCTTTGTCCAGCCTGGTATGAAGCTTAGAGAGAAAGAAATTGCTTTCCATGTATTAAGTTTAGTTTCTAGTGGTGAAAATATACTAACAGTTAAAACTATTCCAACTTTTTTGATCTTTATCTAAGGCTCTTGGCAATATCCTTTAGAAGCGCTGAGCACAGCATTTTTTCTGATTTGAAGTCAACAATTCAGTATCAGTAGCTGACATGTTGATTAATATCCACTTGTAAAACTTCCAAATACAGTTTTGGGTACAGTGTGTAATTTGCCTGAAAGGGTCTCTGGGGAGTTCTGAATCAACATGCAAAGCTGAAGGGACAGCACGGTGCCCTTTGCTCAATTTACCAGATTTTCTGGATGCTTTCTAGCACTTCCTTGCTGCATTTTGAAAGCTTTTTAGCCTTTACGTATTTGCTTTGTCCAGCTCCCAGAGCTGCTAATCAGTGTTTAATTGGTCCTGAATACCAGTTGTGTGGAAGAGAGGGCTCTGTGTGACAGCTGAACGTGATCCTCTGTCAGAGGTACGCGGGTGTGCGATGGGCAGATGTACTGTTTGGTGCAGTTTGCACATCTCTGTGCAGTGGGACACGGAAAAGGGCAAAAAGGAAGGACACAGGGAAAACCAGAGTTGTTACTACCTTGGGGAAGCAGCTGGGTCCACTGAGGCTGAGGCGGAATTTAGGTGCCTTCTCTTGCTGGCAATAGTTTCCCTTTTGATCTTTTTGCCACTCTTGCTCGGACTTCACCCCTTCCTTTTGTTTCTCTGTGATAACTGCACAGAGAATGGCATTATCCTTCCTCATTTCTGATGGCTCTTTCCTGTTTGAACTTATGTAACAGGCTTAGGCAGTGTCTTCAGCTGCTGTTTTGTCACCGGGGAATAGCAAGCAGCATGCTGCTTCTGCAGCGTAACCTTCTATCTGGGCCCTTGGAGCAGATGGAAAACTGGACAGTCTTGACTTACTATTTCCCATGCAGTGGTTCATAGTTCACCCTATTCAGTCCATTTGTTGGCATTTGACAGACCCCAGCAGGAAAGCATGTCCCAATACCAGGCTCAGAAGGGGTGATAGATCGCAGGCCTCCAGCTTTAGCTAGAGAAGAGCTCTGGCTTTTGAAGTACAAATGGCAGCTTAGGAGCTTCACAACTTTGGTATCCGATGGAAACATTTCTGAGCAGCAGGTACTAGTGATGGACGCTTAAAAAATTGCCGGCATGGAGACTAGAAACATGTGAATTACCATGGAGATGAATGCAAACCTGGTAAGGGCATTTTAGCAGAACTGTCTCCCTGGCAAATTCATCAAAATGAAAAATTTTGTGGAAGCATATCTGTTGAGAGGAGGAAGATCTCAGAACAGATGCTAGCTTAGAGCCCAGGATATTCAAAGTGAGCTATGGGGGAATCAGATTCCAATCCCTGCCCTGAATATCATCTGCAGATCCTGCTCTTTTTCTCTCTGGCTTCCTTTACTTTTTAAGTAAAAAGTGTTGAAAGCTTTTGAAATCTTGACATTTTGGGCAGAGTTCATGTTTCCTTATCCAGCTCATCTGGATAAACCTAATTGTGTCAGTCTTTAGCCTTGCTGTTAAACCAAGGGCCTTATCCCCTCATGTAAATGAACAGTACTCAGGAGGGGGAAAGGAAGATTCTGCTAAATTACATGTATAGGAAATAGAATACAACCCTTTTTAATTTAACCTGGATCACATCTAATCATCCTTCTTTTGAAAAAGTTTAATAGTGATCTTTAGCATGGCAAATTCCATCCTATCCTGTGCAGTGTCCAGTCCCTCTGAGATCAGTGAATAGAGTGAGGAAGAAACCCAGGTGGATATCAGCTCCTTTAAGCTATTTTGTCTTTGTTTCCCCTTCTTGTTCTCACCTGAATGCATGTACTGTATGTGGCTGCATCTGACATCCCACAGTGGCAAGACTGAAGCTCAGATCACAGGTACTCTAATGCATTGACTCCCTTATAAAAAGGGACATAAGAGCCATCATTCCTGATTGAAGACATAGAACAGAACATGCTGTGCAGCGTGAACTTCTGGCAGAGTGACAAGTTATTTTCTTTACCAGCTCTTTTAGGGCTCTACATTGAATGTCAGCTAAGAAAAACTGGTAATTTAATTAGGCCTCCAGCTATTTGGACTGTAAGATAATTTTTCGTGATGTGTTTAAGGGGTTGGTAATACATGCTTATCCTTAATTCTTTGCCTAAAAAAATCTCAGTAGTCATTCAGCTATTTTGCCCTTTAGTGGGCATTTTCTTAGGTAAAAGAAGCAAGTGATGTTTTGCCATGTAGCACTAGCTTTGCTAGCACACCAGTAATGGTGTGCAAGATCTTTCCGTTGTGCTGTGAGTGTCTGAGAGAATCCAGTTCAGAGGGAGCTCTGCTGCCCAGAAAAATTAAAAAAAAACCCCAGCTCTTAAACTCATCTAATCTCTGCTCTGTTCAACTCTATCTGCAGACAAGACGTTGCAGCACAAAATGCCTCACCTTCTGATGGGGGTAAATGCAACTAAACCACTGTTTTCTCCCTTGGGGGTTAGTGGGTGGGTAACCATGTTGTTCTTTTGGTCATGTGTTAATCCAGGCATCTGCTGGCACTAGTCTTTTCCGGAGGGAAAACAACTGAATTCAGCTTCTTTGATTTGTGTTATTGCTACTGATAATAGTTTTGGTCAGACTTTTGTAGGGGTGGCTGAAAAATCAAATCCTGCCTACTTTGAGGTTTTTACCAGCATTGCAAAGCATGTGAAGTTATGTTAAGCACAAACATCAGAGTACCTGGGTTCTTTCTGGAAATGAATATAAAACATAGGAACGGAATTAGCTGTGGGTTTGTCTTTGCTGCACAGCTCTGATGAAAGAGAACAGGTGAGGTGTAAGGGGAAAGAGCTGTTTAGAGGAAAAGAGTCTCAAAGGCTGAGGAGGAAAAGCTAAACTCTGTGGTTTGGGATAATACTCCTTTCCAATCTTTTCGGCAATTAGTTGAATTGATTTTCCAAAGGCTGTCCAGCTTCAACCTAAGCTATTGAAATGTCAGAGGAAGGCAAGGGAATCTGCTTTCATCTGGGAGGAAAACTTTGAAAAGTAGCAGAATGCTCTTGCATTCACCCTTCCCCAGACAGCAGCAAACTGAGCAAAACTGACAGGAAAGAACATGATGAGGAGCTGCTGTAGAAATCTGAGGGTAAAAACATTTACGGCTTTGTAGAGCTGAAGAAGCCTCCAACCATAAAGGGCTCTGAGCATCCTGATGTCAAGTCCTTTTACAGCTCCTGGGAGTGAAGGGATGCAGGAGTCCTGTCCTCTTGCTGGGCTCCAGAAAGACCCAGGCTGTGAAGTAAAAAAAAAAAAAAATATTTGTGGCAGCTGGTAACTTACATTTGATCTGGGGTCTAATAGTAGTGAGAGAACAGTGCTGGATACTGGATACAGGCCCCTGTGGGATGACAAATGGCTTTTCTGTGTCCTTTCTGAAAGGTGATGTCTTCATGAAAGAAACAGGCGGGTGTACTGCCAAGGGAGCAAGTGAAGTGAAGCTGAAGGCAAAGGCAAAAGAAGCTAAACATAGCCATTATATTCTTTGGCCTCGGCTGCTTATTAAGTATATGCAGGGCAGAGAGAAGAGAGATTAACTGAAAATTGAATCTCCGAAGAAAAATTCTTCAATTTGTTCAGCTACATTACTGTGTTGTTGGCATGTTCTGTAGACTGATAAAGAGAGGAGATGGTTTTGTTCCAAACTGAGTTTGATAAAGCTTTTTTTAAACTTTTTTATTTTGAGGAAGAGAAAACTTAACAATGTGTAGGGCTTTGGACTAAATGCTGTTAATATTCACCTGGCCAGGACCAGGTAAATGAAAGTAAGCATCTCCCCTCCTGCACAAATGTCAAATATTTCATGTCAAAAAAGCAGAAATCTTCCCTTAGGAAGAAAATCTTTATTTTCATGCTTTCTAACTCAGCTTTTGACTGTCACTTTGTAAACTGCATCTTTTGGTAAAATAGGGAGAAATAATGAAAAAAAAATTGTAAATGTTTTGTCCTATCCTTCTTCACAAGTACACACACAACCAGAAACACACCTTTCTGAAGCCAAACAATTCAGTTTAGGCCCAAATAATATTTTTCCTTTTTTCAACTGAATGATATGAAAAATGTTGATTTTTTTTTTTTCCAGCCTTTTCCATGATTTGTTTTCTTTCCTTTGCTTTCTAATGCTATTCTCTTTTAAGATGAACTGCCATATGAAATAAATCACAGCTCAGCTCTCATTCCAAGTTTTAAGGTTAGCTGGGAGACATTGTCAAGTCTATGATCACTGAAGTTGAAGCTCTTTGGAAATAGGCATTGAAGTTCTCATTGGACTCTGTTATTTCAGATAAGCAATACTGTTTGAAAGAAATAATCCCAGGTAAGTGAAAGGCAAAATTCATAATGTAAAAGAAAAACCCCAAGCTATATGATGAAGCAAGATAGAGTCTCCAGATTTAATTTGAGGTTTGATTTTTGTTTCCTTCCTTTGTGGAAGAAAAGTTCAACTCTGTTGGTTGCACTGGGTTTCTTAGCAGCAAAAACCAAACCCTGGTTTCTTATGAGTTTGCTTTGGAGGTGGAGTTTGAGTTTGTGCAAGGATCCCTTAGTGTCTGGTAAAGGCTGGTGTTCCTGCTGAAACATGCAGGCTAACAGGGGCTCTTTACCTCGCCATGTGCTTCAATGATGCTTGTAGAAATTCAGCGCTTTAAGATATCTACCAAATTTGGTGATGTGTACAACTGGTTTCATATCAAGGGATGCACAAAGCTTTCTTAGGAAACCAGTGAACGTCTAATGATGTGGGAGGTGAAACCCTTGCAGTTTAGAGGAAACAGCTCTGAGGCTGCACTACGTGCAGGCAGGGATCTGAGTCAACATATCGCTTCTAATCACTCATTGGAAAACCCTCTTTCTCCCTCTCTGTAAGAAGCCCAGGAAGGCCAGTTTCCGAGCTTTAACACTTATTGTGAGATGCATTAAACAACGCAGTGTAAATCCCCTGAAAATTTACCATTTGTCTAAGTTTGTGCAGAAGATGGAATTTTACTGGCAGGATTGATGACAGTTTTTCTTCAAGGAGCATTTCAAAATGTGTCTCTCTCCTGTCAGCAGTTTTCCTATTTTCCCCTTGATGAGGCCCAGGTCTCAGTAACCTGTTCATGTGGTGATGTTGCTTTAGTTCTGTGCTTTTTTTTTTTTTTAAATTACCTGTCCTCTTTGAAAAAGCTGCAGAAATTCTGAACTAAAGGCTATGCTTTACTTCCCTAGCATCCCCATCTGAGGAAGATTTGTGTCTTTCTAGGAGGTGAGCATTGCAGAAGATGAGAGTTAAGCATTGTCAGGACTGTAGTGTCTTTCTCTGACTGGTCTTTGTTTATATAAACCTACAGCAGCGTCTCTGTGTTTTGTGTCCATGTGCGCGTTTGGGTGAGCAGTAAGGAACAAAAAAATCCAAAAGACCACTCACATTCCTTCCCTTGGAGAGGAGTGATGGAAGGGATGAGTGCTCATTGCCATGGTAATGAACGTGTTCCAGAGAATTTGCTTTATATCATATAGTTGGAGAGTACCTTTTATTTTAGATTTCCTGAAAGGATTTTATTAAGGACATTATTTTGATGCTTGCTTTTGTTGTTGTCTGTATTACCATATCAAAGAACACTCACCACACTGCACAAGCGAACAGCAGTACTGTACATGGCCATACAGAGTTTATATTAATTGGTTGCAATGGCTAGTGTTCTAACAATTTCGGGGCCATTTTCTCTCTGGATAACATATTTTTGAAGAAATGCTGAATAACTTACAAGATTCGCATCTAATTAATGTGACAAAACCACCCAGAATCTAAACCTGTGGTATTATCTACTCTTCTGTGTTGCATATTAGTCTGACAACCAGTTACAGAGATTCCTCTGCAAACCTCTTGCTGTTCAGTGTTAAAGAAAACTCTAAACAACATTCCTGAACTTCAAGTGTATTTTTCCACTAGAAAAGACTTTGGTTCATATCATGTAATGTGCAAGCTAACATTAACTGCAGATCATGTTTTTGAATTTTTTTTACTTTTGGAGTATTTCGTACAGCTCTTATGATATTGTTGGTTGCATTAGTATCAGCTTGGAAGTACCTCCGGCTGTACACATTATGTTCATATAAAGCAGTTTCAGGGGCCAGTGTTAGCTCTTGAAGTATAGGAAGGAATTCCTTTTTCTCTATTCCCAATCCTGCCTTTTTGGGTAAACGCTGCTTGGGACCAAGGTGTGAGGATGGCCTTTTGGCATCAGATTGAGATCAAAAGTCACTTATTTCTTCTGTCAAAGTTTCCTTGGGAGGAATCATTTAATTTCCTCACTGGGTTAGCCCCCCATTTGCAGATAACATTGTACAATTTATCTTTTATGTTTTTTTCAGATAAAAAATGTAGACTAGTGACTGTTTCATACATATTTTTTAAAGCTGAACCCCATGGAAATGCAGACTTTGCCTCTCTTTTGTCGCTATCACTGTCATCAAAGGCCCTCTTCTTTCCCATGTGTACATCAAATATTACTGCAGACATGCCTGAAATATGGGTACGTTGGCTGCGTTGGATCAAATGTTGATGCAAGTCATCTTGGTGACACTGGAAGTGCTCTTCCCTTGCCCAATTCTTGTTGCATGTCCAGAGATGCTAGTTTTTTGTCCTTATTGCTGTCTCATAAGCATTAATGCTTATATACTGGTTCAAAGGCACTGATCTGACTTAAAAGTGACTAGGAAATAACCAAGAAATAAATAATTGTTTGAAAACAGTTTAAAAAAGTGCAGGAAATTTTGATTTTTTTTTTTTAAAAAAACTTTATAGTGAAAACAAATCTCAAAATAATGTAATTTGCTGCACTTTGGTGCATCTTAGAGGTCAAGTACACTTCTATAAAATGGAAACATGCAGCATGAAGGTGCTGCCTTGGAGAAAATGGGAAACACTGCAGGATATCTAGCAAATGGTGTGATGCAGAGACTAACCTTTGGCTTCAATTCTGCCAGCTTGGGTGAGCAACTTTGTTTTCTCTGTACTTTGATATCCTCTCGTAGCTCCTTAGGAAATGGTTTATTTTTCCTTCTGTTTGTTCGATGCATATCAGCCTAATGTCTAATTTCATTTGGAGTGTCCAGATGCTAATTAAAATGACACATGGCACTGTTATTGGTGTTGTTCACAGAGTACTGGAGAGAATTCAAAAATAATATTGGTGCTATATAAATAATTGATGTAATCTTCAGACCAGTTGTCCTTTCATGAGGTAGTAGTTCAGGGAGCAATGTCACTTCGTATCTTTGTGAACACAGGTTTTTACAACACATAGCAAGAAAAAAAATTCACGCTGCATCTTTGAATGCGGAGTTCTGAAGTGCCACTTAAGTCACTGCTGGCACAAAGATACTTCATAGTAGGTGACAAAGAATTACTCTAGTATTGTTCAGTTTACAGAGACAGTACAGTAATGTCTCTGAGATGCTGCCTAAGAGGAATGAGAGCGAAAATCTCTGCAACACTGCTGTGATCTCCATGCACGTAATCTGTCTCGAATTCCATTGAGGAGGCAGAATGATCAATGGGACACTACAAGATATATTGCCTTTCCACAGCTGTACTCTCAAGGATGCCTCAGCTAACCTCTTCTTTAGATGCTGCATTTAGAGGCCTGAAAACATATTCAGAATTAATGATTTTTCATTTGCAGCTGAAAAATGTAGGAGTGATAGTGGTAGTAGTTATGGGTCTAATTGTACTCTGCTAAATTTGACAATCCTCCATTGACCTTGACTCCAGAGAGCTCTTGAAATTCTTAGTTTTGAACTGTGCTGCATCCATGACACAAAACAGCCAAAGTCAGATGATGCAAATGAAGTGTTCTGTGAAAAAGTGAGTGGTGAATTTTCTGAGATAAACAAGTAACAGAAAACAAGCTGCAGGAATTCAAGCAAAGAGCAGCTTTAATATTGAAATTACCCAAATTTTGCCAATTTCAAGTACAGCTGTGCTATTTAAGTTCAATTAGATTAAAAGAAAAGAATTTCCTTTAACACATAGTTCTGCAAACATTAGAATGCTGTAATAAATAAATAAATAAACAAGCCCAGCCAGGGAGCACAGATGCCACTTAATGTGGTAGTGTATTAAAGTCTACAGTTACTTCTTTTAGACTCTTCCCTGGGGTGCCATGTGTCAGCCTCCCAGAGAAGAAACGGCAAAGTCTGGTTCACTGACGTATTAGACGACATCTGTGCTCGCTGGCTTGGATTAGAGATGCTGAATCAAAAAGGGTTTGATCTGCCTTACCAGCACTAAGCTGACACGAGGTTATACAGCTTGTTGGCTTTTTTATCTGTTTCTGTTGGGTGTTATGAGTCAGCACTGGTTGGCTTTTTCGTTTGGGGATTGCCGTTTTCCTGGGCAGGGTATGCCATGCGAGATGGGTTTGGCCATATCTATAACGCAGAGGAAGAGCTCTGCATTTCACATGTTCAGCTGAAGTAGAGTACAGGGATAACACATAGTTGGGAAAAGGTGGCAGCTTGTCAGAGCACCAGATGCTTCATGAGGTTACGTTGTTGTAAGAGTAAGGAAGCTAATTCTTAAGAGATTCTGCTAATTTCAGTCCCTCCGGGTCGTTTTCTTTTCCAGCAGAGGCTATATGTTAAGCAGGAACCACAGCCCTGCTGCCAGTCGATCATCACACACTGTAGCTCTGGCGTAGGAGTTGCCCGTGAGCTGCTAATGGGCACGAGCAGTTCCACAGGCACAGGCTGGTGTCCTCTGATGCAGGGAAAAGGGGTTTATTATAGTAAGTAGTATTGCAAAAATACTGGGGACGTGTGCTTGCTTTGGGTTAGTGCCACACCACTGCTTCATATTCCATTCTTGTACATAACTAAACCCTGCTTTATGTGTATGTTTATTTCAAGAATTCTGTGAAACCTGTACTGAGCTTCCTAAATATGTGGATGTGTATTCTTGGATCTCTGATGGCTTTGGCCTCTGCTTGAACTTTCAGACAGGAAGTACTTGGGGAAAATCTTAAATTATTTCAGTTCTTCCATTGCCATTTATTTTAGTGTAAATAACTGCAGGATTTCTCAGGCTAGGAAAGATATTAAAGAGGAGGAGTGTTATTTTTGCTATTTCTAAAAATTAGCTTCAAACTGACATTGCCATCTTCTCCTAAATTACTTAAAATCTCTCCAGAAACAGTAAATACAATTTCTAGCTATCATAAATAATGAAAGGATATCCATTTTAATACTCTTTATTTGTCTTTATGTCCTTAAATTTTTTAATTTCTTTCCTGAGTACCTCAATATAATACTTTCTCTAATCAAGACATTGGGACCTAACAGGTACTAGCCTTACTCTGGAGGATACAATACACACGGATGTGAGACTAAATGAAGGCAAAATGCAAATGTAAACCAAAGGGGCTTTTCTGGCTTTTTGTCCTGTTTTTTTTTTTTTAAGTTTTCATAATTAACGGTGCATGATAAACCTTTGGCATATAGTTATAATACGAAGCAGAAGGCTGCTATTACCATATGAACATGGTGACAAATCACAGGGAGAGTCACTGTTCTTCCATCACCAGAGGACTTTAACGAGGAAAATAGCATCATCTCAAGGTTTCAGTGTGATGTGCTTTGCTTTGCTCTACATCTTCTAACCAGAAACTTCCCAGCCTTTGTGATAGGTAGTCCTCTGTGAAAAGTTTTAAGAGCCATTCATAACAAAAAACTGTTTCCTTTTGCCTAATTTTGCTTTTGGGAAATTTGACAGTAATCGTAGCCCATTCACATGTACTTCTGGAATCCCTTAACTGGATTAGTGTCTTAAACACCTTAGATTAAGGAAATACCTTAATTTAACCTGCACACACCTCAACACACAGAAATAGCCAACCTGGAGACCCTTATCGGATAAACCAGTCCCAATCCCGATGGTCATTCCGGTTTAATGGCTCACTCTCTGTGCCTGCTTTACAGTCCAGAAAAGTGCTTATGTACTAGTTTGAAGATTATCCCAAAGCTGGTCTTTCTGCTTTTGAAATATGCTTCAAAGTTTTAGATTTATGGGTAAATGCTACCTAATGATTCTGTGAACTGGACGCAAGAGAAACAAGCGGCCAGAGACACACATTTTTGGCCAAGAGTGTTCTACTGACGCAGTAGCTATCAAAATACAATCTGGTGCCCGTCTTGACAAATACACACCATTTGTGTGACACAGGCAAATGTCAGCTTGGAGTTCACAGCCAAAACACATTTAGCTCACAAGAGCAGGAAGCCTACTTTGTTCTTCAGCTAGAAACACACTTTAAAAACCGGGCTGAATGTAGAATGAATTACAGGGACAGGCAAACACACATATGTTAGTGCTCAAGCAATCACTGGAACAGTACAGTACTGTGTGTGCTGTGCTTCGCGGAGCCCCTCCAAGGGACTGCGTGCACATCAGGGAAAGGAAGTGGAGAATTGGCTCCGGGTGGTTTTGAAACAGGACACGATATTGTAGGCTTAATGTTCAACGCTGATGAAAATGAGATCTGATTATGTGAGAAGAGAATTTTGCTGTAGCCAGAGTGGTGGTAGGGACTGGTGCTATGTATTTACTGCCAGAAGACAAGCCGGAAAAAGCAGAAGGAGCTTCATGCTGATTTACATAAGAACATACACCAAGGAACTTAAGGGACTTTCAGGTCATTCATGTGAGTCCTCATTGCATTCTTCCAGGCTTGTGGGTTTTGTTTTCTCCTTTAGAAGATTAGGAGGCATAAGGAAAAGCAGAAGCCTCCAAATTAGAAATTT
Source organism: Bucorvus abyssinicus (assembly GCA_009769605.1). Taxonomy (NCBI): domain Eukaryota; kingdom Metazoa; phylum Chordata; class Aves; order Bucerotiformes; family Bucorvidae; genus Bucorvus; species Bucorvus abyssinicus. The sequence continues at coordinate 5,846,859 of CM020044.1, read as the reverse complement.
TGGGATACCACCACCTGTCCTTGGAACACTGATCTGCCCTTGATGACTTCACTGGAAGCTGAGTGTGTGGGGAAAAAAAACCCAACCCAAACATTTCTAAGCATTACAAATTCTATGCTAGTATAGGCAGGTGTAGCTATTGCTATATTTTTAAAAGGAAAATAAAATTACACCACTGTCTCCTATTAAAAAACTATTGTTTTAGAAGAATGAGAGCTTTCTTTTTTTTTTTTGACAAACAGATCAGGTGCAAACAGCAGCAAATGGGTATTTAACTCCGTGACAGCATCAACAGATCAAGCATGATACATTTCAGTGCAGTTTTCCCCTGCACGTAACTGTGTCTGGTTTTCTGCCTACAGAAGATGAAAAGCAGAAAACCAAAAAAGGTATGAGGCTCCCCTACAGGAAATGTTCCAGAGGAGGGGCAGTAATGCACCATTCTGCTCTCCCCCAGTTACTGTGTGCTTCCCGTCTTCATAATTACCTGTGTGGAGGGCTCTGGTTTGTCTTGGCTGATGCCAGAGCTCTAGGACCACCTGTAAGTGGAAATCCTTACAAAGAGAGCAAAAGCAGCAGCTCCTCTGGCTAGGAGCAGTCAGTAAGGCATGTGTTGGCTATGTATCAGGTACTTCTTGACACATTTTTAAGGTTCCTAAATTAAAACCAATCAATCTCAATAAATAAATCTATAACTAATATTGCTTTAAACTACCTAAATGGGATATTTTATTTAGGGCTTTGTATTTTTTCAAACTTTTCCATACTTGGCATCATGGACAGAAACGTTTGTTTCTCTTAGCATCAGAGCCTGCCACTAAAAGCCCTGCATTTCCCTTCACAGCCAAGGCTTGTCTTGTTTCCTCCTTGTTCAAAACACCTAGAGCATATCTCTTACCACAGAGGACTTGCTTATTTGACTGTAGATTTGTCCTGGTTTCGGCTGGAATAAAGTTAGTTTTCTCCCCAGCAGCCAGTACAGCACTGTGTTTTGGCTTTGGATGAGGATGATGTTGATAACACACCAATGGTCTAGCTGGTGCTGAGCAGAGCTTACACTCAGCCAAGGCCTCTTTGGGTCCTCAGACTGCCCTGCCAGCAGAGGCTGGCAGGGGACACAGCCAGGACAGCTGACCCCAATGAGCCAAAGGGGTATCCCAGACCATGTGATGTCATGCCCAGTATAGAAACTGGGGGGGAGCTGGCCGGGGGGCACCATGGCTTGGGGACTGGCTGGGCGTCAATCAGCAATTGCATTGTGCATCACTTGTGTTTTCTTGTGTTTTATATCTCTCTCTTTTTCCTACACAAATAAATAAAAGTATATGTCATATATTTTGCATTTGTTAGAGCATTTCTGTCCCAGCATTTAGTTGCTGTTCTTGAAATTCCAAAGCTTGGAGTTTTAAGACTTGAATCTTTAACTCGAGAGATGAGCCAATCATGCTGAAGTCATCAAGGTTACTAATAGACTGTACTCAGCGTGAACAGTAACACCAGAGTGTCACCCAGTCAGGAAATTCGACTCGTACAAATAATAGACCCAAATTCTCACTTGCTGACATCAATATAAATCAGGAGTGACTTCAATTAAGTAAGAGAATTATATCTACAAAAATTGCCAAGAGAGGAGGAAGACATCTGCTTTATTTACTTTTGGAACAATTATATGTTTGAAATGGATGGTTTTGGCTATATATGCTCTAATAGGATTTCAAAATGTCAGAATGAGTTAAAATTACTGCTTTTACTATGCATAGGATGTTTTTAATGGTGCTTTTATTTTCTTAGTGCCGTATGTTCCTCCTTATAGAAAACCAAAACAGAACGTTATGATTATCAAACCCGTTAGGACAAAATGTGGCTGTTCCTTATATTTGTATATAAACATACATTGTTCAAGCCAGATAAGAATAACAAACATTGGTAACAGGCCTAATGTGAAACTGGTTGTTAATATTCCACAAACACTGGTGCGTCTCACTCGAAAGACAGATATTGTGAAACCTCAAGGGAACAAAAACATATCACTGAAAAATTCAAACTGAACTTTACCAGAGCTTTTGCTCTTGTTGGTAAAGGTTTTGTTTCTCCTCACCCCGTGGTCTTCTGCTTCGCCTCCAGTAGGCATCCTACACGCTGCAGGAGGTGAAGGGAGAAAAACGTTTGTCAGAACCAGCTTGTCTTTTCTCAAATAGTGTTGCTGACACCCTGGGCTGCATTTTGGGTACATGGTGGAAGGATGTAATTCCCAGAGGATTTAAGTCCATATTCGAGATGAGGAAATTGAATTCCTCAGATCAAAGAGCAACAGGTCTTTCTGAAGAAGGGGTTGGAAAGGAGGGGAAATTTGGGCTTAATTATACTGTAGTTCTATTAGAAACGTTAACCTGTGCTACCTCAGCAGTGTGAGTAAATTGCTGCTCAAGCTGGGGCCAATATGTTGGTGTGAATTCTCCCTGCTCATGCTTTAAATTTTCTATATCTTGTACCTGTAAACTAGGATACTCTGAAGGGGCTGAAGGTTTCAGCAGAGTGGCCATTCGAGAACCTGTGGGACCCCTGGCACCCCAAACCCAGGGAGAACTGGTGCTGCCATGGCCCCACTGTCCCTCAGTGGGGCATACCTAGGGTGCAAGACCAGCCATGTGAGGCACCTGGAAGATGATCTCCAGAAAAGTGTTCAGTAGACAGTAAGGAAAAAGTAGGGGGCTGTACTCACTGACAGTCTCTACTCAATGTCAGGCAGATCCCAGTGAAGGTAGCAAAAGTTATAAAGTGCCCTTTATGGATGCTATCAAATCAGTCATTGCTGCCTTTTGCAGATCATAGCTACTGAATTGATTTTACTCAGATCCAGTCAGCTTTTTTTATGAAGGCATGTTCAGAAAAAAGTAGGGCACTAACTTTGGCTGTGCTAAACCAAGTGATGCTTTGGATACCGGGATACTAGTAAGAAATATCAATCTCCGTAGGAATGAGGAATATATTACCTCTCTGAAATTGTGATAAATTTTTGACAGGATTCATGTAAGATCTGTTTCTTGACTCTGACCTTGTTTTTAGTGACCCTGGTCTATTGTGTACCATCGCGTGTCCTGTTTCCAGAGCTGGATGTGCCCTCACAGGCATGGGGAAGTGGGGAGGTTGCTGTGGAGGCGCTAATTTTTGGTCACATTTTTACAAACAATATGCCTCTCTCAGTATCCCTATGTCCTAAGTTTTTTAGGACTATAGCAAGTGTCTAAAAGAGATATAGTCTAGGGTTGGTATAGGATGCACTTTCCCCCCTACTCCCCAATTAATAATAATGATGACCTTTCAGCACAAAGCATTTCAGAATTTTTGGTTTCTTTCCTTTAGATTTTCCAAGTCTGTAGTTCATCTTTGAAGCCATTTTTTCAGCCACAAACTATGTAAATTTACGTGATTAGAGGTATCTGTGCTGGGAAGTAAAGAGAAAGACTGAATATAAAGATCTGAAGATCTATTTCCTCAGGGATTCTAGCACTGATCCCTTAAAACTGAGGTGTACCACCTGGATGAGGATGTAATGGATCTAAGGTGCTTAATGATAATTGCATATAAAACCCTGCATGGCCAGATGGTGATCACAGCAAATTCATGAACAAAGACAGTTTTGCTTCATCTCTAGTTGTAAAAAAAGCTCCAAACAAAAACAATTAACGCAGTCTGAAGGTGGGCTGGCTCTCTGCCCATCACTTTGCCCAGTCATTCTACTTTTGTTTGTCACACTTCACCAAAGCTTGGCTCTTGTCTTGCTCAGTAGTAATTGAGCTGGCTGAGCTGGCTTCTGCTGGTCCATGCCAGTAGTTATTTGAATGCAGTGTTTTGAGCAGGGGGAAGGGAAGCCCAACAATCCCAATAGATAGAGACTTGAAATCTGTCTTTCAGCTCTTTGGGGTCTTGAATTAGTCTTCTTTATGTACAAGTTGTGATCTATTTTGTTTTGTTAGGTCAACAGAATTTTCCTTCTTCTGTTTGCTGTGTGGTGGGTTCCTCTAACAACTGGTTCAAGCAAACTTAGGAAAATAAATTACTTCCTGGAAGGCAGGAAATAAAGACTGCAAACTGTAGAGTACAGACTCATTTCAAAAGATGTGAATACTAGAGGGAAAAAAAAGTGGTATTTACACTAATCTGTATTTTTCATTATTAAGCACCTCCCTGGCTTTGTCAGTGCTGCAACAGAACGTAAAAAAAAAACTCAACAAAAAGAGTGATCTCTGTACTTAACGTCTAGTGAACCCAAAGGTGATTGTTTAGTGGGGAAAGTATAAGCTCTTTTTGTTTCCAGCAGTTTAAAATCTAGAGCTGTACAGGTGACATAGTAAGTTTTCCTTATTTCACTTGTCTGGTTTCATGCAATATTGCTTTTGAAATGAATGTTGACCTTTAATGGCTCTGGAAACAGCTATCAGTATGCAGATGATTAAACAAAGCAGTAGAAAGCGCATACGGTAAAAAGGTATAGTGAGATGTAACTGATAGACTAACTACCACATCCCAGTAAATAAAACTCAGAGCATTATTTTCTGCTGTGGGCGAGTTCCTCACCACACCGACATGGATACTGGATGCAGCAGGAGTAGGTTAGCCAATATATTACGCATCATTCTCACGTGCACTTAGGAAGACTTATCTCAGGAAAGTGAAATTTTGAAATATTTTATTTTTACTTTTCTTCCGAGACTTAAGTTAGGCAGGGTTATACCAACAGTTACGCCAGGTATACGGATCCTGGTGCACAGGACCTGGCTTATGAGGGCACAGCAAATAAAACTGAGTGACTGGGCCTTAAAATGGCAGATGAAATTCATTGTGAGCAAATGTGAAAATGGGAAGTGTCTTCACATGGGAAAGAAACAGTACCTTTGCTTTATCTCTGTGTTTGTGTTAACTAAAACCTCCTGCTCCTCAGTGTCCTCCCTGGATCCGTACAGAGGGCTCGGAAGGGGAAGGCAAGCAGGAGGGTAGTTTCTCCTGAAGGCACGCCAGGAACCTTCCATTCAAATTGGGCTCCTTGTCTGGGAAGGGACTGCCTAGAGCAGAACTTGGCAAAAGCCTGATTTTAGGACGGAATTGGATTTGGAGCTTCAGAAGCATATGTAGATAGCTGTTCTACTCTCTGCTGCCATCTCCTTCCTTATTGCTTGTGAAGGGGGATGATCTAGCGTTGATGTAAGTCATTGGCTGGCCTCCTCTTGCTTTCAGGATATATTTGCTGAGGTCTGTACAGTCTGATCCAAAATCGACTGACCGTGGTGGGAATATTTACCATCAATGGAAAGGGATTTGCATACTCACAGAAAACTGGAAGTACAGGCTTCTAGGCTGATTTTGAAAAACAGTTCCTTTTTTCTGATAACACATTAAAGCACTTTCAGAATAAGTTAATTCTCAGATAAGGAAATCTGTATCCCTGGACGGTATTGTTTGGTGGCTCTGCTTGTGATTTGAACCGTACCTGAAATCTGTACTTGCTTTTTGCTTCATATCTGGTCCCAACCCATTATAAAGCAGCACATTCTCACTGCTTCTTCTCAAGATCTTGCTGACAGTTACAAGAATAGTTTAGAGCTGCTCTGAGCAAGGGATGCTTTTCTGAAGGAGTCTCTTTCTGTGGGAAGTTTCAGCAGGAACTGAAGGCAGAATGTCCTTGTGTAGTTGCCCAGGATAAAGGGAGGGGTGTTGCTTTGCCAAACGGGTACAGTAATTCATGCAAAAAACCTCCATCTCACAGATATTTTTGAAAACGTATGAAAAATATATGTGCAATATGTCACCTTTCCAGGCATGGTGCCAGTGTACCGAGTTCTTCTGGGCTTTTGTCTTCTGCAGAACATTATAAATTAGAACAGCGAAGGCAAGAAAAAACGAAAGAGAAAGGGGAAGAATGCTATTTTTTTTTGGCATCTTAATCATGCCCCTATTCATAAAACTAAGAGTCGGGCTTCTATTTTCTCAAGGCTGGCCTGTGCTCTTCCTTGGTGTGGGGTACATAATCAGGCACTTTGCTAAGGATTCAACTATGTGCAGCTGAACTGAGTTTTCCTTCACGTTGATTTTAATCTAGTTGCAGTCATGGTACATGTTAATCTCAATGTGGTTACTGTGCCAGGCCTTGGCATGCTCTGCATGTGGGGGAATTCAGCTGGAGATGGTTCTCATGAAGTTGATTTTCACAGTTGGGGCTTTTTTTCTATAAGAGCATGGAACAGGTGGTGTGGAATGCGGAAACTTGCTCAGAAGTTTTTGGAGTGAAGTTAATACCTGCAGAAAGCATCCTGCTGACAGAGGCAGCCCAGCCCTTTTCCAGTAGAGAAGACTCTAAAATTTTTATAAACTATGTTGAATGTCTTTGACTTTCACAGAAGGTGTTTGATATTTAACTGGAAGCCCCTGGGTTTACAGAAAAGCCACAGTTCCTTCTCCTGTGTATTCCAGTTAACTGGGTTATAAGTTATTACATGTTGCTGCTTCTCTTCCACATTCTTGTATTCCCCAAGAAAATTATGGTATGTAGCCTAATTAATGTATGAATATGGAACACTCTGAAGAGATAAAACTTAATTTAGCCAAAGTAGCAGCAGTAACACTGCATGCTGTATAAAGGACACGGTGCAGAACCAGAGCAGCAAGAGGGGTAGCTGTTGGGCTCTCATCCCACCCATATGCATCGTGCCCAATGGACGTGACCCCACCATTGTGACACCTGCGATATCCTCCGGTGGCAGTGGGGACAGTTGAACTGAAGGTAATAGATGAGGAAATGTAATTGCTGATAGTATGATCTGATTGTTTATTAATTTCTCACTTATAAAAAAATCACAGTGTTGTAAATTGAGAGCCAATGGATTTGTCATCATGCCCTCCAAAGTTAGAAATTGCTAGATTTGTGGTTGCCCACTGAACCTGAATTCTTCCCCCAGCATTTCTGATCCAGCCTCTAACTCCACAACGATATCCCGTGTTTATGGTGCTACTTGCAGTAGAGAAGTTGCACATAGAAAAAGATAAGAGGGAAGATTTCTTGGGCCTCTCTAATTCTGGCATGTGCTAACTTTCAATTGGGTGACTTTGCTGCGTCCTTTAATGTAGCTATTTTTGTGTGTGTGTGTATAAATTAAAAATAGCTCTATAGAAATAACTTTAAAACCCTGGAGTATTTAATAGCAAGCAATTCCTTTCTATAAAAAATTTATAACAACTTATAAAATGTAATCAACAGAGAATTGTGCCCCCGCTTTTGAATTCTTTAGGTGGTTTTAAAAATAATATTTTAAGGGTGTTGGAAATGGCAGCATGAAGTGTTTCTTTCCTGTTTAATAGCTACTAAAATAAATTATTCCAACTATTAAAAATGTGAAAAGCCTACCACTGTTACTTATGCTTGAGCTATGTGAAAGAACCTTCATTTGATGGGATAATTGCTTTGGCATATATAAACACAATTTATTTCACCGAGATTTAAAGATTAAACTGCAAAATTCTTCAAAATGAGGTCCTAATGATGTACTGGTTTACTATTCCTACAGTCAGAGGTGATCATCTCAAGTCAGTTTATGAGAAATGTTAAATATTAGGAGAGTTTATCTCATCTTTATTTGGTGGGGTTTTTTTTTATTTTCAGTAAGCAGTAAATGCTATAGTAGAGACCCAATAAAAAGAAGCTGTGAAGAAATATTTTTTAACAATAGCTTTTAAAAAAAAAAATATATATATAAATTGTAAAAAGATGATAGGGTGTGGAATAAGTTTTAAAATGCTATTTTGATAGTAGACAAAATACCAAATCTGTTGCAAACAGCTAAAACTTGATTTAAAGAACTCTACATAATCACTGGAGATAAAATGTCAACTGTTTTTAACAGTTTTGGGGAAATAAGGATCTTTTTTCCTGACCAATATTTTTCTAGGAAAATTGTGGATGAGGTTTTTTTTTGAGATATCAAAAGGTAAAAGGTACTATCCAGTTTTAATTTCTTTATAAGAAAGCCTAAAAGTGGTGACCAGAATGAAAATAAGTGTTAAAAATATTTGAACAATTTTTAAAATGGTTTTGTGCCAAAGCAATGTTTTGATCCAAGGCAAAATAAATAAATGATCTTTTTGCTAAAATCTTATTATTAGGCTCACATGTCACAAGAGAATCATCTGTGTCAGACAGAGCGGTTGGGTAGAACAAATCCTGGCATTACACTCCCAAGTCTTTGTGGAGAGCCACAGGGTAAATCTGCAGCAATATAACAGATTCCCACAGCTGTGATGTCTGATTATATGGTGTACTGCAAAAATTATATTAACACTGCTTAAACAAGATAACAGCATCAAGTTGTAATATAAAATCAAACGTAGATAACCAATACAAATACTCTTCCATAATAAAATATTTTATTTCCTTTTATGTGCACAACTTTCTTGGTTTCATAACATGCATATTTGTAAATAATGAATTTTAATGAATGAATGGTAATTACTGTAGATCAAAACAAGCCTCTGAAAGTTTAGAACTAGATTTTAAGTGGACCTTGTTGGTGTTAATATGACACATATTTTAGATAATATTCCTTGTGCAGCTATGCTTTGCAGTGTTACTGGCATTCTTGTTCTGCCATCCAGTGCCTTCTCAATTCTATGAGGTCTAGGGATGAGTTACATGCTGTATGTGTCTGAGATGGGTCAGAAGAACATGTTTAGCAGTCTTGACCTGTGTAGGGTTCTGAGGAAATGCCTTATTTGGGGGCATAAAGGAGGGGTTGAACACCAAGATTTGACAAGCTGGTACTTGGTCCTCTTACATTTCTCTCTATGCTTCAAGCCACAGCCTTTCCAAAGCTCCCTCCTCAAACCTTGCTTGATATCCATTAGAAAAAAACCCAAACAAAATCTCGCAAAGCCCCACCAAAGGTTAATGAATAAATGCATCTGTCTGGCATCACCGTCACCTCAGCTCTGCAGAGCGCAATTTCCCCTTAAAAACAGATTCACATTCTTTTTACAGGCTATTTCAGCCTGAACATATGGGGAACCAGGGTCCTGCTAACCCTGTGCTGGGTGCAGCGCTTTACAGTGTACGAGTCTGAACATGCTGCTGACTAGTCCTTCTCCCAGGAGCATGAATGAGAGTCTACCATAACTTATGAGGAAAGTCTGACAAATTCTTTATTTTCATTAAACTGTTACACTGCAATATACATATCTGATTACACCAGTCCTGTCAAATCCTCCCCCAATATATGTTAGGATGGGCTTTTCTGTTCTTTTTTGGTTTTCTCGTGGGTAGCAAAATAATCTTCCATCTCACATTCCAGCAGATTGGAGTCCTGTCATCAGCATCAGCTAGATCAGGATTGTGCTACAGCTGTCCTTGGCCCTTGTTATCAGGCCAAAAATAACATCAGCACAATCTAGTGGTGCCAAGACTGTAGCAAGCTATAATGACATATGTTTTGTTGGGAAATTGATGCTGTGGCTCTGAATAAGAATTATTTCAACTATTATTGTAGTTGTTTGGATGGTGCTGGTGGTGGTTGCACAGTAGAGAAGTGCTGCTCTGCGTCCTTCAGAACTCCCTGGGTATATAACTAACTTGTCACCATTGGGACATTGGTTTGCAGTTAGAAATCTCCTTATCAAATGCAAAACTGATGTGTTTGTAAATACAATCTAGGCCAGTTCCCAATGGGCATCATCACAAAACCAAATCACACTGGCAGACCTGGTACGGATAATGGCTTTTGTTCAAAGTAGGGTTTCCACGTGTGATGGTAGAGACTGAAAAACCTGTGTATTACTTAAAAACAGTATAGAAATATAAAAAAAGCATTGCAAGTCTTCTACCACCCTGAAATGGCGTAAGTAGAGAGGGTGCATTCCACAGCCTGCATCGCCTTAACGATCAGTGGAGAATGGCTATTCAGTTGTTGAGCGTCTCAAAGAACATCACATATCTGAGCTGCTCTTCCAACATAGTCCCAAATTCATTCTGTGAAACTGTTCAGTGTGGACGAGCAGGGTTTCTATTCTGACTTGAGATACATCTTCTTGAGCACTAGTTTCTACTCTATAGTGCTTGGAAAACCAGGAAAGTACTGGCTGGACTTTCTCCTTGCCAGGCATGTTTACTGCGTGCCTCCTTCCTGCACAGAGCAGAGGCTTCTGTTACTGTTCTTCAAACCCCAGTTATTTACACCAACTAACACCTCACCAACAGCACATAGAAGCTTGTATTTTGCTCATAAACCACTTGCCATCCTGCATGTCAAAAGCTAAGAGAAAAAGGAAAAAGCCTTAACAGTTTTAGATCAGAGGGTATGTAAAGAACACTATGTCACAGAGCTAGTTTATCTTGGCTACCAGCCCTCTCCTGCATCATTTTAGTGGCTGTGTTTAGCCCTCTACTAGCTGTGCTACAGTTTTGTGGTTTATCATAATCATAAAAATGTGTCTATTACCTCTATCCAGAATTTGAAGGGTATATTTAGGGTTTATGCATAAAACCAGAAGCGAGTTCATGTTAAAAATAGTGTAAAAACCATCTTTAATGTGTTGTGACAAGTATCTCTCATGCAACAGGGCTTCCTGGGAGCTGTGGCTTGCCATTTAGAGCCCCAAAGCTAAGCCAGACACCTCCGACATCCCCAGGGGAGAGCAGTCTCTGGGTTGGGCAAGGCAGCAAGCTATTTGCAGATTGAGTGCAGCAAAAAGTCCTAGTCACTTCTGATAGGAACACTCAATGACCTGCTATCTAAATAAGCTTTAAATTTGAATTTTTTTCTTCACTTTCCTGTGTTAGGTAGTTCTTGCTAGTTTCAGAATCTATTATAAAGTCATCGAGAAGAAGAGAATGATTTTCTTTCTGGCCAAGTATTAAAAATACCAGAACAACACTTGTATTTCACAGTTAATGATCTTTTAAAGGAGTTTTAAAAATGAAATTTCCAAAAAATCTTGCCAATTACTTCTCTTCAAGTGGTGATTAGCTGAAATGGGCTCTTCATACACTGAATCTTAGGAGGAATATTAGAAGGAGGGGAAAGAAGCTGGATAAAACAGGTCAGCTAGATTAGAAAGAATCTTCATGGGTTTCATTTGTTACCTCTGTGTAACTCTTGCAGGAAGTGTATTAATGAAAACCAGGAATGTTCTGACCTAGCAGAGATATGTAATAGAGAAAAAAGTACCAAGGAGACCCTCTGGGGCCCTGTCGTCAGCTGTGGTATGTTGGTATAACTCTGCCAAAGTCGTACTCAATTATAACACCTGAGGGTCTGCTCTTTATACTCTGCCGACTTGGTACAGCTAACTTTTGTCGGTTTTAAGTAACAAGGAAGCAACTTGTTAGTCAAATGAAGAATATTTTTGATATATATATATTTCCCCTCTGTAAACAATGGACTAAAAAAAAGTCTTGCTAGCAGTTGTTCTCCTTTCCTTTTACTGTACAACAAGAAACATTACAGATGTGATGCGAGGTGGGGGATGCACATAAAATCCCCAAACCAGGATGCTGACGTGAGATCCGTCAGACTTTGTGCTGCAGAGCCCTCAAACCGTGCTTGCTGTGGGAAATGGTCCTTCTAGGTATAATGTTTTAATTTCAGCCAAATTATTGATACAGGATGCAATAAGTTGAGGATATTGCACCAGAATCACAGTTCTATTTGTAAAGCTGCCAGATGTTTAATAGAAGCGTATCTAGAACACAAGTTACAGAGTTACTATGCACAAATTCATGGCTTGCTTCCAAGGCAGATTACTTCTCCCAACATTTGTATCTTTCTTCTCATATAATGTAGCAACAAAGCATTAATCATGCAAATATCAATATTTAATGATTATGTGGTTAATGCCTGCAAAGCACTTTAGAGATAAAAAGTTCTCTATAAATCGAAATGTAGGATATTTACCCCTTGCCTTATCTTAGCTGGATACAGAAGGGCTGAGAACCAGTTTATGTTACCTGGAAAGGCAGGTACCTGATACTGCCGGCACGAGGTGTAAAATGTCCATCCCAATCTTCCTGAGCTTTATGACAGTCTTTTCATTCACTTCAACTTGCTTTGGAAGTTCGCTCTACAGAAACATGTGTATGGTAATGAGTGTACGAGTCAAACTTCAAAATGTACTAATTAGGCTAAAACTAGGATTGGGAACATTTGGCCAGCTAATTAAAATGTAATAATTGGTGCTGCAAATACCATTGTTACCTCACACAATTATATAAATGAAGATTTACTGTCTAATGAGGGACTGAGGACAGAGGATGGTTGTAGAAAAGAAAGTCAAGTGCAAGTTCTTCCTGCATGTTAGCATTGCAAAAAAAAAGAAAAAAAAAAAATCAGTATGGCCCTTTTTAAGTGATGGCTGAGTCACAGTCACCTTTGCTTAACTACCTCCTCTCTATTGAAGTTTCTTTAGGAAAGGTTACCAAGAGTTAAATGGCAAATTGTGAAACCGTTGCTGAGCAGTTAATAAGCTTGTGTATGTGAGTACTCCGCTGAGTCTGGTCATAAGCAATCACTGGGTGAGATGAACTCCTCAAAAGACAAATGTTTGTTTCCCCTGAGTCTCACGTGCTCCTTTTACTTTCTGTACCTGTGTGTTGTGGGACCTGTTCAGGTGTGACTAAGAGATTAAACATAGCGGAAGTTTCCTTAGGTGTCATTTTTGTCAACAAAATTGTCAGTTGTCTGCAGGCACAAAACACTTTTTTCAGTAGAACCCTAGATTTTGCTATCTGGAAGTTGTCATGTTCTCCCCCAAAATCTCTACTGAAAAACCTTTCTCTACCTGCAAACAGATATCAAAACCTACTATGCAAAGTACATAGATCTGTGTTTACCTTTGTGTTTATGCATAAAACCCCCAATTCTGCTGAAAAGGTATGGGTGTGTTTTAAAACAGGCCTGTCAAAGTGATGCAGTCTGTACCAAATGGTGTGTGCAACGGACCTCCTCCCCATGGTGCGGTTGCTTACTGAGAGTACAGCGGCTATTTGTGTATGGTTTTCAGACACAAAGTTGCCTGGATTGGTGAATGTCTAGAAGCCTGCAAGTCCAAAGTGGTAGGAGGGAGGATTACAGCTAAGGATAGGAGCTGTCAGCCCAGCCAAAACTGGTAGGGTCAGAATATCTGAACATTGCAGAATACAGGAGTGGAAAAAAATTGTGGTTCAGAAAGAGAAGACCAGGGTTGCCCTGGAGACTGTAGGGCAGGTTGCATCTCATGGTGTTGCAGCTAGTGAGCTTGAACTGTGGCTGCTCAGAGAAGAGAGCTGCTGACTTTGGTGGAGACTGGTGCAAACCATTGCCACCTTTAGAGCATGAACACTGCATATTAGCTAAAAAACGTGTGGCAGTACGCAACTGTGCTCTGGCAAGGGGTTAGAGGAGGGTATTCAAATCTGTCATGAATAAAAGACAGATTTTTTTTTTCTTTTTTTTCTTGTCTCATAAGCATGATTGGGAAAAAAAATCATAACTTAATGAAACCATACTGAGGTTCATTTCAACCTGACAGATAGGGGAGCATGAGTAGGGAAGGCGGGTAAGGTATTTTTAGTTTATTTAAACTGATTTAAAAATAGGGTCTGAAATTTTCTGGGTGACATAATTTCCTTAGAGTTTGCAGACACATGTAACAGCTAGATTGTCTCCAAGGTCTTTGTCTGGAGACCAGCTGGGCTAGTGGAGAAAACCTGCAGGCACCTCAGTGCAGGCAGTTAACAGTCCTGCTGAAGGATATGGGGAAAAGCAACACCCCCAAATCAAACAGAGCTCTCTCCATGTTGAATTCCCATAGTATTTTGAATGCAGGATGCCGATTAGTGTCTGCTTGGACCAAGGGCTGATGTCAGTTGGTTATAATTAGCTTCAGACTCTTCTTCGTGCTCAGAACGCAGTGCTTTGGGTGTAGGAGGCAAAACAATTACCAAGAATGCAGGAGGCTGCTATTTAAATCTATTTACATAATTTTGCTATCTTTTTCTTAAAATATTTCTGTGCAATTGAAGAACTCTTTCCTGGGTTGTCCTTTGCTAGAGCTATCTTGGCAGTTTTACTGGAAAATCAGTTTTCAAGGAAAAAGAAAAGGACCGCCTGTGTGGCACTGGGCTGGTGGGAGTCGGAGCTGTTTCCTGGAGGCAAGTGAGCGGAGGTGGCATGGCCCTTCCCTGGGTGCCAGCCCGAGTGGGAGCAGTGCCAGCCCCTGTCCCTCTGCACAAGTGTCCCCTCCATCCAACCTGAGTATTCCTTGTGCTATAAAATTGTTTCCTCCTTGACTAGGACAACTTTGAAAAATGTGTTTGGTTTTTGAAAAGTTGGGGCCCTGTGGGGGATGTAATTTTGTTACATTGGAAAAGAGAAACAAGGAGGGCAGCACCGCTAAGGAGGTGTGCCCCACGATGAACCAGATAGCGATTAGAAAAACCCAGTAACTTTCAGCTGGATTGCTACTTATGAATGATTTGACACCTTTTAAACAGTAACTGGTATTAGCGTGATCAAAACAGTGTGTCCTCTTGTCTTCTCTGATGCCTGTTAAAAGAAAAACAGCAGCGTACTATGCAGTGCCTTTAGACTCGATGACTTCGGTTCATTCAGAGAGAGTGTTTTAGAAAAGGGCTTTGCTATGATTTTTACTAGAGAGGACTTCTGAACCAGCACTCAGAAAAAAAGTGCATTTTATAAATGCAATTGTTTTGTTATAAGCTGATATTACCCAAAAAGTAAAATGAGAGTTTGGGTGAGGAAAAAGAGAAAAAAAATTCTACCTTTTGTTCATTGGAGGATGTGCAGCTATGGGACAAAGGAGGACACTTCAGGGATTTAGTTCAGGCTCAGGGATAGAAATGCTCTTTTCTCATCAGAAGCATACAGGTGAGAGACATACTTTGTGCCTTTTATGCCTACCATCAGAACAGATTCAGGTGCATGCATAATGCATGAGGCAAGGACCAGAACTGATGCAGAATAATCCATAAAATATGAAGCTGATGTTATGAATAATTAAAGCACAAACACACTCAGGAACACCTGCATGCAGCTAATAGGATGGGTTGGACTTGGCCTGTAAGAGGGATAGAAACATAGAATTGAAACTGTCCCTCCTCCCACTGGGGTGTAGCCCACACTGTGTGCTGAGCGTGCTGCAAGACACAGCTGCTGGGACACCCTCGGCATTTCCCTGGTTGAGAAGGGAGCAAATGTTGTGACTTCCCTCTGCTGCAGCTGCAGAGGCCATGGTATCTGTTTTCTTCAGAGAGAAGTTACCAGCCTGTTCCTTTGTTATAATATTGAAAAGGCTGAACTTCCAGCCTCCTCGTAAGTAAATGGCAGTTTTGTTTAGAGACAGTGAAGAAAGATGAAATATTTAGCTTTTATCAATAATGTACCCTCTAAGTAACGGTGCCTACATCGACACATAATCTGTGACAAACTTTCGCAGATCCCCTGATGCATTTGAGTGAAGCTCGAGGTTTTTGTAACTTGTAGGAGATGAATAACTTCTGAAGTTCCCTTCAGAGAACAGAGAGAAGGGTGAGAATGGAGCTAATAGTATCAGCAGAAGAGAAGCTCATATTACTACTTGTATGCTGACCCACTCAAGTGGTGTTAGTATTTATTCTTAATACTTTTATGATCTCAGTGGAGATCTTGGGTCTGTTATGCTAGACTTTGATCACAGACGAGAGGAAAACATCCTTGTCCTAAAGTGTTTATTTTAAATAGAGAAGACAAACAGTGGGTTCTTTTCTGAAGTTAAATGGCCATCTTTTTTAAGTTAGTAAAGCTGAGGAAAATGCAAAGAATCATAGCAGAGACTGATTGCACTTTTACCTGAAACAGGGAGAAAAAGGTTCTGTCATTTTAGGGACCTTCCAAAATGTGTTTTAATATCTGTCTCTGTTAGAGTAATTTGAATAATGGAAAATAGTCTCTGGGCTGCAGTTTATTTTTTGTAAATCTGCTCATATCAAACTCCAAACTCTTTTGAAGGAGTTCTAGCTGCATGCACAGCAATCTTAGATCTTTGTTATTTAAAATATCTTCTTTGGTTTGATGTGCTGGATCTTAAGGAAAGTCTGCCTGTATTCCTATCTCATGGAGACCATGTATTACTGACAACACAGGCTTTAAAGCTTACAAAATCACAGTGCTCCTGCTGGATCCCACAGACTGTGGGATTAAGTGGATGTGGTACAGATGAAAGGAGAGAAGCTGGATCCATGGGTCTCAGAGTCTGAATCAACTAAAGAGATAAAGCTCCAGGAGTCCAACAAAAGCAGTCCTTGCAGTGACAGTCTGGATGACATATCTGTTTACCAGTGGGATTGTTTTCCTGTGGTTTCAAGACTATGCATCAGTTTCTAGTTTTGCTGTAGACTCACTGTCTAGTACCGTTGCAACTGCTTATGTTCTCTGTTCTGAACTGAGATCTGAAGTACATTCCTGTTTGACTTAGGCTGTAGGCATTAGACAAAAAGAAGTCATTTTCCAGTTCATTGTAGAACTAGGACAACAGCCCCTTTGGAAAATGCTGCCTTTATGAAAATAGTTACTCAAATGAGCCTGACAAAGCACAAAATGATTATGTGTGATTCTCTAGATTATTTTAGCATCTTATTTTGCCGAACCAAAAGTTCTGAAATAGTTTTTGTGGTTTGTGTCTTGGGTCAGGCATCAGCATATCACCATTTATTCTTTTCTCTTGAGGTTAGACTAAATGCTGAAATATTTTAGCATGATTTATTACTAGGAAATAGCCAATGACTCTTTCTTCTCTTGTACCTAGAAGCCATTAGATTCTGGGATGAAATGTGTTCTCCACAGACCTCAATCTTCAATGAGGCAGACCTTCAGAGCTGTGGAAAGCCATCAGATACCATCAGCTATACTGCTTAGAGGTAAAACTAAATCCAACCACAACCCTAAAACAAAACAACCCTGTACATTACTGTGGAGGAAGTTGAACTATCTCTAAGTTCCTACCTTGATTTTTCAGTTCAGGAGTCATTGTTCTCGGTGGTAAGTAAATGTTCTTCGTTGCACTCTTCCTTCCCTACACCAGCAGTGAAGGAGCTGCAGTGGTACTGGGACATGGACAATACTACTTATGCACCCAGCATCTTTCCCACTGGCAGATTAAAGTGTCATTTTGAGTGTCAAACTCTTCATTGTGTTTCAGATTATTTTGATAGGAAGCAAATCTCCTGGTGTCCTGGCCTTCTGAGAGAGAGGAACAAATTTTAGAGTGTAGGTTCAGGCTTCCTTTGCCATAACATCCTTTGGCTTTGGGCTGCTAGAAATGTGTTCCTTCATAGAACTTCACCGGCTTCCTGTGAGCTGAACTAACAGATAAGATGTTCTTCACATAAAGCCTACTTTTTTTTTTTTTTTAATAATTGTCTAGTACTTCTTATAATAGGCATTAAATGAATGTAAATGAAATTACAAAATTGAATCACTGTCATCCAGTCACAGCAAATGACGTAAGTACACATCCTGGCAAGAATAACGTTGTTAAAAAATATTTTTCTAAAACTACTTTAGTGTTTAAGTTTGTTTTTAATTATGGCTTTACAAAAATTTCAAGAACTTTTAATCTCCAAACCTGCTTTAAAAAGGACCAATGTGTACTGATGAATTCTGCTGTAAGCACTTCAACATTGAAAAGTAATTGCTGTACGCATATACAGCAGCTGCTGGAGGAGGGACAGATAAAATAAGCATGTTTGTGTATTATTTTGTCCTCTTTTAATAAAGAACTGAAAAATTGCAGTCCTGTGACCTCTCAGAATGTATCTGCATGCAAAGAAAAGCCATTTTAGCCATCCATTTTAGCTTTCATAACCACACTTCTTGCAACATCCACACCGTCAGACTGCTCTTACAGTTGATGGATATTCTAATGATCTTGTTCACATTATGTCACTTCTATGGAGTGACCTCAGAGCCGCTGGACGTACCTCCTATTAACATCCGAGATCTAATAGATGGGTCTCTTGGTAAGTCATTTTGTTTGAAGAGTCTGCAAACCTGCTGCAGTATGAATCTTGTATAATGTGTATAAGCTCCTGTACGGTGCTCTGATACTAATACTGTGCACATGGTTCCAAAAGAGACCTTGCCAAGTCATTAAATAGATCTTGCAGAGCACTGAATTTTAATTGCTCTGGGGCTACTGAGAGAGAACAGCATTGATTGACTAACTTTAGGCAAATTTATTAGGAGTTGTTAATCTAATTAAGTGACTTTATTTTACTTCTTGTGTGATATCTCTGTGATTCATTAATGCTATTTTAAGTGTCCCTTTTCTAATGAGTTTCATGCACCAAAAGGAAATTAAAAACATTACCTTGAACTGAAATCTTACTCTATACAATCAACTTTTCAAACATGGTAGTTTCAGACAGCTAAATTCAGAGTTAGCCACAACGCAAGTGGTGGTGATATATAGAAGACCTGTAAGGAGGGAGCCTGACTGTTCGTGGTGAAAGTGAGGTAATGTTGTGTGAGAAGAGGTAGGATTAGGTAGCTTTGTGCAGTATGGGTTCTTTTTGTCTGTTGTAAGCCTTTCCTCATAAAAATCCTTGAGCGAGGTTTAGAGCAGCCTCAAGAAGGGAGATTAAAATAGAACAGACGTGAAGTTGAGTCAAGGCAGTGGGATGTTCTCCTGAGAGTGAGATGGCAAGTGAGAAAGGTGCAGAAGTACTTTGAAAAACCAGCATCCTAGCAAAATTACTTTCTGTTCTGCAGAACCGCCACAGTACAGATTGTGATCCTGTGAAAACATGAATTTTAACATTAGGGTCAGTGGATCAGGATTTGTCATCTCCACCTGTGTGTGTCCCAGTGTCTCTAAGACTGGGGCTCAGGATAGGGACAGAGCAGACCAGAGAGAGCTGTGAGGATTTCCTTTTTCCTCATGTGCCCTGAATCAGAAAAGGATGAGTTAGCTTTGAATTTCATTCACAAGGAGACTCTGCAGACTAAGGGAATGTGGCTTTTTAACTAGGAAGAGAAAGAGCTGATCGGGTAGTTGAACAGAGTATGTCTTCTAGCCTTGGATTTTTTCTACTAAAAAAATGTAATATTACTGGATATTTTTTGAATACAAATTACTACTGTGGTGCATATGTCATGGTTGGATACCATGTTACATGAGATCTACCATCAGTTTTTAATGAAAAGGTATAAAATAATGTGAATTTCAGACCATGTTCCAGGGAGGATATTCTCCTGAGACAACTATAGTAAAGGGCACTGAAATGTCAGGGAGAGTGAATTTAAAGAGGGGATACAGAGCCACAGAACCACTTCTGGCTAGACAGACTGATTGGGGAAGGGACATATGTCGCATTGCCTATGGCCTGAATAAAGTGTGAGGCTAAATGCCATGTGACAAAATGCTGGGGACCCATTGAGTATTGCCACATAAACACAAAGATGGCATAAGATAAGTAACAAATAATGAGAAGATTGTCATATCCAACTTATTTTTTAATTATTATAGTAGAACTAGCTTAGGGTAGAGATGTTTGGTACTACATCTATAGCAGTAACCTTTGGTATGAAGGACCTAGTCTGTAAATAACCAAACAAGAAATGTAACAGCTCTAAGGACTGCATTTCAAGTAGAGAGGGGTGATCCACACATGTGAACTCAAAACTTGGTTAGCTGCGTCAGTTAAGACTTCTGTAAATGTACAGAAAATACCCTGATCAGACACGTCGGTAATCGGGACATTGATGTATTATATGTGAAGGAAATGATTGGAAATTATTTATTAAATAGAGACCAATTATT
Source organism: Bucorvus abyssinicus (assembly GCA_009769605.1). Classification (NCBI taxonomy): domain Eukaryota; kingdom Metazoa; phylum Chordata; class Aves; order Bucerotiformes; family Bucorvidae; genus Bucorvus; species Bucorvus abyssinicus. The sequence goes on along the minus strand of CM020044.1, from coordinate 5,827,026 downwards.
TAAAACCTGTTTGAGTTTACTTAAATGTGTCAGGGAGTGCAGCTTACTTTAAAACCTGCTTGAAATAGTAAGTTCGAGGATCAGCATCAGAGGGTACCATCCTATGCAAGCCTGATCAATTAAACATGCATAAGGAAAAACCCAAGCTGCAAGTGCTGCGTCTATCTAGGAGGGCTTGTCTCGTAGGAAGGTTATTGAAATTCATCTGGGCACTGGCTACCATCCTCAGCATGCCTCCAATGTGTGGCATTCAATTCCAAAACCTTTCTAGTTTGTCTTCACTAAGATGTGTCCCTGATGACCAGACATGCTACGATTTAAAAATCAGCCTTGGACAGAAATAAAACAGATGCAGAAACTCCTGCAACAGCAAACTGAATCTTGTGGTTCCTACCATGGAGCTCTTCCAGTGGAAATTTTAAGTTGTATTTGTATGCAGAAGCGTTAGTTATTAGCTGCTTCTCTGATCTTTTAAGTCATCATGTGTTTTTGATCACAGACTTCGAAGCAGTGTTACTAGGCAGAAAATTTGGTTGCTTGCTTAATTAATAAAAGTGGGTTAAAGCTTGTGTTGCAAGGATAGTGATAATGTCATGAGAGAAAAGATGTTATTTACTTCCTATCAGCATCCTGGGCAAATAGGCAAGATATAAAAAAATACAAGGATAGTTTCCACCATTTGCAAATTCATGGAAAAAAGCTGATAATTAGCAGAGCACAGTCTGAGCTGGGTACATCTGTGCGCATTTGTATGAAATGTTCTAAAAGACCATTTCAATAAAATGCTTCAAATTATGGTGTATTTTTATGGTCCACAAGTCTCAACAGACACCCAGGAGAGTGAATGTACTTTTCGAAACAAAGGTGCCATACTCACTTAACATAGAGAAAGAGATGAGCTTAGTAGCACTAATTTCATCTACAGAATTGGTAGCATTTAGGAAGTCTTAATTGTAGACCATAAAATTACCCTTAGCTCCTGGCTCTGTTGCTCTTGGATACTGCAGTACAGGGTCTGCTCCAGCCACTCCTGCAAACCGTAATGAGGCAAACTCCATGAAGATGATTCTGCTAGTTTAGTATATATCATGTTTTTCTTAAAAATACCCGAAAAGGGTGTGTGTGTGTGTAAAACCCAACACCCTGGCTCTGAAAGAGCCATGGCATGACATCAATTTTGTAAATGTCAAGACATTGGACTGGAATTTTCCAGGCAGCCTAAGAGCATTAGCAGCTCAAATTCCATTGAAAACCTACCCTATATACTCTGGGTGTATTACGGAAACAGAACCTCTGTAAAAACAACTCTCCTGGCAATGCGGAATATCCCTCGGAGAGAAGCCTTTGAACTGAGGTGAGGCTTGGTATGGCATTGCAGGGAGGGAACACACACCTCTCCAAAGGACCAGAGATTTTTTACATGCCTTTCTGGGCACTGGTCAATGGAAGCAGGGATATTGCCCTCCTTGCAAAGCTGGGTGTAGCTGCAGCCACAGTCCTCCCCTCAGGCAGATAGGTAGAAGTATGTGTAGTGAGAAAGGACTAATTTACCCCTTTATAGCATCCCGGGCAAGTAAGCAGGATAAATATGAAAATATTTCACTAAGAGAAACAGCCAACACCCACCAATGTTCATTCAAAGCAGTTAAGAGAAGGAGGACATGAGTTCGTGCAGTCTGTCTTTTGGTATTTTAACAGGCAGAAACTTCTAAGCTGGGATACTGCCTGTCTCCCTTTCTGTAGCATTTAAAATGTATTCTGAGCAAAACTCTAAGATCATCTTTTCTCAAAAATGTATGTGTATATACAAAAATATGTATATAAATACATATATTTATTAATAAAAACACCACTTTTTTTTTTCTCCTGAAATTGGCCATAAAATGATAAGGATTGCTTTGATTTTGTGGTTTACCACTGGGTGTTGTAGCTCAAGTGTTTAGAACTCGAGAACTTCCTTTAGAGAAGGTTCCCACCTCTGGCTGCATCCCCCATGTTTCATTGCATTCGCTGGTATGTGATGGGGAGTGAGCAGGGACACGCTTCAACAGTGCGCTTGCTTTAATTCATGTGGTATTTCTTTCCACCTCCCAGGCACCTGGGTGTTTCAGAAATGGGCTGATAAACTTTGCAGGAGCATCTTTATATGCTAGCTAGTAATATAGCCTTGTTCAAATCTTTTGAGTGTTTAAGTTGCACTAAAATGAAAACTGATCAGCACCTTAATTTTATTTAAATTATTCCAAAATCTCAGGCAATGTTTGGTAGCATTTAATTACACTTCTTTGATTACTGCTGAGAAAGAATAATTGCAAATGGCTAGAAAAGAAAGGTTTAGGCTTACATTGCAATTCATCTTAAGCATCAGTCTCATAAGTGCAATGCCAGCTCTTTACATGGAGAATACTGCTGAAATAAATGTTTTCTCTAATTTTATTATTGTCCTAAAATTTTTCTTATTTCTCGGGAAAAGAAGCCAGCATCCTGGTTTCAGAGAAATGGGCATTCCGAGGTTGATTGTATGTCTCTGCAGCTACGGTTGACTCAGTTTCCTGTTTACTAGCAAATGAGATGCTTGGATGTGTCCCAAAGCAACATTTTATGGAATTCATTTAGTGATTTCATGAAGAAATCCTGTTTATGCAGGTTCTCATTTCATCTCCTCCCTACAGCATCTGAGGGCTTTATTCCACAGTTATGATTTGTACCACAAAGAAAAATATATTTAAGAACGGTACATATTCTGCCTTTCATCCGCAGAGCGATAACTTATCTTTTGCTAGAGTTGAAAGTGTCATTTAAAAGTATGGTGGGGTTAATGTTCCTAATATTGCTGTTGTAATGAGCAGAACATGGCTGTGGTGTCTTTGCAAAGGTGAGGAACAAGGCTTTTGTGCACTTTTTAAAGACAAGAATTTTGTCACATAATTTTGCATCTAAACCTGTGACTAATTTATGTGCTCTCCCTTAGGGTTTTTTTTTTTTTTATATGTTTAGAAAACAAATGCTGCTGAAACAGTTAATATGAAGAATGAATTTGTTCTTAATGTTTGGCTTCCTGTTCCTCACTTAGTCTGTTCTGAAACAATTTTTTTTTATTTCTGCTGTAAGGTAAGATCCTGTATATGCTGAGTAATGAAGAGGTAAAGTTGCTGTTTGTGTGTCGTGAACGCTTTGTAAAAGATGTTCAGTGTAATGAGCAAAGGCAGAGTACAGTGGTAGCTGCAGTGTAAAAATACTAGCAAACGAAATAACTGTCAAATTAATTAAATCCACTATGATATAAATTAAGGCATAGTTGTATGCAAAATAGGAGTCCAGGTGTTTAGCTGTTGGTTCTAATAGTATATCCAGCTGATGGCAAGTAACTATTTCAGCATCGAGAGCATCCTTTGCATTCGTTGTAACGTCGGTGAGATTAACAGAACTGTGATCCTGTTCGTGGGAGTTTGGCCTAAACTGTCAATGTAAATAAAAAATACCACCTCTGTTTCATAACAAACCTTCTTGTTCTGGATCTTAAGCTTCTGTAAATTAGTGTAAATCCATAGAGGCCAGGTATATATTCTGAGGAAAGAGAGCTGGATGTGAGGAATGTGGACCCGGTGTTTCTGTCACCAGCTTTAGCCCCTGCTTTTACAGGTGTGCTTGGCTCGTCTCACTGCAACAGCTTTCGCAGGCTCCATCCTAAGCTGTTGCTTCCTTTCGCTGTCACTGTTTCTAAGGCTGTACCTTCCTGCTGGTCAGAAACCTATTTCAGGTGTCCGGTCTAAATGACTAGACTATAGTCCTTTGTTCCGCTGCCAGTATTTTCCTTTGGCTGTTGGCACCTTCTTCGCCTTCGCTTTGCCAGCTTTGCTGTTGATGTAAGTTAGAATCTCCTTTCTTCTGATTCCGTTGATGCTCTCTTCTGTAACTATAGCAGCTGGATCTAATCTTTCTTGATGGCAGAAACACTGGTATTGGTATGACGCTGTATTATCTTGGCCTGAATATTGTGGGCTGTAATACTACCCTGTGGCTTTTTGAGTTATTGGTTAGTTAATACTCTGGGCATGCCTGTGAGTGACGTAACACTGCCTTGTGAAGAACACCAGCCCAGTGAAATATGCATTGGCACAGGCAGTAATAATTTTTTTTTTTTTTAATAGCAAATTCATAGTATTTTACTATGGTAAGAATATATTAACAGAGCTAGCTACAACCTGGTTTTAGAGGCTGATATTTATTTAATTATAATTAAGTGAAGGTTTTTGTGGTTTTCCTGCTCTTCACTGCTAAGAAAATTTTTAATATTCTATGGGAGGCTGAGAGGATTACTGTGTAGAAGTGAGAGGTGTGAACAAGAAAAATTAACAGCAATGGCAAGAAGATTCATTCATTGTTTACAATGTTGTGTTGGAAGTTCAAAGAATTTAAGTTACCTTTCACTGGAGGAGATGGCTGTCAGACTGCACCTGGAAAGCTTCTTTTTTTTCAAGCTCTGCTATTTAGTGACCTTTGGGTGCATGGCAGTTATGTCTAATACACAGGATAAAAACTGAGGTGATTCACTACATAGCTCTGTCGTGTTCCCAGATGCTTGCAAACAGGGCAACAGATTACCCATTTGCAAAGTACGTGACAGACAATAAGAACCTGAGTAATAGTCAACATAGGTATTCCCAGAAAATGGATTTTCAAACCTGTTTAACTTTCTACTATAATAAGAAGACAGATGTTGCTTACGTTGACCTAAGTTTTGATACTGTCTCCTGTGACTTCTTGTAAGCAAGATAGAGAAATACAATTTGGTAACAATAAAGTTAGGTGGGATCAAAACTTATTGTGAAACGATAAATGATTGACTGTCGGAGTGGAAAGGCTGTAACATGTGAGTTCCCCAGTGGGCTGCCCAGGTACCACTCAACGTCCTCAGCAGCAGCCCAGAGCAAGAAAGAGTCTGCTCTTTTTGCAGGTGGTATCAATATGAGGGCTTATATGAAGAAGGTTTAACATCTAGAAAAAGCTCAATGAGTGAGAGAACTAGTTTGCTATTCTGTAAGGACAAATAAAAAGACCTAGTCGTGGGTATGAACAATTATCTGTGCAACAGGTTGTGGAGTATCTGCGCAGCAGGTTAGGTACGCTGGGGAAGGGGACTTGAAGGTCCCTGGGTGAATTGCAGTTGGGAGGGGACCTCTGGGATCTTACTAATAAAGCTTATACTGGGAGTTTCAAGTAGGAAATTACATATATGAAATGACCCTTTTCCAGCCAGTAGTAAGATCGCTTCCTGCCAGGGAATCCCCTCAGTCATGAAAAAAGGGCATTGGTTGAAGGCATAGAGTGTGCATGACCAGATCTGTAGCAAATACTGCCTTAAAATCTTATTTGTCAGCTGTTTTGTAAAATATTTTTGCTAAGACGTTATCTTCTAGGGAAGAACTTAAGAGTTTTAAGTCACATTGCATCAAGTATTTAAGATAATAAAGCCATAATATCACAAAGATAGAAGGAGTCTCACATCTCAGTATGACTAAATTTTTCTGTGTTGTCTATCCAGGACAGACATTAAATGGTAAACATTGTCTGGGCACAGCCACACGTAGCTGAAAATCAGCCACCTTCTTTACCTTACAGCCACCTTTTTAATTTCTGAACCTTGCTCGTTTTAAGCTGATGGCCTGGTCATTATTTTTACTTCTTATCACCGATTCTTTCCTTGAACTGTGTTTTTTATTGTTCAGTTTCTTTGTAGTATGAAGTTATAAGAGTCTTCACCTAGGGCTTAAATCAATATTTTAACAGATTTTCTTGCACAGAACCAGCTTATTTTCCAAGACAATTTTTTTAGACTTGCTGATGATGAGGGAGTCAAAAGTATGCTCACGCCATATGGTTGTTTTCAAACTTGTACCAAAGTCCTTGCCATGCTCTGTCCAAGAGTGGGCACAACCTCAAAGGTGGTATCAGAACAGCGGTATTCCCCTGGTCACAGTAGACTTGCCAGGGTTTTTTTCTGCTTCTCTGTGCTATAAACCCCATGCTTGCTGCACCCCTTTCTCAGCTGAGTGGTCTGTCTCACAGGGATCCACCTGCAGCAACCGTCTGAATTTGAATCCAGCCATTGTTTAAAAAAGAATATATTTTTATATAATTAAGCTCATTGTGACATTACTTATGGACCTGTAACCTGCATCTCAAAGCACACCCTTCTTTGCACTCCTTGTGCATGCAGAATAATACCAGATAGAATTAAGCAGTCCATTAAACCTATCTAGCTAGTAGAAACATGACCAGCGTGGGTGAAAGAATTGTGGCCAGTGCTGAACTGCAGTGCTCGTGGCGTTTGCCAGGTATGCGTGTATTTGTATTGTCTGTAGTGTGATTTGGATTGGGCTTTTGGGGCTAGTGGCTTAGTGATAGCTGTGCTGATTGCTGTCGTTTCTCGGTTTTAGCTTTGTGTAGGTAAGGCCAGTTACATTACAGGACAACATGAGGTTTCCAGGGAACCTCTGGGAGCATAGGACTTGGATCTAATGTAATACTATGATTTTATTCACTCTCTCTGTGGTATTTGTTGCCTGCCATTGACAGTTTTGGAAGGCGACAAGGTAGTTTAAGTGCAGAGGGATCAAGAGACTCCTCCAATATTTGCAGAAGCTGAGTTCTTTGCAGAGGTAGATGAGGGCCCAGCTGGGTGCCGTGGTAGGATGATGATGGATTGTAAAGTTTCGTGTCTGTTTTCACATGTCATGCACCACTACGGACCCTGCCTACTGACCTTTTCTTGTTTGTGTGACAGAATTAAAAAGAGGAAAATAACAATGTAGGAATGCTGTCTAGCATTCAAAAGGTGGTCCTTTTTCTCTCTGCCATCAGCTTGCTGTGTGGCCCTGGGTAAATGAGATCCTCTCTCTGCACCCAGTATTCCCTCCTGATAGATGGCGTTTGAAATGGGTCAGTCCGGGGAGCGGGTACTGTGTGTGCCTCTGTAAGTTGGGACCTGTGCAACCTGCTTTTGAATTTTGCACTAAAATAGCACACATGAGAATAATGCACTCCCCTGCGCTTGTCTGCAAACTGAAATGTAAGTCAGTAACGCTAAAGCAGCCATTAGACTGGGAAATAAATGTAAAAGTAAACATTTCTATTCCTCAGAAATTAACCAGTTTATGGTTTACAATGCATATTGCTACAGGAGAGTGAAGTGATGGTTGACAAAATGTAGACTTTTAAATATAGTTAAATATTTCAATGAAACCTCTAAATTAGGGCTGTATAGATTTAAATGGAACTTGCTTATCTTCTCTTTATGGTCTGGTGAGCTTCATAGCCTGACACATCTTTCAAATAGTGGAAGTACAGCAGGCAAAAGCAGAGCGCTGCCGTGAATAAAAACCGCTGTTGTTCCCCAATGAGGTTTTGCTGTCAGGAAGCTCTGAAAGAGAAAGTCTTGGAGAGGACAGAGAGGGGAAATGATTACGGATTGGGGGGGAAAAAGAAAACGTAGAAATAAGGGAACTAGGTTGTTACCAGAAATTATTTCAGCCATTATATGTAGCAGAAACAACATCTTCAACATTACTGAAATAATTTCCCACTGAACAGTTCATTATTTTATTGCTGTCTCCTTTGGTTATTATTGCTGCAAGGTTTCTGGGTGTTACGAATCCGCTGGGTGAGGTGTGTTAGCAAAACAGCTCACCTGTGGTCTGCAGCAGCTGCCCACTTGTGCTGTATAATTCAAAACTAAGTGCTGTCGGCTGACGCTTTGAACAATTTCTCTTTCTGACTAGTCTGTTAAACACCATTTACCCCAGGCAGATTTACACACACGCAGCCAAACATGAATCTGCCAAGAGTGACTAGAAAGGAAAATAATCCCTTTGCCATTTGGATTCAGGGCAAAATTAATTTGAGAATATTATTATTTAAAAGACTTAAGAGTAGTTAGATGATCAGGATTCTGGGTTTGATCAGCAAATATTCCTTTGACTTGTGCTTCTTTCAGCCTCCTGAAATTTAAACGACTTCTATAACCCCGGCGGCTCCCCCAGCGCCATGATTCAGCCCAAAGCCTTCGGCTTGACCCTTTGGGATTTCAGCGCTGCGGCTCACTGGGGCTCTGTGCTCGGCTGCAGAGGACATCTGAAGCTAAGGCTATAGTTCAGGTCTGTCCTGTGCACACTTGTTGGGTGCAACAGGAGATGAGTGGTGGTAAATGCCAGCTGCAACTTCTTAAGGGAAATAGAAATATCTGCTCTTCTGGCCAGATGTCAAATACCTGTCTTGGATCATGTATAAGCTTTCAAGAGAAGAGGCACTGGTTTTGTATCTGAACCTAATGTCTGTTGAAGAGGGAAGAAGTATGGAGAGATATTTTTAAAACATTTGTGAGTTGCCGGGTGGGTTCTGCTGTCAGTTGTACTCCACTGTAATCTGAGCTCTGAGCTACTGATTTTATATACCTGAAGTGCCTGAGGGAGGAAATCTAAAAAAGTTTTGTATGAACTGTTGCCTCCAAGTTACAAATGCAGAAAGAGTCCTCCAAAGAAAAATATTATTTCCATGCAGTTATTCGCTTTGAGTAGTCTAAAGGTAAAAGAGATTTCAAAAAGGCAGCACTGGAAAAACCAGCTACCCACCTTTGAATTTTCTGTACTTGTTGGAACAGCAAGAGGGAGAAGAAAGGGACTAAAACTCCAGCAAAACAGTACCGGCGTTCAGGAAACTCAGCGTGGTAGATTGGAAACACCAAACTTACACTGGGCACTATGTGTGAATGGGCATGTAGATGCCACTTGTCCTGGCAGCGATGTCCAAAGGTGGATGAATGTTACCACAAGACGTTCAGTTTAGGAACAGCAAATTTTCCATTTGACAGATGGAAGGAAATTTGCTGCTTTTCTACACAATCATGGATCTCAACTAAAGGTACATGCCTAAAGTGGATACAAAATTATGCACCAGAAGCACAGGTTTTTCTCCAAGTGACTGCAAAAACCAGGCAGGATGTTGACGTTGTAGGACAGAGTGTGGTGAACTCCGTCTCCCAGTGTGCATGGTCTGTGGGACATCAGCTGTGAATCCCCCACCGCCAGAGGTATGAATGCATGGGATGTGCCTGGCTTTGCTTCCAGGAACAGTGACTTGTAGCAGGAGACAGAGAACATGGCTGTAACACAGCTGAGATGCCAAATGAGTGGGTAGCATTTAACTGAAAACTACGTTTAGGGCTAGAGCCGATGATGCCTTTGTGTTATGTTACTTTTTGAGCTATGGAGCAGGTTTTAGAGCAAAGGAACCGATTGTCATAGCCCATGTAATGCATTAGTAGTGCTAAGCTGCCACCTCTGAAAAGGACTCTTTTCCTACACCTTTACTTGTGGTAGCATGTTGAAGACTGGTTGGAATTCCCTAAGATATATTTTGATCTCTTGGTTTTTCTATTTTTATCATTGGAAATGAGAGTGTTTCACAGATCTGGCAGGCAGAAGTCGATCAGGGCCATTGCTATTTTAGGCCCTTAAAAAATTATCTCTCAACATCAAGAACATGAATTAAATAGACATCTTCTCATTTGGAAAGTGTAAAAGGTTCAAAGACATACAAATTCACATCACTTCTCCATGTGGATTTTGTAAGGTTTGTGCATATTTTGCTAGCAAAAGGAAAATTTAGGAAAGAAACTGTATGTTTAAGTGATGAATCTGTCTGGGAACTCCATGGGAAGATGTTTGCATTTAACATCTTCTATTCATGGGAATTCTAAAAAAACCTCCTAAACTTTTAAATTTGAGATACAAATGAAATTTTTTATCTGATGGATTTTGATCCTTTTTTTCTGCTGGCTGAATAGGCATGAGAATGTCACAGTTACAAGAAAACTAGCTTTTTTAATCAAACATGTTCAAGTAATACTGTTCCAGCATAAATTTTTGTCTGGAAATAGGAAAAAGTCAAACTTTTTTGTCTGATTTTAAAAAGGTTGCCATTGATTAGAAAAAGAGTTATTTTGAAGTCCAAGTTTAAAACCGAATGGCTGTTATTATTTAAAAATAGGGCAGTCATTTTCATTTCTTTATTTGGTGTAATAGCACTTTTAGGGAAAAATACTGCCCGTGGAAATGTGAAATCCAGACTGTGTAATTTTCTCTGATACAACAGCTGCATTTCCTTTCTGCAAAAACTGCTGTCGATGAAATATTATACCTGAATATTGAGATGAAGAATGCAGACAGGCCAAACTTATGCAATAACAGAGATTGTTACATAGCAACCAAATAGTCACAGAATCTCAGAATCGTTTTGGCTGGAAGACACCTTCAAGATCAAGTCCAACCATTAACCCCGCACTGCCAGGTCACCGCTAAACCATGTCCTTCAGCACCACATCTATAAACATACACTCCCTGGTGTCTTTCCAACCAAATATTTGTGATTTTTCCAATTTTCACTATTTATGTCGGTTCTAGTGGAGAGCAGTGGAAGAAAGTATTCGCAATATTGTCCTCAAGCTGCATGCTGGCTTTATCTCTGCCACGCTTCTTAAAATGGGCTTAGGAATAGTTTTCTGAAATAGGCAAGTATGGTGTAGTACTTCAGTTGCACTGACTCTTTCTTCTGTGGGATATGATCTTTTCTGAGACCTGTGAATCACTTCATCACATTCATCAAACATCTCTCATCCCTGTACTTCAGGAGAGATACATGCTCAAATTAACGTGCCTCTTCTAAAGTCAGGGAAGAGAGACTATGTTGCATCACACATTAGCTTGGCGCTCCTGGGAGCTGTAGAGATGATCAGTTGTTCAGATGACTTAAAGCCATCTGCCGTGGGTACCCGAGGATGCTGTCTATGCTGGTAGTCTCCCACAGGGAAATGGGGTAAAAATAGCTTTTCACCCACAGCTGTTTTCCACTTCCATGTTAATGAAGCATGATGGACCTCAGGAAAGGTGGTCATGTGGCAATAAGGTGGGACTGTTTTATTAAGAGATCTGATATGCAGATATGGAGTCATCACCTTAGGACCTTGAGAATCGCATGTCGTCAATCTGATCAAGAGTCGTTTTACCTTGTAGGAGTGCCAGAACACATATACATGTTGTGAATGCGGAGCTAAGGCAGGGATCTAGCTCATACTGTAATCTTGGTATATTTTGGAAACAGTACAGTGGTAAGCCAGGCCCTTTAGTTTTTATTTGTAATGTTTCCAGCTTGAGCTGGCGTTATGCTACAGAAATAAAATCTAGCTGAGCCAGTCAAAATCCCCTTAGCTTGCTGGTACCTGTAAATAGACGACACTTAATGTAGAACACTGCAATTGAATGCTTGCAGGCATTCGTACAACTCATGTTTAATTAATGACATAATAAAAGCAACTAAGAATCAAAGTATCTATTTTAAATATTTTCTCATAAATAGAAGTATATGAGTGTTTAATAACAGCTATTTATGGACTGCTCAACAGGCTTTCCTTTTAAATCTGTTAAGGGTTATTGTTCATTATTTCTGTTTCCTCTATTCAGCTGGCATCTCCTCATGTTTGGCTATTAACAGGTACCATATGCTCAAAGGGCTGATGGACTTCACTGTGCATGTCTCTGTTGTTATTGGTTCGCAGAGTTGTAAAACAGCAATATTTGAAGTATCACATTGCACAGATTTTGCAGATATGAATTTTAGACTCTGGTAGTTCTAATACATTTATTAATTTATTAAAACAATATCTAATAAAGACAAGAATATTCAGTGCTAAAATTCTTTTTAATACTGAAAAGTTTTGTTCAGTCAGAACAAAAAAAGCAAATGGAACAACCAGCCCTATTATTATTGATTCACTTCATGCTACTCAAATTACACAATACAATTAACGAGGCTGTAAATGCCATTTTTCTGTATTTTGGTACATTGCTGAATGTCTGAAGTCTAAAGTTCCTGCTTGCTCTCCTCTGGATGATTGTCCTTCTCTGTCCTTTGTCTGTCTGTCTCCTCTGCAGTAGGCAAGCACAGCACAGATAGATAGAGCATCTTTCCAAGCAGGATGGGGACTGGTCTTGGTGCGGGCTGAGGGCTGTGGCACCAGTTTTACATGCAGGCAGGACATCCAAGCTGTGACTAGTGAGGGAGAGGGGTATGGATGGGCTGCTCCCTGTGTAAGAGCCCAGAAAATCAGGTTCAAGCCTGGCTGTGGTAGGAGTCACAAGCACCAGCTCCTCTCACCTCTTCCCACCCCATTTCCATGGGATGAAGGGTCCCAAATGGGGCCTGATGCTGCCAGCATCTGGTACCTGCAATGGTGAGCGGTCACCCTAGTCCTAAGCTACCTTCTCCCTAGTGGTCACCAACATCTCTGGAGCAGAGGAAGCTACAGCAGGAAACGCAAGGAGCATCTGAAGGGGAGCAGCCTTCCTGCCATGCCTCCCATCAGCTCTGGGCAGTTGGCTGCAGTGCAGTGGAGCTGGTGCTGGGTGACAGTGGTGCTGGATGCTGGCACGGACACTAATCTGGCCCCAGACCCGACCCCTGCTCTAGCTGCTGCGTTCTGCCAGGACAGCCATTTGTAGGGCCACATGGTGAATGAAGCTTGGGGAACTGATCCAGGACAAAAATAAACCTGATTTGGCTCATTGAATCGTTCTTGCGTGGCCTGGGACAGGAATCAGAGGCTAGAGGCTGGGGAGATGACAGAAGCAGCTTGCGATAGTGCTTCTGCTGATGGAAACGTTTGTGACCGGGGTCCTGGGTACCAGCTGCGTGGGACAGCATGTCGGCACCAAGGGAGCCGATGACTTTCTGCACACGAGCTCTTTGGGAGAGCATTCATCACAGCACAGGGATTTACTCTCCTTCAGCAGCAGGAATTAACAATTCACAACAAACCACCATCACTGCTCAAATTTGCAATTTTTTCCCTCTGGAGAAGTGCAGAGAGTGAAACTGGAACCACCTCAGAAGCTAAAGGGTGTGGGGATTGGGGCTGGACTAAACGACTTTTGAAGGTCCCTTCTGACCCAAACTGTTCTATGATTCTATTTCTTTTTTAATTAAAATTTAATGAACCTTGAAAATTTACATTAGGAGGTCTGTGCAACTTTCTCAGATTTTACTTGTGGGCAAAGAAAACCTTGGCTGTTGATGATTAAACAGAAGGCTATAAAGCCATTAGTGATACTTAGTCAACTATATTCTGTTTCTAACTGGCAGACCTCTTTTCCTAAGACATATTCTCTCCAATTCTGTTATAAAATTATCTGTTTTCCCACTTGAGACTGATGTTTATGGCTGAATACTCCAAATCTTGAGGGGGCATGTATTTTAAGAAACATTTTGATGTGGTGCTGGCTCTGTTTTTTCCTTTTGATTTAACAAATGAGGAATTTTGCAGAGATACAGGTTAGAAGAAACTCTTCTGCTGAGCTATGTTTATGATGCACTGTCTTGGAGAAGCTGCAGTCTCAGGCGGGATGCAGCTGTGATTGAGAGAGGAAAAGAGGGAATTCAAAGATATGCAAGTGATTGTGAATCACATGCCTGCGCACTCAGCACCGAAAGAGAAACATCCTACTTAAACTCTATTTTTCTTAAAAGTTTGCCCATGAATTGCCTGAAAGAGGGAACAATAATTTAAAATAATTACCCACTGTAGTTACATCCAGTATCTTTCTACACTGATTTTTGATCCTTACATTTCAGTCTAGCTCAGGAAAGGACAGAGTTATAACTGTACATCACACTCACATTATTCATACTCAGTCAAAATCAACATATCATCAACAAAATATTTTGGAGGCAGAATATAGAACTACATGGAGATAAATTACTTGGAAAGAAAATGAAGCAAGTGAGGGGCCTTAGGATGAAAGTTTGCAAGTTAAAAAATATTTCCTGAAAAGTCACAAACTCTGCATTTCCCTTTCATAACTTCATTTATGCAATTATTCTAGCTAGAAACTGCTAAAAGCTGCAGAGGACCATTAAAACTTCATCTCAGATTCATTCTTGTGCAGTGTTACTAAACACTGACGTATCCTGAATGTGAGAACTGCAAAGCTTTTTTTCTGCAGAGAATGACCAAATTTCTTGGGATAAAAATAATTTCTACTGATAAACATAACTGTATGCCCCATCTTCCAAAGATTTTAGTCTTTATTTTTAGTCTTTCTAATGGAGAAAAGTATGTTTAACAACCATTGTACATGCATACTGCCATAGATTGTCCCCCAGGAAAGATGTCAGATGGAGCTGATGCCTCTCCAGTGGTGCAGTAGGGAAGAGTACGCGAGTGAGAGAAAGCAAAGTGAGAGGGAAAGGCAGGTGGTATGGAGGGGAGGGAGGGGAGCTTTTTGGAAGAGAGCTTAGGAAAGTATCGCTTTGGGGAAAGAAAGGGAAAATCATAGGAGAGAAGTTTGCAGTTGGTGGTAACAGGCTAAAAGATGGAGTGAAGGAGCAGGACTGGACTGAATTCATTTACAAAGAAGGAAAAAGAAACCATGGTATTTCAGGGGGATAAATGGGAAGAAGGGGAGGACTCCTCTCTAGATGTTAATGAATAAGCCTGGAAGCAGAAAAGATGAATAGCAACAAGGAGTAAGGCTTGAGAAATACTTAGGCATATTTTTGATCCTTGTAGTGGATTCACAGTTTGTTTTTTTTTTTAAGAAAAGTTAATTGTAATATTAACTTTAATGTACTAAAAAGGAGATATAATTAAATAAGTTTCCAAAAATGTAGTTCATCTAATTTAATAGCAGTTGTCCAGAGCTATACGTACTAACACACTGACACCAACAAGCTCTTAGAGATGTAAGCAGTGCTCTACCCAGCATTCTAGCTAGGGAGGCTGGCATCTGTGGCCCTCCTCAATCAGTTGTCCCACTGAAAGCTTATGCAAGAAAAAGAATAAGCATGGAGCGGCCTTTCTGCAGGCTGAACGCCCATGAAGATAGTCTATCTACTTGGCACTTTACATACTCCCAGTCAGAAGGCTCACCAGAGAGGACTACTTACATTCTGTTCAAAGAGTGGTGTAATAAAGCACTGTCATTTTTCTAATGCACCTCTTGAAATGTGTTGTCAAAAAGAATAATTGTTTGGCAAACCTTCTGAGAAGATAAGATTCTCAAAAATGTTGCTTTTCGCAGAGAGTTTAATGAAACTCCTGATGTTTTCCTTTATTGACCCAATTTAATCAAACCTTGTACTTCCCTCTTTTATTGATTAAATTTTCAGTAGAGAACACTACAGCTGATGATCAATGGTTGCAATTTAGAAAGGACCGAGCTGCGTAACTCCGAGGTGCCGCTGCCGTCCATACTGTCGTTGCGCACCAGGTGTGGTACTTGTTCCTCTACAATGTTGTCAGAAACAACTTCAAAAAACCTCCTGTTGCTTTGTAAATGGGGAGGAGATTGTCAAGGCCTTGAGGGCACTAATGGGCTTTAATTGCCCTGAGGAGCCTCACCTGAATCCCACACTCCCTGCTTATGGCCCAGGTGCTCCAGTTGAGCTTTGCTGTGGGGTTCCTGTCTCCAGCGTGGTCTCCTGAGACAGTGTTTGGGTTTCCTGGGTCTACCTGAGATCTGGCTCATTCCCTTGGTACATCTGCTGAGGTATCGTTGTGGTATCAAGTATAACTAGAATGACTCTTGGGCTTGGTTTTAGGTGCTGGTGACTGAGTGATGAGTTTTCTCTGCCAAAGGTCAGGTACTGCACTGGCAGCTCTGCCAAGCCGCACGTCTATGGCTGATTTCTCAATGTATGTGTTTGATACTGCTGGATGTAAGGAGAAAGCAATTCTGTTTGCTGAAATGTCGCATTCAATGATGTATGGTAGACAAATGAAGATCTGTGCGTGAGGGTCTCTAAGTAGGACTGGTGTCAAAGGAAAATATTGAGAGGGAAAAATGTTTGCAAGTTTCTGATTAATTTGGTTTATTTATGCACACAAACCTTGAAATATTAATAGAGAATGCATAAGTAATTGATGGGCTACGTATGATTTTTCATTATCTTGATGTTGAGATAGGCAGAAAAGTCCTTTGGTAAAAGGCACAGGCACATTACAACCTCAGAAAGGTCGTAAGTTAGACCTGAAGCTGCCTAGCCGCTCGGAGTGACTGAGCACCCCTTACACTGGGCAACGCTCACAGCCCACCACTGTGACTTTTATTGAGTCTTATGGGTCCTCTTCTAGTCTGGCTAACCTTGATATCAAATGGTGGGTCAGTTTTCCATCTCCCGTCTCAAAAGTATGTTTTCTAAGCAGCTTAACTGCTGAAATAAGATAAATCTATATTTAAATGGCCAATAGAAATCCATTAATATACTGTATTAAAAATCTGGTATATTTTAATGCCTGACTCATGATTTGTGAGTGCCAGAATTGCCAGCAGACACTTGTCTGAATTGTGAAATGGATTCTCAGGAGGGTGCAGGAGGTGGCATATGTTAGCAGAGTAGGTAGCAGTGTGTTGAGCATTGAACAGGGACTTATTTTATTTAAAGTTAGGGCTTTTTCCTTTCAGAAAAGGAAAAACAGACAAAAGAGGAAGAGTGAAAAGATGGAATTGCTAGGAATACTGTCTTAATTCTTCTTGTATTTAATTTGATCAAGTTCTGGAATGGCAGTCAAGCTCTCTATGCTGGATGTCCCCACTTTGCTCTCCTCAGGTTTTCTGACCTCACAGGTGCTGAAGGGATAGAGACCCTGACTAATAAGCCTCCCATGTGTGTCAATCTGCAAAAAAGTACCTGTGTTGCCATACTTACCGTGTTGGGTAAGAGAGAGGCAACTGGAAAAACCCCTGAGTTTCCTGGGATATATGTCTAAGGACAGTAACAAACCAGTTCATGCCCTTCTGCCTTTTCTTTAGCTGTTTTTCATCCCTGGCAGTGCCTGTTCTGGCACAGATCAATCCATACGCCTGTTTTCTTTAGCCCAAATGTCCTTCCTGTTGCGTGGGGTCCCAATGTCTGTATTTCCAGCTGAAGGAGAGCAAGAAATCCCTTTTATTTTCCTGCAGGCTACTGTCTCTGTTGACCTTTTCAGCTTCTGAATGTTTGGCTCTCCCTATTCTCTCATGTTGGGTATGAATAATTAAAAGACTGGGGAGAAGGGAACATAGCAATTTCTATGGTTTTTATTTTAAATGCCACTGCTGATTTGATGATAATTTTAAGATTTGCATATCTTTGGGTTTGGTTTGGTTTATTTTTTGTTTCTTAAGCTATCCTATAAAAAGGACAACTAGGTGGTCAGGAGGCTCACCAGCACCATATCAGCCTTCCTGTAGTCAATACCCGTTTCCCCTGTTGATAAAACTGGCTGATAGTTCTGTACCAAATCTTGCCGTGAACGGCCTTGAGGAATTAGAATATTGGAAGCTGTTTCCTCTTGATATTCTTGATAGAAGCTTATCTGAGGCCATGGATCTGCTGATGCTTGTCCTGATGGCAGTGCTGACAGTGGCTGCTGGTTTCCTTCCCCAACAGATTGTGCAATATAACTCTGAAGAGAATTTGTTTAAAACCTACAGTTTTACTACAGAGTACCTGTCTAGTCAGTGGAGTCAGACAAGCGTTTCCTGAAGGCAATTTGTCCCAATTGATCCCTGCCAGTGATTAGTTTGTTAGGATAAATAGGTGCCGATTTTTAAACATTTAGCATTGGTTGAGATTTCTGTCTGTTTGGAGCATGGCTTGAAATTAAAATACCATGTTAAAATACTGACTCTATCCTTCTTTCCTCCATTTCATCCTGAATACCCATGTCTCATGGGTTTCTGAGTGGAGACTATAGCAAAACATGCAGTCAAAAATCAGACTAATATTTTGCAAGTTGTCTCTGTTCTAAGAGGCTTACTTGGCCACTTCTAAACAGAAGTCTCTTCTTTTGCTTCCTCCTTGGCTTTTGTCAGAAGTGGATTGACTGCAGTGGCTTCTCTGCTATTCCCTCGCCCACAGTCTCACCTCATGTATTTAGGAGAACATCTCAGCAAGGACATGGCAAGTATCTATGTCCACCCTTTTGGGGTACTCTTTGTTTTAACTTGGGTATCTGCAGAAAAATCACTGTTAATTCCCAGGTAGCATTTAGTATAATTGTGAGAATTTTCCTTTGCTTAGTTGTTCAGTGGTGGTGTCCATCCAAAAGGTCATTTTAAGTCATTAAGATTTTTATATGTCTCTCTTGGCTATAAACCATGTCAAGAACCCTTCCAAATTCAAAGCTTCCATATGGGTCTTTACAGTCTAGAGATGTTGCCAAATTAGCCCTAAATCTGCCTTATTTAATTTGGCTACTTAAAAGTTAACCATTTTGTATCGTGGTTCACTTGTTCCTTGCTTAGGGCTTGCGGCTGTCTCCAGCGCAGGTTGCACCGTGAAGCTGGGAGCGAGCTGTGCTCGTTCTTACCGCTTCTCTGGAGTACTCTGTATCCAGCAGGAATAACTGCTAACCACAGTCTTTAAAAGCAGATGAAAATCCTGGCTCAACGTGGCTAATAGTTTTGCTATCCACTTTAGGGGTCTCAGGGTTGTCCCCTTTTATTTCAAAAGATGTTAAATTAGGGACAAAGCTTTTTTTGACAGCCTGGACTAGTTAGATTTAAAAGCACCTCTTTTCAGGCTGAGCTGACCTAGCAGGCACCTTGGCAATGCTGGGTAAATACAATGAACTGTTCAATTGGAAAATTATTTTAATAAGCAGAATTTTATTAAAACCTGTGGTTTGCCCTCTGAATCCTGATTAATAAAAGTAAATCTCTATTACCCTCTCACTTGGCTTTGCCTTCCTGTTTGGTAGAAATGTTTTTTTTCAGTAGCAGCACTAAAGATTCAGCCATTATTTGGAGTAATTCTTGTGCAATGCAAATCTAATAGACCTGATGCACAGCAATTTCTTTAGAATAAAAGACAACTGCCTTTATTCAGCTTAGACAATCCTTTCCTGAAAGAGCCCTTTATACAGCTCGTGTTGTGTCAGCAGTAATCACGGACTGAGTGGTGGTGCATGCAAATCAGTGAGCAGCTGCTGTTTAATTGGGCTGGAGGACTCAAATAATGAATTTGCCAGTGAGTGCAAGGGTAGATCATATTTAATGCTCATGGTCTTTCAGAGAATTGTGTTGCTCATACCTTTTGGTGCTGGCAGCTGAAGGCAGATCTAGCTGGACGAGTCTGTTGTTGTTGCTGTCTTTGCCCTGCCCAGCTAGCACCCAGGGTGCCACTGTCAGCAGTGCTCCTGGCCTTTCCAAACCCAAGGGCAGTTGTCAGTAGCCAGTAAAACTTCCCACAGGTATTTTACGCTGGGAAATAATAAGAGAGTTTTGCTATTCCCTTGGTATTCAGACTTTCCCCAAAGTTACAGCACGGGATAGAAGCAAGCCAACTTCTCCCTGTAGCTGCATCCCTGGTTGGTGTGAATTGCTTCTCTTAACCCCAGTGTTTATTTACATTTACATTTAGATATGACAGAAAGCTGATTAGAACTGCAGACTAAGGCACTCAAACTGACCCAGGGGTCTGACCCATTCCCTAAACCAGAACTGTGGGAAGGATGGGGAGATGGAAGAAGTGACGGCTTTAACATGACAAGCTTCTGTTGTGATAGTAGATGTAAATCTGGTTTCATGAGTGGATAAAAACCCCTGTTCCTGCTGTGCAGAGTGCAGGCTCATGCCCATGAGAAATCTGCACATTTCATTTTGTTTAAAGAGGCAAAGGATGCTAAAAATTGTTTTGTACCTGTATTTTTCTAACCATAATTTCTAAACTGCTTGTGTGTGTGCTTCATGTTTTACTGGAAGTTGCTATCATGTCCTCACAGCACATGTTTCCAGAAGAGGGAGAAACTGTAGTGATTATCACTGGAAGTGAAAAAAGGGAAAAGATAAGTTATGCATGGGACTGTTATACACTGCAAACTGAAAACTACCACATTGCCTGCCTTCTCTTCTACCAGCCTCTTCTCGGTCAAAACCTTTCCCTATTACTTTTCATGAAGATCAAAGCTGTTCCAGTATCTTTTTGTTATTGGATTGCAGCTGTATTGTTTCTCTTGTTATATACTTATTCAAGCTTGTAATGGAATAACGCCCTGGACTGGTAATTCTCCATGCCACAATACAATAGCAGTAAATAAGGCTTCTAGGATCTCAGCTGGATCTGGTTTGTTCCAGAAGGAAGGGATGGTGAGGAGAAGAGTGCAGGTGCCTTTTGCAGGTCAACTTAAGCATCACTCTAACCTTGTTTAGCTGTGTTTTTAGTTTGTGTTGGGGGATGTCTTTCTTTGGCCATATCAGGTTGCACAACAAGCAGAGCAGTGCTTAGGGCTGGTGCTTCACACTTGATTTTTGAGATGTCTGGAACCACTAAGCACCTTCAGCAAGAGGAAGTTGTCCTGCTGTTTTGCAAGACAAATGAGCAGGAAGCAAAAACCGTTTCGGAGGATATAACTTGTTTGGTTTTGGTTTTTTTTTTTTACATGTACAGTTAGAAAAAATAATCTGGATATATATGTGAATCTCCTTGCTCTGCTTCTCCTTTGGACCCTGTTCTTTTTCTTCTAGTGGAAGATTTCCTCAGTGACTGTTCAGTGAAAATAGTTGTTCAAACTTGAAAGAGCAGTAATGAATCACAATGAGGAGATCTTACTATTGAAAAATAAACCAAGAGCATTGCAAATGTCACTGGGGTTTTTCAGGTGGTGGCTGCTGCTCTGTAGTGCTGTGGGTGCTCATTCAGCAGTTGCTTTTTCCTCTCCATTGCAAGATGTGAAGAAATGAAGCACTGTTCATTCCCATGAACTGCTTTGGTTTCGCAGATTCCTCTCTTTACCCCTTATTTCACTGTTTCTGCCCCCTCCCTCCTCCCCCGCAGCCTTTGTGCAGCCTGCCAATCCTTCGCTTAATCCCAGAGAACATATTTTGGGTACTGGCACAATGAAGAAAAAAGAGACAAATCGATTTGCATTTCTTATCTGGGAGATTCACTTGCAAAACTAGCACAGTTTCACTGACGCAGAGGCAGGAGAGATGATCCTGTAAATCTGACATCTCTTTATAAAGGCTGAGACGAAAGGGAGTGGGAGGATGGTCTGAGCTCACTACAGGAAATAATACTGTAGGTAGATTTATTTGTTGTCTCAGTCCGTGTTTCACTGAAGTTTTCCTTGTGGTTTGGAGATGGGCACTCACAGTGCCATTGTATGGCCACCCGGTCCCGGTTTATCCAGTTGCACTCAACTCCCATTTCCCTGCAGTGCAGCTAGAACTGAGCAGGGCGAACAGCCACCTGGCAGATGGGGTGTACACGTCCTGCCATTCTAGTTACCTCATCTTTATTTTTATCTATATGCACGTGCCGAGCTCAGTGATTCAGTTAGTTTCAGTGAGGTTAAAAACTGATTTCAGCAAGTTGTGTGAGACGGATCCTCTTTGCCCTTCCTCTGCTTTCTTGGGAGGCAGAAGTAACCAGCGCAGATAAATTTCCTTATGGAAAGCTCAGGTCTCCCTCTGCTATTGCCTGTCTCTGGCATTTGTCTCGTTCAGGTTTCCACTACATCAGGCTGCAACCTGTGAGCAGCGACTTTCTAACCTGTCTCACGGCAACCTGCGCTATTCGGCTGCTGCTGACATAGCAGTGCCTTGCTGATCGCGAGGAGTGGAGGGGTGAAAAGCCAGTCCTGATTGCTGGCTGGCAAAATTCCCTCTCGACTTTCAAACAGGTGCTTGGTCAAAGCCCAGCAGCAGCGGTGCTGTACGTCCCTTGTTGCAGTGCAAGGGCGTTGCTTCCAAGCAGGGCACAGAGGAGTTCTTTAAGCATAATTTTGGGCAAAAATCAATGAAAACCTGAGAGGTGGAAGAAGAAAAGTGATAATAGTCTGGATGAGACAGTATTCTCCTTGGTGCCTCTGCACTTAATGCAGCCTCTCACAGCTGAACTACACATACAGTAGGCAGAAGGGTTGCCCACGGCTTGGATCACTGTGTTCTCTGTTCAGGTGCCTCCGCCACCTCTCCAGGCACGTCTAGAAACACAGAGTCTAGGGGAACGTGGCTCTTTGGGTACCTGGTCCTTGAAGTAAGCAGGAATTGCAGATCAGTCAGTATAGATATTAATGTGCTGCTCCAGGAGCTGGTTAATCTTTTAGAGCTCCATCTGCTCTGCTTGCTGCAGCAGTACAGCTGCCCTGCGCTCCCTGGGGCTGCCCTGTTTTACATCAGTGTAAAGGAAGAAATGGACTCTTAAATGTTTTATTTTCATTGTCTGATGCTCTTTTTGCCCCTCTCCTTCCATTCTGCCTGTCTCAGCATCTTCAGTTCTGCTTGCTGGAACTGTGAAATCACAGGATAAGAAAATCTTTGAGGCTGGAAGAGACCTCGGGACATTACCTACAGATGGCTAGGGCAGGCTGCTCAGGGCGAGGTCCAGCCAGGTTTTGAGTATCTCTGAGGATGGAGACTCCACAACCTCTCTGGGCAACCTGTTCCAGTGTCTGATAATCTTCACAGTGATTTTTTTTTTTTCTCATGATTGAACAGAACCTCCTGTGTTTCAGTTCGTGCTTGTTGCTTTTTGTCATCTCACTGGGCATCTCCAAGCAGAGTCTGGTTCAGTCATCTTTACTCTCTCACATCAACTATTTCTGCACATTAATGAGACCCTCCTGACCCTTCTCTTCTCCAGGCTGAGCAGTCCCAGCTCTCTCAGACTTTCCTCATATGAGGGAGATTGCACTCCCTGAATTACCTTAGTGTCCCTTTGCTGGACTCACTCCAGTATGTCCCTGTCTCTCTTGTACTGGAAAACCCAGAAATGGGCCCAGCACTCCAGATGTGCCTCACCACTGCTCAGCAGAGAGGAAGGATTGCTGAATGCCAGAGCACTCACTCCAAAATCATTACCAGATGAGTGATTGGTTTTGATAGTTCTGTACCCAGGCCACGGAGCAATTTAAGTTCCATGAATTTTACTTTGTACTATATCTGCAGAGTAGTTTGCTGTTTGGCTCTGCATCTGAATAATCTTTTCTGAATGGCAAAGCAGTTCACACAAGTCAAGCCCCACTGGCAAGGCTGTGATGAGCTGATCTGTTGTGCTGGCCTGGTACTTGGGAAATTGTGGGGGTTTGTGGGATTTTTTTATCTTATCATTGTTTCACCAACATAAAAGTCATGATATCTTTTAAAAAGATATTTTAAGGATTTCTGACTTGGTTTTTGTGATAAGACCTATCTTTGAATTTTTTTACTAAGGCAAATGAAAAGAATAATTTTCAGTTTCTTTTAAAATGCTCACATAGTTCATGAAATGATGACAAATATTCTATAGTCTTTCTGTGAGTGGGCTGCTGGCCTCTGTTATTTAGAGGCATTCATGAATTGATACACTCAAGAAAAAGAATTCTTAATCAATTCTGCAATGTTCAGGTTTTTTCATTGGAATAATCATTCTGTGAAATCTGGCAAGTACCCATCGCCCTGGTGATGCTATTTTTGTCTCTTCGTCCTTATGTAGAGCTAGATTTTTATTATGATGGCAGACTAGACTATTCCATTAGGATTTCTGTAAGGTGTTAATCATTGTGGAAAGAAGGTTTTGTAAAATATATCTCCACTGATTTTCTATGGGTAGAAAATGCTTTTTCTGCTTACAGATCACACAATAGAAAGGTCACATTTCTGGCCATTTCTCCTTCTAAGCCTCAGAGCAGTTCAAGGAGGGATTCTCCGTAGTAACGCTGTGTTTTAAATTACATCATCCAGTATTTTATCTCCTTGAACCACATGTAATAAATAGATAGACTTTATTTGAAATACTTCTGTAAAGGAGGTAAACGCAGTGTGCAAAATCCAACTATGGCTCAGAGGGCAAATCTGTGAGGTATAAGAATCCATCAGTGTGGAGACAACCACAGGATCTGATCTCATTTGTGCCCATCATACTTTCAATTGCAACTCTGACAAATTGCTGGTGTGTGACATGCTCTGGACTTCAGGAAAAGCCAGCAAGATCCCAGAGGTACTTCCTGAGTCAAATCCCCTTGTCATTCTACTCTTGTTCCAGGCATAGCAGTGGCAAAGTCAGGCAACTTCTGCTTTTGTATTTAGCACGTAGACTGGTATTGCAGACCCACGTTTGACACCTGTGGTTATGAAGTTTGACACCTAACTGGTTATGAAGTTTCTGTTGGCTAAAATGGATTGGGTACTTCATCAGCTACATCTTCTACATAACATGCAAGTGAGATGCAAGGTGTCTTTCTGCCCCAGCTAGTCCCTTCTTAAAATGTGTGGACTCTAACATTACCAACAAAACATTTTTAATCGACTCTGGTAGCTACTCCATGAGTTTTACAGACTCTCTGGGAAAGACAATCGGCAAGCCTAGTACCTTGACAACCTCACAAAAAAAAATTACCTTGGAGTGACTGAGTGAAAGGTTAGAACTGATGAGTGTTTTAATCAATAATATATGAGTTGGATGAGCAGTATACTGTACTTTGCAGTGTGCAATCAATAATACATTTCTATGCTCAACTTTTTAATCCTCAAAAAAACTACATCAAAAATTTCATGCTAGACTGCCCACGAGAATCAATAATAGAGAAAGGTCTCTTCCCCTTAGTACAGTTTAATTAAAAGCATAATGAATTTATTTACTAAATGATGCTACAAATCTATTATACATCTTTTGGAAATACCAAATGGAAAATAGTGTTTAATATAATAATATAGTTTTGAACTTTCCAAAACTGGAAAGGCAAAGATTAAAGTTGCTGAAGAATAAAATCTAGGAAAACAGAGTTTGCTTGAATCAAGCTAGGTCTATTATTACTATTTACTATTTTTATCAGTGTAGTATGTAAGAGCCTCGACAGAGGGGCCGTGTTCCAATATACTCAACAAATAATTTTCTGTTTTCCTCTGGCTTTACAGCCATCGCCTCTTACAACTTGATCCTTGAGTTAAACCAGACTCTTTCTGTGAATGGAAGCCTGGCACTAGCTAGGAATCTATTTCCAAAACAATGTGTAAAATTTTCAGTAAAATTCACAGAAGTTTTAGACTTTAGCTTATGTACTGAATCACACAGCGAAGTTTTATACTATTGAAGTTTTGAGCATATATAGAGCATTCACCATTATACAAAAAGGAGGATCAAACTTTTCTTAATGCCAGCTGACCACGTTTCTATTTCAGGCTTAAAGTCATTAATTCCTTCTTGCTGAATCACAAAGGGTATTGCTTTGTTAGCAGTACTTCAGATCCCCCTGGACTTCTGCTACTCTTTTACTGCATCACCAATTATTTGTGATGTATTATTAATGATATGTGATCTATACTTGCACCACTTCCACAACTGTGTAGTGGTAGCTCATTTAAACAAGAAGCAGGGAGGGTCTGTAAAAAAGTGGCTTTTCTTCTGTGGCAAGTTGCCAGCTGTGTTATATAAGAGGATTTTTGTTCAAACTCTTATGAATCCACTGTTGTGTGCACGTCCATACCTGGCAGGCACAGGCTCCTGGACATGCTCACACACTTCTGGACAATGACTGGGGAGAAGGTGGGAAATGTGCAAGAGACATTAAACTCAGTATTATCTGTTTTTTGCCTTCTAGAAAAGAAAATATTGCCTTTGGTACTGAACAAAGATAGTTAGGAAGAGAACCAGTTTTATTCTCCTAGGGGGGGTTTGTTATTCTTTCAAGCTAAGATCTGTGAAAGTATAAAAAATGAGTCCTGGTAGAGCTGGGATGGGGGGTATAGTAAGAATAGAGTGCTTACCTATGTGGTTGCCTCAATTCTTTTGGTGCTGGTTTCTAAGGTGTAGCATTCAGTGGGCATGTTTTGACTCCAGTAAAATCAGTAGCACATCACTAACACAACTTGTCACTAAAAACTGCCCTTGTGCATTGTATCTGCGTGTGATCAGATGAATGCGTTGGGAATGACCCTGCTGTAGTAACATAAGAAGGTGTTTTCTGTATTAAACAGCAGCAAAAAAATGGAAATGGGACAAGTGAATACTGTCACATTACCATTATCAAACCCCTCAGAAACTATGATGTGAGGATCCGTCAGCCGTGTGTCTGACTGCAAATGTGAGTAGACGTTTCTGAGGTTTTGGCTGGGTCTTGGCCAGCTCTGGTGGAACCCTCCCTGTGAAGAACTGAAAAGCAGAATCCAACTTTTTCTTCACAAACACGACAGAACAGTAAAAGCTAGTTTCTGCCGTGTTGGGATTGGTACATTAAGATAAAGCTGGATTTCCTTATCACTTCTCACAGCTACCTTACTTCCCGTGTACAATAATTTTTGCAAAACCCTATAAAACAGGCAACTAAAATACTGAGAAAACAAATGTAAGTATTGCTGAAGGCAGGAAATAAGAACAATAAGAATTTATCACAAAGGAATTTCCTTGCTTTGCAGTATGAGTAATCATTGTCTCTGAAACTCATCACAGGGATGTAAGGAAAATGTCTCTTTTTATGCTGTTTATGTCTTTTGAGAAAGCATCCCCCAGTCAGGACAGACCCATCCAGGAAAGGCTTGTGCCAATATCTCAGATACCAACAGAAGTTAAACTCCAGGAGCAGACTTCAGCCTCTCCCAGCTGCAGGGTGAGTTCACCTCAACCCTCTGCATCACAGCAGACACCTGTCCTGCCTTACTGGAGGTATTACACAGGTAGTCACTGCCGTGCCACTTAGGAGTGCACCCCTTGGTTTCCTTTATGTCACTGCAGAGACAAACACCCCCGGAGTATGACTCAGTCTCCAATCTGCTAATTTTCTGGAGGTGTCTGCCTCTCTACATTTACTATTGAGGGAGTACAAAATGACTATTCCCCTAAATTAGGTATTCTGCTCAGATGTTTCAAGCTGGAAGAATGAATCTGCATTTAAGTCCTGCACATCCTTATAAAGACTAGGCTGAAGTTCTTGCCATCATTATCCAACTTAGTTAAAGTCACCCTTAGCGTGCCTGCACTCAGGTCTGACTCCCGCGTGGAAAATGCAAGCACTGATAACTACCTGTCTGCGTGGATGTGGCTGGACTCAGGTACTGCTGACAGCCATCAAAGAGTGCAAAGTTGAGAATAGGTGTTTCTTGCAAGATAAGACCTTTGTGAGGTGCAAAGAATTAGCAGTGATTATTTCAAAAAATAATAAACTTTGCTATGTGCATGTGAGAGTTTCTCCTTCTCTCAGAAAGGAGGAGGTAATTAATTACCAATATCATCCTCTTAAAAAAAAATTAAAAAATCATAAAAGCCTTAATGCATGTCAATCTATAGCTAGATGGAGGTAAAATTTGTCTTTAAATATTGTAATACAAACTCTTCCTAATGCAGAAGATTAAAGAAATAAACTGCATGGTTTTGT
This sequence comes from Bucorvus abyssinicus, assembly GCA_009769605.1. Lineage (NCBI taxonomy): Eukaryota > Metazoa > Chordata > Aves > Bucerotiformes > Bucorvidae > Bucorvus > Bucorvus abyssinicus. The sequence continues at coordinate 5,799,644 of CM020044.1, read as the reverse complement.
CACTCTTGGTTTTTGTACCCATTGTAAAGTCTGTAGAAAGAGTAACTCAGTTTGTCAAGGAGGATGGAAACTTGTGAGATCCCTCGCTGCTTTGCAGAGAGCATTGGGTGGCTGATACCTAAAGCATTACCTACTTGTAAGTAATGCCAAATCTCTCCCTTTAATCCTTCAGTTTTCTTCTTTCCCCACTGCAGTTGTTTTCCTGGCCACACTTGTTATTTGTATTCATTTTTATCTTAAAAAGCTGACCAAGGAGCTTTCTCTTGACTGATATATCTCTCAAGTGATTCCCCACAGTGATTATCGTGGAATTAATCACTTGACTCCATCAGCAGAAAGACCCCTGTGTTGACTTTCAGCAGTTGCGTGTTGTCATTATTATTGTACACCAATAAATCTATTTGGGGCTGCATGATAGCAGTAGATGTCATCTGGTAGAGGTAGTCTGCAGTGGAGTTGCTTTTGTTTGATTGCTGTAGTGTTGGTTAAAATCCCTCTCAGCAGCTCTATTGCTTGATTGCCGGGTACTGCAAATTCAGGAGAATTAGAGCTGTTTGAGTGTAGTGGATAGACTGTGATGATTCAGCAGATACTCTGCCTTTGTTCTTTTTGTAGCACCCCCACATGAAAACCTACTTTTCCTACTTTGCCCATGGAGAGACAACCTATTTTATTTCTTTTAACCACCTCCAAATGACGTCTCCTGAGACCTCTTGGAAAAAACACAAAACCCGACATATTGTTAGATATAACCCACTCTCTCTCTGACATATTTTGTGAAATCAAGGGCTGATAAAGTCAGATGACTTCACTTACTTCTGCCTTACTTTTCAATCCTAGCTTTACATCCCCAAAATGAGAGGGGGGAGGAAAGGTTGAATAATGATGCTTAAGAACTTGGGGAAGTAGAAATATGGCATTGCCAGTCCCAGAAACATTCTGCTCTGTTTCAGATGTGCATGATGAACCTCGACCTCCAATGAGAGTGACGGTTTTGAGTTGGGATTCTGTGCTACCTTAGGGAGAGATAGGTGAGAAGTGCCACATCAGCTTCTGACTTGGAGTAGGATTTGCCAGTTGGCTTATGCTGGGCTAAATCCATGCTTCTGTGGAAGGGCATAGTCTGGTTCAGCTCTGCGCTGGCTGTAGCTCCTATCCCATCATCTGTGTTCCTTTAGTAACCAGATTATTCTGAAGTGGGTCAGGGCAGCTCAGTGATCTGGCTGAAAATAAACCTCTGCTTTGGGTTCACTTTCAGTGGTCACTCACCCCGCTGCAGGGGAATAGGTGACCCTCTGCAGATTCCCGCTCTGTGGTAGCAGGAGGGCAGGCCTGTCCATTCGGCAGCGTCATGGGCTTAGATGAGAAATTGTGAATTTAGGTATCTGAAGTGGAATTGCTGACTCTTTGAATAGCCAGTAGGCACAAGGATTCCTTTCAAAGCTTTTCCAGTGTAACTATCTTCAGCAGCAATCTATTAATAGCTCGCTAATTTAGAGAAGTACCAGTGGCAATTAACATTGTTGAGTAGTGACACTGGTTCAAGGGTGGAAATGCCTATTCCTGCAGTGATTATGTTACTGCACAGCTTCTGCTGGTGTATATTTGTTCTTGCAGAACTGGACTCAATCAGGAGCTGTGAAGTCTGTATCGAGTGAGGAGTCTTGCTAAAGCACTGGAGTTCCCTTTTTTTTTTTTTTTAAAATGGTTTTCTTGTCAGTTGTTCCACAGTAAAGCTGCGTGGGGAAGGAGGCTGGACTGCTATATAGCACCAGAAAGCTGCCCCCTGCTCCTCCCCAGAGAATCAGGGGTGTTGGACAGCAGGACTCCGTTGGGAAGCCCTCTGAGAGATCCTCCTGTGCGCCCAGGGTCCTGGAGCAGCACAGAGGTGATGGCATGGTGTGCTGTGTGCTGCTCTCACAGGTACTCATCCATTACAAATTCACTCTGATCCTCTTCCCAAGCCCATTTGCTTGTGTTACTCTTGATGTAGTTGCACAAGTACGGAGACCTCAGAGCTGACTGACAGGTCAGATCCGGATTACAATGCTCTGTAGACTTTGCAGGCCAGATTAAAGTACTTGGGAGGATCAGTCTGGCTCATGGGCTATATTTTTTAACATCCTTGTCGTAGAAAAGTATTAGGAGTTGTAAGAAGGACTCCTGTGAGCTTATATTTTACAATTTGGCGTTGTAACTGCTTTGTTAGGGAAAGCAGAATTTTAAATAGTTATGTTACTTTTTTCTGTTGGTCTTTTCATTGCAGCAAATGCCTGTTATGTCTCCTGCATTGAAAAGCAAACCCCATTCCCCCCGTTACAAGTATTAGTCTCATCTCTGCTCCCATTGTCCAAGCGACTTAGCAAGATGAGACAAATGCTTCAAATGGTGCTTATATTATAAATGCTGCCAATGAGTCTTGAGCAGGCAGGAAAGCTAATGGGACAATCTCAATTTAAAGAAAGCTGGTTAAGAGCAAATGCGTTTTGGTTTATAAATGAACAATGGCAGGTAAAGGCATGGGTCTACATAATATAGTCCTCACCTGTAGAGTATTTTCTATCTAGAGATCTCAATGTACCTTGCGAAGAAATGTGAGTAATGTTCTGCTTCTGCATCACAAGGAAAGTGAAGGACGAGCCTGAAGCAACTTCCCAAGGACATGTTGCCATCAGTGGGAGAGTTCTGTGGCTAGGCGTCCGATTTGTTTATGCTGGGCATCTTCCATCTTAACCACCAGTGGTGAATCAATCTTGAACAGATTTATGAAATATTGTGTCCCCTTTGCAGTAAGGAAGTGTTATTGTTCTCACTGTGCACGTGGACTAATGAGAGACTTCAGCAGAGTGTGGGTATCAAAGAAAGCCCCATGCAAAGCTGCTTCATCACCATCATGTGAAACTGGACTTCTTTCTTGGGCTGGAAATGTGAGATGTGCTTAGGAACAGTGCCTGGCCTGCAAGAGGTGCATCCCTCCTGCCTAAGTACCACTGCAGTCCGGGTAATGTCTGCTCCCCTGTGCAGGCAGGGGCTGAGCAGATCTAACACTGCTGCCCAGGAGACCTGATTTAGGCTTACAAATAGAGGGAGCCGGGGCAGAGCTACAAAACCCTGTCTGTCTTAAATACCCTGGTTTGGCCCATTTGCAGAGATGGCTCATTCACTGCCTGCTCTCAGGACTGACCGTTTCGAGTATAGTCAGTTCCGTGAGGGTTCTCATTGCTTCAGAGTTTAATTACTACTCTTGTAGAAATAGATTTCTAGATTAATTATCCAAGGAAGTTTACTGATGACAGAACTCATGCAGGCTCTGATGGGATCTTTCACATTTTATACAGCGTAGAATAGGAGCATAACAGGAACAACTGTACCCTGAGGTTCCCTATGAAAATAGTTTTTGAGGGTATAGCAAATGCAAGGAGCATTTGCTGGTCTGCACACCTATTGAAATCTCAGCACTTCAGCAGGTAACACACGTGGATGGACATGCACAGTCCCTTAAGTTCAGTTTCAGGCAACTTGCTACAAGGTGGGAAATGAGTCTGAAGCCAACCTGAAGCTAGCTTCGCTGGGTTTAAGATTTTTTCCCTGCTGAGCATCTCACTTGCTTCTGTTCATTTTTGATGAAGTTTGATGGAGGATGTGGAAGAAAGTGGTGGACTTTAGTCCTTTGTCTAATGAAAAGGTAGGGATAAATGCCACCCATGCCAGTATCAGGCACTTGATGATTCTCTCCATTACGTCCCTCATTCGAAATTGCCTTTCGTTATCTCTTCTCTCCCTATTTTCTACCTGAAGATTACAGCTTCTTGGGGAAAGATTATTTATTTTATTTTAATGCCTTGCGATATTTTAAATGGCTTGGAGCACTCTCCACTGGTTAATATGCAAACATGTCCATCCAGCTGGTCAGTGTATATATATATAACTTTGAATGATCTATAGGATATGCAGCACTTGCCTGGCTGGTAGTTAGGGGATGTGCTAAGCAGATGACAATATTGTTGCTAGGGGAAGAACATGACACAACTAGAAATATTTGAGGACATCAAAATCAGAAGGAACTGGGATAACTGTGGTGCAAAAATGGCAAAATAAATAGATAGAGGGCAAACCTGTGGGAAATGTAAGTTTATTAGCTCTGTTCTTTTTTCACACAGCAGCAGAAAAAGTTTAGAACTGACTTCAATGTCTTTGATAGAAGAAAAGAAAAAAACCCCACCAAAAAACCAAACAAAAAAACCTCTAGGCTGCAGTTTGAGAATTAGCTGTACCACCTGCAGGTCATTTTGATTTTCTTGTATTAGCTCTTCCTTAACTTTTTATATGTAAATGTATACAGATATTTTGGGCAGATTTTGTAGGTTGGGTCAGGCAGACTGAATAGCATAGGAAATGAGGATAGAATAGTATAAAAAAGGTGTTATCTTGATATTTGTATCATTGTCTTATATGAAACTTGGCATTCTGCTGGATTTCATCTTTTTGTTCATTGCTTCAGTCATCAAATTGCTGCATTTTTAAATAAACCTTTTGGGGAGAATATGGACGTTTAAATTTAGCATTAGAGGTCACTTAACAATATTTTTGAGACTTCAGCTATTTACTTTTCTGCTCTTCAACTTTCTGAGTTTACACTTCTTGCCCTCCACTTTGTGGATGCTAAAATTTTACATAGATTTCAAAATGGATTGGACAGCTCCTTGCTCATTTGTCCCTTAAACACATAATTTCTGGTTCAAGGAGGCTGAGCTGCAGGCTCCTGCCTCTGGCTGGGTATCTAGGGGTTGTATTACCATGTGTTTTCTCTGTTGAGCTCTTTCCTGGACCATCAGTGTTGGTTGTTAGCACTGGCCACTGCCCGTTTTATCTGTACCAGTGTCTGATGACACCCTTCTAGATGATGTTTAAAGCCACTCATCAAAAATTAAAAGAAAAAGCCCAAACTGATCAAGAAACTGCTATCCTTCTCACCCAATCCTTTATGCCTTCCCCTGCTCTGTTTGGATGTATTTCCCATTCTTCAAGCCAGCTCCTAAATCCCAGAGCTGTTTCTGGGAGCAAGAGAAGTGTGGCTGTCTGGTTTCATAATGCTTCAGCAAAAGTCGGTGGGAAGTCTCTGATTTCAGGGCAGTTTGGATCAGGCCATAACACCCAGTTCATTTTAAATTTGTGAAATTTGTTTGCTTACGTATTTTAAACCAAACACTCGCTTTGCTGGAAGGAGATTGAGCTTTGAAAAATAAGATGGAATAGTCCATAGAAAAATGCTTACTGAAGTGTGGCATTGCTGATAGGTTCAGAATTTGTTTTCCAAGTTTTATTTTGATAGAGCTGGAGTTGAAACCGCTCAAATTGCTAAAAGCTTAAAGAAGAATTGTAGCTCTTCAGTCTGATCATTTCCTTTTCAACAACAACCTCCTTTGGTATGTTTGCCATTGCAGAGTTCAGTCTTTGCATTTGGTATCCTCTCGTGAATTAGGGGCCATGGATACTTTTTTTTCTGTCTTACAACTGAGCACTAAAAACTTGTCAAGCTCTTAATCTCTTTGCGCCAAAAATAGCTTTGATCTTTGCAGGATACAATTCCCACTAAATGTGCATGATATTAATATCTTTTTTGTACGTCAATCTTAGCTAGATTTTCCTTGAGCAAAGTGACTGGGACACCATTTTTCTCTGCAATTTTCATGGCTCATAGGAGAAAGTTAAGAAAGGCACAGTTTCTATAGATCAGATTAAATGCTTAAAAAAAACTATTTAAGAAACTGTTAAGATTTTAAACTGAAATCCTGGTGATTTGCATTTTCAGAGTGCAGTACAGGCATTACCGGAGTCATCAAAGCAAGCCTTGTCGAAGGGTAGCGTTAGATCTTTTATTTCCAGAGTGCATTGTGTCACATCCTGTAAATGTTATAGCCCAAATGTTCATTGTCTTGATTTATAGAGTAATATCAGGAATTATACAAAACACAGTCTGTGCTAGACCTCTGTCTGCTGTGAAATCAAGGCCACAATATTTTCCATGCCCATTTCAAAAGATAATAAAGAAAATCCATGAGATGTGATTTTCCTGAAATAGGATCCAGACAGGAGTTAGCGACAACCTTAGGTTGCCACCTCAGGACATACCTAAAATGTGTGCAACCACTTGGCAGCTGTAAGCCTTATTGGTGGTTATTCCTTCCGATAATAAAAGCCAGTTTGTGTCACCAGAGTGATAAACAATACCCCCCTTAGTAAGCAAAGAGATTAACAATATATGACATTAAACACAAGATCTGCAAAAAGGAACAGAGTGTTCAGTAACTCCTCTGAGCTTCATTTTATCTTGAAACATAAATTTTGTTGCCAATGGAACTCTGTATAAGAATTAATTAGGGAACTTCACAAGCAGTCAAAACTCTTGTATGCCATTATAAATTTATCATTACTGAAAGGATCTATTTCTGTTGTCAGACATCATGCTTATCTGGCAGACTGCACAAAGAATATGGAATAAATAACCTTCTTCTTTGGAAAAATGTTTGGAAAACTAGTTCTTAAAAAGCCAGACATTGTGTTTATTGTCTGTAAAGCATTTCTGAAAAAACAACCCATTTAGTATTCTGCCATTCTAATATTCAAGCAATTACAGCAGATCCCTTGGATTCCCCACTTGGAGAGAACTTGCACAATGTCGTGTTGAATACTGCAGTGCCTGTGCCTGCCCAAGGGTGTTCCCCACCTCAGACAGGTAGAAGGTGAGCTGGGAGTAAACCATTACCATGTAAATGTTTAGACAAAGTCCGCTTGGACTGCAGGACCAACTTACCATTCCATTAATTTTTATTTGGATTCTATTAGCCATAAACAATGAGTCTCTTCTGTAATCTTTTAATCTTATCTCACTCGTTCTAGCATCACAGATGAGCTGTATAATCACACGTCTAATACTGTGAAGATCAATGGGAAAGCCAGTGTTTTGTATTTCCTACTTATTACATATAGTTGAACATGCTGTGTGGCTACTTATGTCAGTAACTCAACAACTCCACCCCCAACAAGTTTCAGAATAAGTGATACAGAGAAGGGAATTACGAATGCTTTTCCTGTTGTGGCTGGCATTCAAGGGCCAGCCAATATAAAATCTGAATGCCTCAGAAGTATTTTTCATGCAGTGTGTGCTTTGTTAGTGAAGTGACTTTACTTGCTACCGAGGAAAATTCTTTTTCCCATTCTCTGTGCGCTATTGGGTACCTCATGTAGCTCAAACACCATCACAGATAACAAGTTATTAGAGACTGTATAGCACTACTGGCACAAGCCCCTCTGTGAGCTGCACTTGCTGTTCCCCAGAAGAGCCCTGGGTCCTCTAAAATGCTGAGCAATACAGCATGTAGAGAAGGTGCTGCATTGTATGTTTCCTGCTGCAAAGTGTTTACATAATCATGACCTTGTACAAAGGAATTAATTGTTCAAGCCAAAGCAGTAACTGAGTGGTTTGAAGGTAACAAAGGTTCCTGTGCTCTCTGGAGCAATGCTCCTTGGCAGCCAGCTCTCTGCAAGCTGCAGTGACCCCACTGGCTCCTCCCATTGGCCACGCTTCTTGAAGTGCTTTTTGCTTTGCACTTTTATGATGTTCTCTAGGAAATTCTGAGGTTTAGAGGCCCCTGTTTCTGCCTGGCTTTGTGCTGTCTTTTGTGTAAAAGCTGTCAGATGACAAATGAGAGCTGAGGGATGCTCCAGAGATGAGGACAGGCTGTGGCACACAAGGCATTTGGGCTGTCTGGGCTTTGGTGCTCCGATGACTGTGTGGCTCATCCTGTTTTCAGCAGGCTGAAATGAGGATAATCTGTTGCAGGAAGAGGAGAGATGAGAAGGGACAACACCAAGGTGTATGTGTGAGGCTTGGGATTGTGGACCCTGGGGATGTTGGGCAGTGGTGAAACTGGGAGTAGGAAAACGTGATGAAAGAACTGCTGAAGAGCTCAAGCTTAACCATTTGAGGGCTGAACTGGCAGGACTGGGACCTTACATGGTACTGCAGAGAACAGCTGGATGTGTGTGACTGGGCCATGAAACGAGTGTGGTAGGGGTAGGGCTGGGAGCGGGAGCAGCGGGAGCACGAGCTGGCTGCCCAGAAGAACTGACATGGGCCTGGGCAGTCTCGGCAGGTATTGTTTCCAGCACCAGCAACAAAAGGACTGTACCTGGGTATTTACTCTTACACTGACTGTTTAACTGAGAACAGGAACACCCACGTGCTTCTGAGGAAGTGATGTTCTGATGTGGTGTTTTTATTTTGGCTCTTAGGGAGTAAAGCTTTGGGAAGCCTCAGACAGATAAGGACTCAACGCTGTCAAAGCCTGCAGTCTAGTCTTTCCTAACTCTTGGATCACTTTGCAACCAGATGTCCTCGTGTCTATGTTGCAGGATTTTACTGACAAGCCAGATTTGCCAGAAAATCAAACTTTGCTTTGGGTGCACATCCTTCACGTACACATACTGTGCTGCAGTTGCAATCTTTATCCTGCTTTGTCTGCTGCTGTTCTCCATGCTATATATCACCTTAAATGGATTATATAGAAAAAAATTTCTCGGGAGCAAGATTTTTTTAGGTAGCAAGTCTGCATGGTTTAATGTTATCATTTCTAACTGTACATGATACGTTGAACTGTGTGATGCTATGGCTCCATAAATACTTGTGAGTCCCTGAGATGTGCTTATTTGTGTCTTCGGCTTGTTTCCTGGTGATTGGGCATTTTCTCATATTATTCTTGTCATTCTCTCACGTTTCATTTTCTCATGATCCCATGGTTGAATGGTTGGTTGTTTTTAATACCATGAAGATAAAGTTCTTTCTGTGATCAGAAGGCTTAGAGGCATTATCAAAGTGTGACTTTGCTGAAGATAATCCCTGTCATATCACTCTTACTTGTTTGAAATGTTTTCCATTTATTGTAGTGAGTCCTTAATGTGGGTGTGGATGAGTATGAACCAAATCCCTTAGAGGAACATCCTGCAACCTCTTCCTTAGTGCTCATGTTCCCATGGACGCTGCTACCAAGACACAGAGTATAGCCGTGCTTGAAATCAAATACTGACTTTGTGAGTACACCTGTACTACTCAGGGTTACCCCTAAAAAAATCAGGTTAGAAATTCAAGTTGGATAGCAAGACTGTCATTCGTACAGTGATGATACTGAAACAGTGGAGTAAATGACTGTGGAAGAGATTACAGATCTTCTGCTGAAGGAAAGACAGATGAATTTCTACTGGCAACGGTTAGGTAGAGTTGATTTGGATTTGGGAAAGGCCTAGGCATTTTTTGAAGGTCACTTCCATCCCGTGATTCTGTATTCTGTGCTTCATCACTTCACGACAGTCTATCAAAACCCATAAATCCTAACGCAGGCTGTTCAGATACAAATCTGACAGTTTACTGTGAATTGCATGCCAAGCAGAAGGTCTCCAGAGCGGAAAAAGACTCTCAAAACCTTATACTGAAAGATGGATTTACACCTGAGCACACAAACGTAGTATGAAAGCCTGAAAACATCTGCCATCAAGTAAGATCCAGGAGATCTGTGAAATTGTAACTACAACCTGTTCTGAACATGCAGGAGTGCATTGACGAAATGTAGAGGTATTCAAGAAATCTGAAGCAGAGGGGCAGTGAGCAGTGGAAAATGGATTTCTGTACTCTTTTTTTTTTAAATGTCTCAGAATTGAAATATTGAATGTCTTTCTAAAACTCATTCCATAAATATTATTGAGCTAATTGAATTATCCAAGTTCCTGAACTTAAAAAATATTTTGTTTTAAATTTTGATCATGTTGTGGGTAAAAGCTTATCCTGGCATGAAATGTCATTTGGGGGAGGAAGAGTGTGAAGGAAATTACATGTTGGTGTTATATTTTAAACAGGGTAGCTTGAAACCTTTTGACAATTCCTAGCTTTTATTGGTTTAGGAATTCAGTTCTAATGAAAAACTTAATAACAAACCATGACCAGCTCTGTAGAGAAAACACAGAGGCCATAAAAGTTACAGAAATACTGTTAATGGGTCAAATTAGAAAATGAGTAGTATGCACACCCAGCTGCCTGTTCATTGAACAGAGATAACAACTCAGTGTCTAGAACAGATAAACTTACTGAGGCCAGGCTCAATTTAAGTGTGGAGGATGCGGGTTATTGCAGGCGATAGAAAAGAAATACATCTTTTTTGATGCTATATGAAATACACAGTGAGCAAATCCAAAGCAATGAAAATTGGAGGAAAGACTTTTACAATGACTGTACATAAGAATGTGTTAAATTGTTGCAGACCTTAAGAAAAAGGTGTCATATGGTTGTGGACCACTTAATTCTTTTTGCTGAATAAGCAGAAGTAAAAGAACAATTAAAAAGATAGGAAATGAGGGAGCAGGCTGTATTGAGACAATAATGTCGAAAGTTGCTAAACAAAGGATGTAATGAACAATGCTATATTCTGTAACTCATCTATGATGGCAACAGAAGCATTTAAATGCAAAAGACAAAACAATTAAATTGAATGAAAATTATTATAGCTTTTTGTCCAAGAAAGAGTTCTCCAATCTTCCTCACATAACGCTTCACTTCATGTATAGATTAGAGATGATTTCTTCCTAGTACTTCATACTGGCTATGACCTGAGACGTGAAATTGGGCTGGAAGAAATCTTGATTTCTTTGGGAATGGTAAATTAGATGCTTCCATTGATGTTATTTAGACCTGAAGGGAAAAATGTGCTTGACAAGGGATTTCATGCTACAGAGCAGTTTAGGACTGAGATATGCAATTCTTTTTTTTTTTAAGAACAATTTCTACTTTGGCTTTCCACATTTATTGTGGAAATGGGTTCCATATAGCTGTTTTTAAATTTTCCTGGGATCAGAGTAGGATAAATATTCAATAACCTTTGTTTTATGCCAAATACACAAATATATTATGATTTAACATCAACAGGAACCCTAGTCCGCAGAGTCTGCACAAACTGCATGTTCTGGTGTAGCTGTCTGTGTGTGCTGAGGGAGCTGCTTCTCCGTGTGAAGACGGCAGCAGACCCAAAGTTTGGTCCTGCTCACTTGTCCTAAACAATCAATTTATCTACGCAGCCACACTGATGCTCCAGCTAAACTTGCTGCATTAATTATATCTGCCCTGAGCTTACAAGCTTTTAAAGCTATTTTGAACATAAATTTTGCAAGCATGCAAGTCAGCAAGGGGTTTTTACTTTTCCAAGGTACCCAACTTGCAATTAAATTAAACTGCCAGATCCTGGTCATTATCAAAACTCACCTCCCGTCTGTGGATTTAAGGCAAAGGAATGAAAGATATTTCTAGGTTATTAAGTACGAGGTAGTGGTTGTACTTTAAGATGCTCTTTGTGTTGAAGAGTTCCTACCTATGCCTCTCAAAATGAGACTTAATTCAAGTATGCTCTTGCAGAGGAGTGTGAGAGATGGTTTTTTCCAACATGCCTTCACTGTATTCCTTTACAAGTTAAAAGCATGGACCAAGATTCATTATACACATTTAAACCCACCATTTGGTCTAATGTGCACTGTCTTGGTATTGAGAATAGCTAATGATGGAGCATCTGGGGCTGTGACAGAATTGTGTGACTAAAAAAGGTTCTACTAATCGTGTATCACAAATTATATTTTAGAATATGATGGTCCATGTAGTGATGTCTTAGTGTGCTTAAGGAGTGCATAAGGTCTAGGTTTGCTTCCTCAGGCCATGGTAAAATGTGGAATCTGGGAAATCTGAATGTAGAATTGTGGAGCGATGACACAGAGACATGCATAGGCAGTGTCCATGTTAACAAGTACTTCCTTGGAAGCTGAGTATAATTCTGTGAGCTTCTGGTTGCTTCTTTCTGTGTTTCTTTAAACCTCAATCTGTTGGAGGACAGCTTTCAACACTTTGAAATAACGGTGCCTGAATTTTTGCGTTAGTAACCAGTTGAAGGCACACTTAACCAGGCAGCAATCTTTAAAGCAGAAGTTCATTATATATATTTTTGCTAGGTATTACGAAGTAGTAGGAAGGACAGCTTCAACAATTAACTCATGGTCAACCACAATGTCTATCAGTATGTGGTTTGTTTGAGGAAAGATTTTATTGCTGGTTAATCTCTGTCTGGTTTTTGTTTATTATCTTCTCTGGTTCAGCTGGCATCGGAGAAGAGTGTAAGATGTTATATTGCTCATTACTTAAACAGGTAAATATTTGAATATTTTGGTGTTTTAATCCTATCTGTCATAGGGACTTGGTTTTAAAAATTATCTTAAATGAAACGACAGCAGATTTCCTGATTGCTCAGAACATGAGTCCTTAGCAAAATAAATGGTAACAGATCTTTAAACTGCACTGAACAGAGTTACTTTTAATAGAAACCTCCTATCTCAAGTTTTCTGCAGAACAGTCTTGGAAGGCAAAATCTGGAAAATGAGCCAGGCTGGAACAGCGTCAGAAAACAACTGCCCAGGGACCTATAGCTTGACTGCCACTGATGTCTTGTATAAAACACCTAACTAAAAATGGAGCCCTGGCCAACCCCTCGCACATATGGTACCTCTCTTTTGTGTCCCAGTGTACAGAGTGAGGTCTTCCTTCGTATGGGGTAAGCATTTATCTATTTTTAGGAAGGTGATGTCATGAGTAGACATTTTCCTTTCAGACAACATGACTTTCAGAAAGGCCAACCTTTGCAAACTTAGGTCATGAGGCATGCTGCAGGGGGTTACTGCAAAGGCAAACCCGAGCAATGGCTCCTTTTACCTCTGCTGATTTCTCTCCTTCTCTCATCTGTCACTCCCAATGTAGATCAGATTCCTTAAAGCAGCTGCTTGACTTCCAAAAATGCTCAACCCTCCTGTCTCCCACTGAGATATTGAATTGGTTACTATGGATTTGCTGCACAAGAACAGATGTATTTCAATATGCTGGGTACTAACCACGTTGCTATCTGTGTGCTTCAATTTTTTTAAAGCCCAGAATAAGATTGGCCCACGGATAGCCCAGGTAGGCTGCTCCGGCTCCAAATTCCTTGTGTTTTTCTTCCACCTGCTAGTATAGAGGGCATCTGTGAAAAATAACAGGAGAGGTCGGAGTCCTCCTTACCCTTTTAGGCATCAAAATCTCTTCCTCTCCTGGTGTTTTACCAGGTGTCAGACTTGGCCCCAAGATAGGGTAATGCTTTCAGACGATGCAAAAGCTACATTTGGGGCTAATCCTACAGTCAGTATATAAAGAAATTGCCAATAGGCAAGGGGCTGCAAGGCTAAGGCAACGTACAGCGAGAGGGCAGGGGCTTTTAGTGATCATGCTATTTATCCGTTAGTTTACTGCAGTCTGTTACAAGGAGGAGAATGCACATTGTAAGCTGGAGTTGACAGAAACTAATTCTCAAACTTTGGGGAAATTTGAGTGTGGATCCGAGTGGCATAGCTTGAACCCTCTTCTATATGCAACATTAGCCAGTGAATCACTGAAAACATTTTGACATTCTGCCCATGCAATCCTATTCAGTTCAGCTCGTTTCTAACACTTAATTCTGTGCTCTGGTATATTAAACCCAAAGAGAATGGTGGGGGAGTGGGAATAGTTTCTGGATCATTTCCTCCATCACCAACTTCTATAAGGGCTCTAAATAGAAACGTAGCATATATTGCAGAAGCGCATGAAATGTCAGTCCTATAGCGCTGTCATTCATGAGAAACTCAGCGATGTTATGGTAGTCATGTTTCTAAAATGGTACTTATTTTGCCATTTCTCTATTTTTTCATCTTTGCAGAAAACAGTGGCTCTCTGAGAATCAACCTGTCCAACTTGTGAGACCTTCTATTAAATGCACAAATAAGATCTCTCTGATTGACTCTCAGATCCTGAAAGCTTTTAAAAAGTAGTTTTTACAATGTGTATATTGTGTGTAGTGGATATTCCCTGTGTGCTAACATCACAGGGTTTTATAAGATAAAAAACATAGAACTCAAAGTTTCATCTATATTTTCAATCCACAGGAGTAAATCTTTTGCATATCTGAGCTGTCTGGTAAATGGGACTCTTATTCTCCATTATTTCTTTTGATTGGAGATTCACTGCTGTGTTTTCTAAAGCATCACAATTTGTTTCAATACATGAAAATATGTAAAAAACCTTGTCCGTCTGCAAGGACACTTCTTTTGTGGCCACCTTTATAAATCAACCTGAGTACCCTAAATACAATGCTGGGTTAATTTATAAGCGCCCTCAGTGGGGATGCAAAAGGATTAGAATAAATCATTCAGTTGCTTGAGACTGGAAGTTGGGCAGAGAGTAGGTTATTGGAGTAATATCTCTAAGGGAAGAATTACCAGAACTGTTGGAAAATAATACAAAAATACAGTGGTTAGTGTACAGAACCGGTGCACTCCAAGCAGTGTCACTCGCTCATTGAAGCGCAATGAAGACAATTCCTCAACAATCGCCGTGTTCGCTGGTTTGGCACTGGGTCACTCATTGGTAAAAGATGGTGGCAGCTGACTTGTAGGCTAACCACAGAGGAGGTGTGCTTCTCCTTGTGTGGCTGCAAAGGCAAATGGAAATACTGCTCTGGCCTGTTACTGGCAGCTACTAAGGAGCCCGTCCTGAGATGCTGTAGTCGCTTGTACGGTAAGATTTCCAGTGAAGAAACAGGGACTAGATGCAGTATTTCACTCTGCTGTCTTTAAGACCAAGGCTCATGGGCCCAGGACAACCAGCCCTCGAGCCTGTGTGGGTGGCGCAGCCAGGGCAGTGTGTGCCCCAAGCAGGGTGTCTATAGTTTCCCTGTGTGAATCTGGTCCTGTGCCACCTGTGTTGTATTCTGATCCCAAGCCTGACAGGTACATTTTTGTCTTGGCTAAGTTCCTCCCTCTACTCAGGCAATATGCCCACTGGCAGGTTATGGCAGAGCAAGATTTTTTTAATCCAAATTTCTGAAGTTTTAAACTAATCTTAAATAGATACCGTTTAATTGTCTAGGAATCACTTTTCACTTTTCATACAGCATCACTTTCATGTGTGATTTTTCTTTTCATTCTTTCTCTGACAGGAACAGGATGCTCAAAGCTACATCTGAGGCCATTGAAGCACAAAGGATAATGACTGAAAAATACTGCAGAAAAAGAGAAAAGGTTTAAAATATTCAGTTGCTGTGAAAGAGAATCTCATCTTCCTACATGATTCTTGGCCTCTGAGGCTTACGTACAGGCAAGAGTAGACATGATCGAAAGCACTCCTTTCTTTGATAGTCAGGACTGACTTTGTCTGCTAAAACCCTTTCTGTGTTAATGCCCTGGCACTTTGGTGGCCTTTCACTTTTCTGTGGCTCGATCAGGACAGCTGTAACAACTTAATTTAAATGTTCAAGAGGAGAACAAAATCAGTCTTGGAAAGAAATGTTAGTTTCTTTATCCTTTCTGGGATCATGTGTGTATAAAATAAAAGGGAGTTCAGTGTGCCTTACTGGTTGCTTAGAAGATTATCCTTCCAGAAGGCTCAGGTCATTGATGCACTTAAGTGTGTATTTAACTTTAAGCACAGAATGAAGTGAGAGCCAGTTGTTAGCTCTGCGCTTTTCATCTCCCCCAGCTCAAATTATCTTCCTTGCTGCTCTGATCATATCTTCCACATACATATTCTCAGTCCTCTGTGGCTTCCTATCTTATCACTTGTTTCACAGACATTGCTCTCACCTTAAAAATGCTGCCAGGTGCTTACCATCTGCAGGGTTTTGCCTCCCACACAGGTAGGCTCTTATTCCTACCTGATACTGGCAGATTCCCTTGACCTGCAGCACCTTCCTCCATCCCTCTCCCTTGCCTGAACACAGGGCTGCTACTCTTCTTCCCATGTCTGAAGCATCCCCGCCACTATCCCACCAAGGGCTTCTTTGGTGGTCCATTGCCACCTTTGCTAGCACTTTCCCAAATAATTGTTTGCCCTCATTCCTGTTACTCATCTCGCTGTCCTTTCTCATAAGTTATTTTGAATGTGTGGTACAGTTTAAAACTTCCAGAACAGCTGGTTTCACAAATAATTTTATTCTTAAATGATAGGGTCACTATTCTTTGGGACTGATGAGCTACTTGTCCTGACTAAGAAGCAGTAGAGACTTAAGAGTTTTGCATGCACATTCAGCTGCAAAGGTCAGTATGGATCTGAACTTCAGCTGATTCAGGCTGGTTCATGCCCAGCTATTGGATGGAAGACAGGTGTTTGATGTTTCAGAAAAGGAGACCCACTTGAGAGATGCCTGGTGCAGTTGTGAACACTTTTTCTCATATGCATTTCACTTGCACGTTAATGCCTGTGGACACTTTGTACTAGAGTTGGTTGGAAAGACCAATTACTTCAGTCTGTTGGTGAAAGAAGATATTTGCAAAGTATAGGGATAATAAAAGATATCGAGGCTTCAATACATCAAACGTTTCCAAATTGCAAAATATTTCACCCATTCAGTCTTTTTTGGTCTTTACCCTTTTGGTTCTTCCAATTTTAACATAGTAAAAATAGTGAAAATTCCAGTGAATGGCTATTTAATTCAGCCCCCCCCCCCAGCTTTGGTGCTAGAAGACAGAATTTAGTCCCTCGTGAAGCTGTACTGCTCTTCATCAGTTGTAATACAGCAAATCCGTTTGCTCTTTTATGAAGGACTGCACTCTAAGTCTTACAAAGCACTGCTATTTCATGCTACCAGAACACTTTTTCTTTCCAACAAAGTTAATTTCAAGTCGTCTTTATTTACCTGACTTGCCTCATCTTCACTTGTTTCATAATTTGTTTTTCAGTAAGTACTGCTGGGATTTACCATGACCTGTTAACGATTACTTCCACCAATTACCTGTTTAAGTTCTATTATTAACTTCAGATTGTAGCATGACTGAAGTGACAGGAGTTAAAAATAGATCTTTTTCTCTAGGGTTCAAGACCTGAAAACCATAAAATAAAATGCCTTGAACACTTATTAAAAGCCTGGTTTTAATATTAATTCTAAAATTCATAAATAAAGCAGTCGTAGCAATTAACTTCATCTCTCTTAAGGGACACTAACTATACAAGTAAGTCTCTGAAGGTTCTTTGAAAGTATTGCCCACAGTCCTTTCCAGACACGAGGCCTCAGCAGAGTCCTGTCCTGCTTAAGAGAGAGGTCCAGGCTTGGTGAGGCAGGATGATTTCCAGCTGATGCTCATTTGATTTTGCTGGAAATATGCTATGGGAACAAGAGCTAAGAGCAGTTGTGGCATGTAATCATTAGTAAAGACATTTATAACCCTTTTCATAAGTCAGCTCTGACCGCATTTCCAAATGTGTCACCACCACGAGCAACTTATATTGTGAGAATGAATTCAAAGCCTGTAACAAACTACTTGGACGGTTTTAGCTGAGGTTCAGCCTCATAAATCTGAGAATGTCCCATTTAAAAAGTGACCAGTTTTACTTAAATATTTTTCAAACACAACCTTAGAGAATTAGGAAGACTGGAAGAGGGGAAAAGAGTTGTTGTTTCTGTTTAAAACATGAGTGAGAGATTTTTAATGATCGTTAGTCTGTTGCTCCCATAGGGTATCTCTGCGTTGCAGCAATGGGCTGTACGTTAGCTAGGCTGGATAATTGAAGCTGCAGTTGCACAGAGTTCAATGTGGGTGACAAAAGCTGCTCAAAGGGCAAAATAATGTATTTGGTGTTAAGTTGCTGAGTTCCCTGTGCCACTTTAGCCTATAATAGGTACAAGAGCTGGCTGTTTTAAAATCTGCTTATGATTGTCTACAGTCCATTGTGGTGAAGAAATATCTGAAAGCTACTGGTCATATTCTTCACTCCAGAGAAACAGTGGACAAATACATTCCAAAACAGCTGCAAAACTCAATATTATGACTGAAGGAGCAGCTAAATAGTTATTTAGCATAAGAAAAAAAAAAAAATAGTGTGGTGCTTCCTATTGCATCTAGTACTTTTACACTAAAAAGACAGATACTTCAGTGGTAGGAATATGCCCAAGCGTCTTCTTTCCGCTTTCAGAGGCAGTAGGCAGATGCACACCTTCACATTTGCTCCTACTGTTTACTGAGCTGACCAGTCCCAAGGCAGCTCTCATGCAGAAGTCATGGAGCTGCAATGCGGAGATTTTCTAGATCAGAAAACCGAAACACAAGAAGGTAACATTAATTACTCCAGGTCTGGTTTTCCCATGGTACTGTAATTTATAAAGCTCAGGACTTGTCCACACTACTTCTTTATCCAGTTGGCTCTGATGCTTTTCTGTCCCTTTTCTGAAGCGTATCTTTAGTCACAGTCAATACATTCTGTGACAGAGCCTTGTTATATTTGCATAGTGGGTAGATAAAACAATAAAGCGGGTGTATAGGTACCGAAATGCAGCTTCTCATCACAATTACTTGGCAGTAATGCCCTGAGTTCAGTTCACCCTGGAAGATGGTCCAGTCTTTACCAGATTTATCACTGGTAAAGATGTGATTGCTGATCCCACTGCTGATTTCTTCTGTCTTTTAATGATCACTTTACTTAAAGGCACAAAGCATCTCAGTACTTTCTATTACAGCTGTAAATGCTGTTTTTCCTCTCTAAGACCCAGTGGAATTTTGTTATTAAGGTTTCTGATGCCATTAGGTTCTGGGAGGCCATTCTGGCTCAGGGTATCTATAATGGTCTGAAAAACTTGGTCTTAGTCACATTGCAAAAACAGCTTCTCTACTTCTTGTACCATTTTAAATGTCCTTGAAGAACACTTAATTCTCTGCAGTCTTCCAGCTTAGGTTTTATCAAAATGAATAAAACCCCTAAAGTTAAGTTCCTTTTACAGATTAAAATGAAGAACATACGGTTTTTTAAAAAGGACATATGGATACAAACGTGTTCTGATCGGTTCAGATTTCCCCTTTCTTTCTCTTGTGATCAAAATGGGGTAAAACACAGAGGACAGTGTAGTTCCTACGCAGCCGGATCTGAACCTTACAAAGGACATTAGAGGGATTTCCAGTGACTCTGCCGAGCCCGGGGTCAGGTCTTTGTTGTTATGGACACATCAGGAAACAAGTCAGACTAGCTTTACCTGTGTGTAAACCCCTCGTAGGTACTATTTTCAGTGTAACTGCATTTCCATTGTGGGCGTATACTTCTTCCACTAAATGACTAAATAAATAAATAAACCCATGCAAAATAAGCTTAACAAAATACAAGAAAAGTACAACCAGAATAATGAGTTTGTGGAGAGATGACGATACGGACAGAGAGGTTTGCCAGTTGTTTCTGATTCGGTTTCCAGGGAAATGAATAGGAGATTCACTCACCTCAGCCTAGGCCATATTGACCACCATCAGTGGTCCACCCTGGCCTCCAATCGGGAGAGTTGGAGACACACCATACATAACGCTGCTGTCTCCTTTGAGAGCACGCATAGAATCAGTCTCGAGGAGAAAAGACAGCGCAGAAAGAACCGTGCCTCGACTATACCACCCAAGGAGACCCTCCGGTGTGCTCTTTGCAACCGGTCTTGCCTATCCCGCATTGGCCTTTTCAGCCATCAACGCGCTTGCAATAAGCGTGGGCAAAGCCCTTCCCAAATCTTCGTCCGCGAAGCCAAGCCATGATGATGATGATGTGAACAGTGCTAGTCACCTTACTGAGCAGGTTCTGAGATCTTCAGCGAATACGTAAGTAATTAATTCAGCTAGTAAATAAGTACATTAAAGTCTGTAGAGTTACACCAGCTACATAGGATGAGAATCTATTCCTGCAGCCCTGTAACATCACATATTCAGACAGCTCAACAGTTTAGCCATTTGAATTTCAAAATCTCCTGAAGATGAATCTGGTAAAGTGCTCTGCTAGCAGGTTGTAAACAGGGTTTATGTTTTTCTTGTGCTGCTTGCGTTTTCTAAGAGAGGATCACTTTCATAGTTTAAAAAACCATCCAGCTCCCCGACACACCTTCTAACAATGCTATAAGTCTATTGAACTGTCGAGCTAATGGCAGCTTTGTATTGAGCATGAGCTTTTGTGCATCATGGGGAGCGTGAGGAAGAAGGCTTTGTCTTATCTGTGTGTTCTGCAGTTCTCTAATTGCTCATGTGCATTTCAAATAGCATTGCCATTCCCTGTGTTGGTAGAACACTTTACAAAACACCAGGATTTAGATTTTGTTCCTAATCTCTTAAATAAAAAAATATTAAATGAAATGCAGCCTGTTATAGGCAGTAAGTAATATTTCCTACTGCACAATTTCCATCTTGATAGTAAAGGATAAGAGTGTGCTTGTGTATATTGTACGCCTCTCATTTTATTTACTTTCTACCTTGAAATGTTGCTATTTTTCATATGTAATAGGATGTAAATATAGCCACTTCTCAGTAACAGTGAGGGGAAAAATAACAAGTATCAAAACAACCAGAAAAAAACGGTTACTTGCTAGTGAAGTAGGTTGTTGCAAACTCTCATTCAAATTCTGTGGGAGCTGAGGGCTTTCCAGCTCTCGTGTTCTCAGCAAAGCCCATGGGGCTCCATGGCTCCTGTACTGCACAGTCCTGGAGATGCGATGTGGCTGCTGACAGTTATTTGTGGAGTGCTGGGAAATGTCAAGGGAAAATAGCTTTATAAGGAGTCTAAACTCCTGACCACAACTACACCACTTTGCATAAAGGTGGTCTAAGGTAATGCACTCATGGTCACATAGCTCAGCGTAGTATTTAAGGTAAAATATCTGTTGCTTTCTTTTGGAGGAAGAGTATGAATGGAAAGGAAAGATCACGTGACAGATGTCATCTATTTTCTCTCTCTCTCTTTTTTTAAATCAAAATTTGTAACTGTAATCCCCTGCCAGGGGACACGGTGTAGGATGGGGAGGTTGTATGGTTTGGGGGTTGCTAGGCTGCTGAAGGTGCTAGAGAGCAAATCTTACTTCTGCACCGGGTGATGACCAGTCTTCCTTATCTATTCAGTCATGAGATAGCAACAGCTTATACGGGTCAGCAGTGCATTTATGGTAAAGGGAGGAAAGATGGGGAGTTCCCTGTAGGAAACTCCTGCAGCCAGCAGTGCCAGCACAGCGTGAGCTGCTGCTAGAAAAGATAAAATCATTAAATTCCAGGCTCGAGAGGTCATCCAGTCCTCCTCCTCCAAAGGGAGTAACTGCACCAGTCCTGACAGCTGTCTGCCTACCCTGCATTCAGAGATCTCCAGCGATGGAGACCACTCTGCCTCCAGGCAATCTAATTCTTCCATACCCCTTTTCATGAGATATTTTTCTTGATACGTATCTTGAATGTTCTGTGTACTACTACTTGGTCTATTGACCATACGAAAGAAAAAGATTATTCCTTCCTTCCTTTCATAAGGAGCTCACAGTTTAGCACACCTGATTTCCTCTGTGTTTGATCTTTATGTTGCAGTGCAGTGTGTGTACAAATAAGGGTAGGAAAAGAGA
The DNA here is from genome assembly GCA_009769605.1 of Bucorvus abyssinicus. Lineage (NCBI taxonomy): Eukaryota > Metazoa > Chordata > Aves > Bucerotiformes > Bucorvidae > Bucorvus > Bucorvus abyssinicus. The sequence goes on along the minus strand of CM020044.1, from coordinate 5,778,168 downwards.
GTGTGAATCTACCAGCCAGCTCAGGAAGTGTCAGCCAAGGACACTGTAAAAGGCCTGAAAGTTTGGAGAAGTTTGGATTTGAATTTAGACCATAAGTTTTGGGCCAGGTCCTGCTGTTGCTAAAAGCCACTCTGATGTGCAGACAGTAGCTTTAACAAGCTGGATCGATGGGCTGCCAGCCAAGCTTTGCTGGGCGTAGGCTGAAACCTGTTTCATGGTGCTGAATAGGAAGAGCACAATGCAGCTAAAGGTGAAATGCATGGAAACGTTGATGTCCAGGATCCCTGGACGTACAAACATGTCATTTGGGGGCTAGGGACCTCCCAAAAGGCCCACGTATGTTTGGTAGCTGGCACATGCCTATACCCTCCTTGAGGCACAAAGGTCCTGTATCAGGGCCAACCACATTTCAAAACGCCAGGAAATGCTACAAAATACCCCCCAAAGCCAAGAAACACTCTTGGGACTGCGCTGCGATGCTGGACAGTCAGTCCCAGTCCCAGCTCTTGCCACTCAAGTATGAATGTAAAATATGGAAGCATATTGTCTGCTGTCACAACTCATCTGCGAAGCAGATGTTTCTTTTGGGGAATTACTCATGCTAAAGATCATGCTTCAAAGTAAACAATAATTGTCATTTGTTCCCTTTAAAGAAGTGAAAGCTGGAAATCAAATTAATGAGTACGTTTCCTCAAGGGAATAGACAGAACAGGCAATACTATCCTTTTGGCATATTTGTAGCAAATATTTTCAGGCAAACATATTAGTTCCATGCTATTTTCACATGGATTTAGATAAGGGGGATATAAATGACAGTGAGTGGAATAAGAGTAATTGCAGAAGAGAACAGGACAGGAAAAAGAGGGGCTGAAATGAGAAGACTGTAAGGTCTAGAGGGGGAATACGTTCGGGCAACAAAGGGCACACTGAAGGGAGGTGTAGTCCATAAATTTGTAGCGACTGCAAAATTCTACATGACTAGACAAAACCAGGCAGGTATTTTTAAAGGTAATATTATAAACATAATGCTGAGGGACTTGACTCTAGCCTGCATTAGCTTTGTAAACCTGGTTCTGCATCTGACACGTCTTGGTTCAGGCAGGCAGGGAAGTCTGCAAGGAGAGAGTCTGAAACGCATTACGGCTTTCTGATGGGTCACTGCTTTGCAGCCGTGTGGTTAAGCCTTCATTTCAGTGAGCTCGTACAACTTCACAGAAGCCAAAAGCAGTTGCATTTCAAATTACTATGTGATTTATCCCCTAGACCAGTGCTCAAGGACCTTGGGTCAAATACAGGATGAACGGCAGCCTCTAGATGTTTATGAATAACCTGGGAAATCAAAGTCCTGTGTGATACAGTTCTTGGACTCAAAGGCAGGAAAACTGCTAATAAATTAAATGGTGCTGAGGAACATTCCCAGGCACCAGACGCAAGCTGTCTGTGGTGCTGCATTGCCAGGATGGTCCTTTTGGCTGGTCTGCCATTCAGATGTAGAATGCCCTTTTGGCTGGTTTGGATCCCACGACAGTGTGTCTGTCTAGAAATCTTCCATGTGAAGTACCTTGGACTCACTGACCATGATTTTAAATAAAACTATTTCATCTGGTAAATTTCTGACCTTTCCTAAATGACTGTATGCAATATTTCAGAACATGAAAAATACTCATCTTGCATTTACATCAACCGCGTAAAGACCGCTGTATCGACCTATTTTTCCATGTACTGTCTCTGAAATTCAAGAAAGTATTTTAAAAAATTATAAAAATATTTTGATTCTTAATACTTAGCTCTTCTTGGAAATTCCTTGAATTGTTAATCAATGATACTTTCTTCCTTGTACCAAAGACTATTTAGAAAACTCTGAAGGTGTTTTGGAGTCAGACTTCATCAGGTCTTTTCATCTTCAGTTCAGAAGCTTGTACCCAGAGCTAGTGAAATTACTGTTGTGAACTTTGAAAAGGATAGTTTAATGCTATTGCTTTCATTAAGTTGTGATAAATACATTGATTGCAAGTTTGAATCCCGAAGACACTGTTTCTTTGGTTTGACCAGCTTGAGTAAAAATGCTATGTGTTGGAGTGTTCAGGAGGAGTGTCTTACGTGGAAGGTGGGAAGGAAATGCAGCTGTTATTTAGATTTTTCTTTTTTAAATTTTTTTACTGTTAAAGCTGACAATTCCAGACGTGTCTGTGCTAGTTCTATTTCTTAGTTCCTAAAAGCAACTTCTCTCTTGAGCTGATTTGGGATTTATGAGTATGATGTATAAACTGTTACATGACATAGTGCTAGATAATTAAACAGCTGCTTTGCACAGAGCTCCTTCATTCTTGGGTGAAGCAGATGTTGTTTCATCTTTTTGCTGATTTCAAGTATTCCTCAATAACACACCGTATACATTAACATTAGTCACATTTTCAATACGTTGGTCCCTTCCTAACCGAGGATCAGAGCTCTGCGCTCCATTGTACGAGGCTCTGCCCGGGCAGTCGGCACAGCAGAGTGCCTCTCGCAGGCTAACCCCAGCTCAAAAGGAGTGCCAATCAGCGTGTCTCCACTGGCCCCAGAGGAGCCGCAGCAGTTGGCTGCCTGGCATTTCAGTCGCAGGTGTCAGACACGATGCCACGATTTACATACCAATAGCTGCGAGTGGGAGGTAAAAGTTGCACGCAGAGCAGAAATGAACAGGGATGCAGAAGTCAGAACTTGCCTTTGGCCTTTCTCTCGCAGCTGGCAACAGCAATCCGAGGTGTTCGTCTTCGTCCTGACCCCTTAACAGCAGCATTCACCTCAGCGCACTAGCAAGGATATCTCACGGTGGTTTGAGTGTGTTAGCCGGGGAATAGAATCTCTTCTGAGTTTTACTTCCCGTGTTATCAGAAACGCCAAGCAAATCCCCAATGGTTGATAAGCTGGATAAAACAAAGTATTCCTTGTCCACTTAGAAAGATGTTCATACATCGTGTTTTCACACTCTTTATTAAAACAGTACTTGTTTTAAAAGAGGCTTACGTGTGTGCGCAGAGCTATAGTGAGCAGGTGCACCCCTGGAGGTAAAGCACTGCCCCACTTGCGGGCTCTCGTGGCTGATGCTGAAGCTGCTTCCCAGGGCAGCGTGTCAAGCAGCTGCTAAAAACCTATGGAAAAGGTGGAAAGATGGATGTTATAAATAGCAGGAAGCGACAGCCAGGGTATTCCAAGGATGTGTATGCATGTTAGCCAAGCAAGACAGCCTGACTCCATCATCAGTCTTCAATCAAACACTGATTTCCAAAGGTCTGTACTTCCTCATACAAATATTTCCATTTAGTTATGTGCTTCAGTGGGATAATTGTCACACAATGTTCATATTTTTGGACTTGCAGATTTTTTTAATTGGGTCCGTTAGGAAGTATAAATTGTTCCTATCCCTAGGTTGTGTTATACACATTTATAATTATTCCCAGTATATTTATAATGGGAATAAAACTTTTACTTTAATTCATATTTATTCCCAGCTGGGAAAATGCCTGTGAACTTTTTTGGTGGATAAACGGATATTGTTGTAGATGGTCCATATTCTGGATTTTTATATAATGAACCAGCTCCACAGTCCTTTTTTTCAAACAGTTGTACCTCTTTGAAAGTGAGTGAAGGAGATGTGCCAAATTCAGAGACTGGCCAAGAGTCTGGCTAGAGATGTTGAATTTTCCAAGGCTGATACTTTACCCTTCACTGAAGCAGAAAAAATTACTGCCTTAGAAGACCTCTCTCTGTCTCACAAAAGACAGAATTTTAAAATTATTGTGTAACATGCTCTTCTCTCCATCGCACGGTCCTCATTTTGTTCACCATTATTTTTAATGGACCAATTTTCTCTCTTTCTTTTAATCTGCTCACTCCCTATTATTATTATTATTATCATCAAATTGTTTGTGGGCTGCCAGCATTTGATATTTCATTTCACTGATTTAATTATGTCTGTGGTTTGTTCTGAGCCTGTTTATTTTTGCAGATCTCCAAATCCTCTCCTTTACCAAATTGTTTACATGTGAATCTGTTGGTTTGTTGTTTATATGACATTTGGCAATTGTGCTCTTTTGTACTTTGCATTTATTCCAGGAGGATGTTTTAGTCCGATCAAATTTTACAACTTCATTAAGTACATGTGGGCAGACAACTAAAACAAAAGGGTCTTCCCATCTGCAGGTAAAAGGATGCTCTGGCCATTGCTAATATCAGCTGCTTTCCCCCACCCTGCCTCCTCCAGGCATCAGAGAGCACAGAGCCACGTGTGTTATCAGCTACTGGTAACTGATAGCTCAGGACCAGCTGGGTGAGTGTTAGGTTAAAGGAGGAGTCGTAAGGCACACGCTGTCCCTGCACGTGCAGATGGGGGCTTAGCTTAGCTTAGCTTTGAAAGCGTAGAGGATGGAGATGGGGATAAGGTAGAGAGGCATAAACTGGTTTAACTTCATTAGCACCAGAGGATGTTATGGTGGTTTAAATATCCTAATTTTGTCTTCTCTGCATCATGACCAGTTTTTTAAACTCAGGCAAGAGATACAGAATGAGTGTCTCTATGAGACCCCCTGAGCTACGGGAAATTTTTGTGATCATCTCTGCTGTACAGTAAACTGTTCTTTACAGGAGCTGTTAAGGTTTTCTGCCTGACACATGCTCTAGGGATGAAACATTAGGAGTCCTCACTTGAAGCTTTCCACCTCTCAGGATGATGCTCATCCACATGGAGATGTGAGGAGTCTCTCAGCGCTGCCTGCAAACAGCTGTGCTGGATCCTGTGCATCCTGCTGTGCTGCCATGGGGCCATTAAGCTTCCCTATGCCCCTCGGGCTGGCAGTGAGCTGGGGGTTTCCTCCCGTCCCGTAGTACACCCACCTTTTTTTAAAACAGATGTCGAAATCTCTCTCGTGCCATCGCCCGTTGCCTGCCTGTTGGGAGAGCATCTCCTGCAGCCACAAAACCAGCACAGTCGTTCCAAGCATGTGGCCTGCCTGTGTTCCACTCGCGTTTGGCGAGGCTGTGCTCAGACAGTCTTGCCCTGTCCGAGTTGCCCGTGTCATCTGTCCGCCACGTCCCTGGCCCATAATGCCACCTGCCTGCCTCTGCTCATGTAATCTCTTCTCCTCGTGCCCGTTTTGTGACTCTCCTGTGCTTCCCACTCTGTGTCTTCTGAACAGAGCACCTGCGGAGAGCCTGTAATATTGCAGCTTGGTGTAGAGGTGTAGATAAAGGTAATTATAGCCTTGGCTTTTCCTCATAAATTCGTAAGAAAGTACTTGACTCTTCCTTGTAGAGGGCTGCAGAACTGGGTGCAATATGACAGCAAGAGTGAAATATTGGCTCAGCAGCTCGCTGTGGCACAGCCTCCCTCAGGTTCTCAACCGCAGCCAGAGGCTGGCACAGTGCCGTGAGCAATGGCAGGGGACAACTGGCACTGCTCCCCTTGCCTGGCACTCCTGGGCGCTGGGGATAGAGTGCAGTGGTGCCTCCAGTCAGCAGCCCTGCCTCTGGGGCAAGGATGCTACCTTCCGTGCTGGCCTCATGGTGTGCCAGGCAGCTCCTCACGGCAGAAGCACCCCAGCTAACGCTGTGGGGATCTGTGCTTGGAGTTCATTTAAAAAACGGGTGATGGTGGCAGCCACTCCCAGACTTAACAATGCCAAAGGACTCACATCCCACAAGAGCAGGTACTGGTATTGGACGCAGCACTCTAGAAGTGTCCTGGCAGGAAGCTGATGGCTCCTGTGCACTTCTTCTTCCAAAAACGCACAGGCGTGGGTAGATGTAGATTAGGTAAAAGTCTTTGATGTTGTACTTAGAAATCTCTTGCTAGAGCTTTCATCCTATTTTTCCAGTCAGATCCCCATAAACACTGCCCTTTATGCTATAGCTTTATATGATCCAGAATATTTGACTTATCCCTTACCAGCACCACAGTTGCTGGTCCCTCAATTCTCTTTCCTCCAGCAAACCAGGCCAGCCACGTGCCGTCAGGAAAGATCTCATAGCTGTTAGTCTTTCAGAGAACTTCAGCCCAGCTTTTGTATTTTGCTGGCTGGCCTCCTGTAATTGTAATTACTTTAGCGGTGAGGCTATACACACACATATGCATACAGTGTAATTTTGTGAGTTTCTTGGATCTTTTACAATCGGGAGTCCATAAATAACTGCTTCTAATGCACTTGACTAAAGAAAGTAATTGCTGTTTAAATGGATAATTTATTGTGTGCTAATTAAATGCCTAATAGGTGAGAACATTTTAATGAAAAGTAACGTAACTCAGTAAGCGCTTTTAAAATAATTAGTTGCCTGAAATGCATCTGATGCAGGAGTCCTGTAATGACGAACTCTAATTGATGTTTTAAAATTATATTTCTTGTGGATAAATAGCTATTTTATTGCACATATCTCTTTCCCTGTCTTTCACATGCACAGCTTCTGAGCTGGAGGCCCTGTTCTGCTTTATTTTAGTCTATTCTTCCCTGCTTTTGAAACTCCTCTCACTTGCGCTGGTGAAATAATCTCAGTTACAACAGCATGAAGCAGGATATGAGCAGAGGCAGGGAGCTGCTGGATTCTCCAGAAGAACAAGTTCTAGGTTTTAACTGCAGTTGACTATCCAGCTTTAGGTTTTGTGATAATACTGGGTGGAAGGCCAACAGACATCTGCTTTCTTCCACAGTCAGACTTACAGTGTGAGCCAAAGAAACTCTTGGAAGCTCAGCTTCCCCCAGAGAGAAAATCCAAAGGGGCCAGGCAGGACGGGGTGTCTTTTCTGCAGACAGCCTTACAGCTCCCAGATTCCAGAGATCTACAAATGATTCCCATTATTTCACATCCCAGAAGAAAAATAGATTATAACTGGGGTTCCAAAACTGGGAATGTTTTGGGCATTGCCCCCTGGTGATGGTACATGAGCAGAGCTGGGAACCCCTGCAAGAGAGAGCTTCTCATCGGAGAAGTGTGCAAGGTGCCAGCTGTTGTCTTGGAGTAAAATGGTTATGCAGAAAACCTGGGTATTATGAATTATTATGCAGATAAACTGGAATGTTCATTGTTAATGAATTTTGTTTGCAATGAAGGAATATGAGGAATGGCAGCTGGAAGGAGGATGTGCTTCAAGCAATGCAGCAGTGTGCCCACTGTGTTTGAATCAAATATCCTGGAAGGAGTTTGAGTTGGGAAGTAGTAGCAGATTTAAGGGCTGGGGGAGTAGACATCTGACTGACTTTCTTGGCAGAAAGCCTATCCTGACCCTTCCTTAGGACTTGCTTGCTGTTCATCTTCATACATCTTCATTTCACTGTGATTCTCTGGTGTCTTTTGCCATCACTGGGCAATGACTGTTCTTCTTTTTCTGTGAACTTAAAGAATGATCTTCTGAGAATAAAATGACCAGTGGCCAGGGAGTGGATCTGTCAGTAGCTCTGCTGGGGTGAGGGTAGCCGTGAAAAAGTCACCACACTTGCCTCGACCTCTTTTTTCCCCATCTATAAGATAGAGTTAACCATGCACACTTTCTTTGTGAATACGGTTGATAATTTCTGATGAAAAATCCTATATATAAGTGTTCATAATTTTTGTCACTCAGGCACTGATTTAGGAATTTCTGGAGTACTCCCACATGTTGAGAATCACACTTATCCTGAGGACGAGAATATTAAATTCCAGTGCTGAACCTGGCTAATTTGACAATGACATGTTCTTCTAGGATAATGCCTCAGATAGATCTTATATAAGAAAATGAAATACATTTATAGCTAGAAAGAACCACAGGATCACATGGTCGTACCTGTTTCAATCCAGTACTCTTGTGTTTAGTGAAGCATCTTGTGTTTGATTATGGTAGGGTTTCCAGAGAGACACTATGTCTTTACTGTTCTGTTGGTCATTTGTTCCAATGGTTCATCACCTGTTGACTTAGGTAAAAAAATCTTGTTTCTGGTGTTTTCTATTTTTGCAGGAAAAAAACTAAATTCGTGGGGAGGTTTTAATTTATCTTTTTTCATTTTATTTGTGGGGTGGGTGGTTGTCGTTCAAGTCTAACGACTCATCAGTCTTACAATTCCTTGGTTCCTGTCACTGAAAGGAGATGCCCGTAATTATTTCATTTTAAAAGTTGCTGAGGTAAGTCCTTAGGGATTTGATCTAATTAAGATGGTGCTTATTCAGTGGAGAAACAAATACTTCTATAGCATGTACTATCCCAACAAATTATCCAGCTTGACTTTTGAATAGTCACTACTAACTGGAAAGAAGAAAGTATGACCTGTCAACAGAGCCAGTTTGAATGCTGCTATCATAATCTGTCCATAGTCATACATTGTAATTAAATTTTAATCTGTGTGGGCTTCAAAGGCCATATTCAGAAGGTCCACTTTCAGTCCAGGTTTTATTAACCAGTGGAGAAACTTCTGAAGGTCTCAGAATAGCAATCAGCAAGCAGGAGGCCGCCTTAAGGCAAGAAAGAGGAAACAGTGGGCAAAGGCTGACGCTCAAACCACTGGATGTAGCCTGAGTTGTCAGCGAAAACTGTTAAGGCCAGAGTTGGAGATGTCCAGTATCTTTTATGTGATTTCAAATATACAAGTACTTCTGTGGGCTGGCAAAGAAAACAAACCCCGAAGTTTAGCTCAACCTGTTATTCTAGTGTTTAACTGGAGTTATGATAATCACCTAGACAATTAGGGAGGAGAAAGGTTAACTCCTGAGCCGTAGAGGAGCATCTGGGGATGCCAGCAAAAGGTCATGAGCTAATGAGCCCCTGCAGGCCAGGGAGAGGGAAGGAGAATCCTGGAGAGAGTTCTTGGGAAAGGGTGGGTGGGAAAGCTGTGCCACCAAACCAGAGTTTCTGCTGGCTCCGCAGGGTCTAGAGCCTGGGAGAATGCTGAATTTCAGCTCCCAGGTATTTGATTAGTCTCCTTTGGGGAAACTGGTAGATTAGGACTCAGAGAATTAATTGGCAGACCTTCAGGTCATTGTTAAGCAAGAAAGCAACAAACCAATCCCCAAAACCCACAATGGAGATAGATTAATTCAGAAATGTCTCATCACAGAATATGAAGAACACTTCTTCCCCTTCCTCTCAGCTGCAGATTCCTACTTAAAGTGTTAGGGAAGAAACTGTAAACTTGTCTGAATCACAAGCAAAACTGTCTGCCTTTCCCCAAAATGGAAAAGGAAGTATTTTTTAATGCTTATACATTATGTAACAAATAAGCATATATCATTTAAAATGACGTTAGCAACTTGACTTATTTCCTCATTTTGGAGATGGTGCATTAAAAGTGAAAAAATGCCACGCTGTAGTTTTCTTCTTACATAAAGCAGATTTGTGTCCACAGTGCCTGCGCTCAGATCTTCAAGGGCTAGTGCACTGGAGAAGCAAATCCTGCTTGGCAACAAGTAGATTTCTTTGCTTTTCATTGAAGGTCATTGCAAAAGGTTCTTGGGCAGTGTGGCCAAGTAGACAAACAAAGGTGGCTCATAACGAGCCTGGTGGGCTCTGGTTGCAACTTCTTTCATGTGCCCTGGCTGGAACAAAGTGGAGGCCATTTGCGTAGGTCTTTTATTCAATGCTAATGCACTTCTGGTAAGCAGGCAAAGCTGCTCTCACTCCTATTCCTTCTGCACGGCAGAAATGTTACTTGGTGGGATGGAAGGTCCAGTTTGGCACTAAAAGCTAGCTCATCTATCCTTTCATATAAAGCTATTAATTACAAAAGGTCTGACGAATTTTATTTGCAGAGTCCTTTATGGTCTGGTACCTGGAGCAGTAGGTTAATGGGAGATGATGGGAAGGAACCACCTTGTAAGGAGATGGTTCATTTCCATAAATCGTCTACAAGGCACAGGAAAGTTTTACTGCAGCTCCTAAACCTAGAAAAGATAATGTCCCAGTGTACAAGATACTGTAATTAATGTGATCAACTATTTACACACATTCTTTCAGACCACTGCCATGTACAGCAAACCGTTTTGCACTTGCTGTTAACAATTACTGAGTCGCTCTCCAAAGAAAAGGTTTTATTTTTTTATATTTTATTGTCGGATGCCTCAGGGTTGTTTACTTCTCATGGTGCTGTAGAAAGGAAAGGATTGGCAGCTTTTCTGGCTATTCTAAGTACAAGTACACATTCGGAAATGATCCTCACTAGGAGACTTCCAAGCGTAATTTACTCTTCATGTTTGGTGTGAATCTACATTAAGAATTTTCTGTAAGAGCTGGGTACCTCATGTGAGTCCCTGTTTGTATCTTGGTCCAAAGATAGGGCTAAAATTCTTCACCAAGCACCCTTTGATTCCTTTGGAAATTACAAACCCAAGTGTCACTTCTTCAGCAGGAGAATGGGCTCTGGGTGACTGCACTGACAACGGCTGATTCTGGTAATCGAGTTCAGGGATCCCTTCCCAGTGGGGAGGGATGGGGGACCTCCTGGGGGCTGGACACCCCTGTCACGCTGGCCACCCTCAGGGCATGCCTGCATTTGAGGACCCAACCTCTCCATATGGGATGGCGTGTTTCCATGCTGTCCCTTTTCGTATCTGTGACTTCAAGCAGCGCTACTGGCAGTGCCATCCCCACACCTGGGCTCTCGGCTGCTGCCAGGCTGCTTAGCCAGAGCGTTAAGATCCTTGCATGAATGTTCCTCATGCATTGCGAGAGACTGTAATAGATGTGAGTCTTACAGGAATAAAGCTAATACCGAGGCTTGCTGTTTTCTTTTCAGTACGATTTTGGATTTAAATTTTATGGCACAGAAACTCCAGAGAGGGAAGACACTGCTCCTCTTCACGAACACGACACGTTTGTCCCAGCCTGCCATTTCCCGCGGCAGGTCTCTGCAGTGGAGGGGAGGACTCCAGTGGCTGCAGCACCTGTGGACGTGAGCATCACACCCTGTGTTGAACTGAACAGCAAGAAGAAGATGACCATATGATTTAACATGGAAGCTTTGGCTTTGTGGTAAATCAGATCTTTTATTGTTTTATCATATTTTTTAAGCTTCATATTTAATTCAGGTCAAATCTCAACTACTAAACAGAGCTGTTATGCAGCACTCATCAGATAAATGAAGTGTGGGTTTAGCATAGCTCTGACCTAGTTTCTTCATGCAATGTTTTCTAAAAGCAAAAATTGAAATCTCTTATCTGAACAAGAAATGAGTCTTTGTTTCCCTGCCTATTGTGGCATTTTGCATATATTTGGTTTCAAAGACTGATGAATTTTGCCATTCTGAATCCTTCATGGGTATCATAAAGGCTTGTCTTTGCCAGTAACTCAACCCAACAGTGTACTGGGGAGAAGAACGTCTGCCACCAGAGGTACACAGAGCAATCTTGACGCATCAGATGTCAGAAAGACAGGACTAGAGTTGGGAAATATTAATAAAACATTAAAAATAGCAGGTGTTTTTAAAGATTAATTCTAGTTTTGTTACTGTTCTCAAAAACATAAGAGAAGATATTGGTAGGAAAGAAGAGGCCAACCAAAGAATGAAATGCCAGTGTGTTTGAAGGACTCACAAAATACAGACACAGTTTTCTAATATTTCTCAAATTATATATATATATGAAGAGATATAGATGTAGGAAATATGTATTTTGATTGTGATTCTGAAAAAGGAAAAGATCATTAGAATTTATTTAATTGTTAATTTAAATGTCAATTTACATACTTTCAAAAAGTAATTCACCCTGAATTATTAAAAAAATCCATAAAATAGCTGCGGGAATTTTTTAAGTTTGTAATCAAATGTGGGTTTTAGCAAATAATTTTCATTATATTTTATTTTAGAAATCCTACCAGGTTCTGATTATTATGATTAAAATGGGAAAAGTGAATACAAAATGAAAGTGATGAAAAATGAAACAGAATGTTCTACATTTGATCCCTCACCTGAGCTATGGAGAAAATTAATTTTAGAGAAATAGCTGGGGGTTTTGTTAGAAAAAGATTATGAAAATTGTCAAATAGCTGTATTAATAGGGGCTCCAAGACAGTTGTGAGGTAAACTTCACGAAGAGCGCTAGGTGCTGCTGGTGACTGCCTTGGCAGGGAGAATGCTAATATCCTAATGGATGGGTTTAGGAAGCGCCGTGTAAGTTGTAACACTTCAAGGATGTCCAGTGATTGCACTTACAAGGAATATAAATGGCAGCTGGCATGAAGTGCTGAGATAGGTGGATGGGATGAGGATTCCGTCATTCCCATTAGGTGAGTCGTCGGGATTCTGCACTCATCACAGAAGTATCTGTTGCTTTGCAGGACACCGCTGTGTACCAATGCAATTTAATACTTCCCAGGGTTTCCATTCCATACCCGCTGCTTGGCCAGACTCTTTCCCATCTTCTTTTTTTCTTTTTCTTACCACTTTCTTCCACGCCCGTTTTTTGCTCCCTGGTTCTTTTTGACACCCTTGAAAATACAATGCTTGTTGCTCCGGTGTATCAAGCGCTGAAACTACACCATGGTTCTTCTCTTTTATCTATTATTTAGCAGGGCAGGCTTTTGAAAGTAACGATCGCTGATAGACATAAAGACTGCTGGATACCTCATCAGACAGCTTGGTTCAGACATGTACCAGCTCAGGAGCAGCTGGTTCGCTGGTGGAACAGCAATTTCACAAGTAAAACGAGAGAAAAGCAGGTTGTTAAAGTGTAAAGCCCGTAAAGTCTGTCCTGCATCTGTGCTCTGTGGCCCACAGAACCTGTTGTCTGCAGGGGGGGCTCAAAGCTTTTTCTTTAAAAACTGAAAGGAGAAAGACAGGAAAAAAGTTATTAAAGACAATATGTCGTTATCTGAGTCAGCAGTGCAAGGTAAGTCAACTTTATCCAGATTTACCTGCTTCCTAAATCTTTAGGGAAAGGGGACAGTCAATAAACAGCTCATGAGAAATTGCTGCTTGTGCTAGTTTAGACTGACAGGGGCACTTACAAAGCTGTGGTCTGAGGAGGAAGGTCAGAGCCCTACCTTGGGTGGTACACCATGGTTCCTGGTCCCCTCTTAATCCCAGAAGCAATACCAAATTGTGGCTGTGGCTACCTCTCTAATTCCTAACCGCTAGCTCTATTACTTGCTGTCATGGATAATAACAGAGCTTGGAGGGGAGTTCTCAAAAGCTTCGCCCTTTCCTGAGCTTTCTTCATCATGTACAGAGCTATAAAAAAATTAATCCAAGCAACAGCAACCAGAGACGGGCAAAATGTTGCCTGTGAAAGGATGAACAATGGTCTCCAACTCCTCACCTTGCCAAGGTGCTCAGACTGTTATTTTTTTCTCATTGTGAACAAGGCAGAACTCCACAGAGAATACAGAATTTCCCAAGCGGTCTCTTCACATCTGGTTTTATTTGAACACAAAATTTGAGTAGAAGCCAGGTTGTCTTAACTACTTTTCCTTGGCTCCCTCCTCATACTTCCTTCTGTAACTCGGAGGCATGTCCAACTTGGATATGGAGGGGAAAAAATGAATAAGAGCAGACTGGGAGACTACTTCATTGAGATTCTGCTTTGGCTTCTAGCATTTGTGGCTAATACTTAGAAATCAGTCAAGTTGGATTTTTACACTTCACGTGTGATTATGCTGGGCTTAATTCTGCTGTCACTCATGCAAAAATAAATACTGAAACTAATGGGAGTTATATGAAAATAAAACTGATGTAAACGAGAAGAGAATCAGCCCCCCTACGGATACGAGATCAGATTACTACCACGCTTTTATTTACACTAAACCTCCTTTATACCACTCTGACAGTCAAAAGTGGTTTTAAAATGGTGGAACAGTGATATCCACTCATTTTAAGATGCTTTCATGTTCCTAGAACAGTGGTAAAGGCCTCAGTGCAAGTGCGAATAGACTTCCCTGTTGACAGGCACAACCGGTTGTAAGGAAAGTGGGAAGATGCAGTGGCTGCTGGCGCCACTGCAGCCCTCCCTGCCCTCGGGTGCATCACTTCCCACTCCACTGCTCCCTTTCTGCCTTAGACCAAGCGCCTATACCAAAGGCACTGCTCAATGTCATGTTAAACATTAGTAATTCAGCTTCTTGCTGCCGTCTCCCAGTGATGTTGGCCGCTGTGGGAATTGCTGCCTGAGGGATACTTAGCTGGGTCATCTGCTTTCAGTCTTGCACGAGTAGAGAGGTGCAAAATTGTCTCTGGGAAGGCTAATTCAGGTCGATCACGTATCTAATCTGTGTTTGCTAGGACGTGCATGGCGGGAGGCAGAACATTTCCTTCTCACACTGAAAAGTCTCCAATTAAATGATTAGTTGATACTGGAGTGGGTCCAATTGGTATTGGATCAGATGACAGTGAAATGTCTTCTCTCAAGTGGGGAATGATGTGTTGTGCAAGTCTGTATCTGACTTGCATCGCTCGCTGCAAGGGAGGAGGGATATCATGTGCCTGGACTGACTCCAAAGCACAGAATCAAGGTACCAAAACAGCTTTGCTGCATCCATCAGATGAAGACATCTGTCAGCTGTTGGCCAAGAAGGTTTGCTGCATGTCCAGGTCTGCTCAGAGCCAGCAGAGAGCAAAGGCAGAGCAGGGGAGTGGCTCTTGTAGAGCACTAGGAATCTCAGGTGGAACAAGTAGCTGTTCCATGTGGTTCTTGTGGTTCTTCTTGGCCAGAAATATAATCAGATTTCTTTGAAAATCTCCCAAATCCTTCTTTGCTTTGATTTCGCATGTAAAACTACTTAACTCTTGGTTAATGTGTACTGCTATGATGAGCCTTGAAATTGAACGGTAAAGTGAAATGTCGTATAAGGAACCCGTAAATCCTGCCTTCTTAAAAGTGTCTGAATGAAGAGCTGAAACAGCTCCTCTTCTTCTCGAGGGGCAGCCAGGTGAGATGATAGTAATGGTCTTTCCCAAACAGATGATGATGCTGATGTTTTGTATGCAGAGTACTGGAACCCCGTCCCTGACTGAATGTCAGGTAGGGGGAATGAAATGGTTTAAAATGTTTAGATGCTTCCTGTCGCCTTAGGGAGCCTTTCTAACCCCAGGAGGTCGCTGGAGGAGATAACCAAGGGGCACACGTCATGGGCTGAGAAATAGGCTGCAGCTCTGGGGGATTTCTTTGTACAGGCAGAGCGACTTTCTGTACTACTTCAGTACAGTGTCCAATAAACACTAATTTTAAGCACTGCACATCAAAATTTATTAAGTGTGAGATGGGCATAAAAAAATCAAAACTGGTTAAATACATGTGACTGTAAATAATTAGCATAATTAGTTGTATTATACCAAA
This sequence comes from Bucorvus abyssinicus, assembly GCA_009769605.1. NCBI lineage: Eukaryota > Metazoa > Chordata > Aves > Bucerotiformes > Bucorvidae > Bucorvus > Bucorvus abyssinicus. The sequence goes on along the minus strand of CM020044.1, from coordinate 5,762,907 downwards.
CTCTTTTCACAGTGCACAGAAAACAGCTTGTTTACCCACCAAGTTCAGCATTAAGAGCTATGCTGTAATCTGTTATTTGGAAACACGGTCCTGCATGCCTCTGATTTTATAATCTGTTGACTCAAATCACAGAATGTCAAGTACATTGCAAGATTATCCGTGTTTGCGTTTCAGATCATATTTTTTAGGGAACGTAGCTTCTATTTAGTCTTAACTCCACTGATGATTTTCTCAAGTTTCTGCCATATGCTACGTGTTGCAGGTGAGTATTTTGCTGTCTTAAAGTCTGACAACTCTGTATCCAGCTTAATAGTTCTTTTCATCTCAGCTTTGCTTTAGCACTGAATTACAGTGATGGATATTTAAGCAACAGATTATGGCATCAAATATTTGTTAAAATAGCAAATAACAAGGGCAGACGTTTTAAGAAGACTCAGTAATACGTTAAAAACATCAGTCAGTCAACAAAGGCATAAAGACTGATTTAGTGACTAATTAAACACAGTTTGATGAATGTTTATGTCTTCCTAGCTGAACTGCAGTTTTATGCATCTATCGCACTGTGGGCTTTATGCGTAGTTCACACATACTGACAAAACTGCTGGAAAAGGTGTGTAGACAATATATTTAATGAAGAGTTTTAACGGTTTAAAGATTAAAAGCAGGAAGATTTGTAAACCCGTATTCTGAAAGGATGCAGATATGGTTTTGTGCATAAATTACACATGAGCTCGTTCACTAATGTGGTTTATGCAAAATCGAGGTAACATGTACTCCTGTGGAATGTTAATATTGATCAGCTCTTCTGAAACCACATTCCTGTCCTCCTGAAGGTAAGCACCCCCCTTAGATTCAGAAACACAGAAAAAATAAGCAGTGAAATTTGAATCCCCTTAAAAACAGGGATTATTTCTGTGCCTGAAATTACACACTTTATTGGATTAGAACTACAGGTACAAATATGAACCTGATTGGAACAATAATTGCAAGGTCCTTATTATTGGAAAGGCAGCCTTGTTTCTCTGGTGGTTTTCTCCAACATATTTCTCCTCTTTCTTTTTTATAACATTCCTCTTCTAACATCTCTCCAGTACTTGAACCGGGAGAAATCCCAAAGCAGTAAGTGAAAGAGTTTCCATCAGCAGGTGGGAATTTGTGTCCTTTATCTTTATAAACACTGTGACCCAGCCGCCAGCGTTCATTCTGCTTATTTTCACAGGGTGATTTTTAACCAGTCCTCAACGTTTAACTCGTGTGAGTGAACATTTGTCTCATGGAAGCAGTTCTTCTGGCTGACACGTTCAAGCTATTTACTTTGCTTTACCTTTGCTTGGAAAAATTTATGGGCCCACTGCTCAGAGGCTGCTGGGCGATGTTCAGCCTCTTCATTCATGGCAATTTTTTGCCGATTAGAAAACTTACAACAAATGGCAAAGTCTTGCACACAGTCTTTGTCTAAGCATCTGCAACAAGGCTCTTCCCTAATATTGCAAACGAAATCTAAGTAATAGTTCACTCTGAAGGTTTTCAGGTCATACTCAGCATTGCAGCCTGCTTTCTGCAGGTCATAACTACCCCAGTGTAATGTGGAAATGGAGGAGGGGAAAAACAAGAATGAGAAAGCAGAAATTGGTGTTTTTCATTACTGCAGTCTCCTCTCTTCTGGGAAGATTTGGTAGGTGAGTGATGAGGTTGTTAACTACAAAATTCGATCTGGAGCCAACTGATGTTTCATGTGAGTCAGAGCTGGAACCAGCAGCACAGTGGGACAATATATTTGCAATTAGCAAATATTTTAATGTGCACTGGCACATCCTTTAATCAGCTGCTGTCCCAGCCTTTTCTGTTTACTTTTCTGTGAAGAAGGTTTGTTCTTGTGAGAAGGTTTCTCTGAGCAGATTCCCTGTTGGCAGGAAGGTGATGAAATAGCAGCTTCTGTCTGTGTTCACACCTCAAGGACACAGGTCCTGACAAACGTTGTACCTCCCAGGCAAGCCCTCCTCTCCTTAGAAAGTGTCCAGTATCCAGGCTAGGACAAGGAGCAATACTGTGCGACTGGGACAGCCCAACATTTGTGGCAGCTGAGGAGTACAGAATCCCTTGTGAGGAGGATGTATGAGGACGTGTATCTCTTCAACAGTTGCTCTGCTGCACTGTGTTGGCATACCATTTTTCAAAGCATTCAGTGAAGTAAAAACATTTTTGTGAATCAAATCCACTTCTGCATAGTTCACAGACAATAATAAATCTGTGTACTGTAATAAAACAACTGGTATTTAGGTGAAAATAATAAATTTGCCATCTTGAATTAATTAATATCCCACTTCGTATAAACTGTCATTGAGGAAAAAAATGTTTCCTGAGCTCCTCTAGTCCCACACTGCAAGGATTAGTCCCAAGAAGGTATGCAGACGTGGCTCCCGCTGGGGCTTCAAGGTCCTGGCAAAAGCAGCAGGGCTTTTCCTTGGGGAACAGGGGCTCTGGAATATTTTGCACTGGCCATTTTTACAGCACCACCTTTGAGCATCTCTAGTGTGGTTGTGCAGGATGAAACTGTTCAAGCTCACGTATTTTGATTTCACTGTGTTTCCTCCCTATGACTCTTTCTTTCCAGTTCATTCTTCTGTGTAGCTTGTTAAGCTGCTGCTTTTCCTGAACCAGGACAGACTGCACATTTTATTGATTGAGCTGCCTGCTTTTCTCTTTCAGTGACATCCTTCATTTAAATGTGTATCTGTTTTGCTGAATCAGCTGTGTATTGAAACGCTGGAGGGTTCAACTACTCTTCTGTTTGAGCTGCATATTTGGTTTAATCCTCTTGTGCTTTTTTGCTTGTTCAGCTGGCTACTACTTTAGCCAAGTAATTTTGGGAGGTGGAGGGGTTGCACTGCCAATTTAATTTCTGACTGGGAAACATATTCTATGAAATTAGTTCCAGTCATTCACGGCTGCAACTGTATATTTTTGGAGTTAAATGCCTTTTAAAAGAAAAAAAAAATTAATTATTTTATTAACAGCTTTTGCAACCCAGTGTTGGGAATACCAGGAGAGTTCCCAACCTGGAAGCTAAACATAAGTAATTGGGAGTGCAGTCTGAAGCCCAGTGTGTGTGTGTGGGGGTGCGTCACTCTAAAGAGAGGTTTAAGATCTGCTCATTCAGTCTCTTCAGCATCTGTGAAGGTTGGGAAGCCAAGCAGACAGCCTAGCAGAGGGGCACAGGTGCAGATTCAATTGCATTTCAAGCAGGCAGTATATTCCTGTGGCAGTAGCTTCCCTCAGAAGTTGAGGTGACAGATAGCTCTATATATTTATTTGTTTTTAGTGGATAGAGATCCCAGACTTTAAGGGATGCTTTGCAGTGCAGACCCAGAAATGCTAACTGCCCCGAACCCTACTCTGTTCTCACCACAGGAACCACTGTTTTCTCCAGCCACTTCCTGCTTTTGGCATCAAGGTCCTGTTTGAGACCCTTCAAAGGCTGCAGGAAATGCCTCTTTCTCAAGAAATATTAGCACATCTCTTGGGAGGGAGCAGACTGCAAGTCATAGCACACAAACGGGTCAGTGACAGCATGGACGCTGGGGAGAAAAGTGAGCTCCATTCCCAGCAAAGATACACTACTGCAGCTCAGCGCCTGGTCTTTAAGTAGTGTCTTTCCACCTTCCTCATCCTCTACTCTTTAGGCATCAGGTGATGCCTGAAGTAACCTGAAACCAGCAGTGGCTTCTCCCGATCTTTGATGCAGTTCATGCTCCACATGCCCTCCGGGGACAGCTGGGGGTTTCTGTATGGAGTGTAGCTACAGGGAGCTGCTCATGGGCACCTGAAGCTGCATCTAAGATACCATATGGACAGATGTAGTGTCTCCATTCCTAAAACTGCTTTAACATTTACCTTGTCTTCAGTTGCTCATCATGTAGACTCAACTAGAAAGTGCTTGAAGCCACGGGATTAAATGGGGAGCTGCCTAACTAGAACTAGAGTCAAGGACAGAGCTGCCAAAGGGAAGCAACCGCCTGCCAGGCTTCGTGGCTGGAAAAGGCTCTCCTTCTCCTTCTTTGTCTTGGCAGCTACCTGCACAGAGGAGAGCTGGCATGCGTGGGCAGAGGGCACACGTGGCAAACCCAGCCTGCAGATGGGGATTCTGGTAATGGGCTACATCTGCTCTGTGAGCTGGTCACAGCTGACCTGCACGTGGCTGCTGCAGCTCAGTTGTCCCAGCAGTGCTCCCTCATGGCAGGACCAGGAGCTCATGAGTGTTTTTAACCTGCCTAGTAGAGCCTTTTCACTTTCCGGAGTGGGGATACATTAAAAATTTGCAGTAGATTTCTCGCTGACACAGTGAAATAACCCCCAACACATCTGCTCCCTTTTAAGTCGGGAGGAAAGGTTTGTGTAACTTGTGCTCCTGGGTAGTCACACAGTGTGGCTAGCAGGTGGTGGTCATGTAGTTCAGTTCTTTTCTATTTCTTGTTTTCTTTTTGTTTTGAACACAGTCTGCGTCTGTATGCATACCAAGAACTCTCTAAGAGTTTCCTTATCCACTTACGATTTCTGATTATCTCTTATTATTATTATGGTGATGTTTCTGCCAGATCATTTACTTGTGGTATTTTGAAAGTGGACATGATAAGAGAGAAGTGTTATCAGCAACTCTCATGCTTTCTCAGTAGCACTAAGCAAGATGGTTAGCTGTAAAAAAACTCCCAGGATGTTCCTACAGAAAGCTTTTTGGAGAGTCCTCGTACAGTGCTAAACCGACTGTGGTGCAGACTGAGGGCTGCAATGGCAGTCCGGTGGAATTTATTTCAGTGTCTGCACCTGCCTCTTCTGTTCCGAGTCTGTGAAATCATGACTAGAAGTTCTCTGTCTAGGCTCAGCAGAGGCTGTCATTTAATAGGGAAATTAAATGAAACTGAAAACAGTGTAAAAAAAAAAATAAACTTTTGGAGAAAATGGCAAAATTGCAGTGAGGTCTAGCAAGAGACAGACATCCAGTGCTGCTGAGCAGAATGTGCGTCAGTGACTGATGTTTATGGTGTCGCTGCTTCAGGACCCAGCTCTCCAGGCCCTTACCGTAAGAGGGAAGATCCTTTGCAGCTCCTTACCATTATGTCCCTTTCAAAAACGTGGCATCTTTTGTAGCTGCATTTCTGTTTACTAGTTACGTTTTATGTTCTTTCAGTAATGTCATGTTTTAGGAACATCCTCACCAGGATCCTGGGGTAGTCCTGCAGCAGGAGCCAGCTCCCTGTGCTGAGAACATAAAGGCTGCAGAGGAAGAAATGCGTGTTGGCTGCCCCGATGCTGACCGTGTCCCTGAAAGCGGTTTTGCCTGTTGTGAGCAGCCTGCGGAGATTAGTGCAGCCTGAACTGCTGCAATCAGCCCTCCCAAGACCTCTGCTCCCTTGAGCTGAGCTGTAACCAGCATCTGGCCCCACCGCGACCTTGGTTTGCTCAAATGACTTTGGAGCGAAGGGCTTTTTAATTTTCTCTCTCTCCCCCTGTTTTCTTTCCTTTTCTTTATTCCCCCACGTTTTCAGTGTGCTTAATGCTGCTGTGGATTAGAGTCTCTGCTGTAAAGGAGAGAGGCTCAAACAGCATCAGCGTTACCAATTCCTCTGTGAGCGGCTCTGTACACGCTGCCTTGCGGGAGCCAGCCTGGAGCTGAGCAACTCTGCCATCAGCCGGCCCAGCTCCGCAACGCCGAACGGGGAGAGACACTGCGGCCGTCCTGGAAGAGCTGCTGCGAGGCTGCAGCGCTTCCTCGGCACAGGCAGCGTGCTGCAGAGAGATTGTAAGAATTTGTAGCTATCATAGAAAGTTTCCCGGTGAGAAACTGCCTATTGACCGCTGGAATTTTTTAGATCAAAACTGTGGGAAAAAAGAATAAGTCTGAAGGGAAAGGCTGTTATTACAGTTCATGAGCTGATATTTTATTGGAAGCCAAGAGAGAGACAAAGAAATGCGATAGGACAGAAGTACCCTAGGAAGGTTGGGCTGGCCTTGGCAAATACGTTTAAATATTTACGGAGACATCTGCAGATCACCTACCGCTTGGATCTACAGCCCTCCTAGGACAGGAATTAAAACACAGGCTGGATGATCAAGGTCACTGAACACATATGAATTTATTCCTGGGGCCAAGCCAGCTAGCGAGGGAAAAAAGTAAAACAACCAAAACTGCCCATAAGGCTTGAACTGAACCCCAAGTGATCCTTTAGAGCTTGAAAAATTCTCTCCTCTGAGAGAGGAGGTGCCCTCACTTCAAAAGTCCTGTTGTCTGTACTCACTCTCCACCCCAAAAGTGTGCAGAAAAGACAAAGCTGTCCTGCTGAGAAGGTTCCCCAGGACATTGTGGTGGCCAAGAGATGTACCTGTAGCAGCACAGAGACTCGCAGTCCAGCATATACGATCTGGAGAGGCTATGCAGTTATAAATACTTATGTAAAGAAAGATAAAAGTCAGGTAACTCACAGCAAAATTCATGGTTTTCACATAAAACTAACAGGAAAATTCATGGTTTTCACTGATTTAATAGATGGTTTCTTTCACAGTTCATTTCTATGGAGAAACCAGGGCTCCAGTGGACTGGGTATTATATAGCTATAAAACCCCGCTGCCTTTCCACAGTGCTCCATGTTACCTGTGCACGCTCCGGTTCGTAGGAGTTACGAAGGGCAAAGGCTTGTGCCACAGGACTCAGGGTCTGCTGCAGGGTTTCCAGAGTTTCCAGGGAGCGCAATGGCAGTTTGTCTCCCTAGTGCTGCCACGTGCCATAGCTGTTTGTTGAGCACACAGATCACAGTGGTGTTGAACTCCTGCTATTACAGAGTCCAAAAGCCTCAACAGCCAAGGGGAGTAAGGGACAGAATAGCACAGAGGCAGGCAAATCACCTGTGCCACACACCGTCTGTGTGCTGTGATGGGGTTTTGCCACTTGACTGACTTACCTGGGCAGAGCTGAGGACTGACTCCCCTCCAGCACGGTGGGATGGCATCAGAACAAAACCGTGGGAGCATGGAGCGGAGGAAGGTCTCCTGCAGCCGTGCTGCCCAGGCCCTCCACCTGCCGTGGTGTGTGAGATGAGCTTGCAGGTGACCTTGTTTTCTTGCTCTGCTCAAACCTCGAGGGCAGCACTGAAAGCCCCTGTCATCGGCTGGTCTCTTGTCAAGCAGCAGAGCTCACCTCTGCAGTGGGCTAGGAGTAAACTCCTGCATTTTGCTGTGCTTTCCCTCCCCTGTGCCCCCCTTCTGGAAATGCCTCACTTGAGGTGTGACTCTTCAATACCACAAGGATAAAGGTTTAAGGCTATATGTCATCAGGAATGTCCCTGACCACCATCACGTTTTCCTTCCACAACTGAGTGACCTGAAGCTGGCTGTTTGGGATTAGAGAGAAAGGTTTGTGATTTAGCCTGATCACAGCAAACTCAAAGACAAGAAGATGGGAAAAATAAACAGTGATTCCCTAAACAGTCACCTTACACTAGAGACCTAACAGCTGAATGACTACGATGGGTCAGCTGGGTGCTCCCTCTCCCAAAGTGTTCCTGCGCTCCAGCTGCTGCTGCTGCTGCTGAAGGTGTTGCTGATGCTTCTCCCCGTACTTTGCACATCGGTGGTGGCAGTGTTAGGCTTATATGCAAATAGGAGTGCAAGGCCTGTATACATAATTTGGGATCAGTTTTTCATTCTTGGTTAGGCAGGATATTACTCTGAAGATGGGTTTTTGTTCTTACAAAGGAATAAATGCTCCAGTGTTTTTGCACCCACGTGTTTGTTAAAGAACCATTACATTGTCCCAGCATGGAAGAAATGGCCCAGTTTCCCCCCTCTCATTAGCATACATCTGACCTGAAATGAATCTCATACCTACATAGTTCACTGTTAGTCTCCTGGTTATCATTAGCCAAGATTCATCGCTTGGTTTTTGTGTCCAAACATTGGAAACTTTAATCAGCCCAAGCTCTGCTTTCTGCTCTGTCTACCGACTTCTTTCAAGGTACGTGGCAGCTAATGAAGCGAAGCAAGCCTATTTTCAGAATATCAAAACTGATAAATGGGGGTTAGCACCTCTGCTTCAGGATTCTCTATCAGAAAAAGGCTGAGATCTGCTCCTTTGGAAAAATAGTTCCTTACTGACCCAGAGTGAGCCAGTAAGTTCAACTAACAAAACGAAAAGGACCAAGCCTGCAACTTGACTGGTATACACCATTGCTTTTCCTCTACAAGATTAAATACACAAAATGTATAAAAGCTTGAAACCGGTCCCTGTTTTACCTCTGAATCCCTTCTTCAGGTGTCCTCAGGCCATTGGAGCCCACCCGAGATTCCAGAGAGCCCAGAGGAGGTGTATGGTGGCAGACCCTTGCTAGGATTACTCTAGAACAAGGAGAAGGTGGTGAGTTTCTAAACAGACATATCATATAAATGCATTACCGCAGAGATGGCAAGAATAAACTGGGAAGCATCCAGAATGGAAATGAGCTTATTTCCTACTGATGTTAATCCTTCATGAAGTATGCATGATAATTAACGTTAATCGACAAGGAAATTCTTAGAAAATTATCTCTTACATCTCCAAGGTGAAAAGGTCTCAGTTGTGGCACTGAACACTAACAGTATTGTGTGTGATTTACCAGTGATCATCAAGTTTTACACCAAAGGTCAGGAATAAATCTTGAGTTTGTAAGCTGTGAGAAAGAAAAGTATAAACACTTTAATTTATTGCCGTGTCACTGTTAATTCATTCGGTATTCCTGTGATAGCCCTGCTGTTAATGAATGCGTTTGGTAATAATGTGGATGTCGTTTAGATTTCTGCTCTAATCTCCTTCAGTGGCTCAGCAGTCAAAGCAAGTTAGAAGCTTTGCCATTTAAAATTTCTATAAATTTAAGAAGGAAAAGAAATCATATTTTATTTCAAAGAAGTCCATAACAAATATATATCCCATTTAGCTACCCCAAATGGGGACCCATTCTATAACAGAAGAATTAGTACTGAACACACAATGATAGGGGTCCGGAAGCAACTGAAGCCAAGGGGAAAGCTCCCTGTCTCCTTCAGAGGCAACAGGTCAGGCTCTGGTCATAATGCTCAGATCAGCTGGTGTTTGTTAAATACAGTTAATAAATGACTTTTTAAAATTGTGTCGATATATTTTGTGTATGAACAAGAGGTGAGTCACAAACGGGAAAAAATGCTCCTGGATACCGGTTTCAAATCCTGAATAGACAAGAAAAGGAGCCAGCAAGGGAACCGTAACCTCTGCACAGAGGAGAAATCTGTGCCTGCATGGAGCCTCGCTTGTAAAAGTCTCCTAAACGTAAGTTAATCTTGATTTTTGAACAGTGAGCTGGTACATACACGTTTTGCTGACTCTTTGCATGAAGGTGATTTTTCCACATATTTTAAAGTTAAACACAAATACTTTGTAATCCTTTCATAGGTATTTTTAGTCTGTGCTCTGCAGATCATGCGACAGTGTCTCAAAACGTGGAGTTTTTTCAGTCGAAGTCAGCAGAAGCCTCACTGTTGGTTTCAAAGGCTCCGTGACCAGGATTATAACCAATGCCTTATTTTGGTAATCTAGTCATAAGCAATTTTGTAATAAAAATACGGATAAACAGCAAATACCTTCCTTGTTCTGAAATACTGATGTGGAGCAGGAGGCCCCGGACTCTGAGGCGCATGAGATCACGTAACCCAGTGTTACCAGGCAGCTGCTGCTAGGTCGTGCATGGCATCGTAAATGAATGCCTGGAAAATGCTTATACACCATCATGATTGTTATTGCTTTATTATTATGCAATTTAAAGAACTGTGCTTCGGACAGTTCTATTGATAGGAATTTCCACATCTTTTGATGATAAAAATCCTGCTCCATTAATGCTTTTAATCCAGCTCAACAGAACTGAGCAGGAGGAGGAAAATAAATGACTATAAATACACTTTAGAAACCTCTGCTATGACCTAAACCACCTTGCCTATAAATCAGGATCTGGCAGTTTCAAAACCTCGTACAGTATTGCATACACAGGCTGGTGCAAGCTCGTGTCCCTGTCCTTCGAAAGCTGGCTGAACCCCGGGCAGCCCAGCCTGCCTGGGGACAGGAGGGTGGCCCATCCTCCTCCTCCTCTCCAGGGCCCTCACGGGTCTCTTTTCCACAGCTGCCTGTTTCTGTAATCTCTTCATTACAGTCTTTGTGAGTTGATGAGATTTGGAAAGTGCTGCGGTGAAAAAAGGAGACTGGCCAGTCTGATTGCTGGTGCTGCTGGGCGGTCTGCTGCCCTCTTGCACCTTCAGAAGTGGGACCGCATTTTCAAGGGGAGAGGGAGGGACAGAAAACCAAAATTGGTTTTTTCAGAGCCTTCCAGTGTTTGCTTCTGGAAAGATCACTCGTTTACCATGCAGTAGTGTGTTCCATAGGTTAATTTTATGCTTTGATTAGGAAAATTCAAATGTTTCCTTGAACCCTTTTACAATTTCTTGCCTCTTAATTAAGATGAAAAAGTACCTAAATGCTGGAGCAGTGGATACATTATGAAATAACTTACTATTTTACAGTTTCCCAGTTTCTATCTGTAAGTTGGTGTCATACCAAATCTAATACATTCGTGATGCTCTGAATGCCTTTGGAGCCTTTAGCAAGTGTTGGATATTCAAATAGAAACTGTAATATTTACAGCATACTTATTTAGAAGCTTATGAAACATCAGGCTTGTATTTAGTGCAGACGTGACTTGTTGTGAAGGAGTCTTCTGGCTTCCTTTGTTACTACATGAAGAATTCATTTTGGCATCTCCCTTCAGGGCTGGTTTCTTTTAAGCAGTGATTGCATTAATAATATCATCTCATGGTGTAACTGATTGAATCCTTTTCGTGTTGGGGAAGAATTAGAGCCCAATTTAATTTGCTACTGACCCATAGCCAGCAAAGCCATGGAGTAAAGTACATTATTCTCTCTCAACTTTTCTGTACGGGTACATTAATTTTTTTATTTCATGCTACTGAGGTAGTTAAATGCCCCTAAATGAGGAAACACTTCATATAAATGTCGTTTTAACACTAAAGATTGTGCCTGTTCCCAGGGAACAGTGTTACTTAACTAAAAAAGCTGGTTTCATTTTTTTTAAAAGCAAATACATTTTGAGGCCAAAGTTGTTGTTTTATTATTATTACTACTTTGCTCAGATGCAAATACTGGTTTTCTAGTTGAAGAATAAAAGGACACCCTGATTTTTGCAAGTGTATATACTGTATTTTTTGCATGGTTCAGCTTGCCGGTTCCTTAGATCTACTTGCTTTAGGATTAGCAAGATATCAAACATGTTCAGGTTCTGAAAGATTGTTATGGGTGATGTTCTTTGAAGTGCTGGAAAAAAGCGAGCTTAGCTTCAGCTTTATAACTAAGGTCTGTGTACCACAGCTAAGAAAAACACAAACAAATGTGGCTTGGAGTCACCTATGTATTATCTAAGAAGAGCATAATTTCTCCCAAGAGATTTTTTCAAGGAAACCTACTGTGGCCGACAGTCAGCGAGCAGTGCCGTCGGATGGCAGCTAGTTCTCCATGGAAATCTGATGTACATCAATGATCTGATGCCTACTGAAGATGCAAAGGAATTTGGCTGTGCATTACAATGACAGCCACAAAAATGTTGTCCAGGTCATTACTGCTCAGTGGCAGGAGAAGAGGATTAGCAGGGGCTGCTTCCTTGCTAAATGACCTGCCAAGGCCACAGGAAACATGGGTGCAATCCTCCTTCTGTGGGAACTTAGACGTGCACGCTTTCCCATCCACATCAGAAAAACAATTAGCCTTACAGGTAGGCTCTCCGCGTTCTGTTCATTTTTTCCTTGGTTTACTGATACCAGGAGCTTGTCTACCAGATGAAACATAAAGCTTGTGGAGAGCAGCAGCACAGCGTGGATGCAGACCCATGTCTTCAGCTCTGCAGTCAATCATCCTGCCGAGGTTTCTGGAGAGATAGGTGTCATGTTTGCATCCATGGCAAACCTCTTTCCAGTCCCTAATTCTTAACTGTTCATTTAAACCTGAAATTTCAGAACATTCTTTGCATTTCTTCAGTCTGATGATTTTAGCTTTCCCTTGTAATTGATACATATGCCCGGTCCGTTCTGAAGCTTGTTAAATTTCAGGGTTCACTGTCTCCATGTGATAATGAGTCCTACAGCCTACTTATGTGAGAAAAAAAATATTCTTTTGGTCACTTGTGATTTTTTTGGTCATTTTAATAATATTTAATTTGCATAATGAGTCATCTAAAACACAACAAGACTGCGGTCATACCCCACCTTAGATGGAAGGTACCTCTGCAACTGGGATCTTCAGCAGATGCAGATCTTGCTGAGCTGTCTTTGAGGACCTGAGACGGGAGACAAGAGAGGAAGAAAAAGAGCTGGAGCATATTTAGAAGCAAGAAGTCCGTTGGAGAAGAGCCCCAGGTTGGTCCTGAGGCAGGAGGGAGCCTCAGAGGGCACTGCCTTGCCCTGCTCACCAAGAAGCAAGCTCCTCTCCCAAGTAAACCCTTGAAATGAGGAGAAAGTGAGGGCTCTGACAGCCCCCCCATACTTGAACCGATGCAGTTTCCCACAAGACTGTTCAGAAACAAGAAGAGTCACCTACGAATGTTAAGCTTAAAAAAGCAGCAGCTCTGATGAGTATTTTTGGCATGAACTGAAGAATCCTTTTGTTCCAGCTACAGCCCACATGCTGATTCAGCTCAGCAGCTCCTTTTCTCTTCTTTTCCTTTCCCTGGGCTTTCTTAACCACCACTGCTAGATCGCTGTTTTCTTCCAGCCTGCTTCAGTTATGTTTGCAGCGGTGGTTCATAAAAATATTGGCACATGCTCTCAGCTGGTGGCAATAGTCTGTAGGAGCATGCTATCAGTCAGGGTATGACTGTGCTCTTCTATTATGATTTTGCTATATTCACTTGATCTCATCTACAAGAAAGCCTTTTAATACTGCTGAAGTGATAGAAAGGCGTCATACAGTAAAGGGGAGTCAGGCTTTTCAACATGAAATGATTTGAATAAATTTGCTTTGTGGAGTCTATCCAGAGCTAAATTCTGCTCTAATTTACCACCAAGTCACTGTCCAGACTGCTCAGCATTAGCAGGTGAGGTTTTCCTGGGGCAGAGCAGGGGGTGCCTCCCCTACAAACTGCATCTGTCTGTGACTTGCTGACCTGGGCTCCAGACAAAAGCTGTTTTTAAGTGGAAATGGATCCTGTCTACGTTCTATTTCTTTCCTGCTTGACACTACTTACTAAATGGTATCTGAAACCATAGATTTTTCATACTGAATATACCAGTATTTCAAATAAAGCCAGAATCACAGCTTACTGCACACTGATGTGTCTAATATGTTGAGTGGCTATTTATATCTAGAGAGATGAAAAAATAAAACCACAAACCCCAGATTTTTAAAAAATGTAAGCAACAGAATAAAAACTATAGTCTGGACACACTGTAGAAGAAAGAGGGGAAACACTTAAGAGACAGATCTTGACCAAAATTTAAATCCCCTCCCAAATGCTCAGAATTTCCCTGCAACAATCTTGTTTTCATTCTCAGGAGTTATTTATTTGAATAGTGCACACGGAGAAATTGCATCTGCGGGGGCTAAGCTCTGTATAAGAACCAAAGGGGGAAAAGTATCTAATTAACAAGTCGCAAAACACTGAAGTGATGAGGTGAGCTATTTTCCCAGTGAAGGCTTTGCACCGTCCAGCAAAGCTGATGCTTCCCCCGTAGAGGTGTCCTCAACTGCTGTGTGCAATGGCATCACAGAAAATAAGGTTGGTTCATACAGTTTATCCAGGATGTATTTTTCATCCAACATCCCAGAAAGGAATTTCTTTTAGTGCTGATTTACCTCACCTGGGCTGGAGACATGAGGGAGATGTTTCCTTCATGGCAGGTGACATCAAAGGAGCTGCAGGGACAGTCTCCGTGTTTCAAGCCCCAACAGATAACAATGTCACGTGTTTATTTGATTTCGTCATGCAAAACCAAAGTCATCTTCCAGAAAACTTTTAAGCAGATCAATCTGTTCTTTTTATTTTTCACCCTTTTTTTGACCCTAAGCCTGACAAATGATTTCTGAGTTACCCAAAACTGTAACTTTTCTTCCTCTGTCTTCAGGTCTATGAAGTTCCGTTACGGGTATTTTTAGTTTCAGTAACAGCAAGTGTATATATACAGCTGTGATGGTTTTATTTCTTGAGTTATTATTTCTCAGAAGGAATATTTTACGTGATGAATAATGAGCTCTGTTCTGTGTCTTGCAAGGGTTGTGTCCATATGCTCTCAGCCCAAACCATAATGACAGGGCATTTCCACCGAATCCTCCTCTCACCCTTTTCACTCAAAAATTTCTGCAAAAACTGACAGTAATTCATCCTGACATTTCATTGCCAGTGGCCATGCAACTGCACAGTGTCTCTTCCGTAAGGAGGTAAGTGCTGGGTAATTTCAGGACTGTCACCTCCAAAAGCTTAGGGGACGCTGGCAGAAAGTGAAAAAAAACCCCACACTAAATCCTAAAACCTCAAGTCAGAAAGTTAGTTTGTAAGTGTGACTGGGAAGGTGTCAATACATTTCCATCAACACCCATTGGTGGTATTCATGTGGCCCCCACTTTGGTCACATACCTGAGCTGGCCAGGCTGAAGGGCTGGTTGCCACAGGCTTCCCAGAAAGCCACTGAGGAGAGGTGAGGAGCCAAAAATACTGGGTCCCAATCCTGGGGACACCCCTTCTGAGGGGGCTTGTCTTTTCTAATTAAATATACCAGACCTGGAAGGACATTTCCCCATAAACTACGTGAATCTCTGAAAAGTCAAAGCTGAGTACACTTGGTAGCTATGTGTTAACCCTCAGTTGTTGGATTTTTATTATTCTTATTTTCTGGAAAATTTTTTTTCCTTCTTAAAAATTTTCTAAGGAACTTGAAATCCAGAAGCTTTCAACCAGCTGTATTTCTTATCTGATGTCCTTTCACAACACTACTGTGCTGTTGTCAGAAATGTATAATCACTTCTTGAGGAAAAAAACAAAACAAAACTCTATTGCCAGATTCTGTTGATTCTGTGTGACTATATTAAAGTATTAGAAATCACCTTGGTACACTGATGATTGCTTTTTCTCCCTTAAAAGCTGAAGGAAGGATAAAGTGAACATGGGATTGACTGTTTTCTCCTTCTATTGTTTATCATAGTGACTGACCTTTCGTTGGAATGAGAGCTCTAAAAATGGCATTCATTGCTGGTGACAGGGTGGTGTTTGAGATGCAGGCTCTAACCCAATCAGTTACCCAGCGGTAGGAGTAAGCTATTTCTACTGAACAGGAAGACGGATTTAGTGCAGAGTGCCATTAAAGGGAGAGAGTAATGCAGAGGAATCACCATTGTTTCTTTAATGTAATTTTAAGTAAATGACCTTAAACTGCTCACACGCTTGAAAATAAATTTCTCTTCTGCTTGGGTAGTGCTTATTATTTGCAAGCAAACATGAATGAGACTGATTCTGAATTTTGATGTCTTTTTTCTGTTTTCTGTCAAGCTAGCAACTCTTTAAAAAACAAGTCAGAAGTTCCAATAAAGACATTTTCAGGAAGGAGATACGAATAGCTTGCCATGAAGCAGTGCTGGGTATGTCAATGCTGCCAGGCCTGGAGAAAGCGCTGGCACAGGGGTCGCAGGATGCCCAAGCCGGAGGATCATTGGGCAGCACAGCTCCCTTCCCTGGACCACAGAGGGAGGTGTGACACAAGGTGTGGACGTGACCACAGGCTGTGTTTGTTCTCCTCGCTTGGGCTGCAGTAGTGACTGTACCTGGCAAGGACCCCAAAATGCCTCAAACCTATGATTTGCACACGTTATTTCCCCTTTTCTGCTCCTTAACTCTCCTTTTCACTGCTCTTTTATCTCCTTTCTTCCATCCCAATTTCCTGCCAAATGACCCCAGATTACATTTGCCCCGTTACTCTCCATCCTGCTACATCCGTACCCAAATCTTCTATTTCCAACACTGTCCCCTAGCTAACCTCAGCCTTACGTAGCGCCGCTGAGATGGACAGCTCGGCGCCATGTCCTTGCAAGGTCACACAGGCCAAGCAGTCCCCAGTGCCCTGCTCAACTGTCTGTGCCCTTCAGCCATTTCTCACATAGCTTCCCCTAAACCACCCATGAAGCCCAGCCATTACTCACTGCCCTCTCTGGGTTTTTCATCACTCCTCACACGTCTCTTTTGCCGTGGGTGAGTTAGCCCATTGCATGCAGTTGTTTCCCACATCCTGCCCTGGCCACCAAGCCAGGCCAGCCACAGCCTCCATGACTACCTGCCACCATGGCATGTGCTTTAGAGCGACAGAGGCTCTGCTAAGACGGAGAGTTGTGGCATTCACATAGTGCATATTGTCACCTGGCCCAGAGCAGAAGACCAGACAGTGCCTCCACCCGTGACCTGCATCCTCAAGGCAGAAGAAGGTGATGGGAGATCCCACCATGGTGGGCTCTGTGCTGGCAGAAAGAGGCACTTCTGCAAATTTACAAGGACTAATTTACTTTTCTTGCATGTGTGACAGTTCTTATCCATCTAGAAGGTGAGGGGGAACGAGGAGAAAGACCAGACCACGGGGACATCACAGCGCCCTGCCCTCAGTGCACTTTTGGGGAAGTGCAAGAGCATCAGCTACTGCCTAAGGGCCTGGGGTGCCCAGTGGCCGCCCCTGCAGAGCGCTGCCCTGGCTCCCCTCATGCTCACCTGGCTGAGACTGTTCTCGCACCAGGGGCTGGGAAGTGGCTTGGCAGCTGTGGGCGTTGATGAGCTGGCCGCGCACAAAGCTCAAGGAGCAGTGGGAGTGCACTGGGAAGCCATCACAGGCTGACAGCAAGCTGTGCAGCCATCAAAGCTGAGTGATGCTCCGGCCATTAGATTATTCTTTTAAATTCTGAACTTGGACAGTCAGTGATAAGAGCATCACGACCATTTGGCAGCAACTCAGAAAGGCACTTAAGCCTATGCTTAATGATAAGCATATCGACAATCACACCTCCCCGGGAAAGTACATTCAGAAGCACATTGCCAGGGCTAGGACTCAGAGGTCCATCAGCCAGCGATGGTCCCAGGCAGGATCATCAAAAGATCATCTGAATGCATTTGCCTCAGTATTTGGGTTTTCAGGTAAAACTATGAGAGAAAAATCATCTGTAGAAAAATGAATTATACATCCAGGAGCAGGGCAGTAAATATATTTTGATAAATTTGGGGAAGCTAATTTCTTTCCTTAAAAAAAAAAAAAAAAGGGGGGGTGGGGGTTAGAGGGCAAGACAAGTGACCTAGCTACCCAGGTGAGGAAGTATTCAGTGAATAGGTTCAGTGGAAATAATAGTCATTCATACTTTTGGAAATATCTTAGTGTTCCATTTATGTATTTTCAAAGTAAATTATTTCAATTCATCAAGTTAATAAGCATAAAATATCTAGACATTTACCTAAATATTAATAAGATGGTTAAAAAGAGCTAAATGGTATGAAAATGGACTAAAATATTCCATTCAGGTTGAATGAAAACATTAGGTAAGTCTGGAACTCGTAGAAACATGTATGGTCCACTGAAACAAAATCCATTATTTGCACAATTTCAGTGACGATTCCATCAAGTAAAATTAATATTACATGTGCCAATTCACATTTTTTTACTTTTCTGCAGCATATTTAAATTATTAAGTCAATGGATAGGGTATAAGGACCTGAAAGAAAACAGAAGATTACATCTATGTCCCTTTCCTGCTTGATGGCTTTAGCATAACAATTTCATGAGGTTTTTGCCCTCTCTGGGGAGCCTCGGCTCTGCCAGCACTCACCCGTCGCAGGCTGCAGGAGCCGGGCTAGTCTGAGCAGTTTGCTTTGGCAGCAGCGGCTGTCGGGGCACGGGTGGGAGCTGTAATGCAGTGGCACGGGGCAGAGCACAGCGTGGAGCCCCCGTGCATGTCCCCATCACCATCCGTTGTGTTCAGGAGGAATGTGGAGATGGTGGGGTGTTTTTTAGAAGCCAAGGGATGCTGTCAAACCTTCTGGGGGAACACTTTGGGTAATGAGGAGAGGTGCGGGTTGAGGGGTGCTTCCAGCTGCAGGCAGGTGAGAACAGCAGTGAGGTCAGGGACAGTGGCTGAATCAGAATGTGAATCCCGGGCTCCCCGGCTCTGTGCCCCTCTGTCTGTAATAAGGTTTTTACACAAACCAGCAGAGACAAAGACTTGCATTGCCAAAGAACCAGTTAAGGTTTTCTTCCTTTGAGTTTGAGAAAGGTGGTGGCTGTGCATCCCCAAAGCTATTCCTTCTGGAAGAACAGTTCTGCCAAACTGAAGTACCTGCTCGGGGTGAGCTGCTGCATACCTGTACTGAACAGGGCTTGAGGACACGCAGCTGATCTCCTGGGGAAAAAAAAAAAGCACTTACGTTCTTAGCATGTGGTTAGCCATAAGCTCAGCAATGACTTGAACCCTAAAAACCTCTTTCATGAGAAAGAAAGAAATCATGAAATCGCTTTTATGACTGCACACCCCTAGCATGTCACCCTCCACTCACAATACCCTTACAAAGCTATTTATTTTACAATGCTGCGTTGTTGCCGTTCTCCCCCGCCACACAAAGCAGGGTGCTGAGGGAAGGCGGCTCTGAAGGGGACCTTGGCAATGACTGTCGCTCCCGAGTGATATTCATGCTACTCAGCACAAAGCCGTAATGCGTTTGCAGTCCATCAAGGGCTACCCATCGTTCCTCCTGTCTCCTCCTGCATGTTGGAACTCTTCTGTATTGTGTTTGTGTCAATTAAATTCAGCAAATTGTGTTCCAGCCACATGAAGGTTTTGACACAAAGTTCAAAAGCAGCCACTAAGCAACGCAGAGCCCCGAGCTGATAGTTCAGCGCTTTCCTCCTGCCACAGCTATGAAAGAGGGGGTTGTCTGAGAGAGAAAATTCCAGCCTTCCTCACAATTTTTCCAAAGGTGATGGGTGGTTCTCCAACCAGGATATGTGATTCTTCTTAACAAACAGGACTGATTAGGAGGGTATTTTTTAGCAAAGTAGTGCAGCCGTGGCTCTCCAGGCCGTCACAAAGCATTGGACTCAGCAGATGAGTTCTCAGTACAGAAAAATCTGTCAGAGAAAGAGGAGAAGATTCTGTGCATTGAATTAGTACTGATCAGCCAGGCAATCGCTAAGACTGACCCCAGAGAAATGGGGTGGCTTTCAGCTCCCCTCCCAGCCCTCAGGGAAGGTGTCCTAACCCCAGAGCACAGCCAGAACATCTCTCTCAGGGCTTCCTGCTCTGCCCGCCCCCGCTGGGAGCAGCACTCAGATTGGTTTTATGGGGCAGCTGAGCCCTCTCCTGCTGTGCAGAGGTCAGGCACCATTCAGAGCATACCTGTGCAGGGCGGTTACGGGTATCCCGTAGGCTTTATTTCACAGAGGACAGTGAGAGCCGATGCTGGGTCCAGGTATCATGGACTGGGTTTCCAGGCAAGATGCCGATCCTATGCACAACTCAGTGTCTGCTGGTTGTTAGCATCAGGGACATTTGTTTCATTTCACATTTGCAGCTAATCAGACTTTTATACAGATCCCAAGTTTATAACCTTTTTTTTTTTAACAATTCCGAAGTTTATACATTTTTTTTCTCCAAGAAACCATGCAGAAAATGTGGTAATTAATACCATGGCATTCAGAATTTTGTCCTAGTAGGGATTGTCATTTTGCTGGGTGGCAGATACCAATACTTACTAACAGCATCACAATAGATTACCTTTACTTTAACTATCTTTGTTAGTTGGTTTTTTGCACTACCATTACAGGAATCAGTCACAGACCCTCAACGTTTATTTCGAGACAAATGGCAATGTTATTCTTTGCAGAATTCTCTACTTTCTCCTGTCAGCTGTTCCCATTGCTGAAAGCAAGAAAGCTGTGCTGTGAAAATGCTGGACTCAGTCTTTCAAACTTTGCATTTCAAACTTAGACCCTCACATTTTCAAAATTTCTTTCAAAAATATGCTTTAAACCAGATTTTTTCCCCTTCCTTTCAAACATCAGTGTTATTTTAAATGTATTTCTTTATCAAAATCCAGTGTAAAAGTTTGTAGTGTATCACTACAGAGAGGTGAATAAATAATATGAAATTATCATACATAAAAAATACACAAAAATACATCTGAAAAAGAAATTACAGTACTTTGAAAAGGCAACTCCTGCATTAAAAATTCTGAATATTCTGTGTATATTACATGCAGAAACTTTCATTTCAATGCTTAGCATTTGTAGGACTTTTTCCATTACAAATTCTATCACCAAAAAAAAAAGAAAAAAAAGGTTAAAATAGCAACTGCCAGTAGAAAACCGTTTGACAAAAATATGCAGCTGATCTGAATTTTCAGTTTATAATATCAGATGGGGTTTTTTCTCTGTTTGTTGGCCTTTAAAGCTCTTTTTTTTTTCCCCCAGTGAAGTTCCCCACACAATGGTATGTCAAGGAAATGATTCCCCTAAAGAGACCCTAAATGTCAGATAACCCCCCACCCCAAAGCACCCGAAAGAAGCGACCAATGGGTATGAACCAATGCTGAACGTGACTATGAATTGTCCTTGCTTCTTCCTTCACCGAGTCAAGAGCTGCCACTCAGGGACGATGGGGTCCTTTACATGTTTCAAGAGGTTTCTAAGCCAAGAAAGAGCATTTGTGCTCTCCAGAGCATCAGGCTGGGAAGAACTGGTGAGGCGGGACTGCAGAGGGGGTCCCTCTGTCCCCCCATGCCAAGCCTGCCTGTCATATCTTGGATGAACAAGAGTGTTGTGTGGTGCTGCCTGAGGATGGCTCGGGTGAGCAGCTGTAATGGTCCCCCCGGTACCAGGAGGAACCGCTCAGCCAGAGTAAACAAACTGCCAGAAAGGGGGCTTTGAGGGCAGGAATGTCTTTGCAGCGTGCGTGTTCCATGGCGTGGCAGGCAGGAGGGGAGCTAGCACGGAAAATACCCATTAAAGAATGAAAAGTGCCTGGCTCCTTGCTGCTTTGATCCTGCCTTCAAAGACACCTCGTGAGCCTCCTCTTCTCCTGCGAGGCAGAGCATTGCTGGGGCTGTGGGACAGGGCAGGACACAGACTGGGGAGAGGAAGAGCATTGCCAGCTGCCCCTGTGGGGGTCCCTTGCAGCCCTCAGACCACTTACAGGATCAATGCTGGCTTTTTTTTTCTGGCTACAAGCACAAAGCCATAACCCTGCAGTCTATGAATTGGTCCTAAGCCCATGGAATTGCACAGCAGGTCTGGAAGGAGACTGTTGGGGCTGCCCCTTTGCTCCAAGGCTGGTGTTGCTTCGGTCCAGCCTTCAAGGATACCACATGTTCATGGCTATGGTTACGAGTGAGTCAGGCCACCAGCTTTCCCTCACGTTGCTGGCAGGTCTTGCTGCAGCCTCCAGAGGCCATTTTGACTTGCTTACCGCTCCCACCCATGGCACAAGTGGGTTTGGGAGGTGTAGGGGTGACGTGTCCTCTCTCTGCTGCAGGCACCGTGCAGGGCAGCATGGCCAGCACAGCCTGACCCTGGTCCAGTGAACAACCAAGTCTTCTCTATGCTGGGGGACACTGGACAGGTGGGACCTGTGGGAGAAACCACTTCTCAAGGTGAGCAGAGAGTTGTTTTCCAGGTTGACTCTGTCCTGTAGCATCCAGAAAGCTGAGACAACGCATTGATGGACGCTCAGCTACCCAGTAAAGCTCTCGGTGTGTCAGCTTTTTCTCACCTCTGACCTGAATGAACCACGTTGAACTGAAGGCAAAATTTTCCACATGCTACCCCTGTCGGTTCTGGGTGGTAGAAGGTAGTGTCAGGCCGACCCAAGCTGCAGCAGCCGGGGTCAGCAGTGTCTGGGGGACAGTTCCTTCGTGCTGCCCCGGACCAGTCCTCCAGCGGTGGCATCAGGAAGCCCTGTGGCTGCCCAGGGTCACACTGTTCCTAGACACGTACATGTCTTCTTGCTAAAAATGCTTCCTGAAAGAGCCTGGATGGCCATTTCACCCGGACTGCTGGAGGCAGGTTGGCATCACGTACTTCAGCCTTGCCTTGTTCTCAGATCTCCGCGAGAAATGACAGAGCACAGCCTAAATATATTCCTTTAACTTCCGTTTAAGCCATTTGCAGGGTCTCTGAAGTATTACAGTTTTACTGGTACCACCTTAATGCAATGAAGTTTTCAAGAAAAAAGGTCACAGTGATTCAGTAGTTCTCAGTTTTAATACCATGAGGTATTTTCACAGCGTTTCTGCCACTGGTGGCACAAGGAGCGCACGCAGTTACGGGAGCTCTCTAATATCATGGTAGTAGGCTCGTGGATGTGGATGCAATTCATCCGCCTCAGTCATACAGGGAAAAAAATGCTGTTGTTCATTCTCACAAAATAGTCTTTAATAAGATAAAAGATCTCAGGGTGTTACGGACAAAATTCTCAACTGGAAAAAGCGTTAATGGTTTCTGCAGGGCCCGTTCATCAGCCAGCCGCGCTGCAGCACGGGACGGGGGCGCACAGCCATAATGCTCAGTACTGCGCCACCGGTTGTCTGCTAACACGAACATAAATGCGAAAATAGCTTAGGGGAGTTATAAAGATCCCTCTGAACTGTGTGCCTGTGAATGAGCACAAAGCCCGAGTCAGCCGCTGGAGTGCTCGTGTTCGTGCCTGCTGCTGCAGCGGGAGGAGCAGAAATTGCACTGGTCCCGTCACAGCGTCCTCAGGCTCTGCGCTCGCCGGGTGCCAGGGCTGGTGGGCATGCTGCCATGTGCTGCTGGGCTGTGCTGGGGAGCCAGCCTGGCACAGAGTCGCTGGAGACGGATGCTGTGCACCAGGGAGCCTTACATACCCTGCCTGAGAAGGTGTTTTCTTATTCATTGGGTGTTCAGCGGAGAGCTGCGTTTAGACACCTACCTGCAGCCCTTTTACTGGAAACTTACCCCTGTACTCACCTGGACACCAGTCACTTACTTCATACCTCAGGTGGGGAATAGAAATAACCCTCCTTACCCCACATGTGCAGCCAGGAAACCTCAGCCATCAGTGCTGCTTAGAGCCAGAATATCAAGTATCTTTGTTAGCTAGTTGGGGACGTATGAAGGTTAAAAACTGACTACAGAAAGTGTTCAGGACATTTGTGTTCGACATATATATATATATATATGTATACGCACACACAGAGTACTCATCGACCATTGTTAAGGAGCTTCAGGACAACAAGGCTAAACTGAAAGCATGCATGGCTTATTGGTTTGCTGTTTTACACTTTGTTCTATATTTATTTCTCTGTATTTTTCCCTGTCTCCTTATGGTCCATACACAGATTTGACCTGAGCTGGCACCGATGAAAGCCTGTGAGAGCAGACATTATTCTTTTGCAGTTAATAAATATTCTCATTCTCCACAGGCTGTTGTGAAGGCACTAATGATTCATGTCTTTTGAATAAAACATGTCAGTACTGTCCCTCTCAGATCATGGGTAATTACCACGACCATTGTCGTCATACAAATGTTCCTGTAGGACAGTTCATGTATTGTAAAGGACGGCAGAGATTTATCAGGCCCAGCAGTGATGTCAGTACTTTCTCCACAATTATAAAACATATAAAATATTAAAATGCAATTAGAGTTATTACAAATTATTAGAAGCTCAAGACTGGCTTTCCACTTTCCTCAATCAGATATGCTTTTGAAAATGAAGAATTGAGAGACGGTGGGAGACTTTAGTCACAAACTGGGTTTTGGCAAATATTTTCTTAATTATAGAAATCCTGCCTTTATCTATATTAAAAAAAAAATGCAACCGAGAAGTTTCACAAGACTCTGCAAACATTCTACCACTGCCATTTAATTAGGAGTTATTTAGAAGGGACTAAATTCAATGTGTGGCATATAACAGAGTTACGGTTTTCTGGCTCCCTCTCTGAAAACACGAGGGGCAATGGTGGCAAATGCAATAATTAAAACGGGAACCAGTGATTTCACAATAAATCTGCTAGAAAGTGGGAAACTTTCTATGTTGTGTACCCTTGAAAAGCTAAATAACTGATTGGCACTTAATTGTTGGTGAGAGCAAGAGCTTGTCTTCCTGCTGCCTGGCCAGACTCCAAATTAAATAATCACGCTGCAGCATCCTTGGCTTCCCTGAGCACGGCATTGGATGGCAGGTGAAAGGCTAAGGGAGGAACGGCCCCATCCTGTACCGCTCAGGAGCCAAGGGGAGGGTTGAAAGCCAGGGGGACTCCAGATTCAAAGGTACGTACTCGTCTAAGGGCACAGACAGCTCTCTGTCTTTGGCAGCCTGATGTTTTCTACATCAATGGAAAAAGAAAAAACAAACAGCAAAATGAATCGCCTTGCCCTGCTCGCTGCAGACACATCTCCCCCTGCCATGGGGACCGGGGGGATTTCTGGCATCCCAGCAGGGAGTGTAAGGTCAGGCAGGATAAATCCCTGTCTGGCCGTGTTTGAGGATGCGGGTCCAAGGCCTGATCCGCAGAGGCGTCGCACACGGGGCTGCGTCCACCCCAGGGGGGCTGCTGGCCGGCTGCGCCGGGGGGCTGCTGGCCAGCTGCACTGGGGGGCTGCTGGCCGCTGCACCGGGGGGCTGCTGGCCGGCTGCACCGGGGGGCTGCTGGCCGGCTGCACCGGGGGGCTGCTGGCCGCTGCACTGGGGGGCTGCTGGCCGGCTGCGCCGGGGGGCTGCTGGCCGGCTGCGCCGGGGGGCTGCTGGCCGGCTGCGCCGGGGGGCTGCTGGCCGGCTGCGCCGGGGGGCTGCTGGCTGGCTGCGCTGGGGGGCTGCTGGCAGTCTGGCTTGGGGCACGTGGGGCTCTCGCAGCCTGGCATGGCAGGACCGTGCCCGTGGCTGTGTCCGATCCTGCTTCTGACTGACCTCGAGAGCTGACAGAATCAGTCTGTGAAAACTCAGCCCTGTGACTATCTGCAATCCCTGCGTTTTCATTCGGTATGAGACCTAGACGCCATCCCGAGGAGATTCCCACACGTGGGTGAGTGAAGTTCCAAGCCAAAGGAGACATCAGGTGCCGTGTGCACCAGAAACCAAGTTACTGCAGTCCGCAGTGGAAGGAGAAGTCCTTCGTTGTCTATGCCATTAGGCCACTATTGACTTCCGATTTCTGTATTTTTTTTTCCCCTCCGCCAGGGAATAGGAACGGGCGGAATCCGGTTCCTCGCACTTTTCCAGAGAATCGCTGACCTGCGGTGCAGAGTTTTCCGTAGCCCCATGGGAAGGGTGGGCTAAAGGTATGATATGTGTCATCCAAAGGTCATTGCGAGTCCATCCAACCCGTAGTGGCAGCTCTCATTAGGCTTTGCCGTGAAGAAGCTTCACAGGAGACAGGAAAAGAAAGTGGAAAAATTATGAAGTTTGACAGTGATTAAAAGCATTATCTAACCCCTTCTTTGGGGACTAAAGAGCCATTAATCACAGTGTGGACGTGGATTTAGGTAGTGCTCAGCAGTGACCATGAAGGAAGTAATGCGGACGCCCCTGAGAAAAAGAATAAAAAAATTAAAACTAAAAAGAAATCCAAGGTTAAGGATCTCCTCTGAAGTGCTCAGAGGACTCGCAGCTCCCTGGCCCTATCAGTCAGCAGGACAGGGTGCTGCTGCCCTGAGAATTGCTACGTCCACCATTGCTGCTGCTTTACTTGGGAAATGGAGGGCTGGGGCTCAGGTGCCCGGGCAGCCCCGTCCTCGGCAGCCCAGCTGCCCGGGCACCGCGTGTGCCACTCCGGGGCTGGTGCCAGGGCACCGTCTCCCTGCTGCTCCCTTCACCTGGGTCTCACACAACACCCTCATGCTCATTTTTTTTCTTTTTTCCCCAAGGTGTTTCTTACCTTTTGTTTAATAACATTTAGGACCAGATTACCACGTTCTGCCTTCGGCAGCATCCTCGCACTCTGGCTCTGTGTGTTTACAGGTCTGTGGGTGTGCAGTGCCCTGCTGCGGCTGTGTCAAAGGGACCACCGTAAGAGACGAATGCAGCCTCTCCTCAGGGGTAACCATTCCCAGCTTTAAGAAAGCCAGTGAAAGCTGAGGATGTGTGGAACCTGAGTGCGATGGACTGGGGGAAATGTTTGTGTCAGCTAATTAAAATCAGACCCTTCCACCCTGGAAAAGGACTGCTATTCTGGGTTAAAAGCGGGTGATGTAAAAGCACTTCACAGTTTGTACACGGATTCTCTGGTTTTGGTAGGGCGCACGAATTTAGCAGAGACAGCTTGGAAAAACAGTCAACTCTCTTTCTACCTCTACCCCCTTTTCCCATCAAAGGCTTCACACATACTGGACAACCGAACTGTAAACTACTGGTGCATAATTTCTGTGGGCATTTTTGTAGAAAAAATAATTTTGGGGCAATCAAAGCACTTTCCAGCTTATTCTGCCAAACTCAAACCCAGTAAATTTCCAGACAGCAAAGAAATATGAACAGTGATAACCTCTCGTTGATAAAGGTTGGGTTTTGGTTGGGGTTTTTTTTTTTTAGTTTTATAGTGAACATTAATTTAAGGTCACAACGTGTTCATTATCTTTTTCATTTTTAAAATAATTTACTATTGGGAATGTAAAAAAATCATAAAATTGCTATAGCTTACAGACTCACCGAGCAGGACTTTTTGCAGTCTTCCAAAGGAGCAGAAAAAGCCACAGCTGTATGAAAATATCCAGATAGACTTGAAGTTTGGACTGAGTGAAACCGTTTCCCTGACAGAAATCTGTTGTTCTGCAACAGTGATTATTTTACCTTTGTATTTTTGAAAGTTGTTATGGAAAAATGTTATAACCATAAAGTACCACTTAAAGCTTGAATTGCCTTGTCTGGCTAACTTGAATTCTGAAATTATAATTTGCTGCTAGAGTCCTTTTTTCAGGCTTTCAGACATTATGAATTCACACCAATACATTTCATGGACTATCTTTGGGGAAACAGGTTTTTAAAGCAGCTGTCTTTTTACAAGGTGTTTATGCCTCCTTTTTTGGATCTAATGCATAACATTTGGAGAGGGGAGATAGTCCTGCCTTTATGGAAAGGATGAGAGAGTTTTCATTTCTGCTGTCAGTCCATCCTGATACTCTGCCTGCAGAGAAAAGCACTTCCAGACACAGCTACACAGAGTCTAAAACACTGGTGCCTTAAGTGCAATTAGTGTCCTGATCTGTTAATAGATCAAAGCCTAAATTCTTTGGCAGACACCAGTGAATTTAGACATAAGCTTGAAGTTAAGTGTTTAGGGCCGTTCTGCATTGAGGTGTTGATAGGCAGAAGTGTCTGGAGCAATGGTGAGTATAAGAAGTTTGGGGTGAAGATGAAAATGAAAGGTAAGCCTGCATTTTCTCATCAACCTACAGACACATATTGGCACTGCCAGCAGGTAAAGTTTAGACAGCAATAAACTTTGGCATTTGACCTGTATTTCAAACTGAGGTGCAAGGTTGATTTACCTGAGTTCGGAGAGCTATGGCATCACCTGTTGGCTCCAGTGCTCCGGTGGCCAGTTTTGAACGGTGGGTTAAAAAGTCACACTTCTGGAAATGGAAGAGAAATGTGAGCAAATACACAAACGAAAAATGAAACAATGTCTTGGGAAACAAAGCCAAAAGGCTGGAAAAGGCAGCTGCTCAGCAGTATAGTGTGTCATAACTTCTGCTAAGTCTAAATTAAAATGATTTAAAAGTTCCAAAGTGCAGTGACTGGGGAAGTCAGCTGCACCAGACCCCTCTGAGAGCCGCCATCCCCCCGCCAGGCCAGCATCCTTCCAGAGGAGTTGGAGCTGTGTTGTGTCTTCTGGAGCTGCCCCTGTTTCTGATCAAAACCCTCTCCATGCCACAGCGAGAGCCCCGAGCCCCCCGGGTCCCCTGCTGCCCTCCTTGCCACTGTTTGCTGCATACACTGGAAGAGAGGACTCATTAACACATGGCTAATGATGTCAGGCGTGTAGTAGGAAATCTAAGCAGTCATGTAATACCTAAATTAATTTGCTCCTTTATATGATTCATCAGATGACTCACTAGACCTTTTAATTTACAATTCACCTTTCTGATTTATTTTGCGGGTTTTTTTGTTGTACTGCTATTAAAGGCGTTCCTGCTCGCTGTGCACGCCAAGATAAAAAAATACCTTAGAAAAGCCTCAGCTGTTAAATAGTAGCATGTTGACAAAATGACTGCAACCGAGCAGATGGGTTCCCACCACTGTGCGTGTTGGCCAAGGGCTCCCGGTAAATATAGAAGAGTGATTTCTGTCATTCTGTCAGGGGTATTTATATACTGCCAGTCACCATCCTATCAAGGGCAGAGCAGTATTAGCATTCCTCCCCGGCGTGGTTTGGGGGTTTTCTTCATCATTGGAAAGCTTTGCTCTGGCATGCCAAAAAAGTCGTGTAAAATGTTACGTGGGGAATAAAGTAAATGTAGGGTCATGACCCATACAGATATGAAACGGGGGTTCTCTCTAGCTTCCTCCTTCCGAGAGCACACCAGAAAGCTGAGATTCAGGGGGAATACTTTCAAACATAATGTTTGTTCGAGAAAGATGGGGAATGACAGAAGCGACGATTGTAGAGACGATAACCTGAAATCTTCTGTTCATTGGGGGTTTTTTATATTAAAGAATCACAGAAACATCGTATTAAACCCAAGTGATGAGAAACAGTTCTTTTTACCCTAACCTTTTAGCTCTGATGCTGCCTGTGAGCAGGTAACAGTGAATTCAAGAGGCCAGCAGAGTGCAAGCAGAGCTAGAAATGCTGAGGCAGTGAGGACAGGCCACACTTGACGTCTACAGCTGAACAGAGGGGTTTTTTAAATTATTTAAAAAAAAAAAAGAAAAAAGGAAAACCCAACACTGTGCATGTACTCTTGTCTCAAGGCTTAACCATATTACTTTCAAGGTTTGAAATCATTTAAAGTCCTTGGAGAGAAAAATAAGGAGTCCTGGACTTTTCAGAAGAAAAGGTTTAAACCAAAAAAAAAGACACCAGTCCCTCACAGGATTGTAGTGTATGCTAAGTACAAACCCCTAAATTCATCTGAGGCTGGAAAAATGTGAAGATTAATCTAGACACCTCTCCTGCCCACACACGAAGCATTTCACAAGTGCGTGTGAGCTGTCACCGACCTCTTGTGGGTTAGTGACATCACGGGCAGGTCACGTCGCCGGTCAAACGTTAGCAAGCCCCGTCTGCTGAGAGAGACTCTTGATTTAGATCTTGCCAAGTATCGACCTGGAAGTGGCACCGCTACAGTCACAGAGCAAGAACCTGAAGTGAGGAGGGCAGCGGCGCCGCCCTCGAGACAGAGACAACGGCGATTTTGGATTGGCAATAATCGGGTCACAGCTCCGGGTCACACTGACTGTTTTTAATTACAGTCGGCGTAAGGTTGTCCCAGTGCTGCTCTCAGGACAAAACCGCGGGTTGGGACCAGCCGGGGGACGCCGTGCTCTGGAGCAAAGGCAGCGTGTTCAGGGTTCCGTGTTCAGGGTTCCGGGCTCGGGGGATCCGCGCCAGGCAGCGATGCGCTGCGGCTGCCTCTGACCCAGCGTCAGAGCGGCGCAGCCCCGAGGGGGGAACTGCAGCTCGGGTCCCTCTGCCAGGGGTGCCTACCCTGGTGTGGCTGAGGGCCAGACCTGGGTCTACGCTGCTCTAGTTTTTGGATGCAAGCGCGGGAGTTTCCCTAGACTGGCTCCACCAGGAGCTTCTGGGCCAACCAGGCTGCCCTCCGTAGGGCGGTGACGGGCACCATACAGATAACCGCTGAGGGCAGGAGGCTGGGTTAAGCAGCTTCGCCCCTGCTCTCCCCTCCCAGAAAATATGCCCCTCTCCTGGGATCATGGACCTCCAGGCCAATGTCATTATGTCAGAAATATGAGAAAGGATTTCTCCCTCCTTGGATGAAGAGCATTTCCACCATTCTTCTTAAATGAGATGAAAGTGATACACGGATTTTTACCTTTGACCTGTCTGCCCTCTCCTCCCTCTGAAGGAAGCCCTTCACCTGGCCGCAGAGGTTCACCTCCCGCCCCTCCTCTGAGCATCAACTTTGTCCTGCTCGCAGCAAACTCTAGAAGGGCCCTTTTTATTTACTTGTCCCTGAAAGTGATTTCTCAGGACTTTTACGCTCATGGTATCTTTTCTGTCAGTGTAATAATGAGCAGAAAATAAATCCCCTCTTGGGTACAGAAAGATCTTTCAAAAAAACCTGATAACCCTCATATTTGTGAGCATCAAATCCTTTTTTGAACAACAAGACCCAAAAACTATTTTCAATTTTTATGTCAGGCCTGCATTAAATCAGTGGTCCCTTATCATTTCAGGACGTCGGTCTGCTGCACCTTCTTCCTAGGGCAAATGTTTATGAAATAAGCCTATCCTTATCTCCTGACACAGGCTTGCTGGGTACAGGAATCTAGTGCCTTTGCTTTTGATGACATCTTTCCATTGGTCTTAATGAAGAAACTCAACTTCTGAAAGTTTATAACCCACTCAGATACAACATCTCTGAGAATCCACTTAATTCCTCCTCCTCTCTCTCTTTTTTTTTTTTAAACCTATTATAAATTTCCTGTAGTCTGGACTGATTTTATAAAAAAACTGCCTAAACAGACAACAGGATTAGAAAAATTTCTTTACCTTCAAGTCTGAATACCACTATTTTTTTTTTCCTAACAGTTGTACAATAAAGGTTTTTGAATTTGTCACACTGCCTTCCTGCTTGTGGGATTTGAAAGCATCTGCTAGTTTCCACTAGTGAGACACAGATGCATCAGTGCACCTACATCCCACCCACCCCCCCCAGCCCACCCCTCTGAAAACTCCCTTATGAACAAAACAAAATGCCAATGAAGCAAACCCAAATGCAATCATGCAGGAAAAGAGAGGAGTCTTGTATGGGCGGTGGAAAACTAGTCTGTTCCTCTCCTCTCCTCCCATACACCCTGAAAATAAAGCTGGATTATTTCTAAAGAAGATTCTCGCACTATAACGGAAGAAGGAGTCTTGCTGTTTTGACCATCCCTGATGAAAACCCCGTCTATAGGACTGTCTGCTGGGGAAAGACCAGCAGAATGAATGTGGCTGACGTGCAGCGTATGATACACAGTCCCAGTCACTTTGAGCTGCTGCAGTATTTCCCTGTATGCCGAGGAGGATACAGCCCCTCAAAGCTGATTTAACCCTACCCACAGCAGGAGCTGCCTGGACATCAGTGGTGGCTGTGGGAGAGGTGTGGGCACAGCCGGTTAGAAACACGCCGCGTACGCCTCAGAGTTGCTCCCCGCCAGAGAATTGCTGTCCATCTTCACAGCTGCTAAAACACCTTCCAGCTTCCCAGAGGGAAATGTTTACGGTCCCAAGTGGCAAAGAACTGTTGATAATTATCTATCTATCTGTCTGTCTGCCTTTTTATCTACCCATCAAGGACAGGAAGAGGGGTAGGCACGTCCATCGCTTATGAAAGCACTGGAACCCTTCTTTGTCAAATGGTTGGTTGATTTCTTTGTAAAAAACAAATATTTTCATGTGAAGGAGAAATTAAATCTAACTGGACTTCATTCTAAAGACTGTTTTATTTTTCTAAGAGCTCTGCCTCTTAGAAACAGAGTAGTATACGCAGCCTAGGAACTGAGCCATGAACCCAGAGCTCAGGTAAATATCAGTCATTCTGCTCCCAGTACGTGTCTTTCCTCTTGTTCTGAACAGAGAAAATTATCACATTCATGCAGACGGCCCATTTTCTAAGGTAGCTGCAGTCAGAGGTGTTGCTCATCTCCCTCTTGGAAACGGCAGCAGCTACATCCATTTCCAGGGTAAAAGCCAGTCACCCCCTCTCTGATTGCTTCAAGCCTTTCATGGAGCTAATAAAACAGCACGTTCCTCGAAGCAGAATTTAGGCAGCTGAAGTCTTTCAGGCATAAAACTGTCGCATGCTATCTCTAGCAGGAGGGAGTCTTTGCTTCACTTTATTCCCGTTCCTTGAAATCAGATCCTTGCTAGCTAGGCTCGACTTACCATTTGTGAC
The DNA here is from genome assembly GCA_009769605.1 of Bucorvus abyssinicus. Taxonomy (NCBI): domain Eukaryota; kingdom Metazoa; phylum Chordata; class Aves; order Bucerotiformes; family Bucorvidae; genus Bucorvus; species Bucorvus abyssinicus. The sequence continues at coordinate 5,730,770 of CM020044.1, read as the reverse complement.
TGTGTGGAGGGTGTGCTGTGACCCACCTCAGCTCTCAGCTCATCAGAGAGGTAAAACATACTAGGCTGAGGGCTCCAGCGTGGAGAGAGATCACAGGCTACACGCGGCAGCGTGAACAGGCGGCGGTAAGGTGAACCATGGCAATCTGCCCCCTGCTAGCAGAGGGCTGGGAGCTGCGCCGGCTGCAAGTGCCAGATGGCTTTGTGCCACTCACGGTGTGCTGCAAGGGTTACCGGAGGCGCTGAACCCCTGAGACCCTTCAAAACAACCCTCGGTGTAACTCATAGAGCAGGGCACGGGCTAATAACAGGAATGGTACGACGCCCGACGCCTCAGCCCTGCTTTCTGTGCCAGGCTAGCATAGCTTCACACCGCTGTAAGTCCATCACTTGTGACAGGCAGAAAAATCAGAGCTGAAACCCCAGCAAGCAGAGCTCAGAAATATGCGTTAGTCCTTAATGAAGACTGACTGGTTCTTAAAAGAGATGTTATCGTTTTGCTTTAAAAATACCTAAACAGAAAGCTGAATTCAGTATTTCTTGATCGATTATAATTGATTCTGCTCAGAGAGAGTTTTATGAGACTGATTACCTATTGTCTGTACTTGAAGTAAATATTAAAGGCAGGAGAGATAAGCATGGGCTGAAGTATATGCTATGCAATCAATATGTATAATTACCTGTTCAGCCCATGCATTCCCAGTCTAGGAGTCATTATGTGGGTTTAGATGGTATTCGCAGCAAAGCAAAAGCAGCATGACAGGGTACGACTGTGTCTCTGTCCCTGACTGCAGATAACAAGTTGGGAAGAAATGTATTAACCTGTCTGTATCCTGTATCTCCTCATTGTAACATAAATTATAAGAAAATTTCTTATTTGCCAAAGCCTGCCTGCTTTATTCTCTTCAGGGACTGCTTTTCTAAGAGTGGAGAATAAGGCTTGGGTCATTCGTTCAGCACACAAAGCAGAGAGGGATTTTTCAGAAGCATTGGGCTTCAAAGCAAATCTAATCCCACCGATGTTAACAAAGTGAAGCCAATTCTGAGCACCTCTTAACACCCTGGTGGATTTGCTATTTGTTTTCCTGCATAAAATGATGATGAAGAAAACAACTAAAGAAAAAATACTGTAAAAAGTGAGGATAGTCGGAGCAACAACTTCACAACAGCAGTGCTCACAAAGACAAGACAAACCCACGGTACCCTGGTCCATTCGGGTTAAGTCAGGAGAAGCATCCGAGGTGAGTGGGGAGGCACTGCCCTGTGAAAGCCAGGAGGGCAAGGCTTGTGTGTGCTGAGCTGGGGCAGCTCTGAGCCATGAGATGTGTCAACTGCCCTGAACTTTGGGGGACCTCCTGATGGAGGAGCTTCTCCACAGCCCGAGGCAGACACCTGCTGCCTCTCTGTCCCCACTGCCAGGGCCTGGCACCGCAGTCAGCCGTTATCTGCTCTGCCCTGGGGAAGCGCCACAGGCTTCTCCGCACGTTTCACTGAAGCTGGATGAGTTTCACACCTGCCTGTGTGCTCTACCCCATCCTTCTGAAAAGTGGAAATGGGCTTCTCATGAACGAGATGGAAAGCAAGCCAGCTTGTTATTGACTGGAAACGGCCGTCACCGTTACCGGGTAGTGTTTGTTGGTTGTATCACCGTACTTATAGTCGCGGCCATTCCATGAGGGATGGCTATAATGAGTGATGGCTCTTCTGAACGAGGGCAAAAAAAGGGATGTTCACTACTGTCACTGTTAGGCCTGGAATAGAGCGGGGAGAAGCTTTGGCCACTGCATGGGCTTGGCAAGGCAGATGATGGTTTAAAATGAGCCTAGGTTTGAAAAGGATGGAGAAAAGGAGAGGGGTTGGAAGGAAAGGACGACCTCTCCACACTGTGTCAATAAAGGTCATACGACAGCTTCGCTTTTTTAGATGTAGATCCTTTCTTGGAAAGTGTATTTAGAAAAAGGGATTCAAACAACCATTTTCTTCTTCCTCTCCCACTCTTTTTGCTGTGGGGAAGTGTTTACAGAGCTGCTTGAGATCCTGGCATATACTTCTGGGCTCTTCTTGTTGCAGGAGATTTGGCTCAGCTCTTAACCTCTTCTCAGATGGACTATGATTTCAGTTTCTCTCTTGACATCACTAGTTTTAAATAAGAACAAACTTCATCCCTGGCCAGTGTCCTACATTTCAGACTTCAGCACTAGCTCTCCATGGCTGACCCTGTGTTCCCGGCAGCAGCTCCTCAGCAACTGGCTCTGCTATTTTTGGTAGCCCAAAGTTCTTGCTTGCGGGACCAGAGTCCCTTCCCCAGTGCAGAGGAGAGCTGCGCTGCTGGGCTTGTAGCCCACTTGGCTGCAAGCGCTGCATCACCATTGGTCCCTCTGTAACTGGAAGCAGAGAGTGGGAGCTCCTAAAAATGCTTGAAAAGAAACAAGGAGCTAATGCTGCTGGTTTGTGCTCTGTGAAGATGCATTATTCATAGTGTACAGAGACAAGAGAGGGAGAGAAGATGCCTGGCAAAGCCCCCAGAATGGCTTATTTACCCTGAGCAAAAACTTAGATTTGTTGAGTAGACTCCGTAAATTTAGCAGGACTCCTGAAATGTCCAGATGTTTCGGAGCAGATGAATAATGTTCTCCTTCTGAAAGCTTACTGAATTTTTTATTATTTTATGCACTATTTGCGTGGGCAGGTCTTCTGAATGAATAGCTGTAAACAGCGATCTCTGGTGCTGCTACAGGTACCCAGAGAGAGAGGAGAGCCAGAGACACCCAGCTCACCTGGGAGGCCCTGAGGATGCTCTAAGGGTGGCTGGAAGTGGAGAACACTGTTAAATAGAAGATAAAAACAGAATCAATGAGTTCAACTTCTCTTTGCAGTCTGAGTGTAGCTGTGCTGTAACCAAAGTATGGTAGAGCTTTGCCAGCTGTGCCCTCAGACTCAGCTGCGGCAGAGAGAGGTGCTGTGCTCTCGGGCAGCCAGACCTCCAGAAAAGATTTCAGAGTGAGGGCAGAAATCAAGTTATCTCTCTGTGTTGCACTGCTGCTGCATTTTTTCCAGATGGGAAATAATTTCTTCTCCATGGTAATTCTTTAGTAATACTGTTCCATTTAGACCAATTTCAAGCGGAAGAAAAAGATTTGCCTATGAGAGCTCTGCCTCAGAAGGGCAGCAGGACCAGGATTTTATCTTTGCCTTGTTTATTGTCTGGAGGGCTTACACTGTCATCTGATTATCTTCTCTCCTGTGAGAGTCCCTTTATGCTTAAAATAGAAATGCCACTAACCCTGGGACAGCTGATAGGACTGGGGTGCCTCTTGAACTGTGGGGTTCTGTGTCTACTCTCTCCTTACACTAATCCTGCAACTTCTCTAGCCGTGCCTGTACTGCTGGACTAGTGCCATTCATGTGTATTTAAAGAATTCATCGGGCTTATGTCACTTTATAATGGATGTATAATTATTTTGTGTTTTTCCTTCTAGATTTTGGGTCCTCCTGTTCTTGTTTCTATTACACACTGCCTAAAGACTTCATTTACTTGAATTCTCAGTCTTTGTATGTGTGTGCTTCCTTTACTGATCAAAAAAGAGCCTTATAATGATTCTGCATGTGGGTATATATATATGCTTGCTCTCTGTGTATGTTCATGCTTTTCTACAGCTACACCCACACGTACATCTATACATCTATACATACATAGAGCTGTGTGCAGTCAAAATGAGATTATCTCACTTGTTAAAGACCACTGGCAAGCATTACAGTACTGCACCCCGATACAGCTGACGCTAGCCAAGACCAGGCTGGCTGTGCTCAGGACTGATGCCCCAGTAGCGGGATAGGACTGAGCCTCTCTCACCCCAAACGCCAGCCCTCCCTTTGCTCTTGTGCTGCCAGCCTTGCACAAAAGCCAGCTCGAGCAGCTACAAGCCTGGCTGCAGCTTAACTCCAGTTCAAACCGTGCCCAAGATGCAGCAGCAGGATTTCTTACTGCTTTATTTTCCAGCATAGCTGCAAGAGGAGGAGGTGGCATCAGCATCCACCTTTCTGTGACTCAGCTGGTGTAGTGGCACGCGATGTGGCACAGATCCTTCACAGCTCCTCCTCCCCCAGCTCCAACCCAAACCCTACCTCCCAAGCCATACGGGAGGCTCTCTCGGAGCAGGTAGTTGTTCATCACATCAATGCTTTGCTGCCACGGACCAAAGAAAATGCAACATTCACAGGACGTGAAGAGAAAGCGAAGGAGACACAGGGCAGAAGGGATTCACAGAGCAGGCTTTTGAGGAGGCACAGCTCTGTGGCTTAGCAGTCAGCACACTACCCACGGAAAAGGGAACTCGGGTGGGAACATTGCTTACACACGTCACATTAAAGAGCTGGTAGGTAAAACCCAGAAACCACCCTGGGACGAGGCACAGGACCTGAAGCCTCTCTTGCTAAGCTCAGCCTCATCTTCACTGCATCACCACTGACAACTCTCCTGACTTCAGGCAATAATGTACTATTGCCAGGATATCTGTAACATTTTTCGGTTCCTATAGCTCGGCTGCTCAAAACTTCCTGCTAGTGTCACGCAGCCTCTCTCCTTCTCTCAGATAGCTCCTAGCTGCTAATATATACTCACAATTTTCGCAGTCGCCTGCTTTCCATCTGTTACAGTTTCACTGCTGCTTTTTTGTCTGACTTCCTCTATGATCTCAGCTTGCTTTTGTTGAAGTTACACACTTTTTCATCCTTACTGTGAATTTTTGGCTTTTTAGACATCAAATAAAATGTCTCCAAACAGTTCTCCATCACATTTCATTCTAGTTCGGTTCCTTCTCGCAGGTGATTCAATTCCCATGGCTTTCAGACTGGTGACACTGGTGTTCCAGAGGTGTGGAGACGGCGGGTCGGGAATTTTTCTCATGGTATGAAGTGGAGGTAATGCAGTCTTGCTCTCCTGCACATCAGGATTTTTTAACTTCCAGCCGTGTGGTCACTCCTTTAGATGCCGACGTAGCGCTCCTAGGGCTGGCAGCAACACATTTAGAGTTACAAAATGCCATTTATAATTTCAAAAAGTTCTGACAGTTAAGTATTACAGTGTGAGTCTTGCAGCAGCTGCCAGTCACTGGGCAGCCTGCCTGAGAGCTCCCCGTTACAGCCTGGTGGAGACGGAGCCGATGTTCTCAGTTCCTTGTGTGGTTTGCCTGTCCTTAGCAGGCACCAGGACATCCCTGATCTTGTGTGTTACTCCTCAGGACTGTGAGCCCTGTGCTTCCGTGTTGTCCAGCTCATACACGGGTAGTGCTAAATTGGTTCTAGCATGTCCTGCTTGCTTGTTTTTATCCAGCTGATGCTCCCCAAGTGATCAGAACTGCTTTGCACATTCGAGTCACACTGGGTTTCAGCAGCAGAAAGGTCGAATATACCTTCATAAATGACCAGCCCCAGATCTGTGTGGTTTATCATCAGGCACTTGTAATTCATCCCATGCCTAAAACCTTTCTCCCCTCAGGGGCAGAACAGTTAGGAGGTGTTTCAGGCTTGCCTGAGGACATTTGCATTCAGGATTAGGGCTTGGCAGGAACATGTTGAGTGGAGCACCCCCCAGTAGCCCAGTCTCCAGAGTCCATGCACTTGACACTCTTACGCCTGAGAGAGGAGCTGCAGGCCCCCGGGGTGTTCTTTCATGACTAAGGAGGAAGGCAAGCGATGCTGAGAAGCAATGGAAGAGCCAGTTACAGTGTTTTGATCGACAGCAGGTCACCTAAGGCCTTGGGCTAGACCGCAGGTACAGGGACTTGCAGAAGAGAAGCACTGAGGAAACTGTAGCACGCAGTGTAAATCCTGCACTTTTCCGTTAGGATGATAAAAGGAATTAGAAGTGCTAAGTAGGGAGGATTGGTGCTGAAGGCTGCATGAAAAAAATCAACTACTTTACCAGTAGCAGTGGTTCTGAGTGGTGGGTTTCGGAGCTTCGAGAACAAGGATCACTGAGAGATCAGGTCTATAATGGCACCGAGGAGCCTTCAAAGATAAATGGCGGATAGCTGATTTCCTACAGACTGATGAGCTCCAAAGACAGACTTCGTTCTGAGACAGTGAAATCTTTCTGGTTTTTTTTTACCGAAGTGCAAATTGAAACAGCTAAACGGTGTTTATGCATGTGTATGCATATAAATATGTATCTACTTCCCTTCCTCACTTGACATGATTGCAGAAGAAATCCCTATCCTGATTTTTCACACCCACATGAGTACAGGAAGAAGAAATTTAAAGGTTGCTTGAATTTATGTATCCACTGTGAAATTCCTGAGGACTGAAAAGTGCATTTTGGTGAAGCGATGTGAGTGCTATGTAATTTACTGTTTGAGGGCTTCCAACTGAAATGTTGCTGTACATCATGTAACACTTTTCATTGAGTGGGAGTTTACCTTGCTTATCTTTGGTCAAAATTTTGCAGTTATTTGCTGTGCAGCAGCAGCTACCCTTTGCAAGGGAATTAGGAGCACTTAACTGGTATTACATAAATGTTAATGAGTGCTCAGGAATCCCTAAAAAGGCATGGAGGAACTTCCTACCTTCAAGAGGCAGGAATGTGATTGCTACTAATATTGCTAGTATTGCTGTGAGCGATAGATTTTCGGGAATCTAAGTATGATATGTAAAATATGGAGGACTAAATTCAACAGCTTTGTGATACATAATGGAAAGTAGCAGAAAATGTACAGCTATGATAAAGCTTTTGTCACTCAGCACTGATAAACCCTTTTCAGAGAAGAACTTGGTGGCTCAGCAGCTGCAGCCGCATCCCGCTGCCTGCCTTCTTGCCAAATCAAATCGGTTTCTGATGATCTTTGCCCAGAAGTCGGTCCCTCACTGGTGAAAATACTGCACTGACCTGGAAGGGGTACCCCTGTCCTGCTGATAGCTGTGCTCAGTGCCGAGCTGCCCGGCGCTGGTCCTGCTTCGTCCCGAGCCTCTGCCTGAGTTGCTCTTAGACTCATCATGATGGATGAAGCCTCAGGATCTAAAAGGAGGGCTTCTCCTATAGAGCAGCTCTGTGCCTTTCACAGAAACAGGCTCGAAAGACTGAATCAGCCCCGTCGTGGTTCCTCTGGGCTCCTGCCTGGGTCAGCCCTGCCTGCGGAGATGCTGGGGCTGATGGAGGAAGTACTGAAAAGACTCAGGCTGAGACTGAATCCAACGCCAGAGATACTCACAGGGGATTTCCACATCACGCAGATTACACATATCAAACAGAATTTTATTTCCTTGCTGGTTGGCATGATTGGCTTATCATCGTGTATATGTAAGTGTAAATAAATAAATGCATTTTCCTTATGCCGTGTGGATACATGTCATAGATTTGACTTTTCTGTTCTGGAGAACAAGCCCCACAGATGATTATACAGCGAGAAAACATATGTCAAAGAAAACGCTTCATAGCTCCAAACCTCACTGAATTAATAGGCAACTCAAAAGGCTGCAGCCTCCATTTCAGTTGCTTTCATGCTACCAGCTTTTTTAAGAAAACTTTTTGACAGCAAATCCACAGACTTCATTTGCCACAAGCCTGGTAAACGTAATGAAGGAGTTAAGAAGGAAGTGAAAATATCAGGGATGACACTGGCAGCAAATCTGGCTCTCCTGAATTCACCAGTGCCAGCTATGTCAGGCCAGCTCTTCCTCCTTTGAATTAAAAAGTCTGGTCTCAGAATAATTTCACTCCCTGGAATAAACACACTGGAAAATCCAAGCTGGATTTTTTTCAAGAGGATAAGGGTCAGAGATTCAAACCAACCAAAGAATAATAAAGGAGTCATATTCAGGGAACCTAAAATGCACCAAGTCACCGTGCCCGGGACTGCTTACTGACCGGCCCGGAGTCTGTAGAGCAGAGAGAGTATTAAACTCTGGGGCCTCGGTGGAATTTATTCCAACCCTAAGTCCAAATATTATCATTAGTGGGACTGACAATATTTAGGTAAGCCAATACCTATTTTCCAACAACTACTCAAATACTTGCGTAAAACTGATGTCAGCCAGAGCCTCTTACCTTTTTTTGGCACTGTGGAAATTGTGTACCTAGACGAGCCAGGAGCAGATGTCCTGCTGACTCTCGGTGTGTGTCAGCGGCATCGGTACTGCTCCCATTTCAGCCTGATACGGAAAAAGAGTGACTTCATGAGGCTGGGCATGCAGGAATGCTTCACTTTAGAAAACACGCAGTGCTGTAACAAACTTCACCTTCATTAGCTACTGCAGACAGAGCAAAGTTTGCAGCAATTGTACGTTAACTGTATGGATTAAAAAAAAACTTTACATTTGTACTTGACATAGGGCGTAAAGAAATAGAAACAATCCAGATATAAAGAATATAGCACTGTTTATGAAACCTAAAAGCTAACTTCAGAGAGAAGTGTGCAAAGATCAGGAACCAGATGTCTCTGCAGATGTTCTTAGACCTGTGGCTGATATCAAGAAGGACTTCAATGTATAAATTCAACAGCCATCACGAGAGTAGCTCAAAATTAATTGTTTTGATGAGCCACCTTAGAACTTTGCATGTAAGTTTGCAAGTTTAGAGAGACACTGTACATGCTACTGGGATAGAAACCCTGTAAAAGAGGAGCGTAATGACCTTGTCCCAGCAGCAGCCACCTCATCAGCCTATGCCTCTGTGATTAGTGGCAGGGCAGTCAGCTCGTGGCTTTATCTTAGACAGAGAAGTTTTGTTTAAAGAATTGTTCCTGATTTCTGTAACATGTGTCTCCAGGCTTCATCTTGCAACAACTGTCCCATAAATCATGCTCAAAAGAAAACGTTTAGAAAAGCCAAACCCCACTGCTGAACAGCTTAAGCTGTTTGCTAACCATAGACAAAGATCTATGAACATGCAGCCATAAACAACTGCTGAGTCTTCAACCTGTTTAATTCTTGGGGAGTGGTCACTGGCTGCTAGCAAAGATGAAATACACAACTTTTTTTTTGCTTTAGTTGCAGCAGACCATATCCTGCTGCAACCGCCCATGTAGTTGCTGATAAATACACGATGAATCCACAACAGTCAATGTAACAGAGGGGAGCAGTGAAATATAGAGCAGGAGTCGAGAAGTTCACGTACTGGAGAAACTCTATGGCTTGAGGAGCAGTGACAACAAACGGGGATATTTTACTGGACAACAGGACTACTCACTGTTTGACTATTGATACGAAAACAGGCACAGAGATGGAAAATATTGCCTTCCATTAATAATCAGGAATCTGTTTTTGTTAGCACTGAGCAATCTTTTGACTATTGTAGGAGTTGGCTGACTGCGCTTCTGTTCATGTTTTTTGTGTCTGCTTGGAGAGGTTTTTGAAGTAACCCATAACGTTCACATCTTGCTCTGCTTTGTTTTGCTCTGTAGTTACACAGCTCTGTTATAACTTTCCTTTTGGAAACATGTACAGGAGGTAAATTTCATTATCAACTTATCTGCAAACATATTAGGTTTATTGCTGGATCTCCAGCAAACAATTTCCTAAATCTTCATGTTAGAGTCAAGGATCTGACTCTAGCAGGAAGACTGATAGCATTGAAGTTTGCCCTTCTTACATGAAGGAGAGTCCTCAGTTGTCAGTGATTTTTACTGGTCTTTAAAAGACACAAAGATCCTTGTCTGTGTTGAAAATGTAACTCCTGGATCCACACACTAAAACATTATCCGAGAGCTGCATTTCCTCTGCATTTGTAGTGAACTTATCAGCGACATAACTGCCGCAAGTAAAGGCAAGTAACCAATTCTGCACTGTCAAAATTTTGATCTTATAAAAGGTAGTCATGGATCATATCGGAAAAAACCCATTTTCCTGGCTCAAAAACCCAAACAAGCACACAAACAAACAAGCAAAAAACCCCACCAAAACCTAAAAAATCTAAACCAGATCCCGTCAGTTCAGCTTCATTCTGTGTTTCAAACAATCAGGAACAACAACATCACATATCTTCTGCTCTCTACCTCCCTGGCTGTTCTAATTAACCCTGGCTTGAGGCAGTGTTTATTTCTTAGCTCATGAGATAATAGGTTATTGATTGATCTGTGAGCTAATAGCCAAGGTTGTGTCTCGCATAAGTGATTGTGTGGATTCAACTTCATAATTGGTCCTGTTTCCACACACTCAGGGGAACTATGCCTTTAACTGTCACATAAAGACAAAGAAGAGACCCTTCATGACTTCTATTGACTTCTGTAGATGTGATTCCTCACCCACACCCACCACCAGTTGCTATGGTCAGCCCAAAGGTAACCACTAAGCTTGCCACTAACTTAGGTCTGGTACTTGCAGATCACCGTCCCTTCCTTACCTTAAGCAGGAAAACAGGAACAGCCGACATGGTGAGGTCATCTGCTCATGCAGTGATGTTCTAGATGTCACTGCTGCTTCATCTCGTGGCATTGCTGTCTCATCGTGTGAATGGAAATGCAGAACTGGGTACAGGTGAGAAGGTCCATTCTAAGAAAGCTTCAAGATTACAAAATTTGGTCTCATTGCAGAATATTTAATGAAAAACATTTCTTTCAGTTGTATCACTTTGGATGTTCTAAGTCATAGCACCCAGAACAGAAAACTTTATTGAAACATGTTTTTCTGAAATGTGTTTCAGAAATGTGAATTGGTATGTTTCAATGAATTGGTACGCTTCTGCAAGATGGTTTGAGTTCCCCTGAATTGGGATATTTGGAAGAGGAAACTGGCGGGGGGCGGGTGGGGGCGGGTGGGAAAGGAAATAGAATAAACTGAAATGTTTGCTTTGTTTAGATGGAACCCAGCATTAAAATGGTTATTTTAGATCAAAACATTGTGAACTGTTCTAATTGCAGGCAGAACCAGTTCCTCTACTATTCACCCATTCATACCCACATATGTATATTAAATTAATTACCTCTCTACTGGAAGTCATCTGGAGACTGAGAGTGAAAACCAAATGCAGAAAATTACCTCACTCTCTCTTGCAATCATCTGTTAGTGCTACTGAGCAATGCTATCCAAATTTTTCTGGTCATTGATTTTCCCAGCCACGTAGGTCATTTCACACAATTCTGCCTGGCCCGGCCAAGAGCCATGTCCTGCGTGGAGCCAAAGATAACACAGGCACTTTCAAAAGTCTTTTTGAGACTGGCTGCTCACTAATGGTTTTTAAAGCGTCACGGCAGCTTGGCCATTAATTTCACCTGCCGGTTTCCCAGACCTCTGGCCTTTTCTAAGCCATAACTGAACTTCTGACTTCCAGGTGCTTGCTCAGCTCAGGATTTCCTCATTGGCTTGTTCACCTGCATGTAATTTTCAGGGAAGACACTGCTCGTGAAGACGTGTGACGGGAACCTAAAAAGTTATTCATTGGCTTGACACAAAAGCATTTTGGACCAGTGCTACTCAGCGGCATGCACACTTTGGTTTTATTAAGCCATGTAATGGAGAAAAAAACTAACATCAAATCCAAGGAAAAGCACTGGAAAGCTAATCTGCCTTAAGGAACAGAAGTTCCTGAAAAAACTGGTATTTCCTCCTCTTTCAACTATTACGGAGACATCGCGTTGTTCTTCTCTCACTTGGTCGGGTAGGATAGCTAATAACGTGTTCCTACATGACCCAGAGCCAGCCTCGTCTCGCCTTAGCATTACATCCTCCTCCAGGACTGCTCTTCCAGCTATTTTGTGCCACCCAAAACTTTTTGGCTGCAGTTTCAGTTACAGAAAACAAAAGGATTCCTGAAGAAGCGTAAACGCATTGGCTTTTTTGGCACAGCTGTCCTGCTCCGAAATAGCTGAAGAACCTGTCTGCATTTCCAGGGAAAGAGCTCCAGGGACACGTCTGCCTTTCACCGAGCAGCTTTCAAGGGTTTTGTGTGAAGTTAACAGGCTAAATACGATCTGCACACATTGGGGAGAATATGTCTCGCAGTTTAATTATACACATTCACCATAAGCGCCAATTAAGGGCCAATGTCTGCTTTCATTTCCTCTGAATTCAATACAAATCAACCATCAGTTGCAAGATCAAATCCCAAGCCTGGCTATGGAATATTTGTTATATGATATTGAATTTTTCAGGCCAGGCTTGAGCAGACCATGCTAATTAATGAAGAATTTCCAAATGGATGTCCATGTTTTCAACAAAGCCAATGCTTTGAGGGAAAACAGTCTTCAGTGTGGAAAGAAATTGAATCTATTTTGTCCAAGTAATTAATTTAAGTGAAAGACATTGACTGTTTTTTACTCGCTATGCTGTAGCCTGTCTATTGATTCTCTTGGCCAAACTCTAAAACTACATCTTTTTAACACCAAGAGTTTTCCTATGAGCCTCTTTTTAGGTTTCTAACAATAAATTAAAAAATTCCCTTTTTGCTTTGTGATCTGGGTTTAAATGAATTAAAGTCATAAAAGAAACCTGCTCTGAAACAGACGAGCTTAATTTAATTTAAGATTAAAAAAAAATCCTGCACTGAATTTCATGACTGTGTGCAAAGACAGGTGTCAACGCAAAGTCACTGGGATCTATTCAGGGATACATACAAAGTGTGAGACTATTTCCACGAGTGCTTATGTGCTTCCACGAGGGCTAATAGACCTCTTAAAAATGGTTTAATGGAGACTGAGGCTTGTATCTGAACATATTGTGCTATTTATCATTGGCAGCTGCACCTGTTTTTCAAATTAATCTTCTCTGAGAACACGCACCAAAGAATTTGAGGTTCAGACTTGAGGGTGACACATCTCCTGGAGAATGCAGTGCAGCCCTTGTGCCCCATCAGACACTTTGATCTCTGTCCTGCTCAGGAGCATACAGCAATGCATCCCCAATTGACGCCATAGGGTCCTTGATGCCTGTGGAAATTAGAGGAGGGTGTTTATTCCTCTTTCTCTCCAAAGGATTGCATCGGATAAATGCTGAGCAAAGCAATTGCACAGGCACTGGGAGTGAAACACGTGGGACGTCCTGCTCTCCAACCCTGCTCCTTGCTGGGGGAGTAACAATTGCACCAGACATTTTATTGATGCTGATGACTGCTCCTGTGCTGGGCCAGTCCTGATGGGCAAGTCAAGCTGACTCTGGAGGTGAGACTTCCCACATCCTTCCTCCCAGTACTGCGTGGAAAGAAGGAAAGCAGCACTCTAGCTTTGCCTTGCATGGCTGTGAAAGCTTCATCCCTGGGTTTATAAGCACCCAAGAATGAGGCAGGTGAGTGACGGGCCAAATGTCTCCTTAAATCCAGCCTTATTCTCCAAGTCTGAATGAGCGCAGTAGGGTACTCACACACTGCAGAAAGTGGTGAGCCTTGGCAGGATGTCGTAAGGCTTTTTCTAAGAAAAGTAAAAAGAAAATGCCCAAATGCAAAAAGCATCGGAGTCTTCACAGAGCGTGCGAACAGCCAGGCTGAGCGATGTCATTTGGAACCAGTCAGCTGTATCAGCAAGCGTTATTCTCATGTCAATGTCGTGTCCTTCTAAATGGAAGGCCCACCTTTTGATGATTTAAATCGTCCAAAAAAATGATGTTTATAGAGGTAAAATCTATCTTGTAGAGGTAAAATGTATCATATAATAAAGAGGAAAAGAGCAGATTCTGCAATAAAGGAAAACAAACTTGGCGGGGTTTTTTTATCAGGAAACAACATGTTTCTCTAAATAATACATTAGCTGCTTTTCATTTTTCAAATAAAAGTCTATTATTTTCAACTGGATATCAGTCAGTACAGCTTGGATATTTTAAATTACTTCTAATCATGAACCTAAAAGACAAGGGCATGGTAAGAAGCTTAGCAGCAATAAAAAGAATGTCAGCGGAAAGGTAGAACATATGAGACCCAGCAATAATGCTTTATATGATACTAATCTCATTTTAAAACAGCTTCTTGTTTCTATGCAAAAAGGTATTTGCCATCGTGCTTTCCATGCAGCTGCATGGCCATGAAGCAGGTTGAGCACTGTGGGGGAGCCCTTGACTTCTGCAACAGCTTGGGGGTGCCCTGTGCTTGTCTTCCAAAGTGTGCTGAAGAACCATTTCTGATAAAACAGTCTTCTTGTGCTAAGAGGAGTGATGTCTGGTTCTGCCAAATTCAGAAGAATTCGGTTTTTATATACAAAAATTAAAAAACACAGCAGAGCAGAAGGATGCAAGAGACACGGCCGCTTTACCCGCTCCTGCCCGGTGGCCACATCCACCTGCTGGGTTTGCTGCCTCCTCTCGGGTTTTCCTTCCTGTCCCCATGCAGACTGTGGGTGTTTCATCATGTTTGAACAACACCCAGCCCAAGACAACGAAACCTCAGTTGGAGTGTCCTGGTACCCAAACCACAGAAATACACATTCTTACAGTCAAGTCTGCTTTGTTTTTGTAATATAATTCCTGTGACATGTATCCTTCATCTGTCGTATCACAGGAATTTTCCTTACATCCTACTTTTCCATAATTAATGATAATATATAATTCATTTACCTTACATGAACGTGTGATTATTGTCTATCAACTGCTATTCATTAAAAAGATTAAATGATCCCCTTCTAGGAAAAACATAGACTTTTCTACACCTTTACGGTGACATTGCTGTGGCCGTTGCTGAATGAATACATTGCAACGAAGCAGAAAGCAAAAATTGCCAAGTGCATTGTCGTAAAACCTAACATCAAGAATTGTCAAATAAAGAGAAAAAAAAGTCTTTTCTGTAACAGTTTGGAATCAACTTGGCAAAGTTGAAAAAAATATCCTTAGGATACAATTTAACAAAGGGGATGATAGTAAAACTCGTTGGTGATGTTCAGGATTAGGGAATTCTGCAGTTTAACAGGCTCTCAAATAACCACGATTACAACTAGACAATCTTTATCTACGATAGCCACAGAGGTGAGCTCCCTGTCAGACTGAGGGCAGTTTCCCATTTTATAATATGATTTTTTTTATTCTCCACAAAGACTGGAATTCTCCGGAGCAGTGCTTGTGTCCTGCTGTGCAGAATACGATCGTTTTGACCATGGCAATTTTTTCATAAAGTACTCCATTCACCAAGGAAAGTTTGAGTGATGTGCTTCCTCCTACCATTTATTACTAATGGCTACACGACAGTAAATGCCTTTCCAATTGCATTTCACATCTAGCAGCTAAAATATTCTGCTTTATTACACGATTTAGCAATTTCAGCAAACATAAACGTATCTGTACACTTTAAAATGGCATTAATATTGAACGCTTGGTTTGACATTGCATTGGTGGATGATTTAGCTTATTAGGTTTTTCACATTTACTTTGTTTGTTGTCTTTCTCTGAAATAATACAAATCCTGAATTGTTATATGGTCTCTGTTCTCTAAGTTGATGGACGATGCTATACACATTTCAAAGCTCTTTCTGAGCTCCCAGACATACGCAACCCTTTGCGCCCATACAGCAACTTCGGTGCAGTCCATGGACTTTTGCTGACTTGCTTTGTGGATTATTTTTTTGATAAGTCACTAGAAAAAAGCCTCCTGCGCCGGGCTCCCTTGCTTCAGGGCACAGAGAGCTGCAGAAATCTGCCAGGAGTTACGCAGCTGGCCGCCTACAAAGCCCACCCCTGTACCCCCATTCCACTCACTTGGTCATCCCTCCATCGATGCCCTGGGCTCATTCACAATGGGCCCCGATCACTTAACCCTACAGAGCCACCGGGGGAGTGGGATTTATCACGCAGGCCCTAGCAGCGATCAGTCAGATAAGAGAGAGCTCTTGTAGGGGGAAGCACAGGGACATTATGCTCTGCTTCCCCTTCCTGCTTTGTCCAGTAAGCAGGAGACCTCGTTTTCCTCGATTTGTCACTCCCTATGAAAGCCCTTCTTTGGAGAATCATAAGCATAAACACACCAAAAAAAACCCCTTATGTAAGGTAAAGAAAAAAAAAAAAATCTTACTTTTGATACTTGCTATGGTAAAATCTATATAATCGATATGCTCCTGCCCCTGACAGACATGCCAGGTCACTGCAGCTGAGCCAGGATCCCTGCGTGCTCCTGAAGAGGTCCAGGCTGAGAAGGCACTGACAGCCTCGTGCCACCCCACTACGTACATATTTCTCCAACTAAATTATCTACTCCGTGGACAGTGTCAAGAGCAAAGTGGAGTCACCATCTCCATTCAAGAACTGTACTTGCTTAAAGGCACAACACAATTAATTCACTGTCACATACAATTAGTAACCACCATGTTGACACATAATGTAAAGGTTTTCTTTTTTTAGCTTATGTGCAGCTAATTGGACCTTGGTTCTGGAAAGCTGTACCACAGGCGTTTCTGCTGCAGGAGCTGGTCACTGCTGTCTCCACTGAGGAGGCTAAAGGAGGGGAGGGCTCTGCTCGCTTTCAGACATTTTCAACAGAAACTTAGAGGACAGTTATGACATCTCGAATTAAAGATTAATTACGTGATCAGGACTGCAAAAAGTATCAGGGTTCAATTTCTTGAGACTTTCTTAATGACTCTGAAGCACTCTTATCTGCAACGAAGTCCCATGCTCCCCTTGGCCTCACAGGACCAAAAGAAACGTGCACAGATTACATAGACTATTAGACAAACTCTTGTTCTAGGAATCAATTAATGCACAAGTCAAGGCGTTCTTTAAGTTGTTGCAGATGTTCATCACATGTGAGAGCTCATAAACTTCTCTCAGGATTGCCTCCCCTGCAAAATCCCCATTACACCGCCTCACCGGGCAAGTCGTACGACTAAATTACCTATATGGTAAGGTGATACACACCTAATTAGACCTCACCATATTAAGACAATGTTGTGATGATATTACCATAATAATATTACGGTCATGTTGTGATCACCATGTAAGGGCAGACAATTACTACTTGTTCTAACCAGCCAAGCTAACCTTGCATTAACTAACTCATTAACACAACTGGGAAACATTCATTTCTCCACTGAGGTGGTTCCACCCGAGTGCAGAGCAGGTGCACACAGGCATTTTTCTAAATCAGCAGCAGAAATTGTGAATTCAGCTTGGTGTACGAGAGGAAGTAGCAGCAACTGCAAGCCAACGGGATGCTGCAGTACTGCCGTGGGGATGGAGGGATCAGACGCATCGTAAACCAATGAGTCTATCAGTAAGAGCAGTGCAAGGTTAGGCTCAGCGCTGTGGCCAAAGCAGTGGGTTTTAGAAATGCAGAATGAGGACGTCTGCCTGGTTGTGGGTGAGGTGCCTGCAGATGTGCTCACTATGGAGGTGCAGCTGCAAATTCAAACGAAAATGGGGTATGATTCAACCAATGCACGGTACTATGAGAAACCAAGTGCAGTGGTGGAAGCCAAATGGGAAGAAAATAGCCAGCACCTGCTCACAAAGTGGCTTAGACTATCTACAAAACTTTAAAACCGCTCTGATTTGGATCAGAGTGAATAACTAGCTTTCCAGTTCAGTATTTAAAAAACCCGAGATGCAGTATTGCCAAAATCGAATAATCAAGATTCAGTATTTCCAGCCCAATATTCAAAAGAGTGGTGGAAGAAAAAGGCACAGATCTTCCAGAGATAACTCTCTCTGGTTTGTAGTCTCTCTAGTACCCTTTGCAGACCTTTGCAAGTATGTGCACATACAAAGCGTGTAGGTTCTCCCCAGTGTTTGCATTGTGCATGTGCAAGCGGTTCCTTTACATAGTGGGTTTGAATCTTCCCTGTGCTGTCACAGTTCAAGGACCAGTCCAGCTGGGCACAGTGCCAGTATAGACCAATGCTGATACTGTAAAATATTAAGCCTTAGGCCACACAGGATTTTAGACTACAGTACATAAACTTTCTGCATACGAAGGCTCGAAAGAGGAGGGCATAAATTGTTATTGCCTGCAACTAGTAGAATTGAAGGCTGCTTGCTTTGCCCTTAACTAACAAATTGTTATTTCTACCAAAATATGCCTATGTTACATATATCAACTACAAGAATAAAAGATTTCCTTTTTTTTTTTTTTTGTACCCTATCAGTGTTTAAGTTCTTTCCAGATGTGCATAGAGATGTAGCAATGACGACATTTGGAATCAACTTTTTTTTCCTTCTCCCAAGAGAATTGCTATGTGAGATGTTTTTAACAAAACAATCTTGCAATACATGGTATGAGTGAGACCATGTCTAAAAAGCACAGCTTGCACTTGGAATAGAAACAGATTAATAGAAGCGTTAGTACCTGTGAACTCTCTTGCAGAGCTCTCGCCTCTGCCGAAGAGCTGTGCCCTTTCAGCAGACCTGGTGAGCTTACGGTGATCTCAAATGCATGATGTTACCTCTGCCACAGTGGGAGTTACAGCTGGAAGGACCATACTCTGAATTTTATATATATATATATATAAAAAATATATATCTATAGATATTTGAGGGAGATTTCAGCAGGTAACATTTCTGTGCCAAATCAATTTTGGGGCTTGTGGCCACAAATGCCGATTTAATCATCAATCTGCATTTGGGTTGCTTTTCTAGGAGTACTGTCACCTCAGCACGGTTGGATTACATCGCTATACTGTGCTTAGCTCACTTTGAGCAGCCCAGCCCAGCCCAGCCCAGCCTAGGCAGACGAGCTCTTGAAGGAAATACACGGAGCATTCACCTGCTTTGCATTGAAAACAATGGTGCGTTCTTTTCTGAAATGTACTTGCCCCAGTTCTCGACAGACTCTAACCTGTGTTACTTGTCTTCTACACCACAGGCAACAAAATGAATTGCCAGGTTTTTAGTGGCGAAAAGGAGTTTCTCTTATTGTTTCCGCTCTGCTGTACTGCAAGCGGCCACTTTATCCCTGTCCTGGAAGCCCTTTGTCACAGATGGGTAACGGTGCGTGGTGCACGGAGGTGCTGTAGGCAGAGCCCATCACGTTCCAGCTGCTGGCAAGGAGTCAATACAACATGCCAGTGGATTAAACATGGTACTATTGGGTAAACGCCCTTTTTCCCCAGGACGAAGAACCCTGTTTTAACTTGCAGAGGGCTCCATCTGAGCATTGTGAGGGTGCAGGTGTCTCGGCATCTCTTCCCTGAAACGCTGTGCAGTCTTTCTTGCGTCTTTCGACGCTTAGGATAAGCAGAGACTGCTAACGCGTGGCTGATGCTGGGGAGGTCCTCTCTGCAGCACCTCTCTGCCTAACGCAGAAATGGTTTTGTCATGCTGGATAAAAGCTGTTGAATCTTCCCGAGGAATCCCAGGTTAGGAGATGTGACCTAAATAAACATAAATGCTCTCTGGAAAATGTATTCTGGCAGAGGACTCAGCACATTGTGCAGATTACAAATTGCACCCAATTTTCTGTTTTAGCTGCCTGATTTTTTGTGCTGAAGCTGTTGATTGCTTCAACTGTCGCAATTCAGAGAAACATTTTCATACAAAAAGAAAAGTAGCAATTGCAAGCAGCTAAAGAGTGCTGAAACACAATATTTTTTATGGTTGTTTTTTATTCCATGCTCCGTTGCACAGTTTCCTACTATTGACTGAAGTTAGTGATACGAGCCCTGATCTCACAAGGGCTTATATGTCAAGAAGGCTCAGAAGCATTGGTGCAGCTTCAGTTCTGAGCTGGGCAAATAAAATCAAATCAAATCAAAGGTGGTTATGGCACAAATCCGTGAGAGCAGTGCCTCTTTGCCCAAGATGCCCATGAGATCTGACTCATTTCGATCTCTTTCCTGCCCCTGCCACTGCTTGAACTTTCAGCAGGATTCCAGAAATGGCATTTTCTGTAACTTTTCTTCCAGAAGTGGCCAGAAAGCTGGTGGTTGAAGGTTCAGAGCATAGGCACATACTTGAGTTTTGTTTTCTACAAAATATTCTGGCCCTGACGTGTTCAGCCCAGAGCTTTCTTTTACCCTTCCACAACACTAATTTTAACAAAACTTAAGTTAATTAAAAATTAGGAAAGAAATAATGAAATAATTTCAAAAATAAACCTCTAAATATTGGGAACCATAACTGAAAGGGATGCAAGCTCCAAAGGCTGGAGTCCAGTTCTTCCTTCAAATTCAAAGCATATCTGAGAAACAGGCATGACACATCTGGACTACCCTGATGCCAGTGACAAGCCTCTGATTTCAGAAAGACTTTTGTTTAGGACCAGAATTCAAGCTTTTGTCAAGCACACTAATGTTCAAGCAAGGGGTTTGGGGTCTGCAGCTATCTCACATTAGTGTGATAACCTGAGATTATTCCACCACGAACAAAACCGCCTAACAAAGCTGCCTGGAGCAGGAGGCTCTTTGGAGGACTGTCTGAAAAATAACATGCATAATATAAGCACTCATGATAAATGTTTATTGACATACATGGCAGCAGAAGGCAGCAATCACAAGCATTATCTCTCCCATGGCAGAGTCTGCAGGAAGCACTTTAATTTTCTTTCATATTTTGGACAGTTTCAAACCTGTGAGAACAAGACAGATGTTTGAGTGTACAATGTTCTCCTAAAGAGCGTCACAGGAAGTCTACCCTACCCTACCCTACCCTACCCTACCCTACCCTACCCTACCCTACCCTACCCTACCCTACCCTACCCTACCCTACCCTACCCTACCCTACCCTACCCTACCCTACCCTACCCTACCCTACCCTACCCTACCCTACCCTACCCTACCCTATCCAGGCTGAGAGAACCTGTGAGCATCAAATCATCTAAAATTCATCACTTTGGAGCTTTTCTGAGACTAGAGAGCTGCTGAAGGTTAGCTGAGCCGTTTACCTCTCTCCCTTCCCTGTTCATCATAGCTGATCCCAGGAGTGTCCTTACCAAGCATTTCCTCTCGGGAAGTCTGCCATTAGATGTTCTGAGGATGTTGAGTTGGTCTCTGCTTCACTGCCCACCTGTGGTCTCACATGCTGGGCTTTGGGAACTGGGAAAGCATTAAATGAAAGCAGAGGCAATCTCAAAAAGCTATTGCATCTTATTAGAAGGAGAGTTGATCTCAATATGGGTAAAATACAATGAAGCATTGTGTTAACCATCTGATGAAGGTGCAGAGAAAAATCAGGACTGCTCCTTCTCAAAGTTACCTTCACGGGTCTGACTCATGAAGGTACTGGAACAACTCCCGACTTCAAACAGTTGCAGTCTGTTGCCTTGTACACTGTGTTACGCTGTGTTAGGGGCTGCTCTGCCTCCCAAGCCCTGAGATGTTTTTCACCACAGTGCTGAGATCTGGATGAAATCCTTTCACTTGTGAACAGTAGGTCAGTCAAGAGATAGTGTGTGTAGGCAGCTCCCAGCACTGTGGAGCCTCCCTACGTAGGAGAAAACACTGAAGGCCTCAGTCACTAGAGGATGTGAGCAGCAGTACAGCTCAATCAACTAGATCATGAAGGCACCAGAGAGACCCCCAATGCATCGTGGGGAGGAGGGAGAACACAATTTCCATTTGGGTTAGTACAGCCTATAACCTTTTATTTACCACTGCGCGAGGTAGCCCATCTATTTGTGACAAAAACTTGTTTAATGAACATGTGGCTATCAGGTTGCAGACCTGAGTATGTCTACTCAGGTTCCTCCTAATTTAAACAAACTCTCGGGAGCATGGTCCTGTCCTGAATACTCCACGTGAATGAGGAGAAAGGTAGCTGGCACTGACTTTCATAGACACTCTGAAGGAGGGGAATCCAGTTCAATGATCAGAAGTCTATCAAAACGGTGGTAACCAGATGGTAACTGTCTCTGTCCTGTCTGTTTCTTGGCTAAAAAACTGGCTGGCTCAGAAAGATTGAAGATATTTCCCTGAAATCCAGTGCGTTTGATCAAAGGGATCAGGTAAGTAAAAAAATTAAGCCCTGCTTTATCTGCTTTCTTTTTCTACCTGACATTAAACCACTGCCTTTTTTACTATAATGTTTAAAACCTGAATATCTGGCCATATTTAATCTTTTTCTAGCTCCCACCTGCCTGTCACCTGAACACCTTGCATCACCACACAGGAAGACAGATCATAGAAGAAAGACTCTGAGACAGCAAGAAATTAAGCCTAGGTGCCCAGACAATCTCCATCCAAGACATACCTGTGTCTCTCCCCATCTTTCAGTGGGCACGAGGTTGTCAGGACACTCCTCCCAGCCTCTCCTGCTTTAGGACTTTCGAGTGGATTGCAAGTGCATTGAATTTTGGCTGCTCAACAGGAGCAAGAAAATCTCCATAGAAATATTTTTAAAATGCCTGACATCTGGCTTCAATTAAGTTTATCTGCATTAATAAAATATGTTTCTCACTCAGTGGGTGAAGTTATTTTTTTTAATCTTTTATACCGTCATCCAATAATCCTGAAAACTGATAAGAAGTACATTCATGTGCAAATCAGTCCTTTTTCATTTCCCTTTACCTTTTTTTTCATCCTACTTCAATATTTTAAAATCCATCCTCTTTCTGAGTTGTAAATAATTCCTGTTGGCATTGCTAATGACAAAATGTCCAAGAGTAAACTGTCAGCCACTGCAGAGGAGGAATATGCATCAAGGAGCTGTGCTGAGATTCAGGGGGCTGATAAAGCCATGTGCAGCTTTTCACTCTGACCATCAGTTTGAGTCTGCAATACCCAAGACTGATGAACAGTTACAATCACCTGGTAACTCCCTGGATGTCTATATATGATTGCTGGTCTCTTTTTACCCCCGCAGTGGACAGGTATTCTGCTTGCAGTACATCTTCTTGCAGTATAGGCTTGCAGCAACTGTCTTCGCTTTTGCTATCAATCTCAACCATTCAGCTAAAACTAAAGAAATTATTTTACCCCTCTCCCAGGCTCTCTTTTCCTAAAAGGTCCATGTCACTCTCAGGAGGTAGCACTTTACCATGATAGCTATTCATCTCTCAGCTCGCCTTTACTGTCAACCTGTCTCACCCACTGTAACAGTGAAGGAGAAGGAACTCCTTTAGTGGGAACCGAGAGGAAAGAAAAATCTTCCTGTTTAGACACTGTTTGTGCTCTCAGGCTCTTGCAGTAGAGTCTGGTGACAAAACCACAAACGAGAG
Organism: Bucorvus abyssinicus; assembly: GCA_009769605.1. NCBI lineage: Eukaryota > Metazoa > Chordata > Aves > Bucerotiformes > Bucorvidae > Bucorvus > Bucorvus abyssinicus. The sequence goes on along the minus strand of CM020044.1, from coordinate 5,707,790 downwards.
ACAGAGGCTTCCGAAGTTCTTTACAAACATCAGTTCCTAATATCTCACAACAACACTGTGAAGTTCCTATGGACCCTTTTTATATGGACATGGGAAAAAAAGTTGTGGTCCAACTTGTGTCTGCTGAGATAGTTCAGATCATGTGTTGTGTCATTCCTCTCTAGAAACACTACACTTTGAAGGCAAACTTGTCCATCATCATCCCTCCCTGTTTCCCTCACCCTCCAGAGAGGGTACCTAACAGACTCCTGGTACTTCTCTGCCCCTGTGCTCTGAAAACTTTTACCACAGAACTCAAAACAGCTTGTAGCTCTGAGTGATTTGCTCAAATTTGACAGCTCAAATAGGAGAAGTCACAAAGGATATTCAGATCATTTCACTCCCACTCCCTTTGCCCTTTTCCCTGGGAAACACAGCATTTGAAGAACACATAAAATGTCCCTTCAGATTTCCCGCTAGCGATAAATACATTTGTTTTCATAATTTTGTTTCCTCGATCTTTGTTCAATGAAACTTACAATTGTACCAAAGTGTTACTTGTCAATCAGGTCATCAGCTTAAAAAAAGTCTAGCGGCAAAGAAACACAAAGTGAAGCAGCTACTGTGTAATTTTCTGATCAGCCTATTAGACATTTATTCATTTGAATGCTTCATACCTCTGTTCCTCTATGTCATCTGGCAACATCAGACATCGGAAAATTATACTTTTTCATCAGCTATAGAGTCTGCAGCTCTCATTAAAATATACATGACAAGAAACATTTTAGTCAATTGGAGAATTGCTATTACAGTTAAAACATAAATCACCACCATGCCATTGCCCCGGTGGGGGAGAACTTAGAGAACTTGCAGTAATTTATGAATAAGTACAAAGAATGGGAACATTGCAATACGCTTGAAGCAGCCAAGGCTACTTCTGTGTAAATGAAAATTCGTGTACAGATAAGTCTGTGAAGAACTTTGTAAAGAAAATGTTAAAAAAAAAAAAAAAATCCAACCCAGTTACAAACTAACTAGCTTAGGTACTGATTTAGGTGCGCAGAGAAAGCAGCACAGCCAGTGCCATCCAGGTCAGTGGGTACCTCCCAGGCTCTCAACCCTACCTCTGAGCTCTGCCAGCCGCACCTCAGATCAAGGGAATCTGGACTTTTTTCCCCCACGTGAATGGCAGTCGCTGCCATGCACTCCCTACATACCCCAGTCACAGCTGAAGAATACCTAGAGAGTGCTAATTAAAGCAGCCATTGTGTATTTAAGCTAAAAGAACCATCAGTCTGACTATCCTTCTTGAAATAAAGGTTTTTTTAGATGAGAGGAACATATTTGAAACAGAGAAGACACAAAACAAAGGTAACTTTTCCATGACAAACCCAACAATTTCACCTGGGATCTGCTGGATGGGGAACTCCAGGACTGACTCTTCTTCCACAACCGCATTTCCTTATCCTAGTATTACCTGCTACAAGAGTGACCTGAATTAAAACCATGAAAATATGAATAAACCCATTTCCTGGGGTTGATCAAGAGCTCAATTCCTTAAAATCACTTCATTGACTCCTGGTGTTCAGCTCCAGCCTTTGACAAGGCTGGTGCTAGGATATGATTTAACAATCTTTTAAAAAAGACCCAGAAACACTCACCACCCCCACCCACCCCCCAAACAACAAACCCACAAATGGAATTACTTTCCATTATTGTTTTCCAACAGAATACAGATGTTTTTATAAAGAAGGGTTTTTTTAAATTTTACCCAGCATGTTGCTACCAGTATCTTAAATAGTAGTTAGAAATCCCACTATTTTTATCTAATTTAACTATTCACCACATCATAATGGTTACAGATAATTTCTCCTCTCAGATTAACCTTGGGGAACGTTTAGGTATTCTTTAGGAAATGCTCAGAGGACTATGGAAATCTCTAATTTCCACATCAACAGAGGGCTTTGCATGCTTGGCTAAGTCTGGAACTGCCTGTTCCTAATTTGTTTCTCCAGACGAATATTTATGTGATTCACACCCTGTTTCACAGATGCTTCTAAACACATTGTCATCAAGGAGACTGGATGCAAAAAGAGAAACTCCTGTTTTACTCCCTTGTCTTACTAGTGAACCCCTCTGTCATTTCGCCTTCCAGTTCTGCTTTAAGTACCAGGTGGGGGCTAGCCTTAGAAAAGCCCGTTCATTTTGAGATGGGTGTCTAGTGGCTAAAGAGCGATTGTCTGCTGAAGTATTGGCACGGGTGGGGGACTTTGCTGTAAAAAACATTTCTCGCATCTGTTTTCATGTTGAGCGGCAAGTTCCTGACTCTGAACACTGATGGGTTATTACAGCAGAAAAGTCGGCAGTTTTAGTACAAAGGCCGAGTGATAAAAATAAAAAGATACCGGGCATGGAAAGAGAAGTGATAAGGCAGAAAATGCAAATAAAATGGACAGAGATCTTAAAGAGAGACAGTGCCAGATTGTCGGTGGCAGAGTCAGAGGAGCCACCCTGCCTGCGCTCGCTAAGCCTGCCCGTCCCGACGAATCTGTGTGCACAGCCTGCCGTAAGCAATTGATTAATTCAGCTACTTCCGTAAACTAGAAAATGAATTGTCCCATTAGAGAAAGGTATCTTAGCATCAGCCATGATCAGCCAAGATTTTTCTCTGATTTTTCTCTGCTTTCCGTTTACCACGCATCCTTCTCCTGCTCCTTCTTGGAATCTTCCAGGACATCTTAATTACCTGCGGTGAGCAATTGCCACTGAGCTGTGAGCAGCGCAATGAATCAGTTTAAAAGTACAGCGGCTCATGTGCAATTTCTGCTGCTGCAGATTACTGCATTAAAGATTACTAGTCACCCAGAAAATCCCAGAAGGGAACATCATCGTGGTTTAAACAGAGTATGAAAATTGTAGGTTAAAACTTTAATGTGTTTCTTACTGGATTTGATTTACCCCAAGAGAGCCAGCATAACTCGTGTCTTATATGTCACTCCAAACACAGCTATACAGAAGTCTCGGAGACTGTTTGGAGAATGATTATAAATAAAGCTGTCAGAGCCTGTCCCCACAGGGCCATTCGTTTGTCCATACAATGACAATGTTCATACTCTGTTTTCAACAGCTTTTTTCCATAAGCATGGACACAATTTTGAGCTCGTATGATATCCAGACAGGCAGAAATTGTAGCCAGGTCCTGTGGTGCCATTTATCCTTGCCACCAAGTCCTCAGCTGTTAAGAAGTAAAGATCCAGCTGCCAATGAAAGCAAGAGTAACCCTTAAAATAGATTAACATATGCCTCAAGTTCTCTCTGCTCGATGGTCTAATCCTGCTCCCAGGGAATTCTGTGGAAGCTGTCTGACTCCACTGAACTCCTCTCCTGCCCAGACCAGGGCAGGTGCCTTAACACAGCTGAGGCTGGAATGCCCGTGCTGCAACGGACACAGGAGAAAAATCAAGGTTATTCTCATCGGTGGTTAGAAGGAAGCGCCCAGGTGCCCTGAACTACGTAAGGAGATGCACCCAGGAATGGCAAATAAGGATTTGGCCCTGTTTGAGTAGGTATAAGTGCATTTTCAGGTTTATATTTATAGCCAAATATAATGAAAGCTGAAACAGGGAAAGCAATGCATTTTAAAAATTGGAATAGCTGTTATTCATTCCGACTCTCTCAATTTGTAATCAGCTTTATCAATTTAATTTCATTTATAGTACATTTTGTGACAGCGCCTTTCTCGGGTTCAGAGACAGCTGAACTCAGTTTATTAAAGCCCTGGGTGTTCCTCACAATTGATTGATGAAAATATCGACATATTATATGGAATTTAGCAAAAGCAGGAAACTGGGATTTTTGGGAAGGTAGATACAGCCACTAGACTGTACAGAGAGGACTACTGAAAACGCTAGAAGAACAGCCAGACTGAACAAAGCTGAACTTGCCAAGAAAGATCAGTGAAGAATAAACACCGTACGCCTGCTAAGTTGAAAAAAGTCAGACAAGTCAGCAGGCTATCTGCAGCAGTGTGTGCATTTCCCAAAAGCTTGACAGAGCTGGCAGTGTTTCAGGGTTCCCAGAATGTATATCCACTAATCACATACAAATAAGTGGGTCACGAACACTTTCAAATCAGTTTATCTATGCAAGGGCTGATGTAAAGCATCTCTGTTTAAGAGCAGTGGGACTCCACTGGCCAGCTCAGATGGGCTTGATGAAGGACGAGGAGTTCCTCCACATCAGGAGTCAGGTCACTGCTGCTCTCTGGTGTCATCATACGCACCAGTTCCTCTCTAGCCACTGGTGCTCTCTCATCTTGTATTTTTTAAGCCATTTGTTGTAAAAGAACTTGGAGTAGCCAAGTTGCCCCGGTTGCAGTGACAGTCATCTTCTACTCAATCAAGAACCATGACTTAAGGGCAAGTAACACCAGTGTGATTGTTACTTGCAGACACGTGCTGTGGGTTGCATTCACCTGCATGCAAGGGGATGATACAACTTTGATCCATCACCCTACTCCCACCTGAAGTCCCTGCTTAAGCCAGTGGGACTTGCTCAAGTGCCTCCGAGCAGAGTTTAAGTGAAACCACCACACATCTTGTGCTAATCCTCTGGTTTCTTGCTGCAAGACAATCCAGGATTGCCTCCTGTGACCACCAGACTCTCATGGCAGAAGTGATGGGGAAAACAAAACGATGGGATGTTTCGTGGTCCCTGGGATGGTGAACCAAGCTAGGGAGGGAATGCTGTTTCAGGATTACTGGCAAACCACATGGCCCATATGCCACACTACGTGTTACTAAGAGCTGTGAGCCCTGCAGCTTTGGCTTCCTGTCCTTTGTCTCAGCTCTATTTTTCACTACGTCCTTCAAAGCAGAAAATCATACAGCCCTAAGTAAGTGACTTACTCCAGATCTTTAAGTTCAGCTACATAGAAATCTACAGATATATTTTTAAAGTGTTGCTATTGTAAAGCAAGGTCAGGGATTATGTTGCTAGATGAAAAGGAAATCATCACTGAAATTCAAAGCCAAAATATTTTGGGGGGAAAAAAGGGGGGGGGGGGGGGGGCAAGTCTATCCAGCTCTATAATTCCCAAAATGAAATCAAAAATTCTCATTAATATTTGCGGATCCAAAACAAATCACACACCCCTGAAGCCAAAACTTCTCATCAATATTTGCAGATCCAAAATAAACCATACATTTGTAGGGGAAATCTAATCTCAAGGGGACATCATGATTGAAATTTCCTTCTGCTCCAAGTTCACACATTTGACCTTCCCTTGCAGCGTTCTAAATCAATGCATACAAATCCTTTTTCACAGCTCTGCTCCCATTTAAGTCAATGGCAAAATTCCCACCGAATCGCATGAGGGTATGATTAAGCCCTTACATTTTAGTAAACTCCATGCAAGTAGCTCACAAACCTATAGAGTGAGTAAAAATTTGGTATGCAGATGACACAAAGTATACAGAATTATGTGCAAAATAAAAAAAAAGCAAGTTTCACATGTACTTTAGCCAAGTCTAATCATCCCTCTACTAATGCTGCTGTTCCAATGCAGAGTTGTACAAAGTCCTGTTAAAACAGGTCACCCCATATTCGGATCTGCCTCTGAACAAATGTACTGCCTCCATCTTTCAAGTTCAGGGTGGCTGATCTGCAAAAGATCAGATTCTGTCCCCATAGTGCTGACACTATCTCAACAGCAGATCACTGATTTGGGGATACAAATATCTGCTTAATGTGTGCCTGGACTAGGTCAAAAGAAGACAAGATAACCCCAGGACTACTTCTGCAGAGTCATCGCACAAGGTGACTGTCCCTCGTAGTAGGAAGAGTTAAGTCTTGAGGATGCTGTCCCTGGGGATTCAGAGGACTTATATTCAAAGGTGTGTGCAATATATTGAAGGGGAAAATAACTGGCCCTATTTTAATGAATCTGGCTAGTGAAGGGCAGAACTGGAGGTTTTCCCTGTGGGTCATGCCTGGCTGTGCGTGTGAGGCATAGGGAGAGGGAACAAGTACCCAGCAGTGACAGGGTGTGTCGGAGTCATTAGAGAAACCCTTTCCCCCCAACTCTATGGCTAGAAGTGGCATTTCAGGAAAAACACAGTTTGCTGTGACTTGGAAACCACTTCAAAACCACTGCTTGCCAGAAGCGCACGCCAACTTGTAATCCTTTTGTTAGTATTAGCTTTGGAAAATGGCTTTAGAACAGCTTCCAAATCTCTGCAAACTGAGCTCAAGCTCTGTGAGAGAGCACCCTGGCTGCCCTGCTCACCAACTTCTTCATTTCACCTTACTGGTTCGTCCCTCCCCTCTGCCGTCCCCAGCATTCCGCTGCAAATGCTTCCACATGGAGAAGTGCCACATCCAAGAGGCAGTGCTGCTTCCCCGCAGGAAGGTCCTGCAGGTACTGCTGAGCCTGTACTGCGGGGTGGGACGCAACCCTCCCCTCAAAGCGATCACAGGGCAATAAACAGGAACGGGGTTAATAACGCTGCTAAAAGGAAGAACTGAAAGCGAGAGGAAAAGGAGAAGGAAGATGCTCTGCTAGCAGGGTTGCTTCCTTCAGAGATGTGCCCTGAAGCACCGGTCTGCAGCTGGGGGCTGTGCAATGCACTGGGGCACAGCAGGAGCAGCGCAGAGCTGCTCACCCTGCTCCCCAGCCACGCGCTGCCAACAGTGGGGCTTCCAGCGATGAAATCCAGTGAAGGGTGTCTTAATCTGGGAGTCCGGCAATCAGGACAAATCTTTGTGCAAGCTTGGACTTGACTTACCACTGTTTTCCTTCTAAATCTGTTTGTCTTATCTTTCAGACGGGAAACAATGTGCTGGAGGGACAACTTTGCCATGTGTATGTAAAATCTTCCATAGAGCCCTGGGAGATGTGCTATATCCTAATGAGCAAAGAAACTTAGATGAAAGTGTGAAAGTCTAATCTCTCAAGTGATGTCACAGGGATAAATAAATTTGTAATGCATATGTGTCTATTTACAGATGCACATCGACACAATTACAAATCCAGGTTCATGCATGTTTTATACATCTATCTGTGTGCAGGATAACAATATGGAGTTACACAGAGCAATCCTAGTCTGGAAGCGACACGCAGAAAAGCAAGGCGATTGCCAGTAGCGTTAGAGAAGGTGACAGACACCTCAGAACTGCTGGACCTGTTTCAGAGCTCTACAGATTAACACCCATCACAAGAGTGATCTACAGATTTGGGGCCCAGAGGAGCATGAAGGTTCACTAGCATGACCTGTGCAGGTAATGCCCACTCTCAGGAACGATCCCAGAGCTGGTGCCAGGCCAGTATCAGACACACCAGGCAAGCAGCAGCACTGCAATCCCTGCCCTCACGATACACAGATCTAGCAAGCAACAAATAAGGCACTGAATCAGGTGGGGTGGCTGGGGACCACAGCAGCTATCCCTCTCATACGTCTCCGTACTGTCCTAGCAGAGAGGCAGAGTAAGCAGCAAGGCAGGGAAAAACTCTTTGTCTGCCTGGCACAGAGAGACCTTGCTGTGCAAAAGCCTTTGATTTATTCCCTGCATGAACAGCAGCTTCTTTTCCCATTGCAGGACAGTGTATGAGCAAAGTTCTGATCTCCTAGGGGCGTCACCCTTATGGGTTGTAACCCACAACAGGTTGTAACCTGCTGCCATCCTCATTCCTTCTATGAGGCATGCCGTAGTGGGGCAGAAGACAGGGATGCTTCCCTGAACTGATCTGTCAATGCAATTTAAGCATTTCATAGCCAGATCCTTGGCACGGGTTTTGATGGAAGTCAGTGATGCTTCGTTGATTTACATCAGCTACCATTGGGGCTACTTATTTTCGGAGAGCTGGACAAGATGCTGGGAATTAGTATTCCCTAATATGTGAACAAAAGGAGGACCACTCAAAGGCCAGTATGGGGATTGCTGGGGAAGCGACCCTGTGAGAGCCTGGGGTCTTGGCTATGCAAGTTGGTGACCCTCAAGTATCTGTTTCCAGACACAGCAGGTAGTTGTCACCTCCCTTTGCTTTGACTGTCCAAAATAGACATTTACATGCAGTCTGTTTGAACCTGTGCTCCCTTAAGACAATGAAAAGGGAACAGACACCATATTTAAGTCTTTTCTCCAGGATGAAACTACTTGCAACCTGACAGTGACTTTTAGGACAACCTCCACGTAGCCTGAATATGAAGTATTCAAACTTAATTATACGCACTGAAGAGCAAACAAGACCATCTAAACACAAACACAAGCTTTCTCCCACAGTTTTATTTCCCAATGACTCACACTGAAGGGATGCTGTTTTCTTTCAGACATTAACTGTTGAGATATAAACAAGAAATAAAATTTCTGGACCAAAGCATCCATGCCAGTGAATGGATATCATTTGTGAGCAAGCAACACATTGTTCGCTTCATCAGTCAGACTTTTCCTATTACAAAAACCCATTATGACAGCTGTTTCAGTGGCATGTCGTACAGCTCACATCCTTCTTGTCTTGTATACAAACACTGGGTCAGTTCCCTACCGAGGTGCTTCATAGCCTAACACCACACAGACAACACCGCTGCGACAGAGTCACACGCACACAGACACATTTAGTGGTCCTAAGCCCCTAGAAAATCTTGTCATTTCCACTGATCTAGCAAAGAAAAGAAACATGCAGATGAGCCTACCAGGTCAGAGCAAGCCCACAGGCAGCTGTGGGTCTTTTCTCCACCTACAGCCAACTTTACAACGTTGGAGGAGCAGAGGACTCCTTCGCTTGGTGCCTGGGCCAGTGACGTGAAAGGGGTGTTCAAAATCCTTTTGGGATTTCCAGAGAACTTGAAAATTCTCCAGGGTGGAAAAAATCTCTGCCTTGCAGGTGGCTTATCATGGGCTGATGGGAGTTATTGTCTGCAAGCCTATGGACTACGGCCTGGTTTCATTTTTCTTCTGTCAGAAGATACTTATTGGAGCTTGCAAACAATTCCTGCACATGCTAAACTTTTCAACAAATTCGTTATGTGCGAACTTGGTTCACCCAATTCCACTCTCCACATTGCATACAATCAGTACAGCCAGAAGCCCGTTTTACAGTAAGCTGTTTACTGTTTTACAGTGAGCAAGTATTTTAGTGCAAAAAAAATCTACAAAATGCGTCCTATTAGATTCATAGGAAACGGACTCCACCGTACATGGTAAAACCCCTTTCTTGTAATCAAGCATAATTTCTAACACCACAGACCACATTTTCAGGAGGTGTTGGTCTGCATGGTTGGAGCCTAGAATACAGCCCCCAAACCCATATGTTCTTATGCATATGTTCTTTAATTCATGCTGATGATGCAGGAAGTAGGAAGAATCCCCTTCCATGCCTCAAAGTCAGGCACCAAGATTTTTTTTCCCACATCTCTGCCTGCTCTAAATACAAGGAAAGCTATCAGGAATGAGTGCTAATCAGTTTGTCTTGCAGTGCTTTTTCAAAACAAGTGATCCAGGACAGGTTTTGCCCATCTGGCTTCCTGCTCATGAAAACGCCCTTCCTTGGGTGATGGCTAATTAGGTAATATAATAGCTTATCCTTCTAATGCACTGATGTACTGAGCGAAGCAAACAATACACTTGGGTATTTATTAGTGTCATTTATGTAACTGTTGACACATAGATTTTTCACTCTTTCTGAAATAATTATAATAATACCGGATTAGCATAAATGTTGCACTTTGCAGCTCAGGAGGTGCCCCCTTTTGATTTCCGGGGGCAGAAAGAAGTGGGAGGATGCTTAAACATTTGAGAATGAAACACACTCCTTAACTGTGGCTCAGTTTGTGAACTTCAGAGGTTAAACATTAGCTACAAAAAAATCTCTTAATCAAGATGGATCAAGCATCTCCACTTAAATGCATTATCCACATTTGCAGTCATCTCTAGTTAATGAGTCAGTCTGAATTAGCCTTTCAAAAGAATTAAGGGAGAAGAATCAAAACTTTGATGGTGTTTGAAGCACAAGTTGAAGTAATCGAATCAATGTGTTAAATCTTAGATGAGATCTTTTAATCCATAAACCAGTGATCGGGAAACTATGCGGCTGAAACTAGATGCAGTGCTTAATTTTGATGAATTATTCTGTTCAGGGAGGTCCACCACAATAACAGCTTATCTGAAAGCAGTTTCCTTATATTCACCTCACTTGAAAAAGGTGCAATTAGGGACGAAACATGCCAGTTCTTCCTGTTATATTCCACTGTGAATTCAAGACAGATTTTATCCTTTGGGTCAAGGCTCATACATGAATATGTTGCAAAACCAAGACTTTTTAAGCAGGCCTCTTGGGAGTCCACCAGGGAGGGACAATAAAACGTTTATCTTTCCAGGTCTCTGGGATAGGGTTAGTTAACTGATAGGCTCTTTATTCACACTATAAACCTACTCTGATCATCAAATTGGGAATATCCTACAGTAGTACATTAGGAGGAAACCTGTCTCCTCAAGGAGTAGTTTAACTGGACCCATTTTAACATATAACGAACCAAATCGCTCAAGATCCTGTTAGGATGAGATCCTGCACATGAAGCCATATAAGGACTGGTACATAGGAGCTCCTTGAGCACTTTTCCTACCAGAATGAGTTGCTAGAAGAAGTAGTCAGTCTGCCTGGGTCTTTGCATTAGACCCGATCTCCTGGCTTTGCACGAAACTTCCTTTGAAGCAAAGACCTTACACTTCTGTTTGTTAGAAATTCCAGTAATGGTCAGAGTTATTTTCTGTAATTAAGATATGATGAAACAATGAGCCAAGCATTTTTTTCAATGAAGTGATAACTTCAAAGCTATCCCTATGCTTGAATGTGACCTGTAACACCACCCACCCTTTTACGTTCCCCAGCTGCAAGTGGCTTTACTCACTGACAGAGCTGAAAGGACAAATAAAAGTGGGCATCAGAACCCAGCTCTGAAAAAAATACAACTGTGTTCAAGAAGGGAAACCTGTTTTCTTCTATGGATCCTGAAATCTGTAGAAATGTACAACACATTTCTGAATTCGGAGCTCTCTAAAACCAGTGTGTGAAACCTGCAAATCGAGGCTCTTACCCAAAGGAAATAGAGAGCAAGTCAGGTATGAAGCTGGCTGGGGTTGGTTTAGCCACAGTAGGGATGGAGGTGCAGCACCGCCGTGCTCAGCCCAGGCCATGCACCAGGCCCGTGCCTGCACACCCGGGTTGAAAGATAATCCAGAGCTGAGTGTGAGATCAACGTGCTGAGCTTGTTTAATATCTCATTCATTCAGACCACAGATCGCATTTGTTTCTTCATTGGTTTTCTCTGGTTTTTTTCCCTTCTCCTTCTCCAAATTGTCCCTAACCAGAAGACTGACAAGATCCCCTCATCTACTCTGGACAAGAAAATCATTCAAAACCCAGAAAAATCAACCCCCAACGACCAAAGAGCTGTTGTTTCTCTCATGTTAGGGGAAGCAAAGAGGAAGCCCCATCCAGCAGCTGAGTGCCCTGATCCTGCTGCAAGCTGCGCTTGCAGGTTGCCCCGGGAAAGGGGCAGACTCTACTTGCGATGAAAACAACCCCCAGTCAATGCCCCTGGCTCGGCGGTGCGGAGACACAGCCACCGGACCCGGGCACCCATGGGTGACTGCCCATGGCTGCTGGAGCCCCTCGCCCTCCGTGTCTCCCTGCCCGGAGCAGGCTGCCCGGGGGCTCCTTTCAGCGGGGGCAGAGGGTCTCGGGCAGCACGCCTGCTCTACAGAGAGGTGCTGTCTGAGAGACACTGGGGAGGGACAAAAGACAGAGCTTCAGGCATAGTTAAAAACAGTTTTTCCTTCTAGCAGAGGGAAGGGAACAAAAGGGGGGTGGGGGGAGGAAATGCCGTGCAGAATAGTGAAGATCTGAAGAAAACATCACATACTATAACCAGATTTTTCTGCAGGAGAAATAAGCATTGACAAAATTCACATGTCTGAAGGGAATTTAATTGAAAGATTAAACATAAGTCAATGCTCAGAGGCCCAACAGCAAAATATATCATGCATTAGAAGTAGCAAGTCATGCCCTTGCTTAGAAGAGACTGTCTTTAAGCTCATGCCTTGTACTGGCTCATCCTGATTAGACTGCTCATAAGTAATCTCAGGCCTCTTATTAACCGTGAATTTTTAAAGTTTGTTTTTTGTAAAAAGACAAAGCACTTGTCAAAGCAAGTAAAAAATGATTACACCAAATCTCTTTCTCAGCACGCGCAGATACGCTCCACTGATCACTGACATAAAAAAAAATAGACTGCACCAGGTTTTGGAGGTGAGAAATGGAAAAGATCTATTAGGCTGTCTTGTCCAGCTCCCGGCTAAAACAGAGGGCTGTTTCTGTGCGTTGTTTACCCAAGTTTTCTAGAAAACTTGCCCTTGGACTAAAGTGTTGTATAATGTTCTTAGTAATATCCGTATTTTCCCCAAGCTTAAGTAGTTGGATGTATCTCTATGTGTTTAAAACATTCTTTTACTGACAGATGTCGGTATAAGGTTCCCACGGCATAGCAGTTCACGTAGGTCCCTCTCAACACTCAGCTGGCATTGGCACACCCCTTCCACTGAGAAGAAAGGATTTGGGGGCTATTTAGAGCTTGGCTGCTGAGAGACCCTCTGAGCAAGGGAACAAGCGGTGTTTGGAGACAGGCACCTGCAGCAGAGGTGGACTCACCCTGGAAGAGCCTTTTGCTCCCCTCTGGGCACAGGAGGGGACGCGTGCCACTGGCTCCCAGGTACTACAGCTGCGTGAAAGCAACCACAGAGTGAAACGAGGAGGAAATAAAATGATTAAACCTCCACAAGCACGTTCATGGGCATTAGAAAGAGCTTTGCTGAGCACAGCAAGGTGCTGTTGAGAGAGAAAAAACCCTCAGTATTAATATTACATCTGACAGAGTTTTCTTGAAAGAAGGATGTTAATATTGTGCTTCAGCATTATTAAGAGTAATATAAATAATTTCAGAGAAATGTAGGTCATATTCCAGACTAGTGGTTTGATGCATAAGGGAGCACAGCAGTTTCCAGCAGCCCTGGTTTCAGCTCCAGCCTGGCACTGGCAGGTACCAGCAAGGGAGAGGACGGATGCTGGCAGAGCAGTATGGGAGCAGGTCCTGGCCTCGCTGGCATCAGCAGCACAACTCCCGCTGGCACCACCTTCCTTTCATATACACTCCTCCCAGGGAAAGAGGAGCTGTGATAGATCTTCTTGGCATTTCAATTATTTATTGGCAGAGGTCTCCCAAAGCTGGGGTGTAGACCCCGATTCCAGCTGAACTACTCAGCGGAGCAGCACGAGGGGGATGGAGAGGGACCGTGGAAATTCCCAGTACAGCATAATGCAGGCAGTGGGGAATAGCAAAACTCTGTTTCTATTTGTTTGTTTCAGATTTCCTTTTTAATAAGGACAAGGGAAGAGGCAGAAGTTGTGAAGGTAAAGAGCTGAACTGTTACCATTTGACTTCTGTATTTAGTTCAATGAAATGCCAGAGTATCCGGGTCTGAACATAACAAGAATATAGAAATTCAATGATGCTTCCTGCTGTGAGGGCAATTAGAAAAGCAACGGCATACTTGAGCAAATATTTTCTTGATCTGTACTGAGAGAAGAGATAGCAACATGGCAATGAGGAGACATAGCCCATTTTTCTTCATTGTCTCCCTTAAAATAGACTGAATTGCAATTAAAGTTCCTATCTCAGCTTTGTTAAGGTAAGACTGATGGTAAACTGATACAAGTCTCACCTTTCTTTGGATCACAATAGACTTGTTTTTTAATGCTGAAAAGCTAATGTAATGTATTTGACTGAAGTAATTTAGCAGGGAATTATTGCACTGCTGATTGCATTGTTTTACAAGCAGCAGTATTAGTTTTCATCTTCTGCCTACTTTTAACACTGCCAAATTAATTTAACAATAGAGAAATAATGGGATACATAATTACAATGCAAACACTACTGTACAACAGCACATATACATGTAAAAATCCTAGAAAGGAAATGTATGTTTCTGTTGTTGTTAGGTTGAACTCTCCTCCTGGCCACAGAATTCCCCATCAGTCATAAGACTCTGACTAATTGCTGCAAGTTAAAAAACTCTCAGCAAGACTTCTAACAAAAACTTCCACAAAACCCCACAGAATTTTACAGCAGTTTCACTTGTATTTTTGATTCTGAGAAACAGAATCAATTTTGTTCACAGCAAAAACTGAGAACTAAGGACTTCTGCATACCTGAAAAAAACAATGGTATGATATAGTGAATATTTTTGGTATATCATACGAAGCATATATTAACAGTCCATTAAAACTAAGCACAGAAAAATGGCTTTGTGCGGCTGTGTTTCATTATAAAGAAGTTAGGGCTGGGTCCATGGGATAACGGCAGATCTCAAGGAATGCAGCCTGTAGGCACAGCCATGTCAGGCTGCCCCGCTCCCTCCATGCAGGACAACCAGGCTCCAGCCTGAAAGTCTCAGGGCTGCTCTGGAAACTTGATGATGCCATCACTCTTTTTCTACCTTTTCCATGTGGCTCCTCCCCCATGCTATGCCTCTACTGACAAAAATTTTTATTTTGTGCTGGCCTAGGCATGGCACATCCTCTTGTTGATCCATGGGGTCTTGGGGAGGGGGCTAATACTCAACGGCTGAGTGTGGCCCTCTAGGCTAGAGGCTGCTCCCCAAGGATGCCCAGGCTAGTTGGAAATTAGATTTGTCATATACCAGCTGCTGCTCACAACTTCACGGTGAGGGTTAATCGACCTGGCTGCTCGGCAAACGGTGCACCACAGCGAGGATTACAGCTTCAACGTGAGCTCAGACTGTGCCTTCCACCACCATAACAGAAACGCCGTCAGCTCGCAAGCAACCCCAAAGCTACTAGTTACATTAAAGAGCTACAGCTTCTTCACTTCAAATGCCACCGATTCCTGTCCTCTGGCGCTCATGCATAAAGCGAGACTCATCATACAACTCCTTGGGGCCGAGAGTAGCCAACAGAGAAGCTATAAAGGCAGTTCAGAAACAACTTGGCTCACACTAAACGGAGCACTTAAACGCAGCGTCGCGACGTTAATAAAAGCCTTGAACTGGCTTTATATAAGTATTATCTCTACGCTGGCGCTTGCGTACCTGCAGGGAAGCAAGTCTACTGGGAAAACAGTGCCGAGTGGCTGCTTTCCCGGAGGGGTGGAGTGCTGACCGCAGCTGTAGCGATAACCTCGGTGCTGCGATGGTAACCGCAGCAGCGCTGTGCGGAGAGACAGCCGGGCGAGGGCTCACGGCTGGGCAGGATATCAACGCGCTAGAAATACTGTGATTATGGGAAAGTTTTCTTCTTAATCATTTGAGTACCTATTAAAATGCAAATTGACACAGCAATTAAGACTAATTAAAATAAATAATGATAATAAGAGACAAAAATTGTCTATTTCAAGGCGATGAAATACAAGCTTTTCCTTATTACTCCTTATGACCTATTTAAATATATTAATTTATCTGGAAATGTAAGAGCCCAGATTCCAGGAGATAGATACCTCACCATTTTTCCCTCCTCTCTTCCTATCTTGAAAAGATAAATGCTGTTGTGCTCAATCTCTTTGAAAAATTGCTGAAGAAAAAGGCAGAAATAATTAGATCTGATGGGGCTGTAAACATTTTTAGAGAAAAATAGAATCCCCTTCAGAAATCATCAAAGTAATTATTACACTACAGGAGCTTCAAGATGAGAACAAAGAGAAGAATATTTGTTTTGGAGGTTATTTTATTTTAGTCAGAAAATGCTGCACAGTCTGTTTCTTATTTTCCTTCATTGATGCTCTTTCAAGCACGGTATTAACCTCCACTAAACATTTCCTTTTCCAGTCTGGGCTTTACAATTCAAAATAAACGGCACCTATTTCTGCGTATATATCACTGACAGATGATATGTTGTTGCAATCACAGACAGACTTTTGGGAGTGGTGTCACTGTCAGAGCCACACTAGCTCACAGACACAGGGCTGCTGTAGGACCTCAGGATGTCACAGGGTTCGGGGTGACCCTGGGTCTGATGCTGGGGGGTGGCATTGGGATCCCCTGTGGGCAGCGATGCAGGCGCACCATTCCAACAGTGCCTCGGGTCGTGGTTATACTGAGTACCTGATAGCCAGGGACAGTCAAAGGAGACATGGAATAAGCTTCACGCATAAGATTGTGCAACTCAAAACAGTGATTCTTTTTTTCAATATTATGAACACTCTTAAAGAATGTGTTTACAAACTACTGCCAAATATTCAGTATATTCTGATAACAAAGACTTGAGGACAGCAATTGCAAAGAAATAAGAAGTCCACTATCATGGTTTAACTCCAGCCTGCAGCTAAGCCCCACACAGACACTCGCTCACTCCCCTCCAGTGGGATGGAGGAGACAATCAGAAGAGTAAAAGTGAGAAAACTGGAGGGTTGCGATACAGTTTAACAGGTGAAGCAAAAGCTGTGCAGGCAAGCAAAGCAAAACAGGCAATTCATTCACCACTGCCTGTTGTCAGGCAGGTGTTCAGCCATCTCCAGGAAAGCCGGGCTCCATCATATGTAATGGTTCCTTGGGAAAGACAAACGCCATAACTCCAAATGTCCTCCCTTCCTCCTTCTTCCCCCAGCTTTGTACGCCGAGCATGGCGCCATATGGTCTGGAATGTCCCCTCTGTCAGTTGGAGTCAGCTGTCCTGGCTCTGACCTCTCCCAACTTCTGTGCACCCCCAGCCTACTCGCTGTTGGGGTGAGGAGCAGAACAGACCTTGACCCTGTGTAAGCACCGCTCGGCAGTAACTAAAACATCTCTGTGTTATCAACAGTGTTTTCAGCACAGATCCAAAACAGAGCCCCCTACCAGCTGCTGTGAAGAAAATTAACTCTACCCCACCCAAAACCAGCACATCCAGCTACATGTTCAGGAAGAGCCACCTCCAGTCCAAGTCTCTCTAAACCTTACTGCACAGCCAGTGAAAAAGATCTTTTAAGTTTAAATGCACTTTGTCTCTTCCCCATGGCCACTTCCAGATAATATTTTGGGAGCTTTCCAGTTGCATGCTTGAGCTGAGCAAATAGGACCAAACAGACCCACCTGTCTGAGTCCGTGCTCTGGACACAGAGGGTTGTGCGCCTGAGCTTATTGCAACAAATAAAAACCAATGCATTTTAAATGGAAAACCATTTTCATCTCTATTACTGTAGATACAGATGTGGAAACACGGTTAGTCACAGTTTGCTGAATGATAGGCATTTTTGCCTTAGTGCTGTTTTGTGACTCACGCTTCAGGAGCAAGCAACTGCTTCGATGCAGAGAGAAAGCCTACATCTCCCCATGTAGATGTAACCATCATTGTAGATGTGAATGACTCATATTAACGCATTGAATTTCATAACAGCCCTATGAGGTACAAACCTGTCAGACTCTAAGGACATGAGGCACGGAGATTAAATGATTTAACTAACACCCATAGACTGTTTTGTGACAGAGCCAGACAATTAACTCAAAGTTTCTCAGTCCCCATCCAATATTTTAATCTCAGCATTAGCATTATTCAATGCTGATTCTTCTCCTCCCAGTGACTGTGGAAGCAATGGGCTATCAGGGATGGCTGTAGATAGCATGTTCCCGGGGGGAGAGGGCTTTGCATCACATCTTTCCTTTCGATCCATGCTCACACTGGGCAGAGCAAGACCAGGCACATAAATATACTGAAATAATGTCAACTCCAGCTCTTGGGTAAAGCGTTAAGCAATTTTTAATACATAGACAAGGCTTTGGCTTTCCTTTGAACCTGACAGGTGGGACTTCCAACAGCAAAACATTGGACTGGATCACACTGGAGTCTCGCCCTGCCCTTCATCACAGAACTTTCCATCTACCGTTTCCCTGGCTCCTGTGAGTCTCCTCCCATGCATGTCGCAGCTTCACCTTATCCAACTACGCAGCACGTTTTCTGAGACAGGACTGTGTGGCTCAGACCATCTGCCTGAAGGTCTCGGCGTCTGCGCCACATTTCTGGCTGGTTCACTGGTTTTTCTGAGGCTTTCTCCCCTCCCCATCCCTTTTGGGGGAAGAAAGGCGCCCTTACGCTGGTATTCACAGTGACAAAGCCCACGGCAGGCCCTGCTTAGCATTAGGCATTTACAAATTATCACGAAGAAACCCTGATCTGTTGTTTCACAAGTCAGTCCTTCAGAGAAACAGATGAGGGGTTTTTTTAGTTGGGAAAGTTCTAATTTCTTTCCAAATCAGAGTAACAAATAAACAGAAATGAACTGCCAGCTGCAATCTCTTCAGAAGAGGTTCAGAAGCTGTTTTTTAATCTTTTTTGTTCTTAAGTATGCCACATCCACTGCATAAAGCTATAAATCACTGGATTTTAATGACAATAAAACATTCTTACATAATATTTGCCACTATACGTAGCAAAAAAGGCGACAGCTAGAAAGAGTTTATCTGTGCAGTAGCTACATCTTCATCCCATTTCTTTGCGCTATCCAGCAAAATGAATAAAAGTTTCCAGACTATCTGACTGATACCACATTCAAGTTTATTGAGCTTTTTTTTTTTTACCTTGAACTACGTATCAGATCAAGAAATAGTCTCTGAACTATTAATGGAATTCACGTTTTCAGTTCACCTCCCAACAGTGGAGGTTGTGCGACTCCAAGAGCCACAGCTCAACCTCAAGCTGGTTTGAATACTTTTCAACTAGTGCTAGGATTTATCAACTGGTACAAAACCTGTTTTTTAAAAGTGATTTTAACCAGTGTCAAGATCCCTGTATTTTGAACTGTTGGCAGTATAGAAACACACAGCAAGAATTTCTGTAACAGAAAGGTTTTTAAGAGACAATAGAATTTTGTAATGCATGAAGAAAAATCCCCAGCATATTACATCAGAAAGGACCATAAGTTTCTCTTTTAGTCATAATACTGCAGATATAACCTTGTCCAGGCCATGATTTCTATTTCTGGGAGCCCACTGAAAACTTATCACAATTTTTTGCACCCCAGTTCCTATTTGAGGGAGTTTGATAATTGTTGTTAATCACACTGAGAACAATTAGCACCATGCAGAAGGAGACTTTGCAATGGACGTGACCCTACTGTTGGCTGAGAACTCATAATCTTTGCTAATATATGAAAATTTTAAGACAGTTGTTCTGGTACAGCTAGGTTTTCATCACTTAGGAAACATCTCATGTCTGAGATGATCCCCAGCAGTTTTCTGAAGCCATCTCCAGAAAACAAAAGGATTACACAAGTGCTGGTTTGCTCTTTGCGATCTCCAGCAGCTGGTGAGAGCGTCCAAGAGGAATCATTTGCACGTTGGTGGAACACGAAATCCAGGAACCAAAATGACCAAACACAAGTAGCTAGAGGAAAAACAAGCATCCCCAATTCAGCACGGGGTTTTTCCTAAGCCTGCTGCTCCCACACATACTGGGGCCAGACAAACCCGCGCCCCATCACATGGCAGGGCGTGCTCTGCTTGGCAGGCTTCCTCTTCCCTGACACAGAAAGGCACATTTCAGATGAACTCAGATCATCGCTGTAGCACTGCCATAATCATATGAATATTGACTTGCCTTCACTAGCTATTCTGCATTCTGCAAGTTGTCAGCGACAGTACTTCTGAACACAGTCGGCTGCAAGGCCTTCAGCGCTGTGTTGTGGTTTATTTTCTTTTTTTTTTTTCCAACTAAATAAGTTGCTTTGCTAAAGCCAAACGGTTTCAAAGAAGGGTATTGATTTTGAAGATTTTGATGACAAGGTTTCTGGGGACTTTTACTGCAGATGGCACCAAGCTGAGTGGTGCAGTCACCATGCCCTAGGGACGGGACCTGGACAAGCTGGAGGAGTGGGTCTGTGTGAAGTTTGTGAGGTTCCACAAAGCCAAGTGCAAGGTCCTGCACGTGGGTCAGGGCAACTCCCATATCAACACAGACTGGGGGATGATGTGATTGAGAGAAGCCCTGCAGAGAAGGACTTGGGGATGATGGTGAATGAAAGGCTGGACATGCACTGACAATGTGTGCTCACAGCCCAGAGAGCCAACGATGTCCTGGGCTGCATCAAAAGAAGCGTGGCCAGCAGGTCAAGGGAGTGATTCTCCCCCTCTACTCTGCTCTGATGAGACCTCATCTGGAGCACTGGGTCCAACCCTGGGGTCCTCAGCACAGGAGGGACATGGACCTGTTGGACAGGGTTCAGAGGAGGGCAACAAAACTGATCAGAGGGCTGAAGCACCTCTGCCACCCAAAGCATTTTATGATTCTATAACTATGGTGATTTCTCTGGCCAGTTTCAGAAAAAGAGATACTTTGAATAAAATGCCTGACTTTCTCGAGTTGGAAAATGGCTGCTTTGACAGAATCCTGCTCTAAAAATACATTTGAAACCATGAGTGAAAAATGGTATGGAAACAAAAAAAGAAACTCTACAAAAGATGTCACAAATTGAAACTGCTATCTCTGCTCCTGGAAGCTGTTATATGCGGACTAAAGAATGACTTTATGATTAAAAAAATAATTGCAATTAAAAAAAATCAAAGAATTCAGATCAAATAACTTGTAACTGCCCTCCAATAAGCTTAAATGAAATTCTCTTTTGACAATTACAGTTCAACAGTACAGCAGACGTCTTCGGCAATTCCATAATAATTTGTAATTTTGCAGTAGGTGACTCTCAAGTACATTTTTCTTCTCTAGATAAATTGACTTCAGATAGATTGTTGCCAAAACACTTCTCTAGTTTGTTTTATGTTTGGTTTTCAAGAACCCCAAAAGAGCCATTCATTAGACTTAGCTAAACTGTTCAACATTGAAAAGGAATCAGGATACAATTCTATAAAATGTGAGATCAGCTATGACTAATAACCTGAATAGAAAATTAAGATAAGGAACCACTGGTGTGTGTTCCAACATGCATGAAACCTACTATCTTATGTGTCACAGCATTTTCAGAGTGATGCTGGTTTGAGAGCAAGCCTTGCTTTTTCAAAGGCACATTTAAAGACATTTATATATTTTAAATGAGAAACCTCTCTGAATTAGCTATAGCACAATTTGCTATGCCACAGTCTGTTTGTATGAAGTAAGATTTTAAATCTAAACAATGATGTACGGAGTAACTTTGTGGTATCCCATCTTTGTGCTTTTATTCTCAGCTAGGTCTGGTTGGGTTAGTAGCGGGATATTTGCTTATATGGTAAAACCACTTACAATTTATAAAAGTATCTTTTGTATAACTTCTGGCAAAAAGGAAATTGAATTGCAGCAGACCAGAGGGTTTAGATGTTCAGCACCATCCATAGTCCCAAAGGAGGAGCAGTCCACATACCAAGGGAAGAAAGCATGGACTGTTCAGGAAACTCATGCCAAACGTGTCTGCTACTTTTACTGTCACAGGTGACCAGACTTTGAATACATCGAAATCATGTTTAGAGATCTGCTTCAACAGTTCAAGTTCAGAGGACCGAATTAAAAATATTGTAATGAGCAGTAGGTTACAATAAATCTGCCTTTCATTAGAACAGATAAAGAGGTCTCAAGTAACTCAGATCTTACATTGAAATGTCAAACGGCAGCTGACATCGTTCACCGCCGAATTGAAAGCTGCTCATACTGCAAGAACAGAAATTTCATTTCAACCTATTCCAATATAAATTGATCTTTAAGGACCATTACATAAAATCATCTTTAGTAAAGTGGTTCTGAACATGTCCAGAAAAGGCTATTAGAGTCTTTGGAAATGACATTTTTACTTGATGAAAGAAAGTTTACATAATCCAATAGGAGAGCTCTTCACAGCCCCCGTAAAATTGATGCATACGGGTGTGATTTTCAAGTTAAAAGGATTTTTAATTTTGCGTATTACACAGGGACAATAGTAGAAGATCTGAATATGTTACTCTGCTCTCCATAAATAAGGAGGCAAAAATGCATCCTATGCACACGCCTTCTGCATAATCTACAGTGAAGGCATCTGTAGGGCTAACTGAAAAACAGGAACTCTTTTCTGAGGAACCTTCTAAAGGGAATTTGGTGTCTTCCCTACCACGCTCTCATAGTTTTCAAAAATTTCTATTTTTTAAAGTGAACTCCTAGAAAGCTTTGCTTCTCAAAAATGTTTACACCATGGAGTATCTTCCTCTGTTACGACCACATTAACTGAAGTTTGGCTGCATCCCAGAAACAGAGCAAGCCTGCCTTCCCACCCTGTTAATTAGCAGCAGTCTGATTTCTCAACAGAGAAATCTCATCTTGGTCAGCACTGGGACTCATCAGACCTTTTTCTCTTACCAGACATGGGCAAGCATGGAAGTCCAGAAGACAGCCGAGAAATGGCTGTCAGATACTGTTGTTTTGGAAACTTAGCAGTAAGCCCTTGTTTACATCACATCATGAACTGCGAAGAGCCCCTGGTGGCTGTATCGCACCCTTAGAAGAGAGGGGAAAATTAATCTGCCCCATGTGTGTTTGGCACTAGGCAATTTAAAGGTGAAGGCAGTGGCAGAGGCATTAACGAACTGCACAGGTCATGAGTGACATCTAAATGAAACCCATCTCTGGTATTTTTTATTTTCAGTGTATTAAAAAAAAAAAAAAAAGAGGAACGAAAAGAAGACCATTTCTTAGACCACTCAGATTAAGTTAGATCGGGTCAAGAAGTAGGGTTCTTGGCCCAAAGCACCCTAGCTCTTTGCCAGTACTTCGAGTACTTGGCACTGCTCTCGGGGTGGGGGGCACCCTCCGCACCCTCCGCTCCAAGAGCAGCAGCCGGCCGAAGGCAATGGCGCTCGCTGGAGACCAGCTGCCCGTGCAGCAAGGGTTTGTCTGCAGCTCCTGCCTGTGACCCAGCGCTGCCTCACAGCCCAGAGCACGCAGCCCCAGCCTGGCCCATCCACCTCCATCGCTGCCAGGGTCGCGCCGGCTCTGGCAGCTATTTCAGCAGCGCTGTGGGGTCGGGCTGTGCAATTCAGGCAGCAATCGGTCCTTCCACCTTGCCTCGTGGCCAAGGGAAGACAGAGCAACAGCAGCTGCTCTGCAGAAGATTGTGGCTCTGCAACAGCCACGCGTACGTCCCCTTTGCAAACACACGCTCTTGGGCTTTGTCTGCTGGCGGGGAGGTCGGTCCAGGCTTTGGCAGGCTATCTCTGACAAGCCTGAATCATCTTTTACTGAGTGGTTTTCCTCCTCTAACAACCCTGATTTCTCACCCTAAGCCAGCATCCAGTCAAGAGTCATTTACCATTCACAGTTGCTTGCGTCAGCCATTAATCTCCTGTACAGCAACTTGTCAGGCACTTTTAGGTTAGGAATCTTTAAGTACCCGTTGTCTGCCCGGTTCCCCTTACCTAGCAGAACCTGAAGTTCAAATAACTGCAAATCAGGAAAAGCCAGGCTCACGATACAGCCAAATAGATCTTCTGCCATATTTATGGAGCTGAGCGTTGTTCTAGGGATGTTGTCCATGTTCACAGTCAGTCACATAATAAATGGCACTCAGCTGCTGGGATGCTTGGAACAGAAACCACCGTCCTGAAAAACTTAAACACCTTGAAAAAAAGATGGTGCTATTTTCATTTGTTTGCTTCTTTTTACAAAAATTAAATGGAAGAAAGGGCAGCACAGAGAAGGAAATAAGTCATTTATGATATTTCAGACTGTACCGAAAAAATAACCCGACAGGTACGAAAAACTGGTAAGTTGTCCAGCTGCAGCACACCCACCTGCGGGGCAACGAAACACGGCGACAAGCAAAGCTCAAACCCAAGCACTGCGCAGGAACCGCGCATCCAGCAGCAAAGCGATCTGCAGCACGAATTACATTTAATGGTAATAGAGGAAGACGGGATAGAACAGCACATTCACCTCTTCGGCCGCTTTCGTTAGAATTTGAATGGCTAAACAAGGGGGAAATCACACTCTGTCTCATTCATAACACTCCAGTCCCGCTCATAAACTATTTTAGCGGCCATTAAAGTAACTGAATGAATGAAACCGTTTCCGAAACAGATCGGATGTGTCGGTGCAGGAAGTTAGCACCCGGCGGGCTCTCAACCGGAGCTGCAGCCCGCAGCGCCGCCGGGCTGCGCCTGCGGGCCCGCAGCGGCCGCCCAGCGCGACGCGGTGCTGCCCCCTCGCGACCCGCCGGACCGCCGCCCTCCCGCCCCCGGCACCGGCGCTGCCCGCTGCCGCCCCCGGCCCCCGCCGCTTCCGCAGGGCGTTCCCCTACAGCCGCTGGTCGGACAGTCTCGCCTCCTCCGCCCATGTTCGTCGGCCCGTGGGGGCACCGCCCGGCAAAGCGAGGGGCGCGGGGGGCTGCAGCTCGGGCTGTTCCCGAGGGGACCGGGCTTCGTTGCTGGGGTTTGCTGCACTGCGTTTCTTTTGCCCTATGCCAAAAACTGAAAAGCATCCGGTGTGCACAGAGGTCTGCCTGTACCTTTTTTCTATTTCTCTTTTTTCCTTTTTAAATTTTCTTTCCTTTCTTTTCTTTCTTTTTCCCCCCTATTTTTTCCTTTTTTATTATTGTCTTTCTTTTTCCTATTTTTCTTTTACCTTTATTCTATGCTTTCTTTCTTCCTATTTTTTGTTTTTTTTCTTTTCTTCTTTTTTTAATTTTTTTTCTATTTTTCTTTTTTTCCTTTTTTATTTTTTCTTTCTTCCCCCCTTTTTTTCCCCCTCCCCGATAGGGTCAGAATTACAAAGTGCTGCATCAGCCTGTGGCACTGGGAGACCCTTGAAGGCTGGCTCAGCTGTTGTGTGACCTTGGGCGAACAGCACGCCTGTCTGCTCCACTCTCCAAAGACACGAGTCCACGTTATACACGCAGTAGCTTTAAACCAGGCAGCTTCAGGATAGAAAGGTAAGAGCTGCAGCAATGTGAGCCTCTGCTTCCATCCACATGCGATCGGGGCTGCTGTCAGACCCTAAGCTAGTTTGCCAGGCTTAAAGTAAGGCCAAAAACATAGAAAAAGCTGAAGCTGCCTTTTTTTTTTTTTCTTCCCTTTTTACGGAAGGTGCTGTATGTGCAACCACCGGGAATAATGGAGACCTTTGAAGTCACTGTGCACTATCATAGACATGAACTGAAGTCCAGGAAAATGCATATAAGCTGCACTGACATTACTTTGTGGCCTGTTTTTTGTCTGTTTACTGATGCTCTTTAATTTGTTGATGCCCTTTCCACAATGTGGTTCTGAACAGAGGAAATCTTCAAGCACCTCAGGGAAAATCTCTGAAGATCTTAGATTTTAAAAAGCTTTTTTTAAAGTCTCCCTCCCTCCCGCTCCCACCTCACCGAAAGCGAATGCTTTTTACGAGTCTATTAGCTTCATTAAAGAGTCAAAAGAAAACCCATCAGCACTTTAAGTGTTTTCTCTCTAGTGATTCAGAGACATTTATGAACTTGGAAGATGCGCATTCAGGGCATCCTAGGCAGAGATAAGAACATATAGGGACCTGAAGACTCACTACGCTTTTTAAATTTCCAAGTTAGAAAGATTTACGTATTAATTCCTTGAGGTCCTGTTAAAACACAATGATTTAGACTCTTCTCCAAATCATATTTAGTTTTAGCAAAGTTATAGTAGCTAATATGGCATCTTCTGGGAGAGAAATGTCTTTAGGGCTGAGGATCATTGTGTCTCAGGAACGGCTGCCTCAAGCCACTGAAAAAGCAGATGTGCCCAGGACTGGTTAGTGTTCTCCAAGCAGCCTGTTAGATTTGGCCTTGAAACACCTCAGCTTCAAAAGATGATCTTTCCTCTAAAGGTGGCAGTGCCACCCATGAAGGGCATCTGTGAGCAAACGCTCCTCACCTGTGGGAGCTGTGGGTAGGAGAGCAGAGCACGTGGGAGGTCTGTGGTTATTTCTCACTTCCAGTGTGCCATTTGCCGGGAGCAGGCAGGGTTCAGGAGAAAACACGCTGGCCTTTGCCAGGCCAACACAGAGCAGCTATTTCTCGGCCACAGAAGAGTGAGCTGCACTCAGCCCTTTCACCCTGCTGAATCAATGGATTCTACAGAGGTGTGATCTACTTCTGACAAAGCGGCTCCAGGGAAAAATCAAAGTAATGACGATTTGACCCAGTGTTCACCAGGGAAACGGTTAGTCCGTGTCTTGGAGAAGGCACTGAGGACATGTCCCCTTTGCTGGCTCTCTTGCATGTTTGATAATTTGGGATTTTTTATTTTTTGGTTCAGTTGTTTGCAATTCAGCATCAAAAGGTCCAAACCTCTCTCATTTTCATCCAGACTTGGTTTTTGTGAAAGTCCTACACCATTTCTCAAAGGTGGGCACAAGCCTCATAGGACTCATCACTGCAGCAGTTAGGCTGCATGGTATCAAGCAGGGCCAGCACCCGAGCAGAAACACCTTTGCTCACACTGGGCAGAGGTGGCAGCCGGAGCCTCACCACAGGCAGGAGCATCTGCCTTTCCCACTGCCTTTGAAAGTTACATTCAGGCAGCATGTGTTGGCTTGATTGAATTGACCACAAAGTTGTGTTCACAACTGCAACATTACATCTAGGGCACGTTCACATTGCTGGGTGCAGTTGGCTGACTGCTGGGGGGAAAAAAAAAAAAAAATCTATCCATGACTTATTAGTGGCAACACAACAGCACAAAACCTGGTCATAATAGCTTCAAGGACTAGAGCTGCCTTCTAGCTGGCTGCCCAGGAGTGTTGGCATGAGGCTGGCTCGTGCAGAGCGCTAGGGGACATTTGTCCTCTCAGAGATCCAGATTTACCCTCAGTGACCATTTGGAGGATTCTGTTCGGTCTGATAACCTGCTGTTGGCTCATTGCTGCTCTGTAACAGCTGGATCATGAGAACTTGCCGTCTGCCCAGCACACACAGAGATGTGTAACTCCACCTATGCTAGATGTCACTTGTTCAGAGCTTGGATGGGAACCGGAAGGCACAAAGGCACGTCAACAGTAGCATTTACCTAAGCTAATACCTCTCGTTAAGAAGCGGGGAGTGTCGAGCCAGGCAGAGTCCTGGGCTTGCTCAAAGCTGCCCTGGGTAACTGCAGAAGAGCACTGCCTTATGCTGCAAAGACTTGCTCCAGTTTTACGGAAGTTTAATCTTTCACAGGTCACAATGCATGTCAAATTTCCAAATTTTAGCCAAGTAATCAGAGTTTAAACTACTGCTGCATGAGCTGCATGGATTTTATAACTAAAGCCAGTTCCCCATGTTAAAACCTATTTGCCCTGATTTTGTACATCTTTGGCTACATCTACTAGGCAACATTGCAGACTGAAAAGTGAGAGAGAGAGAGGACTAATCCCTCATTTTGCTATCACAGTTCATATTCCCTGTTCCTTAATTTCAGAACTGAGGTTGCAACTCAATTATTAAGCGTGTTAAATGAGCTCTGTATTAAGGGCATGGCGTACGGCTGGGGATGCGAGGCACTGGCTAAGAGGACAGCACTAATGCATTTTCCTCCTTTGCACTCACGTAATTGCAGCCTGTGATATTTACAGTACTTTGGTAAATAATCTGACATGCTTCACCACTTTCCCTTTAAGAAATACTCAGCTATGCTGAAGCATAAATTTGATATCTTCCATTCACATAAAGTCTGTCATCTAAGGAAATCCTATAATGGTTGAGAGATTTTAATAGGAGCACAGTTTTCTTGACACTCATGCCATGTATGAGCAACTTTACTTACACAGATACGCAAACACTTATTAGTCTGCATTAACAGCACAAAGAAGGACTTTGCAGGAGAGAAGAAATGCAAGTTCACTGACAGGAATCATCCTGGTAGAGGGGACATGCTGCTATTGCCTGGGGTGGATTTCCTGTGGTTAATCCGTGGTAAGATTATTCTTTTTTTAAAGTACTTTGAGTACTTGAATGACAACAAGGGATCTTAATCACTTGTTTGAAAGACAAATTCTCCATTGCACTCTGTCCCCTTTCGGACACACCACAGCTCCACACACACTGCCCCAACACGCAGCGGGAGAGCAGCCAGCACTGCTTCCTGCAGCCCGGTGCAGCCACAAGTTGATGGTCAGCTACTGACCTCTGCAAAACCTGCTCATTTTACCACTTCTGGCAAAAATTGCTGCTTGAAGGAGTGCATCAAAACAAATCCTCATGTGACATTAGCGTCCTGTCTCTTTAAAAATTGAAACAGGAATAAAGTCAAAGTGTCATGAACCAGTGACAAGGGCCAAGGTCATTTCAGGGTGAGCTGCTCTGTACGTAAATGTAACTCTAATCTCAATTAACACTTAAAGCGCATCTCTTAATCTTTAAAGTGCTGAAATTTTAATGGAAACACTAATGTCACAAGGACAATAAAATAATATCATCAAGCTCTTTGCAGGAACTCGTCACAGCAATCTTACCAGGAGAGTTTTTTAATCTTCTACCTGCAGCAATAACCAGAGAGAAATTTCAGTTTTTAAGATGAGCTTTCACCTCACTGGAAATGAATTTCAAAGCAGCTTTGCAAGGTCCACTGTTTTCCCTAGTCCCTAGGTAAAGAGCAATTATTGGTTTCACTACTTTCTTAGGAAGATAGGTCAGGTTTCAGGTTAAGCTGCACCTTGTAAAAATGTCGTCTCATGCAAAAGGAGAGGCAGAGAGTGATTAGCAACTTGAATTTTCTTTCTTACAGGTACATTTACTGCGTCAGCACTGGCTCGCAGTAAGCCTGTGCGGTTTGTATGTAACAAAATCCTTTCAGTTCTTCGTTGATCCAGAAAACACAAATAGCACTCCGCTACGAGCACCCCCTTCTCATGGAAGCACGGCTTCCTTGGGAGACCTTCCCAAAAGCCTGATCTCCAGAGTTTTTACAGCATTATGTAAACTACAAGTGAGAAAAGTGCTTGCTAGGGCCAGGGCAGGAGCCGTTTGCCACGCGCCGCTGCTGACAGCAGCTCGGTCGCTGCTAGAGCCTTGGGCCAGACGGTTCTACTGGACGGTTGCTGCTCCAAAGGGAAACCACAGGCCTTGGAGAGCCTTCGCTTTGTGATTCCTCTGAGCACGTGTCTGAGGTCCTGCTCCATCACCGCTGTGTTCTCTAACACACTGCACCACATCTTGCTGCATTTTAAATGGCAAGACTAAGGTTTTATCTCCCTGCTCTCAAGGAAGAGGTTGAAGGCTCTCTGCTGCTGCAGCAGTGACTGTAACCCCACCAGCCGTCACTTCACGGGAGTGAGGAGCTTCAGAGGTTCTTTTTGAACCTACATTTTTTCACTAAGTATATGAATGGGGTCTTGTGACTGCAAAATGTTTCGGTCTTGTTAGCTTTTATCACAGGAATTTTACTACCTGCTTTCTAAAGGCAGTTACAGGAATTAATAAGAATGTTATGACCAATAGCGCTATCGATACTATTGACAGCTGATATAGTAATTGATGCGATATTCAAAGTCGCAGTAAAGAGTGCAGAGACTTCAGTAGGGTTGTCGCTGGGGTGAAGTGTGGAAGCCAAATACTAAGGCTGAGGAATAGTTCCCTTCTATAGGTATTTGGAGTGAGACCTATGGGTAAAGCACTCTATAAAAGAGCTTCCCCCCCATCAGAGTTCACAGAATCGATTTGAGGGCTGACCACGCGTCCAGCCAGGAGTGTTCATTTATACTGCTGAGGGGACAAATTCCAGTGAAAAATGATTGTTGTGGCTGTGAAGAAACTGATTCTCCTAAAACTTTCTCACAGCTCTGTGAGAAACTGCATCTCTCAATTTTCAGTTCTGATCCTCACAACAATCTGGTATGGAAAACAGGGATTTTGGAAGCCATTCTTCTTTCTGGAAGTACTGTAGTTAAGTTTTCTTTCTCAGTTCTCCCTAATCCTGCCATATTAAAAGAAGATCTTTGCTTATCTTTCTTCTGTGTGGCTCCTCTCAAAGATACCAAAAAATTTGCCTGAAGAAGATAAGCTGCCTTACCCCCTACTGTTATCCTTCCAGAAGCCAAGATAATATCAGTATTAAGGCAAATCACTTGACATTCAGGTGGCTGAATGGAAGCAGTGAATCACCAGCTGCAGACAAGCAGGAACTCCCTGCGAAAGGAGAGGGGAGGCTGCAGAGGTGGGTGCCTTGAGCCAGAGGCACAGCCACAGCCACCCCTCCTTTTGGGCCAGACTTCACAAATACAGTATAGTTACCTCTGACAGCTGGCAAAAACATGGTGGGGAGGGAAATAAGATATTTATGTGTCTGAAGTCATGTTTCTTGTACTTGCTAGTCCCCCGTGTAGGGAGTTATAGGCAAATATTATCAAAATACTAAACCGTCTACTGAAAAAGGATGTTGAGTCAGACTCCAGCCCACATTTGGAACTATTAAATTATGGAGTAGCACTGATGTTATCTGCTGACATTTCATTCAGCAGAAAAACTTGCTTAAGAAATAATGATGTAAAAAAAATTGAGGTCAGGGCAACTAGAGACTTGTAGTTGTGCAAGAGGAAAGTGCCAGCACGTTGTGGGGTGCCAGCTCCCTGTGGGTCAGGGGCAGTGGTGGTGCAGGGCACTACTATCACCAGAGACAGCTCTGCATTTAAATGAAGTCCGTCTGATGGGGACGATACCACCCGGAAAACCCAGCAAGGTGAGAACTGGGAGGCCCCATCAGCTCCACAAACTCCCCTGGCCACCTGCAGATGGAACCTGGCAACGTATTAATCTACTGCAAAGTCAGATCCAGCCCACACAGAGTTACTTTTTATAACCCACTTCCTCCTAACAATCTCAGCTTTCTTTTCTTTCTCTTTTTTTAAATTTTCCTGCTCCAGACTGGAATGTGCAGTAATACCACAGATTCAGCTCAGGATGGAAGCAGCAGCCATCAAGCTTTGTCTTTTCTGCCATGTGCACGTAAGAGCTCCACAAAGACCGGGAGCATGATAACAAAGAGTAACACCAGGTCTAGCAAGCCAGTGGGAATCACAAGTGACCGGAGGTAGAGACTTGAAAAGGTTCTCTGTAGGCTTGAGTTAGACATGCTGCATTTTTTGACTCCTGAGAGTTCGCACTACAAACATTTTGGATTATGTCCAGTTTAACTGTCACAGTATCCTCTCAGCCTGATTCCAAAAATCCATGAATTTAGGATACACTCAGAATGAACTTTCAGAAGCATCCCTATTGCTTAGCTTTTAGAAATTAAATAACTTAGACAATGAAGGATGATTTGGGTCTATTTCACAGAGAATAAGATACAGCTGGACAGGGAGGCCAGACCACAGAGGAGGTACCCCAAAAATACATTGTTGAATACAGCCATGCCCTAAGACCACTGAGGTTTAAGGGGCATCGAACTCCAGACTTAATATTGCAGTCTAGTTTAATGCTGTGCCATTGAAGGTAACAGCCACAGCTGCAATCCCTTTCATCCGCTCTGCTTTGCTTTCAAAGGCAACAGATGCACTTCCCAGCCTGCAGCCCACTCCTGTTTCGGACAGGGAGTCACAAAGCTACTGTAACTCCATTTGCAAAACTTGGAACATGAAAGCTCAGTTGTTTGGCTCAGCAATGCACTCTCTGGTCTGAACGAGCAGCAACCAACTAAGACACATAACTTTGCCAGAGGAGTATTCTTACTCATCAAGTGGGCTAAGCAGTTAAGTGATGACAGGGTTAAGAGTTACAGAAGTTTTCCAGATATGAGAAGAGAATCTCAACCTTCTTCAAGGATTTCTGCAAAATAGATTGATTACAGTCTTGGACCATGTGAGAAAATTCCCAGAAATAATTGTGTCGTGCAGTGAACTCACTAACCAAACCCCAGACATACACGCACAGTTTGTAAGGGATGAGGAAATAAATCTCTCAGGTTTCGCAGTATCAGAGCACTCTCTGTGGGCATTTGCTCAATCTGAATTACTCACACCTTATGAAATGCATTTTGGAATCTCAGCCCCACAGCTTTCCTGTGACCTCCTGCTGTGACCTACTCACTCAGAAACTTAAACATGGGCTTTACCCAGAGCATGGGGGAATTCAGCACGTTTGATCTTCAGGTATTTCAGGGCTGCAATTGTCTTCTAGGCTGCAAAGCTTTTCTTGAGCTAACATCTGAGCTGTATGAACAAACAATGGGCTCTTACTCATGCTTATTAAAATCAGACCTGCAAAGTACTGGTCTGAACTGGGACTGCTTTTTCATGGCCTAAAGAGCCAAAGAGCAGGACTTGTGCTGCTTTCAGCCACACAGAGCTAATTAGAATTTGCAGATGTAGAGCTGCTGAAGGACCACTGCCAGAGACCAACATGTATCAGAAGACAGACAGTACTGCTGCACCATTTCTTAGCTTTCATACATAAAAATAAAATGAAAGGTGATGACCCAAAGCCCCCCCAGGGGTCTCTCACCACTCTCCAGATTCCTTTGCTCCAGAAGAGCGATTGGCAGTGAACAGTCTGTTCTGACCACTGTGGTGCTGTAAAGCAGCACTGTGCTGAGTCTGTGCAAGAGAGGGCAGGACCTTATCGCTGCTGTGCAGACCACTGGTTCTGCTACCTGCTCGTACAGAACAGATCCCCGCCACCTCACGCCTTGCACAGACCTTCCCTTAATGTGAAGTGCTAGTGTAAGAAGTTGGTATTCCAGTGCTCCCAGTACAAATTGCTTCACAGCCTGCAATTTCACTATAAACCTCGTTATTGTTAACTATTACAACTAGTACCTGCAGTCAGGTTCTTAAGTAACCTTCTAAGAACAAGAATAATCACAAAGAAGGGTTGATTCATGCTGTTATATAATTTAATAATTAAATTTTAAAAATAGTTATTTACTTCTAATACCAGTATTTCCCTTAAATCAGCATTTCTTGTAGTATCATAAACAACTGTTCTCAAATGTGAAGCTGAATGTTATCTTCAGCTATAAAACCAGCAGCCTAACAAAACCAAGTTCCTGAACAGACCAGGAATTGCGTACATGCTTACAGCAGAGACATCCAAGCAAACAAGGCACAGCAATGCTTGCAGTGAATACTAGAGATCCATTTAGAAAAGTATCATCTCCTTTGATGACTTTTGAAGAATTATTTCCCAGCTTGCAAGTGATGAAAAGCAAATTTAAGAGCTCCAAAATGTTTATTCTGTTTGCCACATGGGAACAGATGAGCTTGATGGAAGCTTACATGATTTCAATTCCTAGCTGTAGCACTACTGTATTATTAAAGAGTTGTTTGAGATCATCTTTGTGCATTAGGTAATATTATTTTTGAAAGAAAGAACATGATGAAGAGCCTTACTTATTATATGAAACTAAAGGATGTTAAAAACTGGGAGCAGAAGGACTTGATTTTGTTTTCAAGCGTTCCAATATTTATGCAATAAAGTTGAAAGGCAAAGAGTGGCTAGTATTTTAAGGAGTTCTCAGTTTAATACAAGGTGAAAAAACAGACTCATTGAGAAATCTGAAACCTCCTTACAATTAACACCCCTGACCCCTCTGCGTTGGCCATCTTGCCATAAACCTGCTACTGAACCTGAAACAAGCAGTGCCTACTCTGTGTAAAATGCTACAAGCCAATTTTCCACCTACAATACTCTGTCACTAATTTAATTCTTATCTGAGCTCACATAGTAGGATTATGTGGATTATAAGTGTGAGAAATATGTAGTTTCAAACCTGTGGAAAGGGAGAGCGATGGCAGGAGCCTCAGTACTCCAGAGAATTAAGGTAAGCTTTGGTGCTTACTTCAAGGGAAGTGCTGGCATGATTGTATTTTCTTTATTCAAATGGTTTCTCCCATCTGCTGTTGCAAGACTTGTTTGTTTCAAACTCAATTGTTTCTTACTGTCAAAAACAAAAGTAGAGCTGCTGAGAGGCTCCTGCTGTTAGACAGACCTTGCTGCAGCTTTTGTTTCACTGTCAGTCTGGATAGGGGTGGATGAAAGACATGGGTTCCTCCAGCAGCTCATTGGAGCCAAGCAGAGGCTTGACTAGCTTGACTATCTCTGCAGATCCTACTCACAACCACACTGCACTGCATTCCTGACAAGGTACAAGAAGATTTTTTGCTGCCTATTTGCATGGTTTATTTTAAACCCTCCAATAAATCCCCAGGAAAGTTTTAGTTATTTGAGCTCACGCAGGCACTAGAGTCTGTGACACTGTCACATCACTGTAATGTGTGGTCTGGTGTTTTCATGTTATCCCAGCAAAGGGTTGGTATATTTACGAGTGGGTTTGACAGCTCAAGTTCAGCTGAACTTAGTTTTTAATATATTTAGTAACTTGTCCTCATTAGCCTTTCCATGTCCTCCCAGCCCTGCCATAGCTGCCTCTGTACGCTATTGCGGAATTTTCACAGTACTTGTAGATTTCCAGACTCCCCAACCCCACTGTGTGTTATCACACCAATGCCAAGCTCAGACTCCTGAGATTTCTACATCTCCAGCTGGCTCCTAACCATCTTCCTGTTACCTCTTCTGTCTCTGACCTCCTACAATCTTCTGCAAGGCATGCTCCCACTTCTTCCAGTGCTGTCACTGTTGAAACTCACACTGACCCCTTGCAGCTCTCTCCCACTGCAGCACCCCAGCCTGGTCCTAAACAGCATCTCATATCAGCTGCCTTATTATGAGCCCGTGAAAAAATTGAGTAGTTATGTTCCACATATTTAATTGCTGTCTAATTGTCCATAAAATTATTTATAAATCTTTTAAAAGCAACTATTTTTCATGTTACATGTAAATGTGATGGTACTTGCTTAATGCTAGAAAGAAGGATGTAGGAATACCTGATCTGCATGAAGTAGTACACAATATAAAGTGACATTGAATTTATAATGGCAATGGGAGAGACAGTGAGAGGTGGTGTCTTACCAGATCGACAGATGAAGCTGGAAAAGGAAACAACATTTCTGAGCATACTTAGTACATATTGAGTTATACCTGATAAGGTTAATCCTCCAAAAGAAAAGGTCGGAGAAAAGGGGGATGGGAAAATCAAGCAAAGAGAACTGCGAATGTGTTTCTGAGCTGTTTCTGTGCGTGGACTATTTATGGAGCTACATGAAACATTGCTGAATGTAAATCTATCTTCCAACAGGATCTATTAAAAGAATTTTATTTTGAATTCTGGCTCTTAGTAAAATGGTTAGAGCATTGCCTTTCCATGCAGACATTCAGCCTTTGGGTAGGCAAGTTCTCCAGAAGTGCTGGCCCTTCCCAAGGCTTCCAGAAGAGCTGCAGTGTCCACCACCACTGCACTGCACTCTGAAGAGGAGCTGCTGGTAGGCTGGGTGGGAACCAGCCTCCAGTTCCCAGTGAAACCAGCCAGACCCATCTAGTCCACTTATTGCAGAGTAGGTGTTAATGCTGTGATCCTGAAATCCTGTGAACGCTTATAGACCAGCAAATCATTGTATTTTTTGGAGAAGTGTATATAACCAGTCTGCTGAGCAGGCCTGGCTCAAACCCAGCTGGACTCAACAGCAAGATACCCTCGGACCACAGCTCAGTTAAATCACATTCCTTTTTCAAGTCAAGTCAGGAATGAAAAAACACCATCCACTTTGCTTCATATAGCTTTTTTTTTTTTTTTAAATCTCCTGCAAATAAGAAGGGTAAAAATCACTAATTTCAAGGGCAGAACTAGGGTCGGGGGAGAAGGGTAAGTGCTGTCATGCACGGCCAGGACTCAACACATTGCAAATACATTTCACCTATGCACATGTAAATAAATACTGTACGAATTTTCCTTCTTCAAATGCATACTAATGAATTGGAAAGAGGCATTAGAATGTAAATCACAAATATGTTTAACCTTTACCCTTCTGATGGTATGTTCTTTAGCCATTGTTTATTTTCCCATAAAAAACTGTGACTGATGAGAGCCATGGATGCAGTTTCAGATGGTGCTTTGTTCTTTTCTCTTTTTAAATTATACCACCTCGACTATACCTAGGCACTAATAGTCCAGCTGTCCACGTTTCCTGCTGATATTAACACCGTATATTCCAGCTGACACAGCGAGAAGCAAAGTTGGCTTGACAGGAGGAGACAAAAATCTTTGGATTAAAAAAAAAAAAAAATCTGCAAATTACTATGGCAGAAGGAGGCTCAGATAATTCAGGAAACATCAAAATAAAAAGCACCTTTAAAGTCAGGAAGAAATGTCTGGAATCATTGTTAATTACAAGAGCCACACTGTTCCTGAGAGCCTCCAACATGCCTGCTCTCAGCATCGCCTCTCCAGCACGCTGTGTTTCTGCAAGAGCTCTTCCCTCCTCTGGGAGGTGGAGAAACTGGTTGGCTTTGGGTCTTATGTGTATCGCAGCCGTGCCTAGGGGGCTGAGAGGGCTGACAAGGCACCGTGCTAGGGGAGAGGTCTCCTGCCCCAAGCTCTTGAGGGGTTAATATGATGGAGAAGGATGGCAACCAAAATGGAATCCGTAAGTGAAAATTTACTTCCCTGCGTTACATTTCCAAGCGTGATCATTCAGCATTTTCCTATTTCAGCTGCTTCTCAAGCCCATAATAAATGACATTGAAGTGAACTGAATGCCTTTTATTTTCAGAGAGGTGCTTCTCTCTTTTCTATTCTGTTGTCTGGGATTTGGGGTAAGGTACAATTCAGGTAAAACCAATAAAATGTTGATCTTAAGAGACTTATTTCTTCCCCTTCTGACTCTTCTCTCTACCTTGACCTGTCTGTGCCTGCCATATAAATGTGCACATACCTGTCCTAGTGAGTTAAGACCATCATTTCTCATAACTAAGCAGGACATTCTTAGCTGTCATCAATTTTACTCAAGAGCATGCAAAAACATATACGCTGTTCCACTGTTTCTCCAGAAAATGGTAAGCAGTAATGCATTGCTAGCAGAGATGAACCATTACTCAAGACTACAGCTACAAATAATTTTTTTTTTTTTAAAAAAAAAAAGGGCCAAAGTGCTGCATCAGCAGAGAAACTAACAGTCTTGGATCTAAAAGCAGACTCATCTACTGCCAAAGCCAAGAGACCTGACATGGTGGGAGGAGCAGGCTTTCCAGTGGCTGGAAGAAATACCACAGCATGGTCCTGACTATCTGTGATATTGTGCTGGATGAGGAGATGTGCCCGTACGTGTGCTCTGCATCAGGCTTCCTGTTCTGTTGGCTTTCATACTCGCCAAACAGTCAATCCAGATGTTTGTGTTACACCCTCACCAAATGGCACGCTAAGGTGATCTCTACTCCTCAGGAAGAGCTCTTGCTTGTTACCACAGCAAAAAGCTGGGAAAGAGATTTCACTAGTTCCCACATGCAGGACATCTCTATGCTGACAGTTTGCAGTACAAAGATTACCTCCACGCTTGGAGACTTCTTGGAAGCTCTGGTAGATGTACCACAATGCTGAATCAGATAACTATCACATCACCTGAAGACTTACTCTATTGCATGCGATTTATAACTAACCTGTATCCCTAGATAGGAAGTACAGTGAACTGTGAGATAAGCTTCTCCAGCCCACCTGCTTCTCTGCTTCAATCACTGCCTGGATTTATCTTGAATTAGAGAATGGATAACTTTGTGACCTTTTCAATCTTGTCGCTTTAGCTAAGGTTGCCAATCATAATGCATACACTAACCAGAGCTTTAAGACATACAAATAAAAAAAATCAACTTCTAATTAGAAATCCTGCCTAAGTTCGATTGTGCCTCAATTTCAACCAAAAAGGACTTTCGCACATCCCAGTGAGTTTTCCAGAAATGCCCTTCTTGAAAATACAACAGGAAGAATACAGATTCTCTGGGAAGTCCTGTTTTGTGCAACAAAGGGAGGCTACCTCCTCAGTGCCATCATATCTCACTGGGCACTAACAACTACCTTTCTACTTAACAGCACCTGTCTGGTAACGGTCATCGTTAATGCCCAGTATAAAGACACGTTAACAGCATTTCATGAAAGCTTCTTCACGACATTAACCTCTCTGTTAATCTAGGCTCTCTTTTTATTCTCAGAGCTTCGGGAGTGACTTTGCAACAACACTTCTAATAACACAATTATGCTTATTATTTGGAAAGCGTGAGGACAATTTCACAAACCTGCTGAGATAATATACTAAAGAGAGAGCTCTTTCAAGTTTTAAATCAATTTTCATAAAAATCCAGAGTTATGTTATTAGTACTTGCATTAGCATTGCAATGGCCCTAGGGTATCTTTCCATAGTCTTTAAAAATAAGCCACAGGGACCAGTCTACATTCTGGAGTGAGAATAGAAAGGCTGGGGAAAGGAGAAAAAAAAGACTAAAAAGAAAAAAAACCCAAGAAAATAGAAGGAAAAAAGAAAAAAGAAAAAACTGGAAAGAAGGAGGGAGAAGGTTGTCTAAAGCAATTGCTGTTAAGAAGTCTCTCTCAAATAATAGCAGAATCTTCTCCTACAAAGACAGCAATCTATTGTATACCACATATACTACTCCCGTATAAAAAAATAGTAGTTAGCTAGTTTGGCATCATTTAACTTGTGAGTCCATAGGGTTATACACAAGAGAGAGAAGATTCTGCTGTGGCCTTGTTTATAAAGTAGTATTTTTCCCATTTCTCTCCACAATTTTCTCCTCAAATTACCAAGACCATCCCTTTCTTAAAATACTTATTCAGAATCCACTCTTTGCCATTACATTTATTATAGAGGTCAATACCAAGGGGCAGTTGACTATGGGCAGGCTGAATATGTTATTTTGCTACTGAATATGATGTTTCCTAGAAATCCAAGTACTTTAACATTCAGATAAACACTGGTAATAAAGTACTTGAGTCTTACATGGAAAAAAGTAAAAACTCAGCAAATGTACAGGAAAATGCATCTGAGTGAGATGGAGACCTGTGGTGTATTCTTAGTGCTGTTACATCACTGCTGCAGCTTCTGAGAGTGACGAACAGGAACAGTGTCCGTCAAAAGCAGACAAACTCCCTGAAGAGGAGGATCGTTACAGATCACCCCATGTTTCTAAAGCTAAGTTTTGGTACCTCTGCTGTTCATCATTTTAAAGATTCAACAAGTTACTCATCCTGAAAGCAGTTTAGCTCTAGAGGGAAGACATTTGGAGAGTCAAAATACAGCACAACTGAAAAACAACAATTCCTAGACTACCAAACCCAACCCACATCATTATTTAAATCCCATTATCAAGAAGATTCTCTTTTTGCCACTACTTTACCAAATCTGCAGGATTTCACAACAGAAACGCTGGGAGCTCAGGACTGCTGCGCACAGCGCACGATGCCAATACATCGACTGCGCGCACAGCGCACGGCCTGTCCGTTTGCATCACGCCGTGTGCCGATGGAGCGGCGAGGAAAAAGCAGTAATGGGGGAAGCTGTCAGCCCGCATTACTGCCAGGGTCCTCAGCCTGATGCGATCCCATCTGACATTGCCACGGGCAACATGCCTCCATTTATAGTCAGCTGCACCATTAGAATGGCTGCTGATAATTTCAGAGTAAAAAGTTCAAATGGTTGAGCATTCCACTTGGAAAGAGAGGGCTCTTTGGTACCTCATTAATAATGCAACGATTTAGACACTTTATTGTCTTAAGAGCTCTGCTTGTTTGAGGAGCATGGGGAAGGAGCTCTCTGTGCATCCCTTTTAATCTGACACATCTGCCTTAGAAAGATGGAGACCCACTGCTCTTCCCAAACGAGGTGTAACTGTGACTGCTCACAGAGAAAGAAAAAGACAGACGTGATGCTAGGAGGATCCCGTTGCAAACCGCTGTGCTTTTGTTAACTGCAAACTGCTGGGCAATTACACCTCAAAACATGAGGAGGAGTTTTCAGTGAAGTAATCCAAGTGACCTAAATAATGTCAGTTTAATAAATGCAAAATGACTCTGTACTAAGTTGGCAAAACAGCCGTGAACTTCCCTAAGTGGAAAAGAAGTTGGACTTTGGACAGCTTTTGAGAAACAAAAATGCACATTCTGCTTTCTGAAATAC
Source organism: Bucorvus abyssinicus (assembly GCA_009769605.1). Classification (NCBI taxonomy): domain Eukaryota; kingdom Metazoa; phylum Chordata; class Aves; order Bucerotiformes; family Bucorvidae; genus Bucorvus; species Bucorvus abyssinicus. The sequence continues at coordinate 5,667,829 of CM020044.1, read as the reverse complement.
TAGGGAAACATCGATTTTTGAGTTACTCAGTGGTTGTTTCCTGACTGGCGTTCTTGCAGCGCGGCACATTATGATTGGTTACAAACCCAATCACATCGTAAGACTGTAGTTCATTTAAAAAAAAAAAAAAAAGAGAATCAATTATTTTTCCTGGACAGTAGTCATGGGTGATATACCTAGGGAAAATGTGGGTCTTTCTAATGCGAGGGCGTAAGACATGGCATGTATAATTGTGACGGATACAAACAGACAGGAAAATGGCTTTCCCTGAGAAATACTACTTTTAGCTTAAGTGAAAAATGTGCTGCTCAGTATGAAGCATCATTAAGAACTTTGTAATTTCTGATGGCTGTAGTTTAAAAGTAACTTTTACAGTATTTTAAGAATTTTTCTATCTTGTAAGTAATCCCTCAACATGCCTTTGACTTTCCACAAAATATCACAACAATTATAGGGGAAAATGACAATTTGGGGAATAATGAGATATTCCTCTATGACTAATACAGAAGATTTTTTTCTGTTTCACTTTTCTTCTGGGTTTTTTTTTTTTTTTTAAGGAAAAAATATTTAAAACTAAAGACAGAAAAGAATTAGTCAGGAAAAGGAGCCAAGTACAAAACCTAAGGTCTTAATGCAAGCCTCACTGTAGCAATAATTTAGCAGTAGCTGTACACAGACACCTCAGCAAATGCACATTCCAACTATTAAAACAATAATGCGCAGGTTTTTAAAGAGCTGGTTTTACGTCTATTCAATCTAATTATATGCTTCTCTCCTATCCTCATCATAAACAGTTAACGCCTTCTCATTTTTTATATCAGGCCCTTAAAACATTCTAAAATCACTAGATCTTAGAGCAAATATTCACCCATAAGTTGTTTCAAAAGTATGAGGCTTCTTTTTCTCTCTTGACAAATCATTAAGACCCCGGAACCTCTAAGCTGACAGTAGCTGATGGTGAAGAATACTGTGAGCTCTATATGTGACACGTATTCTCGAAGTATAAAGCTAGTAAATAAGATATAAAGAAATGTAGAGTGTTTATTCTTGCTAAAAAGTCTTTAGTTTCAGAGGTAAATAACATTTTCATGTAGTCATAGATGCTGGCAGCTTAGTCAAGACCAAGCCTCCATGGTATACCGAATCATGAGAAAGATACCATACCTCTGCATCTAAATAGTTGGTGAGAGGAAAGGAAGACGGGAAGTGAGGGAGGTTCTGTGGTGTCCACTGAGGGATAAGCTGATAGTCAGTGGCAGAAGCTGGAGATAACCTAGTCCAAAGCCTGGGAAAATACTGCGGTTCATCCTTTGCTGCCTAAAACTTTATGTCTTTCATGTCTGCAGTGTACAGATTCTAGAAGATGAATTACAATAATGTGCAGCTTGCAATTGTTTTTATTAACTCTGTTCGTTTACTTCTAGCACCAGAAGAGTGCATTCATTCACCAGCAGTTAACAACAGAAAAGCTTCGCTTTCCTCCTCACAGAGAGCTGCCACACACTTACTGCAAGTGTAAATATCTATTTTTGTCCTCTGTGTTGGCATATGACTTGACACGTGCATTTGGTAAAATGTCTCTTCTCCCCATGCTTCTGGAAGCCACTTCGATCCCATCTGCTTCATTCCCAAATACTTAGATCTGCTTTGTGTTCAGCGTCAACAGCTCTAAATAAATAACATATACACTTTGTTTGTTGATACGGCTGTTGCCATTTACTATTTCTTACTCCATCTGTCTCCTCCCAGCTGTTCAATCCCAGTGCTCCTTTCCAACCTTGGTGTTCATCAATGGCACTAACAGGATGAAGCTTTAACATGGAGACCTTTCCCAAGAGGTACTAGCAAAGTGTGGGAGGAGGAGAGAAGTACTACCCGTGATTGGCTAGGATTGAGTTAGGGATTTGTAGAAGCAAGCTGGACACACATAGGTCCATGGGACTGGACAGGCTGCATCCGAGATTGGTGATGTATTTGACTGATGGCATAGCAAGGCAGATGACTGTCACATTTGAAAAGTTGTGGCAAACCATCTTCAATAAAAGGCAGATGGAACTACAGGTGGGTCAGACTAACCTCACTGCCTTGAGACAACTGTGGAGCAAGTCCTCACAGAAGCCAGTGCCAAGCAGACAAAGGACAAGACAATGAAGAGAAACAGTATGGAGGGAAACTGTTTGTGACCAGCTCAGCTAACTGCTGTGAAATGACCAGCTCTGTAGAGGAGATCAGTGCATGTAATTATTTTTCTCATTAGCAAGGCTTTTGATAAGATCTCCCAAAGATTACTTGTAGTCAAATGGAGACAAGCAGATTGGATGACAGACTACAAGTGGGTTGAAAACCAGTGGCACCATTGGGCTCAAGGAATAGTGGTTAAAATCTAACTTTTTCAGGTTCAGAAGTAGAGTTTCTCAGGGCAGGGCACCAGGGATAATATTGTCAGATATTGACTTAGATGATGGGCTGGAAGTCACTCTGAGCAAGATTTCAGGTGGCACTGAGATGGGCTGGGAGCAGTTGATGTGTGGGAAAGCTGTGCTGCCATTCACAGGGACCTCAAACACTGCAGGAGTGGGCTGACAGGGACCTCATGAAGTTCAGCAAGGAGAAATGAGAAGTCCTGAACCTGGAATGGAACAACTCAATACACCAGTACAGGCTGGGATGGCTCTGCAGGGAAGGCCCTGGGGGCTGGTGTTGGCAACAAGCTGAGCAGGGAGCCAGAGGAGCCATCTCTTACAGATTTTTTACTTTTCTACAACTACCAACGCTTTTCATACCAAAAATAGGTTCATTCTGAAGTTTCCTTAAGAAGAAAAAGTACATTAAAAGGAGCAGATGGTTTGAGTGGGGTTGTAAATAGGTGTATTGTCTCAATGCAAGGAGTCCACGTGGGATGATGAAAAGAGCTCTGAACAGTCACGTAAAGAGGAATTTTACTGTGCTAATAAGGTATCATCTAGGGGAAAAAAAATAATAAAAACATCTATTTGATTTTAAACACACATCTTTTGGGAATAACACAATTAAATGCCACTAAAAGTTGTATCAATTTGCAGCTTTTAATGGGAAAATAGGATTCCAAGAGCACATGAAGAATGAAGCAGTTTTAAGATTCTGCAGACACCTGTGTGTAGGTAAGGGGTGGTGGGGCAGATACACAGCTTCTAGGCCAGTGTTTCTCCATCTGTGAGCCACAAAACTTCAGAAAATGCTACATGACACAATTGTAAAAACATAACACCAGCCTTGTGCCTCTTTCCACACACAAACATGCTATGGGGTTAAATGTGGGAAAATAATTAGGAGTTTAGGTATTTAAAGTTATGTTTCACCTAGTTGCAAATTAAAAGTATTACAGCAAAGTTGTTTGAATTAGTTTGGTTTTTTTTACCCCCAGATATTTATGTGCTTAAGACAAACGTAAACCACCAAAGGGAGTTGGGTCAATTAAAAAAGAGCTGAAGAAGCAGCCCTCTCTTGACTCAGAAAGATATGGAATAAATGTGTACCCTAAAGATCCTCCTAAAGGGCCATGGGAATGTAGTCCTGATGGAGAATGGAGCCTCTGGGAAGAAATTTCAGCTTGGGAAAACTGAAAACTGACCATTAACACAGCTAGATGCTCAGCTGATGCTTCAAAAGGCAGTAGAAATTACATGAAACTACTGAGACCACTTGTGAAACAGCTTCAGAGACAGGTCCTGGACACCAACAGAGAGGGAACAGAGGATGTTAATTTTAATGGGAATTGAGCATCCAGAGTTCTTGACAGCTTTGGAAATGTGGTACTTCTATTTAGTCCATCTAGAACACCTAAAAGCCTTCATTTGTATTTCTATGCAATTGGGACAAAAAAAAAGATAGCGTGCCCAGGAGATACTGGCCAGTGAGTAATCAGACATACTGGTGTGGAGATTGTCAGATTCTGGAACATAATAGTGCTCTGCGTGAATGAGAGCAAACTGGAAGGATCACGGCATCAACAATTATGCAATGGAAAACCCACATTTCTTCACTTGTTACATAGCTCTGAAATTTTGACAAAAGGCTTGAAAGGAGCTAAACAAAATCCAAGTTTTTGATTAAAGTGACCTACTTGATATCAATTGCTCAAGGCCAAGTTTTGCATGCATTATGCTTCTTAGTTAAATGATACATTTGCATGTGTCTATTTTTGATAGTTCTCCTTCCAAAAGAGGTGAAGAAAATTAATAACTCCAGACAAACTCACTTCAAGCATTAGAAACACTGCTAGGAAATGATTAAGAGCAGAGAAGAGTCTTACTTGTGACAGGAGGCTACCACAGGAGCTACGGCTACTGTCCTTAGCTCTGAAAGTGATGATGGTTCAGAGCAAGTATCCACAACACTGTGTGACAAAAGAAGGGAAATAATTTTTTTATTAATGGCCATATTAAAATAAGAAGATTTCAGTCTCTGTACTGATAATGCAAGTTCTTCTGGCAAAATAGGACAACCCAAAATTTCAGGTTGTGTTAACTTTCTTTTCAAGGTTAAAATTCTGTTCTTGTGTTGATACCTTTAATATCTTCCCACTTTTCATTTTGAAAATCAGGGTTGGTAGATATATGGAAAATAACTTTAACAAGATGTCTGGCTTCTGGATTACTTCTGAAATCTGCAGGGTTTGTTCTGAATTCTGTTTTTGTGGAAGCCCTGAGAGAAAAATCAATCCAAATTAAAATCATTTATTTATTTTGTGAAAGGAATAAGTCTGTTAGCACTGGATGCTCAAGAGCACATTGTTTAAGATGCCCTAATCTATTCTGCACATCTTCTGGTTATCTTTCTGGAAATGCATGTGCATCCTGCAGTCCTGAGTGGGTATTTCTAATGCCACTGGAGATGCTCCGTGAGGGCAAATAAATCCAGATCTTAAGGGGGAGGGGAAATTGTTCCATTTCATAAGCCTAGGGCTATAATTATTGCTTAGACTATTCTAGATAATGATAAATGTTTTATATTAAGCTATTATCAAGAACTAATCTTCATGTTTTCAGGGAAAATCCCTGAGCTTTGGCCATTACTGCTTATACAATCTCTTCAAATATTTATGCAGAAATAAAGAGATTTTACGTATCCCTACAGTGTCAATCTAAATATAACTTTGATTGACAGATACTTAAGAAAATTATACCGAGTTGAGCAAAAAACTACAATTACTCAGTTTTATTTGCTAATCACCACCCTATATTTATTGAAGTGGCTAGAAAGATTGTGTCACTTGATCTCTTGCCTTTATAAATATTACTTTGAAACACTGTCTTTGACTTCTTCAGTTATTTTTGTAGCATAACACCAGGCTGGCCACTTTGTTCACAGAATAATGACAAGTGATAATTACCGGTGTTTATTACTAAGGGCAAAACAATGAACCTGGTAACAGCAAATGCCTTGAGCCGTCCCCCACCAGAGGCATTTTGGGCCGGCACCCAAGGCCAGCTCTGCAAGAGAGCGCTCTAGCAGTGGACATCCCTGAGGTCTTCGAGAAGGTCCCAGGCCCCTCTTTTGCCCCGAGGCAGTAAGATTGTTTGTATCAACAAGCACTAGCCAGCATCAATGTGGAATCACCTAACAGGGTCCAAGGTTTTTTTTCTCTTAAAAAATCCTTTAATCCTTTACATCTAAGAATAGAATTAAAAAAAACCCCAAACCACCAGAAAACCCAAACCCCAAAACGTTTCCTTTCCTATCATCACGAGGTTCACCCACCTGTACGTACTCTGAAGGCCAGGGAAAGAGCTCATGTCTGACAGTACAGGATCCTTCACACTCATTTACCACCCAGGTATGCATTAAAAAGTCTTGTCATCTCTCACCATTTAGTGTAAGAAAAAAAAAAAAAACCAGCAGCATAGGAATAGATAATGAATATAGCTGACTTGTTTTCTCCAGAGTTTAACAATTTAACCCCTGGGTCAGGATTGGTTTGTCTGCTTTACTGCTTTTAAGGCACTTAGAGTAACTGGGCTTTGTCATGATGTATATAAATATGAAAGGAAGAATCTATTGGTCTAAACTCTGTAGTAGCTAATGGATAAATAAGTAAATAGAAGATACTTCATCAGGCGGTCAACAGCAGGGATATAATTGTCACAGCTATTAATCACACGTATTTCCTTGCTTTAGATATTCCCACAAATTCTGTGGAATATTTCATGTTCCAAAGCTGTGAAGGAACAAGAACAGAAATGAGAGATGATGTTCTAGGCACAGAATGACCTTTTCGAAAGGGAAAGCATGTGTACTCAAATCCAAGAGGTCCAGTCTTGCTGAAATTCCACTTTTAAGCCAGCTCACGGGATGAATTATGTCTGCTGGTAAAATAGGAAACAGAAGTCTGACAGCTGACTGTGATCTTAAATTTCATGGGAAATAGCAAAGCACATTCATGGCCTAGGCTATCTTCAGTTTACTGCAAAGCCCTTTTGTTGCAGGACTAAGACTTGCCCAGAAGAAAAAAATCTCACAGGTGCATTTCCATATGAAATAAATGAAATGGTTTTGAAACACATGAAAAGTCCTAATGGCACATTCAATTTTTGGCAACAAATATTACTGAAATGTAAAGCCTGGCTCTTTCTTTTCATCTTGTCATCCATCCATCAGCCAATTTTTATTCCCAAAATATCATCGTAATACCAACATGCTGTAGAATCATTAAACAACCAGCAATTTCCTCCCATTTAAGCTATTTGAGAAAAGCTTCAGGAGCAGGGAGAATTAAATAATCTCATTAAGTAATCCAGAAATCCAAATTTGACCTTTAGTAAGAAGTTTTCTCTGTTTGGCCCAGCATCATGTTTCTAGGTCATGTACTGGAAGCTTCATCCAAGTGACCTGCCCATTGGAAGCTGTGGACTGAGTCCAGGTACTGGAGTGTTGCATCACATGGAGAGACACATTCTGTAGGGCACCAGCCCTTTCCTATCCAGTCTTGTGATCCCTTTCTTTCAGCTGGCAGGAATCTAGTTTTCTACTCAGCTTTATTACTTTTCCATCGCATTTCTCATTTCTGCTAGTTTTTGGCAAATATACAAAAAACGTAGTTTTGGGGAGAGAGAAAACTAACAGTTTCCAAGAGATCGATATTTGACCACTTGTTGCAAAGAATTTTGGTTTTATGTGTATTTTGTAATTTTTTTCATCAAGGGCTGGAGATCAAAATTTGAGGTTATTGGCAGCGGTGGAAAAGGGAGCAAGTAGCCTTCGCTGCCCTTCAGTAGAGGGTACAAGCAAGTGGAAAGGGAAATGGAGTGCTAACCAGCCTGCACCCTGCTTCTGGGTAAAGAAGAAAAGGTGGTTTGCAAAATTAGAAACTAGGACTTCCAGCAGCTGTAATGCTAAATCTGCTAGTTGTTCATTAGTTCTGGAAGGGAAATGAAAGGAATAGGGAAGAGGTGTTAAATGGTGTGGTTCTGTACTGTGTGGGATGTACCTGAGTCTTTGTCTTGTAATAGGAGAGTTTGAATTCAGATACTACAGAAGGAAGAGCGAAGAACAGTGTCTGTCTTTGGTGAGTGCTATGTATGTGTTAAGTCAGTAAAGTCAGCTTGGTCCTCCTATAGTAGGTAGGAAAAAATAGGAATGGATAGTGGCCTCCCCATTGCTAGCAACCTTTCCTAAAATTTAGGTTTAAAAAAATACATCATTATTTAGCAAAAGTAGGATTTCTGACTTTATCTGCCTTGCCAGCCAACATTTGACAACATTTCCCACTGGAGGAGGTGCCCCTCAGAGTCAGGCACCAAATTCCTACTCCCCTTATATCACACGATTACTGGATATCACTTTTTCCTTATCTCAAAGTCTGGCTTTTCCAACAGTGTTTTTGTATAAGCTCGAAGGCTCCAGAAAGGGATGGTGAAAGCCTCTGACAAACTCTCTATATGTCACATCAGCATTTGTGACCTGCTGTGCCCATAGGAATAAAGGAGCAGATTGAGCTTCCATCAGTGTGGGGTATCCTTACCTACAGGATGTGTGGAAGGAGACTGTAAATGAGAAATGTGAAAAACCCCACCTTCATTACTTGGAGAAAAAAAAAAAAGGGGAGGAGAACACTGCACACCTAACAAAATTAAGGGCAAGGACAAAGAACACAGAGGGTAAGCTTTGCTATCAAACAAGCTAATAAACTGCTGAAGGGAACTTCCTTTCTGGAAACAGAGGAAGAAAGGGATCTCCTTTCTTGGCTTTGAAAGCCTCACACCAGCCCACATCAAGAATATTCCTACTGGCAGATGTACAATAATGAGACAATTTTGCACCTACATCCTATTCTAGGCTTTATTTAAAATAACTAATATAAGATTCGTAGTATTTTCTTTCTAAAACTGTATTAAACTGTTACAACCAGTAAACACAAATAACAGAAGGGAGCTGCTTGTCTGGTGGCTTGTAACCATGTACAGATGTTACTGCCCACATATTTTTGTGTCCTCGAAAGACATGCATGTGGGCCTTCAAATACTCATAAGTTAAACATGGGCACAAAGTCAAGCTTGCATGGGAAAATTTAATTCTAGGGAGCTTGCTCTGATCTTTTTTCTTCAGCACAAAACTAGCTAAAGTGACCTTAACTGGGCTGATGTTAATTCCTTTGTGCAGAAGAAACTATGCATAAGGGAAACATAGGTTAATATTTACCAGTACTCTGAGGAAGAGAAAAATGACCTTTCTTAATTAAATGTCATGAAATCAAAGGTAATATTGGGATAGAATATGCATCTAAATAAAGTTAGGATTCACATGTCTCTGGTAGAGTTAAATACTCTGGGCTCAATTCTCTAACTTAACACTGGTGAAAATCAGAAATTGTTCTTTTGAGATAAATGGAATTACCTTGTTTGATATCAGCAAAAGCAAAGCAAAACCAAGCTCTCTGATCCTACAATTACTGTGATAAGTACATTTAAAGAATTTATAAAGTTCTGTGGAAAAAAAAGTATTTTCACAGACTTGTACTCAGTAGGAGGTGCAGCTCTATATTAACTCACTCAGCAATGCTTCATTACTCAGGATTATAACTTCATTTGGCATAATGGAAGGACGGGATAAATTATTCAAAAATGATGTAAATAGTTTATATGCCATCAGTAAATTCTCAAAGACAGGGAGATTTGAAGTATTTGGAGGCATAAGGTTAATTACTTATCTGATGTGAATTCATACATGGGTACTCTGAAGTATGATTATGCTTTTAAAATAGACACAGAACGTTATGGTCTGCTTATTTCATTGTCTTAGTCAAAGTACTTGTCTTTAGTACAGATAAGAGAATACACATTTCTTTAGTTCTCCTGCTGATAATTGTCAAGGCAAGCTGTGATTTCATTTGTTTCAGCCACGTTTTATGCTAGATTTTCTTCTCTTATATTTGTAGGTTTATTGCAAATGAGGGAAGATGCAGCATAAAGATACATAGCTCTGAATGCAGAATACAAACTTAGAAAATTCAGAGGATGTTCAGGAAATGCAAATGAATGAAAATGTTTCACATGAACACTCTTTCAAATCTTGACAGTGTGGTATGGTTAGCTATCTCTTCCTTTCATTAAGCTTTATAAAAAAAAGCCACGTGTAATAAAATGCAGATGAAATGGCTGCTAATTAATCTCATTCATTAAAAGTACTTAAGCGCATACTTAAGCAGACCTGTTTCAGTCCCAGTGTTAGACCAAACGGATGCTCGAGTACTTTTCTGGAGCAGCCACGGCTCAGCTATAGCTGCCGTTACCCTGTGACTGCCATCCCTGTTTTCACCGACACTGAGCAGACCCTCCAAGGCTTCTCGTCACGCGCTTAGTGCAGAGCTAAGAACATCCATCAGTTTTGTTGTACAAAGCCTAACAAAGGAGTGTGGGAGGGAGGAAGGAGGAAGACCAACACTGCTTTCAGCAGAAGGCACGCTCTCATATCTGTGTAACTGAACGCTAAGGCAAACATTCATGTTTGTTTTCTTGTGACTTTGAGCTCTAAGAAGAGAATGAGTAGACCTTCAGGGTGTTACGCAGCAGGAAAGCAGGCAGTATATGAACCTGAGGGGAGGCCAAGAAAGGCTAGATATGAGAGTCTTTTCTCTGTGATTAAGAGATTTGACTTATTAGCTATACTTTCCTAGTCCTTTTCAGCATAAATCAAATGGCCATAGGACAAAATAGAAGAGAACAAAATATCCCTAGTATTTAGAGAAGACCCCACTCATGGCGATTTTACAAGTGTAAGCACTTGATCTTTTATGGACTGCATGGAATGATCTGCATTTATGACCTTCTTGACTGACTAGTAGTCCTCCCAACCTCAGCACAGCCATAGAACAGCTCAAAGCAGGGTCACAGAGCTTTGAAACACACCTTAGAATCATAGAATCGTTCAGGTGGGAGAAGACCTTTAAAATCATTGAGCCCAACCATAAACCTAATACTGCCAAGTCCACCACTAAACCACGTCCCTAAGCACCACATCTATGTGTCTTCAATACATCCAGGGACGGTGACTCAATCACCATCCCAGGCAGCCTGTTCCAATGCTCGATAAAACTTACCACTTAGCACCTTAAAACATAGCACATATTTCTGACACTACTCAAAATCTGACATAAAATTAAATTTAGAAAAAATATTATTGCTGCATTACATGATCTATACCAGCAAGGCTTTCACAGCCATGATATAAATTCTGAATGAAAATCACTTTACCTTTAACAATTACTTTATCTGTTGTGACTAATACTGATTATTTTCCCAATGATGATAATTTGTTTAATGTTTAGAGGATTTCTGTTCAACACAATTGAACACTGCTCTAAATTGGTTCAAAACTCTTGATTAATATCCATGTTTCCAAGACATTCTCGTGTAACCACAGGAACATGAATCTGTCAGCAGTAATTTGACAAAGGTTCACAGACTCTCTGCTCTCGGTGCATCTAACAGGGTCACTCTGCCAGAAGAAACCAGTGGAGAGCTGAATTGAATCTCTCCAAGAAGAGCCAAGTGTCTGAGAGCATTCCTGCCAAGACAGTAGAATGGCAGAGAGAATCAACAGCTTATTCTATCAATTCTCATTGGCAGGATGTAGGCCTGGTCCAAATTCCCCCAGAATCAATAGAAAAATTGACTTTCATCAGGCTCAGAGCCACCAAGAGCTGCTGGGCTGGCTTGCGATGCCAAAACCAGGAACAGCCTAACAGAACAAGTCGATCCCTGCAAAGGGGAAAGGCTGTCCCTGTGGTGTGCTGGGCTCTCAAGACAGCAAGGCTTGGCAGTTTTTACCACTTTGGCAGAAACCAGGCTAAAAGCTGTGGGGAGGGAGTATTCCTCTGCTGTACAAAATCCTCTAAAGACAGATTCTATATTTGAATGCCTAATTAATATCCATCTGAACATGGCTCAAAAGATGGGTGTTGAGGTCAAGATCTGCCCTTCTGTGGGTGATGAGTTACAACTAATACCTATCTGTAGAGTCAGATCCCTGAGACAGGTGTCACCCAACCCATAGGCTTAGCAGATGTCCCGGTTGACCCTTATTTACTTGTTTAAACCCCGCAGTACCTTTACTGTTTGCAGTAAAGCTGTTTGTGGAACAAGCTGCCATGCCAACAGGGTAACTAACAGTGACAAGGTCTGACCTGCTGAAACGCACAACCACTTCTCTGTCAATTTAAAGTAGGATAAGGACTGAAATCATCCTCATTCACAAAAACACCCTAAACCTTTAAAGGGGAACAAGGACTGTCTGCCAGCTTGTATCAGAATAACGTACTATTGTTGTGCTCAAGCGTGTTCAAGTTGTGGGCCGGTGCAGCTCTGTTGACTTCTGAAGAGCTACAATAATTTATACCAGTTGAGGCTCTGACCTTTTGAGAACAGCTTAGTCGTCATCAGTGAATAGGTTATCTCCTTAATTTAATTCATCGCTGCATTATGAAATTACTCAGTATAATTTGATGGTTGACCAAAACTAATGAAAAATCTGTCTTGCTAACGGCTTGCACAAAGTTGAACTTTCCAACATTAATCTCGGTAAATTAAGACATAGTAAAATGTGCCTTGCTAGCAAAGGATGATTTGTGTCACAAAGCGAGTGCTGAAGGAATTAAGATTCACTGTTTAAATATGATGCTGAATCAATTAATCATGTTCTTGTTACGGACCCTCATCTCAGGTATGAGTGTGTAAACTCGTGGCATGCTTTCTCACTGCTACATGGGTGAGCAGGTTGTAGGGAGCAGCACAGGTACACACAAAGCTATGGCCCCTGCAGCACCCACCACTGCAATCACCTGAATATTTGGCATTGCAGTGGGGTAACCTTGCTCACTGAGGAAGGAGAGAAGTCTCCTTTCTGCTCATTCCTTCCTAGCACAGTTGTACCAGAGAGACAAAATTTTGCCTATCTGCACCCCTTGAATGGAATAATTTTGATTCACAAACATATGTGCAAATTTAAATTTTCCCTAAGAGGATGCCTGTTCTGCAGCCAATTTTCTTCTGGGAGTCTTTGCTTTATAAATTAAAGTGAGATCCGTATGACCTCTTGCATCAAAGATAGAACTATATTTTTTCTGCTGTTGCGATTTATCAATACACGATGTTTTCAAGGATTCATCACACATTCATACATATTCTATTAGACAATCTTTGCATTCACATCTGCTGCCACCATACCTGAATGCGAAACAATTTCTAAACCAAAGGAAGGGTCCATACAAGGTACTGGGAGGAGGAAGTGTCTTCAGCAACATGGGTGGTTAGAGATAGAAGATAATGATTTTTAAAGCACAGGATATGTATCATTTTATTGTAACTTCTGTACCCTAGAAGTTGTTTTTAATGTCTACTTCTAACAGACAGAAATCTCTTTATAAACGTGAAAAATTTAGGAGAACATGGTCCCTTGTAAAATTTACCAAAGTTCATTGGTTATAATTTAATGCTTGGCTGATACCACTGTTACAAACATGAAAATAAAAACAAAAATAGCTTGAGAGAGAAAACAGCCAGCTCTCCATCTGGCAGAGTCCAGTAACATAGCAGAGGTGGTTTTAGGAGCTGCTTTTAAGCAAGAGTGAATGCCCTGCCTAAAGCTTTACTTCAGCAGTGAGTCATCAGGGGGGTACCAAGGTTCTGGATGTAAATTAACCACTGGAGTTCAGGACCCTTGAGTCATCTAGCCTGATTACTCCACAGCCTATGCCTGAAGCAATTATGGTTGAAAGAGTGGTCTTCTAGGTATAACCTCAAAGAGAAGCTGCTATGATGTCTGACCTGCGATGCTGGCTCTCCACTTCTAAAGCCTCCTTTACAAAATTTGTATCCTAGGAAGCTCAGTCCTGGATGTAAAGACTTGCCCTTCCCTCTGTTCAAAGGGAAATATCACAGCATCACAGAACAACACAATCTAAAATTTGACTGCACAACCAGTGACCTTCAACAAATTTGTGGAAGTTTATGGATTATCTGTAAAAGACCCAAGGATGTGAATTTAAGTAGGAATTGGTCATCTCATACCTTCTTTAGAAAAGGCTTCATGGATTAATGTGAATACAGTTTTAACTGGGGTAGATAGAAAGCATAAGAACTATAAACAAGCCTTATTCTTTATTTATCAAACTTGGTGTTCAGTTTTCACATAGTACAATCACAAAAAGTAATCACCTTTGTGTGCATCTGCAAGTTGCTTTGTGTCCAGACATCTTCATCTCTCTCCTAAATAAATAATTCTCACTTCTCTGTCCAAATGCATAAAGTTGGGAATTGCATCCAGACATCAGAAACACAAGAAGGGTCTGCAGCTGCTAAGAATCACATTTCCCATCCTTCTTCCTGTAACAACGTGCCATTTAAATGCAAAGCAGGCAGATGGACATTACTGGTCTCCTTTCCCCTTGCCACCACACCAAACATTTACATGCCCAGCTGGCACTGCGGACAGTATAACTGCACGTACCTCTGCCCCTCACTTCATTAACTGCCTCAGTCCTCAGCCTCAGGAGGTTTGAGGAGTGCCAGGAATAATACAATGTAGTTTCCAATGTAAGATTCAGGTCCAGCAGAAAGGCTTGTAAACATATGTCTGCATAAGCTTCACTCCTCAGAACTAACCTCAGCTTGTACTTTCCTTCTTAATAAAAAGCAGAGACTATGAATTTATAAAGGCTGATTATTTTCTTCATCACAGAAACATTTCATAGCTGTATCCCATGTCTATCTAAGATTAAACACGCAATGAAGGAGCATGGAGACCCTCTGAGTAACCTCAATATCCTTTCCCATTTAAGGTATAAGGGTTTATGCTGCAGGAATATTAAAATGCATTTATTCTAGTCTACATAAAGCTTATCCTGTTTCACACAGACTTAAAGCCAAAACTCATGAGGAGCTGCAATGCTTTATGAATGTGCAAAAGCCAGTGAACTACCAAATTAAGGAACAAAATGTTCCTTGTGTCCCAGCAGTGGTTCCTTCAAAAACTCCTATTACAAGTTTCAAGGAATGTCATCCTGTAAAGCATAGACAAGCTATAAAATATTCCCTCCGAAATTTAAAGCTTGTAGTGCACCAATTAAAATTATCTAAAAGTTTAATACTAGATTGCATGTGACAGTATAGATAAGAGATGCTGATCTCCCTTGTTTACTCACCACCTCTAACACGAGATCATCAATACTTTTTCTACTTAAAAAACAGGAATCGATTGTGTCATTCTATTGATCTGTTGGAAACAGATAAGAATGAGCACATGTTGCTTTTTTGATGCATGGATGATCTTTTAGATGCATAAATTAATAAAAACTTGCATTTTGATAGAATAATGGGTTTTTTAATCTTTTACTTTTCTTCTTGCTTTTACACCAGGGGTAATTTTTGGGAAAATGTCTTTGTTTTCCTTATTGGGTTAATAAATGTGCCAGAGCAGCTTGTATTACTTGCATACTGCACAACAGATGGGTATTGTGAACCGTTATGATGGCAGAGGAGTAGGTTTTAAATAATACATGGAGAATTATTCTATCTCATTAAGTTTCCAGTTTCTTTAAGAAACATCTTTAAAATAAATGCAAAAGATTCTTAGTGGAAGCTGTTCTCTTATTTTGTGTAATTAGATGCTGTTAGATGTTATGCAGAGATCTATTGGTACCAGAACAAAGGCACCAACACAGCTTTAAGTTGGATTTACAGTTTTTGTGCACACAGTTGTACAGCAAGTATATGCAGTTCCTCATACTTCAAGATTGCTGGGGTCAAACCCAGAAATCTGAGGGAACAAATAAGAGAAGGTGCTAAAAATACCTTCCCTTCTCCCCTCCTCCCTGGTTTTCTAGAAGGATGTAAAGGCTCCCACCTCCCCCAAAGTCATTCTCTCCATCTCTTTTTTCTACTCCTTTCTTCTATATTCCTATTTTTTCCCTTCAACTTTCACCTCTTATTTCACTTTTGACTGCATAGCCCATCTAGTAGTCAGACACTCCATCTGTTTGCATATTTTCTGAATTCTGATGAGGGAGAAATTGGTAAGCATAGAAATGTCTTATAAGTTTCACTCAGACTGCACAGTGTGCTAAATAATCTACTTTTGAACAGAGAAATAAAAAAGCCAATGCTAAATAGGAAAAAAGGTAATTATTCAAGTTTTCACTTAGAATACTTGGTTTCTATTAAATGAATAATAGGATGAGATAGTTTGAGTCCAATAGTTTTGCTAGCATTCAAAATATAAATTATAGATTTACATCAATCACAATAATGAAGAAAAGATGCCAGTTGTCAGAATTCATTTTCCCTTTGAATAAGCTGAACCAGAATGCAATTTAGACGAGATGAGCCAGAACAGCAGATCGGAACATAAGGACTACAGGCCAACATACGAAGCAAACATGTTCTGAATTTGAGCAATGAGAATACTTTCATTTATTAATGTTCTGGGGGAGGGAAGACTGAAAGCCTGCAGGACACGAAGGCCCCGTCAGGATGGTCAGCCTGATCTGCCATTGCACCCTCCAAACGACAGACAGGATAAACCATGAACAAAAATACCTGAAAATATTCAATATTTCATTAGAACGAGAGCAAGTACTCCCTTTCCTGCCAACTAAGCTCCCCTTGGTGTAGATCTGCACTGAAGACAATGGGTCAAACAGACGAGCGGTGCATCTAGTTTGAGAGTGCTGGTAAGAGACAAGACTTAGCTTATAGGGGTTTAAGATATCACTTGATCTGAGGTACCTCCCCACAGCTTAAAGACTTCGTCCCTCTTGTAAATGCAAGCATATGCCTTGAATTCATCTGCCCACTTGCAGACTGGTTTAAACCCACTTGCAGACTGGTTTAAACCCACTTGCAGTAGTGCAGTCTGGGTGAGGCACAGACCCGTCGTGGAGGAGGTGAGCTCCAGTCCCTGCAGATGGCCCCACTAAAGCTCACCTACGCCAGCCACAGGGAATGGGTTTTATCCATCCTCTGGCCCTCTAGGTTTCAAGTCTAGCATTAGACTTGTTAGACTCTATAACTGTCCCTGCATCAGTACAGCACGGTGCTTCCTTCACCAGCAGATCCCACATGTAGATTTCTGGTACTGCTTGTTCCTGCCTTTGAATAGCAATCCCCATTCACTGCAAATTTCATTACAGAAGTGAGCTACCAAGTGTCTGTTTGCATTAAAGGAACATGAAACCTTTCTACAGACAGCCTAAACCACATAGCTTTGAACTAATAGCTAAACAATACAAAACTAAATATTGTCCCTTTATAAGAACTTGTGAGATTAAAAAAAAGTAGTCACCTCAAGGGCCGTTAAGAGCTGCTCAAGATTTTCTCATTTCTACAGGAAACAGTAGATACGGTGTGGCTCAGAACTGAGTGACTTGCATTGGATTTTTTTCTTTTTTAAACAAATGCCCAGCACTATATCCCCTGTTTAATAGCCAGAGAGTTTCCTGCTTTTGGAACATTTATGAGCTGAGTCAGGTGGGGTTGGTTTACTGTTGAGAGCGAACACAAGTATCAGCAGATCTGCTGAAAAGTGGTTAGTTTTGCTTAGTCTTCGAAGCTCCTTAGCACTTTTGTAGTTGTTTCTGCTTATATACTATATGTTTCTACAGAGAACCCTTCTATCAGCATTGACGAGCGAGTTGGTGTTTTTCTCTAGGATTACTGGGCAATACCTCTCTCTCAAATAAATACTCCTAGCAAAGAACTCAGCACTCAGCTACATAGTCACACTGGAAAGGCAAAATGCA
The DNA here is from genome assembly GCA_009769605.1 of Bucorvus abyssinicus. NCBI lineage: Eukaryota > Metazoa > Chordata > Aves > Bucerotiformes > Bucorvidae > Bucorvus > Bucorvus abyssinicus. The sequence goes on along the minus strand of CM020044.1, from coordinate 5,650,560 downwards.
GGGCAAGACATAGAGGTAATTTGAAGCTCAGATCTTGCAACTTCCCTATTTGTTCTATTTTTTTTTTTTTTTAGGGTCAGTGATGACAGTAAATAGGATTAGTTATAGCAGTTAGCACAGCTGATGGAGTTTGGCTGCACATGAAGGCTTGTGGCACACGGCCATTGCTTCTGGCAACACATAGATTATAGAATTTTGTTGTGCATTCAACTCTTTCCTTCTCATGTTAGTATTCTGCCAAGTCTCTCAGGGCTTATTCGTGCCTTTCAATAGCATCTGTACCTCCTACTTCCCATTAAAATATACTAAATGGAAATGCAATGAGATGTTCTCAACATTTCCTAGTTTAGTCAAGAGCTTGGTTGAGTTTGATTAAAGTTGTTAAGCAATTTTGAGGGGGAAAAAATTAGGGAAGGCAGGAATAATCATAATAGAATTATATACCTCATTTAACACTTAAAAATGATCTATGAGGCACCAACAAGACACGATGGCTGTCAGCCCCAGTGAATGCAGTGTCAAATATAGGCACAGTCAAGTGGGAACTGGCACCTGCAGAGAAGAGTGTGAAGGAGTGATGCAACTCTGGAAGCAGTGGAAGAGAGCAAGAGCCACCTAATGAGGCAAGGGGCAGGCCCTCCTCTCCTTTTCTCTCTGTTACCTCTTCTTGCAGCATGTACCTTCTTCAGGTGAAGTAACCCAGCCTCCTTGGGCAAGCCCCTTCTCTTAAGAGAGAGAGACAAAAAAAATGAAGGGAACTAAAACAGGTGAAATAGCACAAGGACTGAGTCTGACAGCTTCTGTGCAGCAAAAGAATGGAGGAGAACTACAGGATGAACCACAGCAGGCTAACTCAGCTGATGGGCTAGAAGACACTGGAGATTTTCACAGGCCAAGAAATCTTTCAGTCAGTAGAACAAAAAAATTGGGAAATTCATTAAAATACACAAGGCTCGACTGGAGCGGAGACATTTCTCTGCAGGCTAGTGGAAAGTACAGATTCATTCTCTGTACAGCGCAGGTGATCAGATGGGGATGCTGGTGTAACTCATTAAAGCTCCCCTGGTTTCACCAAAAACAGCTAACCTGCACCACTCCTTTTATCGTTACTTTCAGGACAAGGATCCCGACAGACCTTGCATCCCATTTTATGTTATAGTTCAAATGTCTTTTCATACCATCTAAACATATAGCTGTTTCACTAGCTTTGCAGAACAGACTATCGAAATGTAATTTACAGCTTTCTTCTTTATAAGCACTAAAGTATCCTTTCTCCATCTCTCCCCCTTATTTGAGAGTGGGTAATTCACCAAGTAAGAATTACTGCTCAGTTCAAGTACTGCCCAGTTAGTAACCGGGCACCTCTTGGCAACTCGAAGCAACTTCTTTCTGTTGTTTTCCAAATGACTGAACTCACTGCCATTTAGTTTGTGAACAAGGAACTGTACCCAGTTTAATAGTTCTTCAGACTGAAAGATGTTAGTCAGGTCACGGTATTTGTATTTGAACTTGTCCAGAAAAAGGCTACAAGTGAGTTTTTAAAACTCTTCATTTTTTTACGGTATTGTCAAACCTCCATTGTCCCTGTTCTCCTGCTCTTTCCCAGTGAAAGCAGAGCAGGAATACAGCCTTCAGAAAGAACTGTTCTTGACACAGGTCCTTCCTTCTTCCCAAATGTGCTCAGTGACTTTTCTTCACGCAAAGGACTGAAAGACAATGAAGAAGTATTGCCATTCCCCTCCCTCCCCACCACCTTCCCCAAGAGTAATTTTAGTGGAGCTTTGATTGATGTCAGATGAAATTAACTGGAAACATTTAATGTGTTTAACATGTAAAGGCTTAGGGCTCTATTCGCTCGGAGTTAGAAACCTTCTGTGCTTCACAAACTCACAGAGGACACTGAAGCCTGAGTTTCAGCTCTGCAGCCAGATGACTTATTAAACAGCACCTTGACTCCTGCCATCGCTGCTGCTTTTCACTTCATTATTAATAGGTGGAAGACTTGAACTGTTGGCAGCAAGGATAGAATGAAGAGAGATGCTGTTAATTTTAGTATTGCGTCCATCATTAAACATTTGATTAAATTAAGCTGTATTTCCCTCAGCAGCTGTTGAAAAGCCTGGTTTAACCAAGTGAAAAGGAATATTGTGCTTCAAATGGAAGGATGTATGAGGTTTCTGATAACAAATAGCTTAGAGGGAAGGGCTCTGAATGGAAAGGAGGGGGTTCATGAGGCCTCTACTCAAGAGAGAAGCTCTCTTCAGCTTTCTTAAAGCTAGAAAAGCTTTCAGTAATTTAAAGTACTGAAAGTTGAATAATTTTTCTGCCTTCTCATACTTGTATCTGCATCCTAGAGAAGAGAGATTTGTTTCTAAGTTAACAGGTGGTTGTATCAAGTTAGAAAAAACCTGTATTTCTCCATATGTACTTCCTTTCTGACCCTCTACCAACTGTAGATTAACCCTTGTAAGGTCTAAATACAAGACACTCTGGGACTCCTGAGGGATGCACAAGTCAACTGAGAGGTCTTCAAGAGGAGATCAAGGGAACTGTTACAGTGTTCAGAGATGTTTTGTCTCTCCGCTGGGCCAAAGAAGAAGGGTCCAAACAAGCTACAGAACCAGCGGATAGGACTGGCTATCTGCAACCATCTGTCAAATATCAAAACCATTTGAGAAATAAAGGTTCCACAGTATTCCTAAGTTGTGTGTAATTTTTAAGTGGTTAATGAAAAGAGTCTGAAGTAAACGGCTGCTTTCTGTGCAATGAATGCCTTTGCGAAGATTGTCTCCTCTGAGGAGAACCTTGTCCACTCCCTACTGTAGGGAACGTCCCCCTACAGCTAGGACATTCCCCTGCCCATCTGCAGCCATTGGATTACTCCTATGGAACATTTCACGCTCTGTTGCCCTTTTATCTTGCAGAGAACATTGGTGCAATAACAGTGTATCAAGGAAGTCTTTGCTCCATTTGAAATTGGTTGGAATCAGAGTAGTGTATAGGCTGCTGAGGATGAGGACAATTTGAACATTATTCACTTCAAGAGGATTTACTTCTTGCACCTGCTTTTCTACTGGTTCAGTGTTACTCTGTCAATATGTAAGCAAGCCTATTGACAGTGGAATTTTTTTCCTGAATGACAAAAAGGCTTTGAAAGGTCAATCTGTACAAATATCAGACATTATCCTTCCTACTCTTGGTTCTTTGCCATTTTTAAATGTATTTGTTATATATTACGCTGCCTGTGAGAAGCCTCATAATACTTTGATTATTTACCAACTTATCTTTAGCACACAATGGGTACGCCAAGCTCAGATCAGATGAGGTTTTATAAGGTTATGCTTCAATGAGACAATTGCACTCTATTACTTAGTTATGACTTCCAAAGCTTGTCAGTAACTCTTCCAAGCCAAGCTGCAGTCATGACTCCAGCAGCAGATTTGCTCCAGCAAAGTCATTAATGAAGCAGTTACCAGAAAACAATGGCTTCACTGCTACGGTGTGTTAGTGCAGGTTATTGGCTTTCTGAGCCGCTTCCCCCCTCATAAGATCTTCATAAGAGTTCTCCAAGAACATTCGTAGGATTATTACATACTTTAAGCAGCAAACTCACACCCTCTCTTCTACCAGAGGACATTTGATTTCCACAGCTCCCTTTTACATCCCATTCTCTTCCAGAAATGCAAGAATTGGGTTTCAATTGCCATGCTCTGGATTTAAGCAGTAAGTGGGGAAAAGGCTGAAATAAGCCAGACTTTTCCTGCGCATGAAGGATTAAGCCACTCACAGAAACTCTGCAGATACATTTACCTCTGAAAGTATCAAAAGAGAGAAGGTAAGAATCCAGTTTTTCTGACACACAGAGCCAGCTGAGATGCAGTCACAAACCACATGAGCAATCTCAGTCAACTCCATGTGAAATGAAACAAATCCTTAAACTACCACCCGGAGCATGACCATAAGAACAGGTCACAAGTGATACAAGTTTCTCCGAAAACATGAGGCCTGCCGCTAACTTGATTTAAAGCTTCAGTTTTTCAGAAAATTAAGCTGGAAAATTAAGAGCAGCAGGTCTCTTGGTCCTTTTGCAGCAGTCTGGAAGTAGACGTATCACATATGCTCTCTGGTTTTCACCCAGCTCCAAACAGCTGTAAGATACCAGGGTTGTATTTTATAATCGCAGATGAATAATCTTTAAAGGTTAATCAATCAGCAGCCATTTTCTAGGCTGTGTGTGAAGCCAGGGAAAATGGAACCATTTTTGCTGACCTCAAGATCCTTTATTTTTGTGTCTTGTCAAATGTAAAATAGTCAGTTAGAAGGTATCAAGAAGGATCGGTCTCATGCAAATACAAGGTCATGCCCAGTGAGTAAGAGGCTGGCAATGCCAGTGGGTCATGGGATCATGTTGCTGATATTTGTTTCATAACAGTATAAAGAGGAAAAGTTCCTTTGCTATGTCTGTCACATCTGCAAGATCAACCACACCGTGCAACCACAGGTGCTACTATGTGCAGCGAGAGGGAATCAAACAGCCTGTACAGTTCTTCATTGATGTGTGTTTGAAGTGACTTACAGAAAAAGCATCAGAAATCTCACATTTCTCCAGCTCTGTGTAACGCAGCTGAACCACCCGGTTATTTACAGTTCTTGCTGGATCTATCTGCAGTGATAGACCACAAATTCTGTCCATCAGCTAATCCTCAGGGTAAAGTTCTTCTGTCATGGAAAGACTTTCAAAACATCTCCATGTACATAAATGCTCAGCTATACAGCATGATTCCCAGGTCACACCTGCAAAAACACTGCTCAACCTCTTGTGATAAATGAATTACAATTTCTTAGATACTGAAAAAACCCCAGCATGTGTTCTGACTCAGGTTAAACAAAAATAAAGCAACTATTTGTGAAGTATGACATCAGTTTGACTTCAAAAATCATGTGTTTCTAAAAAAAAATTTATGGTCTTTTTCTGAAGCAGCCAGAGAGAAACAGGAAACTACTTTGCCTTTAAACCTGGAAGGCACAAATCTTGATCTCACATAACTAATCTGCCAAAGGAAAGAGTAATCCCGTTTCCTTCAACACGCAGTTTAACACCATGATTTCCTAAGGGACAGGAAGACATGACACAGCAGTGAGGGCAAGATGTGCAGGATGTGCAATGTTAGCTAGAGAATTACATTTCCCCAGATTACATCCAGCACTTAGGAGCTGCGTACCACACATGGAAGCTCTGAAGCATTACTGTTTTGGCGTTCAGCTTTTACAGTAGCCTCCTGTTCCCAAAACACTGGTGGCAAATTTTGATAAACACAGAAAATAAAATATGAAGAGGTTGAAATCCTAACTCCACAGAAGTCACTGTCACCATTCCCACTCTCTTGACCCCACAGGTTGGTGGTTTGTGGTTTTTTGTTTTGGTCAATAGAAATAAACTAGGAGTTTAACCTGAGAAACTATCAGCCAGTACAATCCAGAGCACCTCAGAAAGACAACCTGTCTAAACTCCGGGGTACAAATAGGTAAACCACTCTTCTGACAGACTTCAAACCTCAGCCTAACAGCCCATTAAAAACAGAGGAGCCTGGAGGCATGGCTAAGGTCAACAACCTAACGGTTTGATGAAGAAACGGGTGAATGTCAGAAGCAGGACAAAATCCTATCTCAGAAAGCTTTTTGTCAGTAAGTGTAGGGAGTTGCCGACTCCATCAGGTCATGCGGCACAGAACAGTAAAGCAGTCCCTGTCTGTCAGGCTCCCTTAGGGAGAAGCAGCATTTTAAATTGAGTGCCTCTCCTGCCACAAAGGAAGGACAAGGCAGTGGCTGGCCTCTCTGTGGAGCTGCACCACACAAACCAAGGCAGAGTTCGGAAGGCTGTGATCTGTCAAAGCGAACACACACCCAGAACAAGGGGTTGCTGTTTAAGTATGGTTGAAGTTGCTTTCAGGTAGCCAAGGCAGTGCTGGAGTAGGACTGGGCAGCACTGTCCCCACCAAGGCACCCGTGTTACAGCGATGTGCCGTAACGGGAGCAGAGAGCTGCCGACTGAGTCTCAGAGTGCAGCTTCTCTCGGCACGGCTGTAAGCTATAGCACCCCGTGAAACCGGGACATTTCCACCATCATTTCCATCCCAGTAAACCAATATTCTGTCACAGGACTGGCTGCAGTGAAAGCCAACGCTCTGCCAACAGCTACTGCCTAATCCTATTGCTTTGGGATGAGCAAAGACTTCGGGCACAGAAAGGAGCAGAATGCTCCAAAACCTCCTTGGGAGGCCTGAGGAGGGAAACAAAGTTCACAGCTCTCCCTGAGGCAGCAAGGAGGATCCAGGACAGGAATCAGATGAGATGGCAGTGCTGGAGGAGAAGCTCAAAGAAACTTGTGTTCTGAAATAGAAATTTGGTTTTGCAGTCTCTCGCTGCTGGAAGCAGGAAATGTCTATAGTCCTGTTTTTGAACCCATCACTCTCCCTTTTATCACACATCCCTGCTTTAAAACGTACAGAGACTACAAAACCTGGGGTTAAATACTTCGGGACTAGAAATAAAAATCTGAGAAGCAACAGTAAAATAGTTCTTCCCACCAGAGATTTCACTCACCTCTTTTCAGAGGTAAGCACATAGGGAGCTGACAAGATAAATTTGCCCTTGATATTTTCCTGGGTAACCAGTGAGGAAAATTAAACACTATTTCTTTCCTGAACATGCTATTTATTTTGCTTAAGGAAAATCATGTTTGAATTATATGTAACAATTCTGATTAACCATTAGGGATGAAGGGGGAAAATAAAACAGGTTTTGAGGGCTTAAAGTGACTGTGTACATAGAGAGTACACGATTTCCCTTATATAAGCAGAAGTTAAGGGTAACGGAGCCTGTAATTTGGTCATATGTTTACCACAGAGCACTCCTCGGCTTAAGCTATGTGATGCCAAGAATTTGAGAAAATCTCATGGGATTAGAGTCATGGATCAAGAAAAAATTGACCTGTTAAAGGGTGCAATACTGTTAAAATTATGAATTGAAGCCTTATCCCCTTTTGTAAAAAAAAAAAAATCATAATTAGATATTATTTCACATATACACAGCTTCATGTCTCAATTTCTTCCCAAAATGATTTTTCAAATTCTCTTGCCTCAGTGAAAGAAGCTCAAGTAATCTGCCTTAACACATTATTCAGGATTATCTCCCAAAGCCTTGTCAATAAAGATCAACAACTATTTACAGAATATCCTAAACATTCTTTTTATCATTTCCTTTCTATGCTCCCTGTCTTTTTCAAAGAGGCTGATTTTCAGGCCATTCTGCAGACATAATATACGACATTGTCCTCCAGCATCAGGATGTATTTACAATTAGTAAGAGGCTAGAGATGTTTGCAGAACCAAGATCTCAGCTCACCTAATGTTCAAGGAATCAACTGGCTATACAATGAGTTTAAACTGATTAAAAAAATTCTTTCTAAATAAGCGTGCTTCAGCAATATGAAACTCTGCTTTTCTGTTTAGCTTTGATCCAGTTTCAGACCTCCCCCAGTTGAGAGTCTTCTCCTAAGCTACAGAGGAGATCTTACAGAAACTTTAATACCTCTCTCTTTCACTGGGCACTGATCTCAGTTGGCCATTCACCAAGTGTTATTTTAGTGAGGGAGGTTCCTGTGGGTTCAGATAAAAGCTTCCAACTCTCTCCTTAATCAGGTTTCAGACCTGTTAATGAACAAACCAGAAGTGCCACTGCCACAATGCCATAGCCAGTGTCCAAAGTTGACTCTGTTTTATTAGACTGAGTGAAACCATGCTAGAGTCACATGAACCCACCTGTTTCCTTCATACTATAACCATAACACTTATAAATAAAAAAACCCCATAATTAATTTTAATCAACTAAGGACACAACCAGGGTAGCAATTTGGGGTCAGATGGGGTATAGCAATCCCCCTGTGCTTCTTTGTAGAAGGGTATTTCCTCAAACAGTTTTTTCTGCTACTTCTTCAGGCACACGTCTGAAGCACAGCATAACTTTTTGTGGTTTGTTTTTCTGTTTGGGTTTTTTTTACGATTTCTTAAATTAAGTAGTACTTTTGTTTTAGAAAAAAGTAAATTTGCTGACTTTATGCTAAACCCCCTTTCCCTCCCAGTTTAAAGTGACCTTTGATGCAAACTAAAATGTGCAGGTGTCAAGTTGTATCAGTATCATATATCAGAGATGTGCACAACTGAGGTTTTTTGGCACTTTCTCCTTCCAATTTATTAAAGGTTGCGTCAGAATAAATTTATGTAAGCAAGGATCGGATTGTTAGTGGAACATCATTTGCTTTTAATGAATAAGAGTAGTTTGGCAAAATAGCTGATTAACTAAGCTAACGTTTGGGAGATGAGCTGTTTCTCCTCACTCCTATCGCCACTTGTTTTAAGCACGCAAGTAAGCATAGCACCCACTACCAGATAGCAAAAAAAAAAAAACCACACATTAAAAAAGTCATGTTAAGGCTGTAGCCCTGATTCAGCAAAGTGTCTGACAATATTCTTGTGTCTATGGCTTTTCAACACAGAAGTGTGTTAAGGCACTGTTACTTTAATGGAACTTTATGAAGCGCTTATAGAGTTATGCATGTTTTTTCTAAAGAGGAGCTAATGCAGGAGACTCTCCAAGACCACAACCATTTACGAGGCAGTGAGAACAGGCTAGCAAACAGGATTCCCCCCCAGTAGATGAGGACAGACAGAGCAAAGATGGCCCCTGGTCCCAAAGTCTCAACTACAAACTCTTGGAATATCCTGGGGATCGTCCATCAGGAATGTAACTGATCCTCACCAGCAGAGAGAGATTTAAACTGACAAGGGAGATCTCTAAGCTATGACAAAGGACAGAGATGTTGCCGAGCTCTCCTCCCACACAACAGCTCTTCCCCTTTATCAGTCAGCTAGCAGGCACTGCTTTCGCCACCACACAGGGGGTTGTGATGCCTGCTTGTATCTTATCATCAGCCAGATTGGAATAAGAGACACTGTTCCACTGGTAGATAATCCTACTTTGAAAACCAGTGCTTGATGGTACCATTGTACGGGCTTTGCCAAGCTCTGCTAGGATGCAATAGTAATGAAACACAAGACATCAGTGCTAATTGCCATTAGCACAGAAATTTAAAAAAATCCTGCTGCAGGTACAATATTTAGAGCTCACACCGCTCTTAGGAATGGAGATCTATCTGCTCTCCTAAGGACTGTGGAACAGCTTACAATTTTTGCTAGACTGTCTCCATTCAACAAGGACTCAAACATACTTATTTCTCAGCGCTTCCCACTTGGTCCCATGCATCAGATTTCAAGGGTGGCAGAGGCACCGGCAATGCCTTTCCTTTCCACTTTGCTGGGCACCTCTGGCAGCCCCAGATGCTCTCTGTGCACTGGAATGTGCAAAGGCACAGACCCGGAGAGGCATATCCATGGAGGTACCACCCGTTACGTCAATACCAGGAGGAGCAGCCTCCCCTGGAAGGAACGGAGCTGCTGCCCAGTAGGTTTGCTCTGTTTTTCTGGACACAACACAGCAGAAAGACATTGCAGTTTCACAAGAGTAAACTCAGATTTTGGGTGTTGCTATTGGATTAGCAAAATTAGAGCAATTGATGCAGAGTGCCAAGCCCAAGCAATCTTATTTCAGTTTTTGATATTTGGAACACCTTTACTTGCTTTACATTGGACAAGATAAAAGAAGATGAAAGACTCAGCAACTCAAATCCCTTTTTTTAACATGCAGAACACAAGCTAAAGCACACATAAGTGCCAACTAAAAGGCCTCTTCCCTATTATTCCACATTTTTAGAGTTCACTGATGTATAAAGTAGCGTCCAAACAGCCTGAAAAAATTCCAACACTGATGTAATTACAGGATTCCAGTAACACACCACTAAAAACATTTTAACTGCCACCTGGCTTTTTACCACATATATAAATACACACACAAATACCCACCCCCTCCAAAACTGGCCATTGCTACATCAGTTCAATACACAGGTTTATTTTAACAGGAAAATGGGATCCAACAGACAGTTGTACTGTGGGCCATGCTATTATGCTACCTGAAAGGAGAATTTTTAGCAATGCTGGACAAGTATGAGTCAGTACTACCCCAAGTTCAATTGAGTAATATCAGTTTAAACAGCTCCAAGTAAGTTTGCTCATTGAAGTTACCTACCTACACACGAACACTCATTTCATACTTGAAGATATTTCTCTCAAGATTGGCTCCAGTTGGTATTAGTCACACATTTCCCCAGCCATGCTTCTAGCACAGCACAATATAGCATATAGGCATGAATCACTATGCTCAACAATCTAGAAGTATATTTCAAGTATAGCTTTCACCATACTCCTTTTTACTGATCTTTGATGGATCATAATACGATCACTTTAAAAGTACTTTAAATAATAGCTGCACTTCAAAGGATTTTTTCCTTTTATCTTATTTAAAGCTTATTACATCCACTGTCATGTCGTAATTCAGCATGGATATTAACACACTGATGTTTAAATATTGCTTCCTTTATGAATTTACCTGTTAAGTGCTACCTGTGGCATTCATCCCTTTAACCAGGAATATTTATTCCCTGCGACAGCAGCCACTTCCACTCCAACACACTTTCTGCTTTTTAATCTTACAGGTACATTCTTCACTTTAATTACTAAATCCTATGGACAGCAGTGATTCTTTTATACAGCCTGTATCTGAAATAACACGTGCAGGGCTCAGCAGCATTGGCAGGAGCACCTATTCCAAAGCCTTGATAGAACAGATGCAACCTCTGGTTCTGATGATGCCATGTTGTAACAAGGAACTCATAGCCGGGAGTCAGGAGATACAGGTTCCCTTTCCAGTTCTGCCTCTGAAGTGTTGATTGATTTCTGAGAAGAGATTTGATTTTCCTCCATTAAGAAGCATTCTTATTTTATTTAAGTATTAGAACCAGAAAAGAAATGCCCCTGCATTGTGATAGAGGGCATAGTCCCTGCTTGGGTTACCCACATTTCATAAGAACAGAATTTGTACCCTCTTGAATATGAAAATGCTAATAGATTAGTTGTTGCCAAATATGATTTTGGAACACCTGCAGTGGGAAACCCAAAGCAGAAGCCATTGGCATATCTGGCTCTGAGAAAGCCACTGCCTCCTCCTCACCTAGGGCTTTTCTGTCTACTCCACATCCCCCAAATCAGCACCTTGATCCAGAAGGCAACATGCTCAGGACAGAGGGGAAAGGCTGCATTTTACTGTCCTTCAGCAGCCAAGAACTACTCCTTGGGAAGCCAGTTAAAGCTGCAAAACTCATTTCTTGTATATACTGTGGGCTGAGGAAATCAAAGCTCCTGGGTTTTTCCTTGGAAGAGAAATCTACTCACATGTAAGCAGTTATGCCAGGTCAAACTCAAAGCAAAAGAACATTTCAACTTTCAACTCCTCTCCTTCTCCCCACCCAAATCCTACTCTTTTCACATCTTCTCATTATGTTAAAGTGTCATTGTTTTCATTCTGATCGATCTGAAGCAAAAAAAAAAAGATGATGGGTGCAAGTATATTTACTGGGCAGTACCAAAGATTTAAAAGTTTGATAAAAGCATCAAAAAATGTTTCTCTTTCCCATTTAACTTCCACTTTTTCTCTCATTAGCAAGCAGAGTTCGCTCTCATCATTCTGCTGACAATGACAAGTATTCTTTTTATTGAACAACATTATACTGTTTGCCACCCTACTCTCTTGTTGAAGGCTACTGTCCTGGATTTTGGCCAAAAACCAGAGAGGATGAAAAGTAGCTTTTTCCTACATGCCTTAAGTAGTTCTACTTTATAGAAAGGATGACTTACTTTGTAAAAGGTGAGAATTAGAGGTTAAGCCTGGAAAATAGCCTAGAACTGAAAAATCAGCAACTAGTTCCAGAAAGGTAAAGATTAGATGTAATGAATCAGGAAGCAATGCCTCTAGAAAGTGTTCTCTGTGTTCTGCCTTTGGTTTTGCAGTAATTAAGGTTATTTTTAGGATAGCACTATTACAAATTGGTGAGTCTCTGGTTATCTATGAGCAAAAACCCTGGCAAAGTTACATTTGCTCTTTTAGCTTGAAAAGGAAGCATTAATAACTGACAAGTCTTTTGCTCCTTCCATTTATAAAGGCTTTGTTTTTCCCTCTAACGTATTAATTGTTTTTCACACTGTTCGCTGCCTGTTTACTATAACCAGGAGGTGGATTTACCCTTTATCCCAGCCATGCATAGACAGGTTTCTGTTGAAAAAATGGTGGTTATTGCCGCAGTTACCACACGGTACCTCATTCATTGCATACAGGAGACTGCCCTCCAGAGATTAAGACAAGTCTTGCTCAGCACATCCAGATGTGGATTTGAACCTATAGTTTGCCCCTTTTTGCAAGCAGAGATGCATTTTTTCCCTTTCTTAAGCCAAGTATAACAGCACCTTCACTAAGTGCACAGGGTGTCCAACCAGGTTTACTTCCAGTGCTGTCTCAGAGGTGAATGGGAGGCAAATCACTGCTCAGTGCGCTTAACCACATCCCTGGCAATCTGCATTATGCTTTGGTCCACTGACACTTAACCATACACCTGCAAGGCACATTGCTGGGCAATCTCCAGGATCATCCTTTGTGCATTATATGGTGGTTTCACCTAGGAGACACGGACAAGTACACTCAGGAAAGAAATCTGCACACTATCATCATCTAAAAACTATATCATGCTTATGTCGGTCTACCCTACGAGAAGACCTCTATTACATTTTGTCTAACAGTATAAAATTGTTGTCTGTTCATAGGCCAGTCGTTATCAACCTAATAAAAGTTGAAAAAGCTCCCTCAGATTGGCAAGGATCCCTTTATTCAACAAAATCCTTGCAGTAGTTTGATAGAATTTGGAATTATTTCCCAGCAGCAAAAGAATGTAGAAGAAGTGATTAATGACCCAGGAGTCAACAAAATGCACATATCTCTGATCACGTATGTTATTTAACATTGAATCTTGGTCATTTTTATCCAGAGCAGGTCCTCCTTGATGGTATTATCCCTTGGCACAATTAATTATACTTCAGTCTTAATAAAGCCAGATGTTTTCAACGTGGAAGTCACAAAAGACTAAGCTTATCTCTGGGCTGTTCTGTTGTTCCAGATGGACTGGAAGTAATCTGTGTCTATTTTTATGTTCCTGCCCCCTGTGAAGTGGAGCAAGTCCAGTACAAATGCAGAAACACAAATATTCCTGATGCACATTTCTTCTGCTGCTTTCTTGCATAGAATGAAGGATGCTCACAACTAATGATGTTCTGGGCACTTCGTTTCAAAGTCCACACTAAGCATATGTTTCAGCTCTGTATTCACACCCCTCCACAGTGGCGATGGGAAGTCTAGGCTGTGTTTTCACCTCATATCTGCTTTTCCTTTTATAATTTGCATGATCTCTGTGGAAGGCCAAGGAAGGGGAGACAAGCATGCCTTTGAAGCTGAGCTCATGCAGCCCTAGCAGCAATTGCGTTCCCACTTCAAACCGTCCGACATCAGAAAGAAGAGCTCTCAGCCTGACTCGGATACATGTCAATGAGATACCGTGAACACCCAACTCGAACAGAAATGGATGGCACCCCAGAAAACCACAGGCTTGATTGCTCTAACTTACTTGGAATCAGGCAGACAAATAATGTTCATGCAGTCAGTCCAGGTGACAAAGCAGGGATCATAGGGGTTTGAGCTTTGCTTTTTTTTTTGTTTTGTTTTCAAAGAGGTAACAATCTGTGGATCCCCTAATATCACTGGCCAGCAGCCACATCAGCATACGATCACATTACTTTCCACTCCATTAAATAATGCTTGTGTTTTGTGAAATGCAAAGAAATGCATCATAAGTTTTAAATAAAAATAAATCAATTACACATCCAAGAACGTCAGTGTTTCGAGAAAATACCTGGTCAGGTTTTTTGTAGAACAAGCTGCAACCCCCCACTGTTTCACACTATTATTTATGCTAGTCCACTCCAAGTTCTTGAACAAAAACCTAGAAAATCCTAAAGACAGAATGACTTAAAATATCCCAACAAGTGGCTTAAGTGTACTTCATCCTACTGAAACCAATTTTCTCCAAAACAACACATTTTGTAGAAATGGAAAGATCATCTCAGTATAACTACTGAAAACATGAGTTTTACGTACCAATGCAGAACCTTAGATATTTTAAATACAGACAAATATTTTATTCAATTCACAACAGCAACAAAACTCAAAAGAAAAGATGCAGTGACAGTCTTGACTCCCTCTTGTCAGATCCATTTTTTTCTGGCGAGATGCCATCAGTTTCCTCATGGTATCACTGTATAGAAGTGATACAAACTAGAAATGCTGTAGTAATAACGGCAAACAATCAGGCCCAATAAACCTGACATTTCAGTCTGGTTTTAAGTATCACTGTAAAAAACTAAGGCCAGAACCATTAGTTTCAACTGAGTTTACCTAAGATTACCTAAGTTCTTTGAATTTCAGTAGCAGATGAGATCTGCTAAAGCTTTGCTGATCTGCTCAATGAATTGCATGTCCCTAGTTAGTACTTGTCAAGCTAGCAGATGCTTGAATAAATTGTCCTCTGAATAAGGATGATAGAGTTGGCTATTCCAGTTTTACCCACATTTGATAGATGCAAAATGTCACATAAGTGTGTGGCCTAAGCAGGCAGCCTAAAGGCATAATTCTAAAATTATTTCTTTCCTTCTGTTTCTGCTGAAAGTTAGAGCTATAATAAAAACAGTGTTACTGTAATACAATGAGTTGCATTTTAGGTCTCTATTCTTAGAGATGCTTTCCAGAGCAGCTCTGTTTTCAGCCTCTCCTGTGTAACACAACTGAATATCCCTGTTAGGTAGATAACTCAGATTTATGCCTCTATCCTATGAGACATTTCACGAATGCAGGCTTTGTGTTGTTGGGCTGCTTGAATCCTGAAATTTGCTCAAAGACATCCTGAAAATGGCATGGCAATGCTGGTTCCAAATATAAATGCATTGCTGTTGTAGTAATCCATTCACTTCTTCCCCACCCTCACCGCCTTCTGTGATAGCAGTCATATTGCTAGAGAAGTGCAATCTATCAGACATCACGTTAACATTCCCCAGCACACATGCATCAGCACACTGAGACAGTTGGATAATTAAGTCCCACCCAAAGGGAAGCTGCTTTTTTCCCTTAGGCCTCAGGTATGTTGTGATCATTGAATGCAGTAAAAATGAAGCCAGGAAAGAATTAGCAAGAAATTAAGAATAGAGTCTTTTTGCTTCATTCCAATTTGATGACTACATGACAACCACTTAATATTGACCAGTCTGATAAAAATTTACTTGGCAACAGCCACTAGATTCCCAAACTGGCAGCAATCATCCTGGTAACTTTGCAGCCCTGGAAGTCTTGAACCAGCTGCCAGATCCAATGAAACAAAATTTACAGGAATCCTGGTTGCATAGGTAAATAGTTTGCTCAATAGCACTTCATCCTTATTCTGACTGCAAGAAAACTCTGTACGGCAAACAAGGAAAGAAGAAATAAAAGGTGGTGGCACCATGGCAGGCGAAGTGGCCACATACAGTAATAGAACAGGAGGCAAAAATGTAGTGACACATTGAAAGTCTTCAATGAATAGAAGCAGTAGGGTAGTACACACATATGTGTGCTGCCAGAAGGAAAAAGGTCCACGTAATTCTTCTTCTGCTTTTCCAAGAGACTTTGTTCAGCCTTGAATCTGCTGAGACAAGTCTTCAGTAGCAAAAGGGACAAATCCTAGACTGGCCGCCTTGTATTCTGTTTAGACACAGCTTAAACAAAGGGCAGAAACCTTCCGATAATCACCTACAGCACCATGACAGATGGTGTTACTGCTGCCTGGAGACCACAGTGGGCACTCTCTGCCAGAGGTCCACAGTCTAAAACCAGTTCCCTTTGTGATAAAATAGACTTGCAAAGAAAAACTCAACTAATGAGCACTTTTATTGAACCTTAAACATAAGCTATTATTTCCCATTATTACCTACAGTCTTTTAGGTCTGATGAATTATGTATCCATTCATCCATTGTTGGTTTAGCAGAAGCATCAAGAGGAGGTGAAATACAGGGAGAGACCTCAGTATTAGATAGTCATATCAAGCAAGTTTCACCTCTGCAGGACTCCTTTCGGAAAGATGTTCAAAGGAAGTTCTGAAAGAATAAGTGTGACAGGAGGAAGATATACCTTCAAAATAGCACAAGTAGCTCTAAGCAGCATTGAAAAAGTAGGGTACAAGGTGCAGTGTGTAACAGAAATTCAGACCACATAGAAATCCATGATAAATGATTCATGCACTGCAGAGTTGATAAATGACACAACGGAGCCATTTTAGTAGCAGAATGGAGACATATTCCTAGCTGAAAGGAATGGGATGGGTTTGTGACTCTTTAACAAAAGAAGATTTTATATAATTCTGTAGGGGTCCTCCTCACGTGAGTTGTGTGAATACAGAGCATTTCCCTATCCCTTAGGCCAACAAGTTAAAGCACATTAAATTTACTCAAGAATCAGTAAGATTTCCCAATCCCTTCCCTTGCCTCTTTAAAATCTGAAGAGGGAAGAAGAAAATCAGCATTACAGAATGCTTTAAACCAAAACGTGATCCTGGCTCAGGGAGATTTGTCTCATTTCAGACTGTGGAGTATTTGGCTGAGCGCAGTGCATTTACACTGTGACCAGAAATTTATTATTCTGTTTAAGAGGCTAGTGTACCTTCCAGCCTGGTCTAGTCATCCTTTAATGTCAGTTCTAGAGTGTCAAAGATTGCTCTAGGCTCATGCCACTCCTCTCCCCAGGGTAGTCAATAGACGCAGCAGCAGCAGTCACTGATGGTGCCTATTGGTGCTGGCCAAGTACTGCAGGAGGAAGTAGCCCACTGGTCTTTGTTAAATAAAGGTGATCCCTTGGGTTATCTGTATGGCAAGAGGGTCTAGTACAGCATGCTGCCTTGGTCCGGTATAATGCAAGTCATTTAACCTGCTTTCAGAAAAACAGGACCTTGGACTGGCTCAGGAAAAACTAAAATCAATTAGAGCTTCACTTCTCAAAATCAATTAGAGCCAGCAGAGACTCCTGGCACTGACCTCTCAGCTCAAATAGCAGCAGTGCCCCTTCCCGCTCCCCTCTGCCCAGTTTGGTGACAGATACATGGCAGGGACCTCCTTCTGCTGGGAGGAACGTGCTGCACTCAATTCCTGTTTTCTCCACAGCCAGGACAGTGAGTATCATGAAATTCTGAATCACAGAACATGGGGGCCCTACATCTGAGCAGAAAAAGTCCTGAACAGTAGTAGACCTGCTTCTCCCTCCAAAATCAATTATTCAAGACACAAGAAAGCTGCTTTTAGAACAATGAGATTATTAAGCTTTAAGATAAGACTCGAACAAGTGGAACATAGCAGCTTTAACCTTATCCGCCATCTGAAGCTACTCATTGATTTTTGCCCCCTCTTGACAGTAAATTGCTGTCCTGGGGGCTACACCTTGATGTCCAGTAAGATGCTTTTCACATCACTGCAGGTTGTTAAATAAACCATCAGACAGGTAATTCAGAGAAGAAGGAATCTGTGTGTATATGTACGAGCAAGGTGTTAAAGTTGAGTTTCTGACAGGTCCTGGACTTTCTGGTAAGTCCAAGCTCCGTTTGGCATTGCTCACGATATTATCACCACACTCCGGGTCTTTGCTTTGCAAGCACTGCTTCCACGGGAAGCCTTCCACTATTAAAGCTCTTTTTCTTGCTTTACTCTAGAGTGAAAGGAATGCAGGTAAGCTATAAATTTCGGCAATACATTAATCCTGTCACCTTCTGGGATGAAATTAATTCAGAATTTACAAGAGAACTGATAATACTTTGTACTTCATTTTGCCGCTACATCATACCAACACATTGCTTACATGCAGACTATAATTCATGGCACGCACGGGAGGATGCAGGGCCATATTTTGTGTAGGATAGCTGTGTCTAGACTAAAACAGTCCTGCATTAGCCACTGTGAATTGGGAAGTAAAGCCAGAAAAACCTACCTAATCCAGGAAAAGTAGATTTAACCCCTGCCCATACCCAAAAATTGTGGTTTGCTGCCGCATAGCATTCTGGCCATGGCTTTGCTGCATATGATACAGCACTGAATTGAGTCTAGGGAAATAAGCGATGAAGAAGAGCCTGCCAGGCATTTATCATTTGGAGCACACCAACAAAAGAGCAAAGTTGTTTCTTATTTGAGAACCATAACCAGGGCTTGCAAAATTTGGGTTTATTTTATTTCATGTCACAGCATTCCTGCACATGGAGCAGCACAGGGAAGGCCTTTTAGTCTTACAGGCTCTATTCCATGTGTGAATAGAAAGAGAAGGAAATCCCAGCTTCACAACAGTACTGGGAGGATAAATACTTCCAAGTGGGACTGTGCTCCAATGCTAGAGCTCATGCAACAGTACCAGCAGCTGAGAAGGCAATAGGGCATAAGGTTATTTATGGAACATGCCACAGTCAAAAGTATGTTTGCAGGTCAACTCCCTTTACAGTGGGCATTCCTCCTTCCCACTGCCCTGCCCAGCCAATCTCCTCAGTCATGAATGTGCCAGCTGGTCTAGTGTGGAGCTGGAAACAGCACGGGTTGTTTGAGAACAGCAGGTGCTGCTTTGGAAACATGATGGGATTTAGCAAAAGAGGAATGCAGGATATTGCACAGAATGAGGCGCTTATTGACAGTCCATTTGGTTCACTACAAAGTTTGCAATGTGATATTTAACACCAGTTTTAACAAGAACTTCATTTATTTTTTTAAATTATGAAAGACTTATTTTTAGAGGAACAAAGCAGGATAATCGCTACTGGAGTGGGAGTCGTGAATAAACCAGAACTTCAGGACTTGTATACTGGCATTTCATGAATTCATGTAAGGAAGCCACGCATTGCCTTTCACTCTTGCTGCGTAGCTGTTAGCACAAAGCCAGCCTACACCTTTATAAAGTAGTCAGTTGGAAAATGCTAGTATTTCTGCAGAAAGCAAGAGGAGGAGAAGGAATACTAGAGAGACAAGCCATAGTACCCAAAGCCACAGTATTACTGACAGTACACTGGTCTCCAAGACAAGGTGAGTTTTTATGTTACACAGATGTACAAGAAGCCCACATGGTGCTACTAGGGAAGAGTTTTTACAATACTAGCTCTTTGAAGACTTTCAGAGTTCCCTTTTTGCTCCTACTACGCACACAAATGAAGCAACACTAACTGATGGTCTCCACACAAGTTTTTCCTAAGCTTGCAAGCATTTCCCAGTCTTAACTTCAGGTCCTGTTTTGCAGCCAGTTGCATCTGTAGTTCTTCATGGCAAAGTAAAGCAGAACAGAACTCAGCAAGAAAAGCAGATACAGCAAGGCATTCAGTAAACATTGTAAGTTTGTATATACTTATTGTAAGCAGTCACACATTACTACCTGCCATGTCCAAAGCAAACACTATTTCTTGTCACTACCTAGCAAAGCTCACTATGACTGTGACAGTATATATAATCCTCTTTTATTTCACTGGATCCTGAAGGCAGAAGTGTTTCAAAAACTATTTTACTTGAGAGAAAAAAAAAAACTGAAAGGAAGTTTCACTGGGTAGAACATCACAGCTTTTACAGCTGTGACAATGAACCTAATGATTGTTCTAGAATAAAACTGGTGGTACATGCTCACTGAATGGCAGCACAAATTTTCAGTGCAAAGCACTACGCTCTTCCAAGATGTGGTTTTTTGCAGGAAGAAGGAGTTATTCTTCTTTATTTCAAATCCTGAAGTACATATTTCTTTAAAGCAGCGCTCAAAGATTCTTGGCACTTCCTTAGAAGTGTTACCTCATGACAGATTGTCAAAAAGGTATCGATTCTGCTTACACAAATGGATGGTGAAATGCAAGCTCCGTTAAGGAAACACCTTTGGTACTTTATCAGCTCCTCAGTAGAGGAGGATACCTCCAAAACAGATCACTCTCCTCCTACACAACAAGGAGTCATTCCAGTGCAGCTAAAAGATGAATTTGACCCAGTTTACCCAAGACTACAGGAGATGACTCCAACAGTACAAGTTGGATTATCTCAACACCAACTCAGACACACCACAATGATTAAAGGGAAACGTGTATTAGCATCTTTCATTCTAGATTAGAGCTTGATATCTTAATAAGCTTTGAAAACCAACATGCAGCCCCACCTCAAGAGACATGCTGTAAAGTTGCCACTGCTTCTGTAGGAAAACCTTTCCATACTAGCATAAATCTCCATTCAGGGATTTCAAGTCCAGAACCTGACTGAAACACAACATGCTTTTCCTCATTGCTTCTGAGCAATTCCTCAGCATATTCAGTTCCAAAAAACCAAGCACACACAACAGAAGATAGGTAACTGTAAAAAAAAAAAAGTGAAAGATACTGCTGAAGCAACCGTTCTAATAGAAACGGAGAAAAGACCAGGCAGACACCCCACATTTAGCAGCTTCTACCTTTCTCATACACAATAAATTCTAAAGTATGTCTTACAGGATAGCTCCCAGTATTAGGGCTGAAGTCGTCATTCATTGATATAAGCACATTTACATGCTCTCACATACTCGAGCGAGTGCTGCCTCCCAAGCTAGCAACACTGAAGAGACAATCCTGCAACTTCAGCTTTTACTAACTGTACTTAGAGAATAAGGGAACTAGGAAGGTAGTCAAACCCACAGTCAGATTTGTTTCTCCCAAGAACAACAAAATAATTTACACAGTTCAGCCAGGGAAGCATTTCACCAGCTTACCTTAGAGCAGGACGTCATTCTCCAGAACCAAAGTCCATCGGAACAGCCTTAGCAGAAAAGGCTCACGAAAACTGTAACTCCTCTTGTCGCTCTCTCTTTTAAACTATCGAAGAGGGGAAAGGCTGCCAACCCCTTTTGTTTCGCCTTCCTGGCCCTGATCGGCCTTTGCCTCTCCTGGCCCCCCCCGCAGCTGGAGAACTAATTGCTATTGGTTTCACCTGACGCTCGCTGGGCCTGAGCCTCCTTTCAGAGCAAACTGACTGTGGCCAGACTCGGCGCCCTGTCACAGAGGCCTCTCGAAATTCCTGGTCCCTTGGCTGTAACTGGTTACTCTGTGTTAGAATTTAATTTCTCTGGACTCCTTTGCCTGACCCTTCCTTTCACCCTCCCCTCCCCTCGCATCATTCCAAACCCTTCTTCTTCCCTTAGCCTTAAAAAGCCAAAGCGACAAGAAAACAGGCGTCCTATGCAATAGGAAACAGGGGATGTTCCCCGGCCTTCCCCAGGTCAAAACCACCGAGGCCAAGAATTCTCAGGTCCTCTCCCATAATCAGTGTGTTCCCTACGATGGTGTGTCTTGCTTGGCCCGTTCGTATCCTGCCATAGCTATTCCCCGAACAGTGACACCTTTCTGTGAGACAACCAAACATTCGGGGAATCCTTCCGAGTAGTAGCGATAAAACTGCTGAACTAACCTGACTATTAACAGCCTGACCGATGATCCTGGGATCAGAGGTGATCGCTCTAGGAAACTCTTTCTCGGTCTGGTCTCAGGCAGGAGAGACGGCATCGCGGGCTGGCTCTGTTGGCTAGATCCATCTTACGTGTGCAAGTTAAGAAATCCGTGTTTTCCTGAAGAGTGGTGGGTGGCTGCTTGACACTGGGCTCTCTGCTATTTGCTGTGTTCGGTTTCCAAAATCTCCGCTCACTTCTGTTAATAGCAGCATATTTATTACTGGTTTCAGAGCAACAGAATCTTTTGGAGATAGTAATTTTCATTTCAGTGACCAGAGCATGCTTTACTACTAAACTAAAAAACCTACAGAGAATTAATGAAATATGTGCACTTTACCCGTGCCTGTGGCTGCAAAAAAACCCATTTTTGTAAAATGGGTCATGAATGGAAAATAAAGCATAAAATATGCAATTGGCTTAAGGTTTCAAATAGCAATAAGAGAAAACAATTGCCTACAAGCAGAGGCTTTCTGCTTGGGATCCTGAGTCACAACATATTACCAGAAGACAAAGCGATCGTTAGCAGAATGAGTGAAACACAATCACAAACTGCAAGTGACCCTGCACATGTAAGAGCAAGAGGTATCAGCAGCAGGGTCTGTGCTACGGGGAATACCAAAGACGACAGTCAGGACGTTCCTGCTCATTCACACGGCACTGTAAATTAATAACTGTATGAAGGATAACACAGTATGAACAAAGACATCGGATTGTTCCCAGCAGATTTTCCATTAGAGTGAGAGGATGAATTTATATTTCTAAATTATGCTGATCTTTTTGCTAGTACTTTGCTAGCTCTTTGTGTTTTGCTTGAATACTCAAAACTCAGAAAGAAGGTTAAATAAGGTTTCTTCAAAAGAAAAAGCGAGTCAAAAAATTAGGAGACTAGAAGCAGAAAAAAAGAAACAAATAAAAAACAACCCCCAAACAGATGGAAGTCAAATATCTCCCTTTAGGGGTGACTGTTATTCCTGACAGTCCAAACCAAAGATTTTCTATGGTTTGTTTCAAGACAAGGGAAAAATATGTATATTTGGGATGGCAATATCAGAATGCTCTCAGCATTATTTTGGGAGACATTTATAGACTGTGATAGGTTTCCAGAAAGACAAAGTATTTTAGTAACATGTTTTATATCTGTCATAAAGAATCTTTCAAAAGTGCTGTAAAACCTCCTGGCCAAGAAACAGTGTGAAGTCTCCCTTTTATAATTTTCATTTGTTTGGATGATAAGATTTAATACACGCACTTTGGAAAGTAACTTCCGTCAAGCAGTTACCAAATACAATAACAAAGAGTGTAATAACATTACAATCATGTCTTATAGTGAAAATTATGAGCCCTTATATACAGGCTAATGACTTAATATTGTACAGCTGCTACATTAACTACTACTAATTACTGTTAGAAATTACTACCAGAGGTTCGTGGGATTTTATAAAAGTAAGATATAACTGTGGTGTAAGTGGAAAGTAAGAATATATTCTCAGTTTTACCACTGATCTTTATGTGTTGTTTCATCTGTGAAAATGTGATCACATTAAAAATTCCACTACGAATAGTCTAACATTTGGGTTCCTCCAAGAGGTCCATCTTTAGATGAATAAAAACAGTCAGTGTTTTAATTTCGGAAAACGCTCAAGTGCACGCTTAATTTCCCCACGCTCAAAAATTCTCAGTTTCTGATTAACTTTGATTTAAATGGGACAGATTCGAATATTTAAAGTTAGCGGCGTGCCTAAGACTGTCCCAACGGCTTTCTTTTCTTTAATCACTGTGTTGCATCAGCCCATGTTTCTCCCTCCTCCAATAAGCAAGTGTCTAAACTTTTCTCAGCTTTGAACAGAGGAGAAGAAAGGCACAGGGCTCAGTCCTCTGTGCAATGCAGCGTCACCAGCTGCACACTAAATCCTCATTCTTTCACAAGCCGGCGTGAAGGCAGACACCTCTTGCAAGCAGACCTGGTCTCCAAGTGAGGCACCACACACCACCATTCAAAGGCCAGGGTTAAAGACGTGTTTTCCTCATACTGCGCCTAAGGAGGGTCAGGTGGCTTGGGCCAGACTAGGAAAGCCTGTATGATGAAAGCAGAAGGGAGCGGTAGTGGGAAGCAGTAGGCACTCCAGCAGTGTCAGCAAAGCTGCAGAGGTGCTCCTTCCTGCTCCAGTCGTGTACCTCAGAGCACACTCTGGATGGATGCTGAAAAATGCGAATCAGGAATATTTTCCTAAAAACAGCAGACGAATACAAGACTGTAGCTAAAGCACTGGGCCAAGAAGTTGGAGGTAGAGATTTCAGGGCTTTCGTAGCCTGAGGAATTCAAACCTTCTTCTCGTGTAGAAATTTAGAGACCAGGAACCTAAGAGCCTCTGGAAAGGAAAAGTAGCCCTACAGTTCCCTGTGCCAGGAACAGAACAGTCAGACCACTGCTCCTTTGATCACTGCTTTGGTTTTACACCTGCGACGACTTCATATTAAAAGAATAAATATTCTTGAGGTCTAAGACCTGAAGAACACTGTGTGATTCTTGCAGTACTGTTAAAAAGGTATTAAAGTAAATTGTTTACTAATACAACATTGTACTCTTTAAGATGGCATGACATCCATTTAGTAACTGTACTACCTTCTCCTCCCTGGTAAAATGTGCTGCTGACTTTCTAATCAATGAGATACTGAACCCATCCACCAGACTTACAATCAGTAACAGGTTTAAAAGTTTAATTGCTGTGCTGCAGAATAGGTAGAAAAATAGTAATAAGTAATTTTCCTGGAATAACTCTTCCTAAACAAGTGTTCCAGTCTTACAATAGATGTGGAGGTTGAGAGGTTTGAATGTCACACATTGCGATGTGTCATCTTAGCATCTTAACCTAGGCTGTGGTCGGGAGCAGAGGGAGGCAGCGCTGGCCATCCTAAGACGAAGCCAGGGAGGTTTACAGGGTTTGCAATGCTGAATCAGAGTGGGGCCACCTTAGCACAGCATCTCGTCTCTGGAAGTAGATGTCTTAAATCCTTCTGAAGTGAATGCAAGGAACTTTTTGGTTCACTTTCAGGAAAAGTTCATCCTAACTACAAAACAGTAACAGTTGTTTTATTCTACAAAGAGTCATCCTGTATTCACTGATTACTACAAGTCTTTTTATTGACACCAAAGGGCTCTGTATCAAACTTACTGACAAAAAAAAAAAAAAAGGTTTACAGGCGAAGAAATTATGCAAAAGCACCAATATTTTTGAATTGTAGGTTAGCTAGGAAGATCCAGTTATGATTCATTTCCTAGTGTTTGATGACTCCCTACCTTCTGTCTGCTTTCCCCAGAAAACATTTTGCCGTTCTGTTAGCAAGTAGTGAGATTTTACAGAGAGCTTTTCATAAAATGAACCTACTCAAGGCTATTCTGTGAAAAGTATGACATTCATTCTGCATTTATGGTAATGTTTAAATAAATACACTACCCAATGTGTTTCGCAAGACCCTGGAGTGCTGCACAGAATGGATAGAGGCTTCCAATCATCCTCATTACAGAAAGCAAATTAACGTGGCAGAGCAGCCAGGAGAGGAACATGCAGAGAACTTACTGGACTGACACTCCTGAGTTGATAAAGATGCTAGCAATAGCTATTAAAGAGATCAAACTAAAAAGAGACCTAGAGAAAGCATCTAAAAAGCTGGAGAGTTACAGCTGCTCTCTTACCACCTTCAAGCCTGTTCTACCACAAATGTGTAAGCCTGCACTGAGGACACACATTTATCCAAGCAAAGGTGGGGAGGCAAATAGCATTCTCGAAACAGAACTAAGTGTAAACTGCACAAATTCATCTGAGGTTGAAATAAATTCCCAAAACATTTGTTTAATCAGAAATAGCAAAAGCCCTTCAGTGATTCTCCTTTAGTACGCTGGGAGAATTGAAGGAAATAGGGCTGGGGTGGTAACTGATGCAGTATCTCTACCTTAAAGGATGATAGTCCTACAAAACATCATTTATTTAATAAAAGAAATAAAATATTAATTTTCTCATCCTGGTAAAGCAAATATATTGAGCATTTTCTGTTGCATTTATATTGAGGTGAGCCAAGGGGATTGGTTATTGAGTCCTATTAATAATGGATAAATATGAGATTTTCTTGTATAGTTTGGAGAGATGCACAAGGCCTAACAAATACAGAGCAACACATTCCCTGCTCTTACCATGTAAGAGACACAAGATGCAGATGTGATGTTTGCAACAGCCTGGGAAAGGGGTTCTCTGTGGATACAGGAAGGAGGGCTGTAGGGAGTGACCAAAAGCCACTAAAACCATGAAACGAGTGCTGCATTTTGACTTAAGCCTCAAAAGACCAGCACTAATGGGTGGGATGGGGTGAAAGGTGTGGGAAAAGTGTCATAACAATGAAATCCCCAGTGCTAGTGAGGAAGACTAGTGCACCTCAGATTAATTTTAACGAAAGGAAAGATACTGAAAAAGGATTAAATTTGGAATACAAGACTCATAAGAGGGTTTTCCTGCTATTGTTTTAGTACAATTGAGGAATACAAATTAAAAGGCAAAAATGGATTTCAGTTGTCAAAAAGAAATGCCAAAAGTCAGGTCAGGATTTCAGAAGCGCAGAAGTGACAGGAGTGCAGAATTAAGGGGCACAAAAGATGGACCAGAGATTTAACATTTGGAGGAAAATTAAGAGAGACCCAAAAATGATGATTAAGTCATTAGCCAACAAAAAACCAAAGACTGGCACTGTGACAAAAAAAAAAAAAAAAAAAAAAAAAAAAAAAAAGGAAGTGAAAGCATGAAGGAAGATGCTTGAATGACTGAGTTTGATGGTAGGGTAGCACTTTAAGGTGGCTGGAGAGGACAGGTACCAGAGACAACAGGAAGACAGGAAAAGCAGGGAAACAGAGTCCAAGACATGGAGTGGAGGGAGCAAATCCTTAAGAAACACATACAGCAAGACAAAAAATGTTTTGTCCCATTACAGTCGGTAGTTCGGCAGCACACAGAGCCGGTCACCAGCTGACAGTGCTGTATTCAGCACAGCCGCGTTCTTGCTGCTCAGCCACAGCATCCCCAGCCGCCCCTTAGAAACCCCCGGGGACAACGGAAGAGTGCGGATTCTTATGGGGGAAATTCCTCCTCTCCCAGCTGGAGCTGCGGGAGCGGCAGGTCTGTGCGCTAAGCGTTCTGATTCTTACTGTACCGCATTTACGGTGTGATTCAGTTGCACACGTGTCAGTCAGCTACCGGCAACGTACGGTGACACTCGATAGCTTCTGGCTGCAGCTCCCGATGAACATGAGATACTGGAAGAGTGGCTGTTGAAACAGCGGTGCTGAAGGTGTAAACAAGGCAGCTAAATGCGTGTCAGGCTTAGTTCCGCTCGGAATCACATCTTGTTATGAGCTGAAGCATCACACCTGCTGCTTTCAGGTTCAATGACAAATTGCTGCTATCTGAATCTGCACTTTAAGGAGATTACCGTGCCTCTCCTGAGGCTGAGTGAGTGAGGAAGTGAAACCGAAACAAAAACCAAACAGGGCAAACGTGCCATCTCTCACATGGTAACGTGCCCTTCCGCTGGGAAAGGTAATTCTGTCCCTGAGGCAGGATTACTCACAAACACCACACACAGAATAGCATCCCAACACGGACAGAGAAGAGATGGTGTTTCCCTAAACTGTCTTAGCAACCACAAAAGCTGAAAAAAAGAATGTTGAAGATTCCCTGGAGAAATGAGTTAAATCATCTCTGGCAGTCATTACGAATATTGAACCTTCGTTCCAATTCTGCGTCTAGTAACGTGCATGCAAAATGGCCCCCTCTTTTTATCATTTTCATCTTTTTATCAGTTTATCATTTTTATTGTCATATTACACCGTCACACTCTTTTTATCATTTGTGTATAAGTGGGGGACTCATGGCAGTGTTGTCCTTCTGAACATCCCTGTCATACCTCCAAGGACCTATACAAGGCTGTCCTGGCTTTCCTGCCCCATCTGAACCCATAAATTGCTTTCACAGGTTTTCACAAACTGCATTGTCAAAATACTTCCTTTTCATGCCAGAACCCAGGAACACTAACACTATCCAGTCTTTGTGCTATGCAATAGTGTGAAAAAGCTGTTCTGGTTTGGACTCTGTCACACTGGACATGACTTGTTGCCTTGGGAAGACAACAGTTTTCCTATCACCTTCTGGTGCTCCAGGGGCCCCAGCATTTTAACATACCTGCCCAGCCGTATTGTGCAATGCGGAGAGTTGAGCCAGAGCCTGACGTGGTGTTTCCTATGGTGAGAAGCCAAACTGCGAGGTCCTGAACCACTACCAATCAACGATGACAGCACTAAGGTGTCCAGCAGAGCCTCTGAAGAAAACAACGCCACATGTTTTGAAGTTTTCCAAATTGTAAAACCTAAATTCTAAGTCTTACCTTTTCCCCGTTTAAAACTGATAGCTCTAAGACAGGCAGAGGGCAAATTGTGCATGACATCTAGGCATTCATCTCAATAATATAGTTTTTACCTTATCAAAATGAATGCTTGAGAATTCAATGAATAGTCAAGACATAAACAAAAAAGTTGCAAGTATGACTAAATTATACATACAGTTTATGTCAAGATTAAAGTAGGACAAATCAATTAATCCTTCAAAATCAGAGAAGAAAGGGACTGCAGGTTCTATAATTCAGTGAGTTTCAAAACCAGAACTTAATTGCATGAAATTGTGCTCTGATCTATATGCTTTCATGGACAAACGCAATTACTGCCTCTTGTGAACAAGTTAATTGATGTGAGAGGATATATAGTTCAGAATACTTTGTATGCAAACACATCCCAGAAAGCACATGGAGTTGGCATTCTGCTGTGACCAATAGTGATCAAATGATTCTTATTGATTCAATTGATTACTGTTGGTCCCATTGAATCGGATTAAACTATGCTGCTCTCTTGGTGTATCGGCTGAAAGTCTGCCTCAGTTTTCCTTAAAATAAGAAAAACATGACCTCTCACCTTAGGAAAACAAATTAGCTATTCAAGCTCTCAAAAAAAATGCTCATTAGCACAAAGGCAAAACCACTCGTTTAAAGATAGGGCAATCAAAAATCTCAGAGCAACTCTCAAATCCCAGCTCTGTCAGTGATTGCTCAGTCATCAAGCAGAACCCTCTCAGGAGAGAAGCATTCCAAATGGTAGCTGTTACATTGCCAATACAATTACAAATGCTAGTAATTATTTTTGCCATCAGACTCATAAACAGGAATGGTACAAGACCTTGTGATCAACCAGTGAGACATTTTTGAGACAAAAAGGTCATGGGATTGGTATTAATTCATTCGTTCTTGAACTGCAGGGCTACAGTAGAAAAATTACACTCTTCTGAAAAGTGTTTTAATCTGCTTCCTGTATATTTTATCTTGTGTCTGTCTACTTTGTAAACCCAAGAGACATCTGCATTCAGACAGGCTCCCATCTGATGTGACCTTTCACGTTGTATCAGACAAATCTGTAAACTTACCCGCCAAAAAAATAATTTCTTTCAACAAGCTCCATTTTTCACAAAACTATAATAATTGCTGCTAATGATGAAACCCAATAAACCAGAGTCCTTAAAGATCGGAAAGAGTTTCAAGTTTTTAACTCCCTGTTTCATGTTAAAAATTAATTTTAATATCACCTTTAATGTGATACATTTAGTTTTAATTTCTTGCCCCTTAAAAAAGTTGGCTTTCTCTAAAATCTTGCCCAAAAGTAACACCCACACAATAGGTGGGTGGAAAGGCTTAAATTTTCTGTTTACAAACTGTCATTGAACAGACGATACACTTTTCAAAATGTGTTTGAAATTGCCTGAATGCAATTTATACATATCAGAAAATGAGAACAATGTGTCAAGATTGGCTTCAAACAAATTATTTGTCAATTTTCTTTTTCCTCGTAAGGCCGGATCCAAAATATGCTGAAGTCATTAGAAAGGTGCTGACTCCCCTGAGTGCTGGATTTATTCAGCACGTAGAGCTGGCTGCCTGTCATGGTTTAACCCCCGGCTGCAACTCTGCCGCACCCAGCCACTCACTCGCTGCGCCCTGGTGGGATGGGCGAGAGGATCGGAAGAGTAGAAGTGAGAAAGCTGGAGGGTTGAGATAAAGACAGTTTAACAGGTAAAGCAAGAGCCGCACGTGCAAGCAGAGCAAAACAAGGAATTCTTTCGCCACTGCCCAGCATCATCTCCAGGCATCTCCATCA
The DNA here is from genome assembly GCA_009769605.1 of Bucorvus abyssinicus. NCBI lineage: Eukaryota > Metazoa > Chordata > Aves > Bucerotiformes > Bucorvidae > Bucorvus > Bucorvus abyssinicus. The sequence continues at coordinate 5,620,720 of CM020044.1, read as the reverse complement.
GCCAGCTCCTGGAAAGCTGGGCACCACCACGTGTGACAGTTACCTGGGAAGACAAATGCCATCACTCTGAATATCCCCCCCGCCCACCTCCTCCTTCCCCCAGCTTTGTACGCTGAGCATGGCGCCATATGGTCTGGAACGTCCCCTTGGGAGGGGACACAGCCAGTGTCCGACCTCTGTGCACCCCCAGCCTACTCGCTGTTGGGGTGGGGTGAGGAGCAGAACAGACCTTGACGCTGTATAAGCACCACTTGGCAGTAACTAAAACATCTCCGTGTTATCAACAGCGTTTTCAGCACAGATCCAAAACAGAGCCCCCTACCAGCTACTGTGAAGATTAACTCTATCCCAGCCAAAACCAGCGCACTAAATAATGCACAAATATATTCAGTGAATTATTCATTTGTTAAATGTTATGTTTTTATGCCTAAAACTATTTGAGAAATAATATTGCCCATTATTCATTCAGCTCTAAATCGTGCTCACTTGTAAACAAAACAGAAGACAGCAGAAGAATTGGACAAAAATGATGGGGTTTTTGTTGTCCAGATAGAGGTGGTCTCATAAGATATGGGAGAAGAACAACATTTCCTGGGTTTGCTGTGGTGAAATACAGTCCACTGAGGACTTTCTTGCCATTTCCTAACTGTGCTGAGTAACCGAGCAGACAGTTTGCGGGAACAGCTGCTTGGACACATCTCCGAGGCTCAGCCACCACCTGGAAAGGCAACACTTCGGGCAGTCAGAGACAGCTCGCTATGGCAGGCAGAAGGGCTCACCTTGCCTGCACAAGCATGGTCAAGAGAGCTGCCGTGTAAATAAACACATACAGGTCCCTCTCCAAGCTCTGAGCAGCTTTCCTGTTCTCATCGTGTGAAAAGATTTTCCCAATGTCCTACTGCAACACCAGGGCAGGCTGAAAGGGGAGCAAACCCATTGTGAGCTACCGCGCACTCCAGTTTTCAGAGAGAAACAGTCTCCACCACACAGGACTCTGGTTGGGACTCTGCCGTTTATATCTGCAGTGGTCCACTGCACAGGACCAAGAGCTTTTCACTGCTGCTGTGAAGAGCATCTATTCTACACGAAGCCTCACAGAAGCAAACTGACATTTGATATATTTTTTTACAGGTATTGCAATTCTCCCTCCTGTATACCCTGCCAAAATATTTGCAAAGAAGTGCATTTGACTGAAAACTTGGCATAGGACTCCCATCAATTATTTTCAATTCACTGAATAGGTAGATTAGTCAGGGGAAAAGCACAATATATATGGGCAAATCGGTGAGCCCATCACTGGCAGATGCCTTGCCTCAGAAGTGAAGTGTTTTGACCTTTCATGGCAGATGGTTTAAGGAAAAGGGACGTTTAATAACAACGCATCACGTGTTAAGATATCGCAACCAATGTGCCACATGTGAAAGGCTGTCTCCCGAACGGAGCCGCTCCCAGCACCTTGAAATGACAAGTTTTTAATAGATAGAAGGGTATTTGGCCACCGCAAATGTGTACGTCACCGCGTGCAGGTAAAACGAACAGCAGGGTGTTCCTCCAGTACTGCAAAGAACAGCTGATGGCGAGGCAGCAGGGCTGCAAGGCAAGGCCTGGAAAAGGCACCTCACTCCTCATCTTTAAACATCCTGGATCCTCCGCGAGGACAGACATCTTCTGTGGGAAGCCGGCAGGGAAGATCACTCCCTTTGGATCTGACAGTGTTACAAGCAGGCAAATACTACCTAACACCGGTGTTCATTCAAGCTAAAATCCTTTCCACTGCTTAAACACACGCTGTGTCATCTTCCAACAGGTCATGAAGAGTTTTCTCTCACACTAGATTTGCTCCACTCACGGCCAAAGTGCACGCTGACACTTGCAAAGTGCTTGTGACAGAACCACAGCTCTGCTGTTAGTCGTTGGTATTCCCACATTTGCAGATCGACCTGTTTGCTCTTAATGCTCTTCAGCTCGATTCGTAGCAGCGTTTTAGGAGTTCTGGAGTAGTAACACTGCTGTTACAGCCATGATATAAGCTTTGACTTAAGAAAGCAAGACTGTAGAGAGGAGTCATATTTTATATCACAGCAGTTAAAACAGTTGGGAAAATCAGAACTCTGATAACGGGGCTGTATGACCACATTCTTTTCCACTTTTCCCAATTTCCATTCCTCTAATGAAAAATATTCTCTCTGCCTTCACATCTCATTTCTCTTATACTTACTCTTTTATCATTTCCCCATAAATCTCTTCTTCCACTTTCTGGGTGAATCAAAGACTTTGTCTCTGAGCACCTGAAAGCCTGTCACAGCCATCTAGTGACAGAGTCAAAACAGCAAGGACAAATGCAGCCCGGGACATTGCGTGGGCTGTTGTACATTCGTCTCAAAATCGTTCTAAACTGAATACTCCATCCTCATGGATTTGTTTTAGTCTTCCTTGAACCTGACAAAAAAATTGATTTTAACAAATATTAAGCAGCTCTTTAAGAAATACTAATCATCTTGTTTTGATCGTATCACTGGTAGTATATGTACACTGCCTTTTAAATGATGGAAGCTCACCTTTAACTGGTCTACATTCAACAACAAAAAAATCCTATTACACCAAAATATTATACAAGGCAAGGGTCATAGAGGCTGTTCTAGTTTATGTGAAAATAGCTTGAAACAAGATAAACTGTAAGATACTGCTCTGCAAAGAGCCTTTCAACGGTATTTCATCGCGTACTAGTGGATTTTTACAAACTCAGCCATCTCCTTTTCAGAGAGAGTGTTTCAGGAGGTTTTCAGATCATGTGGATAGGAACTGAAGTGCAGCTTATATTAATACTTTGGCTATTCTGAAAGCCAAATAATCTTTCCTCAATTCCTTTTTTTTTTTAATTGCTATTTCTTTGGGAATATTTACTTACCGTATTTTCTCAGGTTTTCTGCACTAGTATAGGAGGGTTAGATTCTCCATCGCATAAAGGATCTTTGACAACACTCCCATGATGTCAAGTAGACTCAATGGATGTAAACACCCTTCTGAAGGAGGCCTCCCTGGCTGGTTTAAATCTCCGTAAAGCAAGATACCTGTCCCATTCTAGCTGCAGTACAAAGGGAAATTTGGATGTGATTGGAATCATCTGACTAGGGATGCCAGAACAGTTTTGTTATATAATACTTGTAAGCACAGCTGCTTTCTTATCATAAGACCCAAGATGAATACATCACACAACAAAGGGCAGAGTCACCTTCTCTTCTGCCTCCTAATACATGCTCCTGGATGGGTTACTTTCCATGGGCCACTCACAATACAAAATGAAACTGTCCAGAGTACAAGACACGAGGAATTGGTACCAAACCATCTCCACTTTCATCTCTCACCCCCATCATTTTCTGAATGCTATTTTCCAGAGGCAGCTGGAAGAAGATCCACTCTGTTCCTTGAGGTACAGAAAATACAGTACAATAACCACCACTTTAAAATAAGTTTTCCAATAATTCTTACAAACATTTCTGCTTTCTGTATATAGTATTCACCACTTCACGTGATGAATGTCCATCTTCCACACAAGACCTTGAATATTTTGGGGCTTAGCACAAAAGGTCTTTGTGTCAAAAGCTGGGTGAGTGAATGGCAACACATCATCTTCAGCCTCTGGGATGCTCAGCAAACTGAAAAGGGTGAAGAAAATTGGGTGGCTATAGCACGAATCAGATGTTAGTACTGAACTAAAACTGATGCTCTTGACTGAAGACTGGAGAGCACACAGCGAGAGTGAGGACTGAAAAAGGAAGGCGTATTTCAAAGACACCTCTACTGTCAGAAATCCAGAGGCTTCCTTTAGAGATGGGGGAATCTGTGAGAGCAAAGGTGGGTCAGCAATGTATGAAAGAAAAAGCATTTGGCATGCAAGCCTGTGACCTCTTAGAATACTTTTTTTTTCCTTACTGTTAAATTTCTGCTAAAATTATACACCAGATTTTCCTCCTGTGACCCTAGCATAAAAATACAAAGACCCAGTCTGATTTACATACATTGGAGGAGATCAGGCGGCTCTGCCCCTGCAGGTGCAATGGTATCCGTGTAACTAATTCATTCCTCCCAATCTGTTACCAACAAAAAGATTACTTACAGTTCAAGTCTTTGATTGTAACTTGTCTAGAACAATTTCATTTCTATGTTCCACAGAGGTGAGAGTAGAAGGTGTATTAGGTACAGGAAACTGTGATGACACCATCTCCGGAATGGGTTTTGCCGTACTGAATGTTGCCCTCTGGTCTGGTTTCTGGCAAGTTGTAATAATATAACCTGACTCTCAACTATCCTGACCTGTGGCTATTGTCACATACTTTCCTGAATCATCCACCAGACGTTGAATGAACTCGACATAACTTATTTTTGTTATGCAACCATGTGAAGAATACAACTCAGTATCATGGACTGGATGGCCCAGAATAACTGTGCAGAAATGACTCAGTATCCAGGGAAAACTTTCAAGCTTGCAAAGACATGACATATTCCTGGAAAGCAACTGTTAAACTCTGACTAATGCATTTCTTCCTTTCCTTCTCCTACTTTTTTTTAAGTCTATACATACAGGTTTTTAAGCTCTGAATGTTCCTGGGCACTGAAAACAACGTGAGGCAGAGACTGTAAAAAACGCCTCAGCAAGTGGGAACTCAGTGTGGACAATAGTCTGTGTGATACTTCAGAAACATTTCAGGGAAATGCAGCCATCCAAGGGCCTACAGCCAGACATTTCCTTTTTTGCCAAGGCAGTCCATATTTCCAGGGCGCCTGTTAGGTGTCCTGGAAAGGCTGAAGCTTGGCCACTAAGAAAGCTGCTTCTGCAGCCACAGTTCTTAGGCAGTTTGGATGAGCCATGCTGCTCGACAGGCTTTGAGTCCTGAGTGCTTCTGGCCTGAACTAGTGAGCGGCTCTGGGGACTTCAGAAATTATGTCCCTGCCACAAGCCCGGCAGGAGCAAAGCTCCCCTCTCTTCTCCCTCTATTCCAGCTGGAAAGCCTCCTGCTGCCACTTCTGGGGATGTACTCGTAGTGAAGTGAAACTAGGTGACAGTGGACACTAAGTCAAAATAAATATTAAGAAGGTGCTTTAGCAAAGGAAGTCTAAACCAGACAATGTTTCCCCACCATCTTAACAAAATTGTAGTTGACTACCCGAAAGAGTGAAAATATATATATATCATCCCCATCCAGAACTCACCTAGAATTTGCTCCTAGGAAGTTAAACACCAGGGAACATGACAGAGAAAGTTCAAACTTGTAAAAAACACTGACTTCATACACTCCTTGCTTGCTTTCAGGCTACTTCACACTATTCCAGTCTCCTCCGTGAAACAGGTTAGTCAATCCCCATACTCTAGGTACACATCATAGGAATACTAGAGATCTTACTTAAGAAATGACTGTGAAGCATAGCATAAAATAGTATCACCTGAGTATGCTATAGGATCATAGGTACCCCATAGGAAGGCATGCAAAATCCCATTTTGTCAGAAACACCATCTCACCTTGTAACAAGGAGGTCAGCAGACTGAGAACTGAGGTACTCTGGTCTGTTTGCCATGCAGGTAACCTTGGACGAACTCTTTCCCCTCTCTTTATCGAAATATATGCGTTCCTGGGATAGTTAAACAAGAGCAATATCACAGAGAGACAGCAAGAATTACTGAGATTTGTAGTGTGCCTTGAAACATTCAAAACCCACCACTATTCTAGTCCTGACTCCTGATACCCATCATGAGAGCATTGCCATGTATTATGACGTAAAGCCATAGAGCTGCCAAAGACCATGTGGAACGTAATGGATGAGCAGGAATGTTCACTACCTGAGCTAGCAAGAGAAGCTCGTTTCTCACTGATGTAGCCTCCAGCATGTTTGGATGCAGCACTTTGTTTTCTCTGCAGCAGTGGTGACATTTCAGATCATCTTGTGTGCTATAAACGGAATACTGTGATCTGCTGAACATTTGCTACCTGGAAGACCATTGCCTGGTGCCCGAGTCATTAACTTTCTTGGATGACATTGCCACATCTGTAATGAAAAGGTGTAATGTGCTGCTAATTTATGAGGCTACTGTAGTGCTGGTATTTTAAACTCCTCCTGTGTGAATAGCAAATGCTGTCTGGTATTTGAAACCTCTTTGGCAATATTAGCTCACTGTGGGTGATACTTGAAATCACCCTGGCACTCAGGGCATCAGACAGATGGAACAGCACTGGCCACTGCAGGAGCTGAGATAATATTTCCCAAGGCAAATACTTCATTTCTAGTGATAGGGGAGAAGTGCATGTGAAGAACTTAACAGGGCTGCTGGTTCTCAGATTAGTGCTTTGAACTGTATTCATGTAGAAAATGAAAACATTGACTTCAGAGTTATCCGTTAACAATAGATGGGGAGGAAGCAAAACTTACTTCTGCCAGAAAGGCAGAGCTGGCTTTCACTTTACAAAGTAGAAAATGAATCCATGTTCTGTGGGTCCTATTGTAAGCCTTTAGGGGACGATTATTGCCATCTAGTGTGACTTCAAGCATAGTGTAAGCCACAAAATTGTACCACTCAGTCTACTTTGAGCCAAATAACCTCCACTCAAAGTAGGTCATCTCTTTTGGAAACATTTGCAGGCTCAGTTCTAGAAATACCTGTTGGCTATGGTTTCTCTGACTGCCATGTCCTGTTACTATACTGAGTATCCTAATTGTTGCCATGCTTCTTATTTCACCGCGTACCTTCTTGATACTGATTGATCTATGTCTTACGATAACTTAAAGAAAATCAAAATCCCTATCCCTATTGAACAGAAAATTGAGACAATCACATAAAAAAAATAAATTAAAATCAGGGAGTATGGAATTAACCTTGCATTAAGGAAACTGTCCTGCCCAGGAACAGCACACGTGCTGCCACTTCTGCGTCTGGTGGTATGCTGATTTTACAACTATGACTATCAAATTATTAAAATCTAAACAAGATGCATGTTAAGGCTGTCAAAACACTCAAGGAGAGTTTTATTTCAAGTCAGATCTGTAACGGTTTGTCATCCACGTAGGCTGTCAATCAATAAACATGGCACCAAGAAACCAAAGAGTCTGTCCTTACCCTGTGCTCATCCTTTAGGCTGGGAGGAAGAACAGTCCTCTCCTAAATAATCCCAACTCCCTTCTTTCAAAATACAGAATGTAAATGAGTTTGGCTGCAGATAATGATGATTCCATTATTAGTAACACCCTGAATAGCTTCAAACCCTCGCTGGGAATTTAACTCCTGGGGACCTGGCTTGGCTGGATCTCCTTTAAATAGACCTTTCCCAGCACAGTGTGAAATGGCTTCAGAGTCCTCCCCAGGGGCACTGGTAGCCCTGCACGCTTCATCACAGGCTATTACACACTCAAATTCACTGAGCTGAAAATCTGTGGGCAATATCTGTAACTCCAAAACATCCATGAAGCTACTCAATCTGTCTGGAATTATTACCCTCTAATTCTGAATGCATTTGCTGACAGAAAATAAGGGTTTGGTATGAAAACCTTTTCTTCTGTGCTGTTTCTATGGCTGCCCAAGGATCCCCAGAGGATAGGCTCAACCAGAGACGTGTCATTTTTAAGACACAATTTTATGGTGTAAATTAACTGACCAGCTTAAATTGCCCTCAAGGAGCCTCCTCAGACAGACCAGAGCAAGATACCTGGCTAGCAGGAGATCCTTTAACACTTCACAAGAATGGCCTCAGTTATAATGGCCAGGACTTGTGACAGTTTTTCTTAGGGTTACCAGCAGGAATAAACCACAGGTTCTTCAGTCAGTTCCCTAATTACTACTGGATTGTGGATCTTCTAAGCACTGGAGGCTTAAATACCTTGGCACTCTTACCAGTGGAGAGGAAAGACAGCGCCCCATGGGATGCATCCCCCTGGAGCTGCTTATCTTTCCACACTGGCCATACCAGCAACAACCTTCCTGCCCAGCACATCAGGGATAGTGTTAAAGATACATGGAATAAAACTGGGCCTAGGTTTTCCAAAGTGCCTGAGTCCCCCAGGAAGATAATGTTTAAGGAGACGTATAGTCTTGCATAGGACTTACAGCATGTCTTCACACAAATTTTTTCAGTAACAACAGCGCCCCCACAGGAATTGGAATTTCATTTAAATATGGTTTTTGATGAAAGAGCATTTTTTAAATTACAAATACTTGAATAACGGTTTTAAATATTTTCAGAATATTTTTTTCATTAAATATATGTTAAAGTTCATTACATTTAATATCCATTGAATAGTCTAGACATTTTAAAATAGACGGTGGAACATTATATTTAGATCATCCAGAATTTCTTTCCTCTCACAAGATCTGCTTTGGGGAAAAAAAAAAAATCCCCCCAAAAAACTAAACAAACACAAGCCTGGTGCTCACTCTGGCTTTGGAACACAAAGTTATCCAACTGTGGAATTTCCTAAAAGACAGACAAGGAAGTGCTGCCAAAATCTTCACTGCCTCTTTTGAAAACATATAGTTCATGCAGTTCAATAGATTTCCATCAATTGGATCGGATGACATTGTCATCTAGTTAATTCTAGTACAAATTTGAGTGCCTGCAACAGACAATCGGATGAAGATTGAGGCTTCTTTTTGCTAACTGTATTATAAAGACAACCCAGTTTATTATAATGTTCCTTGGGGTAATAAATCTACAGTGACCTTAACCATGATTTTTTCTGTCAGTTCAAAAACATAATCTTCATTCTTGGTTAGCCAGGTGATTTAGTGTGTTCTTCACCTGCCCAGCAACAGATTATTTCATTTATGCCTTCCATTTATTCCTCCAACATCACTGATCTAGGTAATAAAGAATCAGGCTCCTAGCTATTATCTCTGGTTAATCCCTCCTAATTGTCTACATCTTAAATTAGGGATATTAAGCCGAATTGCATTTAATACAGTAGCTTCATTGTGTGCATCAGACAAGATCAAAAAAATGACCTTGACTGACGCACAAGCCGTTTTAGATTCCAATTCACTAAAAATATCTCATTTAGAAGCATTAGGCAGATGCAGACAATGGTCCTTGTCCTTCTCTGTTACTGTTGGTTTCCACAATACATTGACAATACCTTTTTAAAAATGTACTCCCTCACAATAGGAAGAATACTGTAAGTGACAGCAGTTGCCATCAGAGGATGAGTTTGCCTATAGACACTGGTATTGTGTTTTGTCCTTCGTTACTCACCTAAATTATGTTCTGTTCTACTTGACCAGTGTCCACTGCTGAAATCTCTTTTCCTCCAAAAGATGCTTTTCTTAGGCCTTGTTTTCACAGATAGATTGAAGAAATGAAACCCTAACAAAAAAGAAGGCAAGTGGGTTAGTGAGTTTAGTTCAAGGCTCAAGAGAGCCAAGTCTTTTATTCCTGCATCGTTGATTTACAGTCACAGATTACACCAGAAACACTGAACAGCAGTGTTGCAGAGTCACAGAATGGTTGAGGTTGGAAGGGACCTCTGGAGGTCATCTCATCCAACCCTCCTGCTCAGGCAGGGTCACCTACAGCAGGCTGCCCAGGACCATGCCCAGACAGGTTTTGGATGTCTCCAAGGACTCCACAACGTCCCTGGGCAATCTGTACCAGTGCTTGGTCACCCTCACAGTAGAAAAATGTTCCCTGATGTTCAGAGGGAACCTCCAGTGTTTCAGTTTGTTCCCATTGCCTCTTGTCTTCTCACTGAACACCAATGTAAGAGCCTGGCTCCGTCTTCTTTACACCAACCCTTCAGATATTTGCACTTGTTGAGGGGCTCCCCTCTAAGCCTTCTCTTCCCCAGGCTGGGCAGTCCTGGCTCTCTCAGCCTGTACACATAAGTGAGGTGCTCCAGTCCTTTAATCATCTCAGAGGTCCTTTGCTGGACTCAATGCCGAAATATTTCTTTTTCCCGGCCATCAGACAATTTATACAGAATAAGCAACTATGATATCAAGATCACACACACAAAAAAGTATTTTTTAAAATCGACAAAGAGATACACACCAAGCTGAAGTAAAGATGTCAGGTGAGACCATGATCTTTTGTTCTACCTCATCAAGAAACTTAACAGCATACAAAACATTTTGCTTTAACAATGTCCTCCAACACCTGCTATGGAGTGACTATTGGAAGGTGACATTTTCCTTTTCTTGTGACTGGTTATGTGCTCTGGGAAATGTAAAAATATCACCAAGGTATGCATAAGAGAGGAGTTAATTAGTTTAACTTCCTGATGGGAATATATTAACAGTGTACTAAGATGCTCAAATACTCTCTTTGTGATTGTCCCTGCCAAAATATTTGTTGGAAAGCTTTGTTGTAATACACAAAGTTTTATCCTCCATGTGGAGATCCAGATGCTGACTATGATCTTTGTGTGGCAGAGGTCACTATAAAACACTCAGCCTCTACATCTCAGCAAGCTGCACCTCTGAGACTTGCTGGAAGGGTCCTGCCTCAGGATCAGTATCTATAGACAACTTTGTGCTAAATTCCTCTGTGAAGCCAAGCGGAATCCCTTCCCTGTATCAATACACAGTGCTTTGAGAGTAAGCAAATATTGGTTTGGCTTTTTTTATTGCCTCTCAGTGTTTGGGGCTTTTAAACTCTTTTGCAGCCAAGTTCAAATGCAATTTGTCCTGCACAGTCATTGGCCCAAGTGGACAACATAATTAATCATCTATCCTTATGTACTTGTGACTTAAAATGACTTTAAGCTAAACACTCTTACCCTAGCTCTCCCCTTGATTAATCCTGAACCATGTAAGCATGAATTTTATTACTGGCTCTCTCCTTCTGTCACCTGGAATGTCACTTTGGAATTCAAATCTGATGAAAAAAAGCATAGCATGTTGATTTCCCCACCAGTCTAAAAAATGTATCGATTTTCCTTTTGAAATGCTTTCTAAAATAGATTTTCAGATAGCTGGGATGACCACTATGATATTTCCTTCTGAACAGCTTTCTAAAATTGTACATAAAATACCTTCCTCTTTAAATACCGCATGAGTGATGTAAAATTACATTCCCTATAATAAAACCTTAAATCAACTTCCCGTCTCTTTATAACTGTCTAGACAAGAAGAATCTCGACAAGCCCCACTAACTTTAGGATCATTGTTTAAGAGGACACTGTCTCCCAGGCTATTTATACTTTTATCTGTATCTGATAGCAATCTGCGGGCAGGACAGTCGAGGTTCTATTTCCCTGATTTTAAAAGCCAAACAACTACATTTGGCTGATTCTTTCTCTCCAAGAAATGCATTATATAAACAATAAAGAAACGAAGACTTTGAGCAGTACAGGCAACAGTGCATTCATTTATGTCATTCTAGGTTTACAAATGAGAAGAACTGTAAAACCCTGGTTTTTTAAGGTTACAAAGGAATGGTGGCAAATTTCCAATTATTTCAGGAGATCAGCAGCCCTCCTCAGTGCTGGATTTTTTCACGTTTCTGTAACATTGTCTTGGCTGAGTCAGCCACCTCATTAGTAATTGTTTGCATTAAACATTTATAAAAACTTTGGAAGACATCAAGACGAATGTCTGTGAAAATAAAAAAAATCAAAATTCAAAATAAAATAAAATTCAATAAAAAGCCTCCTGTCACTGCACATCCCAAGTTCCCATATTATTTTGCTGATTCATTTATAAGATTATATATTTGATGGCCATCTTTCTGAAAGGCCTTTCTGGTGCAAAATAAATTAAATTGATGCATAAATTGTTCCCATTTTTCAGCTTTTCTAAAAGATTAAGTCTTGTTGCCAAAAAAGCAAGCATTTAAAAAGACAAGAGGAATTAAAATAAGAATAACAAAAGTGCCTGATGTGGGGAAGAGAGATTCCCTGCTTTCCAACCCCAACCGATGGCAGGAGACATGTCTAGGAACCAGGATCTTCAAGCAGACCCACATCTCATTTTGGGAAGAGATTTTTTTCAAAGTGAATTGGTTTGTTTTAGTGACCACCACATTGAGTTAAAGCAGTTTCTACAAACCTAGCACTGTTGGTTTTGGGGTTTTTTTTGGCCACAAACAGTAACAGCATTGTCATGGGCTCCTTTGAAAACCTCTGCTTTAACTGCTTCACCGGGAAGGAAGCTGTAAGGTGAATTTCTGTTCATCTGGCCACTGTTCGGCTCTACTAGAAAACCAGACCTGGTGCCATACATGAAGGGAAAGACCTCGACAGCAGTCTGAGTTTTCTGTTCTGCAGTTACATCACCTATACAACTGCTGGTGCTAAGAAAGTTGTCAGAGTAATGGTACTGCCACATCAGTGCAGCCCATTCCCCTGCTGACCCAAGAAGGGGTACAGCGATACACTATGTGAGTTTGCACCAGCGGGATCTTACCACTTCCGTAGCATGGCTGTAGCTTAAATTCTACAGCCATGCCCTGGATAACCATCTTCTAGCATGAAAACATCTTGATTTGGAATAATTAAAGTACTTCTAGCATTATTTATTTTGAATTAAAGAATTAATGTTCTTTAAATTCTTCAAGAACTTTGTTTACTATTTTTCTGATAGATCGTGATTACTTTAACTTGCCAGAAACGTTCCCGTGACTCCCAGACTCTCTGGTTCTAACTAGGTAAGCTGTCAAACTGCATATTGTCTATCCCCTAGCACTCTAGATCCCATACTTTCACATATGCTGTTTCTTCTCAAGCACTATTTTGTTCTGAGATATTGATAGAATCAATACCTTTTCAAAGCAATTCACCTTTTCCTCAGGTACATAAACTTTAACCTGTAAAAGTGATGCACTTTCATACAAAGCCTTTATCCTTTCTTTTTGGTTATTCACCAAATATATATTTCCAATGCTTTTTCATTCTGCTGAAATTTAAATGACAAACCTTAGTTGTTGTTACAGCCAACTTACAGCACCATCTTGAGGTTAAACTGATCTAGACATTTTAAAATAAATGGTCACTGCTTGATCGTAAGCTCAACAGAAGCTCTAGACTAATGCAGATACCTATTTTTAATGACAAAAAGAAAAAAGTAATCAGTTATAAGACAAACATCCTATAGATCTGTTTTCTTTGCTTCCTTGCATTGACTTTACAACATAGCTGTTAATTCTGCTGGCAATTAGGCTTAAACTTGTATTCCAAGGGCGGAGTGGGATATTGCAAATTTTTATTTTGTGCTTGAGCTGGACCCTGGACTCAGAAGTGAGCTAAGGGAAGTTCTAAGGTTTAGACCTTTATACACAAGTTCTCCCACAAGTGTTTGTCCGTTTTCATTGGCATTAATTCTAAAATTTGCTTCTGCACAGAACGGTATATTTACAAAGTATTCCTTACTCTAAATGATACTGGGCCACCCAGACACAGCTGTCTTTTAAAACTAATTTCTTTCTAGATGAAAATATCTGGGTATGACTGGATATGACAGTTTGAAGTTCTGAAACACAAAGAAAATGTCAGATAAAGCTATTGAGTTACAAGGTTTTTCACTGCTCACCCCATATTTGAAGCTGTTCATGACACTGGAACACATTTCAAATGATGAGCATGGTACGATTACAGCTTGGAATGAAAAGGGGGTGAGGGCTTCCTTTCAAGGAAGCCAGGCAACAGTGAGGGAACTGTTCTGACTTTCTCCAGATAGACTTGCCAAGTTTGAGCTTTCTAAAAAAATATATGTATAAGCCATTTGCATGTATGGTAATGAGTTTTACAGTGGTTGTATGCTTATTTTAAACAAATCTGATCATGAGTTCTGTGCTACTGGGCTGAACTACCTGATGACACTCATGGGTCTGTCATGAGAATTTGAGTAAACGCAGCCCCAGTTTTAGGAGCACCTGACATGGCAACATTCACTCAAATGGTCCTTGCTGTGTCCATGATGTTGTGGTGATAGTCATGTTTAGAGACTTGGTATTTAGAAATTCAATCACTTTCAAGAGCCGATATTTTCATTCCATTGATGATTCAGGAAAGATATAGAACCTAAACAAGTTTATCTTTAATAAGGAAATGGGAATATTCAGGACTCATAAGAATGTAAAAATATACGGTTTCCATAACACTAGGTATCAGCACTTCATGAACGTTGTTATTTCTGCCTCAAAACCTGCCTGCAATTGCAAAGTGGAGCAAAAACTAATTGATTTAAAATTCACCTGCTCTCTTAAAGTGCCCGTGTGATATTCGATTCTATAGGGGGGTGACAGTTCATTGTACATGGAAGGATCTAATCACATGTGAATCTATCTGTGTATTCCCAACCCAACACGTCAAACTTCCAAAATTAATTGCAGTACTTCCATTTTCTACTTCATGACTCTGTGAAAGTGCCTTTCATCTTGCAGTGACATACTCATAAAACTGGAGGGTTGTTCTTCCTAAAACACTCAGACTTCCCATGGCTTGGCTTATAGGTTTCAGTATAGTTTAACATGAAATGTATCTAGACTTTTTCCGCAACAAAGATAAATGCTTTTTGAAAATCAATTACAGCCATTGTCAACATCAGGGAATTGATTTAAAGTCACTGTTAATGGTAACAACTGTATACCAGCAGGACAAAGTAAATGCAAATAAAGAAAAAAAAAGCAATAATCAGTAACAGACATGGATACCCCAGGAAATGGCCCCTTCTGGGGAATCCAGACACCAGAGACAAGACACCTATTTTCCCAAGACAGCAGATAAATAACACAAAGGAAGCAGAAGAAAGTCTAGCTCATCCCCAGCCAGAGCTTTTAGAAGCTCCACCAGGATTTGTGTCAATGTTTTGAGAAAACTGAGCAGGGTGTCACTGTCTCTTAGACCACAGCAAGAGATGCAATCCGTCGGGCCAGAAAGGAAGACTTCCAAAGAAAATAAAATTCTTGCTTCGTATCTGGAAACTTACTGGGAAAGTGACCCAGACACTGCTCCTGTGAATGGGAAAATCTGCTCCTGGTTAGCCAGAATCCCAGGACCAAGCCCCACAAAATGCAGTTACACGACTGTGGCTCTTTTAAACTTAGATGAGACAGCAAGAGGAATTGGATGGCATTAAAAGTTCCCCTGTTGGAGATTTTGTCAAAATATCTGCAGCAGCACCTCGAAGTTTCCAGAGACAGTATTAGGGGAAATTCCATACGTGAAAGCACCTTCCCAAAGCAGCTGTTCAAAACATCGTGTAAATACCAAGCAAAGGTATAAACAGGCTAACACATTCAGCGACAGTAATTGTCACACTGCGCTCACAGAGGGAAGGAAATAGGAATGCGGGGCAATGCTTCAGAGAGTGGCGGGTCTAAAGCTCCAGATTGAAAACGTGCATCTGGATCTACGCTTAGTCCGTCCTGCAACTTCTGTCTTGAAAGTCAGCACTGTATAGAAGGTAGATCTATTTTGGGTTCTGTCCTGATCTCCTTTTAACCCCCCCCACACCTCCCGCACTCCCTTTTCTGTTACATCGATGAAGGCTGTGTATTTTTCAAAGCAGCAGCTGTGTTTGTGTGCCCCACTGGAGAATGGGACCTGGCCTCCTGAATCGTATAGATTCTTTTGTTATTTTGTCATGAAAGCCCAAATCTTGAGGAGTCCTTATATTTTTCTAAGGTCTGTCTGTGTCTCTTCATCCCATCGATGATTTATAAATTATGGATGAAGGAACTAGAGAGAGAGCAAGCACATATACTAGCCCAAATTACAGCGTTACTGTGATTTACTTGACATTTGTTACCTATTGACATTTCTTGGTTATGTCCATGCCCATCTCATTCTTCCATAATTGCTCAATTTAGACATTGAAAATGAAAACAATTTTTTCTGTTCCAATTGTTCTTGTTCCATCATTGAACGTGACATCCAAAACACCATCCTGGCTGAGTATTTTAATTGCAAACAACTCCTCATCAGTGCTGTTTTCTTTTATGAAGAAAACTGTTCTCAAAGCAGCAAAATGTTTTGTGAGACAACAGAAGCTTCGAGCTCCCTGGCCAGCACAGTAAAATGCTATTTAGCCTTTACTGAGTTAACTGATTTGATGCATATTATATTTGCTAAAAGGTAAATGCACTCTTTAACATTGGAGAGTGGCTCTGAACAGGTCACTTCATTTTTCTGAAAGCTTTAGACCACCTATTTTTAGCAAAACAAAGGAAAACATGTAGGTCGTATCCAGTGCAGGAAGCCAAAGAGCAGCCGTTCTCAGGCAGCTTCAGGAGTTAGTTACCACTAAAACGTGCGGTCTGCTATACAGGCTGATGGAGCAGTAACTGAGCTCTTACTGAGAAGTAATTTCTCGTTGGAGGTGATGGTGGTTGGCGGTGCTGAGTCAGGTATGTCTGCTCCAGGGCAGGTCAGTGTGCAGAAGGCCAGGAGCACATTCTGATGCAGGGGCGCTGGATGAGGGAGTTGTTATTCCAGGATTTTTATCCTTCGCTTTTTTTTTCTGATAGTCAGTGCTTGGCCACAGCTGGAGCTGAGATGCCGGGTAGGATGAACATCTGTCACAAGGGAGTATAGCAAAGTTGCTGCCTTGATGCCTAGTTTGTTGACCAGCTCAGGATTATCTTGATCATTGGGGGGTTTGTTTGTTGGTTGTTTGGGGTTTTTTAAACGAAATGTCCCTTCAAAACCAAAGGACAGGGGAACGTTTCTTGACCACCACAGCAAATTTCCCCCAATTGCTAGAAATAGCAGCAAGGATAGTCCATCTTTGTTGCGGAGGGACCCACAGAACAGACAGCAGCAGCTATTTGAAAGAAGTGGATTTAGTGCAATGAAATTTTGCCCGGCACTGCGACTGACCAAACTGCTGACAGGTTTGGATGTCAGTTGGGAACGTATCACTGCACAACAGATTCCCGAACACTACAGAACACACTCTGAGGAAGATGAACCACAGTGTGCACAGCTCGCTGACATAATGGGATAATCTCCCACTTGGAGATACCAAGGGGGTCACTCACCAGCGCCAGGTGAGGGTCACTCCATCCCAGGGAGATAGGCTCGGACAGCGTCCTAATCCGAGGGGAGTCCCGGGAAGTCTCCTTGATCAGGTCCCCATCCAAGGGGAGAGTCTCCAACTGCACTGCCTGCTGCTCCGTGGAGAACCAACTCAAACTGGTTCTCTGGTAGGGCTCCGTTTATACCCTGGTCGAGTGCGAGCTGGGGTCGTTTTCAGTCCACACAGCCAGGAGGCAGCTGACGCAGTCCCGACTGCGAGGCACCAGATAGCCCTGGCGGGTGGCACCTGATGTCTGTCGGGTGCTTCTGCAGGGCTCTGTCTTTTGTGCGAGCTCTGTGCAAGCAGTCAGGGGGGTTGCACTGCCACATGTGCTGGCTGTATATAGCACGTGGTTCAGTGCCCTGCAAGGTTGGTAATATAATTTAAGTATTTGGGTTTTACACAATGACATCTGAGTGAAATGCAACACACGAGGGTCAGATTAAATGATCTCACTGCTTTTCTCTGGTCTTAAACTCTTTTATTCCTTACCCAGATCAGAGGGGTTCTAACAACTGCCTTTCCTTAATCATTTAGAGATTTTTATGCTACCATGAAGACACAGAAATGTACCAGATGCTGCCTGTTAAATAAATTGGTTACAGTTGTGCATGTAAAAAAATAAGAAAAAAGGAAATGGATCTAACTCCCTTGTCATTACACTTCTCAAGAAAAATTTCCCCTGTACTGGGGTCCACCCTAAAGAAGGTCACCCCTCTGAAACCACCTCTGTGACTTTACATCTGAGAAGGCCATTCGTTCAGAAAGTTCCCCATCGGTCCATTTACATAACCTATGGATCTATACGCACCACTCTGCCACCTACCAACACACTGCCACATCTGCAGGAGGCTGCTGCTTATTAATAACCGCATCACAACAGTTAGCTGCGCCCTGATTCTAGACAGCATCCCTCTTCAGCTGGAGCGTATGTAGCTGTTACAGTCAGGCAGGAATTTGCATGCTTTTCTGGAATCATGTCCTAAAGGCTGTTGCAAAAATTAATATCCTGGGTCTGATCTGAAACCCATTAAAAGTTACTGGGTCATTTTCCTGGCTTTCAGCAGGCAGCAGCTCAGATACTGCCACGTGGAGTAACAGACGAAAGTTAGATATTTTAAACAGATCTGTATAAAAAAACACTCTGTGAGATAACGCCCGGGGAGCTCAGACAGTGGGGCTTTTGCCATCAATATCAAAAAGCTCCTTACCCAGCACTATTTTGGGACTGGGGTCCGCAGCAGTTGGGAAAGACAACAGACCTTTGAGAGAAGTATTTGTGAAAGCCTCTTCTCCCTCTAATATCGCTCCACAAATTACTGTGTTCAGCACCACCTAGCTGGTATCTAACTTGATATCTGCGGCTAATGGATAGTTTTTCTTGCTGACTTTACACCTTTCCTCACCTCTGACTATAACCTTCGTAAGCTTCAGCTGAAGCCTCCAAGGTGAAGAGCGTGCAAGCTGAGGATCCCAGCAGCGTTCCCCTGAAGGAAACTCTCATTACCACCGTGCCATGAACAGCAAGCTAATCACACAGCCATTAATATTGCTGAAAGCCCCCTGCCAATTATCTTCATGGACAGAGACGTATCCTGTGCGCTAACAGCACCCATCAGGCAAGAATCCCAGGCTCTGCAGAGAAAAGGCATCAAAAGATTCTTGCCTACTGCCAACAGTTTTCAAAGCTCAACTTGAAACGAGTGACAAAGCAGCAGTTACTTCACAACAGACTGCGCGGTTGCCATGAAAACCGAAAGTTTCGGGACTCTTAGCTATGGTTAGGATCCTCCCTGGCACACTGAACCTGGGTAGTTGCAGGGTACAAAACAGGCACCCCGGGGGGACCATCCCTCCAGTAATTTGCATGTAGCTGTGTCAGAGGCCGGTATTTCCAGCAGAGTTCCTGTATGTGTTCAGGATAAATCGAGGAGCCTAATAAGCTGTAAAAATGTGTATCAGCTGTCCTTCACGGGCGAGACTCGTATCTTCTGATGATAATGTCTAAAATGGGCTGTAAATCCTGACATTTTAAAATGTTGTGCAAAGAAATTAAACAACAAAATCACTCAGAGCAAGCGTACCAAATTAATGTGTGATAATCCCTCCCTTGCTGCAGCCAGATTTGATTTTTAAGTTGCATTTTAAAATTGTCTGCTGTGAGGAGTAAAAAACAGAGGGATGTGGTAATGCCACACCAACTGAGAAAAAAATCACAGTCCAAATTTGCAAAACCAAGACCTGTTATTTTCAGACCAGGATGCATTTTTAAATAACAATGTGCAGAGGAAAAAAAAAAAAAGTTCTATCCTTGGAGCAGTGCTATTTAGACAGATCCTCAAAAAGGCCTCAGATACCCTTCTGGCAACCCTGAAATCCATCCCTATTCTTTACCGGCCTGGGGAGTACGGCACCAACTGTGTTCCCATATGTAAACCATGCTGCTCCACTAGGGAGAGAAGTCAGTACGAGAAATACACGTTCCCAAGCTTCAAATATTTCTACTGTATTGGATGATGGCTGCAAGGAGAAGTGATTTTTGAGGAGGACAATAATTCTTATTTTCTCCATAAATAACTAATATTTATTGTCCATACTGGTTTTGTTCCAGTTAGGTATAAGGGAGATCTCAGAATTTAAACTTCCTAATTCCAAGGGCGTTGTAAATAAAACAAGAGGCTGAGAAAGCTGAGGGTGAGTGAGCAAGCCAAGTACCTGGCTTAACATGAAGAGTTTCATTTCCACCAAAAATATTTGCACAAATGGATCAGGCCATATCTAGCAGCCCTTGTTAGCCTCTGATTCCAAACAATATATTGCAGCTTTTAGGCCGTGCGCTTCACTGCAGAGTGCTGTTGAAAATTTGGAACATCTTCTGACTGATATTTATTAGATACAAGCTACTGTTGCTCATCCTCAAGTACAAAAGACGTTATGGAAAAATATCCAATATATGAAAGGTGTTGCATTATAGAACAACTGCAGGAATGGATTCTGTATCTCTTTCATAAGCAGAAAGTAGAGATTTCCAAAATATGGTACTTGCGTTTGAGAAAACTGTGTAAAAAATGAAATTACCTTTCTCGGATTCCCTGAAAAATAATATGAAAGTGATCTTGAATGTTCAGTATGATAACAGATAAAACGTGATGGGATATAAATGACAATTTTTACAGATCATAACACAAGAAAAGTAAAGGATGCCTGGGTTCTTAATATTGATTTATAGTTTCTGCCTAGAGAAAAATGTTGCCTTAACACACAGGGCTATGATATGAAATGTGTACCTCAAAAGACTGGTGCTAGTCTGGAAGATTGCCTAAATTAAAAGACTTGCATCCGAAGTTCTAGGAAATCTATATTAAACTGTACCTTGGAGATAAAGGCTAATTCCCCCTAGAGCTAAAAAGTTGTGATAGTTGAGGTAAACCCAGTCATCCTATTGCATTTCTTATGTGCAAGCAAAACAAAGTCTAAACCACACTGCGGTTAAAGAACTGGTTCCAGAAAGCTGGAAACAATTACCCAACAGATTGACTGTTGATGCAAATTGAACAGAGAAACATGCGTTAGAGCAGGGTACAATGCTATTGTCATTCCAAGTGCTACAAAATAGTAATAATCAAGGAGACCCGCTTTTAAAGAGTCATTGTAGAGATGAAAGAACCCCTGAAGGAAGGAAAAAAAGAATACTTAATAAATTGCAAAGATAAGGCAATTGACAATAACACGTAAATCAAGAGGCAGAACTTGAAGAAAGTGGAGAGACGGCCAGAGAGGAAAATGCAGCCCAGTCAAAACCAGTAGGAGCTTTTTAAAATACGTAAAGCAACAAAACAAAGATTACCTTCCCAGATGTCATTAAAATGTGCCCCATGCAAAGTTCGGTTGCTTGCTTCTAAAATCTTGATTCATGGTTTCAAGACCTGAAGGAAAAAATGCAAAATATCGATTCTGTTGCTATTTTTAAATTATTTTTTTTAGTGACGGATTATTACCATTATTGATTGTTGATTTGTCTGTTTTCTATGATGTTGCCCACTAATGCAACTGCCTTTATCAGTCTAACGGGTGTACCCTGCTTTGGAGCAAGAGGGAATTTATCCTTCAGAATTAGAGGCTGTCAAGGACTGTGAGAGAGGAATTGTGAAAATAAAAGCAATCCATGAAAAGTACATATTTACCGAGAAATGTAACTGTACAGTCGCCTCAGCGGTGTTATTGTTTCCTCTCAGGTGAATTGTTTTATGACAGGCAGTGAATTTTTTTATTTCCAATCCTGTAAGCAAACAGCAACTACAAACAAAATTGCCCCCGAGGAAAATAAATCCAAGAGTAACAAACTCCCATCCCATGAGCTGGGAGATGTGACAGAGAGCAATTCTCAGTGCAGGTTAGGCAATTATGAGAGGAAAGCCATAAAAGGTACAGAAAAGGTATTTCCCTTTTGTCGTATTTCCTGTTTCAGCTGGTTGGTGTTTGAGCCTCTGGATTACTAAACTCAGTTAGCAGTAATTTAGTTACTACCCTATACTCTGAGGTGCAGGAGACACTTGCTCCCTCTGCAAGGCGCTCTGGAGACTCCCAGATGTTATGCTGCTGTTGTCAGTGGTTTCTGCCAGGCGCCCAGTGCAGGAATGGGACAACAGAGAGGAGCTGATGCGGCCTCAACTCCTCCTCATTTTATAGCTGTCTGTAATCTATCAACTTGCAACTCTGCTATTCAAATGACAAGCCACAATGTTCTTACGCACTGAGTTCAGGAGGGGAAAAAAATATTGGTGGCTGGCAAAATATTTATGTGTGCAAGTAAGTTCCTTAGGAGATAAGTACATGCCGCGGAGCCCCAGTGCTTCAACGGTTCATGGCTGAACTGCATGGTTTTGAAAGCACCTTCCTTGGGCGAGAGACGGGATGGTACCTAAACCACCAGATTTGGGCTTCCAGCAGATTTTAGACTAACTCAGGCCTCATCTCAGATCTGGACTGCATAAACACATTGTGCTTCTTTTCCCCTGCGTAAAGAGCTTTGACCAAGTCCAGTAAAAGCTGCTTTTAACTGGCCCGTACCGTGCCAGTATGAAGGAAAGGAGGTTTTGTGGGCATGCTTTCCTTCTACCGTCTTGGAAATGCTTCCATTCTGGTAATTTGGAATAGAACGTGCAATCTCTGCCGATGAGCGAAGGCAGGTGTGGGAAAGGCTTAAAAAACAACCACCACGTTATCGTTCAGCTATTCTGAGTGAGGGAGAAATGCCAACCCTGCCAGGCCAGGAAATGCGGCACAGTTGCACTTTTGGCAGCTCTCGCTCTCCAGCTCAGCCTTCAAATGCAAAGGAACAGAAGGTGAAAGTACAGCAAAGCACGTGCGATTTATGGAAGTGACAGGACTGGCCAAGTCCCCTTCAGGACAGTAAGATAAAGTACTCAGAGCCTGGTACAGAGCTGTCAGACAGAGGGACCGGGCTCTGAAGAGACGCAGCAAGCGCAAACAGAAGGTACAGCTAGCTATCAGCTCCTGTAAGACGACCCAAAACACTTACAGAGCCAGCCCAGGACGTGTCTTCCCATTCCTTCTCCAAAAGAACCTCTTGCCTTTCCTTTCAAGTTGAAAGTCCACACAAGCAACTTCAGCCTAAGATCTGGTACTCAAACGAGAAAGCTAAGCCAGGAACTTAGTCCCCGCTCTGTTCCCTCTCAATAAAGCAGCAATACAGGTGTCTTGAGAGATGATTTACAGCATCGGGGCATCTCACTGCCTTACGTAGAGGCGATCTCATGGGCTTGGCTGAGAAGTCATTGCAGGCACTCACATTTTGCTGACGAAAACTGCACAGTGGGGAAGTACAACGCTGGCGTGCGTCCTGAGACCAGTGTGTCGCGTGCTCCACTGCAGCTTTAGTGAGAATAAGGTGGGGTTGCACAGAATTTGAATCATTTTGGCCTCAGTCTGCGCAACCACACTTCTCATGAGAACATAGACCTGGAATTTCAGAATATTATCTCACACAAATGGCCGTTTGGCCTGAATACAAAGAAACCTAAGCCTGGCAGCTAAGTGCAGCACGTAGTACTGCTTGATTGTAAACAGTCTCTAGACACAGGGTTGCTTGAGGATATCAAATAGCCTTCTCGTAAAACCCAAAATCCTGCTCTCATAGGCAAAGTTCTCCCTTTTCTTGCAGAACCTCCTCCTCTGGCACTTACTACAACGAGTGAGAAGAATTCTGATGCCTAATTAAGAGCTACATGATCCCTAATGTTTTCAACTCCTGCATTTACAAGACCTTTTTAAGACAAATCCAAAACTACCGTAATGGTATTATGTTTATCTCAGATATATAACAATGCTTCTCTTAGGTCATTAATTTGCTTTATGTATATCAGAATGAAGATTAGCCAAAACTCAAGTTTGAGGTCAGAATCAGCAATGCCAAAAAGCTCAAAAGTCTTTACCACATCATACTGGAATTTGCAAGAGATCAGCCTTTGACACAATCCTACCATTTTTTAATTAAAGTCTTATAAGAATAACTGTTCTCACAATATTCCTGCCAGGCCTGAAATAAAGCTCACAGATGCATCCTTTGACCTTCTAACTTAAGAAACCGCAAGAAACTGAACACAAACCTTCCAAACTTAACCAAAACATAGAAAAGACCATCCACTAAAACCCCACTGATTTTGTTCACGTCATTAACAGCAAAGCCTCACTTTTCTGGGTTGAAGACAGAACACTATGTGTAAACCCAAAAAGAAAGCATACAGATTTTTTTTTTTTTTTTTTTTAAGTTATGCTGAGTCTTAAGACAGCTCCCGTTTACTCTGAAAGCCTATGGATTCTTAGACATGCTTCTGCAGGTAAGGATAGAATAGCTACAAACCCCAGAACAATTAATTAGTGACTTCAATCACATTTGAAACTTACCTGTTGCTCAGGAGACTCTCTAGGTAGGATTTTGTCAGCCTGGAAAGCACCATTACATCATGTCATCTGCTTCTCTCCAGCAGAAGCTGCTCTTTTGATTGATGTATTCTTCTGCAGGTCTCTGTTCTTTCTCTCCACATCCAAAACCATTCACATAGAAGAGAAGAGATTATTCCAGGACATTGGTCCTATCACAGATTGCTGCCATCCCATAGTGCAGGGGAAAATAGAATTCACAATTATTTTACTCAAATATGTGCTGCTTTATTGATGAAGAGCAGCAGGGCAGGCCTTGCAGCCTTTTCACCTATCTTGTCCATATGAAGGAGCACACAGGCTTGAGCTATTATCAAATAGAATAATTCAAAAAGCAACAACGATTCAATGCACTGATATAATTATAAAGGAAGTTTCTTTCTGAGCTGGGAGAAGAGAGGCTAGCCTAGAGGAGTACTGTAACAGCATTATAACAGAGGGGGTCGCTTATGTTAAAAACTTAGATGATGAACACAAGAATAACTTCCAACCTAAAAGGTTATAAAAGTAGAATAAAAAGTAAAAGGCCTTGCCTTTCCCCGTGTGCATGTAACCTTCCATACCACTACTTTCTTTGGTTGCAAGACCAAGACTAGGAATGAGACTTATTCAGTGTCCTTAGTTCTGCTGGAAGTAAAAGATAAATTGAGAGATCATTTTGTACAAATGTATTTTATACATAACTGATGTTTTATGCAAACACAATAAAGGTTAGCTTTGCCTTCTGATCTTTTAGTTGCCATATGTGAAATAATATTGCTCTGGTTTTCCATCAGTGCTGCTTCAAGTTAATATATTTTAGAGACTTGAGCTGATAGTAGAAGACACGAACCAGAATTGGACTGGAGAGTCATGCAGGCTTTCCTGTACTGTTTAGCAGGGCTTCACCACAGTCAACTGAAAACACGATTTTTTTTTTTAAATGATTGTCCTGTATTTGTATCCATTCAACAAGGAGTCACTGCAGGTGTTAGTCACAAACCATGCATAATCACGTACTATTGTCAAGAAGAGGGAAGAATCACACATACGAGAAAGGAGGAATAGGCTGTTGAAAAGAGTAAGTAGTTCAACACGTGTCAGCTGAAATAAATAGAATTAAACAGAGTTAAAACATCCTCTGGGTTCAGGACCACGTGAAATCTGTAATTTGGACGGAACAAGTCTGCTGCAAAGGTGTAAGGGGAAGGAAATGTCAGTTAGGAAGAGAAGGGCGGAACATCAGGGTGATGCTGACTGGAAATAAGGAACTGTTTTACAGATAAACTAGGATCCTAATGGAAAGCCTTTTGACAATCATAGGAATGGGTACTTGCCTCTTCATTTTAGTTTTATACCACGCTATAGTCACTATCCTAACCAAATTGGCCGAATGGTCATCTAGTATAAACTGAATGTGATCACAGAAGTCCCAGTCTCTGAAAGTGCAGCTGTCAACAACAAAGGGGAGAAAAATGAACTATAAATATTCGAGCGCATGAAAAACCAGTAAAAACCCAGAAGCCGCCTCAACAGTAGCAAAGCTTGGTGAATATAGTGACATAATTCTCTGTACTCAAGATGAAGAAGAAGAGAGAAACCACACTGCTGTGTGGCCATTCTGTGGTCTGTTCAGCACTCGCAGACATTCTCCGAACTACCCAACCGCAGTTATTTGTAGTGAGTTGTTCATATTTACATTGGAAGGGTGTGACTTACTTTTAGCATATGACTGTTTTAATTGCATTGGAGAAGGGTTCGATAGTAAAACTTTAGTAGAACTAAGACTGAATGGGTTGTGGCTGCTAAAAGTCCCAACTGTGTTTGCAACTTCATACACAAAAGTTACTTTGCATCTAAAAAGCCAGTCAGCGCTTCTGACACTTTTATCTGTCTCATGACCTTGACGTGAGCGATTTCTTGCAATATAATATTATTTGTTTTGTTTATTTGACTCATTTCATAGGGAGTATTTAAGAACATATTATTTTTCAGTGTGTATCCTGAAGTATTGTCTGAATACTACCAAAGTTACAGGCACATTAGTAATATAAAAATTCATCTAATTTTGCCGTTGGTATTTGGCACGACATTCTTATGCATTTAGAAGTATTTTTTTACAATTTGATCTTTATTCTTCCTCAATTTTCACTGTTCTCATAATAAAAACAGCATAAATTTCCTGAGAGCAAAAAGATTCAATTCTCATTAGTTTTTGAGTATCATAAAACTACACCAATTATTTCCACCTAAGGGCACTGAAGCTTAATTCTGATCCTAAGCAAAGTGCCATTTTAAAATTCCAAGATTTGTTTCTGTTCTTTGAAGGGAATTAATAAAAAAATGTGCTGAGACCTAGATATCAAGATGGGAAATACCTTATTCCATACTGACAATCTATCTAGTGTATGATCTTACAGTTTCTCAAGGGGTGAAGACGAATCATTCTTTGTCCTGCATTTCTTTATATTAACTCATAAACCTGTAACCCTTGGTTTAAGGACAAAGTTATGCCAGAGTATTCATTTCATTTGGTCCAGCGACCAAGCATAAATGGGGTGTAAATCTTGTTGAAATGCAGAGGCTCGCAGAGCAGCAGCGGTTGGCAGGCTCCTCCGAAGAAGGACTCCTCCCCGCGCAAGCTAAAGCAGGTTGCCCAGGGCTACATCCAGGCTGGCACACTTATTAAAGCGAAATAGAAATCCAGTGACAACTCTTCTGTATTTCCAAACATTTCATCTTTGAAGGAGTAGTCCATCTCTTACAAGATGAATTCAATGGAAAATCTCTCAGTGATAGAACTTTTCAACGTGCCTTACTCCGAGGAACTTCAGCACCTGAAGGTCAGGGTTTCCCTACAAATTCAGACTTCTACTTTTGTCACGGGAAAGTGTTTGGTGTAGAAAACAGGACTTTGGGAATTTAAACTGTACATTTAAAACACGGAAGAACAGTCTCTCCAAGCATTTAAAAGATGTTGTTTGAACAATTCTGGGCTGTCACCCTGACTCTTCACCATGCACCGCTTTCCAGACGGGGCTTTGACGGGTGCAAAGGCAAGTTCCCTGACTGCAGCAGCACCAGGGCTTGGCACATGCTGACAAAACAGACTAGCCAAGTGATAACACAGCTGGCGTTTTGAGAAGATTAAAAAAAAAAATGCACTTTTTAAAATGGTAGAGACTGACTGACAAGTTTATAAATCAAAATTTAAATTTGTGTATTGCAGAATCCTTTCCTTTCAAATCTTTCTCCCCCCATTAATCTGTTTGAACAAATTGTGTGGGTGCAGCTGTTTTGGGGCTGTTAAACACTTTATTGAAGGGTAATTGGCTCTGAAAATGTGGAACACTCATGGGGTATATCTGATGAAATATGATTTGCAACAGTTTAGCTGATGGTAGGTTTGGACCTTTATCAGCTGGCTTCCAAACAGCTTTACCTGTCCTTTGAGTAGACTGACAAAATCAGCAGAAATCAGGCACATAATAGCTCCAGTGGGAATTGATATGCCCAGGGCTGGCCCAGAAATCAGACAGCTCCACTGGCCCCATTCTGATGCAAGGACCTGTCCTAGACTTAGACCTTTGATGTTAAAATCACGGTTTGGTTTTCTTGGGTTTCACTGGGATTTTTTAAACAATGAGGGAATTGTACAATTTCCCATATTTGAAATGTAAATATCCGATCCTTCCTTATTCCTTCCGTCCTAAAAAACACACACATCTCATCTATTACACAAACAGACAAGGACAGAAAAGTCGTTTGGCGTTATAATCACATAAATGTGTCGCTAGCTCTGAAGAATGCCTGACTGAAGGCCAAGAATGACTCTGTTTCCCAGGATGATGAGGCACTTTCCTTTTAACAACTACTTTAAACTCCTTTGAAATGACTGAAACGATTACAATTCTGGCAACCACTCCAAAATTTCTCGCCATCAGAGTTTGACCGCAGCATGACAGCTTTCATCCTCCCAGTGTTTGTGATTATTCACGTACAGATGAGATGTTGCTTGGTTAATCAGAGAACAGATGGAGCCAAGGGAGCGAAGAAGGGTTCCCTGGCACAGCTAAGCATAGAAGATGTGGCACAATGTAAGGCACAGGCAGGTGTCTGCTGGGCCTCTCTCCTGCCACAGCCAGGCGATGGCTCCGTTACTGGGCTGGGAGCTCTTTGTGATGGCAGCAGTCCTTACTTGTACGGACACTGTAGTCTCAAATGGGAAGAAGGGCATCCTGTGCCGTTACAAAACAGGTGACTCATTTGCATGAACATCACTTAACAGTCGCCAGTTTTACTGAAGTGGATCCTGAAATAACAGCTCATCTGAATCTCCTTCTAAAAACACATCCCTACTCAGGGAAGCCCAACCTCAGGTACCCAGCACTTGTGCTCAGACACCAGCGCAGAAGGGTACCGAAAGGGCTATTGTCAGTCGGACTGCCAACAACTCAGAAATCGTCCGTGCCGGGGAACAACCTAAACTTCCTATTTCTCTTCTGACAAAGAGCCAACATGAGCTTTGAGGACAGCATTTGCTGTACACAGCCTTTTCCTTCTACCTCTGAAATGGGTGATTCCAAAGAGGCACGATAGCCTGAAAGAGTAATGAATTGTGCTACCTCTACAAATTACCTTGCCTGGATCCAGACAATTGTGGGGCACCCACGAGGAACAGAATGCAGTCCTCAAGTACTGTTTTCTGTCACAAACAGTCCCTCTGATGTCATCTGGACTAACTGCTACAGAAGTGAGCAAGAAAACAGTGCTGCTTCTTAACGGTGAAAAGGCTCCAAGGAGGGTTTCCCTTCAGCGGGTGCTGGTCTAGGTTCTCATGCCCCAGGGGTACGAGTCATTTGTGGTTTTGTTCGTACCAAGTCCTACAATCTCCCTCCAGGACGTGATGCCAACTTAACCTCAATGGAAGTTACTTTAGAGGGTCAGACCCGTGGCCTCTGTGTGCCCCAATCTTACACTCTGTAAATATAATGCAACCATAAAATACAGCTACTGGGAGCACAGCGAGATTTATGCAGTTAATATGAACATACGCTGAAATAATCTATTGGAAAAAAACCACACAAAAGAGCAGCAACAGTAGCAATAACACCAAATCTGAGTCCATGGGGAGTCTGAAAAGGGATCTTTACACATTCATACTTTAAATAATTCAGAGCACTGTATCAGCAGCCCTTGAGTGTAGCTCTTGGACACTGGTTTGCCAACATTCCTCTACAAACATATGGATTTTAATCCTGAGAAATCTCAAGAGCACTTTGGCAACATTTGTCAATTAACATCCTGTTGCAACAAAATGATTATTTTCATTTCTTTGGTTAGTCCTGTGAGGCACTTGGCTTCATGGCAGAAGGCATTTTTCAAGGTAGAGTTTGCAATTAAAAAGAGAAATAGCTAGATTTTTAAAATCTTAGTTTTAAAGTTTTCCATTTCTAAATCCATACTTTTAAAGTGAAATTGATATCGAAACGTGAAAAGCACAGTTTAAAGGAGAATGAAAATACATGGAAAAGAAATGATCATGAAGTTATTTGTGTCTCTTGATTCACCAAGAAAAATTCAGTTTATTTGCAGGCCTAATGACTTTTCACTGGGTAGTCATATTGCACCAATTTTAATAGATAATAACAAGAAAAGTGGCTGGGTTTTTTTAGATTTAGGTCAACATGAAAATGTCAGCAAGGCAGAGGTGCTAGCAGAGTTAGAAAGCACTGCAGTAATGATCTGCAAGCCCACGTAGTGCAAAATGTTAGAGCAGACTTATCTCCTTCCCAAGCACTTCATTTTTAACATTGATTCCTTCTGTCTTTATGGATTTCTTGAGTCAAGGTCAATGCTTTCGTTCTGCAGCCAGGAATAGGCTAGACAATGAAAGTTGCAGAAATTAATTCGTCTCAAAAAGGTGTGTGTCACAGGGATTTGGGAAGAACAGAAGCATCTTCAAAAAGTTGCTGACAGTAAATATTTTCCTTTGTTTACTCAGCTCTGCATCATGTGGAAACTTGGAAAAGTAGTTTAAAGGTCACGTTCATGTATATCCTATGTTTAAGTCTGCGGTATACAGTCCAACATTTACCGTAAATTCTGTATGGCCATGGCTCGGGGTGCAGCACGTCTAACCGAGTCTTTAGAACAAAGCCCTCCAAAGGTCTAAGACTGTGCTTCATTTTTATATTCTCAGGAAGAGTTTTTTCATGTTCCACTTCATTCTACTCCCAGGCTCTGCATTAAGGAATTTAGCAAAGGCAGCCTCCTGGGATGGTATAAGCATTTATTTTTTGTTTAAATATGTGATATATAAGGAGCGCAGCCACCCCCAGGACCTGGTGCTTAGCTCGCTGAAGCATCACTACCAACTTAGGAATAGCTAAGAATAGAGCTAGAAAAAAAGAGGTGTCAGAAAATGTAGACTTTTTTATAGAGCGGTTACAAGGGATCAAAATTGCAGTGCAATGAGCAGCATGAAAACTATATTTGTTAGCAAATAATTCTGGAGGAAAAGGAACTCTAAGAACTTGTAAGGACGAACCTTTATCAACATTTATCTGGTGAAGGGCAGGTAAGTCTGACAAATTGCACAGATTATATTTTCAGTATGTGAACAAACAGACATTTTACCCTCATTACTTCTCCATCGTTCTATTTTGAGCTTTTTAGAAGGTATATACAGGAGAGAAATGAGCTGTTATGCACAAAAACTGGCGTAATCTTACTTTCATCATTGAGAAAAAGGGTAAAGAAAATTCAGAAGCAGAATTCACAAGATGAGTGGGATTCCAATTTACTTGATTTTCACAAATTTACATCTCACCTAGCTAAAAAGAAGAAATTTCTAGTGATATCAGTTTCAGAACTCATAGATAAAAATCTGGTTTTCCTGGATTTATTGCCTCAACGCAAAATCGCACACAGCATTTTTCTCATGGTCAATCCTCTCCTAACGCGACTGCGAATTGTATGAAATGCCCTCTTGATCCCAGTGAAACTTTTGAGCTTTTTCCACATCTTTCTGGATCAAGACATCTTTTACGCACATAATTATAGAGCTTTGAAGGAACTATTTAGCAATTAAATGAAACGAGAATGCACCTGCAATTTTATAAAATGCAGGAATGCATTTAGGTTTGGTGGTACTTCAGACCCCTCACAGATTCTCAAAACCATGATATTCTGAAACAAGACACAAGCTCAGTCTCCCCTCCGAATACTCTGATGGGTTTTAGACAGATTCCCTGTTACAAGAGCACATTAATGGCCTGCTGTTGGCTGCAGGGTTGAGGGGATACCGCCCTTCCAGGGATGCCCCCCTCCACAGGCTCATTTATTTAGGTATGTTGAACACAGAAGGACGTTCACTAGAGTTTCATCTGATCTTGACTGTATTGAGGTTACGAAAGTAAAAAAAAATTGTGCAACTCAGAAGAGCCCATTTGAGAGTTAAATGTTTCTCCAAGAATAGCAAGAAGAAGATCTTTTGTCTTTTATAGTTGTTCCACCTGTTCTACTACTACACTAAGGAGTAGAAGAAAGCGGTTTTCTACTCGTTTTCCACACTAGTGATAATGGACTGTGTTTACCTTTAATGACCATGTTTCTGGGAACCACAGCGATGGTCCAAAGCTCGAAGCAGATGCTGACAAATCAGAAGAGTAGAAGAGGCATTACCGCCCATGCCATCTGCTCTCGTCAGAGGCTTTTCCCTACTTAAATTACTGTGAACGATGTAAGACAAGGCTGCGCCTGGGACACCACATACACACTGTTAACACCTACAGACGCTAACCGAAAACGCGAGCAGAGGCACCAAGCTCCCGGTGCGTGCTTTCAGTGTCAGCTTGCAGTTCCCTCTCCATCTGCCAAAGAATTCAAGAACTTCCACACAAAAGACTAAACCACTCATGAAAACAGGGAATAATACCCATTTCAACTTTCATCCCTAAACACTACCACGCTGCAGAGAAACGTATTTTATCACTGAGAAGTTAACAGAGAGATGTGAAAGGAAATAAATAGTCAGCCAAATTTTGTCAATTAACTGAGAGCGGAAGACATCTCAAGTGATTCACGAGGCTCTCTGGTAACAGAGGTAGACAAAGCTACGTGTTTTGAGTTGAGTGTTTCTATTGAGCTTCACATTATGGAGACGGTGCAGCTTTGTTTAAACTTGAATCATGTTGAATTTATTTATCCCTAATATTATAAAATGAAAGTGAGATATCCACTTACAATGCTATGACAATGGGATGTTTGTTGTATCTCCTGGATTTGAATTGTGATTCAAATAGTTACCTTTCATGTAAAGGGCGTCATCTTAACATAATTTTCTAGAGATGCTGGTAAGCATCTTTCACTGAGAATACAATTCAATTTTAAATTCGTATGTATTTTTTCATCTTAAGGCATCCTCTACATAGGAAAATAATTCAGCATATACTTTGCAACTGAAAGTTTTCAAATATTATTTTAAAAATAAAGTTCCTAGTGTTCAATTTCAGCTTAACTCTATTTAGGAAAAAAAACCAAACAAACAAAAACCAACCAACCAATCACCACAGCAGTCAGAAGGAGTCGGATTTGGTGCTAATTTTCAGTTGATAGTGACTCAAAGACCCAATCCTGATCCCACTAGATCACACAACTTTTACCCTTACATTTACTGCAACAGTTTTTCCATTAGCTGGATTTACACGTCACAGACGGTACTGAGAAGCGCCTCAGCAAGTTAAGATTATTAAATTGTGCAGTGCTTCCTGTGCATCCTTGCCCTGCTCTCGACTATTCAGCTGCATTTCTGCTAAACAAGTCAAAAGGAGCAGAATGCCCATATTATGCCATATTTCTGCTGAATAAAGCCTTAGCAAATTGACTAGGTGTCTATTTTAATCAAGCATCACGCACACAGTACAAAAGAGTATGTGGAACAGCTTCGGAATGACCCTGCTGTCACTTTGTATGAAGAAAAAGCCGTAATTATAACAGTACGAGCCTGTTGGAAGACGATACAGATTTTCTGATATTGTAGAATGCTGAATGATAACATCAATAAACAGCAGAACAGGAGTAGGTCATCACATGATATTAATACTAATTAATAATAACAGTAATAAAAGCTGGTACACTTTAAGTGTGATCCCTTTCTCCCTACCGCAAGCAATTTTGTGCCGTACCACTGGAGCGTTGGGCTGTGTGATTTATGCAAGATGAGGATCACAATCAAGGAACAACGAGAACTTCCAGAAGTTGAACACTAAATGAAACAGTTTGTCTCAGGCCAAACCTGCCGAAATCAGAAATCTGGTACTGTTGGTGTATTCAGGCTGCTACTGTGTGATTGTCACATTAGAACAAATGAATGTGGTCTTGGAGCTCAAAAAAGCTGCTCTGGTGGTTTATATTATATACAAATATTTTATTTATTCTTTTATCTAGGCACATACACTGTCTTCATCATGCTAGTTAGAATGCCACTAATAATCTTCCTAAGGCTGCTGCTGAAAGATAATACAGGACACTCGGGCTGGAATTTTGTTTGTGTGATTCTGTGCGGCTTCTTTCATTATGTGTTTTCAGTATGAATTTTGTTTTTGTGAATTTGTGTGATTATGACACAAAGAATGATTGTTTTCTACAAAGAGTCTCAATGGTTTTCTTTCCGTTACCTGTTTTCTCATTGCTTTGAGAGCTCTTCAGAGAAGACACTGTCGAATAGGTAGAAGAGAGAGAAGTTTTTAATGGCTCCATGAATATTTCAGAAAGACAGCACATTAAAATATCAATATTAAACAAAATTAATTAATTGATTTCACAACAATACCAACAAATCAGTTTTTCTGTGTTCCAATATTAATTTGAATGAAACCTGAAAAAAAAATGTTTTTTTTCCCCATATCCTGCCAGGTCAGCTACAAAACCCATTAACGCTATGTTCTCTAGAAGAAGAGGATGGATATTTCCTTCCATATAATTAATTTATATTTGCTCATGAGTGCATCCCTAATGAAGGCATCTACCAAAGCATTCAGAGGGAAGACAAGGTGAAAGCAAAGAGGAAATGAAACCACTCCGTCTCTTTCAGTTTAACGTCTAGGGAAATAACAACACGTGAGCATTTATAACTGCAACGTGATGGACAAGGCAAATGGAAGGTATCCCCTGGAGCACTGAGATCAGCTGGAAAGACTGGTGCTCACAAAATATAAGACAACTTGGTAATTAAAAAAAAAAAACCAAACCACAAACCCAAACAGGTAGAAAGAGAGCTCTGAGAGATTTTAGGCAATGTCCGACACTGAGTAAGGGAATTGAGAAAATACAAAAGATACTCC
Organism: Bucorvus abyssinicus; assembly: GCA_009769605.1. NCBI lineage: Eukaryota > Metazoa > Chordata > Aves > Bucerotiformes > Bucorvidae > Bucorvus > Bucorvus abyssinicus. The sequence goes on along the minus strand of CM020044.1, from coordinate 5,586,439 downwards.
AGACAGAGATGATTCTCCTCTTGACATGCACATAAGCACTTCATGGTGCAGTCGCAGTGGTGGGTGTAGAAACAGTATCCACCACGGAATTCCCAAACTGCCAGACCTCCCTTCCCACCCACCTTTTATCCTTCTCCAAACACCTCTTTACACTCCACTTTTTCACAATGTTAGTCTCATTTTAATCAACATTATCTCACTCCTTCCTCCAGCTCATCTCTTTACCCCCATTAATCTACCAACCCTGGTATCTTTTGTATGACATAAAGCTCGCGACCTCTTTGAGCTGCAGAACATATGCTTGTTTTGCCTTCCCACAATAGCTGGGAAAACAGAGTTCAGCAGATTCAAGTAGATGATACGATTGCAAAACCTTCTGAGTCCTCTGCAAACCAGGAAGCATGACCGAATGAAATGTAGAGGGATACTGGGCAGGGAGCAGGTGTAGTTCAGCACAGTTGATGGCCTCCTCTCACAAGAAAACCAAAGTGAGAACAACAAGAGTCCTGTGGGTTGGGCTTGAGCTGCACCAGAGGAGTCAGAGAGAGAATTTTGCAGGTACCCTCTCCATGTCGTGCCAGGGGCTAGTCTGTGTCATATAGTTTTTCTCTTTTATGAGGGCCAAATTAGTTTCCAATGTACAGATACCATACCCTTTCTTTTGTAGGGAAAAAAAAAGTTATAATTTTTAATTCATTAAGGTCTTGAAGGCTTAGGAAAGGAAGATTTCATATTCTGCTGCAAAGCCTTTGAGAAGGGTTATCTAGGAATATATGTGAATGGTAGGCAATGCTTAATTTCTCAGTTAATCATGGTAGAAGACACATGAGGTATTTTATTTGCCTATCTCCAACACTTTATTAAAAAGAGGCAGTGCTTAAGACACAAAGCAAACAGATAAGAAAAACTATTCTCTATCATCTTATATTAAAAATAAAAAAAAAAAGGGGGGGGGGGTGGAAATTCCCATGGCAGAGTGAGCTGCCTGTTTTAATCACATTGGAAAGATTATGTGGGAGTAGCAGAAAAATTCAGTTTGCTTTGGATTATTTAAGAAATTATAGCTATTGCATTATGCATTTGCAAAGTCCTCTGAAGCAGGGGTTTAGGACTAGTATTGATTTTGTGCTGGGTTAAACGAAAGGTTTCTCTCATAGGAACACAGAAGATAACACATCAAAATAAACAACCACAGTTTATCTAATTCAGTTTCTTCCCCAGTTCCCCATTTCAGACACTGATATACCTCTGTAATTACACGTGACTATATAACTCAATGGAAAAAAACCAAAAAACACAATGAAATGTGGGGAAGATTTGAACAGTTCGGATGGGGGTAAGGCTTGTGAACTCTATACTCCACCCAGTTGGGTTTTGGGGGTTTTTTTGGACAAAGTATCCTCCTGATACTCTCTCCTCATCCTCTTGAAAATCAATTTAGCATCATCTGAAGTCATTATATAATACAAAATGCATCTGTTTTAGAGACCTATCTGCAGGCATTTAATTCTGGAGCATCTGACTCCAAAACTCACATTCCCTGTAAGGTGACTCTCCCCATTTGCAGAGGACCAGGACAAATCATAACCTGAAAATCCTGATCTAAAAATTAAAGCAGGATTTGAACCATTGCATAAGTTTTTTGTACAAGGGTATATTTTGTCCACTGACACCATCTCGCTCCGTGCTGCGATAACCCTGCAGAGCTGCAGAACCCAGTGCCTATCTCAGAACGGCTGGTTTACCAAATCACAGCTGGTTCTTAAAGCAGATCGGTGCAGAAACGCCAATGTGCCCCATCCGCAGGCGGGATGAACCGTCTCAGGCCTGGCAGGACGTGAGGGATTTGCAGGTTGAATTGAACGCTGTGAATCAGTAGAGCAGAGGGTGCCGGTAAAGTCAGAGGGAGGGACGGGGTTGCAGAGCGGAGCTGCAAGGAGCCAAGGAGACGTCTGCTTGCTGGGGCAGAGGGTCGCCCTCAGCAGCGCCCGGGGTGAGCCTGAGTGCGATGCCCCTGTCAGACACCACAGAGGAGAGGGTGTACGGACTACGAACGAGCAGGAGAGAGGCCAAGCTGCAGGGAAGCGTGAGGGAGGAGAGGTTTGGGTGGCTGACACTTCCAACCGGAGAGCCTCGACAGGGAGGACAACATGCAAGCTTGATTGCCCGAACCCGCATCTGCTGGCCAGCTAGACCCTGCCTAACCCCGCAGGGGCAGCAAGCACTCTGGTGACCTGTATTGGCTGTGCTCCTCCTGCTCTCTCCCTCCCAAGAGCAGAAATGGGTTATGCAAGGGCTGCACGCAGGGGTTACTTTAAACCAAAAGATGCTGGAGAAGAAAAAACCTCAGCCTTACAAACGCTTACTGTTCCTCCTGGGCTCCAAGGCGTGCATTCCTTCCGTTATGTTCCTCTGAAAAACAATTCAAAGCACATCAGCTGAACTTCAGGCTGGTCTGACGCATCGTAAAACCTCAGGAACAGACTCCGACCTCGGCTGCCAGCTCCTGACGAAAGGCGGGGGAGGCAGTGCTTTGGCTGGAAAGTGCAGCAGACACAAGTACGTTCCAGGTTACTGCAAGGTGCTAGGGCACTCGAGACGCTCTTCAGAAGCTCCCAGTTATCATCGCTGTCACTCCACTGAACCTGGTGCTTGGTCCACATCTGTGGTATTGGTTGGAGCCCCTCATAGGACTAACAGTAGATGCAGATGCAGCAGGAGCAAGGGGATGCCACAAAGCAAAGAAGTTTATCAGCCTAGACCAGTATAAATTGCAGCAAACTCAGTCATTTTGAACTAAGTAAATAGGCCAGGTACTAAAAATTAAACAAATGCCTTCTTCACTTGTTTTTTTGTCACAGGAAATTGTCACAGGGTATGGCAGAGAATAAAACGAAGGGTGTCCAAAAGGAGACCCCTGGAAGCTATGAGGTGAGGTTGTCCATTGATGCTTATTAAACACGACAGAGCAGATGCAACCTCTGGCTCAGTAGGTCCTTAAATTGCTGATTGGCAGAAGCAGGGGACAATACCACATGGAAAGCACCAGCAATACTTGCTTTTTTTTTTTCTTATGCTCTTTCCATAAGCATCAACTACTGCTGGCATTGTCAGAGCTCCAACCATGCACAAAGGAAGGAAAAAAAGTAATTTCTCATGTTTTATTAGATCAAATTTTCAGTCAATCTGATTGTAGCATGGCAATTTGGTCTGACCTAATTCAGCCTTTCTTTAGAAGGTGAGCTGGTGAACATTTCTATTTCTGAAGACTGGATCCTTTTTAAGGCTGAAAACTTTTTAGCAGTGTTGATTGCTTCCACACTGTTTCAGTAAAGACCACTTAGATTTTGTCTTTTTGTTTCTATATTTTTCCTCCGTCCTTTTCTAGTGTATAATAAGAGAGGAAAATTGTTAACTACCGGGTTATTTCTATTTTTTCCCTTCTGACTCAGTACAATTTTGAAAAGTTAAACTTCTAAGTTACTGAAGGGTGAAAATAAAAATCTATTTCCTCCAACTGGAGTAATCCCTACTACTAATAATATTTTAATATTAGAAAACAGCCTAAGGAGAAAAAAAAAAAAAAAAGAAAAAAGAAAAAGAAGTTACAAGCTTGTTCTATTTTACTGCACGATAAAAGATGAATGAGTGGAAAACTTTTTTTTTTTAAGAAAATATAATTCACTAAAATGCATTAGTTTTACTCCCAGTTCTGGTAATCTAATGTAACATCAATTAAAAGAAAAAAGTTGGATCTGAAATCTGTTTTTCATGCCATTCTTAGGCCAGAGAGACCACAATCACTACCTTAATGGAGCTTTGCAGGTTCCTGGATCAGAATATATTCCCCTCATCGCATCTGTATCCCCATCTAGACAGACACTTCATAAAACTGCCCAATGCCACCTAAGCACTGTACCAAAAAGGCAGCCCCAGTTCCAGGGAGCTGACAAGCAAAATTAGATTCAATTAAAGACATTTATAAGCAGTAACACACATGAATAAAGACTCAGCAATAAGAGTTTCTGCCAGAAGCTCCTGATACTCTTTTTCTTGCTGGGAAAGGAACAGTTCTCTAGCCAGTCCCCATTGGCACAGGCGGGTACTGGCGCATCACAGATGTACAGCTGGGGTGATGCAGGTTTTTCACTAGTTTTCTTTAGTACTTGTGCATGCTACATAAAATCTGACCCACCTGCCCACGTGTACAGCCGCTGCACTGAGAAGAACCCCCTCTACTAAGGACACGGGAAAAATGCTCCATTTGCTAGTTGAAAACACACTTTCTTTTTCTTATGCTTCTTTCCTTTACCAATCTTCCTCCCCCAGTATTTCAATAGTTGGAAAATGAGCATTAAAATACACTGCTAAGGCTTTAAAGTTAAAGAACAGCTTCATTGATGGTGAATATGCCAGAAATGCTTCTCCAAAGCCATCACAAGGTAGTGATACACACTGTTGGCAAGGGCGTGTTTCCCAGGGCAGTAGGCTGTGTTTTGTCCATCACCCAAAGAACAGTTGTGGAACTGCTGGTGTGCCCTACAAGAGCTTCGGTCCTGTCCAGAAGCATATGTGCAATGGAAATCCTCCGTAATCCTCATCTGTTTGTTTGTTTGTTTTAATATTTAATCCAAATGCCTCCCACCTGCACAGGGTAAATTTCATCCAGAAAGAGTAAAGAGTTCCTGTAACTTCTTTCCTCTCTGGTGAAAGTTACTTCAGAAAATGGGGCAAAAGCTTCTATTATGTCTTCTGCAAAGCTAAGAAAGAGTAAACAGATTGCATTCAGTTTTGTCCCTTTAAGAAGGCTGAGTCGTAATATTAAAACATACCTTTTTACAGCATGTACATTAACAATTAAATTAATTCATAAACATTAACAACCTCCTAACTCTTGTGGGAGTTAACACCCATCTTGTGGTTATGCAGGTTCCATCTCCTCATCATTTCATTTTATATTTAAATCAAAATACCAGTCTGCTGCTTCAACAAAGAAAGAACAAATTGTATAAACCATCAGCCTTTCCAAATGCTGAGGAAACCCTGGCACTTACCAGCGGCAGGAAACCTATTTTTAGGACTAAAGGTTTGTAAAACCGAGGACAGCTTTTGTCCTAGATACGCGCAGAATTTCTACTCGTGTGGGTGGATTTTTGGTGATGTGTTTAAACACAGACTAGAAGGAAATCTAGTGCCTTGGCAAGGTATGAGTATAATAAATGTTGTTCAATGCTTACGGGCCAAGTTGGACAAGTTTAGTACGGGTGCAAAGGCTCTGGTTTCGGGAGGCTGCTTTCAGGATGAATTTTGCTCCAGTGGAATCCAAACCATCGCTCAGCAGCATGAAAGGGTCGGTCATCTGGCCACTTTATTAATGGGGAAAACTGCTGCCTTCCAAATAATGCAAGAGAAGTGGTTTCTAACTGATTTATAGCCCATTGGAATAATTTTAATTGGACTTTGCTGATTTTCTGCACTGATGGCTTGTCATTCCTTAACTATTTGTTTTTTCCTAAGAAGTGGAGCACTGAGGAAAATTGCTTTAATGATAATGTAAGCAGAAAAAGGTCCCTTGGTAGAATTAAACCATTGTTAATTATAGCTTCTTCTGGGAATACTTTGCCAAATGCTTAGAAAATAATGCCCATGAATGCCTTTAATCTGGATTTTAGCGATGTGATTTTTACACCTAATTATCGCCTTTAGAGGGAAACAAGTATCCTGGCAATGGCCTTTTCAGGTAACTCTCCGTTTTCAAACCTGTGGATTAAATCTTTGTGTGAGGGTGCTGGAATCACACGCATCTGTGTACCCTGAGGAGATCATTTGCCTCTGGCAGAGTCACGTTCACCAGGCGTAGGATCACCCCCTCCCCTCCCTTTGCTGCCCAGGTTTCACCACTTTCCTCGCTGTCACGCAGTACAGTCTCCTGGCCTCCCCACATCCCAGCTCATCTGCAGTTCCTGCAAGGTTGGCGGGGATACGAGTTTAAAAAAGCCGTTTTACCAGGTAACCAGTTACGTGCCCTTTTTTTCCCTGCGGGTGCTGAAGGAAGACCCCGTGCCCGGGCCATCGCCGGGAGCGGTGGGCGAGGCGGCGCAGCAGCTCCGGCACAGTGCCACGACACGCCAGAGGAGCGGATTCTGGACCAGCGCCGCCCCGCACTCAGCCAGCTCAAACGTATGGGCAGAGGGTTTGATGCCTATTCGTACTGACACCATCTAACTTCAAATGCCCAGCTGCCAGTTTTAAAAATCTACAACAGCCTTTACAGACCTACACAGGACCACACGCAGGCCTTAAAAAAAATCTGCTCCCTCCACTCTCCATGGATTTATTTTCTGTTTCTCCTGCGAGATCACACTGCATAAGGGATATGTTTTCTTGTATGCAATCGCAGCTTCAGGGGACAAAAAAAAGGACGCAAATTAGAAGCCTCCAAAGTTGAAATAGATAAGAGGTCTCTGCGAGAGTTATTTGGGAGACAGAAGAGAGATTAAGGTACTAAAAGCCTTTTAAATAATTTGTGCCTTTGCAGGGCATAACTTATTTCTATCAATAATTTAACATATCTATTCTGTGATTAATTAGAGACAAAACACCTAGGAGATTCCCGCAGGCAGTGCCCTGGACCACGGCTCTGTGGCAGGGACCGTAAGCAAACATGTTTATTGATAACGTCATCGTGGGTAATGTCAGAGGGCGCTACTGGCTTCAGCCTTGCTAAAAACTGACCTATTGGTTGCTTCCTCTCATGATGGGAGAATTTTGCCCATAAACCAGGAAATACTGTTCTGGCAAGATGAGCTGAGATCCCAGGCCAAAGGGCTGCGGTTCCTCGTGTGCCCATGGAACGGACAAATGGAAGAAAGCAGAAGCCAAGCTTTGCTCTCTGCGGGGCAAGCATAAGCCTGGAGTCACTGAACTGAGCAATCAGTGTAATCCTACTTTTCGCATCAGAGCAGGAATCCTCCGTTCTGGGAGGAAGAGGAAAAGTTTAAACAAAAAAAAAGAGAAATAAAGGGGGATTTGTAAACTAGAATCTGGTACTTGAATGAGTAGATATGATGTCTCTTTTCTCACCTTTAACAAAATCAGTAGGTAAGAGATGCAAGAGAAAGGCGTATGCTTTATACTTTGACCTAAAAACAAATGAGATTCTAAAAATATTTTTTTTAACTTATCATATATGCCACTGGGTTTAACTCTGTTTCATTTCCTCTTTACCACAAGGCAAGAGCAACAAAACTCAGCAGTTAATGAGCTTTGAAGTTGAAGCCCAGTTGCTTCAGGAAAAAAACTTTTGAGGGTTCAGAATGATGAACTCAGCAAAAAACCCGTCCTTTTTTGCCAAAGGTCCACAGAGCAGAGAGAAAATTCTGTCACCAACGGTTGCCTTTCTGGCCCGGACGCTGCCTGGCCTGCTTCAAAGACATCTGCTGCTGTGCCCATGCTGTCAGCAGACGCGCTAATCTCAGCCCTTGGAAAAACACCTCCGCAAACACCCACGACAGCAAGGGACAGGTTTGTCAAGAAAAGCTATCTGCTGAAGAAAATCCCACCTCACAGCTTCGTGAAATCCTGCCATCGTATATGGAACAGCTTCAATGAGTCAGGGCTGCTCTGCCTCTCTGCTCCCGTCTTCTGCAGAAAGAACAGCAGTTAGGTGTCTGCATTTCCTTCAACAAACTGCTGAATGCTGTCCATCCCCCCAGACGAAGCCTAGTCCATTATCATAGAACCATTGAATGGTTTAGGTTGGAAGGGACCTTAAAGTTCATATAATTCCAACCCCCTGCCATGGGCAGGGACACCATCCACTAGACCAGGTTGCTCAAAGCCCTGTCCAACCTGGCCTTGAACACTTCCAGGGATGGGGCATCCACAGCTTCTCTGGGCAACCTGTTCCAGTGCCTCACCACCCTCACAGTAAAGGATTTCTTCCTAATAGCTAATCTAAATCTACCCTCATCCTATCAGTACGCTTCCTGATCCCATCTTTCCTCTAGGTCCCCTTTAAGTACTGGGAGGCTGCTTTAGTGTCTCCCTGGAGCCTTCTCTTCTCCAGGCTGAACAACCCCAAATGTCAGCCTGTCCTCATAAGAGAGGTGCTCCAGCACCCTGATGATTTTCATGGCCTCCTCTGGACCCACTCGAGCTGCTCCGCATCTTCTTACACAGGAGGCCCCAGAGCTGAACACAGTACTGCGGGTGGGGTCTCACAAGAGTGGAGTAGAGAACTGTCTAGGATCATGTTCTATCACTGCCTCCAGTTGTTGGTTATTAGCTATTTGCTTACTGAAAAAATTCTCTTCCTCATGTCCTCATCACCACGTGGGGTTGGCCAGCGTCCTCCAAAACGGTAACTCAGAAGTCCTCAATAATACTTTGTACCAAAGAAGGGTGAAGTTTTAACAGTGATGACACTGAAGAAGAGAATTTATGAAAGTATGAGAAATTCCTCCTCTAAATTTGTGATTCCTATTCACTTTATCTCTATTCTTAGCATAGTTTGTGGGAAAGGCAGATCACAATACATACAAACCCCCAAATACTCAGAGAACTAAACAACCCACATAAGTATCCTGTCAGCAGTGGCCTTTTCCTAGAAATACTAGCAAAAAAGGTATTTTGGCAAAAAATCTCTACTCACCTTCAGCCGAAACTGTTTAATGCCTCTGAAGGTGACAATTCTGCTCAGCGTCACTGCATTCCCTTGTAATCACCGCTCTCCAGGCTCTATTACATCTTCTACACTACTGGCTTATGGCCCTTTCCATCGCAGTGTCCTTGAGTAACAATTCTCTGCTTTCCCATTTCTTCCCTGGAGCACAGTGAAGGGTTTCATGGCATTAAGCACAGAGATTTAGCTGCGCAATGCCCATTGATATTATTTGAGGGGAAAAGTCCAAATCAGAGTCAAAATCCAACCCACATTACATTTTTTTTCTGATATATAGAATGAAGAGTACAGTATACTGAGGCAAGGGGTCTTGCTCAGTTATGCCAAGGATGCCACTGTGCCCTAAGGTTAAAACATGTGCCCCATACAAGGAACTTACAGGAATTCAGTCCTTCCAGGGCCCGTTCGAGCATTTAAACAAGCACAGCATCCTTTGGGACATCAGGAGTCAAACTTACCACCAGTGTTAGAGAACACAGTGGGGCCAGCCCTGAAATTTGCTGGTGTCTTTATTTTTGGACATCAGAGACAGAGAGTCTTGATAATAAAATTTCTTAAGGGCTCCCTACATCTGTTTTAGGGAGTCTGTACAGGCTTTGTTGAGGTTTGGGAAAATTAATGAAAATTTCCAAGAATGCCAGGCTAAATTTTTTTGCTAAACATGTGGAGCGCTGGAAATCGATAGATTCATACCTCCCATTAGCTAGTAAATCATTTGACTCCAAACCTGCAAACATAAATAACTCCCTTGCTAATCTTTAAAAATGTCTTCATTGTAGAAAATCGGCATTTATTCATGACACATCGTAAAGATTTTTAATTATATCTGTACCCATCATAATTACAATGCCTCATTATATGATTATACAGGTTCCTATTCATTATGAAAATGCAATTAAGAAAAGGAAAGAAGAAGAACATCACATATACTTTCCAAAGCTCTGGAAAATAGCTGCTGGGAATGCCCAGCTGTGCTGGCTTTACTTTCACAAAAGTCTCACAGTAGAGAAACACAATCTTCAGCACAAACCAGGCATTAGGTGTGACAATACCTCTGTGGCTCTCTCTGCCCTCTTGTACCAATGAAGTTAAACAGAACATCATCGTATGGTCCTTCTACTGCACTCCTCTTTGGTGCCATCTTACTAAATTGTTTCCTTTAGCACATCTGTCGGGTACTTTGACTTAATGAAGATTTGGTGGCGATGGGCAAAACAATTTCTCTTGACAATAACAGCTACACCCTGCCAGCAGGTCTGGAGAAATACATTGCAATTTGCTCAGTTACCCAAAAGATTTTCATTCTGATTTTGAAAAAAAAAAAAACTTCTGTCTTTCAACACTGAGCTTTCAATTTTGGCAACAGCCAGGCCATTTCCTGCTCTAGTGCAATTCCTCTGCTACCTAATGGAATACTGATCTTTCTAAGCAAGCAAAAAGCATTCAAATATACTACAAAGAGGAGAAGAAATAGGTAGGAGAAACCACTTCCTTATTTTTTTCATACATAATTGGAACAAAGAGAGGTGGACTGAAACCAACAAACCAAAAATTTTTGGATGCTAAACATCTTCTGTGGGGTCTCCACTCCAAAGCATTCCTGGCACAGGTAGTGTTTGACATGATATAGAGATACCTGGTGTAAGCGTTTAGTTGTGCTGGATTCGCAAGCTCAAGTTCCCAGACTGTGGGATGGACTGAATAGAGCCAACATTTTAATCCGTGGTGAGATGTTTCTGGTAAGCATTCATGAATTTGCTTTATTTATTTTTGTAATAAAAATAAAACAAGTATGTAAGCATGCATCCAGCCAGGAATCTGGAGGTCTCCTGTGCATGTAGAAATAGCCTCCAGTAAGAACCATCTCAAGAAGTGGGATGAATTTGGCTGCACCAACTTTAATCTTTCTGAAGTGACATTAAATCAAGAAACTATCTTCATTTGTTATATGAAGATTCAAAGTTCTATGCCACTTGTCAAGAGAGATATCTACCAGCTGGGGGAAGCCAACAGAAGGCCACCAGGGTGGTTGAGGGCTGGACTACAGGACTTATCCTGCAAGGAGAGGCTAAGAGGACTGCAGTTGTTCATCCTAGAGAAGAGAAGCCTTCAGAGGGGGATGTTTTTCTGTGTTCAACTTCCTAAAGGGAGGGATGACAGAGAAGACAAAGCCAGAGTCTTCTCAGAGATATGCAGAGAAAGCAGATGCAACAGTCACAAGCTGCAGCAAGGGAAATTCCACCAGGACACGAGGAAAATATTTTTCATGGTGAGCGGGTTTAAGCACTGGCACTGTCTGCCAAGAGAGGCCATGAAACCTCCATCATTGGAGATATTGAAAAGTTTACCAGACAAGATCCTGAGACACCCAAACTAACATTGAAATTACGTGTGCTTTGAGCAGTTGGACTAGAGACTTCCACAGGTTCCTTCAGATTTATTCCCACCTTGAGTTCAATTCACATACTGCTGGTGGCTCTTCAGAATCATCCACAAATTGAACTTTCTTGTAAACAGTCCTTACCTCATGCTTGAGTAATGTCAATTTAGCTGAAGCAGAAAATTTAAATACCAAGGGAAATATACAGCAAATGACTGGATACAAAATCAGACATTACAGCCAGGACTATTAAAATAAATACATAATGTTAGCATTTTTAAAACATTGCCACTAAGTAAACATAGGAAATTACTCAAGACAACAAAAATGGAAATTTAAGATTTCTGTGAATTGACCCGAGAAATCAATATATATTTCCCAAGTTTAAAGGCAAATTCCACCATGGAAGAGATTAAAAGGGAGTATGAAAAGCTCTATAAAACATTATTTAGCAACATGTACAATAGCTGGCAAAGATTTGAATGCAGCTCCTGGAGCACCAATCTTCCGTATTTATAAAAGGACTAGGACTAGCCCTCTCGTTAGGAGCACTAACCGGTAAGAACGAGCAGCAGAAAACGAGCACAGAAAACAAATTTGACAATGAAAACTGGACTACAGAATGTGATTCTGATATCAACAGGAGGCATCTTTTCCCTCCCCTCATGTGTTGGAAAGGAGCAGCTTAATCCAGTTGAGGATATTAAGCTCAGGTTAGTGCTTTCGGGCTCCCTCCTACCCTCACAGGATGTGTGTAACTCCTAGAACCGGGACGCAGCCCCGCAGCACTTTGACTCGGCAAAGGCAAGATCCTCAGGCTCCAGCGGAGCACAAGGAGAGGGCTGAGGGAGTGGGGCTCTTCCACATTCCTGAGATGGAGAAATTGGGTATGAGGCTCCACTGAGAGCTGGGATCAAATCACGCAGGGGAATGCAGAGATTAAGAGGAGAAAAAGCTCTTCATTGAGCTCATAACATGCAGTCAAAGGGAGAAAGAAATGGAAACCAGCAACCACAACGGTGCCTTTTTTTTTCCTGACAACATGTTTTTCCTTGCTCCTACGTGCTGCCACAATCCATGGGCATTCAATGCCTTGGATACCTAGAGCCCAAAGCTCTAGAACAATCACAAGAAGCTGAAAATGTGGAGCTTCCTGCACAGAATAACATTTTAAAATAAAATAAAAACAATGAGACTCCAGGCAGCCACTTACATACGTTCCCTCCGTTCCTTTCTGCACATTACCCCACTGTTCTGATGGATATCAAGGAGTTTGTGCCATGTCAATAAAAGGGATGAGCGATAATTCTCCAGCTGAATGATGTACAACATAGGATGTAGGGATCAGATCACCTTATCTCCATCTTTCAAAAGATGTTGAGTGTAGAACTGACTGAAATTCATTTCTGATTCTTTGCTTCTAATCAGATGGCTGCAAATCACCCCAAATCCTTCCAGTCTCCAGGGCATTGTCAACATGGCACATACGAGTTTAAAATTCTCTGATCAGAAGAGGCAGCATTAGCTATTTCAAATTGCCTTTTAATTCTTATATGTCTGTGGTGGTGAATAAGCTGAAGGAGTCTCAAAAGGACAAAAAGATAAAAGATGCCACTGGGCAATCACCTTGTGTTCTATCTTGGTATCAGTGTGTGTAAGCCAAATCGGTATCACAGGTTTTCACAGAAATAAGATCCATCTGATGGAGAGGCAAAGGAAACCATTCAAGAACAATTAAGAAATAGATGGTAAAAAGTGAAAAGAATTAATATTTTGCAGTAATGGAAATGCTGGCAAGAAGTGGATATAGTGTGCACAGCCCTCATCCAGGAAAGCGTAGACACATAGTTAATTTGAATTTTAACCTCATCTGAGACCAGAGCGTGTGATTCACTGCCCCATTTAGTACAAAATTAAAATTAAGCACATGCTTAAGTGCCTTTCTGGACTGAGGCCATGTATAAGTGCACTGGTCATGAATCCCTATTGCCATAGGTTGATTAAGAATTGAAAAGTGAAAGCTTTAAGATAAACAAATAAAAAAAAATCCAGGTGTTTTATTTTTAATGCAGGAATGTAGCAAGGATAGATAGCTGCAGAGGTTACGCAGTTTCTTTTGAGAAACAAACACAAAATTAAAATTCCCAGAATATTAGATGCCAAAACTCATCTAGAAAATTTTCAGAACTTAAAGAAAAACTGCTTTTCCAGACCGATTACGCTGACCTTCATGTCTGTGTGCACTGTGGCCACCAGCCCTGTGTATTTTCCCCCCCCCTCTACAGTATACGGTTCACAGTCTATGCTGTGGTGAGCATCCAGCTGAGAAAGAAGCTGCTACGACTACGCCAACGCAGCAATGTGGAACACCATTTCTGGCAGACTTACCTCCTGCTTATGCCTTAGCCATGGCCTGGGCAGAGACATAATCCCCCGGAGGCCCAGGGAAATGTCATTTCTGATGTCACCTCTCAAGCACTGGAGCCAAAATGCCTTTCAACGCCCAGTAAATTCTCCAGGTGAATGCAGAGAAGAAAGGGAGCCACAATCCTGTCTTTTCCTTACTCTAAGTGATTTGTTACCCATGAGTGCAGAACGAGCAGGCACAGCAGCGATTAGGTGAAGGAAACATGCCTGCCACGGCTCTAGGTCCCCACACTGTTCTGTGGCAGCACTGTACCTCCTCTTCAGGTCTTAAGGAGCTCTGGAGTTACCCACCACAGGAAACTGTGGCCCGTCACAAGAGAGCTTGTAGTGGGCACACCAGACAAGTAGAGGTTTTTTTACTATCCTGTCTCTCTCCTACTCTCCCTCAGAAGGGCAAGGACAACCTACTGCACCAAGTATTTTATTAACGTTACTGCAGGTCACTGACAGCATCGGTGTGTAGCGCTCTGGCATTGTACAAAGACCGAGCTTAGTTTTTAAAGTAGGAAGTGCTATGCTCATCTCAAAGGACTACATCTTTCCTCATGAAAATCAAGGGAAAACTGAAAGAAAAGAGCATCTGTGATTGATGCTGAGGAACCAGAACTACTAGAGAGAGTATCTTAAGGTCACCTGGGGCTTTCTATTTGAGCATCCATCTCAACTTTTGAGTTCTACACTTCACACTAATTGAGCCCAGAAGATACTGGCCTGCCAGGGATTTTTGAGCTTGGCCATATTCCACTGTAGAAATATGACGTCAATACGGCGTTAAGTGTCTGACTATAGCCCCACAGAGGAAACAGTCTTGAGTTCCAAAGAAAGCAGTTAAAGAAAAGAAATTGAAAGGAAACTTGCCTACCTGAAAGTAAAATTAAACTTCCATTCTCTTTATGGGTCTTGGTTTTGTCCTGGAAACTCTGTGTAACAAATTATGTCTCTGGGAAATATGTGGTACGAAAAGAAACTCGGCCATTATTGCAAGTGAAATGGCAGAGTCTTCTCTGTCACTGAGCTCTTCTACCTCCTCACAGCTACCAAAAGAGAGACCTGAGTGTCTGCTTGCTTTAAACTCATCAGCCTTCTTCCACAAAACATATAAACACAGCTATAATTCAGCATTACCCGCGTGTGTTTACACATACCTGACTGTAAACAAGGCGTGCTTTTGTGCTTTACTGATCAGAGGTCTCTGGAAACACACCTGAAAGCTTTCCGAGGTGCTGCTCCGTATTGTCCATGGGAACTGCACCTTCTCACAGCGGTATGGCATCACCATCCCTCCAATACTTTGCAGGGTATTATTCCCTCCTCTCCTTGGCCGCACAAGTGCAAGAGAACATTGTCACTTCCGTTGAAAGGAAGGCTTGGAGAGGCTCCTCTGGCTACCCCATCTTCAGTTCATGCTGCAGTGGGCTGGTGGCCTGCTCCATCAGGACAGCTTCATATCCCAGGCTATCTGGCTGCACTCCGACCTTCTCCTGCAACTGCCACTTCCTTCCCTCAATGGTAACTGAAATCTGTGACTCTCACATAGGGCTTCTCACTGGTAGCTCTTGGCTACTCTTCCACAAAGGCAATGGGTGTATTTACATTTGTTTTAGTTGTAAGGAAGCTAAGTAACAGAGATGTAAACTGAGTCATTTAAGGCACTTCAGAGCTGACAGGCAGCGCCAGGGAGTTATCTCAGTGCTCTATTAGCAAGGGTATGCTGGAAGAATTTGGTGCGTATGTATGTATCTCTGAATAGAAGTTCTGCCTATCAGCAAATACCAGGATAAAAGTATTAGTAGTATTTAATACCAATGGCACCAGCATTCCCATTTACATTACTGCTCCTAATGATAGCCTTGAGGCTTAGCCCTTGAGTAGTTCTCACCTTGAAAGCATCCTTTGAAGGATGACATTGCACATCTTGCAGAAGGACGGGAACCGTCTGGACTAGAAGCGGTTGCACAAAGACACAGGACTGGAGCCCTGGCTCTGCTCATCTAACATGCCAGCTGGAGCAGCCGCATTAGCACAGGAGGGGAATGCTCACCTTGCCTCTTTGCCTTCCCACACTCCTGCAACACCACAGGTGAGAGGAAATTCTGGGTTAAAACCCCTTTTTAAAGGCCAATTGGATTCCTGCAGCAATGGTTACTACACCTAGTTCCAGACTTCTAGAAAGAAAAAGACTTGTTTACAGAAATCAGCTGGACTTCCTTATCAAGATGGGAAACTGTTGGATAGTTCTTTATTGGCATTTACTGTCTCACAGTTTCCCTTTCAACAGCTTGAAAGAGCTTCTACAGCTGAATGCTGCACTTAACCAAATGCCAGGTCGGTAAAGAAAAACAAACGTGGATTCTTTTTAAATGAGTTTCCTTACCAAGCCTTGGTGCTACCACATGTTTGCTGATGGACTATTCAGTGAGGAACGAGTTATTCATATAAATGGGCAGGGAGGAAATTTGCTTGTGAACTTGTTTTGGTGCCTTCCCCCTCCCGCCCCTCGTAGAAGGCGTTCTCTGCAAAAGTGGAGCTAAATATTATTGTATTTTTGTGCAAGAAACTATTATGATCCAGAGTAGATTTTTTTTTTTTATCACAACAAGGAGAACAGAGGCAAGACATAACTAGTCAAAAATAAGTGGGAATCTCATGCAACTGCCCTTGTCTGATCTACAGTTTCAGGTTCTCTTGTGAAGATGTCCTGCTTTAAATGTCCATTAGGCCAGAAACAGTGGTCAATCTCCGCCTGGTATTCAGGGTACCCATCTGCCACGAGCGCTTCAAAACCCAAGCCAAGGATCTTTGTGCGAGCCAAGGTCATAGCAGGCCAAGTAAGAGCTGCTGGCTGCTGTCTGTTTTGTCAAGGCTTGCTTTCACTCCATACAGTTCTGGAAGTTCTAGATAGGTTTCTTTTTCATAGATTGAAAACTTACTTTCAAGCCCCATTTTTTTTTTTTTTTGGAACGCATTCTACTGTCATGAAAAGTTCTCATAAAATTCTTGATAGTCCAAAAATTAGACACCTCAGCTGGAGAGAAAGTAAGATTTTCTTATTCCAGCAGACGCTATCATTCAAGAGAGATGACACCAGGGGAGCTCCCTGCCCCTCTCAAAGATTCCACCATTCTGGAGAAAACTGCCTGATTAAAGCCTCTCCCTCCTTGTAATTTTTGCAGCATGTTTTCTAATTAACAAATCTCCCTTATACAACACCGCCTCTTTCTCATTGCCTCTTTCTACAAACAACCATATTTCTGTTTATCTGCTCCCCCTTTTCTACCTCGCTGTAATTTCCCATCTTCCACTACTTCTCCCAGCTGCACCATTTCAGCAAAGCATTTAAACATATGCACAAGCAATAGCCCGTTAAAGCACGTTTTTAAGTGCCATGACTAGGAGGATGGAGTGCTGAACTGAGGTTCAGGACAGAATCCAACCCCCATAAATGTCTTTTTGTACTAATTTGTTAATCCCCAGGAACCTCATAAGGTTCCAAATGGACTTCAGAAGAACCTGTTGAGATCCCAAGAAAACACTAGGGACTTCTTCAACCTTCAGGCATTAACTCTAAGGACTTAATGAACTGAAAACACTTGCACTGCTAATGAAAATTGCTCTTTTGTCCTCCCCTTTCATCAAATATGATTCATTTATGAGAAAACTGTGTCAGAAACTGAATTTTTACATTTCTGATCGTGTGGTTTACTCTTTACAGTATCTCAAAGATGGCAAATGAGTCTCAAATGGTCCAGGTGTTAATTTAAATGTACAACAGAACAACATATTTCTGCACAAACTGTGAAACAAAAGGCACGAGGGACCTGTCCCTTGACAGTCTCATCCCTGTTTATATATTGAGCTTTCTATTTTGGAGACTGCCTGGACCTCGTCACCAGGCGAGATAGATCACCACTGCCCGCTGAAGTTAATGGTACGCTATTGGTTTAAGCTTACCTGATATTTGGCTCTCAACATCTACTGTGCTTATGATTAGATGCACTCCTTCCATCTGATACACTAGTCTTACTCTCCATATCTTGAAAAGTAACGTGATTGAGTAGTTAATATTTACAAAGGCTTGACAAGGCGGGGATTGAGAAAGGAAGTGCTGAACTGGGCATAAAAGATCACCAATGTCCCACCTTTTTAACCTATAATTTCTCTTATATGCGACTGACTTCCCACATCTGTACAGGGTTATCTGACTTAAACGCGCATATGCCGGCTTTGTGAGTCATAAACATGAATTAATGTTCAACATATACTCAGAAAACATAACTGTATAGATAATCTAAGTCACATTTATGCTTAGGCCACTGGTGTAGAAACAGTAGGGAGAGGCAAATGACATGCAAAATAATGCTGTGGGCAAAGCAAACTCAAACAATCTGAAAAGGGAGAAAGAAAGAGATAATTATCTAAATGGAACATAACAGCCATTTGTTAAACATTCACAGCTTGATCTAAACCCCACTGAAGTTAATGGAAAGATCCCCCTCGACTTCAGTGAGTTTTGAATTACACTTTTAATCATTAGGAATAGGAATATCAGAGTGTTGGGCTGGTGGGGGTAAAATTTCACATTCAAACTCTGCAACAGAAAGGTCATGAAGTAGCAGCTCCTCTTCCCTGTCATTCCTTCCCTCAGCCCCCATCAGCACGGCCTGACTCTGGGACTCTGCTAGGACTGATCAGGAGAGCTACAGTTTTCAAAAAGAACCAGGTTCTGCGATCAGATCACTTTATCAAGTAGCACACTTAATGAAGTTGTTGCCTTCAGAAAGACAACAGATATTTACCAGCTTAGACAAATTTGACTCCACTTGACTACCATCTCAGTGGCATCGAGTTCCAACACCTTGGGAAACTGTCACAAAATTAGTATTTCACGTAAAACCCGAAGTGTTGTAATTGGACCGATGGCAGAGAGACTTTTCTAGGCACATACCAGAAAGGCACACTTTTGAATTCTTTGTCATGTCAGAGACATGGGCTTATTTGGAGAAATTACAATTCCCATCAGACTGGGATAAATAAATAAAAGTTTGTTATTGTTTGCTCTCCTTTGGATGAAGTGTGTGACCTACAATGGTTCTGCCCAGACTTTAGATTGAACTTGGGCAGAGCACGGCTCCCGGTGTGTCTCTGCAAAGCCCTATCCATCCGCTAACTCCCGAGAAGAAATAGATGAGCCGTGTTCGGAGCAGGTCACTGGAGACTGGATCTCCTAGAGCATTCACCAGGTACTCCTCCCAGACTAAAAGCCAGATACTTCAGATGGCTGCACTGCACTTTACAGTGAAAAACTGTGTGTGTTGTGTTAGCAACATTTATAGCAGGAGCAATTGATCTATAGGGGGAAAAACACTTTAAAGTAGTTCTAATTACATGCAGCCCTGTCATGTTGTTAAATGAGGCCCACTGCTGTTTTACGAATCATTCGCAGAATTCATTGTCAGTAAATTATATTAGGAATTGGAAATAGGTTCCGGACTGCAATGCAGCAGGTTTTTGCTTCCCTCCTGCCTTCTTATAATACATTCAGAGTATTTGTTATAACTAGAGAACATAACTGCAATTATATTCAAAGACAAGGTACTATAATGTACAAACAACGGCGTTTCATTTCCCACTAGATTGTGACATAAACAACAAAAGTCGCTGAGTTAGCAAGAAGGGAGACTCTCTCCAAGCAATGATCCAAGCAAAATGCTTTACCCACTCAAGGCTGTAAACTGTAATGGCAAGGTTTCTTTTAAACATTTTTAAGTTGATACCAGGACGTTTCTTTTCCTCCTGAAAAAATCTCCAGTATCACAATTTCTGCAGCATATCCTGAAAGACAAGCCACCCCAAATCAGCACAATCACAGAGCAGAGTTTAAATTAAGATATAACTCAAAATATAAAAATTGATCGAAACGTTGAATTCTCCATTCTCTGCCCTGCTCTGTTGCAGAGCCCTATGCCAGAAGTCAGCCTCTTCTCTCCTGTTGCACTGATCCTTCTCAGCTCTGCACATCTTTCCAGCTTGTTGCCTCATCTAGTCCAAAGCTTGTTTCTCAAGCATAAAATCAAGTCAGGCATACACATTCTCCATACCAATGCAGAGAAACAGGCTTTCCCACTTTCTCTCTTCTGTCTTAAGTAGCACAAGCATACACCAAAGTCCTTTAAATGAATTGAGCATAGTGGTCTTACATTTTGTAGTACATGTAATTTATGCTACTGTCCGTTAATCCTTTATTGACTACATTCTAAGCCAACATTTCCATGACTTCTCCTAAGCCAATGCCAGTCTAATGCCTCTGTAGTCATCTTAACCAACCTATTTTATTTGTTTCCTTAACCCTGGTATAGCATTTGATTTTCTTCAGTCCTCAGGAACATGTACAAGGCAAATACAGTGGATTTCAATACGACAGTTTTGTTAGTCTCCTCTGTAACACAAAAACTAAATCACACTGTTCTCATGATTTAGGAAGAAAGTTTGAAGCAATCATGGCACCATGGGACGAGGTTCACATAAAAACCACCACTACATGTGGTTTTGACCCATTTCATTCCATCTTCCCTTTCTACTGTGCCATGCTGTTGGCATTTCATACTTTGTATTTCTGTGGGTAAATGTTATTAAAGATCAGATTTCACTGGAGAAATTACACTAATTAGTTAAGCTGTAAGTTAAGTTTAGCTGGAAACATCTTCTCACATTTAAAAAATCTGCAAGTCTTACGTCCTTGTATAAGGATGTCCTTTCTGGTAAACTGTGTTTTTCTTATTTATGCCAACACTCCTTTTGACAGCCTCACCTTTTTCAAACACTAGTCTATAACATATTGATGCTTAAATCAGAGGATATCTGATAAATACAGATAAATATCTGATAAATGCCAAAGACTTGGGTAAGCACCTATTTCTCATTATAAACTATGGAGCTGTTCTCATATAAACTAGCGACCTGAAATGGCCACTATTTCCCCAGATAAATGTTTAATACTCATAGCAGCTGCCTGAAAATATCCTTCTGGTCTTGGATACCTTTCTCTAGCATACAGCCAAGGAGGAGAACACAAGCACAGAAGACAAGCAATAAGCAGAGTTAAGGGAAAGTAGTCTTTGGTTAGGGAGCTAGCACAGTCTAGACAAAGACTACAACTCTGGAAAACAAAATCTGTGAATTCTCTTCTTGACCCTGACCCCAACCAACAGTGTGAGCATATCCCCAACTCTGCATCCTTTCTCACCTTGCTTTGCTCACTGTAAACCCCTGGGGGTTCTCTCTTGTTTTGTGTAACACTGCCTAACAGAACGTTACTAAGTGCTGTTGTAACTATAACATGCCCGTAAGATTTTCTCCGACAGGATTATTTAGTAACCTGACATAAGATAAGCCATGACACAGTTATGCGCATTTAGTATGCAAGCGTTCTACAAAGAAGATACTGGAGGATATTTTTTCTGTGGCATGTACTGAATTTCTTTATGGAAAGAAAAAATCCTGATACAGGGCTCACTGAAGTTGTGCCCTGCTGTGTAAATCAGAGCATTACATGCACACTCTGTTTCCTAGAGCTATTTATGTGGAAGGCTTTCTAATCTTCCAAAGACTACAATAAGGAAAGGTCATAAGTTGGGCAAAACAGTCACCAAAACTGAGGAAAGCTCTTGCATCCGTAGTATAGTTAGGAAAAACCTGGAAACTGGTTATAGCATCACCTAGTCTTGGCTGCTACTAATTTCACAGTTCCTGGGACACTAGCAAAAATATTCACTTAAATACATAGGCTTTTCAATAACATCAACACAAGTTTAATGTCGCTTGAGCCAAGCTCAATGGTTTTCCCATAATGCTCAATTCAGTAAACATCCCTGAGTGCGTCACTTTGTCCTCAATCCGATGGACGGTTTCTGCAGGTTGTGCACTGTCTGCTATATAAGACATGTTTTTGTCTAGTGAGAAATGAAGGAGGATCGTGAGGTGGCAGCAGATAACATGACAGCTGGACTTCACCTGTGCAAACATCTTCTCAGCAGCCTGGGAACAGGGTGCAGGCCTTGTGTCAATTAAGATATACATCAAAGAAACATTCTTCCCTTTCCCTTTTCTTACTTGTCTTTTGTTCATTCTGAAGTCTGTACGAGGACAAGAAGCAGATTTCTACTTACATGACAATGTCTACTTGACTTCAGGACCAGTGTTGCATTTTTAGTGGTGTGCCTGTTTAGCAGGCCATCCCATTTCCACTGAAGAGCCCATTACACTGCCTGCGGTGTAGCAAATTACCTGGGAATATTCCGGTCAGCTCCTGCTCTTCCTTCATCGTCAGTGGCCTGGCTGCTCGAGTCCATCCGCGCAGCTCCACTGCGTTCCCGAGGCTGTAATTCTCAGCGAGCTGTTTTTCCTCTATGAAGACTATTCAGATTAAAACAGGAAAGTCTTTATGCATAAAGATGCCTAACAAAAATTGTCACTTTTATGTGATTAATAGAGCTGTTAGGACCTGCTTGAGATTTAACTTCCTGATTGTGAAAGTTTAACGTATGAGTTTCAGAATAAAAACCTACATAGATCACGGTGTTTTGGCAGTTAAAAGCAGGGTTGGGGTCGTATGGATGCATAGGAGCTGAGGCAAGTGCAGCCATAAAGAGTGTTTATTGTATTGAAGCACTATGAAAATCACAGCATTCGATATAATGTGTACACGAGCAGCATCTGGATTTTTTAATGCCAGCGAAACAGTTCGAATCACCAATCCAATTTAGAAAATGTGGAAACACTGTGCCTAAATCCCCCGAGCAATGCTGAAGTCTCTGCCTTCATGTATATTGATCTGCTTGCAAATTAAGTAAACAAACTGAAAATTTTATCATAGTTACTTAATATTCCAGCTACATGCATTATTTCAAAGCAGTACATATTGATACACTGTTTTGCAAAATGTTCTAAACATCTAAAGATGGTCAGGCCCCTGGTACCCAGCACGACGCCCCACACTACCCAAATATCAATGACCGGGAAAATCAAGGCCATCTCCAGTGAGAAAGACTCACTCAGCACAGGCAGTTAGGCTGCACAGGATACCCGTTCAGGCGAGGCTTGCAGAGACATCCCTGGCCAGAAGGCAAACCTATACCCGAGTGAGGTTTGGGTAGCGATTCGCAGTGGACCAGGAAATAGGTGTCTGAGCACCAGCCAGAAAACATGAGGAAGTCTGAACAAGTTATTAACTGATGAAGGGAAATTCAGAGTTAGCCTATGTCCTGCTCTTTGGAAATGCAAGTAGTGGTGGTAGGACAGGAATAAAGCCCCTCTCTGACTTGCCATAGCAATCAGACCATTTCTCCCTCGTCTCAAAGCCCCCAAAGCCCCAGGTTCGTCCTTGGTTTTATCTTGGAACCACAAGACAATGCTGCCCACCAGGACGGCACAAAGTCTGCCGTGAAAGGTGCTCAGCCTACACAGCCAGGTCTCCAGCAGCCTGTCCCCTGATGTGCATGGAACTGCACCACCAACTGCTTCCCAAACCCCTCTCCCGCAGCAGGTCGCTCCCAGTACCAGGCATCGGGTGTATCTGCTCTCTCCGCTTGCTACGCACTTGCCTGCTCACTAGCAGAGCGTGATACAGCATCTACCAAACCCGATTGTTCCTCCATCGATCCCAACCCTCATCTAGCATTTAGGTATGGTTTATCTTAAAACACAGGCACTGCCCCAGTGAAACAAGACTCAAGTGTGCATACAAAAATTCACATGAAAGTGGCTAGTCTTTGCTGCCGGCTTCCTCTTCCTAATCACTGCTGTGTCTGCGGCGGTTGTGTTGAATACCAATAGGAATTAATCTGATCTAAACTCCAGCCAGTAATTTTCAGATAATTAAAAACAAAAACCTATTCAAACTTTTTTGGTCTTAAGCAGGTTGATTTGCCCAAAGGTATTCCGTGAGTCATCAGGCTATATTACTTTTTCAAGTTGCTGTTTACTATTAGTTTTATTTGAATTTCAAATATCTTCAAATGCAAAGCTATGGCAAATCAGCAGTTCTGCTAAGGGTTTGTTTACACACATAAACTCCTTGGCATAGTTTGGGGGCCTGGCTAGAACTAGGAGCTTCCCCCTCTTTCATATAAAGCAGATAAATATAAAAATTAAACATTTAGCTTGAACATGGAGATGTTAGAAATGTCTGCAGAAGCGAGACTCAGATAACTGAAACTGCATAATAACGTTCAGCTTAATGAAATGTTGATGTAACAATGCAAAAACATCGCAGAGTACCCACACGACAGCACTGAATAATCTGATATTATAGCATTAAAAAACATCCACTTGATTGGAGGCCAGAAAACAATTCCCTTGGAAACAAATTCTGTGTTCAATAGGCTGCTTCCGCTGCGGGATAATGAAGCTGCTACATGAACTGCTCACCGAAAACCAAGTACTTTTGCCGGGCACAAAGAGGTCGGTGATACCCAGGCATAAGCCACGCTCTGAGGCAGCATCCCGGCTTTGCACACACACCTTCCCCACGCATGTAGGAGATGGCAACCTTCAAAGCGAGCAAAACCAGTAGCTTTTGTGCCATGACTGTATTTTGTACTGCGAAACAGCCGCCGTCTCAGACTCAGCCACAGCCCCCCTGAGGTACACCCTCTGCCTTTACATAGCAATACGCAGCCCTGGCTGGACTTTTATCAGGATGAGAGGAGGTAAGAGAGGCAGCGAGATGAAGTCAGGTGCCCTCAGCGGCAGCGCTCAGAGTGCAGGTTGGCCATGTCTTGGCCCCTGCCCTTCCTGCAGCATCCTGCTGCTCCCCATCGTTAACAGCGAGGCAGGCAGGGCAGGCACAGCTCACTGTACGTCTGCAGGAAGCCACATTAGAATGGAAGTGCCATGTTTCTCCAGCTCATTTAAACGACAAAGGACTTATAAATGACTTGTTTCTCGTCTGCTTTTCACCATAAATCAAGAACAACTTCTCTGAAATCGATGTAGTTAAACTGGTACAAAGCTGATCTCAGAGAACTGTGAAACTGCGTAGCAATGAGCCGAAGCAGAAAATACATGAAACCCTCGTCTAATCATTAATTTACAACAGCCTACTGGGCAAACCTCCTGCTAGGATAACAACAGACAATTTGGAGGAAGAATCGACTCCCACACAGCCAGGATGTAGGTAAGATCTCATCAGAGCATTCACAGAGCCCAAGAAGAGGCAGAGAAAAAAATGAAACGCAGTACCAGGCTGGTTTGTTCCTGCATATTGGCCTTATTAACACGGAGACACGGATACTCTCAGGCAGGTAGTTTATACCGGGGTTCATTATCTTACACAGCACTCATAACTCCGGCCGCTTTAATCTTAGACTATAAAAGCAGCTGCTCAGCGTTGATTCTAAAGCAGGCAAAGTGCGTGGTGGGTATTTTTTAAATGTTTTTGAAACAGTCCCTAGTTTTACTTCCAAAGGTTGTGTTCCCTCTGGGTTAAATTCAAGTCTATTTTGCCTGAAAACAACTCCTTTGGAATCAGTGGAATTGCATCCATTTAAGGTATGGGTGATGTCCTCAAGCCTCATCTTTGAAGTGTGTTTGGGTAAGGAACAGAGGATGGCAAGAAAAATCAGTCCGTTTTACCTCTGCATGTGCCATTTCCTGAGCTTCACTCAGGGTCACTGAGTTGCTGTCACACTCTCATCCAGCTGGGGACATGCAGCAGAAGAGCAGCAGCAGAAGACACTGCTGGCAGGAAATGCCTTGTTTGCAGATATAGAAGAGGGGTCGTTGGGGTCCCTCTCTCACTGGACAGTCACGTTTGAATCTCTACCTCTGTAATTTAGTTCAGAGTGAGACTGACACAGTACAACCGGGATATTCAGTTGCTTAAACATAAGCATCCAATACCATTTCAGATAACCTGTGGTAACCAGGAGTTCGGTTTCTAACAAGTCCTATGTTGTATCAGCCAGCCTCATCAGACATCTTCCTGTAGGCAGCTAAATCCCACATTTCTTGACCAGTTGTGACATTCTTTCCCATCTAAGAGGATGGCCATCTGTTGTACAGAAATTGAATGGATCTATTGCTGTACGACATGCATTTTGTAGCTCAGGAAAATAAATCTTGAATCCAGAATGGTGCGGTTTCCAATGTTATTTGAAATAGAGAAAGGAGAAAAATTATGTATGAAAAATCAGTTTGGTTGAATTGGTTTTCTCTTCTGAAAAAGTACTGAAGGCTATACATGAGGTAGATCTTTTTCGGAAAGGACTTGTTTTCAAAACCAGGTTAGACTGGGTTTTGGGAGAAATGTGGTTCTGAGCAAAACAAAATACATAAATAGATTGGCTAGATTTGAGAGAATAAGGCAATAAATCAAATCCCCATAAATAGCACTGAGAGTCATATACCATACAAAGTGACCTAAAGCAGTGCAGAAAGAAAAAACATTTGGAAAGCATAAAACTCAGAAACCAGACAATTTCAAGAGGGCAAACAGTGCATAATTTATAAGTGAGGTAAAACTGCAGTGGTAGCAATAAAGATGTGAAAAATAGAAGACTAGAGTTTTTTTCACTTCAAAGTTTCCCCGCAAAGTACGGTAACTATGCTGTCATCAGGGGTTTGGAGGAGACAAGCAAGACAACTGCACAGCCCTCTGTTCCCCTGAGAGCAGCTTCTGGTGGGAGCTCACCAATACAAGCACAACAGTAATGTCCAGTCCAGCAAATGACTCTCCACTGAGAGTACTTCAGTCATCATTAATCTTGACATTAGCAGCATTATTTTATCTGTCTCAGGATGGTACATGCAATTTTGCAGAGACGTGGGCCAAAAGAGTTGCTAGTTTTGAGAACAGTTGAATGCAACTCGTGATATTTTAGCAGGCAGCGTGCTCCCATTTCTTCGCAGTAACAAGTGGACGGTACAACAAACAAAACGCAGCAGTTTCCTCCTGGTTTCATTCTTTCACCTGTTCACACATTCCCCTCTTCACACAGCCCACGTTATTATGACTTTCCAGTCTAAGGTGCAATTATTTAAATCATCTTGCTCTGATTAATCTGCAACTCGACATTTTCAGGCTACTTTTGATGAATGTTTGACATGGCTTTGGAACTGCACTGTGATAGTGATGTGAAGTAATCAGCTCAACCTGACTCTGCCCCACCCAGCAGAACAGCAGGAGGAATAGGATGAAAAAGTTCGTGGTTGAAGACAAAGTCAGGAAGATCTCTTACCAACCTACTGTCGTAGGTGAAACAGACTCTACCTGGGGAAAATTAATTTACTGCCAGTTAAAATAGATTCAGGTAGTGAGAAACATGAAAAAGATGAAGGTAGACATCTATGATAGGAAATCTTAGTGTAAAATAATTATATTTAAACACGGGAATTACCAGGTAACCTTAAAAGCAGCAAGTATTATCCTACCCCAATTTGTTTGTAAAGGACAAATGAATAGCAAAGCTTCAAAGGAACTAGAAAATTAAGTGTTACTATGCCTGTTTTATACCCAAGAGATGTAGAAATGTTTGATTGTCCAGTCCCACACTTGCTCAGTTACATTCTTGTCTTCATGTTGAGCACCAAAGAATTGAAAAACAATATACGTGAATGAGAAAAAATACGAGTCAGAGAAGAACAGAGAAACAGCAACAGGAACATGGGAGAACGTGCTCTGATCTGCTGGAATTCAGCTCTTGCCACGGGGAAGTGCCTTGTCTCTGTTAGAAAAATCAATCAAAAACCACACCCACCCTCAAAAAAAAAAAAAAATTCCCCAGCAATCCCATTAAGAAATTTATCCATGCAACAATATCCATAAGGCATAGGAGAAACAAGCACTTTATCTTGCTTCTCAGCAACATAGTATGATGCAAGAAGTAAAACCATTTTTATAGGCAAATAAGCCAGAGCACAAATCTGCAAGAATAATTGTCTTAACCTAATCCTTAGTGGATTTCTTTTTTTTTTTCCTTTATTTTAAGCACAATACAAGAGTGACAGAACATTTATTGTGAGTCCAGAAGAGAAGTTATCATCCTCTCTACCTCTGTTTAATACCATTCAATATTAGCTTGACACTGAAAATACCAACCTAGCTATTCCCATCAACTGTGTAGTTAACAAAGTGTTAGTTTTCTTTATAGGACACCTCTCAAGGTTCTCATCTTGGGAAAAAAGGAGCTTTTATACTTAGAGGGAACCAGTGCTGGCAGGCTGCGTGGTAATCACTGCCAGAGTGGAGAACAGTAGGAAGCAAAAAGCTGTATTATCAGCAGTGAACAGAGGGGACGAAAGCACAGCCATGACCGCACTTGCACTGCTCTTAGTGCCTGTTTCTGGAAGAAGGTGGAGCCTGGCATATCCAGCAGTGAGTTTGTACGATTACCACAACTTCTCCTTGCTGTGTAACACAACTGCAATTCTCACAGGTTATCATGAGAAGCCTCAAGCTAAGCTTTGCTGCCTTTGCAAACAAGAAAATCAAGTCTGCACTGACAGTGCTGGCTGTGGTCATGTTTCCCTCTCGGAGCAAGGATTTCCTCCTCGCCCTGCTCCCCTGTGTGACGAGCTCCTTATAGCATTCAAAGCAGAAAGCACGATTACGATCTACAAGGAGCCCGCATGAAGAGAGCTTTAGCTCAGTGTCAGCGATGATTCCCATCACAATTACTGCCAGCATGAGGGAATAACGGACACCACTCAGCTTTTATGTCCTGCCTCCGACGGGTGTGAGCTTTGGGTGTATGATGGGTCACGTACCCTCCACGCGAACACCTGATTTTGACCTGTCAGCATTTTCTATTTCAGCCACCTTTCCCTTCTCATTCCCTCCCATCGTGGGCTGTGAGGGCTGTATTTTAGGGACAGTGTGAAAAGGCTAACTACATTTAGCAGCTTTTATCATCAGCAGAGCAATTTCTTCTGCTGGGCACTGAGGTTTCCCCTATGAGTCTTAGGCTGAGCCACACGGTTTCAGCACTAATTGTTCACTTTCCTCCAGAAGTGGGCACGCTGACGAACTGAAAGAAGCAGAAATAACCTCTGCTCCTAGTGCCACTTGCTGGATTTTCACCCACTCTTCTGTGTGCTGCGCCAGCCTCTGCAACAGAAGTCACCTGCTGCCAGCTGAGACAAGAGACAGGACCGGAGAGGATGGCATCGCCAAGGGTCTGGCTCTGTGGGCTGAATGCGAAAGCAGACTTCTAAGCCAGCCCTGCTGCCATCGACCTCTGGCTGAGGAGAAGTGGCAGCAGTCTACATGACAGTCAAGAAAAATCAAGAGGCAAACAACTGCCTGCGAATCTTGTTTCCCGACGCATCCCCATCAGGCAGCGCGCATCCTTCTGAAGGGCTCTTTGAAATGAGACCAAGAAGCTGTTGCCAGTTGTTGCTGTTGTATTTTGGCTTAGCATTGAATTAAAAGCCAAGGAAGAAGGAGCGGAATATTCAAGGGAAGAGCTACTAAATAAGGCACTTGTCAAACTCAGTTAATTTCTGACCGACCCACTTTGACAGCAACGTTTCAATCACGTATCAGAACAAGGAGGTGATCGGTGCCCCTGAATTAACTTCCAATCTCTTCTGAAATATTTAACATAGCATGGTATAACTCTGGCTGATAAAATATGACTATGAGCAGGCCTTTTGGATCATTATGTCGCCATGCGGAGAAGCCCTAGACAAAGTATTTTGTCATGAAAGTGTGTGGTGGGCTGCAGGGCTCTGAGGCAGAGTTATTCCAGCGCCGAGATAGAAAACCGGGAAGGAAACCAGCACAGCAGCCAGTACAGCAGCATCTTAGTTAAGCCTTGATAAACCCAAGTCACTGCTAGCAAAGAAAGGAGCTTTCAGAGCACACCCTGGTTTCAGGCAGCATACATGTGGGAGTCTCTGCAAGGGTCTACGCATACAGCTTGGGAATTCTGAATGGTGCTATAAATAGGAACCACTACATCTCCGGGTCCCGCTGTCCGGGCAGCCCACCCGTACACAGGAAGGGCAGGGCTGCCTGCGTCGCAGCGTGGTCACAGCACAGGGCACAGGGATTATCAGAGCGCGGAGACCACTGGGCTAACAAGTATCGCTTCATGGTCTTGCTAGTA
The DNA here is from genome assembly GCA_009769605.1 of Bucorvus abyssinicus. Taxonomy (NCBI): domain Eukaryota; kingdom Metazoa; phylum Chordata; class Aves; order Bucerotiformes; family Bucorvidae; genus Bucorvus; species Bucorvus abyssinicus. Next base: position 5,556,843 of record CM020044.1, on the reverse strand, counting down.
GATGGAAGAAAAACAACCCCACAAATTCTTACTCTCAACAGGAGAGATGGCAAAAGAGAATTAGACATGGTCCTGTAAGGAGGAGGAGAAGAGAGGGAAGGATAGAGTGCTGCTAGGAGCTCGGGGAAGACCTTGCGATGGGTTAGAAGGGGGGTTGGAGCAGCACAGGGACCCACAGTAGCCAAGTAAGGTGCCCGACTGCCTAAGCACGGCCAGGCAGTCACCGCCTTGGGCAGAAGCCCAGCACTGGGGAAGAAGTACCTGGGGAAGAAAGCACAGCACGCCAGCTACCCAGCCAGGAGTGGGGACTGGGAGGGGAGGCAGTGGCAGGGGTTTAAGGTCTGGTCCTTTCTGCCTAGACAGGCAGTCAGGCCATTTCCAAAGGCACTGCCTGTCTGTAAATGCACTTTCTTATTGCAGGAGACATTATCTTGTGTAGAAGGTGCGTGGAATGGAGTCCTAAGGGTTTGCATCATTTCTACGGTGTCTATTTTTGTTTCCAGCAAATAAAAATCTTAGTGAATTGGTCAAACCTTAACGTGTTCACCTGTTATATCTTAACTGGATCCTCACTGAGAAAAAGCGCAAAGAAGAGGTAGAAGAGTACGGGAACAGTTCAGGTTTGTCAGAGTTTAAGGATTGGTTTGGGGGTACGTGTCAGCCCACACATTTCATTTACTTGTCAAGGTCATGATAGGAATTTTGATAACCTTTTGTAGATTTTACTGCAAATGTGTTACTAGCTGTTGAAGTACTGTCTGACAGCTAGGTGTTTGGGACAGGTACTGTAAAAACAATACATGGAGCACACCCACAGAGATGCAGTCTCCCACACTCATTCCAGAGCGGCATTTCCATTCCCCAGCTGAGCCTCTCCCATCCCTTTTGACAGAGACCCTTTTCACAGGCACAGGCGACACAAGGACCAAACACAGACCACTGTGACTGAGGTTCTTTGGGGATGGACTGATAACCAGGTACAGGGCTGGGATTTAACAAAGGAAGGCTGTGACAACAAAGAACAGGCTGAACAGAGGATGCCAAGGAGGGGGAAAAGACAAAACAGAAGATCTTCTCCAGCAGAGAAGGGCAGACTGCTGTTTAGCTCCAAGGTTTAATCACTGCCCTGAGAAATCAGTCTCTGCTTAAACCTGCTAATGACGTGACTCAGAGGATCAGAATAACGTCTGACAGGGAAAAGCCCATTTTGCACATTCTTGCACCATGAAAGAAAATTGGAGGGGTGAGGGGGAAAGAGGGAGAAAAGGAAAAAAAGTCTGCTCAAAGATCCTTGTTGTCCAATTTGAAATACAGTTAGTCTGTGACAATAAGATTCTACAATACTTAATGTGACAGAAAACCTACCTTGGTCATTGACCTGAATTCCTGACACAAAGCTTTTGAACCTGCATTATACTTATGTATTCCTTTGCACAACTGTAAATAACTACAGAGGGCATGGGGGGAGACGTCCTGAGATCCGAGCAAGGAGAACCTGCATGGGAACCACCCGTCAGCCCTGGGCCATGTGCAGATGATCTCGTGTCAGGAGGCATTCATTCCTTTCTGAAGGATACTGGGTAAAACTGTCCATTAATCCAAAGGCCTTCGTGTAATCATACAAACACCGAGTTCTCTTGATGGGTTTTTTGTATTGCAAGAAAGCTGAAAATGACCCTGAGGGGAAACATAGCAAAATAGATGGTGACTTAGAGAAGTACCCGGAGAGCAAGTGACGCCGTTTTTACAGCACAGTTCGAGACGTCTATAGAGTGACTTGGTTCTTTCAGTGATTTAAGCTGCTGTCCCTCAGAGGGGCATAGCACCGCATTAGCACGCTGCACTGAAACGCACTTAATTTGGGGGAAAGTCCACATCCTGGTGGCCAATCCAAGATGATATATTAAAGACTGATTTTTCATTTTAAAAAACCACACAACAAGCCTGTAATTACCCCCATTTTACCCAAGTACAATAAATATCCGTGTTTTGGATGGTGCTGATGCTTGCATCTGTGGCTTCGCCCCCTCCAGAGCACTCAAAAGGCATCTGTGTCACTACTGAAGTTGCAATCAGGGGAACAAGACGAGTCGAATGAGCAGGTCCCTGAGCTTCGCCCTGAGGTCAGAAGCTCAGTCAGTCAGGGAAAGCACAGACCTGAAGCCTATGATCTTCTTGAAAGGCAGTGCCAGGAGACAGTGCACTTTTGCGTCTGGACTTCAAGGTGTCTGTCAGCGATGGTGAAAACAGTGCATGTAACCAGCTTAGAACCGTCAGGCCGTATCGGCTGCCCTCCAGCACTGCCTACGTCAACAGAAGAACCGGCAAGAAGGGACTGTCGGCTTTCCTCAGAGCCACCCCTCCTCTTACAGCTATGCCCCACCCTAAGGGCCAGCACAGGCATATTCAGTGATGTGACACTAGCATCACCAGCCTGAGATGTGACATCACTGCAGGAGGTATGATCCAACAGTTCATTAGTGCTGTCAGGACAGGGTGCACCGAGCTGGCTGCAAGGGAGCACACAAGAGGATTTGGATTATGAGCTTGCAGAACTTCCTTCATATAAAAAAAATCTACAAGAGACCTTATAAAACAGCTACAGATGTGCTAAGATGGGTATGGGACTGGGATGTACATGAGGGTAGAAAAGGAGATGTAAGGGGACTGGAGGAGAGGTACTGATGTGTTCCTTTAACTTTTGGGGGATCCAAGGTGTGTTAAAAGCAAAAACAAACAGGGCCTTTTTGTTACTGAACTTTTTGTCACACGGACTGCAAGTATTCTTGGGGAAGATGATACTGGTCTAGACAGGCAAAAAGTGACCCATGGAAAGAGGGAGTATACATCAGGAGAGCAATACCTGAAAACACAGAGGGAAGACAAAGTGTACTTCTGATAGAAAATATGTAATTCTCTTTGAAGGAGAATATCTATTTTCTTATTTTTGTAGCCTGCACGTCTCAAATATCTGGCTTGATTTCCTTTCTTTTCTGTTTCCACCACCAGTCCCCAAACTGCTTATATGCCCAGCTCCAGCTCACAGTGCATACAAAGTTTATGCAAATTAAAGGACATTTTCTCAGGCTTTTTACTGACAGCTTGCAGAACAGAAATGTTTGAGGCATCCTGGGAACATTATTTGTTTGTGGCAAGCGGGTTTTCGTTTTACTAAGACAGCATACCAGCTGTGGGTACCCACACATCTGAAGGGCAGAAAGACCATTATCCTCTAATCCAGCCCATTTATGAGGAGCCTTAAAAATTTCAGCTAGTAATTCTACATCAAGCCCTAAATCCTATTTAAGCCAAAGTGTATTCTTCAGATATAGGTTGACACATCAATACTGACACTATGGAACTATGCCTGAAATACTTCTGATTCCCTTTATAAATTATACGTTTCACATCATGGAGGCAACCATGACAACAAACCAACTGAAAAAGCAGACTATTTTCTGTCACTAAAGAGAACTATCATTACATCTTTCTCTGACTTTTTCAGGTTTGATGGAGGACTAATAGCAAAGCACCATGGAAAACTTTTGTCAAAGCTGTCCTTCAAAGTCGACTTTTTTCCTACCCTAAGAAAAAATAAGCCTTAAATTCATAGTAGGTGTTTATAGAAAGGACAGAGGATGAATACACGATTCCAGTGATTACTTTGCCTACTTTATACGTTTTCAGTCCTTATTAAATTTCAACAATTAAATATAGCACTATATTTCTTACGAATTTATATAGAGGTTGCAATAAACTCGACAATAGACTTATTTCCTGTGCTGCAAACTCGTTGATGGGATTATAGTTTTGTCTTTTAACTCAATTTTGTAATTGCCATTAGCGGTTCTTGCTTCGCGTCACAAACTGGCCTGTGGTCATGGCACTTTCAAGGTGGTGCTTCAGGGTTTCCAAATTTGCTAGATCATCTCTCTTCTGTGGTTACAAGCTAATGGTTTATTTCAAGAATATGGCAAGACAACTAAGCACAGATTTACAAGAGAAGGTGATAATAATATTGGAAGAAAACCAGAGCCTTCAGAAATGCAGAGAGAGATCGGGAGAGAACATATCAAGTCATTACAGGAAAAAAATGGGGATATGATCACAGCCTTCCAAAACAAGAACAAGATCAAAATACTCATTTATACAGTAAAAATTCATTCCTTTTCAAGGAAATTATGGAAATCAGGTATATTAATCCAAATTCCCACTATCTCCTACTTACAATTCCTAGGTATGAAAAAGTACTTTGGAATACTTTGAAAGGGGAGAGGAGAGAGAGGGCAGTAAGAAAGAAGGCGAGCCAGTCTGATAAACACAGAAGTGACAGGCAGCAAACATTTCTATGGTAAAGCTGAGCTGACTGCAGAGGGTGCCTTGACCTCTGCAGCGTCTGAACGCTCACAGCTTCATACAACCACATTGCATAAACCCTTGAAATCTATCTATTCTTTCAAAAAAGGCGTACAGCTGTCTAATTCTCCCTTCCTCGTACTCAAATGAGCTCAGATAATGAAGCACTAATACTGAAGTTTCCAGAGTAATCATCAAAGCTACACAACAGCCCATTTTCTCGCACGTATCATACTGTGTGTTTCTTTGGGATAATTTCATGGACTGTTGATTTCAGTGAGAAAGTAAATCATCGTTCTTTTAGTGTTTGTTCATTCGTGTTAGCCTGAGGTGATGCAGGTGTCAAGCATAATGACTCAATCCAAAAGATGCTCTGAAACATCGGTGCTGATCAGCTGCCAAAGCTGCAACTTTTTTAGGATCAGCAGGTCTTTGATGGGTACAAAAATATTATGCAGTAACGTGCTGTAGAATATTTTAAAACCAACTTTAGAATCATTAAATAATTTAGGTTGGGGCCTTTAGAGGTCATCTGGCCCAATTCCCTGCTTAAAGCAGGGCCAGCCTCAAAATGAGATTTACACAATTAGAGACATGGCACCTCAGGAAGTATCCCAAAGAAAGACTAAGAAGCAGCAGCTCCAAGATTATCATACACAGTTCATCAGTTTTTGATTATGCTGAAACTCACTCCATGTGCAGGCACTGCAAAAAAGTACAAACACCCTGGTTTATTTCCCTCACAGTCTTTCTCCCTGTTATTCAGGATATGAGGAGTGTCTCACATTGACTTCAAGACCTTAATGGATTTCCTCAAGCTCCTAGGAAAGCGTACGGAGAAATGGGTTCCTGAAGATGCACACAGAAAAAAGTGATGATGTTTGACCTAATGTTGGTGAGTTGCAAGGGAGAAGGAAAGTAGATTTAACGAAAGAAAAAGATTGTCCCTGGTACACAGATGGCTATGTACAATGGTACAGTCTTGTGTTCACTGGTAGCTGTTCTGCAGGATTATTTAACCATGAAATACAAAGTACTTCACGAAACGCAGCACCTACTCAGGAGAGCACTTGAACATAAACCTCTGACTGGATACCCATGTTTTTCTGGTTTTAATTCCAGTTTTAGTCCACTTTTCAATTTGTCCAATTAGCTTTGTCCCGCCATGCATTTCTTGTTCAAAGTTTCTGAACAGCAGAGTCAATTTATCTAGACATGAAGAAGATAAAAAAATTAGGCAGGAAAACCCAAGAATGGGTCCATAGTACCTAACCACAGATAATGTTAACACTCAAGACCTGCTTAAGAGTGCTAGAACATGAAATACAGAGAATTAATATATTGCAATGAAGGGAAAGGACGGTTTGGTTCACTTCCAGACAAAAAAAAGAAAAAAAAAGGCATGACAAATAATTTCTAATTTAGCACTGCAGACAATCAAAATGGCGCAGGAAAATGAAAAGACAAAACCCGTGAAAACTGAGACCCACCAACATAAGGACTGTATAGTCAGACGTGACACAATCACGTGGTGAGCTTTTCCTCCTGCATAACGCAGCCCAAGGAACATCATTTGAAAACCTCTTCAGCTAAGCAGTGACTGGTGTTGAAACACTCTCACTTCAGAAATTCAGGCTTCCACTGCTTTAGGTCGTGAAGGGGCGCTTGCTTTGGTTAGCCCTGAACTGGTTCAGGAGTGCACCACAACTTCCAAACGCTGTCTGTAGGTTCGCATACTCCTTTTTTGTGATGTGTTTGCCTTCAGACGGTTGGATCCAGTCCCGAGAGGGGGTTAGGGCCAGCAAACGAGAAGGCAGTACAGCGTGACATCGCAGCTAGGAGTGTTTAGCAAGCTGCTCGGCGTTCTAGAACCGGCGGTGACGGCTGCCGAGCTCCTCACCCGTAGGAGCAAGCTCTGCTAACAAAGGCAGCACAAGCGTCTTCAGCGTCTCAGAGAAGAAGCAGGATAGTTACAATAGAGAAAATATTTACTTATCATTCAGCACTGAAGATTTGATTTATAGGTAAAAAGAGTAAGTAAATTAGTCTACAAAAAAAGGGGGAGGAGGGGGAATCCAGAGTATGTATTATGTTTTACAAACTAATTGTTCAGATGTGACATCACAAGGTCCCGAGAGATCCTGAGCGCAAAAAGGAACCTGCTGAACACTTCATGCAGCGGAGAAAGGTCTTTTGGAGAAAGGTCTCATGACACACGCTCTTAGGAAAGCAAACGCTGAAAGACAGTTGCAATGTCTAGATATTCACGGGCCAAACAGACTTTGATAGTGAACCTGCCCGGTGTCCGCTCTCTTCCCAGAAGCAGAGTTCATGGATGCATCTGAGATGTTCGCTGCTCCTTGGCAAAGGCAGATTTTCCTCGCAGCCATTGTGTCATACGTTACTTATCGTAACGAGCTGGTTCTTCTTATCCCTTGTGAACAATACAGTATTACTGAATCTGTTAATCCACTTTGCAAATGACAGAGTGTAAAAAGAAGTGGCTGAAAGGTGCATTACATGGGACTGCACCTCTGCAGTACCATTTCATGACTGTACTATTATAACAAAAGAACTGGCGTGGTATATCCACCAACACATGCACTCACACATGCTAGCAGAAGTAGGCTAAGGGGTCAAAAAAGGTCATTAGCTGCAAGAGTGCTGTGTATTACACGGAATCATTAATTCATGAACCTTACAAAATAAAGTCTAAAGCAGAAAGGCTACAAAATGGTTCCAGAAAGAATGATCAAAACTGACAAAGCACGTTGAAACACCTGTGCAAAGAATTCCTATCTTCTCACGGAGCATGATTCATAGGACAAAGACTATTCTTCCCCTTGTATTACACTCGAAGCACAGGTGGAGAAGACGAGTATTTGTGTGAGTTACAATTTCCTTTACAATTAAGGCACATGCTGCCCAGTAATCACTGAATAAATTTGGCTATGCAAACAGCAGCGCAGTTGTAAGCTATTCAGTAAAAGCTGGTGATAATACAGTAGTCCCAAAATGATTGTGACTAGGGACTATGAATGCCACGCTGTAAGACAAGCTCCTTTAAAGTACGTCACATTCGATCCTGAAAATAGAGGTACCCACATCATCTGTCACTTTGGAAAAATCACTCTCTGTTAATTTTTAATAACCTGACTCACACCACATTTATGGAGTGACCTGATTAGTTTTATCTGAGAATCTCTTAATGTAACAGAGCTTAATTACAGTTCATGGAATTTATAGCTAGTGCTACATGCTTTTGTGTTCTTTGAATCCTAACAGCGTCATTCCCTGTTTCACTGGGAGAAGCAGCCTGCAGCCTGCATAGCAGTGCGTTGGTACTTGAAGATTTCATTGCTTCACCCTGTCAGATCCAAGCATCCAGTTTCTACAGTGTCAGTTATCATCCAAATGAAACAAAGCAAAAACTGATCAAAAGATGGAGCAATTAAAACAAAGTAGTAAAATACTTGCTTTCTACCACTCAAAGATACAGAATAAGAACTTCCAGGCAAACCTGTCCAACTTCCAGAAGCAACAGCTTTGCAGGATTTTGAAAGAAGAGAAAAGGAACTTCAGGAAGGAAATGAAAGCCTTCTGCAAAGCCAGTAAGAACTTCCATGAAGAGATCAAAGCCTTTCAGGAGGAGACCAAAGCTGAAGCTTTATGGAAGGAAATACAGATCTTCCAGGAAAAGAACAAGGCTTGCATGGAAGAGATCGAGAATGTTTTAGAACAAAGCAACAGCTTCCTACAGAGGATTAGGGACTTCCAGGTGAAAAAAAAAGTTTTCCAGGAACAAGCTGGTAACATTCAGGAAAAGTATGAAGAATTCTGGAAGAAAATGAACACTGTTATGGAGGAGGTCAAGGTTCTTGAAGAAAGGAACAAGGCTGGTCAGGAAGCAGTCAGGGCTTTCCTAAAACAAAATCAAGATATCCAAGGAAAGAATAAAGCCATGTATGAGAAAAACAAAATCCTTCAGGGAATGAATAAAGCTTTGCAGGGAAAGAACAAAGCTTTCTGGAAGAAGGACAAGAACTTCTGGCAGGAAGAGTTGGCCATCTCAAGCAGCAACCTGATTCTCTGGGAAGAATCTATAGATTTCAAGGAGAATGACCACAAGATTCAAAAGGAAGAAAGATCTTTGTGGGCTGTAGTGGAAGCCCTGTGGGAAGAGAAATTTTCCCGTTGAAAAGCATACATATTCCCCCAGAAGAGGAGAAATTACATAAAACAGAAGAGGACAATCTTTGTGGCAACTATGGCCCAGCTGTGGACGCTGGAAATGAAACATTGGAGTAAATTGAGCAGATCTGAAGAATAACTTCACTTTCTACCAGAACCTAAGTGCCAAAACAGAGACAGGAACTACACCATTCATCCTAGAAGCATGAAAATGTGGTGGTGGAGCTTAAGAATTTTTTTTTATTATTCAGATTTTTTTTTCTCTTTATTAATGTGTTTGCTCGCTTTTTCTTGTTTGTTTCTTATTTCTCTTACCTTGATTTCTAGGCTCCAGCAGTCAAAATTATTAACTGCGGTTCTGTTCTCAAAATGTTCTGCTGAGGTGTGCTTGTGAGTCATGCACAGATTGAAACGCACCTGGGGTTCACTCAGCCCACTCTGGATGGTTCCACTTCTTTTTAAAGGGTCCAGGACAAAACAACAGTCTGTAATCTACTGTTATTCACAATCATCTTTTCTTATCTGCATTTTTCCAGATCTCCACCTTATAACTTGAAAAATACTTACTGGGAATTTCTAAAGTTCAGTTTTAAATGACAGAAAATCAAGATCAGCTAGTTCAGTTCAATGATTTTGAGGCAAATACATTAGGTGTACTTTCCACTCGGTCACTCTTTTTCAGAAGAGCAAAGTAATGCAGCAAGCCAGCCTTCTGCCTTTCCAAAGCCAAAACGGTGCGTTATACAAAGTGGAAGTGTATAGACACAGCCAGCCTCAATGGCTGCATCAGGTTGGCAGTGCATGATCTAATGATTTAATTATACCTCTTTATTTTTGCTGCCTAAAAAGCAACGGTAATAAGATAGTTGATTCAGCAGCTTCAGTAGTAATCAATAGAACAAGCAGTTCACAAGGCCAAATTCTCCTATATAGGAAAAAAAAACCAAAACAAACCATCACCACCAAACAACCAAAATATGAGACAGGAATCAATTCATTTTGATTCATGAGTTTTCTGTTAACAGGGGAAAGGAGCTAATTCATAAGTATGATCATTCATATATGTCATGTCTCTCTCACATTACAGTTCTTCAGGTGTTACCTAACTGTGACACTTAGTTAAACAAGTGCAAGTTCCTGAAGTCATCCTGAAATACGGCATCTCATAATCGAAACAAAATTTCAGTGGAGGCTGGCCAATGTAGAGAACTTGAAACGATGTTCACTCAACAATGCGAGTTTCCAAAAAAAGTCTGGAAGTAACTTAACTCAGGGAGAGAATCATTACTGGAGAAACTGCCTGTTTCACATGATTCTTGATGGTGAGGACATCATTAACATGATTAAAGAAAATCTTTCCCTCTCTCAAATATATTTAGCAAAGAATTTCTCATACCAGTCTCAGCACCTACTCTGACTGTACTGCTTAATAAGGACGTGGCTGTAACCTTCACCTTAAGACTACCTTTTGCAGAATATCAACCAAACCCAAGCAAACAATTCTGTAACCTCTGCAGAATCTAAATCATTTACTACATGGACAAGAAGAATAAAGCCCAAAGGAATGTAATAGCGGTGGGTGTTTCATTACTGCTGATCAAGAATAAGGAGAGCAGATGAGATCTCTGAGTGAAGAACATGGTTTGATACAGGGAGCTATAAGCTAGACAGGAACTAGGAGGTAGAAACAAGGCCAGATGTAAACATTGCCCTATAGAACAATAATATACAAGAACGGGCATTTAGTAAATGATATACAGGATGTGACTTCTGATTCGACAGGCCATCAGGAAAGAAAACAGTTCAATTTTTTAGACATGTTGTGAGTCAGGCTGAGAACTGTGAACTCATCTGTTTAGAGGAGAGAGGGGAATTGGGGGACAAGTGGGATCACTTCTTGGCTTGGGGAACTGCGTTCAGGTTATTCCAGGGTGACACATTTTGTTGTGACATGTCCTGTCAATTTTTGTCACTTATATTTTCTTCTGGACTGTAAATAAATTTGACAGAGGAAAACAGACCAGCTGAGACTTAACATGATGTGGCGGTTAATAGAGATGCATATTTGTCAATATTTCTGTTAAACAAACTTCTGTGGCAATGGACTATGGAAAGGGCAAAGGCAAAAAGATAAGTTCTTCCTCATATAGAGAAATAGGATAACTTCAATGGTTGGAGCCCTCTTGACGGTCTCCATGTTTTCATATACGAGAGGGGCAGGTGCTGCTGTTTGGATTGAGGGCACGCGATCTTCTTAACTGTACCCTACGGACTTAATTCATGGTTCCAGTGGAAGAGACAAAAGCAAGTGAAGTTGGAAGGTCTCATTCCCTTCACCACTCACAAGCCGGTGTCCCTGATAAAGCACCAGAGAGCCATCAGCTGTATGCAGGTACTTCCTTCAGCTCTCCTGGCTCTCTTCCCAGGAATAAAGGAACCTCTCCTGGCCATGTCTCACTGTGCATTAATTACTGCCCAGCCACCCTCATCTAACTCCAACTAAAAGGATCATCTGCCCCAGAAAACACTCCAGGAGCAAGCAGCCCTGTGCAGATGCAGCCATGCTTCCTGCTCTGGTGTGTCTGTGCAACTGCTGTGCTGCTCCACCCAGGTCACTGCTCCCACCCCAGAGTAAGCTGCAGTAGGTCCCGACAGGCTCCTTCTGTGGGGCGTGGGGTCAAGAGCATTGTGCTGATATCCATCCAACAGGGCTGGAGACTCAGCACTGAGGCAGAGAGAAAGAGGTCTCAAAAGACAAACCAGTAGATGTATTCTTGCTTTGGATGGGAGAAGGAGAAATTACCAGTAACAACCATTGTTTAGCTCAGAATTTCAGAGAGAATGGTCCAAGAAAGCTCAGCTGCAGTAGACTGGCTCAGCTCCATAAGCTTTGATAGCCCATTGCTAATTTACTCCGTTCCAGAAGAAATCTTGCTCTGTGCCAGTCTTGGAAACCAATGACAGAGAAGACTTTTCTAAATCTGCTCAGTAATACTCCTCACTTAAGACACTAATTAAACCTAATATACTACCTATTAACTGTATCTTAGACATCTAAAGTCCTCTCATAAGAAAGACATACTGACCACTGAGATGGCCCTGTAGTGAACTGCACATCAGAAAGATGCAGAGACTTCAATTTCTCCAGGTATTCCTTACTCTTTCCAGGAACTGATTATGTAGTCATAGTAAAGCTAAGGTATCTTTTCCAGTGAAACTGTTCGACTAGAAAAATAGCTTTTTTCTTAGCTTAACAACTTCATTCTTTAATCTCTCTCAACTCTTGACCTCTGTTCAGATTTACATGTTCTTAACTGGTGCACAGCGCTGCTGGATGCAGTAGGCAGCGGAGGGTTGATGCGGAATCCTAAAAGGGTATGTTTAGGTTGCAGTATGCAGATAGATAGTGCAATTAGGGGGGAAAGACACAAACACATCAAAAACTTTGCCTGAAACTTATACAGAACTACAGATAGACTCGAAGAATGTGTAACGTCAGGTTTTATCATTATGTCATCACCACGCTGTTTTCAATGACAACCAGTACCTATATGAAGCTGAGATGCTCCTAGAAAATGCCGTGCCCTAAGATTCTCAGCTCTAATGGCAACAGGACTTCTCTGAAGATGATGTTTAGTCCTGTAAGCTGTAAAAACCAGAATCTCAAGTGACTGTACCGTAACAATGTCACTTTTATAGGCCTTACTCTCCACTATATAATTAAAATGGTACATAAGTTGTAAAATAATTAAAAATGAGCCACAGTGAGTCTTCTATAAACATTTGTGCTCCAGTGCTAATTGCTTCCATTATAAATACTGCACACCAGTTTCTCCTCTGTGTAACTCCAGTGAATACATAAGAGTTGCACTAGGGATAAATTATACTTAACTACCTTTGCATGGTCAAACAGAACTTTATTGCCATGGAGCAATTAAGAATGGTCTAATCTCCGTTATTGCTGTCTCGTAGCAAAAAGGAACAGAGTCAGTGCAGTAGAGGTGTAGATGTGGTTACATCAACACTGCGGGACTCTTCTCCAGGCACCATTCTACCCTGGTAATACAGGTACGGACTTCACAGCACTGATCTGCTCTTGTACCAAATCTGTCCAGGAGCGGGAATCTGACACATAGTGGAGCTTATTTTTACAGTTCTTTATCTGACACACAGTGGAGCTGTTCAAAATTTGTTACGGGGCTGTATAAAGAAGCATCATGCCTTAACCCACCCTGAGCTACATTTACAGATGTCCTCTATGTTCTTTATCATAAAGTTAGGTCATAAACAGTTTCCTTTGGTTATTTTCTGTTCTTTCACATTGTGCTTCCAGTCAGGAGCTCAGCGCAGGGTCTGTGCTGCTCTGTACATTGAAAAGGTAAACCTTGAAGCCTTCTGGCTTCATTATTCTCCTTTCTCTCATCTCTCTTTCTGGGATTTCCCTGTTATTTGACACAGTCCTTGGTTTCTAAACGCTTTCTTCTCTCTACCTCACCATCCCTTTTTCTCCTCTTCCCAGGTTTTTTGCCTGTCTCTTCCTTTTGTGCCCTTGAGCTTCACATCACCTCGTGCAGATTCAGAGCTCGCCCTGTTCTCGCTGTCCTTCTGACCTCCTGAACCTGGCAGGGCTGAACTGCCACTCGCGTCAGCTCCAAGGTGCTTCAGCCGCAGGGTTTTTTCTTGCAGCTCCTGCCAAATCTGGCAAACATGCAGCTCTGTCCAGCCGTTCTGCGACAAGCACAGCTGCAGTTTGCCAAGATGCATGTTCTGACTCACCAGTACCTTGAATTTTTAAGCTAGGCAAAACACCACAATAGAAGCAATTCCTCTTGTGACACTGTTCTAGTATTTTCTTATCCACAGATTTTTTTTCCTATGACAGTTTCTTGACTGCAGTTTGGTTGTGGCGCTATGTAAAAGAAAACTCTTTAGTTAAGAAAAGATCTAAAACTACAAGTAAAAACTGAAGAAATCAGTTAAAAACGGAACATAAGGAGATTTTGTTGTTTCCATACATGTATTTTAAATCTGGTAGACTTAGTTTTGTTCAATTTCTCTGAGCTGAACATGGTGTAGTTGTCAAAGATAAGAAATTGTATTCTGGGAAATGAGGTGACTGGGAGGTCAGAGGAACAGTTCTTGAACTTTGACACTTTTAAATAATAATTAAAAAAAGGTAAAGAGAACTTCAAAGGAATAAAAGCCAAGAAAATGAGGGCTCCGCAACGTTCGCTGGATGCAGACTAAATCAGCAGTGAGATTTATTTAGTTTTCATGTCTCATTCCCAGTTTGGGATCTGGACAGATGCTTGTTTGCCAAGGACATCTCTCAATTCAGGGTTTGAGCCAGGTAGGAAATGTCCCTTCTTGCTTTCTGGCTTTTGTGAGCTTCCCCCCACTCCTTGGGGACTCCTTCCAGCATAGGGGGAACACAATCCTCATCACAAGAGCTAACTGAATAATTCATGACAAATGAATGTATTGATTAGTAGTAATTTTTCTGAACTTTTCAAATTGTGAAAGTCTTACTTAATGATCTCAAAGAGTAGCCAAGGTTTTGGAAGTAGTCAGCCTCTTCAAATGAAGCCTCAATGTGAGGTTTCTCTCATCATAGCTCTGGAGAACAGGAAGTACCAAAGTTTGCTTCACGATTTAACATGCATAAAATCTACTCCAGTCCTCCTCCAGGCATCCCTTTGCCCTTGCCATCCCACTTTGAACTGATCAAAAATCTTTCTCTCCAGTTTTTCCCTTAGTTTTTATTTTGGTGAAAACATGAGGGTGTTACATTTTAAAATGCCTTTTTTCTGCAGCCAGATACAACCCCTGGAGCGTCTCAGATAAACCATGCCTGACTGTGCTCATTAAAATCACTCACAGGTAGATAGATGTAGATATGTGTGTGTGTGTATATATGTGCACACACATCATTAGAGATAACTTCTCAGCTAGGGCCTTTCCGGTGACTTCAATGGCACCATCTTGCTTTATATCAGCTTAGACTAGTTTGCATTTTTACTGCTACAGTGGAAGATAACTAGATCTTCAAATAAACCTGCCTTTATCAAATTGCAATCTAAGTTTACTTAGGTGATGAATAAAACCGAGCTGACAGTGTTTCCTTTGTTGCTTGAATTTCATACTCGCTTTCTGCGATCTGCATATCTTCCTAGTCCCTTGTGGCACTGCCGTTAAAAAAAACCATTGTAGAAATTCCAACAATAAGGAAAACAGAGCAACACAAGCAAGGAAAGCCACAGTTAAAGATTCCTGAGTAACACCGCCTGCAGGTTCTGGCACGTTAACCAGCCTGGTTAATAAAATTCAATATTGACTATTCTTTATCACACATCACACCACCCCTTTGCCACTAACAAAAGACTGTCCGCTAAAAGGGCACTGAAAACAATTAACTTCTGCTGTGACTGTGTTCTACCACAAATTTAGAACTGTCCCACTTTTATCCTGTTCCATCAAAGAGCAAAAATGGAACAGGGTTTTTTGTTTGCTTGTTTTGTTTTTGGGGGGGGGTGTTCAAATAAAAATGTCATGTTACTTGAGCAACATTTTTCTATTTCTTTAATTTGATCAAAAGGTTTTGAAGTATTTCAGTCAAACTCAGATTTAACACTATCACGTTTATATTATAACAAGTTTATATGCACATTGTTGGTCTCAATAAAATAAAAATATTTTACAATCTGGCATAAAGAAGAAGTGTCAAGTACAAGGCCAGTTAGCGGTATAGTGACAGAAGCAATAGCCCTGGCTTAATTGAACACGTCAGTTGTACGTGTATTATTTTTACAATTAGGAAGAAACCTAGACTTTCTCTCTTACCCAAAAGTTAAGATGAGTGGATTGATGCCTGATTTTCTCCACTCCCAGTGTTTTCACGTCACCTTTTCTCAATCATTGCAACATTAAATGAGCCATGAAAAAAGCTGAGCTCAATGCTTACAGGATTGTTTCAGCCACAGCTGTGTGTATTGACCTCAACGCAGAGATTTATTTCTCTACAAATCTTTCGGTTCTCCTTTCTCTCTTTGGGTTGATTTGGCCCTGGCTGAGCCTTCCACCAGTGTCTTGCATGGAAAACTGAAAGCAAGACCTCCAAAAGTATCAAGAATTTGGTAGTAATGAAGAATTCGAGATTAAAGTTTCAAGAGAATTCAGATTACACTTTAAAGTAAACCCATCAGACACACTAAATTCCTTTGAAATTCGCATTTAGAGAGAAGCTTATGCCAGAGTTGTACAAAGCATCTATCATGTAGATTCTGCGAGCTGTAAGACTTCTGTATTTCTATATGGATGTATTATACATCACCCCCAAAATTCTGCCGGTTAATTCCTGCACCAAATGTAAGAAGCGTTAGGGAACTGGAAGATCAGAGGACGCTTGAGGTACATAGACCTCATTCACATTCCACAGATTGCATCAGCACCAAAAGTGAGCAGATTGTGGATTTGGGGTGAACGCACCCCCTTAGCCCAAGACTAGAGTTTAGCCAGTTGAACAGGGGATGTTTGTCACTGTTCTCCTTTCAATGCCTACCTTGCAGGTATGCCATTGTAAAATTACGTTTTGCTTTAAGTTTCCTTCCGTCAGGACAACCCATCAGAAATGAATATGGGCAAGGCATTACTTTCGCTGAGGGAAAGTATGATAGCTGGGAAAAACAAACAAAATTTATACAATCAAGCCATTTTTAGTAAAACCTGAATCTGTTGCAATCAATAGTTTTTCTCTCTAGAGACCTATTTTTCCATAAAACACAAAAATAAATATTCTCAATTACTTTTCTGAAATAAACATGTTTTATTTACTGGTGGATGCTTCATTCTTCTTTTCATCTGCAAGTCTTCTGCAAAACACAGGGACAAGCATAGCCCTGCCATCACTCTTGTGATTTCGACAAGAGGCTAAAGGAGTCCGTTATGACTACCATGTGCTTGCCAAACCGTTTACACTTGTTTACCGAGGTACATAGCGATTTACTGCATCTCAAGAGAAAATTACCACTCATTACTTCATGCATCAGTTTATAGCTAAATTATTGTTCTCGTAGTAGAAGTCTCATGCATTATTCAAATTCTAACCAGTGCATTAACTCTGCCACTCAGCCAAGATTACCGCTAAAAATAGAGAGTACATGTCCTAATTCAGACTATGTTTAACGTTACCACCATCAGCAACTCATATTTCACATGTGCTCAGATTTCACATCTTTGACCTTCAGGAGAATCAGAAGAGAGAAAACCAGTAGTATATAATTGTGATAACAGCAGATGAAAGCCTGTATCTCCTGGCCACGTGGAAGCAGATGGCATGTGCAGTTTTGCATGATTTACAGTGGAGGAGGTAGTTGTATTTATTTGAATTGTTTGCATTTGACTGATGGGGAATAATAGAGCACATAGACAGGAATAACCACATCCTACAAGTAGCCAGGTCAAAATTAGATCTGTGTATTTAAGACTTACTCAGATTCACAGTAAGAAATTGCATTTGAACTTCAGCATCCACGCTTTACCCTTGATCTGCTGGAAAAAGGCTTACTGCAGGTTCTGTGAGTCTACACACAGAGAGCTAAATTAATATTAACCTTTCTCTGACTTGAAAACAATCAATACTGTTGCAAGTACTCCTTTGTGGTACAATATAGGGATACATTTGCCCTCCTCCTGTTCTCTTCGCTCAAATGGGCACTGAAGAGTTAAGAGCTAGAGAGATTCCAGCCCCAAATGGGAATACTGTGAGAAGAGGTGATCCGCATCTGATTTATACCATTTCTGATGGAAGAATTCCTCTACACTACATATGCTGGGCCATCCAGTACAAACCTAGGTCTACTCACATTCCAGCCCAGATTCTGAACCACAATATCATCCAAATAGAGCTCAAACCAAGGTATGAACAGAGACAGGCAAAGCGCACGAACGAATATCATTCCCAGCCACTTACTTTTGAAAGGAGGAACAAGTTTTCCTAACTCTTTGTGTTTTCTACCAGCATCCTTCAAATCTCAGTTCAGCTTTTGGCATACACGCCATTTCATTTTGACGTAAAGCACACATCAGAAAAACGGTGGTTCTGTTAGTTAAGATGGAGTTCTTTTTGTTCCCTGATGAAACACTTTTCTCTTAGTCTTGCTCCAAAGACTTAAATTGTATGTAAGATGACCTGCAGTAGGACCGGTGTCCTAAATTGGCTTTATATAAGTAAGAATTAAGTCCAGAGTGTTTAAAATAAGTGCTCATCTCGACACAGATTTAGTAAGAAATGGTTCTACATTTGTTAATCAAGCTATTCAGCTTCCAGTTTGGACATGTTATTAGAGGTGCTCTTCTGAAGATGGAGTTGGCCTGTGATCTGTTTATAATCTCTTTTAGGGTTCTTTTGTGTTCCTTTTCATTCTACCTCCCTATTATTCTGAAAATTTAGGGGCTAGAATTAATGAGGACCGTCCCACGGTGCTTCAAAAGATTCCAAAGCCAACAGCTCCTGCCGAGGTTAAAGATGAAAAGTGAAAACAACTCCATTGTGTTTTCACCTTCAGGGGCTGTTTTTGCATGCCTGATTTGCTGTAGTGCCCCGCCGCGTAACGAAGGACTTGCTGCATTCTTATCGTAAAACTCAGGCTTTGTCGTCTGTAATAGCCACACCGTTTAAAGCGCTGTTTAGGTAAGAGAAAAATGAAAGAGAGAGAGGCAGTACATACAGTGTCGGCATTGCCCTCACTAACATTTATTTAAATGGGAAACTCGGCTAATTGAGCACTTTTCAAATCGTGTGTAAGCCATCGGCTCTCTAAGGCTCTCTAGCTATTGTTTCTGCCATGTGCCTGCATATTCCTTCTGCAATACCGTATCACATGCATTGCTATCGGAGTGGGGAGGAGTTATTTTGGCCATTGCATCTCATATGATACGTATGCGGCATACTTCACGATGAATAAATTAAGGAGGTCACTGCCTGATCCCGGACTTAGGGCCAGGAGCAAATCCATTCTTACTTCCAACAAATAAAGGAGGAGGTTGTTGTCATTTATTGCAAATGACAATTGCACCAGAGTCTCCAACATGAAAATCTCTTCAAATTTTCGTGATGTCACTCAGGGGCAGCCTTTGTCTCCTGTTTGGCAGTTGCTTCCCTAGAATCTTATTCCACCTCTAGAGGAGGTTTTCTCTGGTTTACAGAAATGCATGGTGGTAGAGCAAAGGCCTAGTTTAAATTGGGGTTTATGGAATAACAAAACTGATTCTCTGACTCTTGACAAATAGTATTGTCAAAGAGCTGAAGAAGAGAATTGAAAGCTATGGCTGACATGTATTTCTGTGTATAAAGCCTCACACACCAGTTCTCGATGATGAGAATTGTAATCTACGCAGTAGTATGTTTTACGCAAAGGGTGTTAAGTTGACGTGCAGAAAGATTTTTTTGCACAGTCTGTAACTCGTACCATACATCAACTCTATCAGTAAAGGTTACTTTGGGGAAAAATAAAAACTAACAAATGGGAAAGCTTGCCAGAAGCCAGCTAGAAAAAGAAAAGCGGCGTGGTCTCCAGAAGGACGTCCTGTCCCGGCCATCCTCTGCAGAGCAGCAGGTGGGTCCCCCATAAGGCTCTTCCCATAGCAAGTGTATGTCTTTGCTTGGGACCCTGCCAAGCACCCCACTGGTCACCCTGCTGTCGCTGCTGTCTGCGCTGGACAGAGCGCGCCTTGCTCTGGGGCTGGTTCTACACCATAACCTGTTGGCCAGCTTTGTGCAGGCATGTTATTGACTAATGTAAATGAAAAGCTACAGCCAAGGAGTAGGAGAAAGGGGGCAGAGCGGGAGGGTCTATGTACTGATAATGCTGTGTGCGTTTAGAGATGTTCGCAACCTTGAAAACAAAGAGGTCTCCTTTCAGCCCTTTTAGATCTTTCTCCAATAGTGCTCACTAGTAAAAGTGGAAGCAGAAACATTCTGCTTCTGATACAGTTTGGTTATGCTTGTCAATACTTGTCTCATCCAAGAGATATTTGAGTGGATGGTGTTTACTGGTTTGACTTTTCTATGAAAGTTTTGGCCAAAAAAAAAAAAAAAGGCAAAAATCCAGGTTATTTCTAAACAGGACAAAAGGTTATTGAAAGCAATTACATTAAGGGAAGTCGGGCTCATTATCAATACTGCAATAACGAAATGCTTTTGACATCCATGCTCAATGCTAGCACTGCAGGTGTCGTAACGTCACGTTTTGGTTACACTGAAATCAGGGTAACTTGCTTGGTGGAGTAACTTGGACTTCTTGAGACAAATCAACGGGCTTTCACTGATTGCAGTGGAGCTCTACTGACAAATGCCTCTCAGATGGTGCCACACAAGAAGGAAAAACTAAGTAATATTCCCTATTAATGCTGTCTGGGATCTCCAGAGTCCAGAAGTCTTCAGTATCTCTAGCCTGACCTAGAAAATCCATTTTTTCTTGCTTTGAAAATCTATAGACCAAAAGGTGAGAGTTTTTAATAAATATCTTGTACTTTAAGTGTTCCACCACCTTAAAAGGTCAAAGTGCCACAAATCAGCAAGAAGCAGCTGTTGTTGCACCAGTGAGAAGCACAAGAGCTCTCAGCAGTACTTTCCCCTTTTCAGGGCAGACTAACCAATAAATAAATTAGAAATCCATTGTAGAATTCATCATGTAGGAAGCAGGGCCTTCAAAGCAGTACCTTGCACGGATAAGGGTAGAGCGCTTTGTAGACTTCAAACAGCACTGATGAAATGGCTGACTGCTGAGGAGCAGAAAGGGCTTCCTCACTGCCAGTTGTGGGGAAACAGCAACCCAGAGACCCATACACGACCTAAAGCTTTGCTTTCATCTGCTGCCCTGCTGCCTACGTCACTGGCATCACGCTCTGAAACTCCATTACACTTGTCAGCTCTGAAATGTGACCAGGGATAAACCTTTCCGATGTTTGAAATAAAAACCCACTTTGCAGCCCACCTCCTCAGCCACCCATAGAAGACTGAACAGGACCATTTCCAAGAGCCAGGAGCAATGGGAGGAGCAGTAGCTGTGGAGGACAGCCAGCTCCATAAACGACATCGAACACAGCCGGGAATAAAACCCGCCCTCTAGCGCTCACCCTGTGTACTGCACTCAGACCCCAGCTAAAACTCCAGAGCCATCTGATTTGCCTGGTTTCTACCATTCATAAGTCGTGGTGACAAAGGAAATTGCAATTAGTAGGTTCTCTCATTTTCTGATTGGGAACTGGACAAGATGGAAATGGTATTTTTGGGTGTCCCAAAAGGCTGACCCTGACATATAAGCATGAATGTAGCCTAAGATATACAGCTGAGTATAAACAAATATCCATCTGGGAACGGTACAGCCATAGACCAAGTCACGGTCACTGTCAGTATATGGAAATAAGAGAGGACTTCTGTTACCAAAACCGCAAGTAGAATATAGCTCTTGAGTATCTGTTCCTGTTCTCAACGAACGAGTGCTGGTCTGTGCTATGAAATGCTTCTGCCTTCTGTCTGGAGCCACAGGACACATGGGTCTGGAACCTTGCCAAGAAGCTTATGTGTACAGAAGACAAATAAATAAGGCGGTAAGGAAGTATATTCCCTCTCGCAGAACTGTGCGGTTCACTGCACTTAGTGTTCGTAGAATTCGTACTCCCAGTAGTAGCCCATTTGTATTCAAAACATACAGCTATGTATATTGAGACATTGAACTATCTAGTAGGATTATACTAGTGGGATTCATTTTAGACTTTCTCAACCGATTGGCTGCTGACTCTGAGGCCAATTGAATGACACCGGTGCATTGCCGTCATTATCAGATGTGTGTCAAATGCCTACCTGGGGAAATGACTAGCACCCTAGAACCTCTTACTTCTTCCTCAGTTATAAAGGGAATGTAGCTTAGGGAAGATCAGCTGAGACAAATCTCTTTCCAGCTGACCTGGAGCACAAGATTCACCAGAAGACGATGGACTATGCTGTCACTCATTAATTACTGGATTTTACTTTTTTTTTTTTAAATAGGGAGCAGGAAATAAGTATCCTTGTGACAGCGAGAAAATATGTAGATATTTTATTATGAAGGTAGTAATTACATCTGCTTTAAATATGTGTCATAATTCATTAAACAAAATATTTACATGAGAAAAAGGAGATCAGTCCCCTCAGCAGTACTGTGAAATCTTCCATTAACAGAAAGAAGAAACAGTTTTGCAGCTGCAAACCTGACCGCCTGTTCCCAGCAGAACAATAGTCATATTTGTTTACGAGCCCAGTTCTCTAAGCACGCTGGAAGTTTCTAAGATGAAAGCTGCTCCACAAGTACAAGGTGACATTATTGCAACATTCATCTTCCACGGGAATTCTAGCCCTAATTATCCTTTATGTTGCACGGCATCTTGAGGCACAACCGCAGCTAACACGAGTTGTTTCCAGAGTTGTGTCACGACTGGCTAGTACAAGATGCCATCTAAGCTGCCGGCCAGCTGGATGCGAATGAAGAAACCCTGTGTCATCTTGCCACATACTAATTTGTAACCTGAAAGACAGTGCTTTTCTCCATCGTCCTGAGAAATGTTCAGCACATAAATCTTTGGATGCTACTAAACACATTTCCAAACAGGTTTTTATGGGATAATGAGACAACTACAAAATTCTGCATTCAGGGAGGACTCTCTGAGACTCCCTTACGTTACAGTCACACCACAAAGCAGCTCTGACACACTCCAGCTGCTGGGAAAGCTGCCGCAGCCCAGGTCTGTAGCCAGAGCGGGCGTGTGAACTGCTCGCTCCTCCCTGTCTTTGTCCGTGACAGAGGCAGCACAAGTTGTCTCTGAGCCCTTTGTACCTACACCCCTTCAAACGCACAGTCCTCCAAGGGGAATTCAGGAGACCATGACGCCCAGGTTCTGGCTGAGGGGTCACTGCTAGAAAGCGATGCTAGAAAGAGATGTCTTTCTAGGAGATGCAAGCCAGCGCTGACCTTTCTCAGAGAGTAATACTGGGGTCTGGGAGACAGAAGGAGAGTCTGTAGTCCTTGGAGTTTATGTCCTTCTGAGGCATTGGAGGAAAGCCCCATGTCATTACCAAATCATCGGACAAAAGGAGGTTTGCCTCACCCCCACGGCAACCACCTCCCTCTAATATCGGCAGAGATAACCAAGCCCAGGATCTAGTGCTGACTTTCAGGATTATAGTTGTCTACTTAAGGTTTCTTTCGCAGTGAAAGCATAGCTCCATATTCGCAGTGATGCTGTATCTACTATATTGCCTTTGCCCCCAAAAACTAGTAAATGTTAACACTGTGCTGGAGTCCTGATTTTCATAATTCAGTACAAGATTTACAGGTCTAAGACCAGCAGATATTAAAAAAATGTCCTGCACAAAAATCTGTCCATATTCAATTCTTCTTCTACAACCCAAATATATATTACAGATTTTATTACATCATTAAATTAGTGCCACAAACTTTTATAGCTGGTTCCAGTGACATTTTAAAAGATTTTTTAGTAGTATGGTAAATAATTGAAAGCTGTGCTTATTATATGGCTTTTTACAGAGTCTTTATCATTGCAGTGATTTACTGTTTAAAGTTTTATAACAATATATGGAGCAGTTAAGTCCCATGGTACTCATAATAATCACTCCACAACGGAGCCACCGGTTCACCTGGATGGCAACGTTCATCTGGGAGCAGAGGATATGCAAGGAACAAAAAAACAAGGTACAGAGTGATCAATTTTATAAAGTGCAAGTAGATAAAAATTGCTGCTCTGTGTTTCTCCACGGTTTGTACACTTTTATAAACACATACCCTGTTTCTCGAGTTTCAGCACTGCTCATTTGCATGGTTGCACACTTTGTAAACTTTGAACCTGAACCTCAAATAAGCCACTTTGTATTGCACACACCTCTTCAAAAACATATTAGTGCAGTGAATCTGCAAAGCAATCATCACCCCAGCATCTCTGCGCTGCATCCAACCGAACAATGTGCATGATTTGCTGACACTTATCCAGCTTTCCTGGCTCCGCTTTCCGCATGACGGGAAGGTTTGCAAAAATGAACTTCTTTTTTGGCAAATACCTATAGTCCTGTTTCTGAACAAGCACTTTTTGAAATCTGAAACTGTAGAACTGAGTCTGCTTCCTTTCCCCTTCCTGGAAGCTGTCCCATTGCCTCCAACTGCCCTGCAGCCTGGAGCAAGGGAGGAGGCGGCAGCCTGTTACCTGCCGTGTTCACGCTGGCGTCATACGGGAAAGGAAGCCATAAACCAGCAAATACGTCTATTCTCCCATTTCGACTGTATTACCCTACAAGGTTTGTGAAGAGCTCTCACCGGCCTTATGTATCATCAAACGTTAAAAGTAAAATACTGATTTTAAGTGCCAGCCTGGTCGCTCCTCTGACTGCTCTTGTGCTTCCAGCACTGACCGGGCACATGGCAGGGGCTCTCTGCCCACAGGACTCCCCAGGAAAGGTCAGTGCCGCTGCCCTTCCCTGCAACCCCTCCTCAGTGCTTTTCTTTCTCTTAATGACACCATCTGTGGACAGATCGCCTATCCTCACTCTTCATGCAGCCGCCCTGGCCCAGCCACCATCCCTGTCCTGCCAGAGGTGACGGTGGGACTGCCTGGACATATATCAGCTGCTCAGCAGCAGAAGCAGAGCATGGGAACAGGACAGAACCAAAACAATTCAACAGCAAGCCCAGAACAGCCTTCCAGCTGAAGTTAGCAGTGGTTCCCTTCAATTGGAGGGGTCTTGCTTCCATTTAAAGCACCCTTCAGCCATTCTGTGTGGGCCTTTGCTGAGATGTCATGGCACCCTGGACCTTCATGACGGACACCACCACAGACAGACACCTATGCCAGCTCTACGTCAAGGTCGCTCACGTTCCTACTTACGTTGCTAGTGCCCCCCCCAAAAAAGCGATACAGTTGAAAGGTTCTCAGAACTTCATTATCTGCGCTCTACAGTTTATTCAGTAGTTTGAAAGTGGGGTTTTTTCCCTTCCCTCCCCATTATTACAAGTTAGAAAACCACAAGAAGTATCCTCTAACCCTGCTTAAAGCACCTGAAGATTTGCATCTCCTGCAGTAAGCTAACACCCAGAAATCAGCTTCCTTCCCCACGCAGTCTGCTGCCATCATTTTCAGCAGGCAGATCTGGGCAGTCTTTGACACATGTTTTTCTTATGAAGATAAATGTGCAAAAAGTTGATTCTGGAATTCCCAATCAAAAAAGTCGAGCACAGTCTTTCTTTGGCACAATTACGTTAGTGCAGAGGCTCGAGCTGATATTAAAAAAAAGTCTAGAGAACTTTAAGAGCTGAGCTTCCATCACTTTTCTGACTAAATGTAGCAGCCTTTGATTTCTTTGAAAAATTCAAAGATTTGTAATTATTGCTCATCAGATGGTGGCTGGCAACACTCTGGCTTTGCACGATCAATGGAATTTAAGAGTTCATAAATTGAATTTCTTCCTAGAGGTATACCATCAAAATAAACCTGTTAATAGACACACCAAATGCCTAGTAGCAATTCCATCTGCTTTTATATAGGGAAATATGCCACTAACCTCCTGATGTTGTAAATGCTTTGAGTAAATGAAACATGAAATAGCAATCACATTTTTAGATTTTTATCTAGACATATACTTTCCATTCAGGTTAAAAATGAGGCAGCTACAGCCCTGCCAGATCTTGTTGCAGAAAGTGAGACAAAAGTCTAATACTTCAGAAATGTTAGATGTAAAAAAATAACAATAATAAACTACAGATTAAATGCCATTGATTTTTACAAGAGTTGGGTTTCTTATTTGATTGGATTTTTTGTCTGTGTAACTGGTCCTGGTGGGATTTGGAAGATCCTGGCTTGATAAAATGGAGTGTTCTTTTTATTTATCATAAGAATTCTTGAAAAGAAGGCTCACGCAATCAGCTTTATCACTTTCTCTCTGCTGCTTCTGAAAACAAATGCCATAGGCAATTCTGTCAAAAATCAGAATTTTTTCGTTTCTGTTGGAAACAAAGAGCTGCTCCCTTCAGACTGAATGATTTGACTTGTGTTAGAAAGCCTCACAGTAGCATACATCCAGAAGACTGAGTGAAAGGCATGGCAAATGTTTGTGCAGCCAGCCCACCCCAACTCCAACAGCAAGTGTAATACTGCAGTAACGCAGACTATGCAGACCAAGTTCAAGGTGCTTATATTCCTCAGATTAGTAGAGGTAAAATGTCAGGAACTTTTTTTTTTCCTCAAACTATACAGGAACACAAAAGAAATAATCAGTTATTCTAAAACTTAAATAATTCTCCTCCCTTGGTGACTGTCCACAGTCCCTTGCTGACACAGATTTAAGCTATATGTATGCGTTAGCTAAATCCACCACCCGAGCAAAGGGAGAAGGACTAACCCAGGGATGGGATTCCAAACTCCTAGTATTCAGGTCAGTTCTTGTGACACATCCCCCTCCACCCCTCCACTAACGCAATCAGCTGTTTACTGCGGTGTCTTTACCCTTACCTCTTACCTCCAGCTCAGTCAATCTCCGTGGCCAAGGTAGTAGCCACGATGCACCCCCCTGCCCTACACTTACAGCCCCAGCTGTTTTATGTGAAGATAGATAAGCCGTAAACCCCGAGGTCTCACAGGAAAGGAGCTAGTCATTGCAGTGCTATTCCTTGTTCATTAAATAAGAGAAGGAGCACTCAGCCAACAAAGGGACTAACAGTTCACATACCTAAAATTCTTCATAGCCAGTATTTACAAGTTTTTTGCTGCTGTCCTCATTTTAGGGTAGAGGGATAAATTGAGATCTACAATTACTCATAATATCCAGAGAACAATCCTTGACAATACATAAAAGATAAAACAATGTTATTTCCTTAAGGTGAAAATCTAGGACAAGCAAGGGGTCGTGGCACCTTTAATGAAAACATTAAACAAGTTTAAAAGTGTTTTGTGTTCACTTTCTGAAGAGGAAAACTTCTTTCCTTCGGTGTTTTACAGTCTCTAGAAGAAGCTAAAGTTATTTACTATGCTTCACTGAGATCACCTTTACAGATACCAACACAGCGTAAACAGGATCATTTATAAAGCGCTGACACGGTAATACCCAGTTCCTAGAAAAATTACGGGGGAAATGCGCGCAATCAGCCCATGGCTGTTGGTGTGCTGCCAGCCTGGCCACAAGACCTGAATTAAGATGGTCATTTAACTTCTGAGCAGAGCAGCTTTGGTGGTTGTCCCTGCCACGCTGTGCTAGATTTACTGATCTGTGCTGTAAACCGGTTTTAACGTGCAGGTTGAAGCCTTCACTTGAGAATCGATTCCATTCTAACCTGGAAATAAAAGACAGACGTTTCATTTTGTTCTTTTGCTGAAACCATCTAGGTTTACTATTTAAAGATGACATGGAACGATACACCGGCTCTGTGTAAGCCCTTCAGAGGGATCAAAGCGTTATCCCTGCAGCTACAGCCCCATGCCCCGCCAGCATCGCGTGCTTCTCGGGCAACTCAAATTAATGACATGCGGTTACCTTTACTTCCCTTAATGTAAAGGGTGACTAAACATGCAGTAGTGTTTCTGAGGAAGGGATCCATGATGGGCCAAAGTGTGTACAAACCAGACGTGTTTGTGAATAAAGCCAAGATCAACCTTGCATTAGAACTAGTTTTCACACATTTCCTAATACAGATACCTGGGAAACTTCTGCAGCTATTTCTTATTTGCACAGGAAATAGCTGCAGTACAAAAGATAACCAGGCTATCAGGTACGAGTTTAATCCTCCACATTCTGTCATTCATCTGTGCTTTGCCCTACAATTTCGTTTGATTTGAAATCTAGCTGGACAGAAGCTAGCCAGGACAGCTGGCAGTGGAAACAACCTTTTTTTTTTTTTTTAGGGCATAATTTTTTCTCTCCTTGGAGAGACTGAATTCTGTCTGCTGGAAAATTCAAATATTCTTTCTGAATGAAGAAGCGTATTGGTTGGTTACCTTTGGAGTGGCTTAATGTTCACTTTTTATCTATTTGTACTCAAACCGCCTTGTCTTCACAAAACTGAAGCCACTATTCCTCTGAAGAAGCACTGCCTGTGTTTGTAATATTTAATAGACATTGTACAAAGGAAGTCCTGGAGTCTGAGACATGCCCTTCCCTCACCTTGCTCGCTCATGGACCGAGCTGATCCAACAAGGTGCTGTCTTTCCAGTTATAACTTGTGTCTCTGCGAATTAGGACCACACACTATTTTGTGGATGGTATCTCCCTGATAAAGTTCACCTTCCAAAGAACACAGGACTCCAAAACTGGAGATGGCAAGCTGCTGGTAAAAGAAATTTTGAGGTTTATTCTTACAAGATTACATTTACGTAACACCGAGTCACGCAGTACGTTAAGCCCAGGAATGTCATGCTGCTGCGGGTGTTGCAGTGTGGTAGGAGAGTGGGCAGCTGGGGGTATTCCCATTTTAAAAGCAAAACAAATCAAACACAACACAGCAAACATCCTCTGTTCTTACGATAAAGGTATCTGCCGACGCAGCCCCCAGTTCTCAGTGTTACCCAAGAGGCACTAAGCAGTTTAGATAAAGGGTTGTTTTATCATCATCATTTCCCAAAGCAACAACTTCACAGGAAGTGAAAAAAAGTTTCAAATAAAAGCAAACATATCTGTATGTGTTTCTTGCGGCTGAAATTCATGAAGTATCAAAAAAAAAAATTTCACAGCAAAATAAAGCACTTCTCTAGAAATACAGAGTCTCTTAACTTCCATCCATTTTGGACCCCAGCATTTTAAATCACAGAAAGACATAGTTGAAGTGGAGGGAACTGTAGGGTTTTCGACTAAACTAGAAGAAACAGAAAAGCAGAACAAGTGAGCTCCTGCACTGGAGCTCGCTACCAAAGAGGGCGGTTATGCACCCACGTCCCTGCTTCAGGCTCCCACCTGGGCTACTTCACAGCAGAATACTCCTAAGAGAGAGCTTTCAGAAATGTCACAGGTACACCGAAACAAGAGGGAAACAAATGAGGCTTGGCTTCAAATCCCTGGTCAGCGAATATTTCAGAAACACAGCTTGGTTAAATATTTGGAATTCAAGCCAGCACCATGAGCATGGGGACAATGCTAACAGCGATCAGCTGCCGTCTGGACATCAGCAAGAACACAGTCAGCAAGTCAAGGGCAGTGATCATTTCACTCTACACGGCGCTCGAGAGGCCGCATCTACAAAACTGTATCCGGTTTTGGGTCCTCCAGAATAAGTCATTGACAAACTGGTGACGCTCCACTGAAAGGCCACAAGGCCCTGAGCAACCTGATCTACCGTGCAGTTAGCTTTGTTTTGAGCAGAAGTGTGTCTGTGTTTTGTTTTAAAAGAGTAAAGATATTACAGAAAGGAAAGTCCTTTGTTCTTCTGGTCCATCCTCCCGGCACCTCAGAAGACTCTTCTCAAGCGTGACTGGAGGAATCAGATTTCCCCGTGTCCAGGAACACACTTTCCCCCTACAAATCCTCACCTCAGTGGTGGAATACAGCACAAATGGCAACGAGGATAAGATTTCCAAGCAAAAGAAATGAACTGCTCTGTTTAGCGTTAACCTCCAATCCCGGAAAGCAGATGCCATCCTGCCAATGCTAATACAGCGGGGAATTAAGCGGAGCTGGGGCATGCCGAATTTGCAGACCGCTCCACTATGGCTTTGCAAGTGCTTCGTTACCGTGGTGTTCTCCTCCCGCTCAGGAAAGCTCTGCAGCTATCGCCCCGTCCAGCGGGTGGCTGCTCAGGAAAGCAAGGCATGGCTGATGAGGTGATACTGTGCGAGAACTTGACCCTGGCCAACTACGGCACTGCTGTCTTCAGCCATAACAACACTAAACCAAATCAAAGCCCGATTAAAATCCAGTGAGCATTCTCAACAGCACTCCTCACCCCACAGCTCTGATGCCCTCTCCGGAACATTCAGGGTTTTCTTCTGTCTCACTCATAAAGGCAGATTAGTAATCTAGGGGAAGAGCAGCTCACAGGAAGAATCCTTTGAGCTCCTCACTACACACACAGTAGTACAAGGTTGCCTCTTGATCTTGGACGGGTTGGAGTTTTGGAGTTCCCAGGCTTTCTGATAGGAAGATAGGTGGTAAAAACAATATAAAAAGAAACTGTCTTCTCTTTTCCGTCTATGTATCAGTCTCTCATGAATGCCAATTCCTGACAAACATTATTTTAGTGTGACAAACCTTGCCATGGGTAGTTTTCTAGCAGTGGTGCCAGTGTCTGTTCCCTTGTTACCAGCCTCTCTATTGCCCGAGAAGCTGGTGTAGTCAGAGTTTGTGTAATTACCTGGCCAAGACCAAAATAGCACCCACTGAGGACCAGCCTGTTTTCCAAGAGTCTCAGCTCTAAAAAATTCCCCAGCTCCTATTCTCCCTTCACAGTTCATTAAGGTCCCAAAGGATTGCACGTTGTTGCCTGTGATTACTCCTAACACTTTTCTTAAACACCTTTGAGGGGAAGACTTGCACAGAATTCTGCTGTTTGATTATTAACGCATGAATAGGTCTGCTCTAGAACCGCTGAATGCTTTGCAAACTTTACATTTTTCTTTCCAAGCTAAATTCAATTCCTCCTGGGATTAAAGGCATTTCACCCAGCATTTCTGGAGTGCTAAGCCTTGTGCCTCCACAGCTGCGTGGCTGCTTTGGCAGTGCTGTTATCACGTCGTGAATCATTTGTCAGTACCATCCCTACAGCCTGCTCTGGACTTTCTGCCCCAATGCGAGTACGCACCTCCACGAGTGATGTGCCAACGCTAGAGGCGAACCAGATTTCAAATCAAAGTATTTTTCAGAAAACAGAATGAAATACAGTCTGTGGATGTTTCCAGGTTAACAGAGGTATTTAACTGCAATAGCATGCAGCTAATTTTGTGTTCCTCTCAGTATTAGCCTCACAGCAGCATCTGGATATGGCAAGGCACGCAAATAATCCCAATTGGGATACTGCAAATGATGCTTTTAGATGAGGGAGATTTATGTTCTTTTGCCTGTAAAGAAAACCTGGTGTCAGTAAGTTGCCTCAATTACATATCTCCCAGAGGCCAGGACAACACTCCGTTAACCTTGCAAGCCTGGAGAATGCAAGACCAGTAGACACAGAGAGGAGCAGTCCCAAAGTTAGATATTTCAGCCTTGACCCTACATTTCTACAGCAGCTCAGTGCTTTATCAATTGTTAATATGATCATAGCAGGAGACCAGCCCTTGCCTCAGTGATTCCTGGTGCTGGGGATTATTCGTGGAAGTCAGATACGGACTCCAGCAGCACACTGACTCTAGTGAGACCCTATCTGAGAAAGGACTCACCTGAGCGACGTCTACAAAACCAGTTTGCCAAATGCTGGGTACCACATCCACACAGCGCTTTGATCCTAGAAGAGTCCATTTGGTAGCTACCATCAGGCAAGTTTTAATATTGCTGTGCTTATTAGAATTAGATTCTTTTTAATTTTTTTTGCTTACAGAAGATTTAAAGAAATGTGTTCAAAGAATGAGTTAGTTTATAGCCTTTCTCTTCATAGCAATTCCCCACTTAATGGTAATTCACTCTTCAATTACACAGTAAGAATTTGGATTACAACAACTCGGTCATATATTATTGAAGTTTCACGTCGTGGTAGACTCTGACATCAGACAGGATTACTCAGGAGTGATTGCCCTCCAGCATGAGCAATGGACTGACTATCTGACCCCTTTCAGGACACTCCGGTACACAGAGGGCTCTTCATTTGCAGCTGGATGTAAAGGGTAACATTTTTATGGGATGGATTGGCATTCAACATCAAATGGATATCTTAAAGACGTTCTTGTTCCTTCGCACAGTCATTTCACAAATGGGAGAGATGTTTAATTACACTGTGTATGAAAACAGCAGCTGAGAGAAGCTCATCTAAGAGTTCTGCCGTAACAGGAGCACTCCCAAACCCATCAGGGTTTTGAGAGCAGAAATCTTTGGCAGGAATGAGCAACTCGGTCAGTACCTGCTCTGTATGTAGCCCAATTTTCCAGATCGGTGAGGGTCAGGGCACTGAACACGCACGGACCATTTGTTACAAGTTATGTCTTTGTTTATACCTGGCTTTCTCAAGCTTTCCTTGGGAGAGGATTTGCAAAGATTGCATCCCCTGCCTTTTTTTTGGTTTTTTTTGGCTGTTCTCAGGCTCTGCTAGTGTAAAAATTAGACTTATGTGGGGAGAGATTTGCTATTACATTACCATGCCAGATAGAAAATAGCCCTACCTCTCATGGTTCACTGTTCTGTTAGTTTGCAGGTTTGTTTTGCATTTGAGACAGCTACAGTAGCGTTTTGCACATCTCTGCAAAGTGAGCTGAAAATCTGTGCAACTACAGCCATCAAGACTTATACAATGCACGTGTGAATTGGAACTGGTGCTGTAGCCGCAACAGTTAGCAGTAGGGAAGAAAGAGGTAAGAGTCAGGTCCACCTACAGCAAAGGAGACACGCGCTGAAATGCTGCCTGGTAACAAGGCAGTAGGGCCAGGGAAAGAAAGGGTTAGATCATGAAACAACAGAACCTTCTGAAAAATAAAAATTGCATTTGTCGTCTTCTGACCTTAAGATGTGAGACGCCTGAGAATGTGCAACTCCAATCTCTTGGAGTAGATAAGATGTTCAGATGAACAGTATGTGCTCAGCCTCCTGCCAGATGGGATTACTTGTTTCTCTCCCGTTTCCACTGTGTGTGCAACCTCACTGCAGTCTCACTGTTTTCAGAAGGGATTTTAAAAACTATCCTAAAAAAAAAAGCTGTATCTCTTTCAGACAGATTCTTGTCATTCATTGCCAGTCAGACACCAGATCTTCACCTGGTATAAAGTCACTACCTGTCCTGGTTTGAGTTAGAACAGAACTAGTTCTGTTCAGTGATTTTACTCTTCAGCTCAGTCTCTAAGTCGTGGCACTTTCTGAAGTTAACAGCTTATTTCTGCAGACAGCATCTGCTTCTAGCAGTGACAGCACTTGATGTTCACAGTCACTGGCAGGGACTGGGGTGCAGAAAGGCTCTTGTTTAGACTTGCTCCTGTGCAGACCAAGGTCTCTGCTAAATCCTGTGTGCCTCGGTGGGGGTGCAGTAAGTGAGAGGCTGCTCCTGCGGGGAGGAGCAGACAGGACAGGTCACCCTACCCTGACCAACAAGGTGTTCCATCCCATAGATGTGGAAAGCCCAAGGGACTACCAAGACCGATGACCACAGAAGGTGAAGGAGGAAGTGGTAACTGAAGCAGCTACAACTCAAATGCAAAGGGCAGTGCAGTGTTACGTGAGCACCCATCGCACCACCTTGGCACTCAAGGAATTGTAAGAGGCCAGATTTGGTTACACAGGTCAGTGGCTTCAGAAGTTTGGACCAATGAACCACCAGGCTGCAATACTACTTGTAATTTCTATTTTCTTGTAAACTCCATACTGAAGGCTTAAACAATGCCTATGACTTAAAATTAACTTCAGCACAAAGGTAAATCTCACCCTCATGGATCATTTTGAGAGCAACAGTACATTTAGGGAATTTCCCACCACCACCACCCCATCCCCTTCTTGTGACATGGTCCTCTAAATAATTAATTTCCTTTTCTAACTGGCATTTTATCTTTCTTTTTTAATCAGCCTCTGAGGTCCCCAGAGGAGATAGAGTCATCCGGTGCTAAGCACAACTGATTCCACACTTTGCCCTCAAGATCTTGCACAGACAAGGCAGAGAGGAAAGTATAGAAGGGAAGAACTGGCCAGAATTACGCAACAAATATTGCATATTGCAAATTGTGACAAAACCGTGACTAGAAATCAGCAACTCTGTGGGAAGACCATGCTGTGATCACTGGAGTGCAGCGCTGCTGATTATTTATTTATTTTTAATGTTTATATATAGAGATAGATTTAAATTTTATTCTATTTCCTTTTAGAAAGCAAGCCATAAGGGAAAATTATTGGAATACGTTTTTAAGATACCTATTACTTATGTCATCATCTGTGCAGGAGCTGAATGTTCTAAGTTTGTTTAATCAAATGTTTTAATGAAAATGAACTTTAAGATGAGAGTGTTATTTTAATCACTTGGAGGCTGCCTCAGGCTTGACTAGCTCATTTTAGCCTCTCCACCTTACCCGTGCTTCCCAGTGCCTTGTGTTATGACAATTCCCAGTGGAATCAGAGGAAAACGCAACCCATATGTCTCTGCTGTAGCCCCAAAGACATTCGCTTAGTCACTTTAATAACAAAAGATAAGAGTAGTTAAAAATCTGCGTTTGCAGAGTAATCCCTTGCTGAAGTTGAGATTGTAAGGTGCCAGACTGCCAGGGGCAGTGGACTCTGAGCCTTTCATTAATGACACGGTTCTGGGGATCAACCACCACATTGTGGGCTCAAGAACTGAGCGCCTTCAGTACTGGAAGGGGACACTGCTCTATCATCAGCAATTGAAGGTTTGTGCCTTCTGTGGCTTATTGAGCTGTTTACATCATGCAGCACCTTAGCACTCTGACACTTTTACCTCTGAGGTCTCAACTGGAAAGTTCAATAAACACGGAGATATATGGCTGGAGCAGTAATGTAGGAGATTCCTGATGTGCTTGATATAGTGCACCCCACTGGTACTGGAGCTACCCAACTGGAAAGTCATAAAATGACATAAAATGAAGTGCTGGAGCAGGAATTATTCAGTCATTAACACCACAGACGCTCAGCCATTAAATCTCACCCACAAAACTGACAGCAGGGCGTTTACAGCGAGCGCTCTCCGTACACAGACAGAGACCTGACAGCCCCACGCATTCTGTCTCGCAGCCTTGACGTATGTGCTGGTGAGATTTACATAAACCGCGGGGATTTGCCACAGGTTTATCTAGGATGTGAAATCACATTACTATTTTGCTACCAGCACCGCTGGCTGTTTCAGTTTCATTTTAGGAACATCCATGCCCCAGATGCAGGTTCTAGAAAGGGCACTTGGAGTATCTTCATAGTACAAAATAACTTCAGATTTCTCCTAACAGCTTACAAGGTTTTCTCCATGCTCTGGAACCAGGGCTATAACAGACCTGAGCTTATGCAAAGCACAGAGCTGTTCTCCAGTGGGATGACTTCATCTAGCATCCCTCAAGCGCTGTTGCTTGCAGATTTCGAAAATGGAGGCCAGCAATGACAGCATTCATTGCCATGAAGCAATGTCAGTTTACAGAGATGACAATCGGGCCCCTGAAGAAAAATAACCCAATTTATCATCACCTTGCAGTTACTTTGTTATTTTGTTCTAATGCAAAGGTTTGCAAAGTACTAAATAAATCAAGATGAGAAATCGTTGCTCTGAAGGCAACACAAGGACAATGACAAATTAAGCCCGAGCCTGAGGGGGAGAGACTTAAGGAAATATAGGAAGCATTGAAGCAGTGAGGAAAAATGGAGGAGTGGAGAGTCCATGTAGGAGTCACAGGAGCAAAGAGGTTTTATAGCAGAAAAGACAGACCTCTGAACCTCTTACAGTCATTCGTTTCACACAGCTTTGTTTATTGTAGCGTCCTCCTTTCATAAGGCTGGGAGCTTAAGACTTTCATTTATACTTCAGAGCTAATTTTTTCCAACCTTGAAAAATAGGGAAATAAATGAAAAGGTTTTTCAAAACAACAGCAGAGAAGCTGTGACACAGCCTTTGCTTTACCTCCTCCAAAAGAGAAGGTATTTCAGGCTCAGTAGGCAGCACAAATATGAGATGTTCAAGGCTGAATTTCCCCAGTCACTGAGATCCAATGGTTCTGCTTGGTGTGAGGCATCGCTCTTTGCTGGGTGGTGGTGAAGAGTAATCAAAAGTATCAGAAAGCCTATACAGAGTTATCACAGGAACTCAGAACTGTGTGCTCAGGCACCAAAAAAATAAGTTCACATATTAAGACAACCTAATTTTTTTCTCCCCTCAGGATAATCACAAGGCTTGTGCCAATTGTTGGGGATTTGAGTATTAAGAGAAAGGATCTGAACTGAGAGATGCAAGCGGGTGGAGAGACTTCCCAAAAGCTTTGTTTCAAAAGTTAAATCAAGCCTGTAGTCAAGAAGATGTGAGGAAGCCTGCAACATCCATACCCACACCTAACCTGCTTTGCATTGTCCACATCAACAGAATCTTCAATGCTTTAAAAACCTTTATGGGTTAAAGGTGTAACTAGGCGAAGCAGTATCGCATTGGTAACTACTACTATCAGCCTGGATATTTCACATTCATCCCACCTAACATCAGGGACCTAAAGGGCATAATCACTGCAGAGAGTTAATCAATGAACAGAGACAGGTATCTCCAGAGGGCAATTCAGCCCAGCAGGGCACCAATTGCCTGCTAACGCCAACCATCTCCTTATCTATGGGGGAGCACAGGTTAAGTGTGCTCCAAGTTCAAGCACGTCATTTAAGCGTCTAAAGTGAGATGGAACAAACCCTCAAGTAAGAGTTTTTCAAAGACCCTTGTGGCCACTGGAAGTAATCTTAGAATTCAATAGGCTCTGGGTCAGGACTTGGCTTCATCCTGTTTTGGTAATAAAGTCAAATGGAGCCTTAAGCATTTAAGAAAAGATGGAATTTATTAAACAGCTGAGAAATATTCTGCTAAGTTTGATAAACTGAAAGAGATAGCAAAGTGAAAGCTTGCAGTATCTCCTGGTAAAACATGTAACACTGTTTTCAGAATTCTCCTCTCAAATGCCAATCCAAGATCTGAAGATGAGCTTTAAAAAAAAAATGAAATGGTAGTTTTAATTGCTGGCAAGAGAACCTATACTTTTTTTCCCAAGTTTAATGTCAACAGAACAGATGAAATCACATTCTCCTTCACAAACAATCAAACATGATTTTATTCTTTATGCCTTTTGTCAGCAGTGCCAACTTTTTTGAGTTACTCTTAAACGCAGTCATTGTAAACAGAGCTAAAACGCGTCTACTCTTATCATCTCACCACACCATAAATTGCCTTGATAGTGAAATAACAGCAACAAGCCTGCAATATTCTTGCTAACAATCCCCTGCTACTATTGAAAGGGGTAGGTCACGTACCCAGAGCCAAGAGCAGACTGGCCACAGCAGCGTATGAAGGAATACCATCTACACACAGCATCAGACAGGTATAGCTACGGGAAATTATCTGTACTACTGCAGCGCCCAAAAACCTTACATCTGAATCAGAAACCCACCCTCAAAGTGACAAATAGGTAGAGAACGTTAAACAGTGCAGCGAGACAAGTACTAAACCTGTAGTGGAACAGAGGCCATAACCCAGACAGACAGGGGAATGACACCCGAGCAGGTCTGCGGGACAGGCACCCCTCGGCACGTCAGCTTCCCACCCATCGCTGGGCACCATGAGAAGGCTTTTATGGAGGGGCTAGAGAAAGGGTTGGGAGGTGGGTTTGGTTATAGAGAGCTCCTGCTGAGCGTAGGAAAGCCTTCGAGGTCCATCTCTCAGCATTTAGTAGCTGCACTATTACGGGTTTTAGCAGGGGCCAGGTGAGAGCTGGTACCTCAAGAGTAATAAAACAGATAGCAGGGAGGAGAAGAGGAGGGAGGAGGCCAGGAGGAGTGTGCAGATGAGGACAGCTGCTTATTCCTGATGTGACTGGAAGAGGGAAGTCGTGAAGGCATACAAAAAGAGTTGGTGACAGGGTTGCCAGGACAGACTACGGAAACCACCTTTCTAGAGGCTTCCCAACAGCTTTGTGGAAGGAAGAGGACAGTTACCAAGTCAAGAAAAACAGCCACTACAGTACTTGAAACGGGACACAATTAAAGGTGCATTTCAGGCTTTGTTTAGGTATACGAATGTGCCTAAAAGGTGTTTTGCAGCAGGAATCAGCAGGATTTAAACACTGGCCAAATAAAAGCATCTACAGAAACATCTCAGTCAGGAACAATACTTCAACCTAACAGACAGGATTTGATCCTTACCAGACTAGTAAGGAAGCAGCAGGGTGGGAGTAAAGTTTAATCTGTCCGCAGCTACATGGAGCTAGAGCTGGCAGCAGGATAGCTCTGAAAAGGTGTCAGAGAAACTTCAAAGTTCTCTTGGATGTGGGTCAAATAGTGGGAACCATCAGCTAAGAGATGGAATGGAGTTTGTGCTTGCAAATGATGTTCCCTAGATCCACTGTCTGAGTGGGAGAGAGCGCTGGGGAAACCCTCACAGTGGTGGAAGGAGGGCAAGAGGGGTCTGGCTAACAGGGCATCCAAAATAGCAGGGGATTAAGAAGGCCAAAGAGAGAGGTCTACGGCTTAGATGCATTTGATGGCAGGAAAGCACAACCTTTGGGATCTGTTTTGGGTGTAGATACGTTGTACGGTCCCCTAGGCATGTTCTAACAGAGGTGTCTCACTGCTTTTTTGCCAGCGCAGAGCTTTCCCCAGCACGCTGCAGGCTGCTGTACCTGCCCGTGCAGCTCTCCACAACAGGCAGGACCTGAAGGGGGAAGTACTCATAACCAGTCTTCTCCTCTGCAAAAGCCTTGTGTTACGAAGAAAAATCTGTCAGAAACGGAACACCTACACATCATTCGTTTCAATCTGTGCCAATTCTTGCTCCCGCAGTTTGGTGAAAAGAAAGCGGAGAATGCCACCCGCAGGCGTACAGCCTTACTGCTGCAGCGCACTTCAGAGGATTTCTTACCGTGCACTTAACTGGAGAGTTAGTTCTGATTTGACAGTTCGGTTCCTCTGATCCCACCTGCCCTTGTGGTCAGAACGGCCTGCGCTCGTTCTGCGCTGCTTTGTTAGAAAGCCTATGGGTTTATTGTGCAGCTGGCTTATTCTTACTGCCAATAATTTGGGAAAAAACCCAAAATTAAACAGGCTACAAAGTAGAAATTAAAAATAAAAAAGTCACCCCATCTCTGCCCTCAGCAATATGCAGATGAATGTCATCCTTTCTTTATTAAAACATTTCCATAGTATGTAGCGTATTTTGCCTCATTTTATTTTGCCATTCCTAGCTCAGAGATTCTTCAGCTGTGATGACAGGGACTGTAATGATTTAGGAGTTTTTCTTCACAGAGTAAGACAAAAGCCATCTGAAGTAAGACCTCAGTCTTTAGCACGACTGAAGAAGGGAGAGTTCTGCTTACAAACACCGTACTTGCCGTCTTATTTCCCTTATCCATATGTATTGAGAATGTTGGAATGGAAACACCACTTTCAATAATTGCTACCGGAACATTAAAACAGGGTTTTATGTTTAAGGCAAAAGGAATTGAGGACATTTATTAGCTTAGTCTTCCTTTCTTTCACAGCCACAGGGCAGTCCAGTGGAGAGGCTCAGGATGCAATTGCGCTGCACGGGAGGAGGCAACGTCTGCTCTTGTTCACCATCTCTCTCAAAACCAGCTGAGGCACGCCACTCAGGGGAGAGAAAGCCCTGGCACTCGCTGGAGATCTATTACATCTCACGGCTGGAATTAATTTACATCTCCTAGCGAGATTCACAACAGTGAACACCGAATTCAGCAGGACACACGAGGGCTCCATATGCTATAAATCCTTCTCATATTCTGTTGTGCCTCAGGTCCTTACAAAAGGATCAACTTCTCTGAATTCTCTAGGGTTTTCCATCAGTATGGACTGAGGCTGCAGAAAAACTTGTACGTGTCAAAAACAAAAAAAAAAATGGGTAAACACTGGATCCAGCACCAGAAATGTTTTGCTGAACTACAGACTAGTCCTAGCCAAACTGTATCCACTACATGAAAAATGGTGTGTGTATGTTGAGATTATCGTGGATGTCCATGTCAGCTGAAGTAAGGGAAGATTTCTGTATTGCAAAAAATATTGAGAACTGACTTGTCTGCACCCTGCTTAATAAGTATGAAAACGCAAATAAAAGCTGTAGTGTCCTGTACTTCATCTTATGTTAGACATTTTATAATTTTCTAGTACACGTTGTAGATATGGCACCTAAATTCCAAAGTCGATATATCAGTACACTATTAATATCACCCTAATTTACATATAGCAATAAGTCTTTGAACAGTCACTGCACGCATAATCATTTAGCTTAACTTACTTATTGTACAGAACATGTATCACCTGAGGCCAGACTCAAGGAAAATTAGGGACATAAAGAGCATGAAATTGTTCTATCCTAATCTGTTCCTAGACATGTTTGCCCTTTATTTATGAAGTTCATCCCTACACGTATTTAAAGACCCTGAACTCTTGAGGAACACTGTCATGTTAAAAGCTTGCTACCACTGCTTGCACCATAGGGAAGACGTTATTTCTAACACCTAATCATTTTCTGAAGGCCCCCTGAGTTATCCAATTTCATGAAAATCAAAGGCATCCGCTACCGTCCTTAAATATTTGAAGAAAAACAAAACCTAAAAAATCCCCCACATCTTGGGGTTTTTCTCCCTCATTAAACCTATATTTAAATACTTCCAACTGTCTTAATTACGTACAAGATGACACACTTACCTCTCACAATCACAGCCCCCGGGGACAAAGCACACCTAATGTGATACTGGGACCTGACAGCGGGTTCTGTAGCTCCAGGCAGTGCTGGGTGCTGCACAGCTCCCAGGCTGCAGCTACAGACATCCATGTCTCCAGCCCACAGGGTACCTATGGGCATGAATTAAGCAGAGCAGGGAGCTGAACCCTCCTTTCCCACTGACAACCTCTTTGGAAGAGTAATAAACAGTAATGACTTTGTACAGCTTCCACAGAGCAGTGCTGTAATTTTAGTCTCCCTGCATTGCCCAGTTTCCGATGTAACAGCAGCTCCAGATGTTCTGAGCAATCACACAGCACTTGTGTTTATCTACATTTCTTTTTATGCAGTCCTTTAAAGAGAAGCCTCACTCAGTTTCAGGATTCAGTGACAATACCAGATCATTTGAACAGTTTTCCATCAGAAGTGCTGCATTTATTGTCATACTGTCGCCATGTAGGATTTCACCAAGCAGATGATGATAACATATCTCACAGCAAATAAGACCAAAACACCCTCCAGGCAAGTTTATGGTAATCTTCACTCACAGGCAAGTGTGATAAAAATGCATCAAGCTAACTTCCGAAACAGTGAGGCATCTGATCTTCCGTAAACTTCCTTTCAAGGCAACAGCTATCTGGGTGATCTTGAGGACACGTTATCTAACAGCATGATTGGATTGTGCTGACATGAACAACTGCCCATTTGGTGGTTTTGCTCAACTACCCTGTCACTGAGTAAGTGTCAGCGTACATGGATTATTATTACATCTATGTCTCCATCCATCATAACCAGCACTGCTTGCTGACTTGTGAAAGAAGATGTGTTTCACCAGGACAATACCAGAGAAAGCAAATGGTGATTCATTGGATGATTTGATAGAGACTGTCAAAGTGAGTTTGGATTGGAAAAGCTGAAAAGGTTGGTGCCTCTGGAGACACATCCAGACCTCCTGAATCTAGATGGTAATTCTCCAGGGAACAAAGTTCTCCCCAATAGTCTCCCCATGGGAAGCAACAGCATGGAGGGTGGAGGGTCCCCCTTCCTCCACAGAAAGCCCTTCTGCGTTTGGCCGCTGACAAAGGTGAGGATGTGCTGCACAGGGCACCACTGTTAAAGAGCCCAGACCTCACGGAAAGCAGCTTTACACAAAGCTCTCACCTACTCACAGATTTTCCATCCCCTGGACACAGCCTGCATCCAAACACTGAGACAACATAAAAATCACAACCATATGAGTTCCTCACTGAATAGGAGAAGAGAGGGGCAAGCAGAGTCAAGAATTTGAAACAGATAAATAGGGTAGCCATAGGTTAC
Organism: Bucorvus abyssinicus; assembly: GCA_009769605.1. Classification (NCBI taxonomy): domain Eukaryota; kingdom Metazoa; phylum Chordata; class Aves; order Bucerotiformes; family Bucorvidae; genus Bucorvus; species Bucorvus abyssinicus. The sequence continues at coordinate 5,515,417 of CM020044.1, read as the reverse complement.
ATCTCTAAGGATCTTCAGAAAAGCCAGCATATTTAGAGCTAAATCCACTTCAGCTAAGCTACAACTTTCTGAGAGTTTTCTTTACTGGTAACCTTGCTTTGAAACAGCTCCTCCCTCTCACCCCCTCCTGCCACCACCCACACACTGCTCTCTGGCTGTTTCTTCAGACGTGTGTTAAACTGAAATGGGTGATAGATTAAAGCAGGGGGTTTAAAAGCGACCACTAGTTTGGCAGCTTATTTTTCAGGCAGCTGAACTTCAATCACAGCTCACGACCAGAGACGCGCCACAGGGTTAAGAACAAGCGCATGGGAAGGAGTATTCCATGACCTGCCACAGCCTTCAAAGCAGAAGCTTGCAAAATTACACTCCAACAGAGACCCAGCAGGGCATCACAATCACATAATATGAAGATTTGCAGTGGGCACTTTAAAAGAATGACAGGCATCCTATCCTGGACCCACACCGCCTCCACAGGGAGCCAGACACTGTTTGCACCAGCAAGGAAAGCCTGCAAAAGCATGCTGCTGACACACTCCACTGGACTGAAAGAGAATTACACATATCATTTACTCCACCAGAATACAAAAAAAGGAAACCCAGCCAGCGCTCCAGTGATAAGAAGATAAATACCTTGGCAGTTGTCCACAAGTGTGCAGCTTGGATTCCTCTGTGGAGGACCGATGATAGCAATCTTCACGCACAAGTCCTTTTTTCAATTACTAATAAAACAAGAAAGTGAAATTTAGGGGGAAAAGTATCAAAATATTTTCTTCTTCAAACTCAGTTTACCATATATGGATAGGACAACATAAACTGTAATGCACAAATCTGGAGACTGCTGCATCTGCCAAGCCCGCAAAGCAGCTCTCAGATGCATGAAGAAAGTCACTAATAGCAGCAGTTGACAACATGAAGGTAATGGGTCAGGAGAAGTGCTTCGGAGCACATTGTAGGGACTGGCCTGCTTCACCCAGCCCATCAGAGCACTCACATCAAGGCACATGGCAATGAACCAAGCTTCCACCCACCTTCCTTCCTTCCTTCAAGCACACCTATATAACCTAAAACAATATCTAATTACCTACTACCTCTTAGTCAACACTTTCTGAATTCATTCCAGCAGCTGACTGACTTGACTTCCCTCTTTATAACCCCCACAGGAGCTCAGTATGGCTCATGTGCTCCATCCCTTTCCTCCCAGCAAGGCAGGGTTTGGCCTTGAGCAGGTTCAGCTGTGCTTTCCCCTACCTCACCGGAGAAACACAGCACTGCAGCCAGGGAGAGACCAAACAGAAACACGTCATACTCTCTAGGAGAATATTTAAGCCTATGGAGTGTTTTTTCACAGGAGTCAGGATAAACTGAATGAAGATACTGACCTGACACCACTGAAATCAATAGAGGTCTTTGTACCAGCTGGCCTGCATGAAGAATTAGATCAGAGAGTCATCCTTAAAAATCATTGGGATGGAACAATATGATTTCAAAGTTGAAATTACACTAAATTAAGTAGATAAGCAAGAGACATAAAACTGTATTTCAGCTGTCTTTATTCAGTTGATCCCAACACCATTCAGAGCAGAGGCAGGGAGCAGCAGAGCAAACCATGCTGGCCCTACAGATTTGGGAGGTTAGAGGAACCACCCCCAGCTGCACTGTGCTGATTGCCAGTCCAAAGAAAGCCACAGTCATCACTTGCTGCTTGCAGCGCCTTTGTGTTTTCAAGCCAAGCTCTGGAAAACAAACACAAAATATACTAGAGCTTCCATACATGGGAGAATAATATTGAAAATACTTTCAAAGTTAGCTTATACCTTCTGAAAAAATGTGCTCTTCCAGCTCAGGAACATGACTGCTTTCTTCTCACTTTGATGCCTGAAGCTGACAATACTGTGGAAAAGATTAAGGCTCAGTTTTCCTTTCCTCGGGAGGTCACAAGTGCCACTGAACTGCCTGAGTGTTGAGAAGAGACACCTGTGGCAGTACGCTGAGGAGATGCAGGGGTTGGCACATGAATTAAAACCATCCATTGTTCTGGAATTCGCTTTGGAGCTCTACTCAGCTTTGACCCAGATACCGTTCCTTAGCACTTCAATGAGCCCAAAAAAGAGTTTCTGAAAGACTCCCATGCACTCTCTCTGGCATTGAAGGAAACATTATGTAGCCCAAAGACTGTAATATTCCCAACCCCTGAAAGGGTTTCCAGAGAGGGAACAGAAACTCCTTGTGAGGACAAGCATGACATACCTGCCCAGTGGACTCTGCACTGCAAGAGATGTGCTCCATCCCAGGACCCCACTCCAACACGGCAATGAACAGCTGCTGTGCTCAGACCAGAAACTATCACTGCTTCAAGTCCTTCATCAGCATCAACGCCACTGGTACTGTCAGGGGACTCCTTCATGTGTAACCAGGCTGCGGATTCAGGCAATGTTCTCATTGTCTTTCCTGGCAAGAGGCAAGATTCAGGCAGACAGATGCACTCCTGATAAACGCATGGCTGCAGAGGCTAATTTTGACCTAAAATCTGCTGGATAGATTTGTCCAACAAATATGACAAATTAATAGGAATAAGAAGGGAGTCAATAGCCTGGCCCATCAAGCATCCTTGATGCCTGTGTACTAATGCAAGAGTTTATAAACACTCAAAATGCTGATTACTTCAGGAAAATGGAGGGTGGTGATTCAGATAGGAGAGGTACGGTGCTTAGCTATGAGTCTTCAAATTAGCTAGCCCTGTAAACAAAGAGGCTGAGGAAACTTCAGGTTCATTAGTGATTGCTTTGGAGCAGGACGCTGAACCAGATGGCCTCCTCGCTGTCAGTGCCTGTAGAGTTTTCTGTAGGATCTGGACTGAGATACCGTGCCTTGGCAGCTAGGTAGATGCTGGTCCTGGAGAGACACTTGTTAAGGAAGCTGGGAATTGTTGAACTCGCACAGCTTGCTCTAAGACTGTCCCTTACGTGGCACCTTACTGTTGAGAAGGAACATCCAGCAAAACTATTATTTGCAGCAGATACCTGCAGTTATTCATCAAAATCCCCCCAAAAAAATTTTTTCCAACTTCCCAGTAAGAGGAGCAGAAACACAAAGAAGTATGAAAAAAAGCACTTAAGGGAAGCTTGCCCTGTTTGATTTTTTAAAGACGGATATGAGGCTAGATTCCCTGCAATTGTGGGGTTTTTTTGAAAATTCAGCTTCACTTCAGTTGAAATCATTTCCCGCCCAAGTAAACAAGGATTTACTGGGTAGTGCTCAACACAACCAAAAAGCAAACAGCACAAAAAGCCTAAAGCTTTGGGGCATTGCATAAGTTTTATGGCATTTGCACACAAAGTAGTTTGGTTCAGCATTTCTTAAATTTAAGAACATTTAAACTGTAGTCTGAGACTTGGGGATGATCAGTGCCACCTCTGTCACTTTTGTTTGTTCTTGCTATTTATAGAATAACGCATAAATTTGCTTTCTCTTCTATGAGTTAGAACTTGTCGTACTTTTTAATAAGTGTCTTCCCATTCGTGTATAAAAAGCCGGTTCAAGATTTCCGATATGCCTTAGATAAAGCAGTCATTAATTTTACCATGACCCTTCCTTCCCAAACCAGCGTGGCTGATCTTTCCAAAGCAAGCATGCTTAATCTTCCCAGCCTCTCTTCAAGGGAGTGCATTGTCATGACCCAATTATTCCTGAAAAACATAGCTGGGAAATTTCTGTCAGGATGGTTCGCTCACCCAAAATGCAGCTATCACAAAAGCAGCAAAGCTTTGGTCTCACTTAGAAATTACTTTCTGTTAAGAAAATTCAGATCAAATATTTCCTTGTCGATCAGCTTGACGAGATCTCATTTGTTGCCCCGTTCTGTTTGTAACTGGGTAAATCAGAACTGCATCAACCCGAGGTGTGTGGGTGATGCATGGGAGTTGTAGATCATGTATTTCATTTCAAAAGGGCAGACTCCTGTTGGAGTTTACTTTTTCTGACTTCTACTTTGAATTCCTGAGATAAACAAAAGCAAATCTCATTGAATTTCTTCAAGTAAAATGAAGAGAATGAGTCCTCTGACAGGCTGTCTGCTTGGGCAGAAGGGTTTACAAGATCTCAGCAGAGCTTTGACTAACTCTATCTGCTAGGAGATGTTTGAAAGCTTTTCAAATTGCAGTGAGTAAATTTGGGATTATAGCTGGGAAGTGTCTCAGCGTGGTGACTTTAAACTAGGTGCATTGCAAAAAATCCAATAAAAGCCACAAGCAAGTAGACACTCTTCACAAGCCATAAAACCCCTATCGAATTGCTGTGACATTAATGAAACTGCCTTGTGGAGAGACTAGAAAGTTTGACATAAACCTGGCCAATCTCAAAACAATATCAGGGTATTTTTAAAATAAATTTTCCCATTTACAGCCCAGTAGCATTGCCTTCTGTGAGAGATTCAGCACGACGACCCATCCCCAGGGACCGACATAGTGAGCTCTCTATCCATGAAAAATGAATGTACGTCTTACCCAGCTTCTGAACGCTGAATGACCATGCACTTTACTGAAAAGTTATTTCATTTTATGACTATGTAACAGCTTAAGGGAGGAAGAAAAAGGAGACGGAACCCAGTGCTGTCACTTTGGAAAGCTTTTATTGTAATCAACCTTACAACATTTTTGTTGTACAATACAAAGAATGTTTAATCTCTCTTGGCTGGCACATTCCCTCCAGGGCTTTTTTACTGCTTACAATGGGAGCTTTCACTTTGACTGCAGTGAAAATGGTGTCAAACCCCATTGTGAGGCACCGCTTTTACTCTGGATCCATTTGGGAAGTTCTGAAGAATCAATGACTGCATATGACGTAGGAAAAAAGGTAGGATTACTTTTGAGGAGGGATCATATATTTCCTATGCATTTTGCTTCCCATGATGGCAATCATCTCTAAGATGTGTTTCATTTTGCTGCTGCAAATACTTGCACAGTCTGGGGTTTCAATTATTCAAAAAAAAAAAAAAAAGTAAGATTTCCATAACAATTGTTCTTCATAAAATTTCCCCAAACACCTTCTGGATGTGCATTCTCAAGGTGTTCCAGGTAGGAAGGGAGGAGGCAACAGAGGTCTTGGAGTGGAGCCACTGGGCTAGTGCTCAGAAGTGCTGAGCTGTTTGTAGAACTGAAACTTCAGCTTTTTCTTCTTTTTTTCATGTTGGTTTAAAGGGAAGTGAGACAGTTTATACATAATGAGCTCTGGCTTGAATATTTTCTAAAGCTCGGGCCAAACTCAACCTTCTGAGTTTTGGAAAAGGTTATTAGAAAGTTACAATGCGAGAAAACCCTCTGTACTTCCAAATTTGTGACAGGCCTATAGTCTGATGGATGGAAACTTCCCAAGGGATTTAGTCTTGTTCCTGGAGAGCCAACAAGTAATTCTCATCTGGACAACTCCACTGCAACCACGAGAAGTAAACAGCGAACAAGAAGTGTAGCTCTCCACTGAAGCAAGCCAGAGTGGAGCAGCACGCAGTGAGCAACATGTATGTCCTGCCCCAGGAACCACAGTCACCTCTTCTGTTTAGGGAAGAAGAGCATAAACTCATCCATCTTGTTCCGTTACCTTCTCTACTCACAATAACAGCAGTTTCCATGCTAAAGAGGACATTCCAGATAAACATCCGGACTGAATCTCCATATCCAGCTGAAGCCAAACAAAGTTAAGACTGTATTTTCAGTCTCTGCCAGAGTGGCATACAAAAGGGTACCACAGATAGGAAGGTAGATGTGTTGAGTCGTGCTAACAGCCAGCTGCTAACTGTGAAGATGTATTGCTGGCACTTAACGTCTTCGTCCTGTTTGAGGCCTCGACAATGACAAGAGTGCTCGGTTCAGGGGTTGGCTTTCACAGATAAACTTCTTCTCCTTGCCAGAGAATGAAAGACTTTTTAAATTTATTTATTGCTCAGGAAGAAGTATTTAGTTTACGGTAAGTGGACTTAACTCCTCTCTTACGTTATTGTACCTAACATAAAATGCATCCAGAACAGATTGCTAGTGATAGAGCCCCCAGAACCGTGTTCTTGTAGCCAATAGAAATGGTGTACTTTTTTGCTTGAGATATTTATGAATTACTGAAATATAAAATTAGATGAAAGAGTCACTACCTCTGCAGCTTTCTCAGCTATATCTGGTGCCACTCCATCAGTGGGCCACAACTCTAGCATGAGATGATGACCCTGCATTGAACAGGCTCTGTTCAGTCATGAGTTAGGAAAAAATATCTTGTTATTCCAAAAAGAGTAGAAGTGAAAATACTTCAGTCAAATAACAGGAATACTTCCACAAATTTTACTCAAAAGAGATAAGGTTTTCAAAGGAATCCAAAGAGTTACACCTCTTTTTTTTCCTGACTTTCTGTTCAGACTGAGGTTCGTAACCCTTTGGTGCCTCTAACTGTCCAAACCAAGGTTGCTGTGCTGTCACCACTGGGTTGGATGACAGTTGTGCACCTCCTGGTGAGGTTAATGCAGAGGGTCCTAACAGGTCCTGTGGAAGAGCTGTCATCTTCACAAGACTGTCCTGCAGGTCGGAGAGAAACTGTGCCACTTGTCTGCCTTGTGTGGACGGGTCGTGCACCGTGAACAGCAAACAACCAGAGTGGACGTGGTATTTGACAAGCCAGTGGCTGGAAGGTTTTGGCATAAACTAGTCAGGAAACATATCTGCATGTGTCAAAGCCAAGCATGCAATTTTCTAGCCGTGTATAAATGAAAAAATAGGTCATAAAACAGGTCAAAAATAAATCTCCTATGCTGGCTACTTTCTCCTTCAGTATTTTGATCAATTCTGATTGAGACCCTTATGGATTAAAGGAGAAAAGAGAAGCAGTGAACATAAAAGAGACAGTGTTGGATAAAATCTCATTTCTCTGACAGGTGCTAGATAGTAAATAATCCATCTTGGAGAAGCTTTGGGGGGCTGGAGAGTTTTCCAGTCTGCTAGAGATGTTCCTTAGTCTTGTGTTAGATATAAATGCAGAAGGCAGGTCACATTTATGCCGCTGCTCTGTAACCTTCCAGATGATAGGTAATTACTCATAAATGTGTCCTACAGATGTTCCAGGGATCCATCTGCATGTATCTTACTGAGAGAAGATGCTTCTGGACGAGTTCAGAAGAGACCAGAGCTGCGTGAAGAGCGGTGGAGTTAGGGCATGCGTAGTAATTCTGTTTCATAGCCTCTGAATGGAAACTTATAAAGCAATGATGATAAGGCTAGTGATGTAACCACAACTCCTTTGGAAAGCAAACAACTGTACAGCCATGGACAAGCAGGGAGCTGGCCAAGCAGGAGCAGCCAGCCCACCCTTCAGCTCCAAGACAGCACCACCAAGGGCCACAGTGGGCCTGAGACACACTTGTCCAACCCCTAAAAAAATCCACCACCCCTTAACGATATACCCTGGGGCTTCACTACCTTTTTTATTGGAAGGTGTGTTTTTCTGAACACACATCGTCAATCGGCTTTGTTACAACTGAAGCCCACCATTCTTTGTCTATCCACTGTGGCACTGGTGACCGTACTGATTGCTATGGAAATTACACTCAGCTCTCGGCTGTGGCAGGCGCAGACTGCTGCCTCCTCAGCAGATGGGTGAGCCTGGCAAAGCCTGCGAGGAGCGCAGGAAGCAAGAGAGGGGAGGTGAGATGCATGAGGTGTGTGGAGGTGGCAGTACAGAGCATCTGATTGTCTATTCTGACTGACTGGAGACAGCCAGAAAACAAATGATCCCCAAAATCACCCAGGATCACTTAGGGTTCTATACTGTTTTCTCTGAAATGCTTGCAATTAATTCCACAAAACCAGACTTTTGCACTGGCCATCATTTCTCTGCTGCTGGAGAGAATTTCACTGCAATATTCTGGAGAACTCCATAGCTGAGATGAAGCACAGAGGTGGGCAGCCAGATGTGGTAAAACTACGGGGAGCCAGCACAGGGAAAATAAGAATCATCTCATGCAGGACTTAGAAATGGAATAAACAGGTTATTTTTACAAGCTGGAAATGAACATATAACTACAGGGGTGAGGAGGAATGCAGCGAGTAACAGCATTTGAAGAGCAGCATAGTCCATTGCTATTAAAAAAAAGGGGGGGGGGGGGGGCAATGAAAGCAGATGGGAATAGTGCTACCAAAGCACCTCAGAGTTTTATTTAACCACAGGAAAAGCATTTTGAGAAGCGGAGAAGGCAGCACTGTGGTATCTGTAGTCCTGCGTTCTGCCTTCTTCAGTAATGGGAGGTGTGACCCCGTAATCTGCTGCAGCGTGCTGGTCGCTTTCTGCTGCCGTTAAGGTGCAGAATGAGAACTGCTCTTGCTCTCTCATGGACCATATACAATTTTTCTTTCTTTAGGCCAATCCACACTAACAGTCAATTGGACTGGAGTTTTCTTTGTCCCTTAGAAGAATTGGACTGATTCCTCAGAGAAGAGAGCCAGGTACTAATTATTATAAGGTGGATTTGCAAAGTACCGGTTGTCTCAGCTCTTTTCCTTCATTTTTCAGCTCTCGCTCTGTCCTCGATTCTGTTGCGGCTTATCCCTTGGCACACAACAACGCATCATTCAACATTTTTAAGCATGGACAAAAAGTTCTTAATATTAAAAATAAACAGCAAAACGTGAACGATCACTTGAGAAAGCATTTCTTAATTTGTGTTTTATGATCAGCAACAGAAAATTTTGCAATGAGCCACAGCTCTTTGTCACTTGGTTCTAATATCGTTGCTGTTGCACTTTTCCACCACAGCAAAACCACTGGTACTGCCCTTGACGCCTCTAAACACCTCAGCTCGGGGCACCAGACCTTCTGCAGTAATGAAGTACTACATCTACAGCAAGTTTAATACATCCAGCATACCAGTCTGACCCCATGGTCATACCTGTAGGGATAACTTTCCTGCCATATGCAAATAGCTACTGACGGACACCGGATGACCAGCGTGCTGGAGGGTGGCAGTCAGGAACATGCACAAATTGCGACTGATGTGCATGAAGCAGCTACGGGTACCGGGAAGACGAGCACTAGGATGCTGGCAGTTGATACTGGTGTAGGGCTCTAAATTAGACACTTAGAGAATCATTTGGCTTTTCCCATCCCCTTGCCAAGAAATATTTCTCTTGTTTTTCAAGACATGGAAAAAGTTCAAATGAGCATACACCACCCTGAGAAGACCCAAACCTTTCTCCACAAACTAGGTCTCAGTGAAAAATAACCTCTGAAGTCAGAAACAGAGCAGCAAGCCCTGGGGTAGCTGGGTCCACTCTGAGCTCTCTGAAGGACTCCCCGGTTTTGAGCCTTTGGAAGTTGTCTCTCCCGATAAGCAGAGGCTGCAGGCTGCGTTATCGTACACTCTCCCAGCCACACTCAAGTGCTGGTAATTGAAAATTACTATCCCAAAAACAGGATAAGATGTCGTTAAGCTTCACACACCTTTGCTCTTCAGATTCATACCATCAATTATTCCACTTGCCTGGAATGGCTTCAGACTCTTTTATCTTTCTCTCAGTGGATTTCTCTGCTGCTTTGCATTTAAATTCACCTTGCCTTCATAAAAGCACAGTCAATCTGTAAGCAACAAATGAGCCAGACAAAAATAAATATGCTGTTGTTTTCTTGGTTTTCTCTGCAGTCCCAAGCAATGGATATTTCTATAGCCCTTTGGGAAAACCTTCCCACTCTGCTCATGTCGAATAACTGCTTGAAAACAAGCGGGTAGGATTGTACCAGCCACCTACTCCTCAGCCTTAGAAACAGCAGGAAAATCCCATCTATCTATAAATATTTGTTACAATGAAAATGAAGTAGGCTGGAACATTCCCTATCAGGCCAAGCTGCAGTATCCAGCTTTCTTACACCAATTACTATCTATTTGACATGCTTCGTGCTCTCTTCATTAATGGGATGAAAGGTTTTATGGGGTAATAACCTAGTTCCCGTAAGCTAGTGTATTCATGAGACCAAAGGCCAAGGCATTTCTTCTTGCAGAAGGAGCCTCAAGACTGCAGTGATTGGCAATGGTCTAAGATGGATAAACCACAAGAGCAAAAGTTCTGTCCTGTCACTGAGGACACAGAGGTTCTCAGTGCAGGAAAGCTGCGAGAGCAGAGATCATCTTGGGGATGATGCTGCTATGGGAGAAAAGTAGGAGGACAGCCAATGGCTTCGCTAGAAGCTGTAATTGAAGTTACTGCCATATAAATAGTCCCTAATGGTTTCCTCAGCTGAATCAAGGTTTGGTTGAAAACATGATCTGAAATTATGGTCATTACATTATTAACAGAACTCAGTGGTTTTCTCCCTCTTCAGACAGTAGGCAGATGGTAATTGCTTCCTAAAACATTCCTCAGCTGAACAGCAGTGACAAATATTCTTCTCACCTCAGAAAATCCCAAAACACTTTATAAACTACCTGGAATAAGAGGACAGACATGTTTTCCTTGGTTCTGGTGGGAGCCATGCAATAGCTCCTCTCATCAGGGATGAGCTGTGTTTGGCTAATGGACAATAATCGTACCTGACTTTCCACCCCAGCTGGCCACACCATAAGCCTCACTACACCTGTGCCCAGATCATCAGTAGGGACTCCATCAACTTGTTAAATGTAAAATCCGCCATCCCAACACAATGGTAGAAGACTGTAAGTAAGAATGGAGGATGGCCTGCAGTAAGGTAAACTCTACTTTTTCCCCAATTTGTCCATTCCTTCAGTGGGGCCAGTTTTGTTAGCACCCAGTTCCTGTGTTCCCTCTGGGAACTTGACTTCTGCGGGATCAAAACAGCACAATCACCTCTGGTTGTTATTGCTGGCCATGTGGGACAGTGACTGCATGTCAGGTTCTTGCTGCAGGCTCTTTTACTGTCCACACAGTCCATACACAGAGGACCACCATAAAAGGAAAAAATCCATACTGGTCAAATATCACGCAGTGGCATGAACACATCATGCTACAGTCCTGTTGTATTCTACAGTCCCGTTGTTCAGCATTCGAAACACCACCATCAGGAGACTGTTGACTTCACTGGCAGGCATTGTAAGATAGAAGCTGACAAGAATTTGTAGTGAGGACCCTAGAGGGGTTGGTGCTTGTGACAGATAAAACCAAATTGGCAGTACAGAAAATACCTGTTTTAAGCTCAGACCATGGGTGAAAGTTGGAGCTCCTTTTAGGCAGCCTCACAGAGTCTGGGTTAAAAAATCTGTCTTCAGATGATGGAAGACAGATTAATAACTTGCAAGGCATTTATTTTCGGAAGGAGAGTCACAGCTACAACAAAAAGACTGAGGAAAAGAGAGGATGCACAGGGGAGACACACTGAATGTTTCTGCTGATCTGCTCCAGGGCAACACTGACGGGCAGCATCCCTGCCCAGCACAGCAAAGGAACAGCCTTTCGTGGGATATGATTAGCCTGTGGATTTCACTGGCAGATCTGGGAGGTAGGAAGTCATTCTGTACCTGGGGAGTGAGAAGTGCACAGCTACCTCAGGTGGGGCGAGTATTAGCTTACTGACACACTTGTTTGTTGAGGCGGTACTTACTAATGTACATACTTTTTCAGTTTTCTAGTCTGCAGATACCACTGTCTCACTGGAAGCTTCTACTTGAAGAGTCTTCTTTAGCATTTCTCAGAATTGTGGTATGTTAGATTGGCATAGCAAAATAAAAGAAAAAATTCATTTGGGAGCAATTTATTTCCCACAGCTCTACACTTGAAAATGCTCATTTCCATACCACCTACAGACATGTGTGTATCTTTTTGTTATAATATCGAGAAAAAATATTTGCGTTCTTTCAATACAAGCAATCTTTGGCTTGGATTTTTAGCTGCTCAAATAATACTAAAGAAGAAAACAGATTGGAGCTTCTGTCTGCACCATTAGGACTGTGCAGGAAGGCAAACTCTGACAGCCACAGTCATATCGAAGGGAAGCTAAATCTCCTCATTAGATCTTGGTTGTTGTTCTTTTCAAGAAGACAGACGCATGCACCTTGGAAGTCTTTGTTGATTGTTGCTAATATCTATGATAATTAAGCTAAAAATACCCACAAAACAATAGAATTTGCAGAGATGACTCTATTGTCTTAAGCAAATAATGAAGCAAGAACAGTTAAATTGATCCCATGACTCTCATTTCAATAATAAAGCAGCAACAACTGTTAATCTATAGCACTCAGTTTAGATTACAAACCTAATACCAAATGGGCGATTTCATTAGAGGGAATAGAGCTAAGAGAGAAACGCTGGCGGGGAAAAAAGTCATCCCCATTGATATCAAACCATCCTGAGAATTTCTTGATGCTCTGCACCCAGAAGCATAATCAGGGAAGGGTTCTCACAAATCCTGGGTCCATCTGTAGGAAGCCTTTGGTATCTCTTTTATTTTACCCCAATGCTACCAAGACACAACTGGCTGAAGCAGCTCCCCAGCATGCAAGCTGCCTTGGGCAGCCAGGGTACCTGCTCCGGACTGAACGCAGGTATCACCAGGAAGGGGCAGCCGAGAGGAAAGGGAGTAAGTTCATGCCCACATCTGCCCGTGGTCAGAGCCTGGGGAACCACCCCGATATCGCCGTCAGAGAGGCTCCGGTACCCAAGACACATCTGTGTCCCTAAGGACAGAAAGAGCCAAATGAGCAGATGGGGAACTATTTTTTTCCCCTCTTTTTATTCCTGGCCCCAAAATCAACACATGATCTGAAAGCCAAGCAAACTCGCTCACAGATAGCAGCACTGCCTGGAAGAGACAGTTCTCTTTTTACATTACCTCCTTTCAGACACTTACACAAATCCATAGATACCACCAGGCCTGTAGAGCTGGAGCCAATGAACATGCACAGAATGATGCTGTAGGTGAAGGAAGGAAAGGCTTTTACCATCTCTGCTGGCAGCTGTATGGAACTTATGGGAGTAAGAACTTTCTGTTCTCACTGAAGATAGCAGGCAGAACTATAAATATCCCCAAGGAACGTATTTACTGAAGGACTGAGTGCCATACCAACAGCCACTTTTTTATAGTAGGACCATATTTCACAGGTACTAGCAAATTTCTGAAATAAAATCAGAGAATCGGAGAACAACTGAGAAGGGGCCTCTGAAAGCCTCCACTCCAGCCTCTGAATCAAAGCAGGGACAACTTTGACGCTAAAGGAGGTTGCTGAGGGCCTTGGCCAGCTCAGTCCTGACAGATTTCAAGGACTGAGAGCCCACAGCCTTTCCAGGGAATCTGTTCCTGTGCTGGTGCCGCATAACCCTTATTCTGATGGATTTTTATTATATATTGAAGGATGGAATTTCCCTTGCTGCAATGCATGACCTCTCATTTTGCAGCATGCTGCTGCGGGGAGTCCGACTCCATCTTCTATACAATCCCTTTCGTGAGTGGAAGATAGCAATGAGGTGCCCCTTAACTCACCTTCTCCAGGCTAAACAAACCCAGCACTCTGAGCCTCTCCTGATAAACCATGTGCTCTGGTCTCCTGAACATCCCGTTGAGCCTCTGCTGGACTTCTTCCCACTTGTTGACCTCTCTCTGGCACTGGGGTACACCATAAACACAGTTTTCCAACTGCGAGATGCAACCTCACAAGTGCTGAGTTGATGGGAATCATCGGTTACACCCAAACAGCCTGATACACAGTCAGGCTGCATCACCTTAAACACACTGATCATATTCAGCTTATGGTCCCCCAGGACCCTCAGGCCCTTCCTGCAGAGCTTCCCCCAGCCTGTCAGTCCCCAGCCCGTATTGCTGATCCATCCCAGAGGCAGGACTTACTGTGTTTGGCCTCACTGGATGTCACGAGGTTCTTGTTAGGCTGTTCCTTGAGCTTGTCAAGGGCTTTGCCGATCTTTGAAAACAGATCCTAGAAGTTTGGGTAACATCTTCTGTGTGCCTTCATGGAGAGAAAAAAAAAAAAAAAAGGCAGTAAATGTCTCTTAAAATTTCTATCTATATATGCAAGCTCCCAGGTGTCATGCTGTTTTACACTAACACTCCACATTCTTTACAACAGTAATAAAGGACAAAGAAAACCCAAATCCCAACTGACATCACCAGGAGATTTGACTGACCGCAATGACCTTGAAAATACTCCCGTCATGTCAGTGCAACAGCAGGAATCAGGATATCAGCATTAGTGGGGGAATGGAGTTGTTTTAACATGACTTTACTGAAAGGAAGGAAGACTTATTTGCTGCTCAAGAAGCAGGGGGGGCTTGAAATCTGTAACCAGCATCCCTGTTTAAAATTCTGTTGGCAAAATTTATGACACACACTGGAGTCCCATTTTTCCTCTAATAAAAATATTTCTTTCAGCCATTCATTTTGCATTTCATGAGACACCTCTGCAGATGCTGAAGCTATATCACTCTATCGTGCTTATACAGCAACCTGAGATCAAGGAACCTCAAAACCCGCGTCTATTGGGATAACTGCATAGAACACCTCAATGAAAGGCTACTTCTGCATCCTTGATAATTCATTTGTATCCAAGAGGAAATATTCAGTGCAGCATTTGCAAGGGCTCTTCACCTTTAAAATACCCGTGGAGTGGGTGTTCACAAAACCTAAACGCCTGTGCCTAGATTCTTGCAAGAATTCATCCGGTACATGGGATCGTCTTTATCACAGGAGGTCTGTAAAACATTGCCTCTCCCTAACGAAGTTTGCATTTCCCCCCCCTCCCTTGTTGCAATGACATATGCACTTTACAAGTACGCCGTGACTGTGCTGCTTTGATTTTGTTATAATACTCAGGGAATAATTAGTTCAGTATCTTCTAACAAAGAACAAATGTATGCATGCAAAAATTAAATATTTACTTTCCAAAGAGCCATCACGAGTTGTTGTGAGCGCTTGTCTTCATTACATGTGGAAAATTAAATGCACTCTGTTTAATAATTCTGCAGGTGTAATAAAGGATTATGAATGACAAGGGAGAAGTGACCCAGTTCAGGAGGAAAAAAAAAAAAATAAACCACACACCCTTCCCTTCTCAGGAAATTTTAGTTCAAATTGCAATAGGCTCAGGTGTTACCAAGTGTAACCTGTTCGGATTTCTTCTATGTGCTGAGATAGCGATTGCTCAGGAGGCAATACGAACCCAGTTTACAGATGTGAGGGAAACGCTGGATGGTACCGGGTGTCACAGGTGCTATGACAGGAAAGGAATGCAGCCAGAAGCACCCTCATTCCCTTCCCAAGTGCTAGCGCAGACTTGGTTGAGTGGGAACTCCCCAGATAATAAAAACAAAGATAGAAAAATTCAAAGCCCAGGAGAGTCGGGATTTCCTGAATACCTGGTTTCTATGGAGTGGGTGAATCGAGAGCTTCACAAGTCAGTGAAAATCTGCACCTCAGCAGAGGCGGGATGGGAGGTCCGGGAAGACAGTTCAAGGGATCAGAAAACAGTACGGAGCCTGTCGTGGATCCTATTTAACAGATCGTAATTGCGCACAACTCGTTGACACCTCTCCAAATTAAACCGGCACCAGGGCTGCTTTTGTAACAAAGATGCGTTAGCTAAATGTATTTCCTGAGCACTTACCAGGCCTAAAACCTGAAAGTCTCCGCAGTTCTCTTCCTTGGACACATCAGTGCTATGTGAAACACCCCAATGCCTCTGGTCGCTGAGGCACACAGTTTACAAGCTCTGTTGTACTCCACCTTTTTTTGCTGGCACTGGAAAACGTGTTTTTTTCCTCATCTTTTTTGCGAACTCCATAAGGCTGAAGCTTTTGAATTTTGGCCCCTGCCTTCAGGCTATTAAACAGTTGTTCCAGCCTTTTTAGATGAGATATCCTAACTTCCAACTTGCTTTAGGAGGTTCGAACGCGTAGGAAAGACCTTTAGCTTTTTGCATCAGCTAATCTATTGCTAAAGCACTGGCAATTCCTCTCTCTGCAGATAGGCTAACCTCCTGTCACTACACAAAGAGGTCTAACAGTTTCTAGGACACAGAATACACACTAGCACAGAACGTTGAACTGCTTTTCTGCATGGATTTCATGTACAGTTTGAGGCTTGCAAGGCATTACCCGAACTAAGTCACAGCAGTTTTCCTTTTCCAACAAAATTAGCAATAATCCCAAACACAGCATGACATGTTGACCATACTCAAGTCCCAGTAAAACCCCACCGCGGTCTGGTCAATAAGGTGTTTACAGGTTGCCAGAGCTACCTGCTTTCACCCAACGCCTGGGGTTCTGCACAAGCACACACCATCTCAAAGGCACTGACGCAGCTGCCTACAGGCGTGAACCACCATCCGCAGGGCAGGAGAGCGGTGAGAGGAAGAGGCTGTGTCCCTCCACCTCCCTGTGCAGCACTGTAACCTTTCCAATCCCCTTGCACTGCCGTCCTACACCATCCAGTGTCCTTTCCAGGGACAACTCTTACACCATCTTCTAATCCTGTCTCTTCTTCTACAGACGAGCTGTCTCATAGCAGTATATTGACTATCCCGAGTGCCGTTTTCAAAGCAACTTAAAATATTCAGTAGCCATTTGCCAAAATAACCTAGAGTGAAACCTTTTATTCCACAAAATTATGGAATTGTGAAAAACACCATAGAGGCTTGTCAGGGGATTTTTAACAGCAGGCAGGGCACCTGGTGGTTAAGCACCCACCTGCACCTCCGTCCACCTCAGTACTCACCGGCCCTGAGTTGTCAGGATGCCTCAGTCCCAACTTCTCTAACAAACTGGGGTTTGGAAACCATAGCAGTTTTGAAAATCAGTTTAATTAGGCTCAATGTAAAAGAATTACACTGTGATGTAAAACGCCACGGACAGACACTTCACCAACAGAAACGCTCATAGTTCCATTGAAGTGAAAGGAACCACAACAACGTACACCAGCCGAAAGCACTCACCAGCACGTGTGAAGACAGAAGAGCTCGTAACCTGAGAAAACAGTACATAACTGTATAATGAAGTACCGGGGCCCCAATCCTCTTTATGCACCCTCATTTCCTTACACACCCACATACACTGCCAGAGCGGTGTGAAGATAAACGCAAACCCAATTGAACAAAAGAATGCAGACAC
The DNA here is from genome assembly GCA_009769605.1 of Bucorvus abyssinicus. Taxonomy (NCBI): domain Eukaryota; kingdom Metazoa; phylum Chordata; class Aves; order Bucerotiformes; family Bucorvidae; genus Bucorvus; species Bucorvus abyssinicus. Next base: position 5,498,330 of record CM020044.1, on the reverse strand, counting down.
TGGGGAGAGAATAGCTGAGAGTCCTCAATGCCACATGCAGCAACAGTATTTTGACTTAAAGCTCAGAAATTTCCAGGCTTACAGGCTGCATTCACACACCTGCTTTTCACCGAAGCGGCCCCTCCGCTATACACCTTCCTGCTTATGCAAATGCATGTGGGCACAAAACACAACCCTTCTCTTGCCTTGTGAGGCACCTCGGTGTTTAACAGACCTCTTATCACTCCAAGCTGAACGTACCCACAAGGCAATAAATGAATCAAAGCAGAAACGCAGCTGTAGTTTCCCTGGTGGCAGCTGACCTTGCTTTGCAAGCACACGTCTGCACGGGGAGCACCATCAGGCAGCGCAGCATCAACCACGGTCTGGCTGAATGGCTCCCTTCAGAGCTCCGGCTGCAGGAGGCTGCAACTTCAGCTGAAGGTGGGACCCAAGGGTAATCAAAGGCTCACCCAGGGATCACAAAGGAGACCAGACCGATTTACCCACGGGGAAACTGAGGCACAGAGCAATGCAGAAATTGCCAAGCAGCAGCTGAGCACATCCATCCGCAAGGTCCTGTAAGAATAAAACTCTTTTTCCAACGCTAACAGGAGCTGGTGCCAGTGTGTTCTTTTCTTTTCTTAGCTCATACTAATCCAAATATTGTTCTCAGAGCAAGTACTACTGTCTTCTGGGTCCTATTGGTGTTGTGTTGGAGAGCAGAGCTTGAGCCAGCAAGGGAACCATCCTGCATGCAGCAGCCCAGCTCTCGCTGGCGTGATCTCAGTGGGAGCACAGCCTGGTCCAGATTACTGCCCAGGGCATCCTACCATCAAGTGAAGAAGCTTCCTAAGCCACCTTTAACCATGTGGGACTAGGTTTATGCCCGACTTTTCAGACAAGAAGTGCATTTCTACACCCAATCACAATCCTGAAACTCAGCAGTCTGGGAACTTCACCTTAATCACCTGTGGCCAGTCAAGGTCTGCACAGTGGCTCTGTGCCATAAACACGGGGAGCCTTTCCAGGAGCAGGGAACAGTCACGCTGTCAGGTTTTGTTCCCTGGGCAGTCACCTGGAAACGCTTTTACAGCACTACATTAACTGCCTTGATCTTAGAGAATTAAGATGTCCCATGTCCTCCCTACCTTTCACTGCCCAGCTCTGGATTTGGTATCTTTAATGCTTAAAAGAGAACACATGCCAAGGCTCTTTAGTCCAAACAGCTACAGGCTAGCTCATACCTCGAAGCTAGACCCTCCTCATACATGCTTAAGCCGTGTTTTTTCTGGAAAAACAGGCAAATTTTGAAACTTAGACATGAGACAAACGGCTGAAGAGCAGCAGCTACTTCACCAAAGACCTGCCTGCACCCAGGTAACTCGTAGAAACAAACCTGGTGTAGTTTGTGCTCATGTCGCTTTGGCCCTGACCAGATGCAAACCTGCAAACGCAGGACAGCGCAGAGCAGTCATTCTGCCTCCTCCAGACTGAACAGAAAACAACTATATTTGGCTGATATTCTTAACACTGGGCAGTAGATACTGTCGAATAGCCTTTCTGGCCAGGCGGTTTATTTCTGCTTCATGATGCTGCAGAGTAGATCTGTCATGAGAGAATTGAGCTGCTCACTGGCTTTCTCATATGTCATCTCCAGAAGCACCATGACTGTCCCAGAACATTTCTATTAGCCAGCTGTCAGTGATAAAATGAACAGAAAGAATATGGTATGTTCCATAAATTAACTTTTACTGAAAGGGTAAGGAATGGTTTGAATACTGTGTTGAACTGCATAGTACCCTTTCCACATCAGGATAATTTTTTTAACTCAAGGCTTTAATTTAGGAAGGAAAAAGGAACATAGTACAAGATCCAAAAGCCTTGATTTATAGAATCATTGTAATAAGACTAGATAAAGGGTTATGTTCAAGATAGAGCATCTTTTTGTTTCCTTGTAACCAAATACTGCTACAGCCAACACACTGATGATGACTGGACTATCTTTTCCATAGTGGTTTCACCCTCATCTTAGTGGCACTGCCTTCACACGTAAATTCCTTCTCAGCGGACGGATGTAATCGTGTGACAGGTTTACGCATCCTTTCCCCCTCCACGTGCTCTCTCGAGACTGCAAACTGAACTGAGGCGGGACGCGTCGTGAGTCCTCTTGGACGACAGCACCCGCGTAGCTGTTACACGCAGCCTTGCACACGTGCACGGGAGTTGTCTGGTGTCTGTACAGTGCTTGGACCTATCAGCAAAGCTGTTCAAATCAATTAGAACTATAATTAGCAGGCAGCTGAATTTCATTACGAAGCCCCAAAAATTCCGCTTGCAACATGTTATAGTGAGCTAGATACCCAGTGAGGGTAACTCCTCGCTTTCAGGCAAGCCTAACCCTAGCAATACCTTCACCCTTCAGGATCTGGCCTTCGGACACCCGTAACAACGATACGTATTCCAAGTATGCCAGGGGATTTAAACAGCGTGCTCAGGAATGAACTCTAATGAAACATTGCCTCTCAGTGCTGACACCCCCTGCAGGAACAATCAGTAGGAGTTCGGATTTAACCTTTTGGGATGACAGTACGTGGCTTATTTTTAAGATAGTCAGTGGAATCGCTGAGTGAAAAACTGTATTATCTTAAAAACCAGTGTGGTCCACAAAAAAGGTGTTTCAGTTCAGCTTCGTGCAACACGAGCAGTGGTTCGCACCCTGTAACGTGCAGCTGTTAGTGGTTACAGCAACAGGCAGCGATTCAGTGCCTCTATTATTGTTACACGACCATTTCGTTATGAGCGAGCCTGCAGTAAATACTCATGATGTCTCACGGGAACAGCTGCCACGTTTGCTGTCACTAGCTGAGCTGGTCTCATCGAGGCCATAGTTTTTCCAGCAAATACACGTATCCCTCGCTACGGAGTGAAAGATGAATAAGAACTGACAATCTAAGAGAGAAAAAGAACGGGTGATCATGCAAGTGTCATTCTTTACCTAGAATTTCATGATTCCGTATATATAAAAGAGAGGCTACAGAGCCCTTAGCCCCCAGCTCAGACTTCTCTGGAGACCAGTAGCCAGCTTGCTCTTGTGCTATACATACGGGTGAACCCGTCGCTTTTCCTTCACAGTTGAACTTCCCAAAAGAGATTTTTATGGCCCATCAGAGTCAGACACTTAACACAGTTGGTTTATGGTTACTCAGCTTCCCCCATATTTATTCTGGTTCCTCAGCAATTTCTGGTCAAGTTTCCAGAGTTAGTCTGTAAATGTTTATTATTTTTAGTGAGCAGGACTAGAAACAATCAAGTAAGAACCACTCTCTAAGACAATATTTTGTAAACTCCAGACATGACAGGGTGCGAGTAGGTGAAAAAGGTCAGTTTTCATCTCAGACTATTTTTTTTCCAAGATTTGGAAACATTAAATGTTTTTTCAACTTCCTCTGAGGATTTTCTGCACTGCCTTTGCCCCTGGTTCTTCCTGAAAAATGTGATGGCAAAACAGAAAGAGAAAAAATATTCCCATTCTCCTCTGGCATCTCCTTCTTGGCCTCCTGTGCGCTGTTTCCAGCAGGACGCTTCCAACCTGCTGTGCCCACGTGGAAGTGTGGCAGGCACTTTCCTCTCCTGCATTTCACTTTTGGGCCTGTTCCTCCCAGCAGGAGGAACAGAGGTGGAAACAGACGTCAGCATTTCCTACGGATTCAAGTGCTATTGCCTGGCCATTACCTTGGATCTAATTACTTCTGAACCTTGAGAAAACTTCACCACTTTCTTCTCAGCCATGCTCTCAGCATCCATTTGCATGCAAGAGAAACACACCGCTCCACCTCAGCCCCCTGCTTTGAGCCATTTTTGCTTTGACCCCATTCACATGTGTTCTCTCATCAATTTTAAACGTTTCATTGCTACAGTCCAGTGTTTCCCTCACTGCTGCCCTCACTCCCATTCAAAGTGTCCCTTCTTGCTAGTGAGCTGTCCCCTCTTTTCCCATCCATCGCTCCCACGGATATTCTGCAAAGTCCAGCAAAGCCTTCCAGCAAGTTGTATTGATTTCATTTGAACATCGCACAGTGTTTTTGAAATCTGCATAATGACTAGAACAAGAAGCAGCCCTGTCATCCATATCTGGAGCTCTACCAAATTCCCTGAGGTCTGGGAAGGTATAAATGTCAGTGGAAGTTTTCTGCATGCCTGGGGCACTGACAATGTCCACCTGGATGCTCCACCGTCACATGAGACCTGGTTTTGGGCCATCTTTTCCTCACCTTAGGCAGGAAAAGGGGTTTCACTGTCCATATATTGCTGTGAATCTTATAGGAACCATACCTTTGAGTCCCTATACCTCAATTAAATACTGCTGAGAATGGCTGACAGCATCAGAAGCTGTTAGGAGGGATGGACAGACACAGAGAGTCTAGACAAGCAAAGTCCAAATCTGCATTTTTGGACCTGAACTCTTGAAAGTCCACTCTGTTTGGGGTACAGAAAGAGGGCTTGTGGGGTTTCTCTTCTTTTTCTTCAGGAATCAGCAAGCCTGAGCTGGTTTGTAAAAGTTGTTGTTTACAGTTTGCTCCTCCAAATAAACTTGTTTCCTTGTTATATTGTGGTAGTCTACCTCTGGCAAACAAAGTGGCTCCTGGTGATCTCACCGCAGGGCTACTTCTTGTTGTTGTAACAACCAGAGCAAGAGCAGCAGGAGGGGTGTTCAGCCAGCTTGTTCTCAGCACACATGGCTCAGAGGAAAGAGAGAAGGAGGGGTGGGGAGGAGAGGCACTTGAAAGCCTAGAGAGAAAAAAAGAAAAACGATGAACAGGCTTCTTGTTTCTCCTAGATGTTCACAGTTTCCCAGAAAGGATTGCAGCATGTTATCCCAGCTTCCCCCTGACAAATACAGCACAGATGCAGGGATGCCAGGATTCTCTCCCACTGGAGACAGCAGGGCTAAAGGCAGCTGTTTCTTGAAGACGCATAAGAAGCTGCAGGGCTGTTCCCCCTAATAGCTGAAAAGGACTCTCAGCAATCAAAAAGGAGAGGTTAAGTCTCATCTCACTTTGATTTTCCATCAAGCTCTCTGAAGTACCCAACAGCAGTACACAAAAACTCATTCCTCACAGCCAGAGCAGAACCAAGAGCACACAGACCTTTCATAGAGGCAGGAGAAAGTCGAGGGGAAGGAGGGCTTGGGAGAAAGTGAAGTAGCTACGGTTCTTGCTGGAGTTTTCTATCCTGTAATTTTACCTACAGCAGAACTGTGCAAATTTGCAGTAATGGCTGGAAGACCCATTGTGAGCTACTGAACCTTGTGAATTACAAAGTAATTGGAAAAACACAATGAGAACAAGGATTTGCACCATAAAGCTTTTTAGTTTGTTTCCTGGGATGGCTATAGGTCTGGTTATTTAAAAGAACACTTAGCAATATGCTGCCATCCTTATGAGGGGATGCTTAGTGACGGAAACAAACAAATGATGAAGTCCTAATCAAGAGAGGTTTCATTCTAAGCACAAAGGGCAACATGATTACAGCAATAGAGATTGTGTCTATGAAGAAATACCCAGAGCCAAATGAGTTACTCTGGATTTTATGAGGGCAGATTAATGAAATGACATTTGGGGCTGCACAAATCCTCGCTTAGTCCTCTCTGGTCAGGGAAGCCACCTCCTCCAAGTGCAGGTGGCACAAGGCAGAGCTCAATCCTCTGCAGCAGTTACCTGCAGGAGCAAGGAGCCTCCTCTGCAACCACTCTTGTCCTCCTGCAATCCGTCAGCATCCATTTTCCCCTCTAGTCCCGAGAGCCTTTCGTCTCTTGCTGTATAAACCTGAACAACTGGGGTCTAGCAGCAAATATAACACTGGGCACGAGACCATTAAGATCAAGTGATGGCAGCGCCTCCATGGAGTCGATGGCAGGAGTGAAGCCTTCACCTGAGAGCAATCTGGGTCCACTTGAGGTATTCTGTCGTGGTTGACCCTCGGCAGAGCTGCAGTGGCTGTGCTCTCTGCCCCGTGCTGCTGTGTGGTGTGCAGGGTAACGAACACAAGCAGCTGCTGGCACTGACTCTGCTTCTGAGAGACGGCTGCTGCTGGGGATGCGTGGGACAAAACAATTCAGAGAAGACAAAGACGTTGCTGTAACACCGACAGACCTCAAAATGAGCAGAGAACTTGTGAATGCACAGCAACAGCTGGAGCTGGACCCTCCGGCTCCCTGCTAGAGCACCGTGGGGCTGAGCGGAGCAGCCTGCACCGCCAGGCACCGCCCGAGGTCCCAGACGAGCCTCAGATCCATTTCAAAAAGAGGAAAAGGTTGCCCTTTGCTTTGTCATTTCTCTCTACTTCCAGTGGTGATACTGATACTCGTCCTTCACGTGCTCAGTAATAAATGAAGAACAAGTACAAGATGATAAAAATGTTTATCTTCCCCCTCCCTTTTTTTTCCTTTCTGCAGATTTGCTACAGACATGCTGGTTAGTGATGGATGAGTTTAATCCTTGTCCTTTTTCTAAGGTCTGTGATTATTTACCGGTGCTCTTGTAGTTTGCTGATCTGTATCTACAAAGGGAATTTTGTAATATGTAATGTCTGCATTAATGGGATTTTGGGGCTGTATATATCATCTGACCCTGACACTTGTTGTTGAATACATATTTCTGAGAGGGATACATGCCCGCAAGCCCCTTTGAAAAACCCATATATAGTGCCTTTTAGCCCTCTTATTTTTTAAAACACTCCATGAGAATCCTCCCTCCTTGTCTCCCCACCCACAAAAAACTATGAATGCTTTGGGCATTTGAAGAAACCAAATCCTTCTAATGGTTTTGCTCTTGATTCACTTTGGGTGGCAGTTCAGCTGCCTGAATTTTAAATATTTAGGTTATTTATGTTTGTGCTGTATTGGTCAGAAAAGACAGGCTGTCCTTACCCTTACAGGTGCCTGACACCAAGAGAATGGTGGGGGTTTTTAAATTGCTAGAAGCTCCCATAAGTCTATAAGATTGAAGATGTACCCATTTTTTCCTACTAAATTTTCCTTTTATTATAGGATTATAAATATAAGAGGAGGTTCAATATTTGCAGAGGTAGAATACTTTCCCCAGCCTTATTTAATCAGCACTATTAATATTTGGACACAGTTCTGGTCCACATAAATCATCTGAGGTAGAAAGTCACTCTCAACCCTGTTGTGCAAATACGGCAGGCTGACCTTTACAATAATACTGCAGTAATCACATCTGACATTCATAGACCTCTGCTTATCCTGCGGGACCCCACACCACCGCAAGATACACCGACTGCCTGCAAGGATCGCCAGTGTGCGAGCTAACGGGCATGCAGCATCCTGCACGGCGCAGGGGAGAAGTAAGATCTCGGGCACAGAAACCAGCACAACCCAAAAGAAGTCTCTTCTATTGGAACAAAGTGGGAAGATAAGTCTTTGAACATCAGCATAGCCACTAACATTGGGTCACTGGGCGCAGCCCTCCTGAAAACCTGCTCAGAGGCTCAGCCACCCTCCCGACACAAGGACATCGCCGAATGGCTGTAAGGGGAAAGAGCTCAGCTTCGTGGGTAGACTCAGCTATCCTACACATTACACAGCCCCCCGAGAAACACTTGAGCACCCAGAAGTTTGCCTATTCTTTCTAATCATGACAATAAAAGATATTACGACTTCCCACACATCTTACTCCAAATAGAAATTAACTGAAATTGAGTGATAGGAGATTTGGGTTTCTTACAACATCAGGTTTGCTACCTGACTCATGAAATGACAAGACATCTTGGATAAAAACTTTGGGGAGGACCAGTTTCTGTCAGATGGAGAAAATTCTGGCTCTGGAGTCAGTGATACTTCTCAGGAAGCCCTTTTATAATTTAGTGAATAATTCATGTTTAAACAAAGTTAGAGTGGGGATGACCATGGAAATAATGAGAGAAAATCTCTTCTCATTTGTAGTTAAGTTTGGTACCTTCTCAAAGTCCGCTAACATCCACAGACTCCTCAGTTACATAAAGACAATATTCCCCTTCACGCAAAGGCATAAAGGAAGCTGTAAGGGTAAGAAAACCTCTTTCCCGTCACCCACAGTGAGGGTTTACTCCAGACGCCCACACAACAGAAAGCAAATGAAGGGTTCCCATGTTTATAGTGGTAGTGCGTCTGGGGGAAAGCGTAATGGAAAGCTATGACAAAGGCAGGCTCGGTTGGCTGGCTGCAGTGGCGGAGCGCCGTTACAGCAAACACTTCCTTAGGAAGCCCCATGCAGCACGGGTTTTGTACGAAAGCACAAATGGAATTAACCTTCATTAAGATGTGAATATCAAACCATACAATTAAATGACAAGTGGCACTTTCTCCTTCAGGACTGACATTTTGATCCATAGGACGGTGAGCACAATAACTTGAATGTGCCTGTTCCTGATGCTCCAGATATTCCTGGAGCTCCTGATGTTCCAGAGCTCCTAATCTCTCCTGTTGAACTAGTGTTGGTTCAGTCAGCCAAAGCCATGCAAAATGCAGCTGGCACAGGTCAGGCCATAGCAGGTTCCAAACAGCTTAGAGGTTATCCAAGCTGTAGAAAAGAAATAACACAAGTAGTGCTGCCTGCAGGGTGATTTGGGTGGAATATATACCAACATCAAGCATTTAGCAATTTGATTTTGTCTGACTGGAAAATGTAGCCTTTGGAATGGAAGATTGGAAGGGGAAAACATGGAAAAGCAAGGTACATCATGAAACATCTCCCAAGTATTAAAAACTGTTTGAGGGTTGTTACTTTCACAGATCTAGACTAACTCAAAACGCAGTGGGTTTCTACCCTGAGAGAGTGGAATGGCTGTACGGGACAGCCGCGGCCTTTTCAATAGAACGTCAGAAGCAGAAATGCACTGATTTTCACCAAAGTAACATTAGTAGCATGTTTCTTCACTACCCAGTGAACATAAGGAGAAAATAAACATGATTCAGGCTTTTCAAGCCACAATGGAAACATTATTGGTCTTGAAAATCTTTTGAATGTTAATACATAGTTCTGTTCACATGAACAGGCAGAAGAACCACTGGACTCAGGATCTGTCTATACACACATGTATAGAAAGCTTTGCAAGATTTGGGTCTGTTCTTCCCAGCTCTTACAAACTTTTATAGATTAGAAGGCAGCAAGAAAAAGTTTAACTTAAGTGAATCAAGCAAATACATTTTTTGTGAGAAACAACCTTCCTAAATAATAGAATCACTTGCAAATTTCAGTCCTGATGTTCATCCCTGAGACTTCAGCTAAAACTTTGTCTTTTATGCTGAACTACCACAGAAGACACAGAAATGACAATATCTCTTGTTTGTTAAGATCACACCTGCTTTCAAGATTGTGCATGAATAATATTGTGCTGAATGAAATGAAATCTGCCCTCATTTATCACCCAAGATGCTGCTTCATTTCAAAGAGGTGTTAGCCGAATGCATACAGATGATAAGAACGAACTGTTCAAGGAATGATTCTCAGCAATGACTAACATTCGATAATAACAGCCATGAAATGAAAGCAGCGTTAAGTTTTATTAAATAATTTTCCACTGCCTCCACACTGAAGCATTAGCATGTGCAGCTGAGAGCTTAACTAAATTATCAGTTGAGAAAGTACTGTCGGGAGCTATTGCAAAATGTATCACCAGTAATGAAATTCAAAGCCCATGATTGTTCTTAGAGAAGTTGTTTTACAGATGTGGAAGGGGGGAAAGAAAAGCAATCCTAGATAGTAGCCAATGACAACTGTAACTATCAACCTCCCCCACTTCATCCAGCTTTGCAGAGTCCCTTGACCACATACATACTTACTGTGCCTTGGTATGAGCACAGGACAAACTGGGGGCTGAAAAGCCAAGAGGAGCCTCACTGCAATCAAACCAGAATCCTTCCAATCCTCATCACACTTCAAGGCTTCCAGCACCGAGGCATGAGGGCTTAACGCTTACTCAGCAGGCAGTGCCCCAGCAGGGACAGACCTTGCCAGTTGAAAAGTGCTTCCCTAGCACACTGAGCAGAAGAAAAATTGTAGCCTAAGTACACGTATTTCACAGCCATATCTACTTATTGCAGATGTGAAGGAAGCACTGGTAGTCCTGGGATACAAGGACGCTGGCACAGCCGGCTGTGACAGCAAAGAGTGCCACCAGCCCACATCGTAGCCCTTGGTTCTCAGCTCAGCTTACAAAGACCCCAGAGACTCCAGTTCCTCTTTCCAATCAAGAAGGGAACTGTTCTTGAAGCACTTGATCTAAGTAAAAGACCTTATGGTTTGGCCTCCCCACAGGCCATCACCACAGACAAATGTTTGGCCATCACATCCCTCCTACATAGAAACTGTCCTGTTGCCTTTAAGGTGTAGGGACTGGCTTTATTTTCATGACATGCTGGTTTGCTAGCACTTTTTCTTAAGGGCTTTTCCCCCTTTCTCTTCATGCTTGGATGCTAGCTCTGGGCATCTGAGAAGAGTGAAATGCATGAAGATGAGCAGCAATGGTCAACCAGGCCACCACCCATTTAAAGATACATGCTAGAGATGTAAATGAGAGAAATGCAGACAACAAAGCAACATACATAACTGTGTACAGAAAAGAGATTCACCTAAATGTTAGGTTAAAAATACCCTCAAACAAAAATCCATCAGAATCCATTTTATTCTCACAGCTCTCTCCTGCTTTCCATTGAATTATGAAAGATTATTAATAATTGCTGCTAACATGCTGTTCTGGTATGGTGCTGTGCTAAATAAACATGACATGCAAAATGCAAACAATAAAACATGTTTTATACTCCCACCTGCCTATATCTCTTCACCTCTTATATACATCCCTTAGAGTTCCTTGCACAATGCTGGTGCTCGCTGTAGTAGGGTGAGGATACCATCCATTCGTGACAAGAGCACCAGCTGAGTTATGAGGGATGAAATAAGGTGAATAGTTGAGAGTGTTCCCAGTAGAGACAAATTTAAAAAAAAAAGAAAGGAACATGGTGCAAACAACATGGCCCACTTAACTTTTGTGGCTTCTTGCTGGGGCCAGTACCGGTGCCTCCTGATGTGCTGGAACTCCCACTGTTCAGTCATCTCAGAGCTAATTACACATCTATTCCTTAGTTTCTTTGATCCACTGTTTTTATGAGAAACTGAAAGAGTTCAGTCTAGCAAGATATTCAAAAGGAAGACACCTTGTTCATCAGCTATAATTATCAGCCTAGAGAGGAGATATCTGAGACGAGAAAATGAGGAAAAAAACCTAAAACCAGATGCCGTGTCTGAAAAGTGGTCAGCCACATTCACACTGGAAATAAAATCTAACCCTCATGCAACTAAACACTGGGTAGACGACTCACAGGTATTGTGACTTTATCAGCAATTGAGTCTCTAAATTAGCAAGTACGGTGTTCAACCACAAGTTCTTCGACTTCGTATAGGAAACACTGGCTGGAACCCGTAATCTCTCATTCAGAAGGTCAGACAAGACAGGACTCTGGCTTCTGGTTTTCAACTGTTAACAGCATTCCCTGCCCTCCTATCCTTACTGGTGCCTCAGCATTGGCCCAATAAAAAAATTGCATGAAAACAAATTAATTTACCCCCCAAAAAGATAAATTACAAAAGCTGATAGGTCAGAGACACTACAAAAGGCACACAACTCCAAATACAGGCACACTTCACTAAGATATGAAATGCTCACTAGTTTTTAGCTGCTCAGTTTCGTCACTAATAGCTGCTCTGGGATCACTTTATGCCACAGCAAATAAAGGAAAGGTGAGAAGTGAACTCCAGACACTGCAGCTGGAGGAAATGACAGTCTTTGCATCGCTGGCTTTCTTTTTGTAAAAACACCCGAATATCGGATTTCTGCACTAGCTGTTAGTGCCCAGAATGCAGAATGCAGGAATGCAGTACAAAACTGGGGTTTGTGACATATCAAAGTTCAGATAAAAGCCTGGTTTTACTTAGTCTCAACTACTAAGCTTAGAAAAAATTCAGGAGCAAAGAGTATTTACGACCACTGGACCTGCAAAGCTGGTTGTGCTCAGTAGTTAGAAAGCTACAGTTCAGAAATCAAGGGTGGTCTTGGCAGACCTCTACCCTGGTCCCTGGTCCTGGTTTGATTCTTGAAAGATGTAAAAGAAACTGCAAAATAAGTACATTTAGCCAAAATGGGTTGGCTTTTGGTGGAGGACAAATGCAAGATTTGGATTAACTCCACAAAAATCATGGGACTTTGGCTTTTTTTGTTGATCTGGCAGCTCCTAAGTCTGTTTTTCTTGCCCTCTGGTTGTATTGCTGTTTTGATTAGTTATTTGGCAGGCTACAGAAGTCTCTAACTAGGGCACATTAGGCTTATTCAAGCACTGAATTTAGCCAAAAGTTTATCTGAACTTTACTGTCATGAAACTGAATTGCCATTCCTGTCCTTTTCCCAGCAGCTACTTGCCGTGGCTAAATTAAATGTTTAAGGTCGTGACATGAAAGCCTTCCTATCCTCCTCCGTGTCCCCACCTGGCCATGGCGTAGGCTCAGTATGAATCAGGACCTCTCAGCACAACCATCATGCTAATAATTCTTATTTCCACAGAGCCTGTTTTTCCTTCTGCAGGGAGGATGCTCTGACGTAAATTTATAACAACACAGACACAATTATGAGAATCAATGAAGAGATATTCCCTTCCCTTGCTCTTTCTAAGGGAATAACTTCCATTTGGCTTTACTGTTGCCTTGCACAGTCAGCTCATTCACACATTCATTTCAACAGCCACCAGACTGCCCCCCAGCATTAGTTTCAGGTTCTCTGTCTCTTTATGACTCCCTCTCTGGGGACTTGGCTGCTTTGTGACTTACAAAAACAATATGCAATTCCCTCAAACCTATGTCCCAATTCTATCTAAACTAATCAGCAGGCTTTATTCTCTTAGCTTGCTTTCCCCTCTCGGGGAATGGCCGCATTGCACCCTTTATTCTTGAAACAGAGATCATCTCCAGCCCCAGAATGTCTTTACATACAGCAACATATTTTATCTCCTGCAGAGCTCAAAACATCAGTAGCATTCTTGGTGAGGTCTTAGAGCAGAGCTGCAGCGTTTCATAACCCCTGGCTCTCGATGCACGCTTCCAGCCGCGCTGCGCTGTTGTCCATGACACTCACCTGCACTGCGCTGAGTACATGCCGAGGCAAACGGCTACGCGTGCGAGTGCTGTTTGACGGCCCGTCTGTAACCTGAGTCCAGGTAGCTATTAGAGGCAGAAGGCATTGCCACTGAGAAAGGGGTAGAAGGAAAGGCTCACGCGGTTAAATCGTTTCCCAAAGTGATCCAGAGAACCTGTGGGTTACATGAGGGTACTGACCGTGGAGTACCCGTCTCACCTAGACACTCATGGACTAAAACTTCTCTGAAAGCCAGTCATACTAGATGTCTAATTTCATAGGACCCTTGAAAACACTACCTAAACCCAAAGTAAAGCTTTATGAACTGAAGCCCTGACAGAATATTTTGAAATGTTTGGAGATCTTGTGCTTCTACAGAGGGAAACCCTTCCATCTTCTAACTCTTCTATCTTATGGCCAGAAGAGCACAGCTCATACCATGTAGCTTATCTCAATACACAAATATGTGCAGCATCTTTCCGTTGGCTTCCCCAAAAAGAGAGCAGCCACGACAATCTGAGCCTACCTACACGCATTGGCTGCTCTTACCAACTGCTCACAACGTTCCAGGCCTTCCCACACCCCAGCTACAAGAAGAGTTCCCCAAAAACTAAACTCAGTTCATCTGAGACATTAAAAGACCCTCACTTCTAAACACTGCTGGAGGTTGGTACATCCTGTGATGGTAGTTCCACGAATTAAAACATCTGAACTCCACTGCTGGCCTTACTGCAGACCTTCATGACCTGGGGTAAGTCATTGTGCTTTTTCTGTTTCTGCTCTAATGGGGTGTTTTTCAGGTGAAACATCCCTTGGGGATGGATCTGTCTCACACAGCGTGTCGAGATACCACTGCCCTAAGGTGTGGGATCACAGGCTCGATGGGCAGTACACCTTGTTAACAAGGAAAAGTTCTGCAAGTAAATGTCCCCTATCAGGGCTTCCCTAACAACTACAGTTCGATAACACACTCTTTTTGCATGAGAATTGCAGCCTTCACCTGAAATTGGGCAAAAGAAAAAACGTCCTGAGGCTCGCTAGGTTTGGATAGATTAGTCGTTAACATCCACAGGGACACATTGCAAGGTCTGTCTGGTTCGTACGCTACCTACCATCTTCCTGACGGCGGCACGTTCACAACAGATGGGCTGGACTCTCCAGGCTCACAGCTCCGCTGCGTGCCCTGACACAGCTATGCCAGTTGTTCTTAATCCTCCAGGATACCTTTGCCTCTTGTTTTCTAATGTCTTCCGAGAGAACATCTTCATCTGCATATCTGCTGTCGGCAGTGATCTGGCAATACCGAGTAGCAGTCCGTGTCCCGTTTGCAGAGATGTTCGCTGTGGGGTCAACATCCTCTGGTAATCTGTTTCCAGCAATGCTCTTGCGTTTACTGCCCAGGAGAAGTGTCTGTGGCAAAGCCGTGCTATTTCATTAAAATCCAGGGAGCGTTAGTCACAAAAGGGCGCCGTCATTAAGCAATATTAGTGGAAATATGTTCGTCTCTCCCAAATGCACCATAATCTTTTCTCGCTGTGACTTACGCCATATTATAAACACTGCAACAGTGGCTCATGGAACAGGTTCACGCTTTGGTATCTTAAGGCATACCTTATTCCAGATCACTACAGCGGACTCCTAAAGCCCCTAAGGCAGAAAGAAAGCAGATTTCAAGGACATTTTGGGAAGTGAGTGGCCTAACGGCCTTTTCCTTCCTTGATTACCCCCCTGACACCAGCAACTGCAGGTACCTGGCTTCATGCTCTCTACAAAGAGCTCAACTGCAGACTGAACAGAAACAAGGAAAGTTTCACAATTAAATAAAACAATGCATAAAAACAACCCATATGTAGGAATGAAACTATAGTAGAAACAAGATCCTTAATTTCAGGGGTGAAGTGTTTGTGCTTTTGTGTGTATCACCTCCACGAGCCCAGGTGGTGACCAGCTTCCACACTCGTTCCCAGGACGTAATCTCCACTTTGGAGGTGACTGCTCTTCCTTCTCGAACATCTCAAGAACCTTGAGTATTTTAACATTAAAATTACAGCTTAGTTCATGCTGTAGACTATAAAAGTCATTTTAAGTACTTATAAGGAACTTTTAAACAAAACAAAAATAACTGGCACATTGCTGGAACTTTATAAAAACATCAGTTAACCACACATAAGTTCTATAGCTCATTTGTTTCTGCAGATGAGCTCATTGATTTAATCCCTTACGGACATGCACAAATATCACCTAAATCATGTATTAGCCTGAACAAAGGAAAAGCAATAACCAGTTTTCATTATTTGCTTTGGTTATTTTTATTATTGCACCTTCTCTGAGGTGCATGGAGCGTAAGCAAGTACGTTAAGCAGCTCCCTTTATGGGGGCCAGAAGAGCAGCAGCCTTGATGAAACTCTGAACATGTGAACTGAAACCACACCACTGAAAAAGACTCTTTGATCATACACAAACTGAAGAATAACTATTATACGTTCTTTCCTGAAGCTGATAAATGAGGAAAACCCATGCTTACATCCACAGGGACCTTATTAACTAAAAATAGGAAGGCTGCATCATCAGCAGCGAAATCACTGCACGATGTGTGTAATCCACTTAAGCACTGTATAGAGATTGTCTCCAATTCCAAAAAAATGTTCTTGATGTAACTTACAGATATTATAGAGATGGTGCCAATGTTCTTGAAAGGATTATAAACTATTGGTGCCTGCAGCTTGGCATTTACCACAGCCACATGGGAAATCTCTTTAATTGTCTGAAGGAGATAAGACAAAAATCAAGTCCAACTCAGCTGACATATTCAAAGCTCACAGAAACTAGAGTCAGGTAAATCCAGGACAGCAAGGCGAGCCCACGGTTCGGTTATAACACACTTACTGCTGTGCTTACAGTGCACCCATCTTAAAGTACCTCCCTTCCAGCATGATTTAGTAACATAAAAGTTAGTGCAGGCTCTCTACGCTCACCTGTGCCTTTCTTGGACACGTTGAAGTGTCTACTGAGTCCAGTAGAGTTGTGTCTCGTGCCACCAGCATGCCTCACCTCCCTGGGGTCCATTAGCTTGAGCTGCAGTCACAGCTATGACGAGGGCACAGGCATACCTTTACATCAGTTCGGCAGGCAGGTGAACATCCAGGGCTGGCTTGCCACCTTACTTGTTAGGAGACAAAAAACACACACAAGTGACTCAGAGATACTCCACCTCAAGTCCAGAGTCTCTGTTCTCCTACAGAGTCCCATCCGAGTACATATTCTGTCATCCAACATCAAAAGCAGTAATACAGCCAAGTTTTGTGGAGTGCTGACTGCAGTCGAAGGCAACCAGCATGAGATCTGTCCTTTGTCTGCTCTAACTTACAGCCCAAAGGCTGGACCTCCCCAGCACCTTGGGACAAGTCAGAAACTACTACCTTGACACCAGAGCAACTACACCTATGTGAAATGGGAGCTTAAGAACTGAGAGTAAAGTCTTTGTATTTCAGGGAACAGCCTTCAGCAGCTCCCTGAAAGATGCCCAGGGGTCCTACGGCCACAGAGTTTGGCTTAGAAAAATAGATTTTTGCCTTGCTACATAGACGTGAACAGGTTCGTAAGTCTGAACTATAAGAAAAATTCTAAATTCTTTAATTCACAAGAAGCAATCAAGGTGAGAGTTCTCTGAAAATAAACTCAGGAACTGCTTAAGTCCATAGCAAGCGCACAAAAGGATGAAGGCATGTAACCTGCTCAGGGAAAAACCAAGCATGTATTTTCTAGAGTATGTGAAAGAAGTTTTCCTCAGATTCTAGAGCTAAATACCAATACATAGCATTGGATCAGTCTTTTTTAACATTTCTAGGGATGATGAAACCTTAGTACGTAGATTTGGGGGGTGGGGGGTGGGGGGTGTGGAGAAACGTTTTGCCCACAGTCCAGATCTTCTAGAATCATGCTTCTTAAAATACCAGCTGAATTTCAGATGTTTGAAAAGTTCAGTAAAATTACATGGGTGTGTTGTGCTTCCACTTCAAGGCTTGCAGACCCCCATGTACCGGACACTCGCTCCTCCCCGGCGAGGACCAAATGAGACACGGACTCTAATGTAGAGAAAGCTCAAATGGCGTTTATTGCGTAGTTACAAAGCCTTATATACTAGGGGCTGCTGATAACCCTGCCCTTAGTCTGCCTTCGTGGGAGGGTCCCTATTCTTTCCGTACATCGCGAGATCTTCCGAGCGCCCATCCCTGCCTGTTACTCCCTATAACATTTCCCCCTCCCCTTGCAGTAATAAGGCACAGTTTACAACTAAAACTTGTATTTATCTTATTTTGCTAACACAAACTTTATAATTGCTATCAGAAGGCTTGGCACTACAGCTATTATAATAATAATAATAAAAATGACACACCACACTATAATAGTCGTAAAATTCCCCCCTCCTAACCACCTTAAGACTCCATTCAGAAGGTTTGTAATATTGCCCGTTCTCTCCCATATAGATCCCAACAATTTTTCAACGTGACACAACACAAAGACAAATTCTTAACCTTGCGTGAATTACATCCCTAATTCATAGTCAATACTAACCAATCTAAAGCTTATTTGTGCCCTTGCAAAAGCGATGATACTCTTTCAAAGCGTCTTTGACATCCCGCCCCTAGACAATGCTCCTTTACGTTGTTACCAACAAGGCACGGTTGCCATCTTAATTTGTGACTTGTTATCCAACTTACGAGAGGCTGTATCTGCTCTTTGCAGAAATTGTCCCCGGCATCTCCTCCACCATCAGCAATAATACGCTCAGGAAGAGACCCTGCAAAACACTCATCACATTACCACGTTGAGCCAAATCCTTGTTGTCCTCCTTCCGACTTGTCCAAATCTTCTACTTGTACCACGTCGCCTTGACATATCATTTCACATATGGCTTGAGCTATGCATGATCCCTTCTTTCCTGTGAAAGACTCAGCAGAATGGTTATACAACAACACTTTAATTTCTCCAGTATAGTCAGAATCTATTACTCCAGCCCCCACTTCAATTCCATGCTTCAGTGCTAACCCAGATCTTACTGCTATTCGTAGGTATGGTCCTTTCGGTACCTGTATGCTAAGTCCTGTACTCACTAACTTTCTTTCTCCCGGTTCGATTACAAAATCTTCAATCGCTGTCAGATCTAGGCCTGCAGAGCCCTCAGTTGCTCTGCGCGGCAATACTGCTTCTTCGCTCCTTTTCTGCACTTTGATTGTTTCCCGATCTTCCCTTTTCACTGTTATATTCGCCTGTATTTCCCGTTTTTCTTCCTTACCCTTTTTGTCTGGTCGAATACTCTTTGCTGGCACCCATCTAATACCTTCCTCCGGCTTTTCCACCGCTGCATAACCTCGCCCTAAGGCCCTGAGCGTCCACCCTGGTGTCCAGACTGTTGTTTCAGGTAACTTTACTTCAACCCTTGGATACTCCTGATCTACACCCGCCGTTTGTGAAAAATGTTTGTGAATTGGAGAGACGTTGGGTTGAGAGGGTCGGACATATTGATTCCAGGCACATAGAGCTTTTGCCAACAACTCGTCTTGTACTTCAGGTGGCACTCTCTTTCCTTCGCCATATCCTTCCCCCTCCCCTAGACGCCTTAAGAGGGCTTTTAGCGACTGGTGAGTCCGCTCTACAATCGCCTGACCTGTGGGGGGATGGGGAATACCTGTAACATGTCGAATCCCCCAGAGTTGCAAAAATCTGTTAAAGTGTTGTGCACTATACCCAGGTCCATTGTCTGTTTTGACTTTTTGTGGTACTCCTAAAGTTGCAAAGGCATACAGCAAGTGATGTTCAAATCCACAGTGTCCCCAGCATAGACTGTTTTTGGGATGAGGCGTCGGTAGGTACCGGTCCACTACCTTGCCCCTGTGCTCAAACAGCACTACCTTGATAGCAGAGGTTAGAGCCGCCCCTCACATAACGTGTGGCCAGTACGTATGTGTGGACTGTCCCAAACTCCACCTGTCAATCACATAATCTGTAACTTCATGCATGCCCAATTTCACTACTGGGGTCACTGTTCAGTGGTCGTTTGACTTCATCTTTATCACAAACAGGGTAAACAACAAGCAATGCACAGGAAGATACCACAGAGATAGGATCTAATGAATAATAAATTGCGTGACCGTGGCCAGCTCCAAGATCATCTGGCAAACGGATTCCATCCGGTACTGACAGTCAGTTGGTTTGTTAAGTCCTGTAACGACTGGATTTATTGATGAATCGATGTTGATGTTTTCCATGCCTTGAGGGAGGACAGTCCAATCGTAAAAACAAACAATCTTTCAAATCAATAACTGTCAAATGTCAATTTTTTGGAATCATAGATGGGGAGGGCAGCCCTGGCTGCAGGGCCCCCATGTCTTTGAGGACGGCATTCATTCGCCGTAAATAATGCAACCAACACCACTTTCCACTCTTTTTCTTTATAATGAAGACAGGAGAATGTCATGGACTCGTAGTAGGAATTATGTGTTCAGCATGGCACTGGTTTTTTTTTTTTTTTTTTTTTTTTTTTTTTTTTTTTTTTTTTTTTTTTTTTTTTTTTTTTTTTTTTTTTTTACCACCTTGTTCTTGGCAGCCTCCTTAACTGCTATCGGAGTGATCGTTCGTGCTTGCCGTTTCACTGCTTCTTTTAAGTCCACTATAGCTTGCTTCAGCCCTTCTACTAAGAGCTCCTCATTTCTCCTGCGCTGCGGTTCCTCTTTCCTGTCAGTCCGGGTGGTTTCTGCTGCAGCTGCCCGTACTTCCTCTTTCTTGCTCTCCACCCCCAGTTTACTTTTAGCCAATCTCATCTGGGCATTTTTCTTTCTCGGCCTTACAATTGGCTCATCCTCCTTTTCTTCCGCCCCCTCTCCCTCAGATGACGAAAAGTTCGACCCCGCCTCCAATGATCCCTCCCTCTCTCTTTCTTCCGCCTCCGATTCAGATGCACTGGCGAAGTTATAAGGTGGCGGATCATAGGGCGGTAACTGCCCTCTATGCCATCGCCTCCTCGGTCTAGATGGCAACCAGTCTAAATCTTCATCTTCCTCATAATCACAATCTTCCTCTTCTATTACCTGTGGTATTTTCTGCTTTATGTTTTTTGTTTCTTTTTCTCTCCTCTTCCGTTCTTTTTCTCTCTCCTTTTGCTCCCGCTCCCTTTTGTTTAAGAGCTCCCGACGCTCCTCCTCGTCCCTCTGCATCCGATATGCAATTTCTCTATCCTTTTCTTCCAGCTCCCTCCGGCCTTGAGCTGCTCTCTCTAATTTTCCTAACTCCTCCAGCTCCCTCTGGCCTTGAGCCGCTCTCTCTAATTTTCCTAACTCCCCCTGCTCCCCCTCCACTCTCATCTTCTGCATTAAGTCTGTTACTTCATCCATCGGGGATAACGGTGCAGATGGTTCTACTGGAAATAACTGTTCCCCTTCCTTATCATCTTCCTCCTCTCCTCCTAAGTCTAACACACTACCCCGCAGCGACGCGCCTGTCTGACAGTCAGTGTCCATCCCAGTCTGCCTCCGACCACCTCCCTCGCTATCTCTGCCACCCTCCTTTCCATCGATCCAGTCCTTCACGACCGCCCACGCCTCGCGCTCTAACCGGATCCCCTTTATCAGATTTTGAATCTTCCCAAAAGTGGGACCATATTCATTTTTCCCCAACATAGCTTGCTCCAACAACTCCTCTCTTATCACCGCCCACTTCCCATGATTAAATATCTCGGTCGGACCTGAGATCAGTCCTCGTCTCATTATCCACACGATACAGTTTTTTATCTCCGCTGACTTTATCTTCACCCCCGAACCTCTCGCAGCCTCCTTCAGACATAAAATCACCTGCTGCAGTACCTGAGGGGTTGCCATAACCACTCTCCGCTCCCGATACCAGTCGGGGCCGTCCCTGGATCACGTCGGGGTCACCACTTGTTGTGCTTCCACTTCAAGGCTTGCAGACCCCCATGTACCGGACACTCGCTCCTCCCCGGCGAGGACCAAATGAGACACGGACTCTAATGTAGAGAAAGCTCAAATGGCGTTTATTGCGTAGTTACAAAGCCTTATATACTAGGGGCTGCTGATAACCCTGCCCTTAGTCTGCCTTCGTGGGAGGGTCCCTATTCTTTCCGTACATCGCGAGATCTTCCGAGCGCCCATCCCTGCCTGTTACTCCCTATAACATGGGTGCACTTTTAGGCTAATATCCACACAAAAGCTCAGATACTAACAGAAATGCTGCATCAAAATTAACTTGAAGCTTTTTCTCCTAAAGCTATTTTTAATGTCATAAACAGTAACATCATTCATACGTTTTACAGTGTTGGGGACAATACAGATGAACTGTGCTGAAAAGGGTTAATCCAAGAGGATACAAAATTCCCAGATTTCTACAAAAGAAAAGTAGTCAAATCCTCACTTATTCTACAGAAATACACAAGAATTCAAAATATAAAAGCAATGAATATCTGTAACCTGCTTCCATATTCTTTTCCAGCAGGTTTTGCTGGCCAGATATTCGCCTGACTTCAGGTAGAACCTCAGCAACTCCTTTTGGGGTGGGAAACACCGGGTTTTAGAAGTACCCAAACACAAGCCCCCCTCTCAAGCCATAATCCGCAACAGTACAACAGTCACAGTGTACTTCATTAAACAGCCAGACGCCTCCAAAAGGAGGTGCAGATAATTCACCTGTATGTTCAGGCTTCACAAAAGGGATATAAACTCGCACTGAGCCCTAAAGAGACAACGTTTTATCTGAAATACCGAATGCTCCAATGGCTTCACTTGAAATGCTGAGCGTTCAGCAACATGCCTTTTCCCAGGGTCACGCCAAGTTTATCTTTCCAAATCACTCAGTGCATCTATAATCAAACTGCAGCTTGGCTTTGGTCCTAGGTTTATATTTTACTCTCTGTCACTTTGTTCACAGGTTTATAGGAGGTCAAAGGCCCTTGCTGTTCACATCTCTCGCTGGAAACATATCTAGTTAAAGCCAGAAAACAACTGATGGGGCTTCTTATGCATGACTAGAAGATTTAAGATAATGTCACAAAATCGGTGGCAGGATGTTTTCCGTAGCGGTTTATGTTCATCTGCCAAGAGGTTACTCATGCAGATTAGCTGTGTAAGAAGTGAGAGTGCCTCAAGGGATGCACTCGATAGCCCTCCAGATCTTTATATTAGTTGTAATGATGTTTTTGGTCAAAATCAGTTCTTGCTGTGAAAGCCATTAGATTAATCAAAATACGAGGGAGCTCACCATATACTTCTAACTAATAAACTAGAAGTTGCTAAGTAATCAGCAAGATTCCGTCAAGGTTAAAATGCAGCGCTCATCCCACGACCCATGATCACAGTTTTCAGTGGAGGATCACACGGCAATGGCAGCAAATGAAGCCTGCATTTCCAAGAGCAAACGTGACTGTTTCTGCAACACTGCAATAAGGTGGCCTTGAGCTCACACGAAAGCTTTAAAACAGTAAAATCTCATTGGTTTAGAAAGTATTTGAGAGTGTGTTTAAAATTAAGCACATATTTCAGTCCCTTTAAAGTGAATGTTTTTCAAACATATCTTAAAGCTGACCGCACTCATCAGTAGTTTCCTGATTAGACTGGATTTAAAGAAACACTTGTTTTTCTGAGCAGGGGGCTGAGCGCCTAAGAAAAGCCATGGCATGGGCAATGGCCTCCAGAGCCCACCACTGTGCAGAGCTGCTTGTACCGATCGTTCTACACATCACATCCAGTTCCAGCCCAAATCTTTGCATAATCCTGCAAATGCCTCTTGGGGAGCCTGTTCTGTTTATATCAGTCACTTCATTAACCTGGAGAGAGCTGCTACCTTCTGTAAAGTGAATGACATATCTGTAGGCTGAAGACTAATATTTATATTACCTTCGGTGGCTCACAGGAAAAATTAAACTAATCTCACTCACAATGGCTTCATTTCTTTGACTCACAATTTTGAGACAGGGCTCTGCATCAACCGTTCATTGCAAGTACTCCTCAGGTTCAAATGATGGCTCTGTACAAGTCTCTGAAATAACTGTATTTTTTTAAAGATAATTCTTGCAGTTAAGAAGAGGCTTACTGTTACTCATAGTGAAAGAAAGGCTGGGAAAATGAACTTCCCACGGAGCAGCAGAACAAAAGGCGGAACTGTCTGTAGGATCATCAGTTTTGCTGAAGTACTGGACCTTGTTGTGACTATTTTAGATAGCCAAAATAGGGGTTCAATATGAAGACCGAAACCCTGACAGCCATAATGAGATAAAACTCCTGCTCAGTGCATCCTGGCATCACTAGCAAGTTGGGCTGTACAACTCCCTGAACCCAGCACGGGAAGTTCTCTGTCACAGAGACAATGTGTTATTGGAAGAATTGGCTTCAAACCGAGAAACTTGCATAGAATTCCCATTCACTTCAAAAGACAAACACACATGCAAACAAAGTATGTTTATAGGTTGCGCTGAAGAAGAAAATAGTATATATTCTTGCCTTTGAAAAAAAAATTAAAATTGAGTTTGAAAAAATTCAAATTGCTTTGAAAAGCAAATCAGGTTCCGGTTCCTGGTACTGGAAGATATTTAAAATTTAAAGCAGACGGAAAAATTTTGCAACTGATTTCAGGGACAGTTATTAAACACATCCTGAAAGTCAGACACATATTTAATTATCTTGCTCCATCATGGGCTATAATTATTAGGTCTCTGATGTCTGGGGGAACTTGAAAACTCATCACCTCTTTTGGAATAAAACACTGATATTTTTCCTCCAGGTTCAAAGAAATTGGAGAGTTATATCAACTCTACATTCAACTCAGCCCATGAGGATTAGGCAAAGGTAGCTATTATCTCTCTATGCAAAGCGTGTTCGTAACAAAGGAGATTTAAAGAAAAAAATCTTCCATCTCAGTAAAATTTTATGAGAACATGAAAAACAGTAAAATCTTTATCTCGAGGACCTTATACAACACCATCCTCCTGGGAGCATTCTTCTCTTTGACTCGTTTTACAATATTCTTATTCAAGGAACTATTCTTTTCAAAATGCTACATTTGCAGGCTGCATTATCTCACTGCTTTTTAAAAAACAATTATTCTGTTTAAGAGATGTCAGTGCTCTCTGGTACTCCAGAAGTAGATCAGGTAATACCTAGTGTATTTTATAGGCCTGGTTTTAAAAGTGTTGAAACTAATTCTTCCTGATTTTAGCTTGGTTGGAGAAAATGCTGCAGTTTTTTAAACCAATAGCAAATCTCCCAGTTACTTCGCTGTGTAATACTGGGACTTAGATCTGACCGGGACTGTGTTTTCATGATTAGGAGGTCACTTGGACAATATTGATTATTCATAAGCTTTTAAGTCCAAAGGAGTACAAAGTACAGCTCCAAATTATTTGTGAAGCCAAAGGCAACCCTGCTGCCGCAGCAGGGTGGAAGGTAAAACGTCAGCGCCCAGGGCTGTAGCGCACACGGCACGCTCTTCAAGATTGCTCCCGAGTCTCCGTAAGCCTTGACTTTCACCGGAACTCGCAGGGCCAGCCTCAGTTCAGAGCAGCGTGCCCGCGGGATCGCCAGGGCCCTCTGACGCGCTCTGCAGAGATCACGTACGGCAGACACAGCGGTGGGGCTTTGGGGCGGCTGAAGGGGCTGACAAGAGGTGTTGCTTGGCTAATTCAGTCAACTGGTTTGACCACGGCAAACTCCGCTCTTCTCCTCCATGTTTTCAGCTTACATCACCTCACCGCGCGGCTGGGTTTCACGGCGAGAAGACTCGTTTGGCTTTGTTTGTTGTCAAAGTAATCTTCACGAGCTGTCGAATACGCCGCTTTTCTTTGCTGCCGTACTGCACCCGCGGACAAGAGCACCCAGGGTGGGTCAGCCGAGCCGCTTTCCTGAGCTGTGCTCGGCGAGGGGAAGGGAAGGGAAGGGCAGGGTGCTGCCAGCCCGGCACCCACCCCTGCAGCACTGCGGGCAGCTGGCGCTTCTATCCTTGGAAAGGTCAAACGCCTCGTAACAGGAGCATTAGAAACTCGGCACCATGCTTTGCAGCGCTCAGCCTCAGCCCCATAATTCACGCTGCAAACGCCAGGGTCTGAATGCAAATCTGCCATCCTAAGGGAGCCGTGGGCACCGCGACAGGCCGGTTTATTCCCTCTTTCCCTGTCATCGCAAAGACAAAATCCCACACCAACAAAATTAATTTGTTCCTTTGATGAAGGCAATAACCAGGAGAGAAAAATGGAAAGGGAAACAAATCTGACCTTATGACATTTGTGACAGTGACAAGAATACAAAATGGCAAGAGGTCCTATTTTTAAAAGCCATCATCCTGCTGCTGTCGGGCTGCACTTACGTCAGCAGGAACCCACGGCAGCTTTCTGGCTCGGCCAGCTCTGCCATGGCAGAAACCTGCCTCCACAATACTCACCTGGAGCAAGAAGCCGGGCTACCACCTAAAATCATCACAACTACCTATGCCTCCCTCTCAAGGTCTCTCCTTGGGAAACTGAAGTTTGTGGTTAAAAAAAAAGGTTTTCATTTTCTCTCTGTGTGCTTAAAATTAGCCATGACTGATTCTGCAGAGCACACCAGATCTGTAAAGGACAGAAATGGCAGAAGACAGAACCAAAATGCAAATAAACAGCCAAGTCGTAAATAGGACTTACAACCTCACAGAAACACGGAAAGTCTTGAAGAAGTCTTTTAAAGATTAGCTTCATGGTCTTACATTGCAAATGAAGAGTGGTAAGAAAAATGAGCTTTTTCTTGGGATCTCCAGGTTAAGAATATATTTTTAAAACTTGAGATTAATGAGATCTAGTGCACTCACTTAAAGCAGGAAAAATTCCTTTTTAATTACTCAAAAGAAAAACCCAGTAATTAATAACCGCCAGGAATAATAAATCAGCCAGCAAAATCTCATTTCCATTACCCTTATTAGCTAAAGAGATCGGTAGATCAAACCCAATTTCATTATTCCAGAAATAAATATACTATTATTTTTAGCCTCATTTCCCAAGACAGTGAAGTCAATGTTCTTGGGCTGCCTGCCTGTTTGTCCACTCTGATAGGTTTTGAGCCTGCTGGCCAATTTCAACTTAAATTAATGAAGACACAATGGTTTCAGAGATGTTAAAGTCCTACCGGTTTTGTGAACAATCTCTGGCCAGGAAGGACTCAAAGAAATGCCCCCACACCGTAGCAATGCAGAGTGAGAGCTATTCACCCTATTTCACAGAAGCGGAGAGCGGATACGAAGAGTTGTATGGCTGGGCACAGGGAGAGAGAGGGATTGTAGAAGGATACGGGAGAATATAGAGAGGGCTTGGAGATATTGCATGGAGGGGTCAAAGAAACATGAATACGTAACTGAAGAATACTGCAAGGATGTAAGGATAAATAGATAAATCCAGAAGCAAGAGAGTTCACTAATTCCTCCACTCCTGGAACAAGTTATTACTAATTCTTCACTAATCCTGCTGGTTTTTTGCTACACCAATGCCCATGCAGTCATCCTCAAGCAACCCAAACTTCAACACAGGAGACTGTTATTGGAGCTGAGGGGAGTCCTCAGGCTGGTGGTTTTGGCTAAACCCTTTGAAAACATCTGTTCTGTATGAGGCACCGGTGTACGTTAAAGAAAAGCAAAGGTTACTGGGCTTACCCAGGCTCGGTTCTTGCCCCTAATCTGGAGTGCTGCCACCCAGCAGCAGCACAGAAACAGCAAGCCAGGAAAGAGCTCAAGAGCGGGAATGGTGTGATGGGAATGACGGACACAGGCAGAGAAAGGAGCTGAGCGCTTTGGAAAGGCATCCTTCCTTAAAGAGATAACCTCACAGTCGGGCAGAGAGAGCTCACGGAACATGGAGCTGACCTGGCGAGGTCCCCCCTCTGCTTGCAGCTGGATTGCAAATGCTCGTCCTTTATCCCTTCTTCTCTTAAATTAGTTTTGCTTGTGACTCATGCTGGTTGAGCAGTTTACTGCATGCCTGTTCCAGGCAATCTGCAGAAAATTGCGTGGCATGCCGGCTTAATCGTATCTGCCCTACACAGCTTGAGTGTATGATGTAATAAAAGAAATACTGTAAGATAATCTTTAGAGATACAAGGCTTGTATAACTAACGCGACAATGCTGTCAGTAACAGCTTTAAGTGTGAGTGGCGACTGTAAAAGCTGAACTTCACTTTAGTTATGTTAACAGATAAAATGGATAGGAAACAGTGGTGGAGAGAAGATTCAGGAGAAAGAAATTACCGGGGTTTTCCCTGGACAGAGGACAAACAGCCCACCTAGACACCAGACAGCCAGAGGTATTTGTGATTTAGATAGGATAACTTATCATAGTATATTTATTTATCCTCAGTAGATCAGATTGATTTAATATTAACAATATCCAATTACCTAGATGCTAAAAAAATCCTTCTTGGAAAATTTCCTCAAACTATCCCTAAATCCCCACAAACGGGGGGGACAATCCTTAGCAAACTGATGAGTGGGTCAGGTTCTCTGAAAGAAATTCCTAACCAGTTGATCACAATATATTTTATGTTATTACTAAAATATTTACTAAATGGATATGATGCAACATATCCTTCTGTTTGCAAAACTACCCTAAGGCTAAAAATCGGTTATGACTTAAAAAAAATATGCACCACATTGGAAGTCAATGTAATACACTCTGACCAGACCCAATTAGTAAGTCACGAGGTGTCACACTTCTATTTTTAGCAATAAATTATTTTTTTTCCTGGGTGTTGACAATGACTACTTTCTTTATGCATCAATTATAGAATGTGACCATCCATTTACTAAGTCAGATGGTTTATATACAATCTTGTGACACTGTTTACGGCCAGTACCGCAAAAATTATGTCGAACATTACCCAGAGGTTGTGCTGGAATGGCGAGGCATGATTTACGAATACACTAAACTTCCCCCAGGTGCCTCTTCGGCTGAAGTAAACCAGCAAAAGAGGGACGACAAAGTGGATCGTGGTTGCAGTATAGGAGCCAGCAGTTCCCATGTTCTCCATGGTCAGAGTACTTGTGGTTGACAGTATTGGATTCATACCGTGAAAGAAGTCTTTGATTAGTCCAACAAGGAAGGAATAAGCAGAGCTCACAGAATGTCTCTTAAACCACTGCATTAAGGGTAAAAACAGCATTAACCTTGAGCGTTGAATATAGTCCAAAGAAATAAATGAGGAACAGCCCAGGAGCAAGAGGCAAGAGAGCAGTCAAAAGGAAAGTAACAGCACAATTGTTTGAATCTTACCATTTTAGCAGTTGAACAGAACTGGCAATGAAAGGGTATAAAAGGCCCCAACCAGCAGAAAAAGCTAACAAACCCAACATCAGGTTGATTCGTAGTCTGCCTGCGTGCAATGATCAGGGAAGGGCCACAGCAGCTAGCTGGATTTCCTGTGCCTTGGCTCATCACCAGGGGGTGGAAAGCAACCACGAACATAAGCATGAGAAACTGCAAGAAGAAGGAAGAAAGTCAGCGTTTACAAAGTCACAGGGAAAGTCTTTGTAAGGACTTGACACGTTTTTAGCCAAAGACTGCTGCAATGAACTTCTGTGATTGGGGTTTGTTATTAATCCTGATGTTAATCGTTATCACATCCTGCTTTCTGTAGCAATTACAGCAGATGAGCGAGATAAGCCTGAAACATCAATGGATGCAAGTAGCACTCAGCCATGGGGAGCGCCAAAACAATTCTTTTTAGCGTGGGCTTATCTTGAGCAAAACAAAAGAAATTTGTTAGAATACAAATGCAATGGAGAGCGAAACGCAGGTTGACAAGTAATGTCCATGAGGGCCCTGGGAGTCCTTCAAGGAGGACATGACACATTACAGAGTGCAGATACCCAATCTCTCGCTAAATGAACGGGACCTGGAACACCATCCAGAGTACGGTGTTCAGCCCAGACCAAGAATAAGCAGTTCCACAACAGCTTACACACATGCTAAATGGATTACCTGGCCAACGTGCCGTTTCACGCGGTGCCAGCTCACCTTTGGATGGCTTCTAACATGAGACAAAGCATGGGCAATAAATTCCAGGATACCGGCATAACGTCCTGCATGACACCCACAGCACTGAGCAGCTCTGGTTGCTGCCAGTGTCACGCACCATGATAAATTCAGACCCATTTCTTGTTGCTTTAAGAAACATTTGAAAACCAAACAGCAAACTGCTGACATGCTCTAAACCATCCCAGCCAGGTCTTAAGGCGAGGATGTGACTGAGGAGCCCTCCTTACCCTAAATTTTAGGATTTCTCATAGACCTTTGTCAGAGACGTGCACCCACGTAAGAAAGCTGGAGACCCGACGCACGCCGGTGTGGTGCTGTGCTGCTGGAAGCATTCACAGCTTTTGTTTCCACCTCTTCAGCAGCTGAACCTACAACTTGCGGTTCAAGGCTTCAGACACTCAAATCTAATAGTTTCACTAGTGTCTCACCAGCAATCAAACATTTCCTGCACTCTTTTGTCTAGCAGGATTATATTCTGTAAGAAGGAAAAACTTGTCTTTCCTTGACGCAAGGGAGTTACACAGTCAGTTAGAACTAAGATTATCCCTAAAACGGTGGCTTTTTACGATTGCTCTACTGGTTACTCTAGATGGGTGTACAATGGCTTTACTAGCTGATCGCAAGGAGGATCTTGTCTAAATGGAGAGGAGGATTTGTAAACAGCTGCCAGAAAAAACGCTATGCAATTTCCCATCTTGTTCATCAATATTTTAGCCCGTGTTTAGTCTGCAGCCTCTTATTCCACACAACCTTCACTCCGTTTTAGTACTAACATTATTGTTCACCAAAGTCTAAAGCACAAGATGAACCCGGGCATGTAAAACACTTGTACATTTTTATACCTTCTGTGGCACAGCATGCATAAAAATAATGCGATTTCTGTTTCTCTGCTTCCCTGGGGGACTTGCTGCTCCAAAGAACCCCACCATCTCTTGGAAATACCTCATTCCTTACCTTTATTTGCCCGTAACTCTGAGAACAAAACCAACAGACTCTTGCAAGACAACCAAACCTCAAACAGCTCCAGTACGGGAGGCAAACTCCTGTGCAGCGCTTCTGCTCCCAGAGGGAGAGATTTCTATGGCATCCCCGCTAGCAAAACCTTTGAACAATTTCAGTGTAGCAGAGCTGTGATAAATTCATGAGAGCACAGCAGAGATCAGACCGGGGCCAGGCTCGTACGGCACAGTTTTGCATGCCATCCATGTAAGGCTTCTTAAGGGACCTTCTCTTCAAGTCTAAGAAGAAAAGCACACACTGTCGTTGCCTCCTCGGAGGGAGCGTGCCCTGTCGTGCCTGTTGCCCTCCTCCAGGAACGCAGAAATACCGTGTATCAGAGAATGGCTCCACATAGCAAAGGAGGTAGGGAATGGGGAGGGGGCAAGTTAAACTCCATAGCACCGGAAGCCACGCAGCAATCCAGCATCTACTTGCAGCAAACCCCACAAGGACACTTGTCAAGGGTTTTGGTTTGGTTTAGTAGGGATGACGCAATAGTTGAATTGGTTTTGCACAGATCATTGTTATAATGGGGCAGCAAGAAAAGGAGAAGGGCTTATGCCCCCTCCCGGGCCTCCTGTAATTAAGTTAATTCTATCAGGATAACCATTACCTGGATGTATCCAGCCTTGTGAAGACCTTTTTCTTTTTCCATGCATTAGTGAATTATATTTTAATTCCTTGTTATTGTTGATGGAAATAATATGCAGAAACCCATACCCCCATAGGGAATATGGGACTCAGCACCCATCCTCACCAGCTGCCTCTTCTATGGAGTTACTGTGCTCCTCACCGTACTCGAGCGCCTGAACAGCCTGCTGATGAGCTGAGAGCATGCTCCACATTTAAATTAATAATTTTGTGTATCATTACCTGAACTTAATTTATTCTTGATCTTTGGCTTCTTAATATAGAAAAATGCAATAACAAAGTGCCAGCCGAAGGGCTGTTTATGTCAATAGATTATTCTGCATCTTTTTCTGTTCCAAATTTGAAGCCCTTAAAAGCACTTTTACTCCACTGCATATTGAATCCTGTGGTTGTTTCTTATCTCATCTCCTTCTCCTTGTCTCATCCTGTTAGAGATCCTCCCTGTTGGATAAAGTCATCAGGTCTTTGGATAAAGAGAAGCAATTTCTTTCGCTTGATTAACTGCATGACTTAATGCTATCAGCTGCATTAAGGGACAGGCTATCAGGGAATCAAAGTCACCCACAGCCACACAAATCTCTGCGGCAGCACCATGAGGTTTGAATCATCAATTGCACATTCCCAGGGTGTTTACCTGCAATAATAAAAATATTTCTTGTAGCTGAAAGGAAATAGGTAGGTTGACAGTAGAAACAAAAAATCCTACAGCATCACTTTTTATATTATTTGCAGAGCTTGAGATGAGTAAGGTGCAAATTTTTGGCAATCCAGATGTGAGACTCTGCTATTAAGAAGATACATGTAAGTAATTGCAAGTATTAAAAAAATCAAAGAAGTCAACATTGGCTCTTTTCAGGTACAACTGGGCAGAAGTGCATCCATTGGAGGGAGAGCAAACCAGCAGCTGCCTGACACCTGAGAGAGTCCTGCCAAGCTTGTCACCAACTCAGGAAGTGCTTCTTAAGTGAGCATGAGCTCTAAGCCAATGCTCATCTGCTAACTTGTTGTCGAGTGTTTGAAAGAGAGCTGCCCACCACACCGGGAAGGTGTTTTGAAGTCCCAGAGAGCAGCAGTTGTGCCAGTGGAGATACATCAGCACATGTCGAACGTGGCATGGCAAAACCTGAGCTTTCCCAGATGGAAGCCACTGCAGCAACGAGGCACTCGGCCCCTTCACCAACCATCCACCTTAACGATGCATTCATCTATCTTCAGCTCATCAACTGCCCAGCTGCAGCAAGGTTTAGAAGTTTTGCTGGTGAGGAGATAAAGTGGAGCATGCTGGCCAAGTCAGATAAGGCTCTTGCTTTTAAATCAAGCAGTTTAGTTCAAATCACTGATAAATGCAAGCTACTTCCATCCAATGGCATTCATCAGTCGACTCTAGTACATCAGTATCCAGGTCAAAACTGTCATAGATGGTAGATGCCTCAGAAGAGGAACCAGGACCGATAAAGTCTGATAAAGCTAAACAGAGCTTCACAGAAGCTCTTGACATTTGGAATCCAGGCCAAACCCCCAACTTGGTGAGCTCCTGTCTGAAATTAAAACCCTTGTACCACCTCAGGCAGAAAAGCCTCCCAGAATAAACATCCCCATAGCTAACAAGAACATGGAGTGAATTGCAAAATAATTAAACTCACCATGTGTCAGGGAAAACGTGACTGATTGCTGTAACTCTGATTAGTTGCTCCCCCTGCTCTGGAGAGCACTAGCATGAGAGCAGAAGGTAACCTTGATATTTCAGGAAATATTGAAGCTATCTGTTTAGCAGCACAGAGAGGTTATTGGCCCAGAAGGTGCTTGTTTCGGCTAACGATCACAACTTCTTTCCCTCCACCTGCTGATACATCTGTAAGAGTGGAGACATGGTTTCCCCAAACAAGAAACCAGAACAGTCTTGGGCTCTTCTGAGCAACTGCTGTTCTTCATGCCTGTTGAGGACACTTCTTTCAACCAGCTAAATGGTACAGGAACTTACTCCACTCTCTGCAGTAACTGCTTTCCAGATACTAGGACTTCCAGCCCTTTTTTTTAATTAACTAAAAGAATTTACATCTCTAAGCCAATTCCCAGCCCTGCAGCAGTTCAGCCATTTGAGAGGAGCACACCAAACCTAATGTTTGGGAAATTCATATATATATACACATATAATATAACATATAGATATAAAGTTCCCAAGTAAGAGATTATCCGAAGCCCAGCCTCCAGGCCTCTTTCTGAGATGCTCAGCTCCAGCCATCTTGCATGCTGCAGGAGGAAACAATAGGTCTTGTTACCCAAGCAGACTAACTCTCCAGAGCTTTTCTAATTAGAGATATGAGCTCCATGCCAAAGAAATGTGCTTGCTGCTGCTTATTTTAGCTCAGCAGTTCTGACAAACCAGTCACTTTTCTTCTTATGATCTTGTGTAATTGGAAGACAAACTCTTTCTGAATAATGAATGCTCAGAGATACCATTGCTCATGAGGCAATGTATTTTCATGATAAAAATAGATCTATGAAATGATAGCTTAATGATAACAGAGAATTTGCTCCTGTAAATCACAGAAACAGAGAACAGTTGAGGTTGGCAGGAGGTCTCCACTCCAACCCCTGCTCACAGTGGGGCCAACTTCAACATCAGATCAGGTTGCTCAGGGCTGTGGCCAGTAAAGCTGTGAGCATCTCCAGACCTCCCCAGGCCCCTGTGCCAAAGTCTAACCACCCTCACAGCAAGAACATTTTTCCTATCTAATGAGAGTTTCCCTTGCTGCAAACTGCTCACGGCCCCTCGCCCTTCCCGTGCAGCTCCAAAGAGAGCCCCGCTCTACTCTCTGTAAATTCTCCTTAGATGACAGTGCATTTATTTATTCTCTGAAAAAACAGGCCTTATTTTGTTGTGAAAGTCACTGAGTAGAATTGGGAACAGGCACCTTTCCTACACAAACGGCTCCTGCGCGTAAGGATCACCTCTGAGCAGCACAGTGAATTAAGACCCTCAGTCGAAAACAGCCCTAACAAAAACCCGTGTTAGTCAAAGGAACGAACATTTTCTGGCTTACCTTTGCTTTCTGCTCTACTTTGAGGGGCATTTGGTAATGCTGTTGCTCCCGAGAAGCTCAGCTCGTGTCAGCACAAAGCATCGTGCCTGAGTTTCAGTGGCAATACAGTACATCAGCCAAATGGCAATGAGGATTAACATGTTTTCCAAACTTCTTTTGAGATTTTTTTTTCCTTGTACTGGACCAGAATTTGCAAAAGTTTCTAGTTCTTGCAACCTGTCTCAACACACAGAAAACAGTGTGCCTGAGGACCTTCTCCGCCCATTACTTACCAAGTGAAAGCAAGAAGTTGTTGTTCTCTCCCCTTTAAAAAGGGGAATAAATGTTTTCTTCCCCACATTCCATCTCTGGCAATGTCACACAGTCTCATATCCCACCACTGCCCATCCACCCAGGAGCGGTGGATCCTGGGCTCAGCCCTCAGGCTGCAGAAGGTTTCAGAAGTTATCAGTCCTTCTCCACCATGAGTCTGCAGGCAGACGCAGTAGATGTGCACCCTAACCCCCACCAAAACATAACATTCTATCTAGCACAGCTCAGGTAAATCCCTCCCCAGCACTATTTCCAGCTGACAGACTTATGCCCAGCGTCAGACCAAAGGATTTATTGGTCTCAGTCCTCCTCCTGCTGGGGAGAGAGGTGATGGCTCAGCACCAGGGAAAGGAAAGAGAGGGGGAACTGGGGATGCAATGTCCCTCATGAATGAGCCGCCATTACCTCTCCTGAAGGAAAATCTCCTCAGACCAGCAGACACAACACAGTCAGGGAGCCAAAGAGGAGCACTCTCCTGCTGCTGCAGGTAGCAGCATGTGAGCAGCACAGAAAGGCACCACCTCCCTGCTCCATAGCAAAGGGGGTGAGAAAAGTCAGGCCAAAGAGCTGTTCCTCTTCACCTGCTTTGAACAGCTCGGAGCTCCCTGATGTGCAGCATGGAGCTAGCAGCAAGTAAACAGAGGCATAAACCAACAGCATCTTGCAACGGAGGGCTGAGGAGCCAGAAGAGGGAGGTTAAGGGTGTACTGGCTCCTCAAAGGAGCAAACAAACAGCAGGACAAAGCCAACACCTTGGTGTTGTGGAGGAGCCCAGCACAGAGACAAAAATTTCCAATTGCCCTGATGGCTTCTCTCCATGTGCTACCTGCATGCCTCAAACATCTGAGCTGAAATCAAGAGCTGGGACTTGCCCTGCCCTCCATCCCCGCAGCCCGGCAGGCGAATGCACGCAGCACGCACATCACAGAAATGAGGGAAAAAATGGGAGCAACTAAAAGGTCGATGCAATACGGAGGGATTAGATAGAGTTTTCTGCACTGATTCCCTTGGACGACATCGAGGGCTCAGCCCTTTGTCTCAACATACCACTGCAGCTCTTGGTAGGATTATAATAGAAAAAATACCACAGGGATATTTTATTCTAATCTGTTTCTTTTTCTGCTTTTTCTCCTTCCACACACTGTCTTGGGAAAAGGTAGCTAGAGGAGTTTCAGCTATTGCCAACCACTGCATTACAACAATATCCTTTTGGGTAGCCCTAAAGCATTATTTGTAGCCAAAACATGCAGAGTTTATAACAAAGCCTTTCACGTCAGCACACAAGAAACAGGGGGTTGAAGAATTGATTGCATACCTAAGCACATATGCGCCCCGCCTAAACATCGGGTGTTAATTTGACATGTTAAATGTCCACAGCCCACGCACTGCATCCTTCAAACCACAGAGGGAGGAACATCTGAGGTGGGCTGTGTAACCGCCCA
Source organism: Bucorvus abyssinicus (assembly GCA_009769605.1). NCBI lineage: Eukaryota > Metazoa > Chordata > Aves > Bucerotiformes > Bucorvidae > Bucorvus > Bucorvus abyssinicus. The sequence goes on along the minus strand of CM020044.1, from coordinate 5,462,670 downwards.
GATGTGCGCCTCACTCTCTGCTTCCTGCAGAGCGAGCCCAGGGGAACTGACGTCCCCTCTCACGGAATAAATGCCAAACCTCAGGCGAGATGACCCCAGAGCCCCATCCCAACATCCACTACTGCCACCAACAGCTCCGCGAGAGTCAGTAATTGAGTCAATTCTATAGTTTTTAGAAGTTCAGCTGTTGATTCTAGCAGTCTGTCACAGAGCAGCACACTGCTCTTATCTGAAACAGATGGTGGGGGCCAAGGAAAACAGCAGACACCCTTTTTTCTTCTGTTTGACCTTTAACTCCACAGAAGCAGCCCTTCTCCCCCAGACCCTTACACACTGCTCTTACCTGCAGCACACAGACACTAACCCTGAAAGAGCTCCCTGCAGCACCAGTTCAGCAGCAGTACCAAAGTGCACAGCGGCTCTTGTAATTCGCTATCTACTAAGACACCACTACACACCAATCAATAGGTCAGATCCCACTGCTCACTGGTTTTGTGGAACCGATGAACTGGATGACGAACAAGATTGATTAATGTATTACGGCATCTGCTAGGACACTACTTGTTTGCAGGAGGAAAGAAACCGTTTATTTAGATTTCACAGAGGAATGATTCCCATTTGTGTATGTGTACAGATACATACAGTCAGCTGTAGGAATATATGGACCTCAGCTCCAAACAGCTGTAGCAGGAGGTGCTGCCGAGTGGCTTTGTGTTACAGCGTGAAGCGGTGCTGGCGGCCGCAGCGCCCTGCAGCTGAGCCTCTCTGCTCTGCAGCACACCAAGAGCTCCGCAGCAGTGCGAGCAGCCCCGAGCCGCTCCCGTCGAACGTGCCCCTTGGTGCACACTGCACTGGTAATGCGTTCCGTGCTCGGTCTGAAAACTGCAGAAAGGCAGCATGGACCTTCCACACTGGTGGAAAAGCAGCACCCCTCTTCTCTGAACACAGAGATTTAGGAGCCTTTCAGTGGTAAAAGAATGAAAAAACCTAGAATGCGGCACTTCAGTAGCCACCAGTGAGCTTGTGTGGCCGTTAATCCCACAGGCTCAGCCAGGAGCCTGGGAGGGGAGCAGGCACAGCACATGGTCACGCGTAGGTGGGTGGCAGCCCACAGGCCAGCACAGCAGCACACATGATGCAGCTCCAGCGTGACTGTGCTGCAGCCACCCTGCCCAGCAGCTGCATGACTAGTTTTACCATCTCAAACCAGCCGAGGGGACCGAGCAGCATGCTGTGATGCAGATGTGTCCCAACAGCATCTGCATCACTCCTGCTCACGTTGCCAAACTCCAGGACTCATCTCTGCAATAGCATGTCTGCTGGCCGGGCTCCCCTTAAAGCATCTGCCTAAAAAAAGGGCAGAGTTTTCCTCTGGGATTTAGCTGCAGCCTCCCACGAACACAGTACCCAGCACTGGTGCCACACAACATCGCTGTGAACTTGATGCCACCAGTGCAAGGAGGGAGGTCCCTGGCAGACTGAGCAGATTCGCCCACGAAGGCAGCAGCTGGGGGACCACATTGGGCACTGATGCCCCTGCAGCCACACACCCCCAAGCACTGGGCTGCAGCGTGCCAGCAGATCACATACAGGGTTTGTGGCACAGCCGAGATGAAGCAAAAGCCACTGCAGCGGGAAAAGATTGGCATCCACCCAGTGGGGCTGCTGCTTAATGGACTGATTTTAGATACACGTATTTGGATAAGGAACAATCAATATTGTACAGCACAGCACATAGGACGTCTCCCGCAGCACTCCCCACTATACAATATTCATTTTAATGTTGCCCTGAAAGGAGGGAGCGTGGCAGGTCAGCCAAGTAAAGCGACAGCCGTTGCTACACAACCCAGTCCTCATTTCTTTGAAAACCCATGTCAATACAGTGCAAATCCTGACAGCCAGGCCCTTACAAATCACTGTTCTAGGAAATCCATTAACACTTTACTCGGTTCACCGCCGTTGCTCTTGTCTCTTGCCGGTGCCACGTGTGCTGCTTGGGCTCTGCTGCTGGCTCCTCTCCACACCCAGCACAGCATCACCCCTTCCCACCAGTAACAGCACACCCCAGCTCCCCGGGGAGAGCAGGGCAGTCTCAGAGACTCGGCTCATCCTCCTCTTCCTAAACCAAGCACAGGGAGTTTAAGGCAGCATAGATGCCCAAATTGAGCCTGGATGCCTGAGGACCTTACCCTGTGCCTGGGGATCTGACCGGAGATTCACCCAGCGCAGGGCAGCACCTATAGAAAGCCATATTATGGTGCCAAGGATGCTGCTCTGAGCCAAAGTGCCTGCTCAGTCACAGCATCCTCCACCTTCTTTGCACATCAAGTTATAATCTGTGAAATACCATAACCATCCTTTCCTCCCAACCTTCCTCTGTCTTCTCTGAGGCTGAAGCTCCCCTCACAGCATCTTCAGCTCTCATAAGTTAGTCTCACACTATCTGGCATCTGTTTTAAAACCTCAGAAAGACAAAGGAAAAGAACAAATAACCAAAAAAGCAATTGTTTTAGTGACTCACTCTGACTGCAAAAAGAACCTCAGTTGTTTGAGGCACACGATTCGAAGGGACAGCTTTTACAGGTAGCTGGCCAGCACCACACACACTGCTGCAATGCTCTGCACAGTACCTGGAGGGGCTTCTTTATCCCAAATAATAGGAAATGAATTGTTTTCCAAAGGCTTGCGAGTGTTCCCAGGCAGGAAGCATTACAGGAAGCAGTAGAACCGTATTATTTATATAGATCTCATTATTACAAACTAGAACTCCAGACAGTCGCTGTAATCAAGTGTTACCCAGGAGACCACTGAAAAAACCTGAACAAAATCCTGTAATATGCTGGGATGAAACAAAAACACAGAAGGAGACGGCCTTTCAGATCATTTGCCGTTATCCCTTTAAAGGGAGCCGCCTCAACACATGCTGTGCGTCACAGGGGACTGGCCCATCCGCAGAGCGCTCTACGACCGCTGCAGGACTCCAAAACCCACCTTTTCCTTCATATTTCTTGGTTTAATTCTTCCCGGTTTGTTTTTCCTCTGATGGGAATCTGTCCCTTCCGTTGGGGGATTTGCTAGTAAGAAATGCCAGGGAACAGCCCTGGCAGGCACTGCCCGATGGGAAGGCAATACTGAACAATCTTCCAGCAGAAGATCCCTAGCAGGGACAGACTGAGCCAAATTCCTCCTGAAAGACTGCAACGCTGCTCTGCAGAGCCCCCCGAGCTACATTGTGCCCTCTCTTTTCAAGCAACCAGCTACAGAAATAGCAGCAGCACATGCTGCAGAACTAAAGCTAAATATTCCCTGTGTTTGGACCATGCCCAAAGGACAAGCAGTTTCTACCTGTGCTTTATCGCGGTGGCTGTGGTGTCATTGAGCAGCCGGAGTTTAGGCCACTGGGATGCCTAGGCATGGTACGTATGGACCAGCACTGCTGACGCGCCCAGTGGCTTTGCCCCTGCCCGGGCACAGCTACAGGCTTGGCTGGCAGTAACTGGTTTTGCATCTCCAGCCACGGTGGCTCTTTATTTTTAGGTACAGGCTGCTTGAATGCAGCAGGAGCTGGTGAGCCACTCGCTCAGCTCCCACCGCGGCTCACTCCACCACGCCAACCAAGAGATGCACACCCCGGGGGAGAGAGAAAGTCAAGATTATCTGTGCTCTCACTGAGGGAGCTGCAGAGAAAAGCTCATTCGTATTGATATGGAAACCCACAATCAGGTCACTTCAGTCCCTCCTCTTTGTAGAAGCAATAATTCTCCGTAGGCGCTTAAAGGAGTACAGAACAGATCACATGCAGAATAACCTTATTTCAGATGTGGATCCGTCGCAGAACAATTGCAGGCAATTACCAACACTGGGTGATTTGCAGCAGAATTTTCAGTTGGCATCTCGGCCATGCCTGCTGGAGACCCCCCGGAGCAGCCAGGCTGTTTCACGGGTACAGGAGCCAGGGAGAGGTTAAGCTGGGAGCCTGCAGGCACAGACATGGCCTGAGACCGTAACTGCCTGTCTCAAAGCCATCCATCCCCAGGAAGGGATGCTCAGCAGGGTCAGCCTGCATGCTGCCTGCACGCTGCTCTCTGGTTAGACACCCTGCTCAGGGAGTGAGGCGGGACAGGCACAAGCCAGCCGAGCCACAAGCCAGCCAAATTACACCCATCCAGCAGCTCTCACAGAGTTGGGGCCAGTTAAAGCTGCTCCATGTCACCAGCAGCATTGTTATATTTTAACTCTGTATTTCACAGTGTTGCTGGGACCCCAACCTCTGGCCAGAATCCCTTCTCTTATGACAGAGTCTCATTAAACAACTCCTAAACCAACAGGATTGTATTACTTCTTAGCAAACACATGAAGACAAGTTGCCAATGAAAGCCCTGAGCAGTTCATGCCAACTGTTAATACATTCAAAAAAATATAGCAAGATCCATCTGGGGACTGTGGATAAAGCTCAGTATAAGCCAATACCTATAAATAAATGGGGTATATAGGAACTAAAGGTCAGGGAGTCTGCATATCATCATCAACCACGGAAAATAAAATGTCAGCTAAACCAGGTATTTTTGTTGCATTGCTATTTTGTTTGACAGAGACGTAAGCCTGAAGCAGACTTCCATGGGCAGTAGATTTTCTATGTAAAAGTGTTCTATAAAAAAAGGCACCCAAATTATTTTAAAATTGGTTAACCCATAGGTACTACGTGATAAATGGGGAAAATAGCCAAATAGTTTCTGTCCTCGATCCAACTGTATTCAGTACATTACTCAATGATCTGGGAAATACACAAAGCCATTACTGATACAGTTTATGCATGGCAGTATTTGGTGCCAGGAACAGCATTAACGACAGGAATAGACCTGGAAAGCTGGGTAACATCAGTTTGTTTGAGCAAAGACCCCTGAATAGCTGCAGATGGCACACTGCCTGCCTGAGGTCACGTTAATGACACGGACAGCCGTATTTTGGCATTGGCAATTAAGAAAAGGAGATGGGGAGGTTTGTACAGAACCAGCCACACATGAATTCCTCACGTGATGCTGTTACTAAGAGGGGAGAAGAAATCCAGGGCTACATAAGTTGGAGATTAACAAGCAAGTGCAGGGAGATGGTGTTATTTCAGTACCAGTATCCAAGATACCATTGCTAAATGCTGTGAGCAGCTCTGGTGACCATATTTCAAGGATAGTCTTGAAAATATATGAAGGATTGAGTAAGACTCTGAAGTTATATTGGCTCTGGAAAAGTTGCCTGATCGTAAGATGCTTTTGTAGCTCAGGCCATGCAGTTTTCCCAAGAGGTGGTAGGGATAATTCAGTCACAGTCCACAATAACCTCTGAGAGGAAGAAACTCTGATCCACGCAGCTTCTAGCCCAGCCAAAATAAATACACTGCAGAAGCAGTAAATGAAGTAAATATTTTAAAGCAGAGGACAAGCAGTCACCAGCAGCACAGCCCTGGGGTGTGATCGGCTCCACTCAGCAAGAAGCATGGGTTACATGCAGCGAAAATGCCAGGTCTCAGGTGAAACTACAAGCCCAAAGCAGAAAGCGCAGGTGGTGTTTGGATGTGCAAAGCGGCACCTTCCGGCTTGGACACCGGAGTGAGGCAAGCACCAGGGGTCCTGCAGGCGAGAAACGCCTCCTAGCCATGCTCAAATGCTCTCCCCAGCCACCCATCTCTGACCCACGTGCAACAGTGTCCCTTAACTGTACCAAAAATGAGGTTAATGGTGGTGGGAAAACTTCCAAGTGAGTAAAAGGATGATGTTTCACGGGGGTACCTGGGGAACCGACTGCTTGGGCTGCCTGCCAGAGCCATTTGCAACACAGAGGACAACTGGGGTCTTTCGGGGTTTACTCTTCCAAGGGCACACACCAACATAGCGACGTTTTGGGGCTGTACCTCCCCGCTGAGGCAGTCGCAGGATGCAGTGGATGGAAAAAGACAGCTTGTGCACAGGACACTGCCTCCGACTGAACACCATCCCAAAGTGACTGAGCGCTGCAGCTGGAAAAGGGGCCCAAACACGACAGAATCCTCGTGTAGCGGTAGAAAACCATACTGGGACACGGCAGGTCGTCTTAGAGAGCACCAAGACCATGAGATAAAAGCAAACCTGACGAGGCCCGTGCTCCCTGCATAGGGAATGCAGTTATGGAGCCGGTGTGCTGCAAACCTCACAAGACCTAGGCCACCAGCATCAGCAGTAACACAGCACAGACGTTCCTCCAACAGTCACGGACATGAGCACGTGCATGCTCAGCCTCAGCTCAGACCCATCATACACGGAACCAAGTTCAACTTTTCTCACTGGGGGGCCGGTGCCACCCAGCTCCAAGCTGCCCAGCAGCTTCACAACCTCTTGCTGGGACCACACGGTTTGCTCACCAAACCCCACAAAGCCTCAGCAAACCCACCAGCAGGGAGGAGCAGGACAAACCCCCTTCCTATCGCCCAGGTGCCTGACGCAGGACACCCCCACCTCACGATGCAGCTGCAAAATGGACAGATCTTAATGCCAACCTGGGCTGAAGGCAGAAATACTCATTTCAGCTCATTAGCAAGTCCACTGGGGTCGTGTTATCATGCACGAGCAGAGCATGGGAAGACTCGTCAAGCCTTTATGCCTAATTATACATAAATGAACTATCATCTCCAGCCACACATCTGTTCCAAACCAGCACGAGCACCTACATCAAAACCTGTGCATGCATTAGCTGGGGGGACTCTACACATGGTCTAATTAAAAGGTGGGGAAAAAATGCAACAAACCTCCAGAGTAACGAGGCAATGTTTCACATGTCAGGACAGCAGTTTTAATTCAAGCTCAGAATTTGATAGAAAGCTCTAAAAAGAAATAAAAGCTAGCACTGTGAAAGAATATCTTGTTAGCAATGGAGGTCTGCAGCATGAGATCTTCTCCAGGCAAAACTACTTGTTACGATAAATGATCTAAAAAATTCAGTATTCATATAAGAATTCATGTGTATCCATAAAATAAGGGAGATGCAAATAGATTAGGTTTAAACAATCTTGGGAAAAAAGAGAACTCATTTTCAGTTAAGTTCCCCCATATCCTGCCCTCTCAAATCACAGCAAAGAGCATCCGTACAGTCTCAGAAATCCCATTATCTCCCTGTTCTTGTCATAAATTCAGCAGTGTGGCTTTGATAAACTACATTCCTTTTTATCACATTATTTTTCTAAAATTACAAGTCAGAGTTCTTCCTAAAGCCCACACCAGTAAATTGGAATACATACAAGTATATAGTATAAATATAGTATATGCACATAGAGATGGGATCATGATGTGCCATCACCAAAACAGCACTATCATTTCTGCAGCTCTTAGAAGAGCCTATTGTGATCTGTGATTCATGTGTTTTCAGGAGCTGTGCTTGTCACCCAGAGCTCTACACCTCTCTCATTCTTTTGGTTAAAATAGATTTATTGTTTTTTTTCAGTCTGTCTATGTGATGAGTTATTTTGGAACAGTTATTCTTGTATGGATGCCCGGTCTGGAATGAAATGCTCTATCATTTTGATTTAGCTTTATCCATATGCTCAAAACTCTAAACGCTTCCCTTATTCCAGATGAGGAAACCAAAGCACAAACCAACCAGCAAGCCTGACTCCAGCCCACAGGACGGATTAGCCCAAACACCCTGATGTCGGTGCTAGGCTAAGCCTAAGGACCCACATGCTCCATTTATACAAATGCTCATAAATTAGGGTTTATCCAATGCTAGTGCTGCCCTACAGCATTATTTTTTTATTTTTTGGTGTTTGTTAGACTAGGCAAATTTCCCACACTCTCCACATAATAAACCCATACACGCAGCACATGAAATTACAGTCTTCCCAAACTCTGCCCTCTTCCCAGCTGGGCAGTAAGGAATTCTTGAACCAGACTTCTGCTGCAACAATCAAGTATATTTACCAGCAATTTTATTGGGATGATTTTAAGTATATGAAACTGCAGTGTCATGCTGGTTTCCTGCCGAACTTTTGAACAGTTACCCACTGACTCAGCTTTACTCAAGGTTTAGTGTTCCCTCTCACATGCAGCCCACACTTCTGCATGCCCATTATTTTAAAAACAAAGTCTTCTCCAATATTACTAAGAATGCTGAAATAAAAAAAAAAATATTACTCAAAAAAATAAAGAGTAGAGGAAAAGATGGTTTTAAGACAGCAGCAGATTTCAAGGAGCGCTGTGCATCTCAGCACATCCTCAGTGAGCAGTGAGTGATGCGGGCTGACACAATCAGACACGGGCCTTTGGAAACATTAGCTGTGCCTTGACACCTTTCCAGGGGGGAACTGGTCCAGCCAAGAGGAGAGAGATGTGAGCGGAGAGAGAAGGCTGTGCAAGCCCCATCACAAGATAAGCACCTCATCACTGGTTTTGTGCTCTTCGTGACATCTAAGTCAAACGCTGCACTTTGACCCATCTTACAGAGAAGCGACAGAAGCAGATGGGGGAATGCAGACAATTCCTGATTCTGAGGGATTTAGGCACTCAAATCACAGACTGCCATCAAAAACCCACAATGATTTCAGCAACTTGCCTGGGGGCAGTCATTGGAACCTGTGGCATTGCAGGGAGTTAGTCCTGAGCCCAGCTTTGGAACTGGCCATTCCTATTCTCCCACTTACCTTAAGCTTAAAAGGGGCTTTCTGGGAAAAGCTTCACTATGAGACTTGATTTTCATATGGATTTACTTGATATTAGCTTGTCCTGTACAAGCATGTCGGAAACAAGCAACTAAGAGCATAGAAAGACTGGCCGTTCATCTGCACGTGGCCAGATCTGTTATTTTTGCAGTTCCCTGGGTGATGAGCTCTCCACCTGCAGAGCAGCCAGGCTGCAGCTCCTCCAGCTGAGCACACGGCAGGGCAGGCACTGGGGCTGGGCTGACATGGACCCCCCAGCACACCCTGCCCGCTGCATCCCCCCATCCCCGCACTGGAGGGCAAGGCAAAGAGTTCTGCACTGAACCCACAGCTGCCACAACTCTGCCAGCAAGGCACAGGTTCAGCTTTCCCTCACTAACAGCCTCAGTGCTCAGGCTGGGACAGCAGCAGCGCGGGGAGCAAAGGAAACCCAAGAGGCCCCAGGACACGCTGCCAAAAGCAACAGGGATTTTGCGTGCAGCGTTGCACGGTATAGCTACAGCTCGGGAGGCTGCAGAAGTGCCTGCGACACCTCACTGCTCCAAGGAGGCGGCAGATGAGTCGCGGCCGTAGGTAGGTCAGGCCGCAGGCACTGCCAGCGGGAACACGCAGCGCAGCCCCAAAAGCATCCCTGCAGGAGACAGGCAGCCAATTCACCTCTCTTTCCCTAGCCAGGAAAAGTGAAAACCCAGCCTCTTTATTTCAAAAATAAATTGAAATCAACTTTAGAATGATGTTAAGCAAAACTTCCTAAAATAAAACTTCCATTAAAAGGGGAGGCTGAAAGCAGAGATTTCTGAAGCTGCTGCATCCTCCATAGAACTTGCACTTACCTCATCCTGAACGCCTCCCCTGAGGCACCGCTGCCTCCCCCTACCCAGCCTCGTGCTCCTTGCTCTAGTTAAAGGGAACCATCATTGTCTGCAAAGACAGGCTTGCCAGGAGACCAAGCTCCTAACAATCAGTCATACTGTCAGGTTAATTAGCGCATAAATTAAGGAATGTTTTGCATGCAGTAGTACAAGGCTTAACTGTGGCCTGCCTCGACACAGCTCGGAAGAAAGGTTGTGAGGATGGAACTGAACAGAGCACCAGGGAGCAAGGGCATGACTTTCTGCCATATCTATGGCCCATGGTGCAGACAGTCTCCATAACCAAAGCAGATTTTAAAAGTTACCCCATTCCCATCCTCATTTTTAAGTTTCCTACTCACAAAATTGGGATATATTTTTCAAATATTTCCAAATTTGGCCCCTAAACTATGTTTCAACCACTCTATTTCTGGGGCTAGACCATAGCTGGGAACCACTACGCAGGTCCACTCTCAGGTCAACCCCTTGGCCCCATCAGCAAGTGCCACCATGTCAGGAGAAACTCGCACATCTGAAACCACCCTCCATCCCACATTGCTCCCCTCACAGCAAGGCAGGATCTTTGGATGATGATGACATCACCTGAATATTTGTTTTTAAATTATTTCAAATAATTTATGAAGAACCATGAATTAAGTACATTACTCAAAAGAAACTTAGATTGCGAGAGGTCAAAACGTGCCTGTGTTCAAAGCAAAAAGCAGTTGCACTTGGTAGTCCAAAATTTCTCAAGGCTCCTTCTTACCTGAGGATAGCACAAGTGTAGAAAAGACTTGAATAAACTTATTCTTCTGAATGGAGAAAAATGAAAAGGATCTTATCAGTAATACTGGGCCAGTCTGCCAGAGACAAACCCACCCAAAAAAATTAATGATGCCGTAATCTTTTAATGCAGTAATTTCTGCCTTCAAGGGAGTTCTGGTAAATACCACAAAGCCTCACCAGGAAAATCCCATAAGCATTAATCCTGCTGCTGGGCTCCAGCAGGTTTTCAATGCCAATCACAGCCAGATGCTCCCTTAGTGCAGCAAGGGTATTGCTGGGACAGCAGACAGATGTGGAAACCTATTTCTGCTGTAAAGGCAGCACAGATTTGAAGTTTGCTCCAGCTTGCAACATGGGGAACCCCCTCTGGAGCTCTGCCACCCCCTTAATACACTGCCAGGATCCTGAAATTCTTCTCCCCATGTCAGCAGCTCCTCTACGGAGCCCAAGGCTACTTTTGGTGCTCCACCATGGCGGGCCCAGGCCACCTCTTGCTCATTACTCCCTGTCTTCTCCACGTCAGAATAGGACAGCACCTTCAGGTTACTCACATCCTGTGTGAGCAACCCTGTGGTCCAACCAGCCACACCTTCCAGCTGACATGGCAAGTGGCAACCCCCGGGACCATTCCCATCACTCTTCTGCTTTCATCCCTGAGGGACATGCAGTCTGGGAGAAGATGGGGTGTAGCAGCCAAAGGCAATAGATTTTAAAACTGTGCAAAGCAGAGTCAAGCAGCTCTGAAGAAAGAGTGGGTTCACATAAACCCACCCTGAACTGTGCTTTTCAGAGTTTCTATTGATTTTAAAGCATCAAGCAACACAGCTGAGGTTTGAGCTGCAAGTCAAACTGTTACCCGAAAGGCAACGCTTTGTGGAAGGGACCAATGGACAGGGAACAGGACAGGGATGGAGAGATTGGATATATGCAGTAGATATGAAGGTTTTCTTTTGCCAGATCCCTGGTCAATGGACACCAGAAGTAAGAAAGTTTAAATCATTGTGTAATTTTATTTAAAGCTTCCAATTTACACACGCTTCATCCTTTTCTACCTCAGTTTAGCAGTAGACTTGCAGGCAGGAATTTGAAAGATAGGGCAGCAGCTTTACAAAACCATTTCCCAGAGCTCTTGTTAGCCCGGAACAGGCAACTGGTGTCAGGTGAGCACAAAACAAACAGGACACACGGGTTTTGTGAGCTGACCCAGCGCAAATCAGCAAGGATGAGCTGTACAGGTGATGCCTCCATGCTAGAGGCACAGAAATTAAAGGGAAGGAGAACTTCAGGAAATGCATCAAGACCCAGGCAATCACACCAGAGGTGAGTAAGAGCAAAGGAAGGAACCAGTGGGAGGTGGAGGAGGAGTGGGTGAACCCTGCTCACAGCACCACCCAGGGCAGCACACACAGGCATCCAGAGCAGAATCATGAACTGGTGAAAACGGACATTGGACTGATCCATTGCTGCTCAGGTAAGTGCCACCTGGGAAAAAGCTGCTCTCTGAAAACATCTAAGCAGCATGTACTGGGACTGTACTGCCAGGTGCCACAGCAGGGGGAAAGGTGGGTCCCCGCAGCAGAGAGGGTACTCCCCAAGTGCCACATGAAAGTTAAATGAGTCACCAAAGCCCAGAGACAGCTCACTTAGAGCAAGCTCAAAGGACACAGAGAAATCTCAAGCAAACCTCCCAGACACCGTTCCCAACCCTGATGCCTTCAGTGAAAGGGAGTCTCACTCCAAGCAAAGGCCACTGACAGAGTTGCTCCAGATTCAGCAAATGCTGATTTCAATACTCAGCCACACAGTTCCCCTGGCAGGCAAGGGCCAAATGGATAGAGAAAAGTCTCCTTTCACCACCACTCGCTAAGGAAAGGACAGCACCAGGAAGTTATACGATGTATTCATCACCTTGCATCCCATTCAGGCCAATAAACACACAATTTTACAGTAAGCTATACAGGGAATCACATACACGTGTGGCAACACACCCTGCTCATCCCCAGACAGCTGCTTGGCCAAAGATTAAGGGGCTCCATTTTCTCAGTCTGAAGTCTGTGTCATGAACTCAGACCATGGGAAAGATGGCACCAGTGGTATTGGGTATGCTGGCATTTTAATCACATAAATGCACGTTGCTGTTCCCAGTTCCTCTCTCACTCTTCACACTTCCACCTCACTGTGTTTCCCCCTGGTCATTTTAGCACATCCCCATATACCCCTTTCTCATCCTCCCAAACTGCCTTACCAGATTCTGCTTTGAATTCCGTGCCCCCAGACATTTTTCTTCCTGCCTGAGAACAGCCGGAAAATAAACTCATAGGAGGCAGTATTTGCCTTTAAAGTAAGAAAGTACTACCCTGACATCCATGCCTTTGACAGCTGGGCTGTACAACAGGTAGTGACGTGGGGGACAAAGAGCAAACAAGCTCAGATGGGCCAAATATCCAGTACCAGAAAGGCTCAGAAGGAGCACAGCCTACAAGGACAAGAGATGGGTAGGTGAGGGGTGGAACTGGTTAAGGAGACGATCGGGAGGTCTGACTGTGCTGCAGCTTCCCAAAATACACTGCATGTATTCATCAAGCAACATTAAGGGACCAGCACCTGCTCCAGGAGGAAAGACTGTATTTTCTAAGGACCCCCGAGCTCATAAGCTCTAAAAAATTCCATTGATGTACTTTTTTTCCTACCTCTCCTCCCTTTCCTGCCCATTCACATAACCAGAGTTTCCACACAATTACAACTAAAGATCCAGGCAGTGATTGCTGAAACTTTGCTTTCCACATTAATCTGGGAAGGCTTTCTCAGACTGCAGAGTGCCATCTAGATGAAGGAAGGAGGATTTGCTGCGATTCAGCCAGCTGGAGGTAATAAATCCTTCAGGGATGCATCACAGAGTGCCTACAAGATGCTTTGCAGAACAGCTCTTTGCAGATTGCAGATGTTTTGTGGCAATTTTTTTTCAAGCTCTAAAGTCCTCCTGTGGCTGAATGAGCAATGCTTTCCAATGGCTTGTGGGATGAGATGAGAGCCCTTTAGTTTAGCATTTGAATATTTATGCATTCTCATAGAGAAACATTTTAGGTCCTTATTTTTTTTTCCAGGCTTTTAAGGGTTCATCTGATTCAGATGGACACTGAGTCTGGACAGTTTTGAAGCTGGGTTCCCAGGCAGACCCTCATTAAAGGACACGTGACAGGCACAACTGGACCTGAATGAGGCCCTGCACATAAATTAATGAATTTAACATATGTGTAATATTTGCCTATGGGGAAGTATTAGAACTCTATACAAAGTCCATGACCCCATGAGTGGAAAAAAAATTTGTCCAAGATAACTATAGAGAGGCAGCAAGCAGCATTGCTGCAGCAAAAGGGAACTGCTCCAAGAGACGGTGTTCCCATAACCTGCCAAGCAGCAATAGATGACATATACATCTGTCTGCTGTTCTCCTGTGCCAAGAAAGCAACCACATATAGACTAGGCACCTTCACTTCTGTAAAAGGAGTAAGAAGAGTGAGAAAAAGTTCCTCCTAACCTCTTGCATTTCCCTTACACCCAACTGTGAGGGTAGATTCACTGAGGATGCCAGCCACCCCACAGAAATACCAGCAGCTCCATGGTCCTTCAAGAACACCACTGGAAATGTGGTGACGCCTAAACACGCTTGTGCAAGACCCAAACACCCCTTTGCTGCCTGGGAGATTCCTTCTGGTTTAGATGAGCCCGAGGACGAGGTGATGCTGTGAAGGACATCGAGGAAGATGAAGCCCCCAGTGACCTGCTCAGAGCAGGAACGCAGCTTGTGCTGTCCCCTTGCCTTCGTTAAATCCAGTGTGGCAATCAGCCCACTGCACCTTGCTGGCTCCCCCTTGCCCAAGGTCTCCCCCTTGCAAGATAACCTCTGGTTTAACGAGAAACACTCAGCTGAGGGCAGTGGGGGAGACAGCCAGCAGCATGAGTGTGAACTGCCTACATCCTAGACCTAAAACCTGACCTAACAAAGCCATCGTTAAACTAAGCAGCGCTGAAACAGTCACACAGCGTCTCGTATCGAGAGTCCGTCTCTAACAGACGGGCTGCAGCAGCACAAAGCTGCCCTCCAGAAGCACCTGCCATTTCTTTGGGAGTTATACAATGATACAGTAGCAACGTGATAATAATAGAACTTAGTGAATATGCAAATAAAACATTTTCCCTTCCTATTTTTCATGTTTCTAAATATATTCCCTTCCGTTGCTGTCAGGCCCTTTCTGCTTCGCCTTTCACAAACCTTCATGGAGCAGAGAAATTGCAAAGGAACTTGGGAGAGAAACGAAGGGGCTGCTGCCAGCCATGCCTTGTCCCCGCTTCCTTCTGCCACGCTCTTTGACAGGACCAGGAAGCCGGGGGCTGGATTTAGATTTGGCAGGGAGGCTCTCCCAGCCTGTAATTATGCCAGCAGCTTCAGGAGAGTTTTACTTTGGGTCTAATTAAGACTTATTAGAGTTGAAAACAAACAGAACTTGCTTCTCTCTGACACAACAGACCCTTTACATGTGCAAAGCAAAAAGATGAAAACAAAAAAGGATGGAAATTAAGAAAGAGGTCTGAGCCCAGCAGTCCCAACTCAGGGCAAGGAGCCCGTCACCAGCATCAGCACCAGCCTGACCCAGCATTCCTCGCTCACTGGTTAGGTGCCAACTTGCCATTCCTCCCCACCACACTGTTAGTTAATGCTGTGAAGCAGGGGGGAAATGTGGTGTTCTACAGTCTCTGATGGCTGAGAGATGTGGGCAGGAGAGGCAGCACGCACCCGCTCTTGGGGTGAAGGGCTGCTCACTTTTACAGCTGCCAGAGAGACTGCGATACCTGAGCTTCCCTTGGGCAACATGAACATCACCTCAGTTTGTGTATCAGACACCTAACCTAGGTGTGAGAGAATGGACACTAAATCAGAGTTTTTCAAAACAGCACGAGAGCCGTTCCAGACACCAGCAGACGAACTTGCCTGTGTTCAGTGGGAAGGGGCAGCTTCCCACCCGCTGCAATGTGTGCACAGCAATATAGCCCCAAGCCTTCGACGTCCTCTCTCCAGGGAGATCCGCACGACGCACACCGTTCATTCACTCTTTTCGTAGGCTCTGGCTCATTAAGAGCATAAGATGAGGCGGGTGGTGCCTGGGCTCAGTAAATCGCTCCTTCAGCCCCGGTGGAGGTGCGGAGCCCAGCACAGCTCTGGAGTGCCAGTGCCCTCTTCCTGTTCAGCGTGCACTGCCTTCCCCGCTCCTTCCTCAGCGTGTTCACACACCTGCAGAGGCTGGGGGGAACAGACACAGCCTGACGTCCCTGCTACCAACTAATAAAAAATGGCATTTACAAGGTTAAGGGAAACATGAACATGCTGCAGAACTCGGACACTGCACCCTCTCTGCTGCGGTCCAGAAGTTATCCCTTGCATTGGGCCATTAGGAATAATCCTCAAACTCTTTCATTTCATTAAGAACAGCAGGCTTGGATCCTCCTTCCAGAGCACACCCTTCAATGACATCCAGTTTTACTTTCTGTGGCTGTAACTCAACTCCAGCCACTGCCAAATGTATTCGCAAAGTCACAGAGGATGAAACTGAAGCCAAAGGGGAGTCAGTAGCAGGTCTGACATCAGGGAAGTGTATGCTCCTGTTATACCTGGACTATTTTCCAGATTTTTCACACCATCCCTTAATTAGGACAGCACAGACTCGTCCTCATTTCACACAGTATCAAAGCAGTGGTGATGCTACAAAGCGTTTTCTAACAACTCTGGTTCCAGTTACCCCCAGGATTTCTGAAGGGCAGCTCTGATGAAGTTGCTATCTGGTCTAATACTATCACCCATCCTAAAGCAGCTGAAGGAAACAAAAGAATGAGCTGCAAAGCTTTTCCCTGGTGCAAGGCAGGAATATTCCCAAAGACAAGGTCCCACAGGTGCCTTCAGATGGCAAAATATCAGACCAAAGTTAAAAAAAACCAGAACTGTTATTGATGTGTCAGAGGGAGCTTCCACGTTCCTCCTTCCGAATCACCACTGCTGGAGTCACGCTGTAACGTGGACATCTCAGCAACCGAGTTCCTACAATGAAAGTTTCCAGTTCTTGTGTTTGGAGAGAACTGCTTGAGACTGTGACACTTAATGGTTCAAAAGGAAGAAAAAAAGAACCCAAAGCTTCCCGGTCATTGACTATTCTGCTAAAGGAAGAAACGCAGAGACTCATCTCTACAGAGCGCACTTAGCCAGGCTAATGAAGACACCCCTAATAAGCTGAGAACACGGACAGCAGAAAACACAGAAGTTAAGCAGTGTATGAACGTGTTCAGCACTTTTCTGCTTTAGGAAGCTCGCAAGCAGACTTGTGCACAGAAGAGGAGCTCATTGAGACACTACTGGGCAGAGCAGGGATTTGGTGACACCACTGCCACCAGCACCAAAGGCACTCATCCCACAGGTCTCGGGGTAGACAGTCCTCCTGGCAAAGTCAGGCTCTGCTCCTACAGACACTGTGCCTTCTGAAACCTAAATTGCTCCAAATGGAGTAGTACCCGCTTGACCAGTTGAAACCCAGGACTCAGGTGAGCTGGCGGTTCACCCTGTAAAGCGGCTCTCGTGTCACTCTTACTGTTTCAGAGTTGTTCTCACCATCACCACCAACAACCAGCAACGGACAACAAGCACAGAGCCTCTGCAATTACTGATGGGCAACCTGACAGGACACGTTATTCCTTGTATTTCTCCTATGCTGTTCTCCAAGTAAAATTAACAGGGTCAGCCGAAGTTTCATGCTAAAATATTACCTAATATGTTGGTAGCAACATATTTAGTCTCCCTCACTTCAACAGTTGTAGTGACCTGTATAGTAGCTTAAATTAATTCTGCTTTGTGTTTTGCCAGTTAGAAACAACAAATACAGCTGCTTTGTTACCAGCTGCCAAGCTTCCTGACACTTATTTCTATAAACCTATTTGCTGGCAGCTCCTTCTGGGAAGAGACCTGGTGTGGGGTTCACAGGGGTCACACCCTCCAGCAGAGACATTACTACAGGGCACAGAAGAGTGAGGCCATGGTCACAGGGGGAACACCAGCAGAGAGCAAGACGTGAAGGCCTCTGATGGCAACACCTCGGAGTTACCCACAGATTTCACATGCAGATTTGGACATCTAATTTTTTTCCCCCCTGCAAGTCACACCCACGTAAGAAAACCAATTTGTCCCAGTTTGGATGCTCACATAAAAACCATCAAAGCACCAGGGTTTTTCCAATGACAAATTCTGGTTTTCGTCAGTTCTCCACATAACATAAGTTCACACAGCACTAACCAGGACCAGATCTGGAACTTGCTGGGAGCCAGTTGGGAAATAAGGAGGTTTATCCAAGTTCTTGAGCTCTTAGGAAAGAAAGGAGATGTTGCACCAAAACAAACTTAAGTTCAGAAGACACTAAACTGTTTCTATACCATAAGCTGGGTTGGTTGGAGCCTAAAGTGAGTCCCATGCAATGACTTGTGCCTGTAACTCCAAATGCTCAGTAGCCCTACAACACTTTTTGGAAAACCCCATCAATGGACTTCCATGTTCACCATCTGTGGATGCCAGACAGATGCGTAAGCAGGAAATTATGCTCCATATTTCTGAGAAAATCAGTCCTAAAGTAAAATATGAAGGGAAAGTCATACATCCAAGAGCCTACCTTTACTGAAAGTGCATTTTCATCAGATCAGAGAAATCAACTCCTTGATCTCAAACACGGGTTTGGGGTCTTCTGGCCTGAAACAGCAGCAGCTGAACTGGGAGCTTCCTCAAGCTGGTTCGTGTGCTGTGTGTAAGCGTGAGCCCCTACAGGGTACCAGCCAGGGTGTAACCCAGGCAAGGATGGAGCCATCTATCCAGGAGGTGATGTGGACCATGAAAACAGACATTGAAGGTGGACATGTCCCCCCAGTTGAGGTCCTCACTGCAGCTCCACATCAACCAGTGCAAAGCAAATTCAGAGCACCACTGCCAGGATCTGTTGCAAATCCACCCCATGACTCTCCTTCTTTAAGCTCTTCATGGGTGCTAAGTGAGGTGATGAAGGTTTCCTTCCCTGTAAGACACAAACATTATTTAATTAATGACTTCAAAGCCATTTATGGCACAAAAGGTCTCTCCTGAAATTCCTAGTTACAGCTGATGCCTATGCCTAACAAGCTGCTTTTCTCTATGAAATCAGAGGTTTCATTCCACCTGCTCTGCAAGGAATGCAGTTTCCCCCACTTTCAAGATCCATGTTCTCAGGGTGACTTTAGGTGATAATTACCCCAGCAAAATGGCATCCATGCTTAGCTCAGAAGAGGGACTTGCTGTGGCACAGCATCACCGATGCAGGGACACCACCATCCTTCATGTTCCCCATTCAGAGCCTCCTCAGCGAAGCATTCGCTTTTTCTCTCATTTACAGCCAAAAAGCATCACTTCCAGGTATATATATACAAGCTGTATAAAGATACGACATATAATACTCACTTGATAACTAATAATGCATTCATACCAGAATTAGCAGTCTCTGAAATCTCTAAAGCACCTAAAAATAGGAAGCATTTAATTGCACTGAGTCACTCACGGATTTCAGTCCATCTGTAATACTTAATAGTTATCTCAGGTAGCTACATCCACATTAACAAACAAGAAAAAGGTCAAGTTCAAAGCACAACAAAATCAATACAGCTTTAAATGTACTATTTGAGATGAATCTAAAAAACCACCATCACAAATGTGCCAACTAGGAACTAGATCACCTACCTACAAGCACCACCTGGCTCCAAAAAGAGCTTCAGAGAGGGGGAAGATGACCCACAAGCAGCTTTAAAAATGGAAGAAGCCCTCAAGGCTGCAACAATGCATGAGCTCTGCCATGTACGTCCAAAGGCAAGGGAAAAATAGGGGCTACTCAAAAGAAAATTCAGGAACCTGCCAACTGAAGGGCTCTTTGGTATGCAGACTCTTCTGCTTTCTTTCAGAGGGAAGAATACTTTCTTTCCATTTCATGTAATTCTAAAAACATGAAAGAAAACATCAATGTTGCAGGTCTGAGCAGAAAATACTCATATTTACTAATATTTATCGATTGTATGTAAAAAGCAAGACCCAAAGTCTTGGTGTAAAACCATACAGCTCTGAATCTGACCCGCTGCATGCAGCACTACAAGCAACATCTGTGTTCATTCAAATATTATTCTGCAGGTTTTAAATCGCACCTCCACAACAGAGCACACATTACAGTTTGATCAACCCAAGTACAACAGGTTTAACATCTGAATACAGGATGGATTTGTAGGAAATAGAGGAGGAAAAGTTACCTGCATGGCTTAATCACTTTATAAGGCTTCCCACAAGAATAGGTAAAACCATTTCAAATGTGATATATCTTTTAAAATCTGATCCAGAGTTTGTCGTACAGTCAGAGCACATTAAAAATAAGTCAGAATCTGTGCTCTAAGTCACTGAAATTCATCAGGTCGATGGGGAACCTGGAACCAAGTAAAACTCCCGCGCAGATGAAAACATCTAATTCCTGCTGACCTTTGGTGGACTTTGTCTCAACACTGTATGGACTATGGACTACATAGAACATGGACTACGGACAACTCAGACTTATTTTAAATAATGCAAAAATTAGAGGACATGAGGAAAGGGAAGAATGGCAGAAAGACAGAGGTATTGCTGAGTAAGGGCAGAGTGTGGAGGTACAAGGAGGAAGGGATTTGTACAAATAGGATGCAGATCCACGGGAAACTGCGCTGCCTTAGTTTCCTGCCATGAACAGTTAAAAGGCAGTTAAAAAATATACTCTCCTCTTTATAGCTGTCATCTCCTGTTCCAAAGTACACGTGCTTTGCAGAGGCCATTCCTTTGATCAGGAAGGTCACAGTAATACAGCCGTGGAAGAACTGCAGCAGGTATCGGTCTGGATTTTAAGTGCCTGCCTAGTTCATCTACACTGATGGACAGCAGAACAGCCCGGCAGCCCCGCTGCATCTGTGTCCAAGAGAGAGCCAGCTCAGAGGAATTTAAGACTGTAAATGCATTTAACCAGGAATTTGGGCTCAGGGGAAAATACCAGCTGGATTTGCTAAAGTCTTTAACTCATACACCAAGGTAAGCTTAGGGCAATCTCCAGCGACTTCAGTACACTCGGCCAGGCTTAAGTTCAGCACAGAAAAGCAAGAGGACCCTTTGCTGGGCTTTACAAATATGAAGTCCATGGAAAATAAGTCTGTAAATGGAATTTCAGTTACGTCTGAGCTAGAACTACAAAAAAAATCCCTTTTAAGTCCTTGATGTGGGGTCAGAGCCATTAGCACTAATTTCAAGCTCGGGATGGATTTCGGTCTGAACGGAACCCCCGTTCCCTAACCGTGCCCCAGAGCCAGGCGCGAATCAGCCCCAGCCGAGCTTTGCCCCACGCTTTCTCTAAGCTCACGTAAAAAATTCTTGGATCTGCAGAAAAGGATTGTTTAACAGAAAAAGCAAAGAACGCGGAAAGGTGGACAAGCCCCTCCGGCGCTCAGCGGCGCCGTGCAGAGGCAGCGCCCACAGAGCAAGGGTCGCTCTGCAGAGAGCCCTTCCTCTGTGGCTGGGACCAGGGCCACGCCAGTGATCCCCGACCGCCTCCACAAAACCGGAGGAGCTCCGCAGGTACCTGCACGCGAACCGCACAGTGTACGGGGCCGAAAGGCCGCCCCGAGATGGGGGCTGCCCCAGCGGGGACAAGGCGCCCGAGGTCCGCAGCCAGCGAAGGCAGCGCCGCGGCTGCCTGCGGGATGCAGGGCTCACCGCCCAGGCAGGCTCCCGTTCCCCACCTCCCCAGACCGCCCTAACGCCCGAGCCCCAGCACAACGCCCTTCGGGAACTACTCCAGGGAGCTCTGTCCTTGGAATAGTACGTTGTGTTAACGGCGAGGTTCGCGGCTGCCTGCAGGGGCTGCGCTGCCGCGGCGGGCTCTGCTCTCGCTGCCCACACACGGCTCCCGAGCAGCGCTCGGGGCGTAAGCACCGGGCAAGGTACTGGGAGAACGAGGATGCTCTGCAGCGGAGCCTTTGCAGACTCACACCCTAGATGGCAGCACCAGCCAAAGAATGGGCCCGGAGCCCCTCGCTGTGCCCACGGCTGCCAGGAAAAACCTGCTTTTTACCTTTGCATAAACCCCATTTCAAGGCCTCCACCTACAAAAGATAAATTCGGGAAGCCTCAATAAAGGTGCGTGGTGTGAGTGCCAACAAGCTTCTGGACACTTGGGAAAGGAGGTGGCTGGTATCAGCGCAGGGACGCGGCTCCCCTCACACCAGCACAGCGAGTACAGAGCCAGCTCTGCCAGGGCAGCAGCAAAGAGCACAGGACAGTGTGCACCCTTCTGGTAGCAACTCACCTTTCTGGCACAGTAATGTGATAAACCTGCTGTAAAGGTACCCCCTTCGCCTAACCAGGAGGGCTGAACAGCTGAGTGAAGAGAACTGCCTCAACACAGGGCAAATCTTGGTTCATATACCTGTGCAACCATTTCTAAGTCATGCCCATGCCTTAATGTTACTTGTTTCAGTACTGGGACACCACTAGTCCAGGGAAGCCGCAGCGGCATGGGGAGATGGCTGCAGGGCTACAGCGCTGACCAGCAGAACCTGCAGAGACATTCCCAGTACATCCACCAGCCGCAGCATGAGCACACCCTGAAGGATTTTTCCAGCACCCGCATGGCAGCGGATGATGCTGGGTGCCATTTCCACGCTGGCACTCAGGACAGGCACTGCACAGGCACTCGCTTCGCTGTGCAAGGCTTGTCAGGGAGCTTCAAAGAGCCCAGGGAAGTCAACTCACACCAGCACCCTATGTAAGCCCCAGTGCAGGACGGAGAGACAGAGATAAAAGTTTCCATGTTATTTACCTGCCCAGGTAAGACTCCAGCCAACCAGTGACATCAATGAATGCTGTGGGCAAGGCAAGGATCCCAAGACCAAATGCAGGGTTGAACAGGCACACCCTGCCCACCTGAAGAGAGGCAGAGGTAAGGCTGGCAGGGACACCTCAGCATCCCCATGGACATGCACAGTGAAAGCTGACATAGCAACAAAACCCTGCACTGAGCTCTCTTCTCCATACCTCCCATACGAGGAGGCTTTTCCAATATAGCACAAGGATCTCCCATAAAACCAGGCAGATCATAACAAGCGACATGGAGAGTGGTCTTTCCTCCAAGCTCTGCTTCTCTCAACCCTCTGCTCTAACAGGGAGGATGATGACACATGCTAACTCATATCAGACATTTCTTCTCTCCCTGCCTGCGCTCACACTAGCTCCTGCTCTCCAGCTTCACCTGCAAACCCTGCATTACCCTGAGACATCGCAGTCACAGCTGCGGTGAACTCCTGGGAGTGAACATCCCCAGACCTGGGGCCACGGAGAAGAGCAAGCACTCTATTCCACCCTCATTTTGAAGGAGCATCAATATTTTACCATCAATTAATATTGACTTTTCCATCTTGCACTTCTTGATTACATCCTGTATGGAAACAAAGTTCAGAGAAAAAACCAAATAACGTCATTTAATTTGCAATGTATTATTGGTTTCACTATGTGAAATGCTAAGCCTGGATTTTACCGCGTGGATTAAGCATCACTCTGGCAGGCAACAGAAACAACGCATCCACAAATGTAAAACTGAGAATGAGATACGAGTTGCAGAAGCGGGAAAGCACACAGCATCCCTCCACCCACTGCCTTGTGCATCACCCTGCAGTGACCAAGGCACCAGCCTGAGCCTCACCCAGCAGGGCTGGGCAGTGCCACGGCTTGTACCAGATCACCTGGAAAGCATCACGGCCATCCGGTCACCTGTTCCATTACTGTCTGAGGAGAGTTAACTAGGCTAGATATGCAAAAGTTACTCTTGTCCAATAGTTTTATGATTATGGAGATTACACCAGCTCTACTGATACATTTGAAAGTTTAAACATAGGAAGCAGGATTAACAAAAACTGACAGCTTCAGCACCAGGGGCCTGCAAAGCTTCCTTCAGCCACGGAGAAAGGGGGAAAGCAGGCTGTCGAGATGGATTTTCATCTTCACAAAGCACAGATGACAGCACCTAGCTCTTCTAAGGCTAGAAATACAGCTGGTAAATTCAAGAGAAGTTTTCTGTTCATCTGATGATCTTAGAGTTTATCAGCTAAAAAACCCATCGATCCCTGATCAGTCACACCCGCAGGCAACGTTCAGATGCAGACCCAGCTCCGAAATCGAACAGCGCAGCTATTGGCACAACCTGCTGGATCCCACATACAGGAAGAAAATCTGGGCTAACACACAACCAGCAAAACTCCTCCAGGGCTTGGCAGAGCCAGGACTCCTTCCCTGCACCTTGGGCTGCCTGTGTCACCTCATCATCTCTCTGTCAGTTAATGTGGGGGCTCACGCTGCTTTTTCAAAACATTATTTAGGCAGTAGCTGGATCACTGCCACATTATGCATATGCACTGGGGTGAGGCTCCCAAAACATTGGGGGCTGCACCATCGTACAGCATTTACTGGGCACATCATCTGTTGGGTTTTCTCTTCTTCCTCTCCACTTGTATATTGTAAACAGAGTGCTGCAGTTCCCCCATCACTGGGAGGCTCACCTCTCCTTCCAGCCGACGACCAGCTGCAAGGCCATGCCATGGAAGGAGCTCCTCTGATTCACATTCCCAAGCAGTGGAAATGGGCACAGCTCCATGAAGCAGCTGAAGATCTGGCTCCACTTGACAGTAGTTTTATCTGAGATCATGATGAGCTTGACTAGAGGGTGCCAGCTGGATTGCTCTGGGGGGCTGTATTTATAGATAACTCTCAAAAGGACAAGTTCAAGGTGACAGCCCCTGGTGGCCCTTTTCATATTCCTTCAGGAAATCCTTATTCACACCTACCCAAGTGTTTGCCAGGCAGGTTGGAGAAGTAGCAGATGATGCAGTTAAGGTGTAATGGTTTGGCTAAGTCTCCACTTCCATTCCAGTACCCTGTTAACTACAACAAGCAAGTACAGCCATATGAGCAAGACAGAGACTGTAGAAAATCTTACCATGTAATCTGGTTTTTGTTCCTGACAAATTACACCCCGTTCTCCCTTCATACTCAGATTTTATTTGTTACCAAATATCAGTCTTTGCAGAAAACAAGTGTGGACTTCACCTGCCCCTGCTCCCCAGTCAACACTTGGGAACCAGGAACTTTCTTCTCCAGCCACCCAGCAGAAGCACTGCAGCCACTTTGCTCCGCACCACAGCCATGGACAGCCAACACCTGATCTCCAACATGGCTACACATTCTGCGGGCCAAAACTCCATTTTCGTGGTCAGAGCAGAACTTTTTTCTCAGAGCAATGAGATGCTCAGTGTGGTAACAGCATTTATCAACACTTCTTAGAGCCATCATCTTCCTGCCTCCCAGCACAGCTCATGTGACTTGCTACTTGACTCTGGACATTTTGCTTTACAAAGATAATTTCAAAATCATTGGCAAGAGTCACCAGAGGGATATTTGCTTGTTGAATGACTAGTTTTCAAAGGAGTAAAATGGCTGGGCCTGGCAGTTAAGTAATCTGTTGCCATAAAGCTTTGAGGAACTCAGAGATACTTCACAGCACTAGCATCATCCCATGAAACCCCCTGTGACAGAAACAGGGATGCCTGCATTGAGCCTGACCCATGTACCAAACTCTGGCTTAAAAGAGATTCTTCTCCATACCAGTGCATCAGGCCTTTATTTGGGAACTGAAGCCACTTGTTTTATGTAGCTCTAATACAGCACATGGGTGGTAGTTAAGAACAACATCCTGAAGTCACCCAAGCCATCAGTTGGCCAGTACAGCCAATGCTCAGCCAGGGACAGCAGGACTACGAAGCTAATCCAGTCTAAGCTTAAGAGTTACTGTAGTTGAGGGCTGTGACAGCTGATGGGCAAGTTCACTTCACCTTCCAGTGTCCTGTACCACCTCTTGCCCATCACTTATTCCTTACATTCTTCTCAGCCATTCCTATTGACTATTTGTACAGAGTCTAAAGGTCTCAATGGGGCCTTCTAGCTCCCATGTTAATGCCACTACCACAAGGACTTATGGGTTGACTGGAGCACTGCACCAGACAAGTTCACGGTTGCACAGATTGTGGAAGTCTGCCTTTAGCTTTGAAATCTCTGTTCAGAACAGCTGTGGCAAGATGGCTGCACCAAGGGGACAAAAAAGTTGACAGCGTATCCCAAATCCACAGGCACACAATCAATGGTGGGATGGAAAGTTAGTCTCACTGACAGCTCCTTGGTCAACACAGAAGAACCACTGGTGGGTTACTCACCAGCAGCACTGGGAACCTCATGCATCTTCACATCTGCTAAACATTAAACTAATGAAATGTAACTGCAGAACTTAGTGTGATGAAATTACAGATAGCTATTTACCCCAAGGGCCCCAAAGCCTACCTGCCCTTCTAGAGTCCACCTGGTTTTGGCACACTCTGGTGAATGTCTCTGATCTGCCCAGCCACCTTCTGGAGATGGAGGAAACTGTTGGAAAAAGCATTCCAGAACTGTCACATGATGGGTCATGGACCGGTGAGTCCAAGTACAAACACAGAAAACCACACCGCAGTAGGCACTTGCAAGAGCCCATGGCCAACAAGCAGTATCTAGGATCCTCCCAAGCTGTAATATTTAATATACATTCAATATTTGTTACATTTGCCACTGGTTTCTGTTTGGCATGTGAAGTATCCTTGAAAAGAAGGAGCTTGGCCAGGACCTGAGCCAGGCTTTACTCTCAGTGGAATACACGTCTCACTATTTCAGAAAATAAAAAATTAAAGTAATGCAGTTCCAGTTCATAGCAAACAAACTCAGGCACTGGAACAACTTCCAAAATCTGCATTTCTAGAGATCTAGACTGGAACACAGTAACTCTAATCCACGTTCTACTCTTCAGCAATATCCCAGGTTTGTGAAACATTTTCAGCCACCATTAGGCCACGTGGTGCTTTTCTGAATCTTTAGCACAGACAATGTCCAGTAAGCAGAAAGTTTGAGACCTTTCTAACTGGTATTTTACCATTTGTCTCCAAGTCATACAAGAAACAGACAAAACGACAGTTGGAGCTTTAACTGATTATATCTAATCTGTGTTGACAGTTTCACTTTTCTACTGTTTCCCCTCTATCAGATCACATCAAAACGTACACAAAGCGAACGCACAAAGTTTCACTCCAGATTTTGCAGTATCACTTACCAGTCTGCCAGAACACCGAGGGGAGGCTCTGGCCTTAATACAGAAGCATTAAGCTACTCCCAGTTGGAATTTCACCTCTTAGGAAATGACATTTGTATGTCTTATCAAAGCCAAGCGCTGGCAGATGCGTTCCTGCTCTTGGAGGTGACATTTCCATCA
Organism: Bucorvus abyssinicus; assembly: GCA_009769605.1. Taxonomy (NCBI): domain Eukaryota; kingdom Metazoa; phylum Chordata; class Aves; order Bucerotiformes; family Bucorvidae; genus Bucorvus; species Bucorvus abyssinicus. The sequence continues at coordinate 5,435,899 of CM020044.1, read as the reverse complement.
GCTGAGCAGATGTAGTGCAAGCCTCCCACCACAGCAGCAGCTTCACAATTCGGCCTGAAAAAATCTCTGGTACTCCAAAGCCCATGAAACTTGGGGCACAGAGGAAAGAAATTAGTCAAATTTGGAACTAGTTTTGTACTTTGCAGGGCTGCATATCCATAGGTTAGGGAGTAGCAATTTTGCTAGAACAACCTTTAAGTTTCCAGAAGAGTATAGTATGTACCTCATAGGAAAGGAAAGTCATCCATTCCTAAGTTATCATCAGGGGTTGGTTGTTATCTGAGCAGCAGGTGTTACTTGGCATCAAGGACACCAGTGGCTTTTACTTCCCCCACAGATACAACTGCATCAAGAACAGCATATAGCGAATCTAGACAACTTCAGGCGGAAAGGGAGCTGTGAGGTTACCTGCTCCAACCCCTGCTCAAATCAGGTCCAAGAGCAGGATGCTCTGGGCTGTACCCATTCAAGTCCTGAGTATCTCCAGGGGTGAGACCCCACAACCTGTGGGCAACCCAAGATTACGTTCCTTTAAAAGAAACATCACACCTATCACATACAAGCACTTACCAGAAGTATCTCGATGTTCAGACACGCTGCATTCAGCTCCTTGCATAAAAGAGGTCAGAATGGGCCATGGTCACAAACAGGAGGAAAAAAAAACAGATCCAGGCATAGCTTGTAGGTGTATGCTTCAGGAAAGAGAAAATCAACCTGAAAACTAACTCTGAGGAACTCTTAGGCCTGCTTGTGTTGAAACTAAAGTTACTGGGCTTTAAATATGTTGAACCCACCTCCCTGGAAGATTTGTGCAGGAAATGAATTGCCGAAACTTCAGGAAATGCATCTAGGCCTAAGAAAATCTGAATTTTGGCAAGACCACATCCAAAGCTGTTACAGAACAAGGAGAGGCAGGCAAATCAGTTTTTAATAACTTAAGACTTCAAGGAAGTTGCACCACTGTCCTCTGGCAGCACACAAGCCTCTGCAGCTGCAACATTCAGAGCATCTTCAGCCGTTTCTACTCCAAAAACTACCATCGTTTAGTCAAAGACTTGAAAACTCATTTTAGCAGAGAGAAATGAACCTTTGGTGATTCATGCTAATGACAACAGTACCCCCAGGGAGAAGGAAAAAAGCCTGCCTACCACGGGAGATCATAGGTGCTCTTCCACAGGAAGTCATTTAAACAGGCACGAAGGAGCAGACTCAACTGTGAGCTTTGCCAGCAGAAAGGCCTAGAGATGAAAATTAATAGAAACTATGGTTCCTTCAGTAAAATGAGGAGTTGGATTACTAGCAGGATGTTCAGTGCAAGTCTCTAGAAGACGGTCCACCTTCGCTGAGAAGTCCACTCCAAGCGCAATGCACACATTTTTGTTGGAGCTTTTAGAGAACATAGGAAAACAGGTTTTAGAACACTTTTGAGGACAGCATTAGTTATCTTCAGCCGTGCTTTATAAAACAATAGCGCAGCGTCACTGTTGTCAACTTGGGGCAAAACTCTCCCCAGAGCTTTAAAATTTTAATTATATTCAAAAAGCACAGTAGGTTTTTTTTTTTAAAATAGCTACAAGCCTGGCTTTAAGCATTCCAAAAATGCAAAGATTTTTGGGTTAGAAAGTGCTCTGAAGGTCACTGATTTGCAGAGGCAATGCTATAGACAACTGAGTTATTAACTGCATGGATCAAGCAATTACTCAGTTTAACAGGAAACAAACCTGGTATTCCCCCCCATCTTACTCTTGGTCTTGCATACTGCAATACAGGTAAGGCTTCAGGAATGCGTTTCAACACAAGAAAGCTGGGTTCAGTTAACAAAAAATACATATTAATAAAGCAACAACCTTAAGACTTCTCAGCACTGACCATCTTCTGTGATAGAGGTACATATGGCTGTATGGGTAGGAGCTGGAAACAACCCCATCAAAACTCCAGTAGAAACTTAGAACAAGATTCTTTGTGTATCTAGTTTAAATGCAAACATTTGGCATCCTCTCCTGTGATGCTTTGTAAAAGGACACTGTAAAATACCAGAAGAATCCTCATGGCTTGAGTTTCAGAGCTGGAGAAGAATCAGGAGACTTTCCGGCAAAGATACGAGGTAGTGTTGCACCATGGCAACACAAATGAGGACCCCAGCATGTCCTCATGTTTGCTGTTCTGTGGCATCCAGAACCAGTTTTGTCTTTAAAGTGCATATAAAAATGGTGAAGATAAGATGGCATCTAAGACTGCTCATTCATGCTTTCTAAAGTTGATCAGTGCTTTTTATATAAATTCAACTTTTTCTACATACCCTAGTGTGTGCTCAGGGGTCTCAAAGCAGATTCCAACAAGGTCATATTCTTGTGCACTTCTCCAACACATCCTATCTTCACCAATAAAGCCCAGCCCTAACGCAGTCTCAGTTCAAAAAACCCCGACAGCAGCTTAACATCAAAGGCAGCAGCATCACTGCTCAAAGCAACATCAGAAAATGCTGGAATCTCATTACCCAGGAAAACATTTAGCTTCCAAGCCTTAGAACAGAGCCACACAATGCTTCCATACTACACAGAAGAGAATTTGGTTGGTTTACTCACAACCTCATGAGCTTGAGAGACATTTAGTTTTCCTTTTGAGATGGTCTGAAAGGGGCCCAGTGAGAGAATGACAACAGAACTCACCAGTGTTGACTGTAGAGCCATTTCACAAGCTCAGAGAATGCTGAGCAGCCTCAAACTACACACAGGAGGTACACATGCAGACAAGGAGAGCTTTAGAGACAGGCACAGCTACTGACAAGTGCCAGTACCTTCATTACCTCAAATAAGCACAGGATGTGGAAGGAGTGAGCCACAGGGCTGCCCCACACAACCATCTCAGCCCCACCTGGTGCAGTGAGCTCAGTGGAACACCTCAGGTGCACATTCCTTACTTCTGCCAGAGTATGCCTAGCTCTAGGCTAACACCTGAAAGGTGCTGGGTTTTTAAAGGAAATTTAAGAATATTTTCCAAATCCTCACTGGAACATTCACTGGCTAATAGCAAATAAAATTTAAGAACTCCACATTAAAAGCTCCTGTGACCTAAAGCTTTTCTGTACAATGAAACTCAAAGACCTGCTAATAGAGCAACAAAATGGAAAATAGTTTGCAGGTTTAGGGACACCCAAAGCAGGAAAAGCTGCTAATTAAAGCACCTTATTTCACTGAAGTCCAAAGAATCTTTGGAAGAGACTGGAAAGCTCTGCTATTCAAGTCAATACCACTTAACCTTCTAAAGAGGTTTTAGGTGGCACAAGACACTTTTAAGTATTAGTGATGTTAAACTCTGCAGAACATCTTATAGAAATGCCACAATACACCCCAATTCTCAACATCTTCAGTAGTCAATTAAAGATAGACAGAAAAGCCTCGTGAGCATAGCTAGACTGAACAGCTACCATCAAACTGCATTCCCAAAGAAGATTCCTGCTCTGCAGAACCAAAGAAGCCTGTCAACTCGCACTAACCATAACCCCTTTGGGGATTACTAATGGACTGGATTATTCAGAAACTTAAAGAAGTACAACAGCCTGATTAGTTGTATTTATTTTTTTTATTATGTTATTATGACTTAAGAGTTTCTATTACTCCAGCTGGGTAAACCACATTTGAAAGGAAGTTTAACTGCAGGACTTCAGTTTCAGCCAAAATCATTTTTGCATTATTTTATTGTAATATAGATTTAAATTTAACATTTAAAACTTATTTGATAAGCAAGCCAAGCTCAGTAGCTTCAGTGCAGGATGTACTTTATGTAACTTGCCACACACTCATGTTAGATTTGATGTACACGGAGAAGAGACCGGTCAACTACGTAATTCAGAGGAGAAAGCGAAAGTAAGCACCATTTTTACCAACTAAACAGTTCTTAATTCAGTGTGTCTTACAAAAAAAAAAAAAATCAACTCCCTTCTGGCTCCAGGAGCTACAGTTTGGACAATAGCTGAAAGCTATTCCAGAACATAACCTTCTACACTGGCACAAAAATAATCTTCAAAGCAACAGGTACTGAACTTTATTTTTTAAGAGACAACCTGTTCTCCTTGTGTTTACCAGGTGAATACATGCATTTTGATCATTCTGGCAGATGTTACGAGAGCAAACAACAGTTGGGGGCTAAACAAAAACAATCAAAAAGTTGCCAAATAGTTAAGGTACAAGCAAAAAACATTGATGTGACTAGTTTAATACGCAAATCTGATGTCTTTCAAAGACAAATGGCACAAAATAAGCCAGACAAATTTAGTTTTAGATGGTAGTAAACTCAATGCTTCAAAGCACTAATAGGATTTATTTCACTGCAAGTAGGGGAGAAGTAATTTGAACAGGCTCTGATTATTTGGGCTAGACCAGAAGCACTGTTACGGTTCAGTCCATATCCACAGAACCAATACTAATCTGATGTCACCTTTACCATATGTCATAGTAAAGTGTGTTAGAAGTCACAGAGCATAAGTATCTTAGTTGTACAAGCCAGTTAATGCATAAACAGAAGAGCTGAAGAATGGTTCTCACACACATCCCTTCTGTTCAGGACTCCAGATTTTTCTCCTGGAACTCTAGGCTGACAGCCTAGTAAGTACTAACATGTATTTAGATACCATCTTCAAAATCTTTGTTGAAAATGCAGTCTCCAAATGAAAACTAGCTTTATAGTATTAATATTTTACTTAAAATAAGTCTTATGAATCACAGTTAAGAGCAGTAACTTAATGTATATTAAGTCTTAGGTGATGTGCAAGTTCAGCTACGTAACACAGGTGGGGGTTTTGAATAGTTCTTACCATCTTGCTTTGGACAGTTTCTTACACTTGTCCCATAAACTACAGAACCTCTAGCTACAGTATTGTGCAAGTATTGACATCTTCAAGAGCTCTTCAACGTAAAGAAATTTGATGGAAGCACTACAAAGCAAGAAAACCATGCTCTTAATAAAGAGCCTTCAACTCTGAGAATTTAACATGTTGTTGCTGTCTTGCCTTGATTACACAACACCAGTGAGAGGACACCAGGGTAAAAAGGAGCAAATCTACAGTGAAGTCTGCTTCAAACAGGGAAGATATACAGAAAGATCTGACTCTACAAGCATGTAAGCAAAAGTCTTGAAGAGCTGTATATTAACATGGAGCTCAAAGTGCCTGAACTTAGCTAGACCACCGCAATGTTTTTAGTATTGTGAATCCAGCACAGCTGCATGTCATCCAAGAACCAGCCTATACTTCCAGTTAGAGCATGCACCACCTCACTAAACACCCTTTCACAACTTGCACATTTGGAGCTCTTGTTTTCTTATTCCTCCTGTATTATCCCTTTCCTAGGCAGAGATTCAGAGGCCCTAAAAGCCAGAGCTCTCCACCAAAGACTTGCTGCATCTACACAAAAGTAGTTAGGACACTCAGACTGACACATATCCTTCCCCATTCAGAAACTGATTTGCAGCAGCTCAGTCTTGATCTCTAGTTCAGTTTTAAATTAAGCTTAAGTTATGGCAGCCAGAGTTCAATCCTATGAATGTAAGCTCAACACAAAAAGAAAGCCATTTATCCTTTTAATCCATCCTTACGGCATGTTTATCCAGAGCTTATAGTCAACTTCCAGTTTTAAATTATTTTCTTAGCACTCCACAGAACCTACATATCACTCCTCCTGAAGGAGATGGCATCACACAGAATCTTAAATTAGTCCAAGTTTCCACATGTGACCAGAAGTCTTACTTGTTAGAACACACCCCTTTTCCAACTATTCCCAGTTCCCTCCTCCCACCCCTCCCCAGCAATGGGCAATTACTTCACAAGAAATGTAAAATGGGATATGGGTGTACACAAAACCTACCCTTCACTAATACTGAACAGAAAAGCCTATCTTCCAATTACAGGACATCTTCTCTAAATTTAGGTCAGCACTGGTGCAGTCTGCACTGTGTATGATTACCACAAGGATAATACCATAATACATATACTTTCTCAAACCAATTTAAAAGCCTACGAAGTTAATCGGGGAAGAGTTTAATATTGCTACTTCAGAGCACTAAAACACACAAAGTGAATCCAATAAGGACCCTTGTATTGATTCATATTAAGTATTAATTGCATGGACCATCATAGCACCTCTTTACATTATCACACAATCACCAGAATTATCAACTGTTTTTAAAACTAAAAAGGGCACAGTCCAATATTTAACTTGCACACTGTTACTATATAGAAACTAGGTGCATGGTACAGTGCTGCAAAATGGAAGCCTGCAGTTTTGACAAAGATGCCAAGTCATGTTGTAGACATTTCAGTCAAACTGGCAATACTGTTTAAGCAATATTCAACACAGCAGGAAATAAAGGACAAAAAAAGCATTCTATAACCAAATAAACATCTGAAATTTCCTTTCCCTTAAGAATACAGTAAGGTCACTTTTAGCCTTGGAACGATACATGTTTGCCTATGATGATCTTGCTACTACTACACATATCTGATGGTCCTCTGCTAAGAATATAGTTTAAGCAAAGCCCGCAGTATAAAAAAAAAAAAAAAAAAAAAAAAAAAAAACAATAGGCATCTAATGTAATATCTGAAACTTCTTTTAATGGCAAATATTGACTTTGTCTTAAAGAGTGAATATGGAAAGATGGCCTCACAATTCCTTTTCAATAGTACTCTGGGGATCAAGTGGCTTTCAAGCAGCATGGTGGGTTTGAAATTTTGCAGTTTAGATCATTCTGTTGCGTTTATGAGTTGGTGAGTCTGTAATGACATCGCCACACTGGGCTGAGGTACGCTTTCTAGTTCCACCATTGTCCAAGTGGAGTGCCATTTCTTCTGATATGAAAGTGTTCAAATCAACATCATGGAGTCCATTTCTCCTTCGACTAGCATTGGAGCCACTGCTCACGTGAGTGGGCGAGCCTGGGGTACTTGAGCGAACACTTATACTAGCCATTGCACCACTAAGACCTAGGGAAAAAACAGAAAAAGAATTTAGATCAAACAGCAAAGAAAATTATTCCCCATGTGTGGAAGAAGGATGACACTTATCTGACTTCTAGTGATATGTTAAAGGCACTTCACTTTATTATTTGTACCACATACCACACCTTCCCAGCTTTTAGTCCATATGAGAATCTAACAATTACTAGAACTGCTTTTATGACATTAACAGTGAGCTTATACAGCAGGTTGTAACAGCACACAACAACAAATGCTAGCTCCGTACACATGACATGCTATTCAAAACAACATGGACATGCTCAAGAACAGATTGTTTCAATATAGAGGTTTTACACTAGACCAGCAGTTACACAGAAGAAAAATACCCTACCAAGGACTTTCCAGGTAGACCTGACTTGTCCTGCTTCAAACACCACCACCCTGCTTCCCCTCACTCCCTCAGTCACTGCAGTCCTAAAGAAAACTGCAGCATGACAGCAAATCAGACAGATGTATACCTCAACTAGTCTAAACAACAGCTTTATTTCATGGCTGCCACTATTAACCAACACATTTGTATTGCCAGAATTCAGAAGAGCACTTATATTGAACAAATGAGCCAAGCAAGACCATGCAACAATCGCCTGAATTTGCTATTGATAGATCTGATCCAAAACACTGTCACAGGTACTCTGCAATTAGTTTGTGTTCTGTTCATTAAAGCAGAAGTTTTTCTTGTAGCAAGCCATAAAACAGAAAAACATTACTTCATACTAAACTTAGTCATCAGTAATGTTACTACTACAATAACTTTGCAAAGGCAGGACACTCCAAAACAGAAGTTTACTAGGTTCTAGTACACAAAAGCCTAACAACTCTTCTCAGTTTGGAATTCAGGCTATATTTCTAGATAAACAGAAGCTCAGAGATAAGACAAACATCTTTACTATCATAACTGCTTCAAATCTGAGTATTATTAGGAACATACAGAAACATCTGTTGGCCCTAGAAATAAACTACTGAAGCAAGAGTCATGCAGAAAGACGAACAGCAGAACAAGACCCACATCTGTATGTTTTTCTAGCAATAAGAACAAGCAAGCATTAAGCTATCCTGGAAGATTTGTTTCAGTAAGCTTCAAAATCTTGACCTCTGAGGTTTTCTCCAGTCTCAGATACTCTATACCTCTGCCCAGCCATCATACATCTTGAGTGTGTGCAAAGCCATTTAATATACCTCTTCCTTGACACAGTCAAGTAGGCAGCCAGAACCCTATCTATTAGCTTCTCATAGGCCAAATAAGCAATTTCAGAGGCTCTGTGAAGAGAGGACTGCTAGAGCTACGAGATCAGTTGCCAGAAACCTCAACTAGAAGATAAAACCTAAAGCCATGTGCAGCAATGGCAGGTTGATATACAGGCCAACCAATTTCACTATGTTACTGCTGAATGAACATTTAAAGCTTGGATCTTGTAATAGTACATGATATACCTTTACAGATTGGGTGTAATGCAACAACCAGTAGGAACAGCCACTAATCATCAATGCCTTCTTAGAGCTTCTGCTTACAGCTGAGTGGTGTTCAAACACAACTCAGAAGCATACTCTGAAGTCTGATAGGCACCCTGGCGGCTTTATTCATATCAAACCATCTTCCAAGCACAACAAGCAGGAAGTATTTTAAACAGCAGAAATGTTTTAGTGAAAAGATAATACAGAAACAAGGTTTGTTCCAGCACTCCCAGGATTAAGGTCAAGCTTTAATTCAAAACCATTATGCAAAGTCGCTCCTATACATCCCCCAGAAGAAAGTAGAGCAGCTAATTGATGACAGAGGTACAAGCAAAAAGCCAATTCAGATACCATAACTTGGATAAACCAACATGCAAAATCTGGGCAGGTAACAAATCACTTCACAATTCAAAGACAACAGCAAGTTTAATTTCAACTGGCATTACATACATCAGAAAAAGCATTACTTCATCCTGTACATTTAAATTGGAAATAATTTGACAGTGCACAGAAGGTGACATCATTTGAAATGCAAACCAATACATCACTATTCCAAGTAAAATTGCTCTGAACACAAAAGTTCCATGTGGTTACTTCCACTGAGAGTCAATTTACACCACTTAGCACCCATTCACTCATATTATACAACCCATAACCAAATGTCCAATACAGTAATGCAGTTCATGACATCTTTTCATTATGTCTAGTGTCCAAGCAGAGAAAAATTCTAAATAAACCCCAAAACTGAACTCTGATGTGAAAATACATTTTTGGCATCACTCAAGAACTATGTTTTTAATTAGAGCCTTTTCAAGTAACAAGCACATTTTAAAGTAGATACAAAAGTCAGAATTAAAAGGTGCATCTGTAATATGCTGCAGCATATTCTAGAAGAGACTGCTAAGGTTTGCAAGCAGCACCTCAAGCAGATATTGACTTTCTAATACTTAGGTAATACTGAATCAATGTACATTTAACACAAACAACCTTCAGGAGATAATTAAGTTAAAATCTTCAATCAAACCTAGTGTCAAAGGCAGAAGAGTGGTTTTGAATTAATATCTACAAAGATAAAATTACAAGGACATTGCATCACAAGATGGACTTCTAGTTGCAGTTTAATCTTGCATCTCATACAGGTATTTAACTCTGAAGTAGTAACAGTCATTACTGAGCACACTAACAGACTGAGTGACCATTTAGTATCAGTTACTGGCAGTGAACCATGTTGCATAGCACTACACATGAATCCAAGAGAGCAGAACTGTCAAACACAACATTTAGATCACAGCTTAGGACTGGGTAATCAAGCTAGCACGGAAGAGTCAGAAAGAAAATTCAAGGCATGCACTGAAATATCAAGCTGCCATTTCACAGAAGCAACATCTTTGAAGACAATCCGCAATGCGATTGAAAAGATTTTCTTGACAGAACGCATGCTTCAGGAGCTGTCATCCACAGTTCATTTGTTCTTGGTAAGTTGCAATGCAAAGAGGAAATATCAGAAAACCTATTCATTGCAAATTATTCAAGTTCACATTTTTAGAGGACTGAGACCTCTTCCCAAAACCTTTAAGCATTTAAAGCAGTAAAGCAAGCAGTAATAGATACTAGGAAGTAGTGAGATGACATCACTGTTAGCAACACTATTTCACAACCCCAAACTTCTCTATTGTGATTAACATGACCTAATCCCAGGCACATCAGGTCTGTCTATACAACAGGACACAGATTCAAAACAGCTGCTAAAGTGTCTTTACTTCTTCCATGATCTCATGACCACCTCTGAAGTCTCCCACTGCTTTCTACAGATTTCCTCTGCTACTAGAGGCCTTTAAGAAAGGACACATGGCTCTCTACCTTTTTCAACTGGAAAGGACTGAAGAGGGCATATCTGAAATATTTTGTAGTACTTACTACATTCTCATTCCTGCCAGATCTTTCAAGTCATCAACAATGGTATTTCATAGCCAGCAATTTCACAAAAGACTCTGCTTTTATCTGAAGCTACATTCTAAAGCAGTTCTTACAGCACTATTAGAAAAAGCTGCAATAAAGAAGAAATTGTGACCAATACTAGCTAATGGATAATTAAGTACTCTGCAAAATTCAAGAGATTCAAATGCTTGGCCGCATGTATGTTTTATGGAGTATGAAATACTTAAGGTAAATAAAACTGTCACTCAGATTAGCAGTTTTATCAACACTGGCTAAAACTGTAAAAGCTATTTTATCTACACTATAGCCATGTCCATAACAAGTACAAATTATTCAGGTCACTACCACAGCAGAATATACTGGTAACTACTAGTCAGTATAGTGATAGTATTAACTATTGTTTTGCAGAAGTTTTAATCAGGAGAGTATCAAAGAGAACATTCATGCTTAGATAAGTGTGACTAAAGCGGATTAGTTAATAACCCCAGATAAACACAAAATGGCATGCGATAGATCCTTTCACTCCTCTGTCATACCCACCCTTTCACAGTACTGCTCAAAAGAGCAGTTATAGCAGCACATACAATACACAACTCTGATAGCGATAGTATACGCATCACCTTTAAACTTTCAACTAATCTGAACCTACTCTCTTCTACCAATTGCTTCTCCACTCTAACAACTGATTTTTATTGGCGTTTACTATTTTGAGAAGAAAATAAGGACCCTAAGGAAATTCAGGCTCTTTAAAGAGGCAAAGACACACACTTCTCCATGCCAGGGCAGACTCTCTCCTCCCCAAAGAGACTGGATCACATTATGACACACATCACCAGTAAAGCTAAGTAGCAAGAGAATTAACACTCCCTCACTGTACCATTGCCCATTCACATCACTTTTCACTAAGAATGCGCATTCTAATGCATTGCAGCATTGCCTTCCCAAGCTTGGCTTCTTCCCCCTCCTCAAATCATAACATTCCTCCCAGTATGCTGGAGAAGCAAATACCAGTAGAAGACCCAGCATCATTTCAGACTGCACAGTCCACCAGCACTGCAAGGCTTAGTACACTAGCTACAGCCAGGCAGAAAGTGACCCGGCACATGTCAGCTTTTGGCAATCTTATGACTATTAGCTCAGTTTGATGCAATTCTGCCATTTGAAATTTCTCTCTTACAGAATTGGATATGGCAATAGGCATCCAGAAAGCAGGTGAAGATACATACATACCTATGCTAACTGCAATGATGTTTTAGGGAAGTTAAAAACCCAGCTCTGTTTCAGATGTTGAACAATAAGGGTTTGTATCTTCTATGATCACATCTTAAAACACTAAGCATCAGCAGATGCACTGTTCTTGAAGTTTGAGAAAAATCCACTTGAACTGCAGAATAAAATAGTAAGCTAACTACTTAGCTTTTCTTGAAGGCTTTCATTTCTTTTCAGGTATTCACTGTTCAGGTTTCCAGCCACGCTTTTTTCAAATGTTACCCATCAGCACACTAATAATGGAAAGCTGACATTAAAGGCAAAGCTTTTTTGCTTACCAGAGTTTACTCTCCAGAGGTTACTTAGTTCCAAAAACTCATTCTCAAGTACCCTTAAGTTACACTAAAGATTTCAGTAACAGCCACACAGCACAGTGACAAATTAGAAGAAAGGTAGATCACATACACCTTAATATTATGTCAGTGTAGTTTTGTCATGATCATTTGCTTTTAGCTACTGTGACAAGTCTTCAAAGCAGAACAGTAAAGAAGATACTTCCTTATAGCACAAAGACTATTGATAACCAATATAACAAAATTAAATTTGGGGTTCAGAATCCCTAGCTCTTGTTAAGAAAAACTGTCTGCTACCTGGCAAAGCTATAATATAGGTCAGATAAAGTTGAGAAGGAATAGGTAAGGCTAAAAATCCAGTTTTAAGAGATTTCTTTTCACACGCAGCACACAGTTTTAAGATTGTACTGATACTAACAGATATCCTACTCATGTCTTAGTCTAGGGCATACACCTAGAATTGTGTTTCATGTTCCAAGAAATAGTAAATTATTAGCTACAGTTGTTACACCACAACTTCTGCTCAAAGTTTTCAGATTGATTATGAGAATTTAGAGGTGACATGATCAAAATACTTGTATTTCCCCCATCATAGAGCAAGGTCAGCAAGTTACAGCACCATGGTCTTCAGACATTATATTTCTATTTCTGAGAAGTCAATAAAGCAACTCTGCTTCAGAGCTTACCTCATTCATAGATTCATACCCATGACTGCTTCACTAAGAGTCTTGCTTAGAGCAGCAAAGTTTTCACATTATCCCTCAAATTAATTCAGCCTGTCCACAATACCAACAGATAAACTGTTCATCTCCACAGAAAGACTACCAGCACAAACAAAGCCTCACTCCTTTACACGCCAGTCATAAATATCCCTTAAAGCCTTAGTCCTGAGCACTTGCTGAGACACCTCCTCACTACCATCAGTTTTTCCTGTTTCTTCCACCATACCTAGAAGCAGCAAATCGCTTTTAAACAGCCTACCAAAAACGAAGATAAGCACAGCCCTACAGAGGACATTAATTTACACACACCTGAAGATCCCACACAGGTTTCAAAATCAAAACATAGTTCTGATAAGCCCTATGATAATAGAAAAATAGTTTGGGAGATTGTTTAATCACAACTGCCTTGATGTTAAAAAAAGGAGGGGAGAAGCTGGAGGAATGCAGACATTGTAGACAACCTAAAAAACAGTTATGAGGCCAAATGTAAGCCTAGTCACTAAAGGATCAGCACAAAAGCATTATGTCAAAGACCAGATTGAAACTGATATCACAACAACCTAATCCAGAAGATGACTGACATGTAATCTTGTCAACCAGCTGATGAAGGGGAAGAGTGCATTTCTACCCCTGCCAGGCCAGTACAGAGCAGAGAACTTCCTACAGTCCTCATGACCCTATATTAGGTTACAAAATATGAAGGAAAATTTTACCTCATTGTTCAGACCCCCATGCTATAGAGAAGTGACTTCCATAAACCCCAACTATACAAAGCACATGCCAATAAACTATAAAGGGACATGAAAAAGAGCCATGTTACCATAAAAACACCACTGACTTTGCCCAAGAGCTCCCTGTGCTGAAGTGAGTCTACCTAGCTTACTCTCATCTGACAGTAGCCCTTTGTAGTTAAAGCCAACCACACACCAGATTCAACTAGAGTTTTAGAAAACAAGGGTTAAGAGGGTGTTTATCACAGCTCAGATGAGACACAGCTTTTGGAGTTCCTCATGAAATTACCTTTACCTACTAAATAAACAATACTGGGTGCACAGAATTCCTCTAGCCAGCTTCCAATGAGAAGGAAAAGTGCCAAAAACTAGATGACTGAGCAAAAACATGCTTGATTTAAAAGGCAACAGAGCAGCAAACAACGCCAGAGTTAGGCTGTCACCTAGACATCAAACATGTCTGGCTTATGCATCTTGAAAAACTACCACAGCATGACTGAAAGGGCAGTCCTTGTTTCTGCTATCTAATCAACTCATTAATTCTAACCCCACTGAGAACACTGAGACAGTAAAAAATCTTATTAAAGTTTCATGGGTTGTACTTCTAGATAGCTTGATTTTTACTTTTAGAATGGTCTATTCTTCATACCTCAAGATATCTGCTACCTTTTAGGATTCTAGAAGGCATAAAACCCACAGGTGAACTGCTTCATTTCACCTCAGGAGCAATTTAAAAACATTTTTATCATTTGCTAGGTAATAGTTCATACAGAGTAAGATACTGAATTTTCATACCTGAAAAGGAGAAAAGATACCACCAACATTGCTGGCAATGGCAAAGAAGGAAATAGAGTAAGATGTTGGAAGACAAAAGTCTGAAGGGGAACTAGAACTAAGTTCTGAAGAGGACTCCATTATTGCAATGAAGTGAATGTGGCGAAGTTCCCTTTCACAGTACTTTAATTAGAAAGCTAAACCATATCATCAAGTGTGTAACAAGGGTACTAGAATGAGGTAAGGTATCCCAGAGGCAGAAGCTCTGGGCATTAAATTCCCTCCCTAACCCCACATAAGTTTGCTAGTTATTTGCTACTAGCCAAATCTTAATAATTAACTAGTTGCTAGCATAGTATTATCATTTTTCAAGTATTCTGTTTACTTCAGCACTGGGATGAATGCCAAGTCTCTTCATGCTTCAAAAATACTACCAAGAGTTGATACTTAACTGTGGAGCTCACAGCTGTAGAATATTACAGATCCAAACCTCATTTTTATACAATATGTTTTCCTCACTCAGAATATTGACTATGCAATTTTAGTAGCTAACGTGCCTTATACATGCAAAAACTCCCTTAGCGAGTGAAGGAGATACCTTCAGCTGGAACATCAGGTACATGACATGACACCAACAATGGCCAAGAGCCAGACATGCTTTAAGAACCCCCACCCAATTTTAACCAAGTAGTATTGAAAAAATTACTGTTACCATGCAGAGCTATGGCTTCACACGGAAGGGTTGCAAATCAGTCTCTACAGATGAGCTAGTTTCTGTTGAAGCAGCTCGGTTAGGGGATACTACAGTCAGTCTTGGGGGAGCTCTAGAATTTCTTGGAGGAGGAACTTTTCCACACAGGAAACTGATCAAGTCTTCCCTACGAATAGTTCTTCCTGCGTTTTTTAACCCAAGCTAACACATCCTTATTCCGACGCTGGTAGCCAATCTGATTCCTACATCAAAGCTTCGCTGATGGACATCCACACTTTCTGCAAGAAGACAGAAAAGAGTTTTAGTGTTACAGATAGCACAATGTACAGTTTGGCACATCATTGACACAGCTTCCTGTCAGCCATGGGAAAGAAGTGTATCTCCTACAGGTTACTGTAATGCAGTGCCACCTTAGCCACAACAAATTAGCTAGCACTGAAGAGGAGTCTTATCAAATCTCAAGAGAAGATTAGCTAAAAAGTTCCATTCCCCTTCACAAGTCAGAAAATCATCAGCAACTCGAAGCACCACCTAAACAGCATTTATACTTCAGGTCAACACTATAGCACTGTTTATGAAACCATATGTATTAACATTAAAACACACACTTAGAGCTTGTCAGTCTGAGGAAGGTACTTAAACCATCAGACAATGCACTTCAAGAAACACTTAAAGCACATCAGTACAGTCAGGAAACACCACATAAAGAGGAGTAACTACTTTTCTTGATTGACAGGCAAGGGATTTTCAGAAAACTCTCATTTCTTTAGAGTCCCTCTAGTTTCATCTGATTTTCAATCGCAGAGGCAATTTGCACAAGGCCACCCTTCTGAAACTAGTTAGAACACAGATGTCCCCAAAGCCTTTCCATTAGGCAACACACCATTTACAAAGGAAGTCTAAAAAAGTCCTTCTCCATTTAAGATCCCATTGCAAATATGATATTCAAAAGCTTTAAACATATTACTTGCAATTATCCTACTACAAAATGTACTTTTCCTCCACTGATGTAGCTGGTCATCTGTGCACATCATTTCTAACTAAAATGGCTTTCAGGCTTCAGGGAGTACATTTGTGGCTACTAGTTTGAGTAAGTTTCAGACAACAGTAACAAGCAGCACAAACCCAACTCTCTACACCATTATGCTCATTTGTCAGACTTGTTATCAGAGTTTTGCCAACAGGTATTTCAGTTTTATGACTACTGCTATACTGCTCCATTATCCAACACATCCACATCAGTTATTTACTCGATTTCCATGTATTTTTTTAAGCCTGGTAATGCTATTCTTAAGATTTATATTGCAAGGCACCACCACATGGTCCACAAAAGACAGCACTAAAATCTACGCTATCGAAGATCAGCACTTCAAGCACAAACAACCTACCAAAACAGAAAAACATCTCAAACTGATCATGGTTAGTTCTTGGGGCTCTTTGACTATAAGTTATACAGGCATACAGAGAGTACACTTAACAGCTAAGTTACTTTTTGTCTACACTGCTTTCTAATCAAAAAGCTAGAAGGTTTATAAACGCCAGTTCCTGTGAAAACAATGGCACAAGACAGATTATTTCTCCAGCCATTTTATACTCCCTCCACAGCAGCTTAGGCTCCAGTGCCCTCATAGTGAAGCCACTTTGGAAACTCACTTTAATCACTTCCTGACCCTTCATCAGAAAGTCCCTGGAAGAGGTGAGGGGCCCAGCTTTATGCCAATAACCTGCTTTCCCAAGAATGCTTTCCAAAGGACTGACTATGAACCAGTTATGAGGTCAAACACACTGACTGCTGACATAGCCTGGACACATTTCAAGCATCATTACCCTGGGAAAGATTAGATTTTTATGGCAAAAGCTACAACTACTTTTTGCCAACTTAACTTTGTAAACAAAGTAAGTAGTCAAGTTGCAAACATTCTGAAATTAGTAAGTCAAAACTAACATTAGCAAACAGCTTTTTAATAAAAATAAGGTAAACTGTAGGCTCAGAAGTCATATTCCAATATATGCCTAAGACTTTCCACAGTGGCCTTAAGTTCTAAATGCTACACTACAAACCACATCTTCACTTCAGTACAATCTGGAAGACAATCAAACATCTTTAAATGCACCCTCTATCACCAGCACCAATCAGAAATTCATGATTTAAAACCTTCAGTGTGGTGTGATATTAAACAACTAATCTATTTTCAGAAAAAAATGCTGACATTCAAGCACCACAGCATTCTCCTTGTGGACTAATTCCTCATGTAGCTCTTGTTATGAAGAATTCTGATGCTTCAAAAATCCAAACATTTATCTGATCAGAAACCAGCTGACAGGGCAAAAGACAGTTTGTGGTATTAGTTCACCACACCAAGTACTTCTCCCATGTTTTGACAGAGTCCTCCAAAACACAAACATTACTGAGTATGCGAGAAACAGGAGATTTTAAGAGCCATGTTCAACACCAGGGAAGGCAAATTCACATTAAGAGACTCCAGCTTGCCTAGTATGCCAGCTGTTCTACCTGTGCTCTCAATAAATTTCTACCACTTGGAAGTTAAATTAAAACTGAAAGATGGCACTTCTGTGTAACTGAGGTACTGCAGCACTTAGAGCTGTTTGGAGGAAAGATTTGTTTCAGGTGCTGCTTTTTGAAGTATTACATTACACCCAAAGACAAGTTCCTACTTAAATTCTAGTTCCCTGATCACCACATACATGGTCTTCTCTTAATCACATTATTGCAGAAAAATAGGGCTCATTTTGTCTATAGCACAAGTACTCAAAAGATTTACCCAAAAATAAACAGCCTAAGTCTTGTACTAAAGATGCTGTAAGGGAGCAAGCAATGGCATTCATAGAAAAAGACTATAATTATTCCAGACAATTTATTAACACTACAGGCTGCTACTCTAGCACCATGGTCAAGTGACTAGTGTTCCAGACCATGTTCTAGTGATCCACTCCCTCAGGTCAACACCTACCCTGTTATGTGATGTGCTGCCCCTTTACTTGACCTATGACATACACAACATTCACAGGCACTGTCTGCAAGGGTCAAGGTTCTGGAGGTGAGGGTTATGCATCAGTACTTCCTTCTTGCTCTGTCCACATCTGTCAGAAGCATGATCAGCCATGACAAACGTGTTACTAAGTTCAATTGCTTGAATACAAATACAAAATGGAAAAACTGAAGAGAAATTAAAGATCATGCAAGTAGAACTATAGGTAACACTGTACAAACCAAGGAAAAACAAACATCCCACAACTCAAAAAAAACCCTCAAACTGCAAGTCAGGAAAAACAACAATTTAGAACTTAATGTTTATCCTTCCTAGGAATGGAAGACAGTAACAACGAGAATCACGCTGTGCCAATTTAGGCCTCCACTGATGCAGATATAATTTTTGTACAATCTTTAAATAAACTAGAAACCTCTGAATTATTCTTCAGCAGACAAGAATTCTTGTGACAACCCAAAGAACAGCAGAGGTCAGAAAACAGCTGCTGACAGAAACACACAGTAAAACAGCACAAAAGCACAGCCATGTGCAGAGTGCCCTCTTATCAAAATTTTGGCTAACACTGCTTTCTTACAGCCACAATGACATTCTAGTGCTTAAATTAAACAGGGAGGCTTTCTTAGGAAGCCTCACTGTCACAAGATGATAAAACTTTGTCATATAACATCTACACAGAATTTACAAACACTAAACCCAAACTATGCTTCTCCACAAACCTACACGTATTATACTGATACCCTGACATTTAATACACCATGAAATACGCAAAAGCAGGAAATCCAAGTGCTGTTTACTAAGCTATTGTGCTCTTCCCTTGAACTCCTGAGAACAAGCCACACGTTAAAATATCCTTTTTCAGGAGTCTCAAAGTA
The DNA here is from genome assembly GCA_009769605.1 of Bucorvus abyssinicus. Lineage (NCBI taxonomy): Eukaryota > Metazoa > Chordata > Aves > Bucerotiformes > Bucorvidae > Bucorvus > Bucorvus abyssinicus. The sequence continues at coordinate 5,417,116 of CM020044.1, read as the reverse complement.
AAACAGCCTAGAAGTTATTAGTCACTGACATGAGACAACAGAAAAGATTCAGCTATCATCAGCTAAAGTGGCCCAGGGAAAACTTGCAAGATTCAGGAAGCAGTCTCGGGTTAGATTTTATCAGGGTGAATAAGAGACATTAACAGGCCCTGCTTATGAGTAAGCCGGGGCAGGAGCTGAGTGGGGCCCAGTTCTGTGGGGAGGGCTGTGGGCAGCGGCGGGGGGGGGCAGCCCCTTACCTTTGTAGAGGTTGGTGACCGCAGTGGCGGCGTTCTGGAAGGGGACCCAGAGCGAGAGCCCCGGCTGCTGGCACACCCGGTCTGCAGGGAGGGAAGGACACATGCTGTTTATTTGGAGTCACCAACTCCGAACGGCCATGTTAGGTTTCGCCATTTGTTCCACCTTCCCGAAGGCAACTCGGGATCAGGGCCGGAAGGGCGGGCCGGCAGCGACCCGGTCCCGGGCAGCGGGCGCGCCGGCGGCGCCCTAGCCCGCCAGGGCAGCGCCCTGCCCGGCCCCCGCCCGCAGCCCCCGCCGCACAATGGGGCCGGCCCTTCACTTCGCCATTTTGTCGGAGCTTCTTCCCTCGGCTGGGCGTCAGGAGCCACCGCCGCCGGCAGGGCCGGGCTTCCCGGTCCGCCCCCACCCTGCCCGCCCCCAGAGCCTGCCGCTCCCCGGGCATTCGCAGGGCTCGCCCCCGCCGACCGGGACCCTCCCGGCGCGGCCGCCCGCCGAAGCCGCTCTCCGCCGAAGCGCCCTATCCGGCATAGTCCTGCGGGCCGCCCTCCCGGGCCGACCACTCCACGTACCGCCCGTCCGGGGTGGCGAGTAGCCAGGCCAGGCCGGCGCAAAAGCCGGCCCAGGCCGCGCCGCTGGAGGCCGGGAAGAGCGATGTCCGGGCATCTGCCGTGGTTCCCCCCCACGCCATTTTGTTTTCCCCGTCTGCCTCTATGGACGGGCGCGGAGCCCCCAGGCCGGAAGCCCGCTCCTCCCCCTGCCCAGGCCGCTCTCCGCCGCCACATCCCCTTTGTAACGCCGCGGCCCCATTACCAGCCCACCGGCGGCGGCGCCGCGGCCGCTCCACTCCTCAGCGTGTCCCCCCGCAACCCACCGCCGCATCTCCGGGCCCAGCCTAGGCCGCAAGCCCATCGCTCTCGGGCTCCAAGGCCCGTCGAGCCCCATCCCACCCCAGCCGCCTCAGCAATTCCCCCGCTCCCCGCCGCCCTCCCGCAGCGCTCACCCTTGTAGAGCTGCGCCACGGCGGTAGCCGAGTTCTGAAAGAGGTGCCAGAGCTTCTGCTGCTTGTGCTCCGGCTGCGCCGCCGCCTCGTCCTGCAGCTCCGGGGCCAACGCCTCCTCCTGCTCGGCCTCGGCCAGGCACTGCCGCTCCCACTTGCTGAACCAGTGCTCGGGCCCGTGCTCCTGGATCTCCGCCTCGCCCTCCTCCTTCTTGTCCTCCATCCTCCGGCCGGCTCCGCGTTCTTCCCCACCGACGCCTCGCAGGCCCGGCCCGGCCCGGCCGGACAGCCGCACTCGCCTCCTCTCCGCAGCTGGGCCGGCCCTACCTCACCCCCATGCTCCCGGGCCGGGCCCTGCCCGTCCGTCGGCTGCTAACACACTACGCGCCGGCGCCGCCCCGAGCACAGTAAAAGCCGTCAGAAACGCCTGGTACCGTACCGCTGCTTAGCCCCGCCCCCGCGGCCCGAGTGGCCGTTACCGACCCGGCATCGACCTGTTTGAACGCCACCGCCGGCCATCACTGGGGCCGCCCGCACGCCCATCAAGGGGGACGTGCCGGGGGGGCGGGCCCAGCCGCAAGATTGGTTACGCTGTCACACATCCGTGCTCCGATGTCGCCGGCCGCGCGCAGACGCGCAGTGGCTCCCCAACCGCCCCCGGCGGGGGCTGGTCCGTCCCCCTGGCGTGATGCGCCGGGCCCTGAGGCGGCTCCACCCGTCGGTGCCCCTCGCCCCCCGCCTCTGCCGGTCCCGCGTCGCAGCCGGGGCGGGCCTGGACGGCAGCTCGCGGACTTGGAGCCCCGCCACAGCCGCAGCGGGGCTGTGCGGGCCTGGGTGCCCGCGGGGGCGGGGCAGGGCAGGGCGGTTCTGCCATCTTGGTGCTGAGGCCTTCCCCAAGCGGGGTGAGGCGTGGCCCCGCCTCGGGCTTCCCCCCGACAGCTGCCGGTGCGGCCCAGGCCCGCGAGGTGACAGCCAGACGCCGCGGTACGCGCCGGAAGGGTAGATCCTCGCCCGGGAGGTGGTTGCCTCCACCCGGCCTGCGGCCAAAGCCGGGGCCAGGCCCCGGGGAAGATGGCTGACACAGCGGGCCGGTGCTGAGCCGTGTTGCACGGCCAAGCCCTGTTCCAGCGCAGAGTGTCGGCCGGGAGCTTTGCACTGAGGATTCAAACCCTTGCGATCCCTTTTCTACCAGTTTTAACCCTTCTATTATTTATCATTCCTAGTCGTGTCTTTGCACTGTACCAGACAAAATTCCAACAAACAGACAGAAATCGCAGCTCCTTTGCACATGCATAAAGCACTCGATTACCTCATGGTCTCTCTGCAATGCTGATGTGAAAATCATCTTCCGAACTGCTCCAGCCGCAGTGCTCCTTTCTATCAAAGCAAATGCCCCCCTCCCACCCCCCCGAGCCAGGTGTGAGCCAAGGTGTCAGCTGGTGTAGAAATACCTGTCAGCAGGCGAGCACCTTGAGCTTCCCTCTCCATCCTCTACGAAATACTCCCATCTCTGGTTTCCTGTTGCTCTAGAGCAAAGGCTGGACGTACCTGCTGCTGGGTTTGCATCCAGTGCCCCAAGTCTGCAATGTCACTGGCTGCATGTGCACAGCTGGGCTTCGGATCAGCTCTTCCATATTATTGGACTGGTATTACGCACAAACTGGTGGTCTGGTGTACCCATCCCACTCACACCCACTGGACGTTAGAAACACAAGCTTTATGTGTTGTTTCCTCCTCTGACAGTCTATTTTATGTACTTGTTCCCATTTTGAACTTGGATCTTCATACAACTTCCTAAAATGTACAGGAATTCAAGCCTAAATCAATATGATGTGGGGAAAGAGATGGTATGAGGAAATAATTAGAATGTTGGGGTTCTTAACTCTAAGGATAACTGAAAGCTAAAGCTGCAGGCCACTGCATTTCCTAAACCACTGAGACTAACTACTAGGGACTACCTGCTTGTGGGTTATACTGTGTGGTACATGCAAGCAGAAAGGATGATAGTCTCCATCCCTCTGTGCACGTGTTCTTCAGCTGAAGTTATGGCATTGGCGTAATAGCTATTTCATAACACTAATGCGCATACGCAGAGGCACGGAGGTTCTCTTCCTTTCTAGGTAGAGCTCTGTCCAATCCTTGCTGAGGATTATGAACTTCAGCAGGTTTAGGAGTAGTCCTAGGCAGAAGCTATTGGGCTTTTATGAAAGACAGCATAGAAAAGAAAGGAATGAATTAAAAATAAAATGTTGACAATAAGTTAAAACTGGATTTGTAATTGGTATATTGCTCAGTAGGCCAGTAAGGACACGTTGTGGTGGAACATGGATTTTTCTCCTGTGCAACTGTTTAAAGAAAACTGTCTTCTCTGTTGAATAGGATTTCTTAAAAACTACCTACAGCTTGGAAACCTTCATTCCTTATACTCTTAAATTGTTTCAATATTGAAAGGCACCAAATGGCAACATGCAATGGGATTGTGTACAAGTCCTTCTCTGATAAATAGGGCCCTTAAATCCATCTCCGTCATCACAAGGGGAGTAGAAAATGCTCCTGTCAATCTCAGTGGCTTTGCAGATGCTCTCTGTAAGGTCTGAGGTGAGAAGTTACTCATGGAGCTTGGTGTAGGAGGGGACATGGCTATCTGGATGTTGTGTACCACACATCTGCTTTTCTGAATATTTCTAAGGACTTGCATAATGTTGGCAACTGTGAAATAAACAGTTGGTTACTGCAATACAATCTAGTGTTAGTCATGATTTATCAAGTGCACAGTACTGAAATTTGGCAATGACTGGTATCCATTCAGTATAAATGACACAGGGAGTTGTAATGCATCCTTGGGTAAAAGCGTAGCACCCGGATTTCCTGGTTTAATTTAGAGAAACCTGGCTGCACACAGTTCTCAAAACCACCTCCAGCCGATAGGAACTGCTGAGATGGTAAGAGAGCTGTTTTTCTTTCTACCTTCATTACACCAAGTGGGGTGGGTAATGTTGGAGTCGGATCAGATGTATGTACAGTTTTCTGAAGTGGCCATTGGTGATTTCTGGGATAATAGCGTGGAGAGACTGCACAGCTGAGAACTGGGATACTGAATTTGGAATTAGAAATGTCTTTTTTTTATAGAATGGATGGAAGAACTTTAACTTTGTCTACAGACTTCTTTGTGCCACCTGAAGATGAAAGGGTGTTAGGTACCTGGGAAAGGAGTCAAGCAATTTCTGGGACTACAAGAACAACATACCAAAGGAGTCCTGCAGGTAGCAAAGTAGCACTAAATGGAGAATGAAGACAGTATTGGTTGACTTCTCTTGGGTAACCTGTGGAGAAGGCAGCATAGGAGAGAAGAAAAAGAAACAAAGGCGCCATGTGCAAAACCCCCTCAACACACCCAAGCCCTCTTCTCGCTGATGCCGCCTAAGAAGCTTAGTGCCTGTATCCTCGAAGCAATATTGATTCACTAAAGATTTTTCTCCCCCTCTAAATAAAGAGTAAGTTTCATGCTAACCCATTTTGACCTGCCATCGGTCGCCTGGAACAAACACAACTGTGCTAGTTTGGGTTGCTGGTAAGCAATTTCTTCTAGAGTCAAATGCAAGAAGACTTTGAGATCGATGGTGTACACCTGGTGCATGTGGCATCTGAGTAATATTGGTGTTTTGCCTCTTAATTTCCCCCGTGGGAATGCTGCAGTGATGAGAGCAGCGTGGCATCCCAACTGACGTCTCAGGGGAGGTAATTACTGGAGCATGATGAGGGTACGCTAATTGTAGAAGGCTCTGAAGACTTGTTTTATTCCCTTATGCAGACTCTTACCGGGAGTTGAATTTAACAATAAATAAAGGAAAACATTTTTTAAACATGAAAATATGGAATCGGGGGAAGAGAAGGGTGTATTGATAATACAATCTATTCAAAGTGATCACTAATACTTTAAAATATCTGAATGTATAGATGACTGAATATAGCCGTGGAAATGTTTTCACAGAGCGGTGGCCAAATCTGTGGATACTTGTTCAAGAGAATTTTCATGATAGTTTAAGATACTGGAGGAACTGAAAGGAGCCTGTATTCCTTTCACCAAGGGGAAAAAAACCAGGTCTGAGTGACAGTGCTGTCATTTCTCTTCACCATTTTGTCCTTCAGGATCAGACTCTAGGTATGCTGTCCTCCAAAAAAAAACGGGTCAGCAGGGAAGGAAATGACTCAGCTGGAAATTGTAGTGATTCTGAGGCAAAAGTTTTCAGCCCAGGTAAATCTGAAGTAGTGTGCCTGAGGAAGAGAGCGGCAGGTACCCGTGAGAAGCCTGGTTTACAGAGAAGGGCAGGGCATTGACTGTTGCATGTCACATAACCAAGACAGTTTAACCTGATATCGATGCGATCAGTCAGGCTTTTCTGTATATTGGCTTGTACTGAAAAACCTGAAGATGGAGCACCTTAGGGGGGACACTTGTTCAGTCTGCAAGAGAAACTGATCGACAGAAGTCAATGGCATCAATGTATGAGGGTGCGTTATTGTCACAAAAGCCTCATATTGTCCTGTTTTGGAGTCATGGGGAAGGAGAAAAGAAAGGGAATAGGGTAGAAGGATTTCTTTTCTAATATGTGCTCCAAGGTAACGGTATGTTCCGAAAACCAAAGCTAGACATGCACTTCAAAAGGCTACCTGAATGGTGTTTTGAATTTTAAATTGTTGATAACCTTAAATAAAAAATTAATATTGCAACTGTATCTGCATCCTTCCCGCAATTTCCTGGGAGCACTTTAGTAGCTGCACTTCTAAGACCAAGATCAAAATGCTGTCACATACCAGCAACTTGAAGCTATGTGATTAGAGGCCAGAGATCCAGAGACTTTTTGCCCCAGAAGCCATACTCAGTATGTGAAGGAAAGCAGTCTGACTCTACAGGAACAAGATTCTCAAAACCTCATGTCAGGGCTCCAGTATCAAAATCATTAAACAATCCAGACAAGGCGCAAGACTCCCCTTTTGCAAGAAAGATGGCATGACCACACCAAGATACAGATCATCTACCTGTGAACTCAGACTCGACCTTCAAAAACAGCAGCAGACGGTTTTCGGTGTTACTGGGTAGCATCTTACTACAGATTTGGTTCCACTGAAATAAATGGTGCTTCTTGCATGACAGGATAAAGCTTGTGGTAAATATGCAGTTGTCCTTCTGCTCAGTACTTCAGAGAGCCGAATCTTTCTTCATGCCTTAAGAACTGCTCTGAAAGGAGAACTCTGCTTGTCTAAAATAATTCTCTAAACAGCTTTTTTTCCTCCAGATTCAAATCTCTAGTGGATCATCAAAAATAAAAACAGTTTCTACATAGCACATTAATTAAGATTCATGATCAAGGTCCAATTGCCACGGGCTGTATACAAATGAAAGAGAGGATCTTTGCTGGGAAGGACTAGCAATAACAACACAAAGAAAAAAGTGCGCATCATATTTTCATGACAAATGATGAAGGAGCAGATGACTATTCCTTCTAATAACACAACCTTGGTGCGTAGCTGGTATTTCTGGTGTCAGTAGTAAGGGACAGATCTCAAAGCTGAATCCGGTTTAGAAGCTTGTGCTATGGTCAGTATAACTGTTGGCCCAATATGGAAATTTCTACCCAAAATTCAATCCCAAAGCCATGTCCAAGGCTGCAGGATAAACAATATCAAATAATCTCCGACTACTGCAGGTCAAAGTCTAACTGTAAAGCATCTTAACCAATCACTGCAGATACATGTCTGGCCTATAAAACAAAAAGGCTACAGAGTAAATGAAACATTGGGGAAAAAATACCCCAAACATTGTGGGAGTCATCTAAGTGGAGTTTCCTTTGCTTGCAGAGTGGTTTACCTGCTCCGGAGCCTTCGTGAGACAGGAAGCCAAGGCTTTTAAAATCCTTAATAGAGTATGAATGAAAGTAGAAGTTCTCCATGACTCCTGTGGGGTCATGTTGGGATATTTGGCACTATGCAAATTGCTGCAGCTGGCAGGTGCTTCACCACTTACTGTCATTTATTAGTTGAGGGAGCAGCGGGACGCCAGAGGTCTGCAGTAGGTTGCCTGCGTGCTCCCAAAGGCAGCTCTGAATCACTTCAGCATTTAGCTCCCTTCTTTTTTTAGAGCATACAGACTATAAAAGAAAAAGAAGTTTGCTGTATCACGCTTTGCAGAGTATTTTAGAATCACAGATTGCAAGAGTGTTTCTTAAGTTAACCCTGTGCCCAGAGATGGTTGTTTGCTTCTAGGCAAAAAATCCCATTCCAATAGCTGTATCTTTGAGTTGTCAGCTTACCTCCACACAGCTGGTAATGTCACATAACCCACCTCGTCTGAAAGCAAGAAACAGCGCCACAGGTAAAGCATTAGTTTGCTGCGTAGCCTTGTTGGGTGCGGTCACAAGAACACTCATTTTATACTGCTGAGTTAGCTTTGAAGAGCAGGGACCCCGTACCTTTGTATACCCCACAGCGTTGCAAACGAGAACAGATGTCCTGCTTTTACCTAGCAGCACACATCAGTCCTGCAGCTGAGCGACCTCAGCCTCGCTGACAGCACTCACTACTGGACTAGGCGCACACGAACAGGGGCGCAGGAGGGTCTGATCCAGCTGGGCCTACAGAGAGCTGTAGCAAACATTTTTAGCAGGATTAGGAGGCTGAATAAGCTGTGGAAAGCAGCTCCCTCATCAAACCTTTGAGGCTCAGCAGAGCCCCCACTGAAGATACTGAATATTTCGCTTGCTCAAGGACAACTGAATTTGAACTTTTTCTTTAAAGGAGCAAGTGGGCACATCATGCATAGCTGTGCACAGAAGAAATGAACAGAGGATAGACATCAGATCTCAAGATTCCGGCCTCAACAGCAATGTCCTTTCAGTTCTTAACCAAATTATTTATTTCAAAAAGTACATCTCTCCCCACGCTCTTCTAATCAGTTGAGTAGAAAAAAAAAATCATACCACCTACTCCCATGTTGTAAGGACTGACTGTTCGAGTTTAAAGCATTTCAAGTGCTAAATATAATATTTGCAGTTCTGCAGCTCAGCTATTGGAGGATTCGGTAGCTGTTTGAATACCAGTAATCCCTTGGGACCCTGGCCAGGGAAGACTTCATTTAGTTTCTGTGGGAGCAGGATGCTCAGCACTCCTCAAAACGGGTCCTCTAACTTCTCTGCTTAATTCTCCACCTGTGTAAAGAGATAACACACTTCTATTTCACAAGAAGTACGAAATTAATACCTGCCCTTCAGGGATCCCCATAGCATCAGTTCTTTAAAATCTTCCTAACAATTTGTCCTGAGCAAACAGGACATGGAGTAAACCAGGGACAGCAATAGAGCCATTCGGTCTCAGCGGATAACATATGCAGTTTCTCTCCTGGAATGCCTGGTTTTCTAGTTCAAGGAAAATAAGGGTGATGTCCTGTTGACTCCATAAGGGCTTGGTGAAATACCAGGAAGATTGCATAAGGACAGGTTTTTGTCATGAAGTGTGAATAAAATATTTAAAATGAAATATGACAAAAACACTAAAGAATACGAGGTTTAACAGACAAGTTCTGGATTAGTAGCTGTAATCTGACATTACCGCCTCTAGCTGCCTGGCTGGCGTGTGCCAGAAGCCACAGCCATGGTAGCAGGGGTAGCAGGGCTGGGTGTGAACCCCAGCGTCAGCTCCCACGGTGCAGCCCAGCGAGTTGGTCTAAAATCATTTTCATCAGGGCTCATGCTGTGAACTGAGTGCCCTTCTTCAGGGTGGGTGCTAGTCGTCCAGAGGAGGAAAGCAATGTGGTGAAGAACACAGCTGGAACTTCATCCCAGATCATTTCATCTCTCTGATACACGCCATAAAGACTGAGCACTGGGCCCAAAAATGTTGGTGTATATTGAACAAATTGGAAAGACTCTTTCCTTGGTTTGACCCCATTTTTGAGTAACTCTCTGCAGCATAAAAAAGCTGCTACTAATGTTTCCTGTTGCTGCTGTTCAGTGGAGTACAGGAGACTCCAAGTGGCACTGGAGCTGGGACTCAAGCTTCAAGTGCTACTTCAAGGGCTGAATATAGCAATTTCCTCTGAGTAGCAAGGACAGGGAAGGATTGGTGTTGCAGACAGCGGAAGCGTACTCCGATGGGGCAGTTTTCTGGGTTGCTATGGTGAGAGTATGTCCCGCTGTGCTCTTTTGTAACAGCCTCAGAAATACAATGGCTAGAGTCTATTCCAGAGCATATTTATGAGGATGCTGGAGCATTACTCCGAGCATATTCTTCTCCCCCCATTGCTATAGTCAGTTTTTGTCAATAACTTTTCCTGTATTTTACTCCTGGGAATAGAACAGAAACAGACCCTTAGGTCCAACAAACAGGGAAATGGGTTAAGCTTCCTTTTAAAAACTTCTTGAAAAAATATCTCATTTTTCTGTATTTTCTTTGCCTTTTATTCCAGATCTGAAGTTTGGTTCTGGCCTTACAGCTCGAGGCAGTTTGGGTCATCTCTGCCTACTTCTACCATTCCAGCTCACCCCCGTCTCATGTTCTGGGAGATGAGGGCGGTGTCAACCGGCAAAGTATGGGAACCCACCAGAAGTTCCTCCCCAGCCAGATTTTTCCTCCATTCTTTTATGTCAGCATTCACAATTGTGTACCACACACCAAACTAGATCAGGTTGAAAACAATTTTCTTTTTTTTATCTTACTGTGTTTGAAGAAACACTAGTCTTCTGTCAAATCAGTTCCCTGAGCTGGCTTATTGGTCTCATGTGATACGGAGATGGTGAGACACATTCTGCTAACAGCAGACTGGAATCAATATAAAGGCATCAAGCAACAAAAGCTTAATATTTTGTTTTAAGTCATTCTTCTCTTCTGTGGGTGAAATATCAGCTGTCTAACTCCTTCACCTTTGAATTGTCTTTTTGGGAGGAAACAGGAGAGAAGAAGATAAGGGAAGGAGGGTTTTTTAGACATTGGCTTTCCCTAAGGAGAAAATACCTACTCAGATGATGAGGAAAAATCACAATTCCAGTACAGCCTGGTATGCTAAAACAAATAAGGCACACTAAAAACTCAGTTCGCATTTATTTTTGCTCCCCAGTGCCCCAGTGGGTGCACAGCTTTACTAGGCTGTGTCAGCAAGCGCTCTGCCAGCCCCAGGGACTATTGCCGTTGCCACTAGGCAGTTACTTACCGTTATTAAAATACCCTGGTGCAAAGCAAAAAGCGAGGCGTCTGGGCTGCGGGTGGGTGCTGGAGACCCAGCGCACGATAGCCCACAGGACGTGGAGGGGCCGCTCACGCTGGGAATTTCTGGGCTTTATCAGAGTTTGGAGGGTTGGGTTGGTTTTCTTTGCTGATTTAGCTCCGTCTGAGGTCTGAGGAGAATGTATTTTACCACTCCTAGCAGGACAAGTTTAGTAAACCTGGCTGGAAGGTACCTGTGACGTGATTTCAGGATCACTACTCTGGTCTTGTTATTTATTTTGTCAACTACTTTTAGACTGGGGGGTTTCCTATACCTCTATAATCATCTCAGCGAGGCAGCAACGTGACCAGCTATTTGACACGTTTCCCTGCTTCTCATGAATTCTTACTATTGTTTTTCTGAAGTCGTGCTTTGCTGCTCACACCTCCTTTTCCTTTTCAAAACTGAATTGTTCAAGTCTGCATGAGACATCCTGTTTTCTACGTAATGTTTTCTTCATTTTGGGGAGAATCATCATCATGTATCTTTTTTAAAAGGTGCATATAAAATTCACTGTGCCAGGTCCTTACCTGTGAATCAGTGGAAACAGGTTGTAAAAATACGCATGGACTAAGAAATGTCTAAATTTCCTTGACTGGAGCAGCCTCAGTGTCTTCGCTCACAATGTGCCACAGCTGGCAGCTCTAGGGGTGTCGGCAATGAGGATGGTGGAGAAGATATGTCTCAGTATACAGACATTGAAATAATTGGGAGAAAAGATAGTTAATCTGTTCTAAATCATAATGTTTCTCTAAATAGCCTAGAAACATCACATTAAGTTAGATTTGGGAAGGGAAGAGATGTGTCGCTGATTTTCGTTTTGAGATCTTAATACTGCACGTACGATTTTTTATAGCTGTTTTATCTCAATTCATGACAGATTATCCCTTGGCTTTATATTAGTGCATAATGTTGTTAATATTCAGAGATCCATAGTTCAGCAGCTGTAGTCAAATAATTACAGATGCCATTAGCTGAGTTATTGAACCGCGCTGGGTGTATTTCGATGGATAATAATTTAATAAAATTAGCAGTTATGTTCTGGAGTCCTCCGCACAGAATTGAAAATTATATGAAAGCGCTACTCAATTTCATTAAGAAACTCCAGCCTTGATTAACAGGATATGAACATCCAAACATTTAGAACGTGTTTTCCTAAATTTCTACCCCCAGTGGCATTCATGAGAGGACACCGAATTAAAAAACGGAACAGAAAGTTCCCGTTTACACAAACCGTGTGTGGGAGGGGAGATTGGAGCAGCGATGCCTCCTCCTCTGGCTGTGCTCCTGGAGCAGAGAACACACTTGGCAGTTGTCTTCACCAGACCTTTGGATGTCAGGTACGGAGCAGGTGAAAGGGGAAAGGTCTCTGTCTGTAAGCAGTTCCTCTCCACCCCTAAAGCTTGTCTGTGGAAGAGGTTGCTCATCCGGAAGGTCAGGAAGATAGTATATCAAAAACACTGCGAAAGAACCACAAAGGGAAAGAAGGAAGTGGATGCCAGGGTGCCTGTAGTGTTCCCCTCCAGTGTCTTGGGCATGGACAGAAGGCTCAAGTCTAGCTATGATGGTGGCTACCCCTCGTGATGACCTTTGTTCTTTAAAACTCAGTGTCTTTGCTTTACATGGTGTAAGTCATGCAGTTTACAGTAAATGATTCCTTAACATGTAGCCGCCGGCAGCAGGGATGTGTGCTGCACGGCCTTTGAGCAGCTTTAAACTCATATTTCTCAAATAGATTTGGGAACAATGGTATAAACTAGATGCAAGCCCCGCAGCCGCAGAGCAGTTGAATCTCCTTAGGTGTTCCCTCCAGCAGCTGCCGAGGCAGCCTGCGATGTTGTCTCTCACCTTACCCAATCCCCCCCTTCCCAAAGCGTTCATAACCTTCACCTGTACGTACCACAGACAGGCGGAGTGTTGAATTTATGTGGCCTTCATGGGGCACAGCAGCTGGGACAGAGAACCTGGCGCTGGAGCAAATTGGGAGCATCCACTCGGTCCATTCCTGTGAGGCTGCCGTGGGGCTGCCGTCCTCTGGCTGGAGCCCGCTGCGGCTCTTGAGGTAGTGAGTGTTTTCACAACAGAAAAAACGCACCTGAGCATTCAAAGGAGGCTGAAAGAGCGAAGAATCTCATTGTGAATACAAGAGAACTGAAATAAAAGGATTAAAGAAACTAGTGGATTCATTTCCAGCATTGCAGTGGTCTGGATGCTTCTGACAGGAATTCCCAAAGTTCCCACCACAAAGCCTGCGTGAGGAGGGCAAAGGAGGTGACAGCCGTCTCGAGCAGCGGGGCAAGTCCAGAGTAGCTCTCCCCTGCTGCACACTCCCTGTAAGCAGTGGCTTACAGACTTTCTAGCCCAAGGTTCCATCCATTTCCAAGTAATTAACGTCAATTAATACTGCTGATCTGTCGCTTTAGAAATACAAACAAAGCTGTTGGGAAATTACAGTCTATGGGATCATTTTCACCAAACTAGACTGTAAGTAGCTTTTTTCCTTCTGTCTGTGGGCACTCTGTCCTTCAAAAGCCAGGCAGGGGGGTTTTCTGCCAAACAGAAAACCAGGCAGTTTTTAGAATAGTGTTTCAGGTAAGCAGAGAAAAATAAATTGGAATTCTGGATCAAGCCTTTTGTTGGAACCCTATCCTATTTCTGGGTTTAAATCCCTTCTTATTCTCAGCCCCATCCTTGCATATGGATCCTCACTTTTTATGCTGTGTGTTGCTGGGTGCTATTAAGGGAATGTTATGTTCCACTTGAGAGGTGGTAAAGAAAAATCATATAAATACTCAGGGAAGAGCTCTTTGAGATGCTTCAGGACTTAAAGGGCTATGAATTTGCAAGCTCTACTAGCATGATCTCCTTTTATGGCATACATTTCTGTCAAATATGGTGTTCTCACACTCAGATTTGACACATGGATTCCTTCCAACAGGAATAGAAAGATGGCACCAGTCATCTGTGTTTAAAATCCAAACAGAGGAAGTTGCATATAGGCACCGGCATGAGGTAATGAGAAGGAAGAAGCCAGCGATTCCTATTGATCCTCAGCATGTGACCCTGCGCGAGTCCCTGCATCAGCCGGTGATGCTGAGACATGACTAGCGTGTGTACTTGATCAGCGAGGATGTTGTGCAAGTTTTTTAGTGAATGCTTGCAAAGTGATTTGCGGCCTTTGAAAGAGAGAGGCTGTGTGATTGCGAAGCGCTGCTGTGTGGGGTAACCGCGAGTGCTGCGGGAAGCGTATGGCAGGCCATTTGCTTGCTCCCTGCTGAACAGCCCATGAACAAATGATCTTTTCAGTGCTGGGAGGAAAATCCTGTTACACTGAAGCGTCAGTGTGGATCCTCTGCATTTCTGGGCCGTTTACACTTCCTTCTGTAAAACTCGGTGGTAGTTCACTGCTGTGTGCTAAGCAGATTTTCATAGTGGAGTCTTCTGACTTGGAATTATTATTTAAGCAGAGAAAAATCTGTGAAAGTCAGTAACTCCCATCTCATCAGCAGGGAGAAAATACCACACTTCAAGCATGTTTCCGTCAGGATTGAGATCTTGCCGCTGGAGCCATCTTTGTCCCAGAGGAGTGCAATTCTTGCATGTGTATTAGTCCTCTATACTCCTCACATGGCCAGCTGGAAGGTCAGATCTGTGGATGTCTCTTGTCTATCACACAGTCCTGAGCCCTTCCAAATGAACGTGCATGGCAGTGAGGAAACTGGACACTGCACCTCACTCAAGAGCCAGCATCCTGTATCGCTTGTCTCTCCCTCTGCCACCTCTGACTTCAGGGCTGATGCCTTCTCTGAATTCCTGACCCCTGAATTACACCATACGCAGCTACAGCCAGGGCTTTGTCCTTCTGCCTATGTAAATAAGATGACTTTTTTTTTTATGTTTGCACTAGAATTCTCCAACTGCAGCAGCGCAGAGAGGAACCAGTTCAGCCGTCACTTTTGCCAGCTTCTGTTTTAAAACTTTACTGCGTGCATCAGGCAGCTTCGATGGGCACCTAAAAGCACGAAAGTATTTACTGTTAAAGAAAAGATGTAGGAACTGGTCCAAAGACCAGCCCATGTCGAGGATATGAATTCTTACTGAATTGGCCTTTTCCCCCTTTAACACACCAGTTCTATTAAAACTGCCTGCTCATCTTCTGAATCTTGCGCATACACTTAGAGAAGAGGCTGTGAGTGTCTCGCCCCATGAACAGAAGTGCTGGTCACGGTGTTGTCGCCCACGGTGGCAGCGCTGGGAGCCTACAGCAGGTTCACTGCCAAGCTTTGTTCCCCCAGTAAATAGGAAATCCTCCATGGAGACTTTACGTAGCTGCTTTCCTTTTCAAAGTGCCACGGGCTCTGTGCCTGTGCGTCATCTGTTTATATTGGACGACTGCAGTGGTCATTTCACACGTGCCGATCAGGCTGGAAGAGGGGGCTGAGCCTGGCAGGGACAGAAAGGAGCTGGAGCATGTGCAGAATAGGTCTGGCTGCTCCTATGCGGTGGGATCCTGCAAAGCATTTAAAACCCCTGGAAGATGATTACAGTTTCTATGGACATACAAGTTAATCTGCTCTAAAAAGCAATTTGAACTCTCTTATGATCACTAGAAAAAAAAAGTTTCCTAAGAACTGCCCCTGGATGCAGCAGAGTCTCCCCGGGCTCAGTGCAGCAGTCAGCGGGTGGTGGCAGGTATGGTGGGAGAGGAGGACCGGCACGCCGGTGCTCGCTAGGGCAGGAGCTCACTGCTCTGGGGTACTGCAGCACTTGTGCTCTGACCCTGGGTGCTGGGTCAGTGCCCACGGCCAGACCCTGCCACACCACATAGCACCTACCTATTTCAGCTATGCCTTTCTTTCAAAAACAACAGGAAAACTTCCCAGCAGCGCCCCACAGAAACAGAAAGTGCCCAGTAAGTCACTTGGTGGTGCTGGAATGTTCACTGCCACTGAGCAGGCTTGACATGGGAAAATACCAATTTAAGGAGCTGGACCCCAAGGTTCTTCACAAGCATTTCTGTGTTCCCAGAGACATTGATGCACTGGAGTGTTGGTGCATATTTTTCTAGTTTCCTGATATTTTACCTTCCTTTCCCACTGTAGTGACTGAACTGAATTCTGCTTTTTCAGGAGAGTGACCGCTATACAAACGCCCCTCAACTTAGGGTTTAAAAACACTTTTTAAAAACTGGCATCATTTTGTGCCACGTGGACATATATGCCCATTAATTTTGAATGTGAATATAAAGTCCATGGATTCAACTTAACCTGCTTCCTTCCTTGGTAGAGATTTCACTGGGATGGAAGGAATAAAGCTGCTGCCCACCCCGGACACAAGCTGATTTTGGAGAGGATTTGCTAATGTTTAAGCTTTAAGGGAGCACAAAGACAAGAAGTTTGAATTGCTATAGCTATCTTACCTAAATTTAATTTCAGTCCATTTTCTTTAAGGCACTACTCATGAGCTTCATTAGAATAAGCAACTTTTAATAATCAGCCCAGATGTACTTACAATTGTAAGTGATCTCTTTCTGTAATGGATATGGAATTACTCTATATGATTTGGGAAAACACTCCTGAAAGAGATTTTTAAGAGATTTTTTCTGTGAGTAAATGTGTGCCTTGGGCAGTTTGCAATCCATGGTTGGCTCAGCGACGGGTCTCAGGGAAGTGTCAACTTCCCACCACTCATCCTGATGCTCAGGAGAATTTGATGGGCTTTGCAGCTGATGGAAATGAGTCTTGGAGGAAAACTTGGCACACATGAGAAGACTCTGGACTACACTGGCCTTTGGGTAACCTTTGGGCTAAGACATGCTCTGAAGTGACCCAGCTGAAAACTGCTTTCTGTGCTGTGAGGCATTTGCAGGTGTGTACGGTCTCTGCAGGACAGGAACTCCCGTGTGGTTTGTGCGCATGTATTTGTGACTAAGAAGCCCTGGACCAGCGTGTGACAGCCCCAGGGGTGGCATGCTCTGAGCATCCCCAGTGGGATGAGCTCCGATACCACCACGTTGTATGGTGTGAGAGAAACCACAGCTACTGAAGGCCAGAAACCCTGTTAGGTGGGAAGAAACATGCACTTCAACAGACAAAACTCTTAGAGTCTTCCAAGAGGAATGAAATCTGGGAAAGGAGTTCAGATTTCTTCTTTCTGAATGCAGATCTAATTTTTTAGGCCAACTGAACAAAATGTCTGACTGGAGAGCTCCAGAAAGAGGAACAAAAGTAAACTATAAATATTCAGCTCTTGATTTCAGGTTTTAATAAATTATGAACTCTGGGAGAAGCATTTTTTCTTTCAAATATCAAATGACTTGATTCATTTTATAATTTGGTTATATAGCGCTCATCACCTTCTATCTGGATACAATACAGCAGTCTCTGGCAACGCTTTAAGGTGACACATCCCAAAGGAAATTGGGTCCAAGGGTCTAATGAGGAACAACCACTCCCCCCTGAAAGCTGAAGTCTGTATCTCTGTATCTGTATCTGTGTCTATATCTATAAATAAACCCCCCTGCACAGGAAGGTCTGATGTGAGACAGGATGTTCAAAGATTACTTGACCTATATAAAAATCACGGAGCGCTCTGGTGACAGCCCCGGGCAGGGTGATGGGTAGAGGCTCGCTCTGCTGCTGTTTGCCTGCAGCCCTGCAGCGCTGCACTGATCAGGACTGTGCCACTCGGCTGCCTGCCAGCCTCCTCGCACGGACGTGTTACAGAGGGACACCTGGCACATCTGGGTGCTCACGGGGAGCCAGGCTTCTTGAAGACATGTTTTGTGGCCCACTCAGCATCGCTGGCTTCAATTGAAAATCACACAGTTATTAAGTGTTCTGAAACTGGAAGAGTTGTGCTCAGTGATTTACACCAGAAGCAAAACATCCTTAAGCAAAGTGGCCATTCAAATGACTGCTGAAGTGCCGGAAGAATTAAAACAGGTGTGTAATACCAGGGCAGCAAAATGTCCCCGCAGCTCACTAGCTGGGATCTGCAGGAGCAGGGCAGCAGTGGCTGCGTTGGCTGAAGAAACTCTGGTTGGAGTGTGAGCAGTCGGTGGGTACTATCTCTCTGCCAGGTCCCCAAAGACTGGAGCAAGTGGTTCCCCTGGGACGGAGCATTAGGATTGCACAGCTTAGGGTATGTTTTGGGGGAAATTCTGCTAAAATAGATCACTGATACAGCTTTCTCTCCAGATAATATCTTACCTGGTGTTTGATAAGAACTTCACAAGCTTGCCAGTAGCATGAAGAGAGGGCTGCCTGCTGCCAGCTGCTGCCAGACCCTCCTCGCAGAGGTCTGCTTCCCGAGGACAGGGTGTCCCATCCATCACCGTGGCAGGAACAGCCCATTCACCTGGCCTGACCCGCCTGGGGTTAGGTGCCAGGGGTGCTGGTTTGCTTTGGGCTGCTGGGCTGCGAGTCACGACAGCTGCTCTGCAAATGCTGGAGACACCTCTGCCATCTAATAACCTGTATAATCACTGGCCTCCTCAAATTGGTTTGGCATAAGTAATTTTAATTAAATTATCCATTTGTAGAATTTAAGAAGTCATAGATTTTCTTAACTAACTATACTTTAAATCCCTTTTCAGGCTTCCAGATTCAATAAAGGGTTAAGACCATTTTCTTCTTTTGGAAGATCTCAAAGCATATTTCCAGGAGTAACCTGTTCACTTTAGAGATGTTAACTGCGGCACAGTTTCCATGAGCTTCCCCTGCTCACACAGCCAGCGTAGTCCTAGAAAGAGACACAGTGTTCAGCCTCTACTACACCAGCACCACACTGGGTAACATATTTGAAGTGGCAGTGTTACACCATGAAGCAACGTGTTCACACAATAACATTGGATTAATAATGGAGGGCTGAGTCCGGCCTTAAACCAAACTGTCTCCCAAGTAATCTCCTGGGAAGAGCTGCTCCTTTGGGGAAAAATTCCACATAGTAAAATGAGCAGATGCTGCTCCTGTGGGATGTCACACACGAGAGATGTCTCATGGGGGAGATGAAATACTGGAGGGGTGGCAGACAGAGCCATGGCTGCTACGCCTCCTCCGGAGCCACTCTCACAGCATACAGTCCTACAGCCTACATCGAGCCTCTTCTCTCACTTTGAGAAAATTGTTTCAATTCACTGTTTTCCAGAATGTTCATAATCCCAGCCCAGGGTGGCAATACTTAACAGCCCCGAGCACAAGCTCTATAACCACAGCATTTTTCCACTTTGCTCTGAAGGCATGTGGGGGGCACATATGTAAGCTATCAGACTGCGTGCCCACCATTCTTCACCGGCCTGCGCTGGGCTGCCCAGCCAGCCTGCCGGGAGGAGAGGACAGCAGCCCCGCTGGTCCTGCACTGCTCTCGCGCAGCCGCGTGCTCTCACTGCCTCTCCTCCTCCCGCCAGCCACACTAGCAGAAGACCTGACCTGACCTGACCAATACAGGAGATGAACTTTATCCCGTACTTTTGTCAGCAAATCCTCACCTCTGCAGCAAAGGCTCTTCCTGCTCGCACGGGCACAGATGTGCTGCCTGCCGTAAGGAATCAACGCTTCACCGACTGCCACAGCTGCGACACAGGAGTTTGCTCGGTGTCTCCCAAAGCAATGTGATCTCGACCTGTGCTTTGAGGAACTCTGTTTAGTAGCTGTGGCAAAGTGATCCCCAAATACAATGGCATGGCGTAAGTGCGCTCTGCACTGCTGGTTCCTAATTTCAAGAACTTGGCTTAATCTGTGCTCTGATGTTCTTCACTGACTGGGGAAATCTTGCTTCCACGGCTGCTGTTCTTCTTTGTATGTAATGTACAAAACATCTTCCTAATTAATGCACTTCATAACACATACATCTTCCTATTTTCCCCAAGAATCACCTTTATAAAAGATTCGAAATATTGCATTTCTTAAGTGATGTGTGTTATTAAGATTTTTAACTGCAAGAGTTAAATTTTTATATTGGAAAAAAACCACTAGTTTGATAAACATAATTTTCGTACCCTGTATCTGTAAGGTTTTTGTTAAACCCTCTGAGCACAGGATGGAATATAAAATTTATGTTGCAATAGCTCACAGGGTTTTCCCTTTTTGGATGAATCAAAAACTTCTCAAAGATCTTGAGACCTGTGACCTGTTCTAGGTGGTTCCTAGAACACAGAATTGGCTTAAACTTAGGTGTGACAAATGTAAGGATAGGATCTGTTTGCTGCCACTCATGGTGGCAGCTGGATCTAAGCTGCATCTGAGATTTAAGAATCCTTTGGACAAGCACTCCAGGGTCTGCAGGGGACCTAGAACTAATGATACTGCAAGGAAAAAATTTGGAGAATCTAAACTTTAGAAGAAAGTTTAGATCTGCTTGTTGTCCTTCTGGTTACTCGTAGAGCTAAACTTTGGGAAGAGATGCATTTGGACTCTATGCCAGCTACCTAACCCGGCCAGTATTCAACTCTCCCACCATGCTGGGACACAGCTGGAAGGGCACTACTGGCTCTTCTCCTGTCCCCTGTCACCGCCTGCCTGCCTGTAACAGCCAAGCCAGGAGCTTTCAGAGAGTATTTTCTGTACCCTTTAAGAATTTAGATGCCTACAATTCCTTGACTCATCTCTGTTTATGTCACTTGCAATTTTGTGGGAAAATACCCAGCTGAGATTCCCTCCATCCCTACTGGGGATGTGCAATCCCTAAAAACACCGAAATCCATGCACACTTGCCCAGCCCTTGCACACTGATTTTTAAATCTCCCCTTGTACTCTCCCTGCTGTCACAGGACTCATCTCTAAAGCGGCTTCTAAACCAGCTTCTAAACCAGCTCTAGTTCTCCCGGGCCTGGGAGAGACTTCACCCGGGGCTCACCCAGCCCTGCAAGCTTGGGGAGGGGGGTAGAACACTGCGGGGTGGCTTCAGAGCTAGTACCTGGGCAGGAGCCTGCTGCCTGCCGCTGCCCGCCGCTGCCCGCCGCTGTCCTCCACTGTCCCCTGCTGTCGCCTGCTGCTCCCTGCCGCCCTCCGCTGTCGCCTGCTGCCCGCTCCTGCTCTCTGCTGCCGCCTGCTTCCCGCTATCCTCCACTGCCCTCCGCTGTCCCCTGCTGCCTGCTCTTGCCCCCCGCTGTCCCCCGCTGTCCCCCGCTGCGGCTCCCCGCTGCCCGCTGCTGCGGCCGCCTGTGCCCGACCCAGGCACCCGAGCTGGGTATCCCGGGCTTCCCCAGGTAGAAGAAACATTTGCCGAGCGCGTGTATCGCTGGAGTCAAACGCTGCGTGTGAAGAGGGTTTCTCTGCTGATTTTGAACCGATTTCTAAAGGCTAAGACAGATTTCCTCATTTCTTTAGCTTAATACCCACCTCTAGGGAAGGAGAAGGATGGTCACGTTTCCCTACAGGCTTCCACATACTGACCTTCCGGGTTTGGGGTGGGGTTATTTTTAAAATCGCCCCAATATATATTTAAAAATTCCAACAAATAATTTTTCCTCCAAAATAAATTCTGCCTAGCGCTGCGTGGGTTATTACACCATCACCCCAAGCACTTCAAAGTAAGAAAGTGAATAATTAACCATAAATGTGACTTGAGCACTAACTACACCGTACACATTGGCAAAACTTCATAGGGAGCATTTTCCTCCAGTAGAAACCATGAATTTAAACTCTACCTGCTGTTTTAAGTGGGAAATTGCATTTTCCCCTAAAACATTATTAAACACTAACGCAACCCTAACTTCGGGAATCTGTTTAACAGTGTTCGTTTCCATGAAAGAAAAAGCCTTTTGGAGTTAAAAATAATGTGAGTTATGCAAGGAGTGAATTAGAGAAATATTAGCGACAGAAATCCTGACACACCGCTCCGTTCCTGCAGCGCGGCTCCGGGTTTCCTGCAGGGCCGCCCAGCCGCAGTCCCTGGCTGGTCGTTAACGGGGAGAGATGGGGGCTGTTGCGGGGGGCAGCCGCCGGGGCTGGGCTGCACGGTCAGCATCGTCAGTAGCGTCCTGGCAGCGGGGGGAAACGGCCCTTCCCGAGCCCCCGTTCCCGCAGCGCCCGCCCGGCCCCGGCGCTTGCAGTTGTGAACAAATCTCTAGCACAGGTTCTGGCTCACATTTATTTTCTATCTTGTTCCAAAGCGCAGCTTCTGCTCCTCTCTTCGTTCCGCACGCCGCGTTCACCCACACTGACTCGGCTGGATCCTGAGGCTGAAAGACGCGCTGGCAGAGCCAGTTCTATGGGACGGTGCCAAAATACGAGTTTTTTCCGAATATCTTTCTCTGGGTGTAAGGAAGATTAAAATGACGCCTCTTACCATCACCTCGAGATGAGGAGGCCTCCCGCTGCCAGCCTGTCGGGGGGGACCCGTTCGGCCCCGAGGGCTCTGCCCGCCCCGGCGGCTCCCCAGGCGCTGTGCCGCCCTGTGTCCGCCGCGGCACCCCGCCGGTTCCCGGGGAGCGTCTGCGGGGTCCGGCTCCTTGCGCTGGGGCGGCTCATCCCGGCAGCAACTCCCCGGCTCGGTCCGTGCTTTTGTCCCAGCACCACCTCTGAACCCACAGAGCTCCCCCAGTCGCTCTCCTCTCCCCTGAAAGATCAAGCTGCAGGTTAGGGGGAAAAAAAAGCTGGGCTGAAACTCTCACATACTGACGAGATTCCAGCCTGTGGAGCGCTTAAAAGAATCAAACCCCCCAGCACACAAAGCATCGTGAAATGCCTCATGCAGGGATGACGCCTCGGCAGGAGCCCGCGCACCTGAAGGGCCCCGCCGGCCCCTCGGCCGCCCGCCCGCCGCGGGGACCGGGGGGTGCCTGGTGCCACCATTAAGATCCAAAGATAAGCGGGGGCAGGCAGAGCCCAGGAATGCGGGCTGTTAAGCAGACATCTCCCACCCATCCCGGCTCCCCGGGGCTGGGGCAAGCAGGCGCCCTCCCCCCCGGCCAGCTCGCAGCAGGAGCACACAAAGAGCGGGGCTCAGAGCTGTCGCTGACCGCCCTAGCTCCGCCAACCCCGCCACCGCTGCGTGGAGCTTCGCAAAGCCGGGCCGGGGTTTGCCGTGCTCCCGGGGCTGATGTCCTTGTGCCTGCCCGGAGAGCCTGCTCTGCCTGGCAGCAGTCACTCGGTTTACAGAAAGCGGCGTTTGGGGCTAGAAGCCTCGCGTAGCAGAGAGGGCTGCACACCACAGCTGGTGCGGGCTCCTTGCAGGCTGACTCCTCCAGCTGCCAGCAGTTCTTGTTAACGCAAGACTGCAAAGGTTTAAACGCAATCTTCTCGCCTTCCCAGTTCCTGCTGAGCACTCGGACGTGTTTAAAGCCCTCTTGGTGACCCTAGAAGTATGAATGTGCTCAGACACACGGTATTTGTCATTGCGCACACCAAGTGTTTGTATCGGTGCCATCGCCTGTGGCCAAAACAATGCAACTTCCTTCTCTCCAGAAGTGGGAGCAGAGATGGCCCTTACAAAGCTTGCCTCTGTTTCATATCAAAGCGGGTTTTGCAAATCTGAGATGAATTCAGCAGCTCTGAGGAGATCCCCTTCCTGCATGGCTGGTCTCACCTCGAAGGAACCTTGTGCAGAGCGAAAGCCCTTAGGATGGGGATTCAGCTGGGGGGATCTGGGGATGCGGCCCTGGGGTTTGGCAGCTCACACCAGTACTGCTTCGGAGGGAAGGAGGGAGCTGGTCCTCTCCCAGACCTGTCCTATGAAGGGGAAGAGAACATCAGCCTGGCACTGGGGACCAGACTGTGTCAGGGTGGCTCTATCCCACATGCCAGGCACTTTGTGAGAACAGGGGAGTGAAGAGACTCCATCATCATACCTCGATGCTGTAATTAATTAATTAAGAGTGGGTTTAAGATATTAGCGTTACTGTGACGCTTTGATGAAAGCCACTACCTCATGGTCACAGCACCCCAGAAAATCCCTTTCCACCCGCGATGTTCTGTGTCTCCGAGGTGCGTGCAGGCGGTGGAGCAGTGGCTCCGTCCCCGGGGGAGCTGCGGTAGCGGGCTGTTGCCTCCCCAGACAACTGCTGCGCTGCTGCAGGAGCAGCCCTGGAGAGGCTGAGCCCAGGGCAGGTTTGTTACCACAGACGGTATCCCTTTCGCTTTAAAGAAGTGTGAAAGGTCTCAACAACGGGCTGCCTAATCCTTGGCTCAGGATCTTGGTGCCTCGGTCCCTATGTAGTGTAACACTGAAAACCCAAGTGCAGCAGCTTAGATTTTTTTTTTTTTCCCCATTGTCCAGCTTTACAACTATGTCTTTCTAAGGAGATAAGAAAATCAAGCTACGGTCCTGAACGGTGACTGCCATTGGAAAGGCACGGCAGAGAGCAGCCCGGGATAGCTCCTGCAATAGCCAGCGGATGCGTTACGCTCTCTGGGAATAAACAATTTTCACAGACCTTAATGCTGATCTCTCACACAAAACTCCACCCTACCTACCTATTACAGGGAGCAGAATCTTTCAGTTACACATTTTGTTTCCAATTACATCCATTTCAATTACATTTAACCCACTGACTTCCAGTACCTTTAGGTTCGAACTAATTACAAAGTCTTGTCACGCGTTAAGGTTTCTCCTTTCAGCTGACACCACCCGTTCAGTTCCCATACCAGGCCGTCTAGTTTCCTCACTAAAGCTGCTTCACAGACTCCTGCAAGACAAACACTGCCGTCGGTCCCATGTCCCGGGCTGGAGAACCGAGGCACGGGGGCGGTAAGGGCCGGGGGGAGCCTGGAACGGTGGTGGCGGGGCTGAGCCAGCCCTCCCGCGTTTGTCTTCCCGTCCTTCGGGTGGTTCAGCCGAGCCTCCTCCAACCCAGGCTGGTCTCCTGCACCGCTTCAGGGGCTGTCGTTAGCCGGGGGACAAATGTAAAACGCAGCATGTGTATTTAAGGGCGAAAGCAGATTGAAAAGGAATGCGCAGTAACGCTGAGTGCTTTGGAAATCGCGGCCATTAGGCCAGATTATCATTAAATCCCCGCCTTGAGCAGAGCCCGGGGGCGTCCCATGAACCCAGCCGCGATCTGCACCCAGCGCCGGGAGCTGCGCTGAGCCCGGCCCGGACGGGGCTGCTCCGCCAGGTCTGTCCTGCCGAGGGGCTTTAGCAAGCCCGGAGCTGTTGGCTCTGTGCTTGCAGCCCTCAAGCCTGCGCTCAACTTTCCATTCAGGTACTAAACTTTCACAAAGTAAGTAAATAATCATCTACTGGCTACTGAGAGCTGAGACATGAAACATGGAATTAAACCATTTGTAATGTACATCTGTCTTTTGGCATTTGTAGTAGCTCACAGCCGCCAAAGGAGAGCCGGGAGCTCTCATAAATCT
Organism: Bucorvus abyssinicus; assembly: GCA_009769605.1. Lineage (NCBI taxonomy): Eukaryota > Metazoa > Chordata > Aves > Bucerotiformes > Bucorvidae > Bucorvus > Bucorvus abyssinicus. The sequence goes on along the minus strand of CM020044.1, from coordinate 5,392,323 downwards.
CCTAATTCTCTGAAGTCAGCGCCAGGCCGAGCCGTTGGGTTGGCAAAGCGAGGAGCCAGCTTACCTAGGACAATTACATCACTGTCCCTCACAGCATCCCATCATTAGTCTTAAAATGCAAACTACCAAACTACCCCAAGTAATTCACTTGCCCCCGCTATATCTCAGGAGCTACGAGAGGGTTCCCTGCTCTTAGTTTTCAGGTCCTTCCCATGCTGAGTTAGATGCACCTCACTCATCACAGAACTTTGCTGCCTGGCTGGGGCTTGGGAGCGTTGTGAGCACACTGTCCCCTTTCTTTGGGTGGCTGCGGGGAAGCCAGCACCCCACCTGTGAGCTTCCCCCTGGGATGAACACCTGGTGAAAGCGGAGGGGGGTAATGGAGACCCCAAGGGATTCAGACACACACAAGGACAGAAATACCAGGACTGGGATCCCCATGAAACTGAGACAATTCTGTTAGACATCACTACTTTTTCTGCAGTAAATCCATAGTGGTCCCACCACATTATCAGTTTTGGAAGTGGCAATCACTCAGTAGCTCCATCCAAAGTGCATGAGATTTTTTTTTTTCTGTTGGACAAGGAGATAACAGAAATCATCAGTGTTGCCTTTTAATTCTTAATGTCAAGATGTTTTTGCACTGAATCTTGAGTGTTGACCACCTGGGACCGGCGGGGCTTTGAACTTCTCACTTCACATGGGATTTATACAGGAAAGGGGACCAAGGGTAAGGATGGAGTGCATCTCCCTACTTTGTATCAAAGCTCTATATGCTGGTACAGGTTGCAGAAAAGCATTTCAGTTCATACTATAGCTATAGTTAGAACAAGGTTTAGCAGAAACAAGTGGCTTCACTTTAGAAAACTGGAAAAGTGCCTCCTTGGGAACTAAGCTGTGCTAGTGGGGTATTTTGGCCGACCAAGTGAATTTGCATGCAGATTTTGCTGCTTCAACAAAGCAAAGGAAAAGATTTTTCATCCTTTTTGGCTGTTAATTTTTCCAGAATTTGCCAGCCAGGGTAATTGTTGAGGATGGCGAGCGATTAAGATCTGTTTTGCAAACAGAAGTATAATGAGGTTTTAATATCTGGCATTTCCTCAGTGATACCCTAGAATTCCCATAAGATAAAATACACAGTCAGGAAGAACAACAGGCATCTCCTGGGTTGTCACCAAGGAGTCTCTGGCTTCAGTGCCTTCATGCGGTTTTTAAAAATATGAACTGAGATGTAAGATTATAATTATCCGTGATGGCAGCACAATGCTCATAATGAGAAAACAATGCTCTTTGGACTTCCACCCAGGGCAGCACCCGCCTCTTCCTCTCTCCATCCCTCTGACTAGCTGAATTAAAAATAAAATACGACCCGGAAGAGCAGGCACGGTGCCCATCAGCAGCGGGAGCGGTCCCCGCCATGCCGTGCTGTGCCAGCCCCGCGGCCCTGCTCCGGTGTGAGCCATCCGAAGGCCTCCGCGCCACAACAAAGTGCATTCTGGGCTCATGCCAACACCCACACCGGAGGATATTGGATTATTTTTCTCTTTGACAACAGGAAGCCAGAGACAAGGCATTTCCCATTCTTGTTCCAGCATTATATGAATGGCCTTTAAAAGTGTTGTGGAGAAGTAAACACAAAGGAATGTCCCACAACGGAATGTTTTTGAACAATGCCCCTGTTTTCTGCACATTCAGCTGTGCAGCTGAGCACACTCTCTTGCAAGTCAGTGCAATTCTGCTCACATCAAGGCGTGGTGAACTTCTTCCTCAGTCCCCTCCTCTTGATGTCACTAAGCATGGGACCATTTGCACCATAAAAGCGGCCCTTCATCTGGGGCTCTAAGACTCCTGATCCTCATCTGGCTCTCAGGCACATTTCCAACAGTATGTGGAGGTTCAGATCCAGACCCGTTTTCCCAGGTGCTGCCCAGATCAAATGGTTAATGTTCACTTCAGTCATGGAGGGAGCATCCCAGTCGTGCTCAGGTCTCACTGCTGAGGTCCCACCACCTCCTAGGCATAGTTAAACAGGTTTCCACTGTCCTTGATGTCTACGAAGAGCCTCTCCCATCTCTGACGTTGCTGTCTGACCGTTTCTGGCTCCTTTCCCCATCTGCAATCCCTCTTTCCCCAATCTTATCCTCTTCTGCAAACCCCTTTTATTTCCATCTCTCTCTCCCCACCTTTATCCCTTCTTCTACTGTGCCTCTAAAATAAGATCTCATGTTCAGTTCCACAAGTTAGAGCATGGCTTAGACTTATCTCCATCATTGTATCAATGGCTGGACCCACAAGAGTATAGCTGATGCCTTCACCATTGCCCATTCCCTCATGTTCCTCACCCATCAGCTACTGAGCAGGAGAGATGTGGACTCTGCATCTCCAGAAAAGAGGATCTGTTCTGAGACCAACCCAAGGAGGGAGAAGGACAGAGTTTGCATGGGTTAGCCCTGGACTGTCTTATTGATAGAAACCTGCTCTTGAAGCAGATGCTAAGGCTATTTTCAGCTGAGGTCCTCTCCTGAGCAGGTCTCAGGTCTCCTAAGTTCTGTCCCAAGCAGACAGGTTCAGTCCCATCTTTCTGAATAGTCTTAAAATAAGAACGAAATCCATGTCAGAAACAGAAAGTGGTACATTGCTTCGGGGATTGGGTGGGTTTTGTTTGTTTTTTTAATGATGACTAATGATAAAGCTCAAAGTTTTCAGCAAATGCTCGATTACAGTCCTGATTATGGCTTATGGTCTATGTCAGATCACCCTGTTCACACTTGTCACTACAAATCCATTGCCAACCATGTGTTAAGAAGGCAATTGAAAGTGATGGATCATGAGATGCAAAATGAGTTCCCTCTCCTACAATACTGAGACTCCAAGCTGCACTGCTCTCAGCGTAGCAGCCATTGCCAGCTTCTGAGAAGTGTATCTCCAAGATGTCATGTTGAAAGCTGATGCAGGGAAACAGCAAGTACTGGGATGGCTGGTGGAGCTGCTGCATGGCCTCCTGATGGTTTCTTTCTTTTTGTTATTTTGATTATTTTTTGTGATGTTTCTGCACTTTTACGGTATAAAAATGGAGATGACTCCTGGCTGCCTCTGTACATAGTCCATTAATCAATGCTCAGCTAAATCATAAATAGGCCCTTTAAACTCTTATTGTAAGTCCTCCAGCCTTTGAGCTGCTCTGTGAACTTTGCTACAGTGCATTTTGGAAAGAACCTTTAAATGATTCAAATATTACCTGAATTTTTCATGGGTCCTCTGCAGAGAGGTGACATTCATCTGAGCAATCATCTTTAATTTGCACCACATGGGAAATGGGACAAAGAAAAGTTAAATGCCCTCCTCAGGGTCGTGCAATAGTCCAGTTAGAGAAGTAGTTTCTTGACCCTAGTCCCAGACCTGGCCTCAAACCACGTGGCAAGTAGGTATCTCTCTTTAGAAGGACTGCCATACTGATCTCATCACTGGCATCTCACTTGCCCGCTTTTTTATCTCTAATTATGTACTGACATAATTATCCTTCGTTACACAGAGTGCATGCTGTGCACACACAGACAGGAAAATAAACTATGTAGTGCAGCTGGGGCACGCTTTATTCTGTCTAGAGGTGAAATCTACCCACCACCATCAGTTTTTAAATATTGAATGTAATAAAAACCAGTTAGGGGGGTGGGTTTTCTTTTTCAGGATGGAACTGTCCTGGTGTCATGGTTTGCAGTTCATCCATAAAGATACAAATTGTTTTCATTTCTTCTCACTTCTGTTCTACCATTTTCTCCAATATTAAAGCATCTTCTGGAATAGATATGATAAAACTGCCATCCCTAAAGCTTTCTGCTTTGTTCACAGCACTCTCCCATGTCATCTACCTGTATTTATTTCTCCTTTGCGAAGATATAAATAGACATAATATACTGCCTGAGGCAATCTGAGCAGAGTTAACTACTTCTTAAGTCACCAGATGGAAATCAATCAGTTTTTTACTGAGGAAGATGATGAGGATAAGGATCCCTGGGCTGAAGATTGCCATCCACTGGGTCATTCATGAGTGAGCTTTTGGAGAGGAGAGGAGACTGCAAGTGAGACTTTGATGTTGCACAAGAAGTTTAGCTACCCATCTGCCATTAGCAGCAGCGGTGATTAACAGTGCTGTTTAGACAAGTTCACTGGGCCAGTCTCACCCTAACGATGTGGCAGTTGGTGGTGGCAACATGCCAGGTCCATGGTTTGTGCTTATTGCCCACAGGCTCCTGCAAAGACTTGACTTTATTGTTATTGCCAGTACTTCTACTGTACCTTTCCTGATAGACTACATGCAGTTAGTGTTATTTGATGTAAATGAGGAAGAAGCCTTATGCTTGATCAGAAGAGGGCTCACCTAGCAGTGTAGGAGTGCTGGAGGAGAAGGCAGCTGAGGGTCGTGGTTTATGGGTGCACAGGGTTTCTCAGCTGGCACGGCGTGCCTTCTGGTTACAAACAACTCCAACGTCTGATGCCAGTGGCCTTTCATTGGCACTTGGCACCTTCAGATAACCAAGCCACTTGGTGACAGGAGTTTATATGTCCAAACTGGTCATAGGTCAATGCTAAATATATTAACTTTTTAAATATGTTTTTCCTTCTTAATGTTTTTCCTTTCATATTCCCTGTTGGAGTCCACCTAAGAAAGAGAGAGATGCTTCCTGGTGTAGTATAAATCCCCATTTTAACAGCTGAGGATGTGAACCTATCTGTCTGATGGCACCTAGGAAAGGAACTTCTCTGCTGTCAGGAGCTGGACTTCCCATTTATTTCAGTGCTCCATCCTGCTGCCAAGGGAATGAGTGTCAGATTCCTCTGACTTTTCTTGGATGAATGGTTAGACCATGCTGGTTTGCAAACTTACTAAAAAAAGCAGGCAGGGCTGTGTCTTCATTCGCTTGTATTATTCTAAGCAAGTTGATACGTTCCACAAATAAAAATGTTCTTTGTTTTATACATAACAGTAAAAGAGGTTGGGAGGCTGAGGCTCTCCAGAAAATCCATCAGGAATTCCCCAGTCTGGTTTTTAACCTGTGCCACCTCACCAGGAGTGAGGTGCTTTGTGACTATTTTGATAGTGCTATGTTTTGGCACCATCACAAAAGTTCTAGTGAAACATTTTTGCAGAAGGCAGAATGGGAGATGGACAGGAAGACAGTTCTCCCCTGTCTTGGTGAAAGGAATGAAAAGTATCTCCCGTAAAAAAGAGAAACTGCCAGTTCACAGGAACGTAATGCAGCCTGCCTGTGGCTCTGCCATGTGCTGTGCTCAGAAACTCTAAAACTCTCCAGTCTTTCTTTTAGAATCAAGCCAAGCTCTACAATACTTATGCCCTTCTTTAACAGACCACAAGAGTGAGTCGTCATGCTGATCTCACACCATGGTCCCTGGCAGCAGCATCTGAGGCACTGTGCAGCGTCACATTACTCAGGGTAGGGCAGGAGAGTCAGCACAGGGGCTGGCACTGCAGGACCACATCCACATCTGGCTGCTGAGCAGCGATGATACACACTTAAACGAGAAATCCTGCCGTAGCACAGCCCTGCATCTCTGGGTTATACTTTTTCTTAAATTGGGGCATATTATTAAAGATTTGGGGACTCTTGATGCAGTTTTTGTTTTTAAAGAAATTTTCAGGCAAAAAACAAACAGCTTCAACTTGATGAGTCAATGTTTCTTTCAAGCTTTTCACCCCACTTGTAACCTGGTTTGTAGCAAATTGTACTTGAACAACTATTTTCATCTGATACGTTACGTTAATTCCACCGGATCAATGTAATATTAGTCACCATACAGACGAGAACAAGCTGAAATACAGCATTGAACTGTGTGTGCATTGCTCTTGTCTGGAGTACTCCTCAGACACAGCTCAGCATCCGGTTCTGTCAATGCTCCTTAAATTGACCTGTTGTTCCTAATCCTGCCTTCTCTGGAGACAACATCCAGTGAAATTACTGTAACTTTATTTGGGGAGGTCTAATGTCCATCAAAGAACAGGATACTTTCACATTCAGAACATCATGAGATAAATACTAATCTTAGAAACTGAGAGAATGCAGAGCATGCAGTGAGCTATGACAGGGAAATAAAATTACTTGGCTAATACTTCTGAATTTGGGAGCACTGAAAAGAGGTTTCAAATAGGTCCCTGTGTTACTTTGCTCAATGACAATTACTTTATCACGCTTTCTTGCTCACAGATTTTTTTATATCCTTTTGTATACTAATAGCGATATTTCTACTTCAACATTCACAACCTTTTATCTTTCCTACCACTGTACCCTGAATATCCATTTCTCACTGAGAGCCTTCCAGCACTGAGCCATGTTATCACTGTCAAACAACCCTGTTAATATTTGAGTATTGTCTCACAGCTGCCTGTAACTTGAACGGTAAGCTGAGGACAGCAACTGCAACGCACAATTAGAGAGTGATATGGCTAAAACAACGCAGAGGAGGTGAAAGTTGGAGTCCTTGCCATAGAGCCTTCCTGTAAGTCCTTTGACCCTCCTCCACTGCTTAGTTTTGTCTCTTGCTTTTTCACTAGAGCGCTGTAGATCCTTACAGTCTCTTAATAAAGCAGGGCAGTACATTTTGCTCTTCCTGCTGAAAGATGTCTTACGCTTTGGGATTAGGAATTGAGGCAAGGGGCAAACAAGTTCTTTTCGAAGGGCCTCACAGTTTGACACTATGCCAGAGCTAATGGAGGTTTAAACCAAAATGAAAAGCAAACCAGAGGTGACGATAGGAGGGAAGAACTAACAGTTTGGGAACTGCCAGGTATTTTTTTGAATCACTGTCAGCCTACAGGCTTTGCTTTCCATTGACTTACCACTTCATCACTCTTAGTATCAGGGTGACAGAGATTTTCTCAGGCATCTGATAACCAGGGAGAATCCTTCTCTTACGTGGTCTTGCATGCACTGCATACCTCACACTGGTGGTCTTGCAAGCTGTGATAATGTCCTTCCTGCAATGTATCCCAAGACAGAAATAACAGCTGAATGTTGCACACAAACTTTGGCTACATCTACGTGCATTGCTTAGAAGTTTGTGACATTTAGCATGTTAGGGGCTTGCCACTGCAATACTCCTGGCTTTACACCGGGATCTAATTCTGGATCTATGACAAGTTCCTTTTGCCTGGGCAGTATGTCTCAAAGTTTGCCTTTATATTGCCCATCTTACTCAGGACTTGGAGTGCAGTGCACTTAATGATGGAGACCATGGCGGGGACCTTACTCTGGGAAACTTACTGCAGCCAATCATTAAGACAAGCTTATATCTTCAAAGAGCAGTTAAAATCTTCAAAATCTGACATGAGAATCCCTCAATACATGCTCAGTCTTGCTGCTCTGTCTGGCCCCCGCAAGCCAATCCTAATAGAGGCCTAGAATGACTCCTGCTGGGAAACATTCACCAACATCCTATCACTTTGACAAGCATCTTTTAAAAAAAAAGTACAAATTTAATATTGGAATCAGAATAGAAGCCTTTTCTCAGGTTTGGTGTGTACCTGGCATCCACATTTGCTCTGGTGTACCAGAGTTTCCGAGGGCGTTCCTCTCACATGAAGGGCCATATGTTAAAGAAATAGGCCCCTAGAATCCTTTAATTAACCAAATTCAGCCTGTAGAATTGAGTGTCTTTTCCACGAGGCATCATTTACATTTGCCCAAGAGCAGAACGATGGATGCCTGGAAGCTGGATGTCAAGAAGGTTCTCACCTTCACTCTGGAAATTCAAGTAGGCAGTTAATATAAAATTTCCTTTTATCTTACAGTTGCTTCTTGCCTATCTCTTTTCAGCCCATTAGGAAATACGGTCAGCATCACCTCAGAGAATACCTTCCATGCTGTTTTACTTGTGTTCACCAAAAACATTCCTGAGCTAGTCTGAACTTCTGTTCAGCCTTCACATCTGGAGGGTCCACGTAGTGAGGAGCCAGGAAGACTGCATAAACAAAAAGGCACATTCACGAAACAGGAGAGGTCATTGCCCTTAAAATTCATACTGTTGTTTTATTTTCAGTGAAGATTTGAAAATTCTCCCTACAAGGAAGACCCGGAGCTTTTCCTGGCTGTGAGGCTGTGAAGTATTTCACATGTCTCGTAAGGATGCCAAGCTCTCATAGGACGTCAGGTGCTTATGTCCTTCTGCTGTAATGGCTCCATCTTCTGAGATGCAATCAGTGAGTTTTCTAGGTATGTTATCAGTTTGATGCCCCCAAATTCTCACTGCTCCCTAAGCCCTACAAGCTTGGTAATAATGTCCAGGAAAAGGTCTTCTAACCTGCTGAGCTTGCTCTCTGGTGGGAACTTATCAGTCCTGCTCTCTCTCTAGTATCAAGTCAGACTTGTCAGGAAATGACTCTTCTTTCAGGAGACCTACATGCTGGAAAGCAGATTTAGTTTCATTATCGTCTCCTATGAAAGCAGGATGACTCTTAGTCCTGGGAAGTAGGTCGTATTAGGGAGACTAACAGGATTATGACGAGTTCAGTAGGACACTCAGATTTCTCCCCACTACAGCTGACAAACACCATGCCGCTCATGTTAAAGTGCTTGAATGTCCCTGGCAAAGGAAAGACTTAAATTCTTGTTCCTTGGGTACACACCTACTTCTACCTTAAATAAAGAAAAGAACAGGCAATCTTGTAACGGGGTCCAGGGAGCCATCAGAAAGATGATGCAAAATGATTTCCATTTTACTCCTGACTCATCTCTTTACTCACTACTCCACAAAATTCCTGCTGTCAGAGTGGGAGCTGGGAGTGTGTGCAGGATGCAGGGTTGGGTAGACTGCAGTCTCTATTCTAAATGTCCATCGGCTGTCATAACAGCAGCAATTATATCCTCTCCACTGCCTCTAGAGGGTAGAGCAATCATGAGTCTCTAACAGGGCAGGCAGGTTGAACAGTGCCATTTCAGTCTCCTAAAAGCTTTAAAATTTCCTTAGCAACCCTGCACAAAAATTGACAGTCAATGCAGCCAGCCGGCAGACCTGAGACTGGTGATACAGCAGTTTCGCAGCGCTCTGCCAGATTCATCCCACTCCAAACATATTCATAGCAGTCTCATGGAAGTCCCAGGACTGCTTTGGCAGCAATTGTGCAGGATAAATAAAGCTCCCATTGTTGCAGATGACTCTGCTTTCAATTGCATGGGAATCCAGGACAGCAGGGACTTCTGACTGATAAAGGTTAGCACATTTGTACTACTTTTCTAGTAATGCAGGGCTCAAACTGCAGCATTAAATTGCACCTTTTGGAGTTTGTTTTTGGGTGGCTGTTATCGCTTGCAGCATTTTTCTAAGCAGCTAAACCTCCACTGCAATGTTGAATTCTTGTGTCCCCAGCCTCACTGCACTGCCATTTGAACAGGCATGAGTTAATATTTTCTCAGCCATAGGTATGTCTGGCTCTTCACATAAATACAGAGGGAGTCTTTGCCTCAAAAGTCTTCGGGGGAGGAGGGGTTTATATCATGGGAGCAGAATACAAGTTTACAGTCAAGGGCTTGTGTGATTTCTGAATTGTTGAGTGGAAGAAATAGTGCTCTTTTTATGACATGCTTCCAGAGAAAGTCTTTTAATAGTTAAGTATGAGCTGTACAGCTCACTCAAAGTAGCCCTGATCACGACCTCTGAATATATTTCTAGAAACTCTGCATTTCTCTATCTGTAAATATGCCTTTCATAAAACAAATGAAAAAGATCTGATGCAGCTCTTTGCATGCTACCTTAACATTACCATACATTTATTTGTCCCTCCAGCAATTTACTGAAGTTACTGCTCCTGAATATACAGCCTGTATAGAACAGAGACACAACCTCTTCAAAGACAAAAAACAGACCATCTTCATTTACTTAACACTTAAGGAACAGCATGCACCTTCCCTGAACCAGAAATTTCCTACTAGTAGGCACCTGAACATCTACAAGTGTTATTGAAAATTTTATTCCAGCAATCTGGTCTGTCTATATGGCATGCGTTTTTTTGGAGCCTAATCAGAGCTGAGAAGGCAGTTTATATAAATCAGCCTCAGGATGGTAATATGATAGCAGCCGTGCTTGTTTATAATGCAGCCTGCTACATGGTGCAAAGTCTGAGTTTGAGTGTTTATAGCAGGCAATGAAAAGGCATGCCTCTGCCTTGCCCTTTGATTGCTCGCCTGATCTGAACCATTGAGAGCTGCAAAAAATGTCGGCAGCCTTTTTTTCTAGTTGTTTAATTCATTATGTTGCAGCCAGTAGAATAGGAAAAAAATAGGTAATAAAGTTAAGGCAGACAGTTTTCGGAAGTCTAACCTCCCTCACATGGGCCAGAACAAGAGCATAAAAGCACATGTCTCTTCATACCAGCATGGGGACAACATTCTCCATGGAATGCCTAAGTGACGGCCCTGTGTGTCCGAGCCCAGCGGTGAAACAGCTCATCCCCTGCGTACTTGCAGCCAGCACACTCAGCCAAGCTGGTCTCAAAGAGGAGGCAAAAACGTGGAATTGGGACTGTGAGAGAGTTGTTTGTTTTCCCACTTCTCTGGATGCCAGACGTCTCAATCTGCCTGCAATTTGGGTAGGGAGAGATCCCGGGGGAGAAGGAGGGAAGGGAACAGAGGAGGCTGCTTCCTTCGCTCTCTCAGCATGTCAACCCATCGAGGAATAAGGGAAGACAGACAAGAATCTTGTTAAAATATCGTCAATTAGGTCTAAGGACCCTACAAAAGGAAGAAATGTTGCTTATAAACAATGTTCTATGAACAGCAGAAATAATGAGACTTGGTTTCTGCAAGTTCTCCTATGCAGATTCTTTGATGTCTGATAGCACAGTTATGCAGCTTTTATACTTGGGAAGACGTGGTGGGTTTCTCCCCTCTGCAGCACTCTGCATTTATTCATTTGGGAGCTAAACTCCTTGCTTCTTCTGTGAAGAATGAAAAATGTGTAGAGCACAGCCTGGTCCCCACACAGACACACTGGGGACCAATGCCGAGGGCACCTCCTCACCATGAAAAGCAGGCTGGCATGCCTATGCTTTGTCCCAGGCAATCACAAGTAATGCCATGTGTCTAACTTGGGGATCATCTTTGCTTTTATAAACTAAATGCCAACCTTTTTCCAATGGAATTCCCATGACCCTTCTCCAGCTGTGCCGAGCGTGTACGGTGGCAGGAGAAGGCAGATAGCCCTTCCCAGCACTCCTGGTTCATCCCAAGCACTGCACACATGGGACCCCCTGTCCTCAAATCACCAGAATAACATCCCCAACAGCTGGGGCTCCATCAGCCCTAGCGTAACTTGGCCTTTTAAAGTTCTCAGTGAACAGATAATTTGTGAGTATGTAAAAGACAATAAAAATGCAAGTGGCCAGGACTTCCTTTGCAGTGAAGCGTCTGTATTCCTTGTGAGCGTGCGGCACAGGCGGGCGATGCAGGCCTAGTTTATGGCCATCGTAAAGGCTACGTGCAAAGTCACCTGACACCAGCAGCTTAACATGACCGTGGTTTATGGCACGTTGTTTTCCCCTTTATTGTGCTTCTCCAGGAACATGGTGTCACCTGAGCTTTGCAAGATGCATACGCTGCGGTGCAGAATCCTCCTGAACCCTCCCATGGGCTGAATTGACATACAGGCATTGACTGCATTGAACCGTTTGGTTTCACAGCAGCTGAGGATTTAGCTTGCAAAGCCTGCAGCATTAACTGTGCTGTCATTGTATGTTGTTATCGGACCATCCTGTTGCTCCCTGGGAGGGGGACCGCGTTCACTCATTGCTGTCCTGTCTTCTCCCCACAGTGCGAGCTGCAGTTGGTGAAGGAGCTGATGTGTGCTCCTCTTTGGGGAGTTACTCTAGGCTGCGCTCTCCGTGAAAGACCAGGATATTCAAAAGATACACACAAGTAATTTCCTTGGCTCCCTTTATCAGTGTTTGGTATCTTTAACCATAATTTTATAGTTATACTTTTGGTGACTATAATGACTGCCTTTCCTTCTCTCTTAACGTTGTTGACAGTAATAGTGTAGCTATACAGGTGTGTTGTCTGCTGTGCAACAATGATTTTAAATCCATAAAGAAAAATTAGACTTAGAATTGTTATTTTGGTGCTGACTTTTTTTATGAGAGTGGGATACAAATCACAGAACTCTTCATTTTCTTCATCTTGCTCCCCAGTCCCCTCTGTTCTTGAATTAGCTGGCATTTCTTCCAGCTTATCATCAATGTGCTAAGATGGCGATAAACCTTACTGCAAATTGTTTTGGGAGTGGGAGTAGGTAGTCTGAATTTGTGACTTTTTAATTCCAGATATATTGCAGAGCCATTTTGCCTTTCCGTTACAAAATTCCTCTGGGACAAAATGAGATTGCCTACAGGCTACTTCTATGCTTTTGTGAGTCTTTCACTTACTTAACCTAATTTTCTGCATCTTGGATTCAACTGTAAAAGCTATCCAGTCCTTCAAGGAAAGATTCGAATTTTCTGACAGGGAAGCCGTTGGTATTTGAAGCCTCTTATTTCTTGGGACCAGCGCAATAGCTAAACGTTTTTGTTTTCAGTGTAACGGTTAAGGAACTGTCCCAAGCAGCAGAGGCCATACCAGGCTGCTGGCTGCAAAACACCACATAAACGCCTTCTGCCTTCCGTTTGTAACATCCCTATTCCAGTGTCTTTTGTATAGTAAAAGCACTTAGCAACAAATCCAGGCCACAAGCGCCATTTGTGTCACTGTTTGATACAATAAATGCCATGCATGCATACCTAGAACTGCAGGGTTTTTATAAATTTCACCAAGTATGTTTCTTGAAACAGAATCTCTATGTCTGCTCATGCAAAGCAAGATGACAGATCTGTATGGGAAGACGTGGTCTACACTCTCCCTGCTCTAATAGCCAGTCTTCCTCTGTCTTACTATTTCACTGAGATGAGCCTATTTCATAACATTTCTATGGTAATTTTTCTGTACACAAACTCCCAATTACTACAACATGTGTGTAATTGGTTGTTGTGTTAGTTAATCATGTGGGCAAATAATCTCTCCATAAATAAAGCAGGAAGAATCACACACCATCAGTCTAGGAAAACAACAAAAAGATTTTCTACATGAAGATTTGTAAAAAAACTTACTTCTCTTAGTCTCAAGGAAAGAGAGGGCACACTCTGTCAGCCTTGCTGCTGCTGGGTCTGGCCGTCTCCTGCTCCCCACTGGCGCAGACTGGTGTGCCCAGAGTGATCCTCCATCCTGGGGACTGTCAGATGGGCTCTGGGAGTATTTGGTAGGCATTAAGCAACAGGAGATTCGTTATTTCACTGATCAATCATCTGCTTCACATTCTGACCTGTGGAAATGGAAAGAAGTGGATTCAAAAATAACAGGGAAAGAATGAGGAAGCTCCTCTGGGCAGGAACCAGCAGAGAGCTGATGGAGCCAGAAGAACAGGAAGAACAACAACACAAGGACCAATAGGCCTTTCTCCTTCATGGAAGTTTTTGCTATTTTGTCTTCCTCAAAGTCTCATATCCCCAGAACTGACTCCTGAACCAGCCTTGGCTCTCTCCTGTTTCCTCATATGGTGTTTTCTGGTGGGAATTTTCCAAGTGCTCTGAAGAATTAAGCTTTGAAAAGTTCTGTCCTCCCTGATGATTATAAAATGGTGGCTTTTTTTCCCAAAACAGTGATTTTTTTTTTCCAAAATAATGGGGAAGGAAAAGTAATGAACCTGAGCTTTATGGAATAGAGAAAGAAGAGAGGGTGAGTGTGGGAGCATCAGGATTGCACAAGGAGCATGTGTTTGCACATGTCTCCCCGTGAAACAGCAGTTTCCTTGCAGTGCTTCAGACCACACCAACTCTCAGACAGAAAACCGTGAGCAGGTATGCACTGTTGTACCACAAAACAACGTACACGTCAAACAACTGTATCCCTCTTCAGAGCTGCACCCTGGCACAGGACCTGGCTACGTGCCTGGTCTCAGCAGCCGCCCCTGTGCTATTTCACCTGTCCCTGCCAGAACTTCCATCTACCCTTGGAAATTCTCTTCCCTTCAGGCAGCACGTAAGCCTGGGCTGCCATTCTGCCTCCTCCCACCACCACACTCAGCTGTAGCTCCATCAGTGGCTGTTCTTGGAACACCTTTAAAGTCAATTAGGGTCCTTCCAGCCATGACTCCTCCACATGTATCCCTGCTGTCCTGCTACTGTGTGTATCCAATAACTACTTCACTTTTCTGGCTCCTCCATTGGTGCAGAAGAGGATTGAGGATGGCCCATGAATCTCTAGATACCCAGTCCTCAAGCTTTTGCCTGGCAAGATTCGAAAATAGTTTATCAGTATGTCCACAGACAGCAAAATCAGACCAATAATCTACCTGGCCTCTAGTACCTGTCACGTAGCCCAGAACCTCTCCATCACTGCCACTATCTGATGCTTAACCAAGCTCCAGCACACTTGGCAAAACCAATTAAAGCCAGCAGCCTGCAGCCTTACTCCTCTCTGGGGCACAGACATCTAATCCTCTGGGGAATCAGGTCCTAGATTGCCACCCTCATCCCAATATACTGAAGGAAAATAAGTCTGGCCTGGATTGGCCTTAATACTGAACTGCAGCAGTCCCAGCACTAATTCACAAAAAGTTGTCCTTGCTTTTGAGGGCAGTGGCACCCAGCAAGAGGATGGGAAAGGTGACTAACAGTAGGGACATCTTTAAGCATATTGACCTTTGCAATGTAATATTTCTGGACATTGCTATAAATTCTTGTTCAGGAACATAAGAAATGAGGACATTGGACTGGAAAATGTTTCCTACTTCCTTGAAACTAGTGCCCAGGTGTTTTATTGACAGATGATCGGTAACAAGTTGAAAGTATACTTAAAAAATAACTTATTTACCATAAAGTTACCCTCATGTTTAAACAACACTCTCTCTATTATAAATAATTTTCAGCTCTCAAATTATAGGATATAGAGAGGAAGAAATCAATTGCATAGATTTGCAGGGCTGCAATTGAGTATGTCTAAAGTTATGCACAAGAATATCCTCATTGAAAAGCTCTCTGAGAGCCTGAGGGTGTTGCGATCCATCCTCTTCCAGATGTAGCTGTGCCAGCTGAGGCAATCATTGCCATCCTCAGGTCCTCAGTGTCTGTGTAACCAGTACTTCAGTCCATCATATTTGCTAATGCAGGATTGCTTCCTACTATTTTAAGCCCCAGAAGAGACAGGCTTCCACCTTTTTCCTTGAAAGATATGTCCGTGATTTACTGAGTAGCACTAATAAGACATTTTTCACATACTCAGCCCAAAGTTTTTGAAAAAATTCTCTCTCCTCTCTTACCTTTACTCAAATTCCCAGAAAAAAATAATGGCTCTTCTTCATTTGTACCCATGTAGATCTGAAATATTTCATAGAATAATCCATTTCTGCATTAATATGTGCACAGTTTTGCCTAGTTGTTGGTTTGTTCTCTAGTTTTGGTTAACCTTTAATGCTGTGAATGCCTAATGAGATTTATACACTACTAGCAACATCCCAAACAGTATTGATTGTGAAACATCAACTGCCTAAAAAAAGAAAGTTACTGACCTATATTTTCTGTATTTGAAGAGAACATTTAGATTCTCATTTCAGTGAAGATTCTCAGTCCTACATCTTAACTACTCAGGATGAGATAAATGCAAGCCTTTATAACCCTGGGAGGTTTGGGTCCGTACAGCGGTGGCTTGGTACTAGTGCCAAGCACAAACGGGTGGTCCCCACAACTGGACCAGTGGCTCTGTGCAGCTCCCAGTTTGAGCAGGAGTTTATGGTTTACCAGAGAAATAAATCATCCAAGCAGAGCAAAAATTAAAAGAGGAAAGGAATGGGAAGGAAGTCTGACAGGACAATAGAGAAGTTACAAAATCAATATCTTATCAGAGACTCTCCTACCACAGGACAGAGGTGAACAGTCTCTTCAGGGAAGTCAGTTCTAGTGAGTGGCTGGCCCTCTCCAGAGGTCTGTCTTGATTCTTGCCCCTGGAGTATCAAGAGGTGACAAAAAAGAAGCCTCAGCAATGACAAAAGCTGTGTAAGGACTGAGTTGGTAGGTACTCTGAGAGACGCATGTGAGACTACAGCAAACGAAACTCAGAGCCAAGTAATGTTATCCTGCAACATATGAAGTTTCTACTGGGTTGAACAGCTTGATTCCTATAATACTGGAAACAATTTCCACAGCACAGGATGACTAAAATAAGATTCTTGCTGTAGACCAAATCTAAATCACAGTGGATTTGTAAATGCATGGAGAAAGTCCAGATAGCCAGCTTGCAGTTGTCTTTGATGGAAATATCCCTGAGACAAATAGTGGAGGCGGCTTTGTTCAGATCAAATGCATTTCGACATAATTTAAAGCTTCAGGTCAGATAGGTTATAAACCCAAAATGTACTGGAGTAGCTTAGGCTTTAGACAAGGTATCGGTATAGAGTTGTGTTGCTGCCCATTGTGTTGATACCAAGTGAGACAGATCGTCCAAGGGAATTAGTTTGTTCAAGTATCACTTTACAACTGGTTTCTATGAAAAGCTTAGAACAGGACTTCATTATAAGATGCAGTGTGGAAATGGCAAAGAAGCTCAAGTCTCCTCTTTGCAATGATTCTCAGATTAGTTCTCTGCAGCACTTTACCATGGAAAATCTAAGGGAAGATAAATAAGTGACTGATGCATGAAACTCATTTGATGTCACCAAGAAAGTATTTAAGAAACCAGACAATGAGTAGTTCCAAGAAGTCAGCAATGCCAGACCCCACAGAGACCCCAGAACAGAGGTTTTTGTAGGAGGTTTCAAAAATACCCATTGCCTTCTGAACTCGTAACAAAGTCTTAAGTGTCTACCTTGGAGTAATTCAGTTCAGGTAAAACTTGTTGGCATTTTTACATCAAGGAGCTGACTACTTGGATGTACTGCTTCCCATGTGTATTGGTGAAGGTCAGTGCCTTAAGCTTTGGCTTCTGATGGACAAAATCACCAAAGAATCATCAAAGAAGAGTCAGTCCTTCTTTACTTGCTGCTGTAGATCTTCCCAGGTTTGCAACCCAACTGAACATCACTCAAATCTTTGGTTCTGATCTGGGGCCAGAGGTAAAAGATTTGCCTTTGTTAGAAAGCTCCTGACAAGATCTTTAAACATTTCAACCTCTTGGGGCTTGGTCTGTGTGAAAGATGGCTTTTGCTCCTTCAGCTTCTGCTGTGGAGGACCCCTGGGACTGATTTGCTTGAAGCTACTCAGAAGCATGAAATCCTATTAATAAAGAAGAATTCCTCTCCCCTGCCGTGACCAAAGCGTTCAGATAAGTCCATGAGCTAACCCTTGGCAGAATCTTCCAGTCTGATGGTGATAGTTTACTGGCCTATGGATAGAAATATGAAAAAGCCATCCCCTTGAGCATGTAGAAGGACCAAATTAACACTTTTGTAGAAGATACTGTGCGCTAAGCTATTAAAGAAAGACTTACTGAAATTGCACCTTCAGCATTGAGGCAAGAAGTATAATGAGTAGC
Organism: Bucorvus abyssinicus; assembly: GCA_009769605.1. Classification (NCBI taxonomy): domain Eukaryota; kingdom Metazoa; phylum Chordata; class Aves; order Bucerotiformes; family Bucorvidae; genus Bucorvus; species Bucorvus abyssinicus. Next base: position 5,374,765 of record CM020044.1, on the reverse strand, counting down.
AACAACAGAGGTCTGCCAAAACACTGAAGTAACCTCTAGAGAAGCCAGGGAAATCAAGTGTCAATGCAGGTTCCTATGTGCATCATCACTCCAGGCCACGGCAAAGCAGTGATGATTCTGCAAGGACTTCCTTTGCCAGGTACAGTCAGGAAGAAATGATGGGGGATATTAAATATCCATATACATATGCTTGGTGGAGAGGGTAAATGATGACCACCACAGGAATCCTGCTTTTTGCTTAATGCAGCAACTGCAGACGTCAAGGATCAATCCAAAAAGTAATTTAAAATTATCTTATCCTAAGGATCCCAGACCAAGAAGAGAATTCTGGTGAGAGGATATCTTTAATAATTATCAATTCAAAGGTGTCCCATGCATAGCATATCTGAAAAATTAAACAGATAATTCTCTTTCCATGCCCTACTACTACCAACCGCACAATGCACCAGAAGTATTTAAAATACTATGTATCTAAAACTGCCCAAAAGGGGTGCCCCCCACCCCCCACACCCCTTTTTTTTCTTTTCAAAAGAATTAAATGGTTTATTCTTGCTAAAAACCAAGCTCGGCCAAAATGAACCCTGAGAGAAAGGCCACTTCACTTCCACTACCGTGGCCTTAGGAGGGGTTGCCTAGAAAGCGAGGCATGCAGAAATAAGGACAGCCTGCTTAAGCTGTGATGTTAGCACCAACTGAATGCTTACATTTCAAATAACAAAACAGCTTGCATTAAATATAATTAATATTCATTGCTAAATATTGAGAGCAAATAAAGGTAGTGAGATGCCACATTTGGCTTAGACTTCACCACTGTGGAAATGTTAATTCATGCTCTCATCTTGCCTCCCACACTCTATTGTCAGTTCTTCTATGTTCTTTAAAAGTGCAGCTTCCTAAACTTTGGATGTAAACTACCGCTGTAATAGAAGAAGCGCAATTATGTTATTCCACCGGCAAACAACTCTACCAGTCTCAGTTCCATTTCAAGATCTCGGTTAAATTCATCCTTCCTATTTTTAAGTCTTCAAACGCAATTGCCCTAGGGAGCCTTCCAGATGTTTATCTCTGTGCTCCCAGCCCTGCTCTTTCTATTACTCTAATTGGTATCTTCCTCCTCTCTGCAACATTCTGCATAATTCTGGCATTGCTGTGGCGAGAAACTCCTCCTCCTCAGACCCCACATATAGGAGCAGTTTTCTAGTAATTAATTCGCAGTCTCTGCTCAGATTTCTGTAGCAATCATTCCTGTTCACATATATACCTCTGAGAAGTATCTTAAGGAGGAGAAAAAAATAGGAAAAAAAAGCAGCATTTCACTTGTTTCTGATGGCTTTTATGACAAAAGGCTGAAGATACCTTCATTAACTGTGCTGGGTTTTTGGCTTGCTTGCCCTTTGACCTGTCCAGCTTTGTGAACTGGCAGATAGCTTAGGAAAACCAGGAGGATCACAATGACAATAGAGTTGACATCTGAACAGTCAGAGGGCAGGGGTTTCTAATCGAACTACTTCTTTTTCCTCCCCCTGAACTCAAATTCCTAGTAATACTTAGGAGACAACTCGCTCTGGGAAAAATTCAGGACTCACATCTTCATAAAAAACCAAAGGGCTTTCACATCAGCAGTTTCTTGTAGGAACAACATAGCTTCATGATTCTAATATTTCTTTCACACACACGCACAGGCACAGATTAAAAAAAAAAGCAGGGGGTGGTGGGGGGTGGTGGGAGGGCGGGAGGGGGGAATAATTTTGTTCATTTTACTGAGAATTTCTGACCTGAAATCCAAACTCGAGGCACTGGAGGGCACTGTCCTGGTTCTTGGATCTGCCTGCACAGAGCTCCAAGCAGGATCATGGCGCTCATTTGAAAGTGAGAGAGAGGGAGAGTCATGTCTTCCAGGATCTAGTTTTATTCACTTCAAAGCAAAAGGTTATCTTCCCAAGCTTATCTTTAAAAAGTTTCTTTCTGTTACTAGTTTAACTTCTTTTAATTTATTACCTCTCCAGGATCTTTTCTCTGCCGGTTAAAACAAATGGATTAATTCAGCCAGTGCTGTAACATTCATTTGAAATAAAAGTGCCAACTGCAGATCTCAGTTGCCTTGTTTTATTTGGTCATTTTGTGGCTACAGGTTTTGTGAGGTTTGCATGTTAAACCGTTTACAAGAATAACCTCCAGCACGGGAATCTGATCCATCCGTGCAGGCTCCACTGGCTTCCCTGGGTTTACCTGGGCCGATCGAATTGCAGGATCAGTTTGTACATTTGAACTGAACTTGGCCAGATTGTAAATAACACACTGCAATCAGATCTACCCCTTAATGTATGACAGATTATTCTAATACAATAGAGAAAGATCTGATGTAGTCCTATTGAGGTGGGGATTTGATGTGTGGCCAGGCAAAGGGAGGTGATCTCAGGGAGGAGAATCAGCTCTGATTTTGAAGTACTCAGATTTTTCATGTTATATTCTATATTTATTTTCACTTGAACAGAGCAGTTTGCATAATAGCTTGTTTGCTTTTAATTGGCAGAGACAGCACCTGCCCATCTTTTTTACTTTGGATGTATATCACTGTAGCACTCGACTTCGTAGTTTACTGTGTCCAACAAAATTTGATGAGAAAGAGGAATCATTGAACTTTTCAAAGATGGTAAACAGAGACTTAGCAGCTTAGATGTAAACACAACTTTTTAGCAAAACAGGCTTGGTTTGTGAAAATTAAACTTCGTAATTTTTTTTTTAAATAGCTATGAAATTACTTGTCTTCACTCTCTGCAAAAGTCATATGAAAGATGCAGCTTTGGAAAACTGCTCAAAAATATACTTCAAATCATGTTAAACTTTGAACTATGGGATGCATTGAGTTGTAATGGATTCACCACCTTTTATTATTAAGGAATAATGATTTATCTATCTATCTCCTCAAAAGATAATGTTTGTTCAGTTAAAGAGAAATCATCAAACCAGAGATCTCTGAATTGACAACAAAAAAGTTTTGTGATTATGTATTTTACCCTAGTGTCCCGAGGAAACAGAGCTCAGGTTATCGCACTGTCTGCCTGGCTGTCACTCTCAACAGAAATGATAAAGGGATAGGAGACTGAACTAATAAACACCTGCAAACTTGGTGGAAACTGCTGGCTCATTAAAGAACCACAGAGTGATTTCAGTTGAGGACTTTCAGAGGTCATTCAGTCCAGCCCCTGCTCAGAGAAAGACTGGGATTATTTGGGGCTATTTGTCACTTCGTGGAAAGAAAAGCCATGAAAGTCTGGGGTTATTGCAGGATGTTGAGGGTTAGAAAATGTGGAAAATACATTTACAGGACACAAGACTCCATTCATCCCACTACTTGTGCAACAGGTTGAAATGATCTAGTTTTGTGCCTTTAACAACATTCTCTGCCTTTTGCCTGTTGCCTGCCTGTCTCATGTGCTGCAGGAGGCTCATGATTATTTTATTCCCCTCACTCAGCTTGAAGGTGTTCACAGGGGCCACTGATCACCTGGGTCAACTGGAAGTTCTCTGATTTGCGATTGCATTCATCTAGAGCGCCCAGGACAATGGATTGGATTCTCTGGCTCCCTAAATAAGGTCTCCTGGGATCCACCTTTCACTCTAGGTACAAAGCAAGCCAGGCAGCACCAGCAATGGGGCAAAGCATCAGAAGGACCATGATGAGTAAGGGAACAGCAAGCTTCTGGCAACAATAAGAATATTTTAACTGCTTTTATCACTGTAGTACCGAGCGTCTCTGATCATGGATATGGGACAATGGAGAAAAACTGTGAGTGACAGTGCTGGAGTGGGGAAGGCAGCCTGGTACAACTGTGGGTATGCTCCCACGAGTGCAAACTCAATGTCTTGAGGAAGCACAGTGATGGCACAGAGGCACGTTTGCATTAATGCATATTCATCCAGAAACACAGCAGAGTAATCTGCACAAGCAGCAGCCCCAGTTTTGCTGGTTTAGTGCATCTGTATGAAGGGCGTGTGCTGATGTAATTGCCCTTCTGTCATTAAATGGCTATAAATTTTCTTAATTATAGACACAGTCACCTGTACGCATTATGGAGCACCATAAGTGGTGCTGGAAGTAAGTGTCGGGACTGGCCAGGAGAGGACATCTCTGACGCTGAAGCCAGGGCAGCAAATGGAGCCAAGTGGGAAGCAAGATTTCCTGAAGCAGCTGAGGAGCAGGCTGGCAGAAACACTCCTGGTCTAGCTGATTCTGCCATGGGGCTGAGGATGGGCTAAGCATCCTCCTCCTTTCCTTCAGCCCAGGTTTCTGTGGTTCCCTCCTACAGTTTTCCCTGCGATGGCCATTGGGCCCTGCTGAAGATGGGGAGAATCCCAGTGCAGGGCAGCAGCAGGGCAGGGTGAGCCCCCTGGCTCCACCGCAGTCAGGACCTCTCATCTGGAGGGCAGAAAGACAACGGAGACACGGGGCGTGCTCCGGTTCCTAAAGACTCAGCCCAGCACTCAGGCAGATGAACACTGGCTTGCGAGTGTTTTAAAAATAAACAGCCTGAGCTGGATTTATTTTTAAATTTCAGGGAGGCACGGGAACAGGTCAGGCTCGCAAAATGAAGCCCTTTCTTCAACGGCCTTTTAAAGAGGAGAGCACCTCTTTAACTCCCCCTCTCCCTGCCATGGCTCACGTGGAGGGAATGCTGGGGGGGCTGCAGCCAGCCAACAGCCCTATGACCCCCACAGCACAGGGCAAGGGATCTCCTTTGCCTACTAATCTCCCACCCCGACCTAGAGGATGAAATCCTTTGCTCAGGTGCAGCTTCACCAGATTCCCCAGTGCCTTGCAGGGGCACGAGGGCCCAGAAGGACTGGATTATTTGACAGGATAGAGGCCTAAATTTAGACAAGATTCAGTAAGTGGGTGTAGGAAATAAAGGGAGGAGTGGAAAAGGAAGGATAAGAATAAAAGTGATGGGAATGGATACATAGACTGTATTCATCATGCTCCCGCTCATGATTTTTATTTTTTTAAAATATCAATAACCCTTGCCAGGGATTTGTTCAATTCGTCCGTACAAGGAATTTGCTACAGCAGATGGGAATCACCTGTAGGGGGATGTGGCTGTCAAGGATGGGGTGTGCAGCGCAGAAACAGATTTATTAAGAAAGCAGAGGGCGTTTATGGAATAGCTGGATAAATAAGGGATTGGCTATCAGGACTGGAGCAGAGGCTGTGTGAAATGCTGGCAGTAATGATACGGCCAGGTAACCACAAAAGGTGACCGTCCTTCCCTTCAAAGGACAGAGCTTTTGTGTCTTGTACTGGAGAAAGGTGAATGGTAGAAAGTTTCCGGAAGGAGTGGCAAAGGGCCAGAAGTACTCGGCAGAAGCACTCTGCATGTAGCTGGGATAAAACGTTAGTGTATGTTGAGATCTGGACGTCACCTTAGGCCTGGCAATTAGCAAGATTCCTATTTCCTGTCTAGAAACAATCAAGATGCAGTGCTACAATCACTGGCTGATGGTAAAAGATGCCTAATTAATTATTTCAGAAATGCATTTGAGATTACATACACATACTTAAAATTTATTCCTTCTTAAATACAAGTACCTGAATCAATTCTCAATAGTTTTTTTTTTTTTACTCACAGCTATTTTCACATCTTTTCAAAATATTATAAGGTACTTCAGTCCGTATTGTAGCTGGACTCTAAAAAGATAAAATTCACTTAAATAACGAATATACAATCAAGTGCTTGATTGTGATAAGCCTGTGATCTTTACAGACAAACTGATGCTACCTCATTCCTGTGTCCAGTTACCGACAGAGAAATCCTGCCTCTCTCTCCCACACTGCCCTTCCCACAGCAAAGAATTTGTACAGGTGCATTTTGCATGACTTCTGCTCCTCTGAAACAGTAGGAGAATTCAACAATTTTGGCAAATTAGGTACCTTAAAATGAACTGAAGTTCAGAGAAGGTTTTTTTTTTATAAATGAATGTTTCTAATGCCTCTGACAACATCAGTTACGGTTAACTGTAGGGACTCATGCTTTGCAGTAGTGACATTGTTTTCCTCAGTTGTTCCCTGCCCACAAACCCAGTGTCGGTGGCTGAAGAGTCAGGTAATAACCCACAGCCACCTTCTCATTGTGACATACTGGTTCGTCCTGTATCAAGGATCGCTTGTGGAGGGAGGACGGGGGATGAGTTTAAACCTGTGTGTGATTTAGGAGGTAGGAATGGAAGTCATTAGGAAAGAGCAATTGTTCTGGGAGGTAATTACAGGGAAAGACTGGCAGTGGGAATTCAAAGCTTAGGACATTAGGAAACTAAAGATACGTGCATTAATCTTGGTCCGAACCTCTGTCCTAATGCCCCTCTTCTGCTGAGATCCTGTAAACCCATGTTTAACAGATGTCATACTTTTGCTTGGGTCAACAGCAACAAACTATTTTCAGGTTTGTAAATCATTTTTCTCTAAACAGCTTTTGAAAATTGAGAGGAACAACAGGGCAAGTCAGAACGTACTTTTTTGAAAACAAGCTATCAAATTAATTGCTTTTTTAAACCTGATCTGCCCACTAATATCCTCAACGGTCCTTATTTTGTCCTCTTTCCAGCCCTGAAGGTTTACTACATAAGGCAGGGCTTGAGACTTGGAAATTATTTTCCCCTCCTGCCCACCCCTTGCTGAGAAGTGGCCAGCTGGAGCCCAGACAGGCAGGACTTGGCCCCCGGATTGGTTTTGATTTGTTCATTTTATAAACTAGAAAAACAAATAAACTTTTAGTTCACTTATCCACTTGCAGTCACACCAGCACCGTCTGCTTGGGTACATTTTCAGTCCCTTCAGGAGGCCCAGTTTTGCATGTCCTGAGCCCTTCCCTTCACAGACTCTCCTGCTGCCTGTTTCCGGACATCATGAAGTAAGTTACTGGACTGTTTAATGCCTCTCTCCACAGCCTTCCAACTACTCTTTTATCCCTAAGTGAAGTTGCTTCCCTCATTGCTCTAACCCCAGACTGGACGAGCCAGGTGTTATTTCTTCATCTGCACCCCTGCCTTCTCCTTCCATCACAGGAAAACAGATGGGTCTCCTTCCTAGGAAGGACTATGTCCTCCATACGAGGATCATGAAAAATAGTGGCATCCAGGTGAGGAGCAGTCTTGTTTACAGCAGACTTCTCTCGTCATACAAATGCATCCTTTACCTGCCTGCCCACATCCTACAAGAGCGGCAAGAACACAGGACTGTGGGTGCCCCGTCAGGCAATGGGGTGAGCCCCAAGTGGGGCCCACTTCAGTGGGAGTGCCACCCGAGCGGCTGTCCCTGGCTCCAAGGGCGCAGTTCAGCACAGGGAAGGCCTGCCAGGCCCCGCGCCCACCATGAGCCCCGCACCCTGCCACACACAGGCCGGCCGAGGTGCAAAGGGTGAAACGTGCCCATAGCTGCCATGGAGTCCCCGGAGCCCAGCCAGAGCCCAACGGGTCCCCCGGGCCTCTGCGGGGCCTGAGGTGCCCGGAGCCACCCCACGGTCTCTCGGCGGAGCCCGGCCGGGCCCCGCTGCGGCGACGGGGTGCAGGGGGCCCGGGGCCCCAAGGCGAGCGTAGGGTGGGGCCCCGGGCCTCTGTCAAGTGGAGCCAGAGCCTCCACGCCGGCCCGGGCTGGCGGGAGAAGTGGATCTCCGCCGCAGCGCCAGGGAGGGGCCCGCCGCTTGCGCCGGCGGGCAGCGGCGACGACGGTGACCGGCGGCGGCGGCGGCGCTCCCCGAGCTCCACGCAGGTGGCGGCGGCCTGCGAGGAGGCCGCGACGGCGCCGTCGCCCGGGCCCGGGCCCGGCCCGGCCCCTGTGGCCCCGCCCCTCCGGCCTCCTGTGGCGGCGGCGGCGGCAGCGGCTGCTGTTCCCGGGGCGGCCGCGGCGCTGCCTCCCCCTCCCCGGCTCGCTGGGCTGCCCCTCATGCGGATGTGACATTTCACGGCGTTTACCGCAGCCGCCATTTTGAGACAGAGAGCGCTGGCGGCGGCGGAGCGGCACCAGCGCGCCGGGGCACAGGCAACGGGGGCGGCCCGCGGGCCGGGAGCAGCGAGCCGGGCGTCGGCCAGCGGCTGTGCCGGGGCGCTGGGGGGGGCGGGAGGGCAGAGGAGGGGCCCCGCGGCGCCTCCCCGACTTCGCAGCGCCGGGGACACCTCGCCGGGGGAGGGGGAAGCGCCGGGCGCTGCCGCCGGGCCCTGACTCCTGATCTCCCGTCCCCCCCTCCCCTCCTCCCGGTCCCCTCCCCTCCGGCCCCCAGGGAAGCCGCCACCCCCGGTCGGTCCCTCCTCCCCACCCCTTTCCCCCGACCGGGTGCCGCCGCCGAGATTGGGCGAATAGCGAGCAAATACGTGCGCGTCTCGCTGCCTCCGCCGGCTGCCCGCTCCCTGCCCGCCGGAGCCCAGCCGCAGCCCCCCGAGGCGGGTGCCCAGTCCCGGCCGCTGCCAAGGCCCCGCCGCTCCTCCGCCCCTTCCCCTCCCGACATAGGCCTGCAGCCCCCAGCGGGAAAGGCCCAGGCCGCCGCCGCCGAGCCCGAGACCCAGACCCAGCCCGACATGAACCACCATCAGCAGCAGCAGCACCAGAAGCCCGGGGAGCAGCAGCTGAGCGAGCCCGAGGACATGGAGATGGAAGGTAAGGCCGGAGCCGGGCAGGGCCCCGTACCCTCAACTCTGAGGAGAGTTTTCCCCCTTGCCTCTCCGCTTTGCTGCCGGCTCCCGGGGCTTACTGGGAGCCGCGTCTCCCTCGGGGAGCTCCCGTCCTCCCTCCGCGGTAAACACGCGCCCGACCCTCTCCTCCCGCGCGAGCCCCGGCGGCCGCAGCGCACTGTCCCATGCCTGGCCGCGGTCAGCCCTGGCAGCCGGGGTCCCCTTTTCCGGGGCGCGGGTAGTTCTGCCCGGCGGTGCCTCGGCGGGAACGGAGGGACGTCGGGGAAAGTTGCGGCGGTGCGGGGCCGGGGGAGGCGGCCCGGGGGGGCTCTGCAGGAATTTGCATCGCGGGAAGGGGAGGGTGCGGGGGAAGCGCTGCTACAAAAGGAGACCCGCTCTCCCGGGGCTAGGCGTGCGGCCGTGAGCCCGGACCTTCGGCCTGGCGGGGACCGGGAGCCTCCCGACGGCGGTGGCCGATGGGCAGTGAGCTGGGGGGGCGGCGGGGGCGCGCAGCCGCGCCCCGAGCAGGGCCCGTCCGGCCCGCGGGGGACGGGCGTCTGTCTCAAAGTACTTGTGATTTCGGAGGAGGGCTTCGCCTTCCGCGGGGGAAGGGGTCGCGGCTGCCCGAGGGCTGCCTGGCTCCCGGGGCTGCTGGGCGGTGAACGGTGGGCAGCGGGGCCTAGCCTGGCCCGGCCCAGCCCGGCCCGCCGCCGGCGTCCCCTGCTCCCCCCGCCGGGGTGGGCGGTGGGCTTCAGCCCTGCCTTGCCCGGGGCCGTGCGGGGCGGCGCGGCCCCTCGGCCCGGCCGCTCATTGTATGCAGGCAGCCACGCTGCTCGCCATTTTTAATTAACCCTCCTCCGAGGGTTATTTACAGAACCCGCTGCCGGGCGGGCCTAGCGCGGGGTCGGCGGGCAGCGCTGGCCATGTGTAGCGCCTGCACAGCCCTCGCCCGGATCCTGCACCGTCATGCAGTTGCGCTGGTTTCATAAAGGAGGCACTACATTTTCAGGCTTGTTCCCCGCTCCCGTCCGGTGTAGTCTCCAGTTGTGCCTTTAGCATTTTTTTTCCATTGTGTTGTTATTTTTACACACCCTCCCCCTTTTGAACAACACCGTCCGTCTGAATTCAACGATGTAAAATTCTTTGGGCAAATGTACGGCGGGATTTTGTCCCCTAAGGAAGGGCAGCCACAGTATGCAGCTCGTACCGATGGTGTGGGACTTGGAGGTCAAAACCACCAACTACCTAAATATCGCTTAGAATGTCTGACTGTGAAGATGCCAGTTCTGTTACGACTGTTTTAGTCAACGGTGACATAAATATTCACCAACAAGAGATATTTTGCTTGGAAACGTGACAATCAACATAGCAAATGTTCCCTTCTGCTAAATAATAGCCGTTGAAATCAGGAAGAGCAAAGGTGTTTTTAGTGGAAGTTTGTCACAGTGACTGAGATTACATTTCAAAATTAGAAGGTCATTACATAAAGCCTTGCCTTCTTAAACATAAATGTCTCTTTAATAAAACAATACCTAACACTTATTTACTATCAGGGGACTGGTTTTGGTTTTGTTTTAGACAAATCTCTGAACTGGTGTTTATATACTGTGTGACAAGTATGTAGAAGGAGGTCATTTGAAATATACCTGGTACTTGTTTGTATGCATACAAATATTAACGTTGTGTGGGTTGTATTTTCCAGCAGATTGTTTTATAGCCTTTAGCAGTCTGCTTTTTCTCAATATCCTTTTCAAGTCCTTTAGAATACTGACTATTTGATGTTTTTATTTTGATTTTTATGGGCTTGATGCTCTATCATGCTGGGCACACTGTGAAGTGCTGAACATTTATATGCAGTTTAAAGGTGTCCTGAACTTCTCTGGATTGCATCCCCTCTATCAGCGGGGATGCAGGAGTCCAAAATACATGCTGAAACCCCTTTGATGGTTGTGGAAATCTTACCCTGGTGGCCACCTCCATTGGAGGGGTGAGGAAAGATTGTCTGTGTTTATCAACATAGTGACACTGAGAATACAGTGTTATCTCAGAAATCTATTTGATCTCTATTAGGCCACACACAGCTGATTCCAGGTCATACCATGAACTTGCTAATTTGCAGGAGTTTGCAGAACTGTCTATTTATTGAGAAACAAAAAAAAAAAGTTTTGCCTTTGGAGTTTTTTCTGCAATATTTTATTTTTCTTGAGAAATGTGCCAAGTTTACAAGATTGCAGAGATGAGATTATTACTAACTTTTATTAAAAGTTGAAATCATGGGTACATATTCGTTTAGTGTGTAAAACAATGTTCATCATCTTAATGTATGGGTGTTTATGCTCTCTTGAGAGATGTTTTCAAGCAGTGAGGAAAATACTTAGTAACATGTAGTTAGCTTAATTTTAACATGCACAGAACAGTGTTGGATGCCATTCTTCAGTGAGTGATCATGTTAGATTTAGGAGGTATGTGAAGAATGCACAGTGGAAAATTGCACATCTTGATTTTGAATTATGTGAAGGCTCGCTTATTCTATGTACAGCTATGCTAGATGAACAGTTTTTGATGAATGAAATAACTATTTCAGACGTAGTAATAAAAGCGTGGAATTAAACTCTTTGGGATTAAATCAGATAAGGTATTTTGAGTGTCTGCTTTCATGTCCCTTTTTCTGCCCCTTCCCTTACGACTAATTTACTCTCTCCTGATGACCTTATGGACACTCTGTGTAAGTGAAAGTAGTAATAGACAGGACTATCGGGCTTCAGGAGGGAGGAAGATATTCCCTGTAGAAAGAAAAATTTCTTTCTGCATCATGAAGGAAAGAAGCAGTGACAGCCTTGGTAAGGGGCAGGTACCTGCTCAGTGAGACCAGGTGTGATGCAGGCTCACCTATTTAGTCAGGATGCTGGGGTGTTACAAACCACCTCCTTGTGTACTTAGTCCTCTGTTACCTGTGGATGGTGTTTGTAATCCGCTTTAGGCTTACTGAGGCTTGGCAGTAGTGATGTGTGGACAGAGAAACTTTATAAGAACTGTCAGAAGAGGCTGAAGGCAGCCGCTTCCCTGCTGAGGGTGCAGTTGGACAAATAAAGCGTTCGCTGCCACTTGTTTTCACCCTGTGTGCCGCATCAGCAGCTGGGCTAGTGCACCTCTCTGTGACTATGAAGTGATCAAAATAAAAAGCGAAAGTGGGGTTTTAAAATGTAGTTTTAAGTTTTTAATTTGGTTCATTCAGCAGCCCCATTTAGTGTTGTATGAATGTGGCAGAGGTTTGGCAGCGGGGTGGGAAGCAACAAGAAGGGCTGCTGCAGGTGGCATGGGTACTGGCAGTGATCTGGCCAAGTTCTGTCACTAGTCATGGATTTTGCATGCACCCTTCATCCATTGCTGCGTAAAAGCGTGTCATTCCGGCGGCCGTGGCTGCCTTTGGGCTGAAACAGAGTGGGAGTGTGCAGATGAGCCATTGGTGCCTGAGTTTTAGATAAATTAACAGTTTGAGGTGGTGATTAGTAAATTATCCTGTAGAAATTCTGAAGAGTTCATTTGTATGCTAAATAATTTTAGTGGAAAAAAATAGTTTTTCTGTACTGTAAGTAGGTTGCTTTATCATGCAAGGAATTAAGACTGTTTAGTTGCTAGTGAGTTGCTCTATAAAGTGTAATTGAATCCAAGTCCTGATACTTTATATATGCTTCCTCTGTAACGTCTTTTCACAAATGTGTCTGAACTTCAAAGAACTTGGTTTAATACAGACCTACAGCTATCTATTTCATATGGAGAGTCGTTTGCAGCTTAAAAACTGTAAGCTTCCCTTGTTTATAGTCTGAATCTGATGTTTTGCAGGTTCAGCCTCTGCCCATAGTTCCATACGTACATGTGTTTGGCGGTAGGGAAGTTTCTTTCCTGAAGTAGCCAGCACAAGCTTATCAAGACAGTGTCATAGTCTGTGAACAGGCGGTGACTGGTAGTTCAGGTTGCATGCTTACGTTCTCCTTGTGTCACCTCTGCAGCCTCTCAGGCAATGCTGGTTTTGAAGTTTTTCCCTAGTTAGGGCAATTTAAACTTGAGATTTGAATTCTGGGTGAAATGATGTAAGATATTTACAAAGAATAAGAAAAAAAAAGACGTGTGTGTGTGTGTATGTGAAAGGTTTAAAGTTGCACTTCCCTGCAGTTTCTATGCAATTGCAATTCATATTGCTTGCTCTTCATTCTTGTTCTGCTCACTAGCAGGATTTTCTAGATTTCTGACCCACTGTGTGATGCTGGTCTCAAGTACATAGCTTATTTTTTGCCTGTCTTCTGAATGCTTACTTCCTTCTCATACTTTGTCCTTGTCAGTACTGTTAATTCCTGGCAAGTTAATATCATTTGCATACATAACACGGTGTTTGTTTCTCTTTTTTGCCCGCTTCCATGCCTTTGTCCAGAAGCCCTGTCTCCCTCTCTCTCCCTGAGCTCCTTCACTGTCTTCTATATTGCTTCTAGCCAAGTGGTGATAAAGTGAGGCTGTATATTTGAGAGGAGAATATGTGGACTAAAGTCATCATACGACTATGAGTATCTGCTTGTTTATATGTTCTTCTTGCCCCTTCCCCTCTCCAGCCCTGACATTTTTCCATGAAATAGATGATGAAGTGAGGGGAAATAAAACTGCTGATGCAGCAAACACAATCAAGTTAATTCTGAGGTTATACCTGGAGAGAAGAACCAGGCCTGGCCTCTTCTTCCCGGTAATGATAATGTTCTGTACCTCTGGAAACAGCATGCTGGGTCCCAGGAAAAGATGTGCGTTGCATTGTTCTCAGGTAGCCACTTCATGACAACTGAGAGAGAGGCATCGGTGACTTTTGAAGAGTCCTGACTATGTCTATAGAGTTTCTTTTGTGCATTCTCCATGATCTGGGTGCTCAGTAGATCGTCACATTTAGTAAACTTGCTGTAAAGGAGAAGTGGAAACAGTGGAATAGTGGAAAATATGTGTAAAAATTCAGAGGGAAGTGTAGATAGCACGCGAGTCAGGATAAACTGTCTATCACACTTCCTTACTCTGCTCCAGTTGTTCCATACTATTGATTGAAATAGAAGATAATTGAAACCAGCTCCTCATCATTACTAAGTAAAGTAGGTAGTTGTGTGTGTACAAGTAATATAAGCCCAAACTGTTAAAAAAGCAGATGGGGATAGTTGCTGTAGAATAATTTATCACGGGAAAATCTAAACAGTGCATCCAGCTTGTAGCAGTTAAACCAGTTTATCCAGTACATCTTGCATGACATCATTAGATATTTGGGGTAAGGGTGAAAATTAACTGGTTTAGAGCTTGTGGAGCATCCAATTTTTCTTAAATGATAATAAATTTGAAGTAGGGCATTGTTTGCTTTAGTTCGTGCCTTGGGGTGTCTCAGATCAGTTGCATTAATTTAACTTTGTATCTTGTGGCTGCAGAACGTTGATTGTGAATGAGGGAAATATTGGGTGCTTGCAATACAAGGCATTAGTTATCTATAGCAAGTGTGCTTTCCCCCCTCAAATATGTATGTATATTGTATGTAAAATCTGCTCTGTGCTAGTTTGACATTGCCAGCAACAGGATTAACAGTGTTACAAAGTGTCTTGGCGAGTGCAGTGGGGGCTGGAGGCTGGCTATCTTATTTGTCAAGTTATTCAATATGCAGTGTTGTTTTCTGAAACTTTTTTTATTGGTCACTTAAGGTTATACATATTGCTGCGATGGTTTTAGCATTCTACACTAGCAAAAAGAGTAAAAGTGCACCTCATCAGTAGCAGCGGCTGTAGCATAATGTATCCGTGCATATTGTTGCAGGCTTAGACTGAACACAGTTTAGTATTTCTGCTAAACCATTTCTTTTTCAGCTTGGCTTACTGACTGTAGTAAAACAAGCTCTGTGAGTTTAGAAACATTGAATGGAGTTTGAATGACCTGCTAGCAAAATGAATAATGGTCAGCTTGGAAATAATGCTTTGTTCTGGCTTGTATTTGCCTAGTTTCCCTAGAAGGCGAAGATTTTGTCAAGTAGGAATAATTAAGCTTCTGGAAATGAGTAGAGAGATTTTGAAAATACTGAGACTGTACTAAACATTTGCAATTTGGGGAAGACAGTGTTAGTCTTTTACTGTAGTGCCTAGGAATCTTTGGGATTCTCTTCAGAATATGAAATATGCTTTATATTGGACTTAATACACAGCGTGATTGTTCAGTGTGACAGCATGTGCCTATTTGTTAAGTAAAATTTCTTAAATAGGGAGATTAAAATTAAATGGTAAATTTTGATAAAACTAAAATTCTGTGATGTAATCAGTGCAGCATATCTCAGTTTGCAGTTGTAATTGCTGTTTGGCAGCTGTTTTAAACGTTACCAAATTAAGTCATTCCTGACCCATTTAATAGTGAAGAACGAAACAAAACCATCGTGCTTTGTAGCATCAAACATCTTAGGAGAACAGGACGTTCAGTGTCTGCAAATCTGGAGTTCTCCCTGACTGCAGTGGCAAAGCGAGCTCCAGAGTGATGCTGCTCACAGATGATGTGCCAGAAGCATCCTGTGTAAATTGAGGAAGAAAAACCGCTAGTCCCTCTGTTTATTCTTATGCATGTGCTGTGTGTGGAGACAGTCATCCAGGTGTCCTGAACGTCTTGGGGTTTTCCACACCAAAACCAGCACCTGGACTTGCACTCCAAAGCGTTTTGCAAGCCAGAGGAAGGTGATGTGGACAGTGAGCTGGAATGTCCTATGAGAAGAAAGTTCAAAATAGACTTTTTTGGTTTTAGAAGTTCTGCAGTGTTTTGCAGCCTCGGAGAGGTGATGGGGTGTTTGTTTAATAGTCACACCTTTTTTTACAAAATATCATAAAAGTGCTGGAAAACAGAACTTGGAGCTTTATATTTTTTATGTTGAGGGATTGAATGCACTCTGCACTCCAGTAGAACTTGCTTTAAATGCAGAAATTTGTGAGAATTCTGAAGGTCATTTTTCATAATTTGCCTTTTCCTGGTGTAAATAGGAAAGGATGTTTAGGAGTATCATTGGTGATCACTGCAGTTCTAAGCTGGATCATCTGGTGATTTCACAAGGTGCAGCTGTAAGGATGTTCTTTTAATATATGACATCTGCTGTGCATGTGTGTTTTTGTAAAGATCTAGGGAAAAATTTGTTTTAGGGCTCTAAATGTGATATTACACTAATACAACCATTGGATGGATTTCTGTCTAGCTGTGTTTTAAAGGAGAAGTGCTTGCGTGTTTCAACAACAGAGATTCTCTTCCCATATGTTTTGGTGAGTTATTTCTGATATTGTTCACTGATATCGTTTGGCAGAGCTTTGATGTAGAAATTGATAAAAGTATGAGGGTGCACACACCTATTAAAACTTGGTGAAGGTTTTAAATTCCCAATCCATCTTAGTGGGTTAATATTTTTACTGCTAAATAGATCAGGGTTTAGTGGTGTGAATTTGTTTCATTTGTTAAAATGGCTAATTTGTGAATTAAAAATGTACAGACATTACATCTGCATTGAATAAGTTAATGAGTTATAGATCTCAACATTATTTAAGAGAAGGGAAATTATATTTTTAATAAAAGAAACAGACTTCTCAGTATAAGATCAGTGCAGTATTCTGTGACTAGATGGGAAATTTTTGTTGTAAAACTTGCTTCTGAGCCATGAAAGTACGGGATAAACTGTGGATTACAGTTTCAAGTCTAGGCCATGCAGTGGTGTGTCTGCACTCCTGAGCATCCTGGGCCCGCAGGCCCTCGGCACACAGCAGCGGCTCGAGGATGCTCTGCGGGCTGCGGAAAATCTGACTCCCCAGGGAGGGGGAGGTTACCCTGCACAGGCGCTGGGGCATCTCTTGGTAGAAGATGAGGACTTTTGGGTAGGCACATTAAACGTGCACATGTTCTGCAGTTTTCCTGCTGCTCTGGATGTGGTGGTGGGTTGTGGCTTGTAGCGATATGAATAATCTGGTTTTATGAATAATAATCTGGTTTGCAGGTCTTAAGATCAGAAAGTCTGGTCACCCTGTGACTGGGATCTGTATTATCATGTATTGCTATTTTGTCCATCAGCAGTGTTAGGGACCATTACTGATGTGGTGCTACTAGGCTGCCCCAGCCCCTGTATTGACTAGAGCAGTGTCTGTGTTCAATTGCATTTATTTAGCACTCTAGTTTTTGGACAGTAACCTGTTGGGTTTGGGTTTTTTTTTTGTCTTCATAGTCTCTGATTACTGGAAAATAATTAAGAGATTAAAAAGTGTTTGGGGAATGATCAGTTTCAGGGTTTTTTCTTTTCTTTTTTCTTCCCCTGCATCTAAAAATACATTTTATTTTAGGCAGTCAAGGTAGAATTCACAATCCTAGTACTGGGGCATGGTGGTTTCTGCATCATCTTTGTTTTTTTTTCAAGAACAGAGATGACTTCATGTGGAGGTGGGGAAGAACATAGATTCTCCCTACTTGTAAAGCCAGGCAGTTCTCCTGATGCAGCCGACTCTTTGCTATTGCTGTTCAGGAGTTGTGAAATACGTCTCGGTTACTATCACCAGAATATTTCTGGTAACCATAGTCAGGTATCAATTTTTAGGTGCAACTTTGCCTTCACAGCATGTCTTAACTGTTGCATTTAAATAAATGGTTGGATTGTTTCTGTTCCAGATGTTAGAGCTGACTAGACTCTCAGCTGCTGTTGCATGGGTTTACAGGCTTCAAGTCCTAAGACAATGTGAGATGTGCTTTTTTAAAAAGGAAGTCTGCTTAAGCAGAGGTGGCATGACCCTTTTTTATTGTTCATTAAATCAAACTAAGGAGAGTTAGATTTCCTCCTTCATTGGGAGTAGCGAGGAGCTGACCTCTTCTGAAGAATTTTTCACCTGGTTAAGTGTTAGTTGCTTAATAATATCGAGGGGTGAACCTAATTTCTGGAGAACAGTAGATATTCTTAGAAGTTTGAACACAGATAACTCAAATGTGTCTGTAAATTATATGAATTAAACAGTGGGTCAGAAGCCACATGCAAAACCGTCCTTGCTAGTAGCAATTACAGTAGTGGGGTTTCACAATTTTCTTCTGCTTTCCTTTCCCTCTTCTCATTCTTCCTGTGTGGTTTTTACCTCCCCTGTTTCAGTCTGACTGTTTCAGATACTTCTTGGACTTTAATTCTGTGCCAAAACCCAGTCCCTTTAAAAGGTAGTATAATGCTTTGCAATATTTCCATCATGCCATGAAGGTAGTAACCGTAAGCGTAAGTTTTGGGGTTTTTCTTCCCCCTCTCCCCTTGAAGTGTCCTTACAGTTGAGGAATTAAAAATAAGCAGCAGTAAAACCAAACCAAAATCTGCCAGAAATCAAAACTTACTCTAATTTTTAAAATTTATTCTAAAATTTAACCACAAGATTCGATAGTAATTGTTCGTTTCTTCAAATGGGTTGCTTCAGTTCCGTATTGATTTTAAGATATTTTCTTGTTCTCAGCAGATTTTTCTTGGTTTTTTTAAGCTGTTTTGTTCATCAGGCTCATGTTTTGGCTTACAACCTGTGTCCTGAAGTGTATTGTCCAAAGTGGGAGAGGGTTGGTGTGGGAGAGATAGGGTCCTTACTGGAAAGGATTCTTTGGGTTTCCCTCTGAAGGAGGGAAAGCTGTGCAGCTCCTTTGCTTACCAGTGGAGCTCTGCTGGGGAAACCCTCTCTTGACCTTGATAATAGCACAGATTAAGGGGAAAATTAATTAGAAAGTTGGACAAAACTGGATCTCATGGGTCTCATTTCATCTGTGTCAGTTGCCTGTTCATAAGCAGCCCCTTTCAGCTGTGACTTTGTTCTGTCCCTTCTGCTTTGCTGGAGATATGTAGTGAAACCGGGGATTCTCCAGTCCCTGCAGATGATCAAAGAGCTGAGCCAGCTCTGGCGAAGAGCAGCGTGTAGAGGGTGAATGAGCCCGAGGATTGGGTGCCTTGACGTTGCCCCTGAAGAAATGTGTGTGGAACCGTAGCATCTCCCTTCAGACTTTTAAACTTGGGATCAAAACACTTCAGCTTTATTGGTTAGTGATCTCTCTTGCTGGATTAAGAAAACATTCTAATTCTTTAAGACCTTTCAGTAGCCTTCAATATAATGGACTGGGAGGTGTTACCATTACTGCAGTGAGGGGCCATGCCTCAAGTGGTTCTCTTCAGAGTGTTTAGCCATTGGTTGTCTTACAAATTATGCATATGCCAGATGTGTTTGTCTGCATCCATATCTTCATTAATAATGAAGATGAATCAAAATTTAGATACTTTGTGGTACCTTTGGAGAACAAAACCGAAGTAAAATCCAAGGGGCGTGCTTGGTTGCTTGAGGTACAGCACAGTCAAGATCTGAACATGAGCCACATGCCTTAGGTGTCCAAATGTGTAAGTGTGTGCTTTTGCTGGCGAAGTTCTTCTAGTAGCACTGAATTCAACACAGCATATCTTCAAGGTCCATTTTATTCAAGAATATCATTATTGTTTCCTAGCTTTTGGTTATGTTAGTATAGCGGAAGTCCTCTTGCACTTAGCAGGTGTGAGTGCTAGACCTCTCTGCAGTCAGGGGCATCAAACATCTCCCAGGGAGTCTGTCTTAACTGGTATGGCATCAGGTGGCTGTGCTGTGGTCCAGCTGAGAACAGTGCCTTCGAGAAAGAGGAGACTAACCCAAAACTGAGCACAATCTGCAGGGAAGGTTGTGGATTTTGGGTGGGGCATCACACATCATCATATCAGGTGACTTCTGTATGCTCCTGGGAGCCAGAAGAAGAGTTTGTGTCTAGTTCACTCTAACCCTGCTACAGAGAAAATGTATCTTCCAGAGCAGCTTTTTTTTAACCTCTGCACCTTCCTTTTGCCTCCTCACTTGCACTGACACCACTGAGTGGGAGCACACAGTAAATGAGATGAAGGAAGAAATCTAAATTTGAACTAACTTCCCTATTTTGGGTTTATTTTTAACCTAGCTCAGTTAACTGGTCTGCTTTATTGTTTGGCCCCGCAAACAAGTGGGTCAGCTTGACTGAGGAGAGAGGAGGGAGGGAAAACTCTTAAGCCATTAATAACTTCTATTAACTTTTTGGTTTTTAAAACTTACCCGAGACCATTTATTTGACACCTGGGCCTGTCTTCCCTAGGAGATGCATTAGGGGACAGGGCTGTAGCAAAGTTCCACGGGTGAGTATCACATCCGAGCTTACAGAGCTCTTAGTGCAGACAGATGGTCTTACCATTATAAAATTTTTGTGTTGTTCAGATGCAAACCACTTTTGGGGATGAAATTGTTCCCACTGCAAGGCTGCTTCTGAATCTTTTCACTTCTGGCTTTTTTTTTTTTTTTTTTTCACGAGAGTGTTCCTTGTAGCTAAAAATAGTCTCTTGCATCTTT
This sequence comes from Bucorvus abyssinicus, assembly GCA_009769605.1. NCBI lineage: Eukaryota > Metazoa > Chordata > Aves > Bucerotiformes > Bucorvidae > Bucorvus > Bucorvus abyssinicus. Next base: position 5,354,687 of record CM020044.1, on the reverse strand, counting down.
CAACTTGAAGATACATCTGAAGGATCTTCAGCTTTCTCGCCTGTACTAAGTGGGTTACTATTTTCTGATTTAAGTGCCTATTAAAATCTCAAACAGTTACCTCAGTCATAATGTAAATGTATTTATGGGGGGTTTAACCTCCTGTGCAAACTAGCTTTTCTCCTGATATTTTCAGCGCAGTGATTAAAAACTTCCAGGTCACATTCAGACCTGGAGCTGGTGCTTACTGCAGCTATTCTATCAGCCGGCTCTGGTCAGTGTGATGGTCCTAATTTAAACAGGAGCCACTGGTTTCTGGAATGTGGTTGGATCATACAAGTTTTTAGTAGATCTGTTAAAAGAAATTTCAGAGTTCACCTGCTTCCTAATCTGGAAAGTTTTCAAAAGATGCATAAAATTTCAGTCTTTTAAATTCAAGTTAAAGTGTACCTGTTGCTATTAGCATCGTGTTCGCAGGTTAGACTTAAGAATCTAAAAGTGGCTTAGTACTGACTGGCTTAATGCTAGACAGAGTCTAGTTAGTGTAGCTCGAGCAAAATACTGGCAGAGATTAACTGGGCTAATGTTAATTTTTGATCTCTCATTTTTAATATACCTTGAAATGCACATGAGCCACGTCAGCTGCATGCTTTATTAAATCAAAGGATGTACAGTAAAAGTATTTGAAATTTTGGCAGGACACAACTTTGTAAATAGATAATTCTAAGCTTTTAAGTAAGTGAGTAATTTGTGGTTCATTTCTACCCTGAATAAGGACAGTTGCAGGCTATTAAAAGCTAGTTAAACTCTTGGTGTTATAAACCCATTCTTGATGGTGGTGTTGCACTTCTGATTTCTACATTGTGCTCGGAAATTTGGAGAGGAGTTTTTAATTTGGTAACTTGCTTCTCCAGTGGGTCTGCATCACACCCCCATAACCACGTGGTGTGCCAGGCCAGTTAATCTGGCCACTGTCCTGTTCCTGGGAGCACTCTTTCCTTGGGAGCAATCTCCCAGCTGCTGACTTGTCACGGGGACGGCAGAAGCCTACTTTATGCCCCTGTGTTTCCTAGGTGAGGGTGCACCAAAGGTAGAGGAAGGGCTGCCTTGGGAGCTTTGAAAATAGGTCACTATTTCCAAAAGAATAATTTTGCCCTACCTGCTGGTCCAGTTCAGAAGAGCATATGGAGGAGTGGGCAGCTGAGACCAGTGTCTTGTTCTTGGTTGCAGCCTTGTCTAGATGCTCTTTGGATCTGAGCAGAGGAGAGACTGAAATGGGTAACTGCTCCTTTTCCCTGTCCGCCTTAACTACCTGCCAGGCAAGGAGTGGCACCAGGTAACAAAGAATTTCTAGTGGTGTGTGTTAACTTGCCAAGTTCAGCTTATATGCAAAACGATAATCAAATACAAGGATTAGAGTTAACCTGCTGGAGTGCCTGTTACTATTGTACAAGTTTGCAGAGCACCAGTGCAGATAGCAGTCCCCACGCTGGCAGTAACAGCTCTTCCATGTCTGCTACGTACATGTCTGATCCTCTCTGTATTTCTAAACAAAAATCTAGTCTTGACAATCTTAGTGACCTAGAACTCATGCTTTTTTGACTACTGTTTTTGTTTCCACCCAAAGGTAAAGTATCACGAGGGTTATGAACCCACATAAGCAGAAATTCTGATTGTCGCGTGTTGAGAAGCTGGATTGCTGGCACCTGGATCGCTGCTGGATAGATCTCAGTCTGAGATCTGGCCAGACCTAGTACGCTTGTGTATGAATTAAAGTGTAGGGGTCATTTCTTTGATCCCGGATAAAGTATTCATGTAAATCAACTATTACAATAATAGTACCAGTAATAGAAAAGTAATACTAAATCCTGTAAATAATACCAGTACTGTTGTTTCTCGTTTTATTCCTCACTTGTTGAACATAAAGTGAGAAAGCTGTAGCCTGTTTGAGCCAATCTTTTGCCTATTTGTGTACTTGTTAAAACAGATAACAGAAATCATATGGAAACTGAGCATATCCAGCAGGCTTTTTTTATGCTCAAAATGCCATTCCTCTAAAAAAATTTCATTTTTGTACATTGAAAAAATTAAATGGGGAAATAAAGTATAAAACTATCCCTAGAACCGTAGTTGTAACGTGCAATTACTGCAGCTCAGACAGTGCTGTCATGGAACAGGAGTTTGTCGCTTAATGCAGGATTTTCAGCTGTGGAGGGATGCTGTGTTTTTGCCAGAGTGCTTTGGACACCAGTGCCTTGAGTTTGAATGTTTGTAAATGGACAGGAGGTGCATTTACTGGTGGATCTGGAATAACCTTTCCTTTTCCCCAGTAGCTAGAGCTCAGCGGTCGAGTGGATGTTCCCTGTACAGCTGAGCAGGGTGAGTTCAGAATCACTGTGCCTGAGAAGGAAGGTTGAAGGGCTGTGAAGTGTCCTCAGACTTCAAGAATGCTGGATTGTATTAAGCGATAGGGAATAAGCGCTGTTGGCATTGAAATTCTTACATTTATAGCCTTTCTATTTGCTTGTCAAATTCACAGAGTTGGTTGCTAATAGCATTTGCAGAAAATGATGAAAATACTTACTCGCCAAAAAAACTTTAAAAACAAATCTGGCTGTGAACACCACATCTGTTAGGCAGGATGGTGGCCGAAGCAGTAGTAAAAGCGAAAACCAGATGCCTGTAAGATATATTGGAAGCGTTTCTTTTTGTTCTGGGATTATTTATTCTGTGTCAATACTTTGAACAAGTGTTTTAATTTTCAAAGAAGAGAGGGTGACATTTGTAGTGGTTTGTGCAACGAAGGAATGCTTTTTTTGTCTCGGATTGTGCAACCTGACAGTAACGTGTGGGGTATTTCTCCCCTTGTGATGGACTTCCTCTCTCCTGCTGTACAGCTGCACATGGGTTAAGTCCCAGGGCCTTGACTTGAGAAGTGGAGTATGGGGAGGTCCTACAGCTTGGCAGAAGTTCTCTCATAAAATCCCAGAGATCTGTGTCATCCCACAGATTCTCATCTGGATGCTTAGTAAAGTCTCTTGTTTGTGCAGGCTGTCCAAGCCAAAATGAGACAGACATCTACTCACCCAATCCCCTGTCTGTGTTTCTCTTTTTGGTTCTTGTGGGTTTTCTTTGATCTTGAAAGGGTGCTGAAATTGTATCCATAGTAAAACATCCACAAGGCATAAAAATACCTGAGTTTGGCCATATGAATTAGAGCGAATCAAAACGTGTATGTTTATTTCTTTATTTTAACATTTTTATGGTCAAAGGATGTAACAGGGGAAAATAAAAGTATATCTGCTAGGTAAAAATCTAGACTAGGTATTGTGTCTGATGGGGTTTGTGAACAAGCTTTAAGAGGTAAAGACTCCCCTGTTACGTGTGCACAGATAGATTTCCTTTGGCTGTAGCTTAGCTGTTTAAGTACCTCAGTGTTGTGTTACTGCCCTGATGAACACAACACATTGCCACTTACTCGTAGCCACTGCGTTTTGTAGGTGAAATAACTGAATATTGTATCAAAGGGTTGGCTTGCTTCTTTTGCTGGTCTGAGTGCTGTGTCCCGGAGTGCAGGTTCTCCTCTGTGATAACCTCCAGCAAAATACCCATTCTCTTCTCAGTCCCAGTCTATTTTGTCTTTGCTTTTGTTGTCTTTTCTATCTCTTCTTGTTCTTTATTGCCAAGGCATGGCATCTCTCTTCCCTTTATTCTGAAAGGAAGTTTCCCCTTTCAGAAAGGGAAAGGTATTTCTGCATGAATAACAGTTGCAGTGAAATTATTACTGTCTCTACTAATTTTTAAATCCTGGTGTTAGTCTGACTTTGACCAGTAACATCTGGAGGTTGTGTCAGGTTTGGGTCAGACCTGACTGTAATGACATTTAAATTGGAGCTTTCTGCTTCAATTCTGTCAGTTTAAGGTATTAAAAAAAATAGTGACTTTTAGAAGAGAAACCTTCAAATAATGCAAATGAGTTACAGATCCTTTTTTTTTGGTATGTACTCATTTCTTAAGCAAGATCTCTCAAATTTTGTCCTCTCTGCTTTTGGAAGGAGAAGCATCCTTACGGATTCTTAATTGAAATATTTTGTTTGTGTGTGTGTATGTAAAAAGGTCTGGAGCTGAGGAAGTGCCAGAAATTACATATTAGACAGTTTCTGGTGTACTTTATGTCTGGATTTATTTCTCTCCCCTCCCCTGTGATCCACTGCTATGCACTGTCTCATGCTCCCCCCTCCAAGGGAAACTGTTACCAGTTTTAAAGTCATGGAAAAGTAATCCAGGAAAAAGAGAGGAAATGAGATGAAGGTCCATTAGTGTGGAGGACTGACAAAAAAATCTGCTTTTGCATGCTCCAGGGGTATACTTAAAAACTGAGAGCATTTGTGGGATAAAAGTTATAGCAAGAAATGTAAATGGACTAGCCATAGCCAAGGAAGTGAGAGCAGCAAGGGCTTCTGTCCCAGCCGTGTGCGAGTTTGAGGTGGCTGATGATGACACAGGCCACAAACGCTACGTTATTAGAGAGAAAAATGAAGGATGGGGAGAAAACTTAAGGGACTTATGGTTTTCCTGAGACAAAGGAAGAATCATTCATTGTCAATAGAATAAGGAATTTGAGATGCAGCTTAATTCGGTGGTGATGTTTATACCAGCTTCTAGCCAGAGGCAAAGCAGGAAGGCGGTAATTAATTTTGGAAGTCCTCAAAATTTGCTTCAGATGAGTGGTGCTAGCAATGGAGCAAAAATAGAAGCAGTTGGGAAGATTTGCCAGAAAGAACAGAGTATTGAGATTGGGAGGGTGTTTGTGGAATTAGGGTGTTCTGCAGAGCATAAGAAAGATGTAATTCACTGGGTGACATGCAGTAGTCAGCTGTTCTAAAACACATTTTCAAGTCTGTCTTGTTGCCTTTATGGTCTAAGAATAGTTGACCAGAAAGCTATTGACCAGAAAGCTCATGAAACAGAAGCTGTTGTGTGCTATGTAATAAAAAAGGAAGTAAATACACAACAAACATATGAGGAGTGAAGTACAACGTACTCTTCATAATGTATTTTTGCACAAAAATGTGCCAGTTATAACTGCTGCCACATGTGAGGTAACTGGCTTTCCAGAGAAACAGGAGAATAATTTTGACCAACTTGTTTTGTCTCTGCTTTCAGAGAAAAACTAATTTGGCTGGTTATTGGACTGGTGACACATCAGGGCAATAATGAGAACACCAAACTGTGCAAGAGCCCCAGCATATAAAACAAACTCCATCCAAAGCATCGTCCCTCCACCTTCATCCACAGGGTTGCACTGCGAGATGAAATCTAAATTACATAGGTGCAAGGTCTCAGTTCTTGAACGTCTCTCTCAAGCGTCTGTTTCTAAAATAGTTGTTTGCATGATTTGCATAAACCACATGGTTTTGAAGCTTGCAGCTGCAAACGTTACCGTATGATGTATGTGGTTCCAGAAGCTCTGTGTGTGATAAAGAATAGTTTAAAAAATTATTGCTGCTTTATAGGTGTTCGAGTGTTTAGCAGTAGATACTGTTTTATTCTTGTTTGTATTCCAAGCAGCTTAGGTTTGGAGATTGGAGTTTAGCTGTTCTCAGCTGATGGGGGTGTGGAGGAGTACCCAGGAGTTTCTTTGCCCACTGATTTCAGTGCATTTTTATGAGGATTTGAAAAGGAAAGCTAGTCCCAAAATGTGAGTATGGTTATGGCTTTTTTTGTATGTATATTGTTTTTTCCAGAATACAAAGTATAATTTCATTTCTGACTGTGTTTGCTTAACTAATATGTGGATTTGGCTACGTGGTCCCATGGCAGCCTTTTTGACACCAGAACAACTGGTTGGCTATTTAACCCTTAATAGTTAAACAAGAAAAGCCTTTTAGAAGTCTTCTTTTGTTTTAATTTAAAAAAAAAAAAACCCCAACATGCTGTGACTTAAAGTTGCTGACAAAAAAGTGATAAAATTGTCAGTGGAATGCTTAACTGAGGATTATGAAATTCCTCTTTCTGCTTTCTTTTAAGAATTCCTTGGTTAGTAATGTAAGCTAACACCCGAAATCCCGTATGTTTTCTATATAAAACAGTTTTTCAGCTGTGTTATTTGTTTGAAGAAGGTTGTTCTTGATGTAGACAGCATTAAATAATTAACACAATTTAGTGCTAATTTTGGTGTCTGCTAACATTTCAATGTTTTCAGTACAGTAACTCAACATCTTCAAAGCCGTAAAGAGAAGCTGCTCTTAGAACTCTTTACAACAATAATCAGCTCTTCCTCAGAGGCTAAATTTTTTTTTCCCTGCATTAGCACTTGGAGGTAGAAGAGCTGCTGCCAGAATGGAAAGGGAAAATAAAGGTTAAATCTTGTTTAGAACTGAATGCTGAAGAAAGCCTAAATAGATCGTTTTGGAACCTAATGGCTCTGCTGTAAGGACTGAGGAATTGTTTCAATCCTCTGTTAAGGCTCTTTAAATTATTTTACATTGCTAGTGTTCGCGCTGCAAAGTTGGAGAAGGCAGAGTAGCCACCTGGCAGATGATTCTGTAAAAGTAAGGCTGGCCAAAAATTTAATTGCTGTGGTTTCTTGGGAATGTCCAGACCCCAAAAATCTTCATGGAGGCTCGGTCAAAATGGGGACACTTCTGATGTAGGGAAGGGGATTTCTGTGCCAAACAGGAGCGGGATGGGGTAAACGACCCCACAGCCCCTGCCCCTGGGGCACCAGCCCTGAAGCCTTTTGCCAGTTAAAAGACAGTGATGTCCCCAAGTACCCTGAGCCAGGGAGGCACCCTCCCATGTCCAGGCCTCCCCGGCTTGTCCTCTGGCTTTGTGAAGTTTTTGTAGAACATGGAACAATGCGAACAGATGAGGTTGGAAACCTGAGCTTAGTAAGTAACAACCTCAAAAACTCTTGGGAACCATGTCTTTCAGGAATTTGGGAGACTGGTGGAGAATAGAAAAAGCTGAAATCTGTGTCTTAGAGAACAAAATAAACAGCTTCATGTCCAGCTTATTGTAAAACATCCCATTTGAAAAGGAATGTTTTTTTGCTCATTCCACAGTTGTTAATTTTAGATGAGAGCGTAACTACTTCTTGTTAATTACAATGAAAACAAATGGTAAAATTAACCCAAAATGTAGATTTTTTTTTTTGGGGGGGGATAGTAGGAATGTCTTAAAATCAGTTTATCGTTATGCTTGAAATGTATGTGTTGTTAAACATAGCAAAAACTGGATTTCAGTAGAAAATAATGATTTTGCCAGCAGTACTCCTTCTACCGCTGGGAGGAAGCAGTAAATGTTCCTGTTCCCAGGATGTGCACATGTGCAAGTGTGTCAGTTCACAGGACTTCAAAAAAAAAAAACAAAAAACCAAACAAAAACCAACCCCAAACCTTGAATGGTTTAATTGTTGTTGTCGTTTTCCCCACAGTTAATCTAGACTTGTAAAGCAACCCTGACATGAGGTTAGGGTTTATCACTGCTGGGCAGACCCACGCTAATTGGCTCAGCTCTGCGCTTTGCTGCTGTGACCGCTGACCTGCGGTGTGGTTCCTTGTGCGGCAGCTCAGACAAGCGAGCAGCTCCAAAGCACCAGTGCTGGGCTGGGAGGCCCAGCCATGACCTGTGGGTGTAGGGCTGGGTGGGGAGCCCAGGGCTGATCTTGCTCCCTGTCCCACACCATGTGGAGGCTGCTAGGGAACTGGGATTGTTTTTCTCGAGGTGGAAGAGAAGCCTGACTTGGGTGCACTTTTATTTCAAATGAAAAGTGCTAAACACTTCTCCAGTAGGCATTTTTTTCTACATTAAAGTTTATAGCCACTGCAAAACTGTTCTGAGGGAGGAGTTTGATTTTTTTTTTTTTCTTTTAGCGTTAAGATAGTAACAGGTTTTTCAGTATGAATGTTCAGAAGCTTCTGATGGAAACCCTCCATATTTGCATAAGATTAACCACCCTGAATTGAGCAAAAATTCTTTAACCCAGTGTCTTGAGGTCCGTTGGTAGCAGATGCTTATGTTAAACGTTAGGGCAGGGGAGGTTATGGCGAGTTCCCTTCTCCGCTGTGCTCAGCCCAAGGGTCTCTGAGCTGGCCAGGCTGCCTCCTGATGGAACCGTCTTCCATTCATTGCTTTGCCTTCGGACATGAATGGGGAATAATACGTGCTTTGTATAAGTTTAGCATGCATCTGCGTCTTGAGCACTGAGTGCAGCCTGATTAACAGCCATGCTCTCTTCCTCCATCTTAAACAGGTACAGGAGAAGAGAAGAAGTTACAGAGAGGAAAATAAAGTTCATAAAAGGTATCAAATGGCTGCTGTAGCAAGTAATGAATAAGTAGACTAGGAAGAGTCCATCTGGCCCTGGTGTCATGGGTAACTCCGGAGACATGCTAAAAGTCTGGAAAGCACAAGTGCAGGAGAAGGTGAAACAGTGTAAGACCTGGCAACATGGAATGTAACATCAGAGGACAGGCTGAAAACAAAAAGAAAAGGAGCTATTTTGTGTAACATAGTATACTGTGGGATGTTATAAATATTAGTTATGTCCACTGGTCTGAAAAGTGGGAGCACCTGCTTGTGAGGCATTTTGAAATGCAGGGACACCATCCACAGATTGGGAAATCCCAGAGCCAGGAGATGAGGGCCTGCGAGGGGGCCCTCCAGCAGTGTTCCTCCCCATTCCTGTTCCCTTCAGCCCACCACGGCTCCCTTTGTCGAACCTGTGTACTGTGCTTTGTGTTCCACTTGTTTTGCACCAGTGCCGTCGTCTTTGAGCCAGAGGGAGCTGGGAAGGTGTTTTGGCCTCCACAGCATCTTCTGACAACATGTTTCATAGCTTTAATAAGTTTCGTGTGCAGCATGAAAAAGGATGTTGTTTGTTTCCTTACCATTCTGGTAATTTATTAAAGGCTGTTGTATTGTAAGTAGTAGAAAATAATTGTTCTCTGGTGAGTATTTGCTTGTTTGTTTTTCCCCTCCATGCTATTCAGGTTATTTGACTGGCATATCCTGTACTTTTTCTCTGAAGGGAATCTCTCCAGTCTGTTTTCTCTGTCCTCGTTCTTAACCTGTTCATGTGTTATATGAAGAAGTCAAACCAGACAGGCTTTATTTGCAGTTCTCCCTTACAAACAGTATCCTTCTGCTTCCCTGTTAAATTCAGATTGTTGTAGTATTGAGTGTACTGAGCTAGTTAGAGCCCATAGTAGTTCTTCTTTATAGAAGCACCGCTTCAAGAACAAAATAGTCAGATACTGCACTTAGGAAGTCCCAAGATCTCCCAGGTGCGCATCTCGACTGAGCAGTGCGTGCACCACGTGCCGTGGTGTAGATCACTGCTGTCTCTTCACCCAGGGGCAGGCTTGCCTTTTCCTAGATTCACCACAGGACTACCAGATCAAGTTTGTAGATGATTTGGCTTGTGATTTCATGCTGCTTTGCTGTCACAGCCACCTTTAAAGCAGGTTTAGTAGTTGCATAGTTAGTCTAAAAAGAGTAATTTCTTGTGAGTATGTTTGATTTAGACTCCTTTACTCTTCAGCAAAGAAGCCTGGATTTAAGCTTGTCTGTGTTGTCAGATGAAAATGGATTACCGTTAACTCTGCTTGCTTTCTTTTTCACAGTGGTATAACAGGTTTCAAAGATTTGTTTGCCTTTTCCCCTTCTCACAAAAGCCTAATCACAGAACTACTATTTACCTGTAGCCACTGAGTCAGATTCCTGTGAATCTACTTTACATATCTATCCATTTCTCTGCACAGCATAAAACATAAGAAAGATCAGGTAAAACAAGATCAGGTTAGCAAATCTTCAGTGATCAAGGAAGACCTTTGAAAGCATTCCTGAAAATCACTGGAAGAAATGCTGAAGGTGTTAAATCCTAGGCATGAGGTCTCTGATATGCACATTGCACAGTTGCTCTAGCTCAGTGATCTGTCCTGTTTAAAGGTAAATTCAGGTATGAGGCTAAAAGTGTGGTTTCTTCTTTTTTTTCTTCCTTGTGTCTGTAAAATTAATTGCAGTGCAAAATTCGTATTATTATCCATTCTTATTCTTTGCTAGGAAATTATTGTTGCATTTGAACTCTAACATGGACAGATCAACAGTGTTTCATCAGTTTTAAAAATCATGTCAGTATTAGGAAAAAAAGATGTAATATATTCATGCTACCTTTCCATGCTACTGCTGGTGTGAGCAAAGCTCAGCATGCTTCGGGAGTGAGCCTGCAGTTAGCATTTGCTGTAAGTATGAATCCATTCTCAAACAGAATTTCAGAATCTGAAATAATGGCAAGTAATATTTTTCCCTTTGTAACAAAGTAACTGCACAGCATCAGTCCACCTCCAGAGCTAGTCCAGGCAAGTGGGGTATGTAAGCATACTAACCCATGTAAGGCAACACTTTATGTTACTGTGAAACGTACAGAATATTTTTCCTGCTGAAGTATATAGCAAGTTTTCTGTCATAGTATTTACTTCAATAGATAAACCCCAAAACTTGCTGAAATTCTGGACTGTACTCATCCACAATGATACAGAAGTGAGTTCTGAAAATATATGTAGCTGTCTGGCTACTAAAAATGACGCTGGTCCAGGTGTGAAGGTGTATACTGCTCTTCTGTACTTTCACGAGAGAAGAGGGAGGTACTAATGGGAGCATAATCTCCAATCCCATAATGTGCTCATATTATTATCCAAATAAACTCATTTTAATTGCTATTTAATTGCCTTCTTAAAAACACGGAGAATGTAATCACAGCGCTGTAGCATGCCGAGTGTAGTGGCCTGTATAAACATAAACGCTCTGTGATGCTCGGGCTGCCCTGGCCCCAGCTGACAGTGTATCCTTTTCTTCCCTGTGCCAGAAGTTCATTTTGCTTTAAGTAGTTTCTCAGCCTTTCCAGTGATGATTGCCGAAGAGCTTAGCCTTTGTTGTTGCAAGAGATAAGTCCCTTACTCAGTAAAGCAATAAAACATAAAGCGGGGTGTGATACTGGAAAAACACATTGTTTAGGGTGTGTTCAGTAGGTTGGGACCAAGTGCTTTCTCTTCAGCAAAGATGTAATCATGCTACCATCTCTGGAATGTGCAGAGGCAAGACGTGACGTGTTAGGGTAGCTGCTTCTATAGCTGTGCTGCTCTAGATACAGCAAAGAGAAGGTAGTGCGGGTCCAGTAGCTGTTGCCGTAATGGGTCGTGACACTTCGGATGTTTCAGCCTTATCACAGAAGAAAATAATTTTTCTTGTCAACTGTTCCAGTTACTGGTTTTTGAGTATTACATGGGAGCCAGAAGCAGTCTTCCTTCCTTTCTTCCTGTTTTCATAGCTTTCTAGAAGCGTAACCTAAGCTAACAAAGCTCATCCAACTAAGAAAAGGAACTATGGAAGGTTTTCAGCAGGCGTTCTCTTGCCCTGATAACTGCCAAGGGGTTGTGGCACTGCAGGATGGGTAAAGCCAGGTTAGCAAGACAGCCAGGCTGGCATCTTTCTGGTAAATAACCTTGCCATACTGAAGAAAACTCATATTTGGTGCTGCTCTCTGCTCCAAATTATTAAACACCTGGAGCTTAAAAAGACTTTGAAAAATTTCTTAAAGTGAGAAGGCTGTCTCTACAAACTCCTTCAGCAGGAGTATAAAGTTGTAAATATGTTGGATAATTATAGGTGTGTTGTTAGTGTCCAAACTGAACTCCATGCGGTCTTTCATTTAATACTGAGTTATTCATAAAGCAATGAGTTAAACTAGTGAAAGCAGGCAGTAATTCAGTCACTGTTTTAGTAATTTTTTGGGGCTGACTTCTGAAATGGCAGCTTTTAGTCCACTGAGTAATTGCATTGATAATACCCTAAATGCTTTATACATGTCTACAAGAAGTTAATCACATTTTTAAGACTTAAAATTTTGTTTTGTAAGGTGCTATCAGACTGCTGCTTCTCTCTTTAAAGATAAGCAGATAAATGAGTTGCTGCAGCCAACTGCCTGGTTTACAGAGCAGTTTCTGTGTAGGCGATTTGTTCTCAGCTATTTTTCTATCCACAAAGTTACATCGTACCTCCCTTTTATTTTCAAATAAAGATAACTTCCTCAGCAGGATGAATTTGCAGATGCTATTTACCTTGCAGACTGGTATCTTTCATGGATGATGTTTACTGTTCAGGAGCTTCTTAGAGTAATGACTTCTCTGTTTTATTTAAGAATAGAATAGTCATGTAACCTACTAATATGATTTTTTTTAAAAAAAAATATTATTCATTAGGTACCTTTGCACAATTTAAAACCGGTCCTGCCATTCTATGTTTTGTCAGAATGTTCTCTTTGGACAGGCAGACATAATGCAAGGCAACAGCAATATAATGATTGATCAGCGTAGTAAGTGGTGGCTGCAGCATTACTGCCTGTCTAGTCATTGCTAAGTATTTTGCAGGCATGGCAGAGATGATGAGTCTGCTTCCAGGAAGTTGTCCCATCCCAGTAATGTTTTCGTCTTAATTTGCTGTCTTGTGTAGCATCATCTCCTTCTGTGGGGGAATTGCAATTCTCACTCAATAATGCAATAATTATTTGTTTCAGATGACAATTAGAGGGCAAGAGACTGCTGTATAATACTGGTTTGTTTGGGGTTTTTTTTTTTTTTTTGAGATTTAGCATTGGCTACTTGCTCTTTACTAAATAAATGCCCTTTCTACTTGCTTTTTTTCTGTCTTTGTAAATTTGCGAAAGCAAATTTTGAAAGCATGGAAGACCTTTAAACCATGTCTCCCTAGCTACAAGTCTGCTTGCTTCCTGTGCTTTCTCTCGTAATCCATAACTTTGCCTCTTGCCTCCTGATACTTCTCTAGAAGCCTTTTCCCTTTAAGACTTAGTCATTGTCCTTCATAGCTTTGTTGTTTAGAGGTTTACATCACTAAATAGACCTTTTGACACCGGATCAAGTAATGAAAATGTAATGAACCATGAAGGAAGAAAAATAGTAAATGAAACAGAAACAAATTATCCACCATTTTGCTCATGTGAGAATTGACTTTCAGCTGTAAAGGCAAATGACGTGATTTTTACAAGTCATGGAAACATCTGCAGCAGCAGTTATTTACACCTTGACATCAGTCTATAGGATCTTGGGGATTTATGTACTTCCCTTTCTTCCCCTCCCATCCTACTGGCCAAATTAATCTCCATCTCTGTTACTGTTTTATCATTTAGAAATGGTTTAGGTGGATTGCTTTATTTTTGGATACCTTTTGAAAGGCAGCACACTACAGAAATTGGTTGATGCCTCTTCAGATTTTCATTACAGCAACCTAGGACTGTCTTGAAAAAAAGGAGACTGTGCAGAACACTTTTCATTTAATTCCTTTTCTCCTGAGTCCTTTTGTGCAGTAAGTGGTGTTTGTATTCTAACTGCAGGTAAAGGTTAGAGGCCAAATAGTTTCTCTTACTTTTGAAAGGCAGAGTTCTTGCAGAGCAAGTGAGGGGAAATTTTTGCTTTGAAAACTCCTAGTTGTTTAAAAATTGACTATTACAAGTTAATTTCTCAATTCAGATCATAGAGTTGAGAACTTGTTTGGCTAATTTTGGGGTGTGTGGTTGTGTGTGTGTGTGGGGGGGGGCTTTTGGGTTTTGTTGTTTTTTTTTTTTTTAAAAAACCTGCCTCCTTGGAGTAATGCCTATTCATCTGAATTTTGTAGCAATGGTTTCCAGACTTTTGGAGAAGCAAGTCAATGGAGCCCTCAGCTTTTCCTGTGAGCTGTTAGTAATGGTGACATAAAGAACAGCTCCACTGGTTCAGTCGACTGCCTGCAGACAGCTTACAGGCATGGTATGGGGAATCTTCGCTAGAGAGTCTTGGGCAGTCACCTGTTTGCAATCAGTTTTTCCAGTTAAAGGCAGATATTTCTTCGTCATCTTCTTCACATTATTCTAAGTTTTCCATTTGCTTTCAAGAAGTAATATTCTTGCTTTAAGGTTTTCTTCAGAAAGCACTGCATTTACTGCTTGCTTTAGGAATTTTTCAATTATGCGTTTTGATATGCTGCCCAATAGTTTCAATAGCAAAGGTCAATTTGGTGGTAAAAGAGGCGCTATGTAGTATGGCACTTGAAATCACAGAATGTATTTCATTATAGCTTCTAGCAATGGTGATTTTTATTAATTTTTTTTCTTTTTGTTAATTTTATTTTTAACTTGTGTGGTGTTGTCCAGGCAATGCTGGCATTCTGAATTATGCGCTGAAGAAGTAAACTTTTAGAGGTCTATTTGATGTATTTAAAAATATTTATTTTTAAAACTCTTTTTAAAATACTACAGTATGTTTCCCAATTGCAGAGGAGTTATGCGGTGAGCACTGCGGACCAGCAGCTCAGCGGCGCTGTCCCAGGGGTTTGTTACAGGTTCCTCCACTTCCAAGTGGTCCAGTGAGTTCTGACACTGAAGTGCAAAGCCAGACCCGGACTGCATGTTCAGCATGCAACTGATATCCTTCAATGCTGATGTAACTTGATTGCTGCAAAACTGACTTTGCTCAGTTTTCAGAGAGATTTACATAGCCTGACTTAATTCTTATCTCCTATCACCTTCTACTTTGTACTCAGTAAGTCCCTTTTCTCAGTGTTTACTGCAGCCTCAATCATCCATTGGAATTCTCACACACGCATACACACATATGCAAAATTTGTCATAATTGTACATACAAGTCTGTTTATATTTAAAAAACCCAAAAAAAACTATTTAAAAAACCTTTTAAAAACTTTTATGAAGGCTTTGATTCTGCAATGTCCATTTAGTCAGCAGCGAGGGAGAAAGTTTTGTGTTTTCAGCTTCCCCCCCACCAAAGGCAGAACCCTGGATATGAAGTTTGGGGTGTCCAGGTCTTCCCTGCACTGAATGACCGACGACTCCTCAGCTGCTAACCCTACTGCTAGTGCAAACTCCCTCCTTGTTTCTGGGATAGCCATGGAAGTGCTACACAGCAGTCTGTGCAAACTGCCTGTAGTTACACTTGCAAGTTTTAGTGATTTCCATTGTGTGGCAGTTGCGCATAGTAAACTGTAAGCAAGTTTTTAGTATCGCTATTAGTCCTTCATTGTGGTCTCTTTAACCTCAAAAGGAAGCAGAAATGTTACATAACCTGCTAGGGAGACTGCTTGGTTTTCTCCTCTGTGGCAGCCAGATCCAAAAGCTAATGACAAACACTGTAGATAATCTCAAATTTGAATATTTGGTGTGATTTGAGTCATGACCGAAACCTGTGAAATTAATAGCTTGCTGTCACCATTGTTAAAGTAGTAGCAGTATTCTGCTGTAATTTAATTGATGTGATAGTGGAGTCATTCTGTAGCTTTTGTACGCATGGGATGGCAAGCACATTTACTGCTGAGCAGCATATCCCACATCCTGGAGAGAGATGTCTTGTTACAGGACTTATTTTTTGCCAAAAGCCACGTGATCTTACAAAATCTTTTCTGCTTTCTCATTAGTAGGCAAAAAATACAGGAAACTTTGAGATTCCTCCCTGTAGATTTGAATTGCTGTGAACAGTAGAACAACAGAGCAATATCTCTTCAGTGACATTGACTTTGTCTTATTAAACCAGCTAAATCCATCTGAACAGCTTTTTTTTTGTTGTTGTTGCATACAGTCCTTTTTAATCATTGGTGTTATTTCTGTTCTGATTACTTATCATACTCAAATACTGACTGTTAATGTTGAGGTCATAGTCCATAACAATGAGATTTTTACTTTCTGTAAGGTCTGGCATCCTACAACAAGACTGTAGTTTCCAAGAATTTAGTCCTTTTTTCTTTCTCTGGCCTCCCCAAGCATCAGTTGCAATAACCATTTTTCTTCCAGGCTTTCATCTCAACACTTCAATGACAGACTTAGGTAATGAGTGATGAGGAGTGTGCACCTGCAGAGTCATTTATGTACGATCCAGCAATTTGTCTGTGTAAGGTGACTGACAATTCTTACTAACTTCCCAAACTATGTTGTCATGCCTCAGTTTCTTTCCAGTTGCATATGTCAGTTTTTAGACTTGATTTCATTTCGGCATCATGTTCATTCAGGAAGTAAGTGAAAGCTCTTGTTTTGCTCATGTTCACTAATATCCAAAATGCCTCTTCTTGGGAGGTGTCAACCTCCAGGCTGCAGAGACCCCCTTGAAACACTTGAAGCTGTGTGGTTTGTTTGTAATGCGGTGGCATGGGTAGATAGAAAACTGTATGTAACCTTAAATGTTAAATGTTCCAGAAGAAATGGTCATAACTGTTCTTCATGTTGCCTTGCATTCCTTTTTGTAATAGAATAATAACTACAAAGTTTTCTGCGTTACATTTTGAGGAGGTAGAAAACAACTTAAGTGCTCTTCATCAAACAGTCTGAGTGTCTAAAATTCCAGTATTGAAAGCTGTATTTGTTTACTATTTTGTAGTACTGTAGAGTTAAAACCATTCTTTATTTGTAAGGTCGCTTCATGCTTTGTTTTAATACTTCCTGCATTTATGGGGCCTCTGTTAACTTTTGGTTGGTTAATAGACTGCATCTTTATTCTAAGGATATGACTAAAATGGGATGTTCTGGTGTAGGAGCTGACAGATGACATGGCTGGGGTGGTGTTGGCACACTGGTTCAAGCTGTGTTAAGGACAGCGGTGCATTAAAGAGCATGTTTGATAGGAAGGTTTTCCTGGCCAGTGTAGGCAGGTATTTTTTTCCTATTGCTTAATCCTGTATTGTATAATTGAATACGTCTTTGGCATCATTCTGCTTGAGGCGAAGGAAAACATGTTTCTTAATTAAATCTGGGTATGATTTGACAATTCTTTCCTATGAGCTCTAAAGCACAACAGAGGAAAACACAAATTACCGGTTTTCAGTGCTATAGCTGAAAATAAAAGTTCTCCTACTGCTTGCTAATAAATATGTTGAACAAGGACTACGTTTTGTTTGTGCAAAGTATTTACTGCAATAGTTGGATTTTATTAGACATTAAAAATGTGCTGTGTTCACAGAAACCAAAAACCTTCTCTTGTCTTATCGGGGTTCCACACCTGAAAGTTGTGTTACAAAATGTGTGTCAATGTATGTCAGAAGCAGCAGCAGTGGCCTACACATGATTCAGTTTATCTTATCAGCAAATGGTATCTCTCAGAGGCTGCCTCTGTTTCTCTCAAGTTGATTGCTTTTGCTATGATTGCTCGTGCATTTTCTCCCTCCTCTCTGCTAACCGTTCCTACTTTTGAGGAATGTAGAGCAGTATCTCATAGAAAGCCCCTTATTTTCTTAAAGACAGGTATTTCCCCCTAAAATACAGTGTCAACATTTAAATACCCCGTTAAAAACTGTGTGGATGAGCTTTTGGTGAAGAACTTGACTATTCCTCAGATGTTTGCTTCCTTTTGCTTCTAGATACTAAGTTGCCTTGATGGTAACAAGAAAAAAAAATTTTAGTATTAGTTTAGCAGAGGCTGTGTTGGATTGCTGCAGGCATGCTGTCTGCTGCTGCCAGGTAGAAGTGACTCAGTGGTCAGTTTCCTTGTTAGATTCTCACCGTGCTGTTGTGAAAGGATGAAAAAGAAAAAAAAAAAAAGGCAAGCTGTGATAATAATATTAGTGATCTTTTCTTCTTACTCTTCTTTTTGTCCCTTTTCCTGTTCTTGAGTAGCAGCAGTTTAAACTTGTCCCCCCTTAATTTTGTTGTAATTAAGTTATGTTTATTTTAACTGGCATTGCCAGTACCGATAGCAGGGGCTTCTGCAGCTCCATTGCTCCGGAGCCAATCTTCTGCAAACCTTTTTCTGATGAAATCAAACCTTTAAATCATACTTGATTTTCCTTTTGTACTAATAATGAGAAAGATGTGCACTTTATTGCAGGTGCTGCATACTGTGTGGTTTGGCATATACCTTTCGCTCATGCCTCAGTGAGGTTTGCTGCATCTTCATCAGCTTTCGAAAGCTGTGTTTGGGCGTGAAGCTTATGATCGTTTGTAGCATGTAGCTCTAATCCAGAAGTAAGTCTCTAACCTGATCTGTTTCTGTTCATGCTCAGGGCAGAGGTTATTAGGATTTACTAGCAGAGTAAATAATCAGAATGGGAATGTGGGTTGTGGAAATTCTCTCTTCTAGTGTGCGGTGGCAACGTTGGAAGGAGGCTGCAAAAAGCACGCTGCACACACCGCAGTGAGGCTGTAAGGAGAGCGGGACTACGAAGCAGCTGGAGACTGATCCTCCTTCACCTCTGGCGTGGCTTACCGTAGATTCGGCTGTAGTTCCTGGCTTTGTGAAATCACCAGTGACTGTCGCGCTGTTCGTCCCTTCCGTCGAGGGGCGGCAGCTGCGCTCCCGGCGCGGGGCCGGGCTGGGCTGGGCTGGGCGGGCCGGGGCGGCGCTGGCGGCCGCTCTGGCCGGCAGCCGCTCTGGCCGGCAGCCGCTCGTCGCGGCCCGCGTACGGCGCTGTCCAGGGTGCTGACGGCCGGGAGCCGGCCCCGCGGAGCCCGTCCTGCCTGAGGACGCGTCCCCCTCGTCCCGGGCTGCCCACGCAGATACTGGCGTGTGTGTATAAAACAGTTCTGAGTTACACGAATCAGTCACTTCGGTGGGTTGTAGTGTAATAGAACATGTACAAGTTAATAGTAGGAATCTTATCAGACCCTTTAAAGAGTGTCTCTTAAGTTGTTGTTGTCCTTGAGATGCTTGCAAGGGATTATAGGTTTTACAGCTTTATGAAAAAAAAAACAGTTTATCCAAGAATATATCTACTTCCCTGTAATCATGCTGAAATGATCAGTCAGCTTTTGATGCACAAGCAATGGAAGGAGGCGTTGCTTGGTTGTTGGATAGATCTGGAAGAAGCCTGTTCAATCAAAGCAATGCATCTTTAAAATAGTGGGGTTTAGTTCATGGAGTTGTTTCACATCTCTTGTTTCAGTGGTGTTTACATATGTTCTAAACAGTTACTGTAGCAAAACTTAATAGCAGTGATGGCTAGATACTGGAAAGTGTTACCTCTAGAATGTTCCCGAGATGATAAAGGATTTCCTTTCCAGTTTTTCCCAAGTAAGATTTAAATCTTAACATTACCCTTGGTTAAATATTTATGTTCTTTTAAAAAAGAAGTAACACTGAAGATGTCTTAAAATAAATTGTTAATTTAGAAAGTCTGCTATTAGAAAATTATATCTATATAAAAATGTGGAACACCAGAAAAAGTAGTTTAAAAGTTGGTTCTTATTAAATAAGACTTGGTTATGAGATGCTGTCTGTAACACCATTTGGAATCTTAAGAATCAATTTATGTTCTTTGTATTCTGCGTTAATGCAGACGTTTTGCTTCGTCTATAAGTATTCATCTGTTTGAGGAGTTCTGCAGTGTGTAACAGTACAATTGTTGTGCCGTCATTTAAGTAGATACTGTCTTGCACAAAAGTGTGCTATTTGTATCTCATAAGCATTACCTGAGACAGAAACAGCTGATTAATTTTTAATTTTTTTTTTCTGTGATAGCTGGAGATACAGATGACCCTCCAAGAATTACTCAGAATCCAGTCATTAATGGGAATGTAGCAATGGCTGATGGACATAACAACACTGAAGAAGACATGGAAGATGGTAAGTAAATATTTGATGAAAACATCTGGTTTGTTGGCTTCTTTATTTTTAGGATTTTTGAAGATAGAGTGTCCGTATCTTACTTGTGTCCTCTGAACTGCAGCTCATTAAAAAATGAAACCCTCTGTAGTTCTGACTGCTGGTTTTCTGTACAGGCATCCTTTTAACATAGCTATACAATAGGATTAGGCATTTGAGGGCTGGGGATTTTTTCTCTTACTCTTTCTAGGTACTCATTTAAAAATGCTGAAAGTGATACTGTCCATTGTTATATTTTGTGATACGTCCTTTTAAATGTCCTGCAGCTGGTGCTTTGCTGAACAGCAATTTCTGTCATTGTGCAATGCTTCAGGACGTTTAGAATCCTTATCTGTCCTGCTCTCTTGTCAGGTGGCAGCTATGATTGGTTTGTCTTTGTATGGTAAGTCAGTGGTAACTATTCTGTGAGGAACATTTTCCACCCCCCATCATTGATGCCCTTTAAATTGCAAATGCAAAGAGAGAGGTATATATTGATGTCCTGTTAATAAAAGGGGAGATGTGTTTTTGAAATCTTCTTGTTAAATGAAAATAAGGGTGTACAGTTTTTTATGTTAGAGGAGATCAAATAATTTTTAAAGTAGATGTGTCTGGGCTTATTTAAAGAAAGATAATGAGTTTGTAATTCATTTAAGTTTGTTATTATGTTTAGCGAGGAAAATGTACAATGATATTTCTTTCCTTAGGAGAGGATATGGGAGGTGACTGCTCTTATTTTGAAGAACTAAATAAAATTGAATTGGGAGCAGGATTTGTTTCTCCTCTGATTCCTTATTTCATGCTGTCTTGTGAGAGTACATTCAGGACTAGGCTTAAACGTTTATTTAGATTTGTTCAAAATGTTGAGGGATTTTTGTTTGTGAAAAATCAGAGTTTGAGGTTAAAGGTCAGAAAAGTGCTTACTTTCATGTAGTCAAGGAACATGTAATAGAATACTGGTAGAAAATTGTAATGTTCCACAAAGAGAATGTGGTTTAAATTCAGGACAAAAGCTTCTCATGGTTGAATTGCCTCTGTATCATTGGCAAAGATAAAGTTTCCGATGATCAGATTCTCTCAATAAAGTAAAAATGAGGTCTGCTTAGCCTATGAATCTTTTGTCTGACTGCCCAATCTCATTCAGAGGGCTTTGATTTCTTTCTCAGAGTAGCTAGCTGAGACTGAAATAGGAAGTTGTGGTTTTATCAAAATCAAGTTTCCTGTTATAAAAGATGTTAAATGTCTTTGTTGGGCCGTGATATTTGTAGGGTGGCAAGAGAAGATCATGTGGGTTGACACCAACTGACAAGGACAGCTCTGTTGAACTTCCATTCCCAGTAATGATGTTTATAGGTAAAAAGCCTGATAGTGTTAGCTATCAATACAGCCAGTAGATAACACATTGGTCGATTAGTACAAAAATTTGTCCGGAAGTTGGTCTGTATATACTTGCACAAATTAAGCAAAAGACACTTAAGCTGCCAAAGCAGCTGATGAAACGCAGGCTGTATTGAGGATGGCAAGTACTCAGATGTACACCTCTTCATTCAGAATAACGTTGACTTTTTAACTAAAAAGCTACTGTAAAACAGTTTCTGTTATTTACCAAATATTCAGTTCCTCTCAGAGAACTGGGTATGAAGGTGTCACAGTAGGAAGAGGTATCTGAAGCAAAAGTCTTGTGAAAACT
Organism: Bucorvus abyssinicus; assembly: GCA_009769605.1. Lineage (NCBI taxonomy): Eukaryota > Metazoa > Chordata > Aves > Bucerotiformes > Bucorvidae > Bucorvus > Bucorvus abyssinicus. The sequence goes on along the minus strand of CM020044.1, from coordinate 5,333,390 downwards.
TCTGTGTTTATGGCAATGCTCATGTCTTTGTGGACTTTCACTATGGTCAGGAGCTTTGGTGTGCTCTGCTGTGGCGCATCTTTTAAGGTTAAAATGTGATTATTAAGCAATACTCTAATAGTTCATCATTATAGTATTTGAATAAGGAGTGTCTGGCTACATCTTGGTGCTGTTGGTGCTGTACATTGACACAGATAGAAAATGGTGTTATTGCAAAATGTTATAATTGCAAAAACATTCCTGAAGACTTGCATCATGTAAGTGGATGATGCCTCTTTTCCAAGTATTGTAGATCAGATTAGTTGCTTGCTGTTGCATTATTTACACATCAGTGCTGCTGCTCTCTTGTTCTCTTGCTATCCTGGTTTGCAGCATGATGTACATGTGTAATGGACCGCTTGGAGATTCACAAGGTAAGGAAAAATGCAGGGAGACCTTGGTCTTGATGAACATGCTCTGTTTTCCATTGATGTTGCTCATAGCAAGTGGGTTCAATCTGAGCTGATAAAGCATGCATGAAGAGAATTTAGATACTTCTTCAGTGACAACGTTAATGAGTTTAATGTTTCCTGTGAAGGAGGTGAAGAGTGGGATAAAAGGTTGATGCTTCTGGCTGGATCATAGAAACCAGCTTTCTGGTGAGTTTGTGAGTTCAAGAAACTTTCGAGGTGATTCCTGGGTAGCACAAAAAGCAGTGACCAATAAGACTGGAAAAAAGTGCAGCTCTCATCCCCTGTGCTAGGCAACCAACCACAGGCATTGTGAGGAACATGAAATGGGGGCAGCAGTGGCCAACCAACAGCACTTTGAGATAAGGCTGTGTTCTCCCAAGTGGTTTGAGTAGAACCCCTTGTTGCTATGTGTGATGTCTTAGCAATTAAAAGAACCAGCTGAAGGAATGTGCTATGCTTTGTACAGAGAATGACTTAATGAACCAGGCTTTGTGAGCTGAAAGAGCAGCTTCTGCAAATAATGTTTAAAAAAAAAAAAAACAAAACACCAAAGGAAAAAAACCCACCAAGGTTCTGATCAAGTTTTGCTTGCAAGTGCATCAGTATTCAAAACAGCACATAGAATAAATTCTCTTAGAAGCTAAAGTTCAAACAGAAGGTCCTTGGCTAAAAAACCTCACAGTGTTGCAATTACCTACTGAAGTCTCATTTCTGTGAAGAATTGCAGAGGCTAGGAGGCTTTCAGAAACACCAGTCCTAGCCATATGATAGTATTGCATGCTGTATCTGGATCATTATTAAAATATTCATAGAATATTCAGCCAGTTTCTCCATTAATAATTTAGGTTCAGAATATTTTAATAACCTCAATGTACTTTAAAGGTAGCAACATTTATTAAGAGAATAAAGAGATCTGCTTTTCTCAAAGGTATAAACACTTAAATACGTACTTCAGTCTTAAAATGGCTCATGTTCTGTATTTGGACCTCTGATTTGAAGGATCTTTGTCATATCAAGGTGCTAAAGGTGACATTTATCTCATCAGTGAAAACATCTTTTTGACATAGCAAATGCAATCCGTTGCATGTAACTTCACCAAGCACTGTCAGCTGGGTCTGTTCCTTTCACCTTGTGCTCAGGATCACGTGTGATACTGTAGTTCAGGGATTTATAGAAGTCTTACTTGCCAGTGACTACTAAATTACCCTGCTGCCAACTGCAGTCTTTTTATTGGAAACTGGTGGATGTTTTTGTGATGGTGAAAAAAAGGTTTTATTTAGTTATGTGCTCAGAATACTCATGACACTTACTATTTAAACTTTGGGGTTTTTAATATAATTTATGTTTTAATCAATTATGCTTGCTAAAAATATAGGCTTTCTGGAAGGAAAGGAGGCTTCTATTTTGGGGGGTTATGTTTTGTATTTTTAAAGAAAATTCTATTTTATGGGTGACCTATGTTATGAGGCTGCATTTTTGTGGAGTAGTTACTAGTGACTGCTCAAATATTTTACTGAGAAGAGGTACCTTTTGCTGGTGAGCTCTCATGCACAGGCTTTCCTGAAAAGAAACAAAGAAATACACAGGCAAACTTTCTCTGAAGCATCTGCAGATGCTGCGTGGGCTGCCTTTTCAGCTGACACTGTAGCAGCACTGCTGCATCCTTCAGAGTACTGAAGTGCTCTGAAAGCTGCTTCAAAGGAGGCGGAAAGCAAACTTGGCTTGTTTTCTGGAAGCTTAGACTAAGTCCAGTAGTACTGAACTTGATTGTGAACAGGGAGGTGTTCTTGAGCTGGTTGGAGATACGAGTGATGCAACACTGATTTTTAAATAATTTTTTTAATTCTGCCTGCGAATCAAGTGTGAGAGCATACAGCTCTGTTGGCTGCAGCCTGGCTGGCTCTTAGTCATAACAGACCAGCTCTCTACTCTGTTGACAGGCAGTGAGTAGGTAAAATGGATAGGGAACTGTTTTTAAGTAGGGGATAGACTACTGGTTAGCTACACTTACATGTAGGGGGCAAGAAGAGAAAGCAATCCTTTGAACTCTTCCGTTAGTGAGGAAGCTGACAGCACAGGGAAGCGTGAAGGTCATTGCAGGTGCAGAGGGGAGGGGAAGCTGCTTTCTGCTGTAGTACTATTCTTTCAAGGGATAATTGGGAATGCTTAGGGCTGTCGGGCCATACACAAATAAGATGAACTGTGTTAGCAAGATCAGAAGTAGGACAAGTGATTGAAAAGAAAACCATTTTGCAAGGGAGAAGAATGAAATCTGTCAAAGCTCCCTGGAGCTGTGGAGAAAACTTGTTAATTTTCTGTGTTGAAGTGTGTAATCTTTACGTGCTGTAATCGAGAGAGTTTATTTTTTTTAAGTAAGGCAGCAACCAGGGCTCACCTGTTCTTTTTTAAAAAAATGATTAAATGCTGTCTCTGGTGCCATGCAAAGCTTTCTGAGTAACGACTGCTTTGTGCGTACAGCAGTAGCACACTTGTTGTATATGCTGTGTCTTATCTCATAATTTGACAATTCAGTTTCTGGTTTGGTGTCGTTGTACCTCAGTGCTTTTTGTTTTGAGTGTCACTGCACGTGTGACATACCTGCCTCAGTTCTGTGTTGCCCATGGGTGGTGTGAGAATAGCGGTCTGACCGTGGCTGCTGGGTGCTGCCCTGCATGCTACTCAAACCTCCTTACACCCAGTAGCAAATCTTTTCATGTCGCAGAGGTGTTCAGTTGGAACCCTGGAAAAGGAGGGGCGTGTTCTGTGCATACTGCATACTTCATCCCTGCCCTGTATGGGGTTAAGTTGCAAGCTTTTCCTCCCCGTATGCAATAAGGGCCATGTCACGATAAAGAGAGCCCAGCCATGTGCCTTTCTGAAGCTGTTGCAGTCTCCAGCACCCTGTTATAGCTGCGTGCGACAGAAGCAGAACAGATTGTGGTATATGAAGAACTGGGGATGTGGGAAGAAGGCAAAATTAGTTTAATTGTGTGTGTCAAAATAAGTTATTTTTAAAAAATAGTGTCTTATTTAGCTTTGTTTTACACCACTAAAAATCTTTTAAATTTTCACATACCACAAAGAATACAGGACCCTACTCTTGAGCTATTCCACCAAACAAAAAAACCAACCACCAACCAATGGGCTTCATCTGTTTTGAAACGATACTGCTGCAAGGAGAAAACAACTAAATGGTGACTTGATACCAACAGGGCAGTTGAACAGATTGTGAAAATCCTTTGCACATCTTGGTTCATGCAAGGAGCTAACTGAAACTGGGCTGTGAAGACACTACACGACAGGAAGCGTTAGAGTGGGCTGTGATTTCTGTTGTAAAGCATTCGATGTCTCTGTCTTGCTGTACCTGCTGCTTTAGAAGAAACTTGAGTGGTAGCAAATTCTAGTGTTAAGAATTATTTCAGAAAACAGCGTACAAAAGGAACCTGTCTTTCGGTGCTCTGTTGTCCTGAGTGGTGTTGCAGTGTTCTGTAAAATGAAAAAATTGACGTTTCAGTTCCTAAGGAGTTTGGTGCCTCCCAGGGTTTAGAGGATTTTTTGGTTGCTTCCAATATCCCACTACATAAAATATGCCATGTTGTGTGAGTTTTCGAAAATGACATTTTGGAGTGAAGAACATCAGGTTTTTCAAATAATTTTGTGTGTATGTGTGTGTTACAGATACAAGCTGGCGATCAGAAGCAACATTTCAGTTTACAGTCGAACGCTTCAACAGATTGAGTGAGTCAGTTCTCAGTCCTCCCTGCTTTGTACGGAATTTGCCATGGAAGATCATGGTAATGCCACGACTCTACCCGGACAGACCTCACCAAAAAAGCGTAGGATTCTTCCTTCAATGCAATGCTGAATCTGATTCCACGTAAGACCCTTTTAATTATTGTACAAGTCCTCATTTGATACTAGTTAATCTGTATTGCAAGAAATACAAACATCTTTAGATTATTTTACCTTGCTTGCAAGAGGAAAGAATTCTTCCATGTTTTTGAATCCGCTTCTTCCCCCACCTTTCTAAATCTCAAAGCATAAGAGTAATCCTTTCTTTAGAAGGAGCTAAAAGTAGCTTGTGCAGCTACAAGTTTGTGGTAGAATTTAGATATATTTCTGTTTGATTGCCGGGGGGGAAGTCTTTGCCTGGCAGTTTTCTCGGCGTGGGAAAAGTTCTGGATTTATTTCAGACCGAAGTGGTACTGGAGCTTCTGTAACCCTGCTGAGCTGTAAATCCTGCCCTGTAAAGCGTGTGAGCAGGTAGCTGCTAGCAGCTGAGGCAGAGTGGTGTTTGAGGACTGCAGTCATCTCCTTAAATGGAGTTGATCGCTCATCAAGCAAGTTATGAACATGTACGTGTATTTGGAGTCCTGTGCAATCAAGCAGATTAGAAATAGCTCACCTCAGAGAGCAGTTAGTGTCTTAAACCTGTTACCTGCAATTGCCTGACAGTACTTCTTTAACAACACTGTTGCCCTAGGAAAATCTCTGTTCCAGCTTCACATTCATAATGTGGCTTTAGAAAGCCTGAGGGATTCATGCCCTCAATAACAATTAACCAAATCTTAACATCTAATAAGAAAAAAAAACTAAAATCCTATATGTGAAAGTGATGTACCAAAAATCCCTAACAAAGGAGTTATTTTAATGGCTATAAAAAGCTTGGTTTTTGAATGAGTTTCAAATGTTTCTTCTCTATTTATAGGTCATGGTCTTGTCATGCACAAGCAGTTCTCAAGATAATAAACTACAAGGATGATGAAAAATCATTCAGTCGTCGTATTAGTCACTTGTTCTTTCATAAGGAAAATGACTGGGGCTTTTCCAACTTCATGGCCTGGAGTGTAAGTAATTGGACACATACTAATCTGTTACTGGAGAGGCACAGTGTTGAACTTGCGGTCCTGAATACTGAGATACCTAGAGAAAAGGGGATTTTTTCCAAGCCATTATTTTTTCTATCATTGCTGTAGATTATTTTTCAATTTCTTATAAATTCCTGTACTTGATTGTTGTACATTACTTTTACTTATGTGATTTAAATATTCCCTCATTATTATTATTTTCTGCATACCTGAATGCTTGGGGGTTTGTTTTCACTGCGTGATAGTCCATGTCATTCTGAAGCAACATAGATTTTCTTGTATTACCACGTGTTCTTTGCATATGTGTACAGATATTTAATGCCCTGGTAATACTACTGAGGCTTATCTTGAATTGAGACAGCTTTTAAAGCATTTTCAAAGGCTGGGCCCTTAATTTTTCATCTGTCTGGAATATTGTCCCGAAGAAGCTGAGCCTTTGATTACCGACTCTTACTATCCACAGAAATTTGAAATAGTACTGCAGAATTTTAAGAGCCAGGGACAAGTTTCCTGTATTGAGACATTAAAAAAGAATTAAAGTGTTTTAAGCTGAAAAACAGTTTTCTTGTTGTCCTTCGATGTTTAGTCTGCAGTTTATTATTACTGATAGCTCAGGCTCAGAGATTACAAAGCCATGTCTAACTGGGTCCTTCACCACAGTCCTGTTGCAAGCTCCAGTTCTCATGTTCATGTGTCGTTCCTGTTTTACAGGAAGTTACTGATCCTGAAAAAGGCTTTATAGAAGAGGACAAAGTTACTTTTGAAGTCTATGTTCAAGCAGATGCTCCACATGGAGTAGCGTAAGTATCTTTGTTTAAAAATAAAATTCTTAATTCTAATATTTTTATGTTGCTTGAGATTTGTTCAAGTATTTTGTGTAATTAACATTTGTAGCTCTCATTAGACTCTCACTTTGTCACCTTTAATTGACGAATTTTTACATGGCAGTATTACTCATCGATCACATAGAGATTTTTGTATAGGTTAAATTTTTGTTTACTTTCGTCACCCTAATGTAGTGGAACTTTCACTTTTGTATGAATTGATTTGTGCTTTAACACCTCTGCAAATCTAGCCTCCACATTTCTGATCTAAGGGTTTCAGACCCAGTCAGGTGGCTCTGCTATCTCACTTGCCTTGGTTTACAGTTGTTTTAAAACCACCTCATCCGAGTTGTTTGGCTTCAAGTCACTTGTAAACAAAGTGCTTGTACTGAAAGCAGACGTAATTTTTCTGCTGTATGAAAAAGAAAACCAAACAAAATCACAAAGCATTTAATCACAAAGACTTGTTGCTGGCAGGCATTAGTGTAGCTTATTTGAACTTTGAGTAACAATGAAGAGTAGCTGATACCTACCAGCAGCACTACCTTAGAAAAAATACTCTCTATTACTACAGAACTATCTTGGTTTTAACTACTTAACTGTTTTCTAGGTGGGATTCAAAGAAGCACACAGGATATGTTGGCTTAAAGAACCAGGGAGCAACTTGTTACATGAACAGTTTGTTACAGACTTTATTTTTCACAAATCAGCTACGAAAGGTAATTAATACGTGAAAGAAAAGGAGATTACTGATAGAAATATCCAGTATGATTTATTTACAAATGCTTCAAAACAGAGTTGTATGTTCCTTTTGCCTCCCTCATCCTTTTAGAGAAGTTGTGACTTATCTGGTGATGTGCATCTTACTTGACTTAAGGGGTGTTTCTTCGACTGTATTATGTGGTAGTGTTGCTAGGAATTTTGGGGGGGAGCAGGGAGGATGACTCTACATCTTGCAGATGAGAGACAGAAGTGATTTCTCTTTCTTGAAATAGTTAAAATAGCTCATAACAATGTAAAAAGATAAACATATGTGACCTTTGTGGTTAATTTGTTCTATCTTCTAATTTATATCATGCAGTTGGATTTTCTGTTGATATGGTTAGTGTTTTTGTAGTGATGGAAAGCATTATAATTTCACTAGTTTAAACAATTGTATATTTTCTTCATTCATGTGTTTTTCATTTACTGTAGATGTTAGGTCTTGCAGCAAAAAATGCTTAAATATCAGCTTAGTAAATATCTCGTCCAAACCCAGGACGAAATGTACTAGATAGTACATAATTAAAATAGTGCAGTAACTGAATGAGATAAACCCTGAAATGCTGAGGTGATATTGGAGGTGGCTCTCTGGAAGAGGGGGTAGACTTGGGAAAAAATGTCACTCAGTACCATTTAGTTTATTGAGTGTCCTCTTAATTCTAATTCATCCTTACACATTCCTGTGCTTATTATGCCTCTCTTAGTGAACAGGAACTGTGCTGGCTTAGGCTTTCTCTTGTGTAGACTAGCTGTTATGATTCCATGAAGCTTTCTTTTCTCCAAGATTTCCCTTTTTAATGTACCTACTTACCTCTGTCTCAGGTTTTCCACCATCTTGTCATTATTTATATCACTGTGTCCTGTAAGTGTCCCAGTTGGGATTTCTTTTTTCTCATTTGCAAGGTGCTGCTTACTCTGAAGAATTGCAAAAAATAGCTCGTCAAACTCCAGTAGACTGTAACTGAGATCTTACCAATGCCATGTACAAGAAATAAACATTTCACTAGTTTTACATGATGCACCTGTTTCTTTTTTTTACAAAAGGTGTCATTTACTCATTCATTTTATCATTCATTTTAGTGCCTGTTGTTTTTGCTCAGCACTCATAATGTTTGTGCATTTTATGTTTTTGGACAACTTGACTTTGCTCTTGAAAGAAAAATGTGTTTTTATAATAGCTGCATCTAATCCAATTGAGTAGTTCCTTTCAAGCCTGTCTGGTAGTGAGTAAATCAATATGTACCATGAGGTAATCTTGTTCTGTGAAGAAGAAATTATTTTTGTGATACAGATTTGTTTCAGCTGAGCTAGTCTTTTCAGGTATTCCCCAGCACTTCTCCCCCAGCCCCCAAATAAATGTCAGCTTTTAGGGAGCGTTAACATCTGGATAGTGACCGTATGAGAAAGCTTTATTTACTAGCTGGGAACTGCAGCTTCTTTTATGGAAATGTTACTGGATGTCACCTGAAATGCCCAATGCTTTGCTCATTCTTCGGGTTTGTGGAGCCCCTACAAACAGAACAGACTACAGTGGTTGGTTTAGGCAGTTTTAATACTCATTTTCCGTTATTACAGATAAGGAAGAATCAGTTGTCTGAAAAGATTAATTTCAACAAGTTTTTTTTCCACTTTAAGCAGACTTGTTCCTCTTAAAACCATATAAAATAAAATGTGTAGTATCCTCAGTTTGCTTATAACCAATTCCATTATTTCTGTTAATCCTCCATATTTAGAAGAAATATTTATTTCTATTGATGTTATTTAGAGCTTTGTTAACAGAGAAGTTGCTATCAGGAGTAGAGCTGGGAAAGCAATGAACAATACCAAAGGCAAGCACATACCTCTGCAAAGTCAGACTCTGGAGAAGCCTGGGTGAGGATTGATGGAGAGGTCCATCCTTCTTTGCTCTGTTTCCAGACAAGAGGTTGGAGGTTTTTGGGGTATTTGAAATGAGACCTCCCTTTTTTAACAACCAGGTGGCTTCAGTACTAGGAAATAAGGCAAAGGAACTTTCTGTTCAGAGCATATCTTTGTTTGTCTGTTTGTGACTGGTAAAGACATGCTTAAATATAGACCACTTAGGCAAGCGACGCTGGTAACTTCCCAGATGGATCCAGGTGTAATCTTGGACCATGTTACATGAGTCTTCCCACCTCTGTCAGTAGTGTCTCCAGCCAGTCAGTACTTGTGGCTGCATCCAGTCCATTTTAAAACTCTTTGCTGGTTCCCTTGAAAAATTCCCTACAGTTCATGAGAACACTGCAGAATGTTTGTGTAACTATACTAAAATAATAAATACTGGTCCCAGTACATTTCTCCCTGATTTGGCTCTCCTGAAGTTACCCAATGTATTTCACCTTACCTTGGAATTTCATACATGTATTTGCTGCCCTTCTTCAAGAAATCATCTTGACTTTAAACAGTGTGTTCAAGCCTATCTGTAGCATTCTTTTACCAAGGAAATATCTACAATTTTTCTCCTATCTCTGTGTCTTGTTGCTTATAGCCACTGCCTGTACATGTCCCTGTCTCCCTTTTGTGTCATTTCTGGAGGGAACTTCTCAGGTGTTAAATTAGAGATTCTGCTGTTTTTCATGGATCCAAATGCCTCAATCCTTGTTCTTGAGGTCAAGCTTTCAGAGTTTGGGAGGATAAGACATTAAAATAAAGGTTTGTGGAGGATTGTATTTGAAAAGTGGTTTGGTTTAGCTTGGAGAAACACTTAAGCTTTAAGAAATAGTCTTCGATACTACTTATATACACAAACAGAATGAAGAACTGAAGAAGGGCTATGTGTTAAATGTTTAGTGGGTAGTAACACATTTAGAATTCCAGAAGAAATAAAACTGGTGTTTTTATTCAACGGCAGCTGGAATGTAGTAATTGTGAATTATTGGTTTAATATTACTTGAGAGATAGAAGAAAGGAATTAAATGTCCAGATGGCATATGAGGAAACCAGAGAGGGACTAAATGCAAAGGATCTGATTTTGATTAATTATCAAGGTGTTCTGAACTCCTGCTTATACCTTTTTGATGGCAGAGTCAACTACTAGGTTGACTTCTAGCCTATTGTAGTATCGTCTCGCCTTGTTATTAACATGCTAAATATTCTTCATGTTTATTTTATGGAAATGTATCAGCACCGGCTATATTTGAATTTTTTCATTACTTGATTTTCGTATCCTTTTTCTATTCATTTAAACATAGGCCGTAACTTGCTATATAGTTGTTTTTTCAAAAACATTTGTAAGCTTTTTAAAGCAATGAATGCATGGTGATTGTAGATATTTGGAAGCTTTGAGACTTGGTCTGTGCTGAGCTTTCATATAACACTGACTGTGTTTCCCCAACAATTCAGCTATGTACTGGAAGTACTGTATACAGGGAACTGAAGTACCAAGTAAGTCAGAGGTGCTGGACACCTCTGAAATCTGGGCTGGTGCAGAAACCGAGTGAGAACTGCTGAGATCCAGTTCAGCATGTCACTCACAGAAATGTATTGTTTCCTCATGTTTCACAGGCAAAAATTCAGGTGGCAATTTTTCCGTTTAACAGGCTATTTTCTCATATGCTACTTAATATTGGAGTCTTTACTTTCCATGTGTTGTTACCTCATCTCCTTCCAGAGTTGTCCATGTTTTCTTCTTACATTCATGCTTTCTAAATGAGCATCTCCCTGTAAATACATTTTCTCTGCAGTTTGCTTTCCCTGGATATATTGGTGCACACTTTTCAAAAACTGAATCTCATTTCAGTGCACATTGAACTCTCCTGATCCCTGTTTGGTCTATATGGGTAATTTCTTTGTTCTCAATCCTTCCCAGATCAGTATAATCAGTGAATGGAATTGTTAAGCTGTTTCTTTGATTGGACAGGGATGACATCGAGTAGGAATCAATCAGGGAATCTCGAAGCTTCCTCTGACATCCTTCTCCTCCACGTGGACCATTTCTGGTTTTGCTCACTTGTTGCTCTTTATGTTTTCACATGGTTTGTTTTTTTTCTCCACTGTAGGTGACATTCACAGATAGAAGCTACAGCACAAAACTGCAGTTATTTTCAAAAGCCTCTGGTATTGATCAGAATATCTGTTCCTACTGTGGTGATTGTGTAGACGTACTAGGTGTGATAAGTTGTTTGAAAGCTGTAGTGCATTTACTTTTCTAGGCTGGAATAAGGGAACTATTTTAGATGGAATAACCATGAATTGAATCTGTTGTTCACATCTTTCTAACCACTGTGCTCTAAGAAGAGTCCTTCCAGACAATTAATGTTTTTACACTACAGTACAAGTTTTTTTTTTCAGACTCTTTTGGAGTGATGATTAAACGGAGTTATGTGAAGGAAGTCACTGAAGAAGAAAGAATGCATTAAAAAATACGGGCAATAAACTTTTCCTTAGATACTAATTGAACTAAATGCTTTTTCAGGCTGTGTACATGATGCCCACAGAAGGAGATGATTCATCCAAAAGTGTTCCTTTAGCATTGCAAAGAGTGTTTTATGAGCTGCAACATAGTGACAAACCAGTCGGAACAAAAAAATTAACAAAATCTTTTGGGTAAGTTTCAGAAAGTTGGATATTTATTGGGCTATTGTGGTCTTCATAAAGCTTCTCTTGAAAAAGGTTTTATTTAAATCAGGCTATTTTTAGAGAGGTGCAGAGAAGTGTTAATATAGCATTATGTTAATTGCTAACTTTTCTTAGCTTACTTGGTTGGGATTTTATTTATAGTCAGTACTAAAGACAGCTGATCCAATAGTCAGATTTTGGGGGAGAGGAACAGTACACAGTCAAACTCAGCTGTTACTGACAGTGTTCTAACTTACCTGAAAATTGTGTGATGCATTTGACTTAAGCAAAATTCAGGATGAAATATGTTGTGGAAACGCTGCAGTTCTTGTATTATTAATGTCGTCTTAAAAATGTAAATCTGTTTTAAATTTAGAGAAGTAGCAGTAACTTGCATTTCCATATTCTTAGTTCTGCAGTGATGACTTGTAACATTTCCTTACAACATATCAGATGCACGTATTTTTGCGTATGCACAATTTAGAAGCATTTACTACTCTGTTCTGTTTCATGATGTAAAGCTTCGTGTAGGAGTATCTGTAGCATGAAATAAAGGTGTTGGAGCATACACACAAAGTAATGCTTTGCATTTTCCTCATTCTAGCGCCCTCTTTTACTCCATAAGACAGCTAAGAAAGGGCTTGCTTTTTATTTTCATTTTTGCCCAGTATCCAGTTCACCAGTTCTTGGTATTTTTTCCAGTCTGGTGATACTTCTTGTGAGGTGATGTTACAGGATGTAATTTTAAATCTGGAGTATCTAGACACAGAATGGTACAATATAGCTGCATTGGGGGTGGTGATTTTTTTTTTTTTTTAACTAGCTTGATGTTTCAGTTGAGCACAGGTTAAGACAGAAGAGTAAGATTAGGATAACTTTTACCAGCCTTCTCTTGCGTGTCGTGTAAGCGTGGAGTAGGATTTTATCAAAAATGGTTCTAAAGTGTTCTGTTCGCATTGCTTTGTTGCACTGCATTTGTAGACTAGTCTTTTGCAGTAATATTGACAAGCATTTTTTGATATCTAAAATAGATTAGGCTGTCCTAATGTTCATCCTGTATCTTCTGCTAAAGCTTGTAGTAGTGCCCTGCCCTGATAAGCCTCTCTGTAACCTTGTGTCTTTGTCAGCTTTCCTTTTCACCTTTGGGGGAATTTTAAAATGAAATAGGTAACCTCAGTGTTGTATGTTTATCTGGTCATACCCTCTTCCTGCTAGCACAGTGTATAGTGCTTCTGCTGTCCTGTTACACTGGAAAGACTTGCTGATGTAATAAATCTTGAGTCAAGATCCCAACTGTGTCATCTTCAGTAGCATGAAGAGACCTTTCCTGAGGGTGTTGCAGATGCTTGATTTTGCATCTGAGAGCAAGGTTTTAAAAGTGTGTTCATGCCTGCCTTCATTCTGGGAAGGAATTTTTGAATATGTTTTGAGATTTGGTCTTTCCTTTCCCATTAAATAGGAGAGGGATTTCTGACCTTCTGAGACCTACCTGTGTGCTGTGTAGAGTGTAACTTTTTACTGGGTATTGTGAGTTTCTAACTAAGTTTGGCTTCTTTCAGTTAGAAAGTGATGCCATTGTCTGAAGGAGCCTTTGTTTATCCTAATATTAGTATGTAACCTTTTATTTTGTCTTTAAGTTGAATGGTGTTTAAGGACTAGGGAGACAGGAGGTTATTTTCCATTCTTAATTATCCATCAGGTCACTTCATTCAGCTTGTTTAAGCTGGACCCCCACGCAGTTGTTTTGGCACACTTCAGGAGTAGTACGCTGCCGCGTGACAGTGGCAGTGAGTCAGAGAGTGGGAGGGGAAGGTAAAAGTTAGTATTGCTCCTGGTCACTCCTGTGCTTGTGGCTGCAGGAGTCAGGGCTGAACCTCATGCTGAAGCTAGAGCCGACAGTAAACACAGCTTGTTTCCTACAGTTAGGAGTGATGACTGTTCCGAAAAGAGTTGTCAGAGATGTAAAACTTAGAAAGCATTCTTGAGTTTAACTGAAAGACTTGAAAGGAGAAATTATTTCATGCTGACACTAAAACCACTTTATGCTTCTTTTTTATTTAAGGCAGTAGTGCTGAATACCCTTGTTGCAGTGTGCCACGCTGGCTACGAGGCTTTTAGAGACTTGCTCTCACCCCTCCTTTCACATGAGCGTGTTTGCGCACGGACAGTTCAGGAAGCTTGGTGCCTCAGCTTGGTGCCTCCTTGCATCCTTGGAGAGTTACTGTGCATCCAGGATTAACTGTTTAGATGAGCACAAAGGAGCCCATATTTCCTGTAAATCTATTTACGTCCTTTCATGTGCTGAAATAATCTCTGAACACTACTTGACTGCACCTGAAGGGTGCTCAGAAGAGAGGCAGCTAGAAGCATGCTGCGGAAACTGTTCTGACAGCATTGAATTGCTCCCAGGCCTTTCCTTGAGAGTTAAAAAACATGAACTGAGACTAGGTTGTAGACTGGAAGAATTCTGCTAGCAACAGCCTGGCCCTGGCCTCTTCGGCTGGCTCCGGCTGCCTTCCTGGTCCCCGTCCCCAGTTCCACAGAGAGAGAAGGCAAGTGGGCACAGGACGGGTTCCAAAATGTTCCACAAGTTCACTGCCCCTTCTTCCTGTCAAGTAAATGCTACAGAACTAAAAAAAAAAAAACCGTGGATCAGCCAGTTCTAAATCTCAGAGTCATTACATCTTGCTGTGTATTAAATTCTTGATCTGCAAAGAAACCACAAAAATGTCTTTCAAGCAGGAAGTGTTCTTCATAACATAGTAATTATGTATTGGTTTGCCTTACAAAGGTGGGAAACTTTAGACAGCTTCATGCAACATGATGTCCAGGAATTATGTCGAGTGGTATGTTCTTACTATTTCTTACTCTTACTGATCTTTGATGCATAACGTTGTCCCTTGATACTGTGTATATATAATATAATTTAGTAACAATCCTAGTGATACTGGCGCTAATTCGTTTAAATTAGGTCTCTTAAGATACAGAGGCTTTGCCTTGGTTTATTTCCCTTGTTAAGAATGGGGTTGATTGTGGCCTTTTGTGGGTCAAGAATTTGTAGAGGATAGGGAAGGGTGAAAATAATAGAATGCTAGTGGTCCTTACATAGCCGTGGAGAGAAATGCGGTTTTGAAGATGCAAGTGTATTTCTTCATTTGTGAGGTTTTCCAGACTCAGGAATGGAGCCAGAGTAGTCCTCAGTGCAGTTTTTAGAGGGAAGAGGAGGATTTAAAGGGCTAGAAAAATGCCAGTGCAAACAGAGTAACATTTAATTTTTATGCAAGTGACTTAAGAGTTTAATCAGTGAAGCAGTCACCTATGTGTGATGAGGAATTTCAAAACCTGCAAGTATATCCTATGTAAAAAACTAATTTTTCTTTCAGCTGCTTGATAATGTGGAAAATAAAATGAAAGGCACATGTGTAGAAGGCACTATTCCTAAATTGTTCAGAGGGAAGATGGTGGTATGTATTTAATATTTTTTTAAAAATAATTTAAATTAGCTCTGTTACTTGTATACATTAAAATTCCGTGTTTTGTTTACAGTCTTATATCCAATGCAAACACGTAGACTATCGATCTGAACGAATAGAAGATTATTATGACATCCAGCTAAGTATAAAGGGAAAGAAAAATAGTAAGTGATACATTGTGATATTCACCAATGAAATACTTCAACACGTCAAACATCTTTAGTGCCTGTTGATCTCAAATGGGTTTGTTGGTGCTCAGCACTTTGGAATATCCTTGCTTTAAGACACCTCACAAAAACGTTTGTGGAAAAAGTTTTTGCTTACGTTACCTTTTTCTGTTCTCCCCTTTTCCTTCCCGGCTCCTTCCTCCCTAATTCTCTCGCTGATATCTTTTCATAAAACTGTGAATTTTAGTTTTCGTGGTGTCATAAAAGTCCACGTGGTGCCATGGTGATAACAGTGGTGTTGTCAGAGCAGGTTGTAAGTTACATATGGAGATGAACTTGGAGGAAATAGGTTCTTATTTAAACCTGACCCTAGGAATAAGCAAAAAGAATGAACTAACCAGAGCAGCAGAATGGTGGCCCCTTATCATCACTTCGTCAAGTATTTTGTATGCAAGACATGAAAAAGGACATGTAAGAGTCCAGTAAACGGAATCGTCTAGCTTGATACTTAACAGTTGCAAAGTGAGAATAGGAGATTTAGCAGACAGTTCAAACTGATTTTTAAAATCTGTTTATATTCTTATGTATGCCCCTCCTATTTGGTGCATTTCTTGACATTCTTGAGCAATATAAAACTTTTTTTAAAAAAAAGGTAGAAATATTCAAACACGAACTCTCATGTCTTAATATGTTTTTGATTAATACATTGTAAGCCCCTAGGCCGGAGTAAACTTATATTTTTCTTCTTTCTTTCCCTACAATTCTCCAATTTTTTTTCATTTAGTTTTTGAGTCCTTCATTGACTACGTTGCAGTGGAGCAGTTGGATGGTGATAACAAGTACGATGCAGGAGAACATGGCTTGCAGGTATTTTTCTTTTTTAATTTGTTTTTGAAATCTTATTTCTCTCTCCTTGATAAAACTTAACAATGGCAGCCAAAAAATGATACAACCTAGAAAGAGTATTGCAACAACTGATTGTGATGATTTTTCTCCTTAGACAAGCTTTTACGTAGCTCCTCTTAATTGCTGTTAGGTTTCCTAAAATGGAGCTTGGATTTTAAAACGATGTAATTAGCAGTGAGTTTTATACCTGTAAGTGTTTTAGTGACTGGGGTAGTTAGCTCCTCTACTGACCTCAAGACTGAGAAGTTCTGCCTCTAAGAGTAGTCTGTTCTATGTGACTAGTAAAAAAGCTATAAAAGCTCTAGCTCTAAAAGTAACTTTAGAGAGCCCATTTGTCATCAACAAGAATGCCGAATGAACTCACAATGAAACACTTGTGTGTGGTAATTTGTTTCTGAGCTCTTCAGCTGCACTTTCCACCCACTGTAGGAAGCTGAAGTCCTTCATAAAAAGTGTTGTTTTACTGAAGTTTTCTTCTGCAGCTTCCATACCCCAGGTTTTGTCAGTCGTGTTCTATATATTCTTCAGCTGTTCTTAGGAAGGTACAATAGACAAACATTTGTGGTAGACAAATACTTGTTGGCAGGATACAATGACCATGGAATTCTTAATTGATCAAAAATGAGTTTTCAACTCTGTGTTATTTTTTAGTTTTATTTACGCATGCAACTTGCTCTTAATGCAGTGAGGTGTTCACATGTACTTGTATGAATGGCTTAATGTTAAATGAACTAGTTCTTGCACGTGTTACTGGAGTAGCTCATGGGAAGAAGGCTGATGCAGTGTTAAGATAGTTGACTTCCACCTGAGTTTGAAATCATTCATTGGTGCACCTTGTGGTCAAGCCTATAAAATAAAAGTCCATAGGAAGAATGACTGCAGCAAACAAGTGGTGTGAGTTGCTAAAACATCTTGCAATTTCAACCCTTTATTTCCTTTAAAATGTTTAGGAGGCAGAGAAAGGCGTGAAGTTCCTAACGTTGCCACCAGTATTACACCTACAGCTCATGAGATTCATGTATGATCCTCAGACTGACCAAAACATCAAGATAAATGATAGGTAAGTTTCTTGGTGTTGTGTTTCTTTGGGTTTTTTTTTTTCATTTTAAAATTTGGACCTGTGAATGTATTTTACCAAAAACAATTTGCCAAAATCCTGTTTTGCCCGCGAATGGTGCATGCAGTCCCACGTGGTGGACGTCCCCAAAATATGCAGTGATTGAATGTTAAGATTCTGAATGACAAATCGAATGCTTAAATTTGGAGCAGCTTTTTTGAATATAAAACAACTGAATGCATCTTTTAATGCTTTGTGGAACATTCTTTGTGCTGAGTGTGGGAAGTTGGTACAGTCCCATAGGCTGCCACAAGAGTAAGCAGGATGAATAAGTAGGCCTCTGCTTTCCTTCCCTCTATCTCTGTGCCCACTCACTGTAAGTAGAGGCTGATAATTTCTCAAGGAGACACGTTGTTGGTTGTAAACTAAATCTGTACTGCAGTGATTTCAGTCTCACCAAGACGGTGGGACTGCAGCTGAAAGACATTGCAAAATAATGTTCCAGTCCAGTGGTACCTGTGCTAGAAAATCTGTATTTGTGTACTAGAAAGTAACAGGTTTTGAGCTTTTCCCTTGGCACAGTGAATCCAGACCAGCACTATTTCAGTTCAAGTGCTCTTACCCTTGTTGCTGAGGGCATACTTTTTCAGAGGTGCTTATGAAGATTATTTTTATTCCTTATTAAAACAGTGTAAAACCTGCCACTTTATGCAGAACATTCTGGATGGAAATGGCATTATAACAGAAACTTGTTCAATTTTTGTGACTTGCTTTAGAAGTTAGTACTGGTGTCCTGCAGAACAGCATGTTTCTGTCTGAACTACAAATACAGCTGTCTTAATTCTTTTTAAAACTAGATTTGAGTTTCCGGAGCAGTTGCCGCTTGATGAATTCTTGCAAAAAACAGATCCTAAAGATCCTGCAAACTACATTCTTCATGCAGTTCTAGTACACAGTGGAGATAACCATGGTGGACATTATGTTGTTTACTTGAATCCAAAGGGGGATGGCAAAGTGAGTATTGAAAAGCACCGAAACCTCTTCGTGTTTTGTAAAGATGTAGTTGCAGTTTTCATGGGCAAATCTTTGAAAGTTTTGTTCCCCAACAGAAGATTGTGCTGGCACACTCACTTCATCACACAGGGATTTGACTTCTCCATGTAGTTCTTAGCCTGATGCTCTTTAATTTGGTGCCTATCCTAATGTATTTGGGAA
Source organism: Bucorvus abyssinicus (assembly GCA_009769605.1). Taxonomy (NCBI): domain Eukaryota; kingdom Metazoa; phylum Chordata; class Aves; order Bucerotiformes; family Bucorvidae; genus Bucorvus; species Bucorvus abyssinicus. The sequence continues at coordinate 5,315,091 of CM020044.1, read as the reverse complement.
ACTTACTTTGTATTTACAAAAAGGAAAACCAGCAGCCCTCAGGTCTAGATTTTGCTCTTTAGGGAGGAACCTGTGTTTGGAGGCATTAAAAAATCACTTGTCTTCTTAAGAGGAGCAGCTTCATCTTTGCTATTGGCTCTTGGCAAAAGACTTTTAACTGTCCCTTCAGTTTTAACTAATTAGTTTTTAACTAATCCCTTCAGTTGTGTGTGTATATGTGTTGAAGTTCTGCAGTCAAATTGTATCCAGTGGGTTTTTTTTGGCTGACTTTATGCCGAAGCAAATAGGAACGTTTCAAATGTTTCTGTGAGTCAGGAGTTCAAAATCTTTGTGTGTCCCACTGTTACAGGTTTAGGTGACTTGATTGGATTGGACGTTTATAGGTCAGGTGCCTCTTCCCTTGAGTTGGCTGGTTTTGTGTGTACACGACTGTTCACAGTAAAAGTAGGAGTCAGATTTTGCTGTGAATTTGTTGCTATTTGTCTTTAATTTTTAATTGGTTTATTGTTTTAATTTAAGATTTGCTGTAAATTACTTTAAATGTACAAATAATTACGAGATATCTTCTGCATCACTGCTTTTAAATTTATTTAACAACAAATAATGTCAATTTTCTGATTTATATAGAAATGTTAGATATTTGAATAATAATTTTAAGAAAAAGTTCTTTGAATAATTATTGGGATTTTGATATCAGTGTAAAACATTCAAATATTTTAGTAAAGGTTTGGTGTTTGTGGTCTTCCTTATGCTGAGGGCAAGTAGCAGGTAGCACAAATTAAACTGAAGTAGACTTCTGGATTTTTAACCTCCTGCTGCTTGAAGGCAGTTTTAGTTACTTCAAAGAGCTGAAAGACATACCAGAAATAGGGTTAATTTGTCATACAAGATCCCAGTTTTGTGTGCAAAAATTTTTTTATATAAACATTATTTTATAATATATTTATGTAGTATTTATTTATATAAAATTTTCTCTCTAGTGGTGTAAATTTGATGATGATGTTGTATCGAGATGTACAAAGGAGGAAGCGATTGAACACAACTATGGAGGTCATGACGATGACTTATCTGTGCGGCACTGTACGAACGCGTACATGTTGGTTTACATCAGGGAATCAAAATTAAGTACGTACACGCTGTGTGTGTTTCAAGTTAGATTTACCCACAGGGATTTGGGGCTGTATTTTGTTTCTGAATTATGGCAGTCTTCCCATACAAAGGGGCTTCATTAGTTATAGTTGGCGTTTATAGATGCAGTGGTATCAACCAGCCTTTCTTTCCCTTTTTAAAAGCATGTGCTAATCTAGTATGGTCTTGCCTTAGCACAGTAAGGCAAGACTGTGTAGCTGCAAAGTGCTTCAGCTTTGATGGTTTTATAGGATGGAAGATTTAGTGAGGTAACATTAGTGAGGGAAATGAAATCCAATTGATTATAAATATGTAGATATATGTATACTAAAAAAATGGAGTGGTGGTAAATATTTTTTAATCCTGAAATAAAGAATATTTAATTCAGAAGTCTCTGATACATATTTCATGGAAGTAGTACATCTTGATTTGGGATAGAAAATGCTTCTTTTGCCAAACCATGATGATATCAAGCTGTGGTTTTACAGGAAGAAAAAGCCAGTTTTGGCTTCAACTCAGAGAAGGTCAAGTGTGTATGAAGTTTGATATAAATCTTGAAATGATATCACAAAATCTGCTTTGTAGGTGAAGTTTTACAGCCTGTCACGGACCATGATATTCCTCAACAACTGGTAGAAAGGCTACAAGAAGAGAAGAGGATAGAAGCTCAGAAGAGGAAAGAAAGGCAGGAAGCTCACCTCTATATGCAAGTGCAGGTCAGCTCTTGAAACAAATCAAGTGGCATCTACCTTACTGTTAAAATTCAGAATGCTGAGCCACCCAAGACAAACCTTGATTTTAATATTTTTTTAAAAAGTTTGTGTTTGGAAGTAGTGTTTGAAGTGACATTATTATTTTAGTGCTTGTAAGTAAATTTACATACGCAACAAATCCTAATGAAACAAACAGTACTGGATGTAACAGACACTTCTGTTTTCTCTAGAACTTATGTGCTTAAGACTAAAAATAGTAAGTTCAGGTGAAAGGAAAAGGACCAGGTTATTTTAAATGGCTGCCCTGCCACAGCCCTTTTATCTCCTTCAGGAATTACTTTCTAAAATTAGAATGTATCTAGCCATAGGCTACAAGTCTGGACTACTGCCAAACTGAGCTCATCAAGTAGAAGCAGAAGGAAAGAGTGCTTGTATTTGCAATTATCTTTTTGGAAAAGCCAGATGGACTAGATTGTTACGAATTGCCTTAAGGAACCTTGTTTATGGCTCTTTCCAGAGCCCATCTGACAGAAGAAAATAGAACCCATTTTCTATTTGCCTCTGTGTTTCCTTGCATCTTCTTTCTGGTTTTCAATGTAGAGGTATCAGTGAAGTTTAGCTTGTTCTGTGCTGCATTTACACTAGAGCTGTTTCCAGTGGAGAGACTGGCAGAGTTGCACCGTTTGTCTTTCTGTTAATGAAGAGTGTGTGGGAGCTGTGGGAGATAGAGGAAACATTTTAGGCCAGCCTCCTTGCATGAAAGCAGTAGCATAATAATGTAGCCTTTCTTTAAGTGCCAAGATTGTTAGAGCACATGTTTACAAGATTGGGATCTAACTACACTGGGTTTTAATTGTTCCGGATTTGTAAGTATTAGCGTATTTTAATTACTTACACTGATTTGACTATCAATCGCAGTTTTTTAGTTTTATTATAGTCTGTGGACTTGCAGATTTTCTTTGTGAGAACATGGATAGTGTTAGCAGTGTGCCACTATCCAGAGAGCCAGCGACATTGCATAGCACAGCATTGTGAGAAGGTGTTAACATTGTGTGTCTGAGTTAATGTGAGTAGTAACCTTGAAATGTAATTTTTCAGATAGTGGCAGAGGATCAGTTCTGTGGTCACCAAGGCAATGATATGTATGATGAAGAAAAAGTGAAATACACTGTTTTCAAAGTATTAAAAAACTCCACACTTACAGAATTCGTTCAAAATCTCTCTCAAACGATGGTAAGTGTTCAGTACCTGAAAATCTGTATGGATTTATTTTATTACGTTATGGTTGCTTCATAGTCCTTATCTTTTCCAGGTATTGGCAGCAGTCATAATTTAGGACTTCTAGAAGTTTAATAGAAGTATCTTAGCTTGTCTTGTTTCCTCTCACAATTTGTATTTATTTTAGGGATTTCCCCAGGATCAAATCAGATTATGGCCAATGCAAGCTAGAAGTAACGGAACAAAAAGACCTGCAATGTTAGATAACGAAGCAGATGGCAACAAAACGGTAAGTATTCATTGGCAGAGGACAGTATTTCTCTATGTCATCCGTGATTTTTAGTTCTCTAAGAACCTCTAAGTTTGGGACATCAGATTTTTCAGGGTTTAAATTTAACCTGTATCTGGTAAAGTTTGATATTTGAGAAGGCTTGAGATTGAGTGGATTGATTTGGCTAGGAGGGAGGAGTGCAGTGCATGGTTTTTCTTCCGTGGAAAAGCATGTTCATGATTTTTGTGTTACTTTTCAAACAGAAATGTCTTTTCTAGTCTTCCACTATTCGGGCAAAAACTTGGGATTTAATAAAATGTATTGCTTAAAAAACGTCATGTCTAAATACCACAGAAACAGTGATTGGTTTCACTGTCCTGTTACTTCTGAAGGCAAGTAATTTTCTTGCCATAATAAAGATAGCTGTAGGTATATTTTTTAAATGAAAAAGAAATAGGTCCATTATAAATAAAACCTATCATTTGTGCTTCATTAAAACTTTTTTGGGTGTTTTTGTGTCTGTCATTGTTGCTCTTAATAAACTTCATAATAAATTTCCTGTCATTAACACAACTTAAAAAAAGCAATCTCAGAAACTTGCATGTGAGGAAAATGCAGATACTGGATTGTATTATATTCTCCAGAGACTTTTTTTCCTCCTTCTTCCACATGTTTCTACATAGATGATTGAGCTCAGCGACAACGAAAATCCATGGACAATATTTTTGGAAACAGTAGATCCAGAGATGGCTGCTACTGGAGCAACATTACCCAAGTTTGATAAAGATCGTAAGCATATATGCTAAAACTTGAGTAAATACAAAATACTTTTAATTTGGGTGTATCTTGGAAAACATTGTGTTTTCCTTTTTTCAATGAAGACGTTGATGTACCCATCAAACTACAGTGCTCAGATTAATTTTTTTCGTGCAGTTTTTCCCCTCATTTCTCTTCAATTTTCGTGTTTTACATGTTCTTAGAATCCCTGAATAAATTTATATATATATAAAGTTGATTTGTAAAAATTTGGCATTTAAGAATATTTTAAGGGCATTAATCAAATTAATAAATCAAAGACATGTCTTTGTTACTGTGTAAAGAAAAATACCTAGGTGATTCCCACCCCGCCATACTCAAATAAGCCTTACGTAAAATTAAGTCTTGTTTCTTAATTTGTAGATGATGTAATGTTGTTTCTGAAGATGTATGATCCGAAGACTCGGAGTTTGAATTATTGTGGACATATCTACACACCTATATCCTGTAAAATACGTGAGTTCTAAACTTTGATTTCATTGTTATAATTAAAGACAATAGACTGGATATCTTCTTTTTTCATCTTGTAATATTAGTTTTATCACTGAAATCAAAGGCAGGCCTCAGAAAGAAGTCTGCTTTCTCCCACCACCCAGTTGTTTTTTTCCTCATGGTGTGTCAGTAACACCTTTTGCAAGGCTGAGAGCATGGCCTTAATACTCGGTTGGCTGTTAGTTAATTTTTTTTTATTACAGGTTTGCTGTATTCACCAGGTGCTCCTGAACATAAACAGCCGTTTGGATTTTTCCTTCTTTTTTTTTTTCTTTTATTATTTTGGGGTTTTTTTTGTTTGTTTCTTTTGGGGAATGTATTTCTGCAATGCTTTTTAAAATGACTCATGTACAACTTTTCACTGTGGTAGCCTGAGATCAGCTGCTCAGACTGAACTGGGCATGAGCTTTGATTTTTCATGTGGGTCCATTTAAAGAATTCAGTAAATGTCCATGGAGTAAAAATACTTTGATGTGCCATTTTGAATGTCTCATTTTGTTGACTTGTACATGCTTTCTAATTTTGTATTTTAGCTGTCTTTATTTTTTTTTTTTGGTCAGAGATGAAAATTTTCTCTGGGGAAGGAACAGTTATTTCATGTCTTTGATCTGGGATGGCCTTGCACATATTTTTGTTGTTGTTCAGATGAAGTGGAGGGAAACCTTCAAGTTTATCTCTGGGTTGAGTGTTAATAAGAGAAACTTCAACCTGGAAGGATCTTTTTCTTAGGCATTTTAAAACTCTTTATCCAGGGTAGCAAAATAGGTTCTCTCTGTTTCCAGGAGGTCTCACTAGCAGGTAAAGTGCAATGCTTCTCACATTCCTTTTCTTTTCCATTAGGTGACTTGCTTCCAGTTATGTGTGAGAGAGCAGGATTTCCACAAGAAACTAACCTTATCCTCTATGAGGTTTGGATTAATGTTACTTTTTGTAACATTCTTGTCTTTTACGTGCTCCAACTAGAGAAAAAGAAGCTTTATGGGTTAAAAAAAGGTTGCTTATAACAATGGTAATTTATAAATCATGAGCACTCTGTAACCTGTAGCTTCAAAGTCTGCAGTGCTGCAAGAGAATAGCAGCAGACAGTTAACTTCAAAACAGATTTAAATTTAAACAGCCAGAAGTATGAGGCTTTAAAAACAAAAAATATCTACATGAAGTTCTACATGAGCAGCTTTGCTGTGCTAATTCTGTGCGTATCCTCTGAGTTGCTGTGTTAGACTCGCTACTGCTGCTAACATTATTGGTCATTGTATTTTCAGTGCCCCCCTTAGACAGTGGAGTTGGGAAAATGTTGCATCTTCTCCTTCCTTCCCAAAGTTAAAGACAGCAAACAAAATACTTTAGTCTGCTAACATGTTTCTGCCTGAATACAGAAATAGTAACTCTCTATAACTGCTGTATTTATTGAGTGCTGAAGATGCAGATCTTGCCAAGGCAGAGTCCTTGCTATAGAACAAAGAACTGATTTTTTTTTTTTTTTTTAATTGTGATTTTTGTTAGTAGTCATGCTGCTCTGCCTGGGTGTTCCAGGGGAGCAGGCACACTCCCATCCTAAGCAGCAGAACTCTCAGGTACTGCTCCTCTGTTCACATCAGGGTCGCAGTTTGATTCCAGATTGTTCAAACAGGTGCTTTTATCCCAAGAGGTTAACCTACAAGTATGAATACGTAATACGCATATAGATATTCTATAATATATGCATTTTTAGTATGCCTTTTTTAAAAAGAAAAAGTGAATTGCTGTACAAAAGTTCTACACTATTAAAAATTCTAAATGAGCATAATCAGTGTTCTCCGAGCTTCCTGGAAGCTGCAGTGGTAGAAAATTAATCTCTGAATATTGGAAAATCTTTGGTGCTAAGGAGACAATGCTGAATGATAAAATACTTTTAAAAATTAAGATAAATTGAGTGAGAATGCGAAGGTAAAAATGAGCAGCCAGCTTAGCAATAGCAGTTAGATGTATCTGGACCTTAGCTAAAATTAAATCTAATTTGCACATATTTATTTATCCATTTGTTTCAGTTGAAAATAAGATACAAGTTACTTTATCTGATGATTTCTTCGTTATCATGAACATTTATTTTTGTCTTCTGTTTATTCTGTGATCGACAATTTTTGTTCTTTATTGCAGGAAGTTAAACCCAATTTAACAGAAAGGATTCAAGACTATGATGTATCTCTTGATAAAGCTCTTGACGAACTCATGGATGGCGACATCATAGTGTTTCAGAAGTATGTATTTTAAGGGGCCAGCTTACTGCAGTGAAATCACCTGTTCACTTTGAAATCAGACCTTCCTTTAACTTAAGCATTTTTAACAAGAGCAAAGTATTATTTATCAACAGTAGATGAGTTCTGAACAGTTCTTGTTTGTTTATTCAAAGGGGGAATGAAGAAAATATTTGTAGTATTTTAATTATCACGTGCCTCGTTATTTAATGAAAACAAGGTTTCATCCTAGTTTAAAAAACCTAATAACCTAAAATAGGTCTTAATATTACCAAGGAGTGTGGTTCTGCAACCTGTCTGAGCTCTGCAGCTTTTTACTTGGAGCCGCTGTAACTCAGACCCTGAGGAGCCTACCAGCATTTCAGATCTCGGGCTCAGTACCATTGCCACTGTGCCGGGCTCTTGGCTTGGAGCTCCTGTCAGCCTACAACTAAACTAAACTGCTTTCCCTTTTTTCCTTTTACTCATGCTCACAATTAAGTTCCTTATTGGTCTCCAGTGATGAGATGCTCCCCATTTGCCTGAGCATCTGCAACTCATAGGTGTACTGGTGCTTCAACTGGAGTTTTCTCCAAGGCAAAAGGAGAACTCCTTCATCCTGTATCCGTTAAAGGGATCTTTCATAAGCTTGTCAGGGCTATAAATCAGCATTTCTATGCTCTCACTCCTGATGGTCACACCCAACTGTCTTGCTCTGTTTCTCTCCATGGGCTGACAGTGGGTGGAAGCCAGCTAGTCTATCTTCAGCACTCTTACCCCAGATTATGTGAGATGAATGTATTTCTCATGTCATGCCTTGGAACTCGCATTCCCTGTTGACCCAGTTGGTGTTATGCACCTTTTGGCGGGCTGCTGACTCCTGGGTAAGTGCACAGCTTGTACCCTGGTGCTATTTCTCTGCTGAGAAGATAGGGGTACCAGTCAGTAGTGACCCAAACCAGTGTCTGTGCCAACTGTTTTGCTTCTGTGGATCAAGGAGTGCTATTGTACATCTGGCCTTTGTGCAAAGCAGTTAATAGAGGCGGATATAGAAAGCTGTGGCAGCGTTACTACAGACATGGAGTAATGTGCCAGGGTGGGAGGGAGGGACAACTGCTGCTGGAATGCTGCTGTGAAACGCCTGGATTCACTACTGCCAGATTGCCAAATGAGCCAGCACAGCGTGCAGTGCAGTTGCCCTTGCACTGCACAGAAATCCTCAGGGGTGTGGGTCACTACTGACTGTATTAGTTCTACCGTGTATGAGTCGTGGCTCTTTAAAAAAGTTTCTAAACTTTATTTCTGTTTCTCTCAACTGTTGCTGATTTACTGTAGAACATGTTTTTAAAAGCTCTAACTGCTTGTATGTGTAACAATGCGATATGTAATGGTGTTATCATTTGTTTGCTTTCGTAGGGATGACCCAGAAAATGATAACAGTGAGCTCCCGACAGCGAAGGAGTACTTCCGAGACCTCTATCATCGTGTGGATGTCATTTTCTGTGATAAAACCATCCCCAACGACCCAGGCTTTGTTGTTACTTTATCCAATAGGATGAATTACTTTCAGGCATGTGCCCTATTTGTTTCTTTGCTTTTGTTTCCTTGTTCTGAAAGAACTTCTGCTCTAGTTCACAAGGGCATTATACAAACTCCTAGAAAAGAGTAAATCTGTTCTTGTGCAATTTTTGCATTGTGGTAATGAAAAATTTAAGGAATCCACTAATGCTTGTAAGAAAATACTCCAAACTCCCCTAGTTTTGTTAATAATAGAGTTATTTGAAAACAAGATCCTTTCTTGATACATCATTCTGCTGTCAGGGAAATTATATTCTAATGAAATTATCCATTTGCTTTCTAAGTGAAATGTAAAACTTGCTCAGCTTATTTAGCTGTTAAAAGGAAAATACCTTGGCCATCTAGTGACACCTATTTTCTGCTTGTAATATCACCAGCAATATTCATTTTGTAGACCATACTGTATGGCTGTTCAGTGCTCAGGAGCAGTAACAGATCACAGCTGTTGCTGGTCTGATGTATTAAGACTCTGAGTAGATTTGGCTCCCCACAGTTCTCCTGTTTTTGTCAGTGTCAAAAAGAGCACTTAAAACCAGTTTATTTTCTGTCACCAAAGGCAGGAACTTTGAGCACCTGAATACACAGGGGAAGTCAGAGATGACTTTCGCTATCCTGTTCTCATTGTCTGCTTTTCAGCAGCTCACATTCTTTTACTGCATTTTTACTTGAAGTGTAAGTTCTTTATAGGGTTGTTTGTGGGGTGGTTTTTTTTTTTTTTGGTAAGGGAAAAGTAGAGAATCTCTGTGCTTTTTGTGGAGGCAGTGACATGAAATACACTGATGGGAACAGTGTGGTGATACTACCCAGCAAGCTAACTTCCGCTGCTCTTTAATTCACTCCAAGGGAATTTTCAAAGAGCAACTCTTACTTATTTCCCCAGTAATACTATAACTTTAAAAAGCAACAACAAAAACAAACAGACACAAAGGAGCAATAGAGCTATTGTTGTGGATTTTGTGGCCTTTTGGTGACAGTGATTTATGGTAACAAGCCAGACAATTTCCTCTTATTTTTAGTATATCTCATTCTGTGTCAACTGTTCAGAAGCTAAAGATAAGAGTTTATTTTGCCTTGGGGAAGTAGACATAGTGGTTCTCTCCGAATTTCAGTAGCATAATGTTCTTGATGTGTAATGAATGTGTGATTGTAGAGCAATGTTTAACTGTCTGAAATAACTCAGAACTTACAAAAAATGTATTTGCAGGTTGCAAAGACAGTTGCGCAAAGACTTAATACGGATCCAATGCTATTACAGTTTTTCAAGTCCCAAGGGTAAGACGAACTTCCTTAGTGTTCTGTGTCTAAACTATTGTTTAAAATACTTAGCCCAAATTTAGATAGGTAGCAGTTACTGTGTAGCTTCTCCCAGGTTATTAACTAATTCTTTACCAGTACAATGTCAGCATTCTGGCATGCAGAGTAAGTAGCATAGACAGTTTTAAATATTGCAGTGTCTGGCTCTAGAGCCTCAGAAAATCACACATTTTAGAAGAGTTGCAGTAAGTATAATTGAAAAAAGCTGCATTTTAAAGGATCATTGTTTAAATTTCTAAAGTCATTAATTACTTCAAAGCCTTACTGTATGGGACAGATGATCGAGCTAATGCAAGTGCTGTTTCAGTGAATGCAGATTTCCAGAATGGAGGAGAGCAGAAAGAAGTGCACATAAAATCAGAGTTTTTGATGATTTTACAGATATAAATTCAGGAGCTACTTCACTGATTTTCCCCTTCCTCCCTCCAAAGTCTGCACACATGGTTTTATGAAGACGACAATAATCTAACAAAGGACCTTTCTGGTTAAAGTGGTGTTCGTGGGCACGGTTGTGTAAAACTGGATTTGAATCTGTATAAAACTGTAGCAGAAACCAGCGTATTAGTAGTTAGATGTATATGCTGCAGGAGGAATGCACAACACAAAAATGACATAATCTTTCTGTATTCATGTAAATGTAGATTGCTCTCTATTAACCTGTAGGTATGTCCCTTCATCATCATTGAGACTGTGGTAATTTGAGTAGCTCTTTATAGTTTACAGTGCTGTGGTCACTCTGGAATTTGCTGTGTCATATGGCTCCACAAATTAACCTTCCACAATCTAAAGCATGTGCTGCTACACTAGTAGGTTTAGAGCACTGCAGGTCTGCCACTGTGCAGCATTAAAGGGGAGCTTGTGAACATCCAGGAGAGTTAACAGGCACAGCAAATGGCATTGCTCTTCCCGTATGTTCTCCATTTGTTGAAGATCACTGAAGCACTGAATATTATGCTGCTGAGGCTGTGCTAGCAAATGTGAAACTGAAAGCCAGGAATAAAAATGTACATGGTGCTTCAATTTACTGAGCAGTGATGGATTGTAAAGGGAGATTTATGTTTTTCTTTTTGCTTCTGTAGTTACAGGGATGGCCCTGGTAATCCTCTTAGACATAATTATGAAGGTACTTTAAGGGATCTTCTGCAGTTCTTCAAGCCTAGGCAGCCTAAAAAACTGTACTATCAACAGGTAAGAGTCTTTAGTTTTTATTGATGCAAATTAAAAAAATAATTATGCCCCATACGAAGTATGCCTAAAGTGTTTTTCTTTTCTTCCTTAAGCTCAAAATGAAAATAACTGATTTTGAAAACAGAAGAAGTTTTAAATGCATATGGCTAAATAGCCAGTTTAGGGAAGAGGTGAGTGAGGCTGGCTCTTACACACGCTTGCTTTCATTTTTATGTCAAAGCTGGTATGGCTGTGATTATGGTTCACATGCTTGGTTGTCCCTGAATAACAAAAAATTAGAACAAACTTGTATATTACATTAAAAAAAAAAAATCAAGCAAACAACAACAAAAAATCCACCCTAGACTACCAAAAACATGTCAAAAATTCATTTTAAAAAGTTCTGCCATTTCTGCACAAAAGTTTTGTAGGTAACATAGGTGTTCACTTTAGTAATTTTTATCTTTTTAGAGATGAATTTTTGATGAAGAGTCCAGTGTATCCTGTGCTTTAATACAGTTGCTTACATTTTCAGATTTTCTAACAATTTTTCTGTTTGAAATTCTGTAGGAAATAACAGTATATCCAGATAAGCATGGGTGTGTGCGGGACCTGTTAGAAGAATGTAAAAAAGTTGTAGAACTCTCTGAAAAAGGTTCAGGGAAATTAAGGTAAAGCTGGAAAATTTTGATTTCTTTTCTGTGATCATGTGGATCTTGTGCAGAAAAGTTTCCCTAGAATATAAAATACTGTGAAAACCATTATTATCAAGTGAAGCCTGATGCTCTGTTAAAAATAAAAAGCTTCCAGATTCACATTGTTAAGAGAGTTCTTATTAACTATGAATATAAATTTTATGTATTAATTAATTTTGTATTTAATGAAGTTAGATCCTTGAGATCATGAGAAGCTTACGCTTCATCAATTGCATTTGTTAACTAACAATTTAATAATTGCTTTTCATGCTGTTAACTTCTCAGGAGTTAAAAGTGAGGTCATTTAAAGAGAGTTTAAAAAATAGTCTAAAATAAGAACCTTTGTCTTGTAATTGCACATACTGGCTTTTTGTGACAGGAGACAAGTAATTTAACCTCTTGTAACTTTACAGCTTAATTTTTATTAAAGACTGAATTTAAACTATACAGTAGTATATATACAGTAGTATATATATATACTACTGTATAGTAGTATAAATACAGTAGTAGCATCTGTTTACATCCTGGTTACACTTAATTCTTCTCAAGGTTTGAGAAAGAAATGTTGCATTGATTATTTTTTTTAAATTTATTTTTTAAAATGATCTTCCTGTTGGTTTTTAAGGCTGCTAGAAATTGTAAGTTACAAAATAATTGGTGTCCATCAGGAAGATGAGCTGTTAGAGTGTTTGTCACCTGCAACAAGTCGAACGTTTCGAATAGAGGTGAGTATTACTTTCTTTAAGAAACTTTAAAACTTGCCTTTGAGAGAAGAAACTCTCAAGTGGTAATTCTCTCTCTTTTTTTGGTTTCCAATTTTCAAATACTATGCTACTTGCAGCATGACTACATGATATATAATTATATTTTAAAATATAATTATTCCAGAATTTTTACTTTTTTCTATCTGCTTCCCTATAATTATTTCACTCTTTAATTTTTTATGTATGTTTATTATAACAATATGTGAAGACTTGGCAAGGGCTTGTTTGTGGGAGATGTGCTGTCTTAGCAGTAATTCCAAGGTTTGTTTGAGGACTCATAATATAAATGTTTATGCTTAGGGCTCACTTTTATACTCTAAACTTAAGTATTGTAGAAGACTTCGTTTACTTGTAAGTTTGAGCTTCTTGAGACAAGTTTTGGTACTTATGTCATTTTTCTTCACATGTCATCAATTTAACAGATTTGAATGTCTCAGGGTTTTTTTTAAAATTTAAATTTAAAAAATGTTTCCAATGTAAACTGTACTGAGGAGACAAGAGGTCTGTGATAGTGCTATCAGCTACTACTACAGCTGCTAGAAAATGTCACGTCAGCAAAGCCATTTGAGGAAGCCAGGAGAGTATTCCCTGAGGAGGGGCTGCTGAAATGCTGTTATGCCAGGGATGAGTGACTCTTGTGGAAAATCTGTCAAACAGCATGGTTCTTCTAATTCTTTTTAAATAGACTTGTTCTACATCAGTAACAGGACATCAGTTGTGCTTTCAGTTACTTAAGTTAGTTTGTGGGTAAGTTTTAGCTGATTGCAGTCATAATTTTATGTCTTGTTCTAGGAAGTTCCTCTGGACCAGGTAGATATAGATAAAGAAAACGAGATGCTCATCACGGTGGCACATTTCCACAAAGAGGTTTTTGGGACATTTGGAATTCCATTCTTGCTGAGGATACACCAGGTAGAGTGTGCCTCTCCCTCTTCTCCCCAGGGGACTATATGGATTATGTTTTCTTAAAGTACTACTGAAGAAATGGATTAACGTGAAAAGTGTAGAGGAAAACATTGCTCCTGTGAAAAACATGTGCCTTTAGGATTAAATCCTTTACCATCTCAGTTCTCTTTTGCATGCACAGATTGTTTAGTTTCTATGAGCCTGTGCAATATCTAAAGTAGGCATTCGGCATCAGCCAAGGACTTGAAACGCTGTCAAAGCAATACTGCCCTCTCCCCAATCCCCTGCAGACCCCCCCGGCAAACCTAGAATCCTGTTTCTCATACCACTGCAGCCATTGTGGTGCCGACGTGTTGGCAGCAGTGGCTAGGCCACGGCAGCCTCGCTTCTTACTGAGGCACGGGATTCTCAAAAGTGAGTTGGGATTCTCAAAAGTGAGTTGGCTTTCTCCAATGTTTTCTAAGATGACTTTGCATTTCATAACTTCTGTAATTTGATGTGCTTTATCTTCTATGGCTGGAAGTTCATACAAGAGTGAAAGTTAATTTTGAAAGCTTAATTTAAATTCCTAAGTTTTTATGTGGTGCTGCTTCAGCTGAATGTCCCACTGATTCTTTTAACATCAAAGTGTATTTCTGGGGGCAGTTAGCAATTTGCTTCTAAACTTGTTCATGTATGTTAGTTTATATAAAAATTACCTACTTTTAGAAAAGTTTTGGAATGAGAAATACGTCCACATCTCTGCATCCCGTAGAACGTTACTATATTTCCGTAATTTTGATCACTGTAAATTAAAACCTGTGCGGTGATTTCTGGTGGAAACCATCTGCACTGCATTTCCCTGTCTGTGGCAGCTCATGCATATTGTTGATCTTTAAGTTGATGGTGTACGTTACTTTTTGGGGCAGTTTAGATACACAGCATGCACAAACATACTACAAAAAGTTAACTGATTGAGGGGGACCATCACTGGCAGAGAGGTTTTAAAAAAGTAACATGCTGAGGAAGAATATATACGTTTTTTCTTCCAAATTCCTATTTTACTGCTGATTTTCTAACTTTGTTTCTTAACCTGACTTGCACATATCCCTAGCAGTGCTTGGTCCATTTATGCATAATGCCTGGACCATAATGCTTGGTCCATTTTTGCATTATGATGAATCATTACGACTTAAAGTTGCTGAATTTATAGCAAGTTGTACGTTGTTATTCTGTATTATAGCAGATGATGTTGACACTTGTCTGATTCTGTAGTAACTGAGAGTTAAGGCAATGTATTTCAGTGAAGCTTGAACCAGGAAATACTAACAGCATTTATTTTTTTCCTAGTTTTTTTTTTCACATTAAAAATTTTGTTGTAATTATTAGGGTGAACACTTCAGAGAGGTTATGAAGCGGATCCAGACAATGCTGGACATACAAGAGAAGGAATTTGAAAAGGTAATGACAAGTTGGGAGAGTTTTTAATCGCTGACTGTAGACCCTAAATGAGTTTATTTTAAGATGTTGGAACAACAGAGATTGGGATAAGTGTAGATTTTGATCAACAGTTGCTTGACTTAAATAATGCTTTTTCTGAGAATAATTAGGTAGGATGTGTAGTATTTGTGTCCTGCATCAAAAGAGATACTCAGCCAAACATTAAAGTAATCTAGGAAAGTTTAGATGATGCGGGGTGTCTAGCGCCACCCACTTCAGGTTCCTGCTCAGGACAGAACTAGCTTAAAGTTGTCAGGTTGCTCAGGTTTTCCCTAGTTGCAATTTGAAAACTCCCAAGGATGGGAATTCTGCCACGTTCTGGACCCTGTAATTTAGAGGGTTTTTTTACATGTAATCAGAATTTTTCAGTTTGCAACTTGTGATGGTTGCCTCTTGCTGTGCAGCTCTTTGAGGAGAGCCTGCTTCTGTGTAACACCTTCAGCCTGTTGAAGACTAGGTGCCCCTGTGAGCCTTTTCTTCTGTGGACTAAACAAACCTATTTCCCTTAGCTTCTTATGTGCCATGGGCTCCAGCCCCTAGCTGTCTTACTGGACCATTGCTGATGTGGCTGCAGTTTGTTGCCATCTATTTTTTTCCCTGGAGGGCCTGAACCTGGGCACAGTACTCCAGATGCAGGTTCATGATTTCCTGAGTATTCATTTTATCCCATTATCCAGGTTGTTGATGACGATTTTAAACAGGATTGGCCTGTGTCAACCCCTGAAGAATACTACTTAGCACCAGCTGCGAGTTAGACTATGAAATTAAACTTGAAGGCTTTATTTTAATGCAGTATCTTACCAGTTCTTGGGTTTTTTTTCCTTTTTGTAGTTTAAATTTGCGATTGTAATGATGGGCCGACACCAGTATCTCAATGAAGATGAGTATGAAGTGAACTTGAAAGATTTTGAGCCCCAACCTGGTGAGTTGTTGGACAACCTGAGTATTCATTTGACCTGCTGAAGTTGCTCTGCCAGTTGTTATAATGTGATTATACTTAACTTGAAATACAGAAAGAGTTTGTTCTTTGTATATGAAATACATTGTATGTAGTAACTAAGCAAGTATTTATATATCACTTTTGTGCACACTTAACAGTGTTAAGAGGACATGGTAGTCTGAGAATATGTATTGTATAGGCATATAAATAACTAAATCATCTGTTTCCTCATGAGTTAAACGTTTGCATTTGAGTGACCAAATGGGTCAAATATCAGTATAACATCCTTTACAGAAGAGAGTCATAACATCAGTTGCACCTTATCTGTATTGTCCGTCTGCTCCCTTACACGTTTGGTTCTCACATTATTATTGGAGTATGTGCTCAGGTTGTTCCTAAAAGTTACTAAGGTTCATTCTCGTAAGATTCTTGCTTTAAGTGTGCTGCAAAGAGGTATTTGAAATCGTATATTCATTGGAGATACTTCTTGTTTGTTCTCGAGATCTTCAATGAATCTGAAGAATCTAAGAATATTACATATGTGAATGGGATGCTGTTTAGATTTTATTTTCCTAAGAGATCATTCACTGACCTATAAGTGCAGCTCAGTTCTGAATTTGTCTGTGGATGGTCCACTATCTTGTTTACTTGACTGATACTTAAAGTTCTGTTCTCTGAGGAATCTTAACATAGGAGAAACCAGGTTAATCCTTCAGGAGTGCCACCACAGTCATCTTTTGAGAGTTCCAGTTGAGAATGGCAGCTCTGAATCTGCAGTCAGGGCTCTGTTGAAAGCCTTGAATTAATCAGGTTTCTTTTTTCTTTTTTAACTAAGTGTTTCTTTTTATTAGCTGCTCTCTCTGGTAGAAACAAGATCGAGGACAACTTGCCCTCTGCAGTTCTCTTTCTGACAATTATGAGCTCTCGTTTTTGTTGGCAGGTTGTGCTAGGGCCGAACTTTCTCTTTTTTTTTTTTTCAAGCTGGATTTATGTAGCAGTTGTAAAGAAATCCTGTAACTGTCCCATTTATTTCAAAACTGTGACTGAGTACTTAGCAGGAACCTAGCAAAAAGTCATCTCGTGATATGGTACACAGCCAGGTTTATGACTTGCCAAACCTTTGAATGCCTGCATCTGCACCACTCCTCCGTGAGCAGAGAAGCATGTCACTGCAGGCACCTTTCTTTCTGCACTAGTTGTGAGGGGTCTCTGGATGACAAACTCAAGAGATGGACATTTCTCCATGGACAGATAAACTCTCTTGTGTGCTCAGAGCAGGCAGAGTCTGGAGTTTTGTTCTGAGTCATCTTTCTGAGGGCAGGAAGGGGAACGCAGTAGACTGAAACAAACTGTCATCCTTTCTGAGCAAAGCAGAGCCAGTATTGCTGAAGCAGTGCGAAAGGCTAACCGGGTAACTAGGTCGCAGCTACAGAACATGGCAGAAACTGGAAAAGGGAGAACTTGAACTGTTTGTAGGAGCTTAAGGAGTGTGAGATTAAAGGGGTTCCATTTGAACTTGCCCCTTTGCTATAATACATTTTGGTAGAATTCTTCCACCCCGCCCCGCTGAAATTCTCCTGTGGGGTGATAATATGACTCTTAATGCCTTCTTACTTAAGTACTACTTCAAGGTGTGGGGCTCACGTGTTTCTACAAATACAAATTTTAACGTGCTGGACTGATGGAACCAAAGCTTTGGCATTTTCCAATTTGATTGGCGTAGCTGATGTCAATAGTGTCCCTCTGCTTTTACAAAGAGACCTTCTAGTAGTGATGGTGCTGGCACCAGCTTCTTTCTTTAGAAGATGTTCAGATGATAGTAGCCAGATTGGCAGTTCTTGTTTATATTTGATGTTGACCATTATGTCAAACAAAAAGGCAAATAATTTTGAAGAAAAAATATCCAAAAATGCAGATGCAGGCAGAAAGGTCAGGTGTTTTCGGCTGTAGTGATTGCAGTTGATAGCTTTGGATGTAGGTGCTTTTCTTGCTGGGGGGCTATTTAGTATCTGCCCTTATCATTTCACTTCAAAGAACAGTTGATGCTCTGCATTGAGGACATCTTAAAAGGGAATTTCTCCCATTTGCAAGAAGTATGTGGACTGTGGTTTTTAAGGAACACTAGTGGTAGATAAAACCATATTGTGTTGAACAAGCGAAAAAATCTGTATGTTTTCTTTACAATGTAAATATGACTGAATTTTTTCCTCAGAAAATAAAGAGAAGGTCAGTTACAGGATTTCTTAATTAACCGATTACTTGCATTTTTCATGAATTTAACAAATATTCCCACTTAAACCAGGTGATAAGAATAATTTAATACAGCAGAGAAAACTTAGAATATGCAAATACTATAGGTTGTTGCACTCAGACGAGAGGTACCTTCCTGTTTCAAACAGGCTCAGCACTTTGGTGAAAGCCGCTACTTTGTGCCTGTGGCCAAAAATTATAACCATAGTTTTCTTGCTTTAGCACACGCTTCACTGTTGTAAACTCCTGTAAGTGACTGAAGTGGAGAAAAACCATCTACCTGATCCAGAAACAGCTGGAAAAAGTGTTGTTGGAAGGAGAGCAGCAGTCGGGAAAGCCGCCCTGTTGGCTGTGGACTGACTGTAGGACTGTTCAGCAGTCCTGGTCCATACCCCGTGATCTGTAGCAAACTGTGAACAGGTCACACAGGAGCCATTTGTGTAAAGGAAACTTTCCAATTTAGTCTTAAAACTTCATTTATTTTTTTTTTCTCTTTTCTTTTCTAGGCAACATGTCTCATCCAAGGCCATGGCTAGGGCTTGACCATTTCAATAAAGCCCCAAAGAGAAGTCGCTACACTTACCTTGAAAAAGCTATTAAAATCCATAACTGACTTACCTAACCAGATTGTCAAGGCAAGGGACAAAAATAAGCGTGTGTGTGCACCTTTTTAACAACTGTAGAACTTTGGTACACGTGCACTATATCTGAAGTCTTCAGCAAGAGGATTTGCTGCTGATGTTAATTTTATTTTGTTGAGGCTGTTCAGTTTGGCTTCTCTGTATCTATTGACTGCCCTTTTTGAGCAAAATGAAGGTGTTTTTATAAAGCTTGGATGCCAATGAGAGTTATTTTATGGTAAACGTAATGCAAGGCAATTGTCAGCATAATGAGGGAAGAGTTTAGTAGAACAGTTGACATTGGCAAAATATTTGTCTGTAGTACGTTTATAGATGGCATAAGCTGGCTGGCTGCCCTTCCCGGTGTGGTGTTCACCATCACTGCAGCTAGTAAGTCTTATGTTTAGACTCACATCAGATTTATTTCCTTCAGTTATACTTTAAATGACATTTTTGTGCATTTGTAAATGCAAAAAAACTCACATCATCAATAAATAGCAATCTCTACTTCATTGTGTACATTGTTGGCACTTATTCGGGATTTTTGTCTCCTCCTGCATAGAATCTTTTTTAATAATCTAGTTTTCATTTAATTTAGTCACTACTCCGCATCCTGTTTTGCCAAGTGGATGCCCTGAGTCCTAAAAAGAGATATCTGGGTCTTTTTATGAAATTTTCAACCATTGATAAATACCGTTGTGATTTATTATGCCATCTTCTGGCAAATAGAATGACACTCAAAAGTTGGCAAAAGCAAGTGAAAAGATTATAAATATCATTAATTTAGTTACCATGTGAAGAGATGGGGAAAACACAGGAAATAGCCTTTTAGCACAGAGGGCATGCTCACTAGTGTTTAGTAAGCTGTTGACTTTGTATAAAAAAGGAGGGGGGAAAAAAGAAAAAAGAGAAAAAAAGAAAAAATGAAATTGTATATTTAATGAATGAACATGTACAATTTAACACTTGGAGGTTAATTCTGTTGGGTGAGTCTGCAAGTGAATTTCACTGATGTTGATATTCATTGTGTGTAGTTTTATTTCAGTCCCCAGACTGCTTCCTTTTATTTTGGAGCTAATGCCAGCCGCGTGTCTAGTTTTGAGTGCAGTAAAGATAGAATCAGCAATTCACACTTAATTTTACATTCTTTTCCAGTATTTTATTTTGTTTCTGTAGCCGCAGTGTACAACAACTCTTCCTGTATATTGCCTTTTTTTGCTGGAAAATGTTGTATGTTGAATAAAATTTTCTATAAAATTTTTTTTCGATGAGTGATGACATGGACATTGAAGAAGAATTCTCCTCTCCTTGGAAACAGGTTTTTGGGAAATGTTTTCATTTGTGAGGTTTTGCTAAAGGTGTGGGGTTTTTCTTAAGTGTTGACAACTGTATAACCCTCGTATTGGTTATTTTGGGAAAACTTGTGGGGTTTTCTGTTTTAACTGTTTTGGGGTTTGGAGGGTTTTTTTGGTTTTGTTTATTTTTTTACCTCCTAACTAGTCATGTTTGAGCTTAACAAATAAAAGGTTTTCCAGGAAGGAGCCATGTACAAATAAGACAAATGGAAAAATTATTTTAATAGTTTGTTTGTAAAGCTTGTAGTAGAGTCTTTGTGGTAGACTTGACTCTGCCTGCCTGTACAAAATTCTGTGGTCCAGGTTCTCAAGTCTCATACTGTAAGTGGTGTAGAGTCAAATCTGGAGTCTCTAAAGGTAAGCTCTCTCACTAGAGTAATAGATTCCCACTGTAACGTGTTCCCTGGATTCATAACCAAAACAAAATGCTTTGAAGCTTCTCTTTTGCAGAGCTGTCAATAAACACTTAGTAGGAGTTGGGTACATGTGATGGCATTCGTATGCCTGGTCTGAGATGGATCCTGGTGCTTCCTGAAAACACCAGCAAGGATTTTTAAATTAAATTTTGAGATACATTTTGTTCTTCTGGCTTTAAAATTAATTAATCGCTCAAGTTCTAGGTATGTTTGGATTTTGTTGTCACTAATTTATATCTTGCAGGACTTCTAACTGTCTCTTACTTCAAATCAAGGCAAACTAGTTGTTTACTTGGGTTTTTTTGCTCGTCTGAGGGCACGGGTTACAGGTAGAAGGAAGTGATTAAAGGGCATGCCTTAACTGGACAGATCTGCATCGAACCGGTGTGAGTTACACCACCATGCATTACTAGTGCTTGGATTGTCTCTACAGGCTTTCCGGAAATGTCAGGATTTGTGTTCCAAGTGTTTCTGTAAAATCACGACTCTGGTCAGCAGTAGGAAGCCCTCATTATATTTTGTGACTCTAATGTTGTGGATGGTGGACTGATAAAATAGAGCTTGTATCTGAATGTCACTAAGTTTTCACATTAATTTATGGGATGTTGGCAGCTTTTAGGGATTATCTTAAGAAATCTCAATACTTCCTATTTGAGAAGAGAGTATCACTTAACGACGTAAATTTTGGGTGCCTTTTGATTTTTAGATGACTGGTTTTTCCATGCTATTCCCACACTCATTTTGAAGAGCTGATACATTAAGGCATTGCATAGGCAGTTTTCAATAATGGAAGTTTTTTATGAAAAAAATTGGGGTTTTTTCAGTACAAGTAACTTGTTATTCAAATGAGGAAACACACACCTACGAAGAGAAGAGGAAGACAGGAGGTTTTCTCAGGTGCAGTATTTAGTTCCTTCTAAAACATTTACAAGAATGCAGTTTTCAAAATTACCATGTTTTCCATTCCTTATTCAGATTTTGGAGTTAATCTGGATAATAGACAGGAATGCATTAAATTAGGTTAATGATACTGTAAGTGTTAAGCAATAAGGATGTAATTTCGTGGTACACAGCATCAGAGCAACACAATGTTAACGGCCCTTCTGAGCTCTCCCTATGGAAGTAGCAAGCGTTGTTCCTGTAGATTTACATAGTGCCTTTTATCCTGAAGGAGTCCAAAGCAGTCTGTGACATCTAAGCAGATCACACCAGTGACATAGTTGCCGACTAGAGAGTGACAGCCAACAAAACCCCCTTTACACACGAAGGCTTGCTTAGCCGCACCAGGACAAAGCCGTGCTGCCGCAAGACGCGTCGGGGGGATTGGGCCGATGTTGTGCCGCAGGACCTGCAGAGTGTGCAGTGCCTCCCGTGTACTGAATCTACCTCAGCTGCTGCCCCTCCGGAGCCGGCACACCAGCGTCCCGCCCCGCGGCCCCGTGGAGCTTGGACCACCCTGTCTGGCAGGCTCTGTACCAGCTGCAGGCATCAGTGTCTGGGTCTCAGCTTCAGCGTGGTTTTGCTATTTAATATCCTTTGTGAGAAATCGTGTTCTGTAGGAGCTGTATATATTGTAAATAAACTAGACTAGGATAAACACTGGATTGGTGTCTTGGCCCTTCATTTCAGAAAAGAGGGGGAGTGAAAGCAAAGGGGTCGCTCACAAGTTCGGGTGATTTTGGTTAGATCAAAGAGATAAATTCTGCACAGTTCAGCCCAGTTGTGTGTCCAAAACAACACCCGTAGTGTAGGGAGAGCTGGCCAGAAGGTGAAGGCCGACTTCTGTGGCAATTTCCAAATTTTGAACTCTTTTTCTCAGAGGAACTAAACCAGCCTTTGGTTACTGAGTTGGAGAGTGCCGCTATTTGGTGTGAGAGCAGTGTGGTGTCATCTCCTGTTGGCTTTTAAACCAGCCTGGTCTTTAGGGTCAGAAAAAGGGGGAAATGTTTATGTGTGATATGCCCAAATCTGGCTTCCAGTCTGTGCCCAGTTCAATTTCTGTCCCAGGCGATGTTGAAGCTCTGTGTACCAAACACGTCAGGAAAGTGAATTTGCTAACCACCAGGGTGTAGCTGGAAGCCTTTATTTTTAAGTAAATACTGTGTAAACCATTGTGCCTCCAAATAAAAATGTTCTGACTACTTAAGGTTGAATGCCTCCTGCACATCTTACATCATCTGTGTAATAGCTGTGTATGTATTCATGTGGTTTTGGTTTTTGCACCTTTTCTCCTGAAGTTTAGCAGCTTGATGTATTATTTACCGCTGCTTAACAGCAAAGCTTGGTGTTTCACAGAAATATTTTAAAATGGAGAAAAATCTGAACGTTTTAAAAAACGTGTGAAATGGTACAAAACCTGTTGGGCTGACATCTTATGTGGCTGCTTGTGGAGTTAATCGTTGTGGCATTACTTCTCTTTAGGCCAAAGTAGGTTGGGAACCAGAGGATGGAGAGTGAGTGACCTTGGTACCAAGTGAAAGCCAGGGCAGCTGCTCTTGGAGTTGCCTTTGTTGCAGCACGGGGCTGAGAAGGCTGGAGGTTTTGGCTCTGGGCTTCATGCAGGGCTGGGGCATCATTGTCAAAGCTCTGTTGTCAAAATACCTCACCAGAGAAATTGCACTACCTGGCCCGTGCTCCTTTCAGAGGCTGCAAGTTTCCAAATGTCTAACAGTAGTTCAAACCCAGGCAAAGGACAGTTGGTTTCCAGTGGCTCGCTTTGGCCACCTGCCTGTGCTTGGGCCGGTGGCAGGGTTTCTTGCGGGGGATCCTCCTGGTGCCAACTCCAGTTCAGGCTCGGGGAATGCTGGTCAGCAGAAGTGTGGGCCTCGGAGCTGAAGGTGTGGAACTCTGCATTGCCTCGTGCACACTCTGAAACCACTTTTCTTCAACAGTCTCCTGGTTTTGCTGCCCTCCCTCAGCAGGGCAGTGTTCCATTGCCAGTCTGCTGCTCCTGCACTGACATGAGCTACTCTGCGTTGGTTTGATGTGCCTGGAAAACAGCTGCCTAACCGTCTTTACTGCTTTGGCCCAGGAGTACTTACCCCCATCTTACAGCCTTCAGGTCTGGAGTTTCTGCAGGCTCCAGACAGCGGTTCTGGTTCTCCTGCAGCACAGGCCCTGTGCCCGTTCGCAGGGTGCTGCTGGCTGACCAGCCGCTGTTCATAACGCACAGCGGCTCCAGCAGCTCAGCCTGCCCGGACGGCGGCAACGCCGTCGCTGGAGCTCGGGTCTGCCGCCGCCTTCCCCGCGACAAGCGTCCAGCACCCGTTCCCGTCCCTTTCCGGAGCTGCGGTCGCCTGGGTGGCAGTGCCTTCTGCCGGAGAGCCGCGGGGCGCGCGTCCCTCCGCGGCTCGCGCAGACCGTCGCGAGAGGGGAGCGCGCCCTGTGCCCGCCAGGGGCCGGTCGCGAGGCGGGAAGGGCGGCGGGCGGGCCCTCTAGCTCCCTCAGTGGCCCGGCCCGGCCGCGCTGGGAAGGACCCGCGGCCGGGGATTTTGGTCAGTTTCGCCACTGGAAGTTTGGATTCGCTATGATTTTGATTAAAAACGGTAGGCGGGAGCACAGGTGGCCGTCTCCTCTCCGGGTCCCTTCCTAGAGCAGCTGGGGCCGTGTCCCCAGCCGCCGGCCCTGGCTGTGCAGCTGTGAGCCTGCCCGGGTCTCCGCTGTCCTCCCGTGGTGTTCGGGGACGAAGGGCTGTGTGCTATCTGTGGCTACATGGTATCTCCCGATCCTTCAGGTGGTGGGCAGGGTACCCCAGTCACAGTCAGTGTCGCGCTGGGGAGCAGCCCGAGTGCTGCAGGCCGTGCCTCCCACTGGCCCACAATACTTATGGTACCCACATGAAAATATTTATGATGTTCAAACATTGAAGTACGGGGGATTCTTCTGTTTATCTTTCCAGCCAGCAATAAACAGCAGCAGGAGCTGCTGCCGTCACTGTCGAGCAGGCTCTAGGCACCTAGTAGGCAAGTAACTATAGAGATTTGATTTTACAGGATAAGTGACTTTGGATGAGATCTGTAAAAGTTCTTTGTGAAGTGGAAGGCCTAGTAAGTCCTTGTTTGGGAGATGGTGCACTGCAGTGCAATGGCAGAGGTAAAATGCCGTCATTACCTTGTGGGTTTGGAGATTTTATTTTTTTCAAGCTGTGCTTACCAATTTTTGTATGTTTGCCTTTTGGTTCTCGGTTTGTTAATGTAAACGGGGTGCCCCATTTTTACCTGCATCTCCACTCTCAATGCAACAGGTCATGGAAGCAATGCCGGTAGGAGATGTTTTGCCAATATTGTTATCAGTAACAGATTTATTTTCTTATCTTGTATATAACACAGTAAAGATAGCCTCATAACTTAGTGTTTCATTAATAAATAATCAGGTCCACTGTACCACCCACAGACCTGCAGGGGTAGGTCCCATATGAAGAAGAGCAGAGAGAAATGAAATCCCAACCAGTCAGTTCTGGTGCAGAGAAGGTAAGTGCTTCTCTAAAATGTGCATGTCCAAACTTCTCGGTTACTGGTGGGTTGAAGAGTGCAAAAGAGTCTATGTCCCAGCTGGGTTGAAGATTTGAGAGGAGGAGGAGTAGTGCTGAAGTACTCACTAGCTGTTGGCTTCACAGCTCAGGACAGTGATTCAAATAGAGCATAAATTCAAATGACGCTGTAAAATAGCCTTCAAGCCTTTTTGTTTTAAATTCAATCCAGCCATGTGATGGTAAACTTCAGATGGATTCACCAGCAAGGGAGCTGCAGAACCTAGGCCTACTCCTGTAGCAGTAGTTTTTTGTGTAGAATCTTACACCATTAAGAAACAGAGACTTAACATCATCCGTTTGCATAAGCTTTTTTTCTATAATCTTTTGTATCTGTAAATATGGAAGCGGCAGCATGGGCAGTAATGGTCTGCGTCCTTGAAGATCTTCATGGCCAAAGGTATGAAGCAGCATCCAAAACAGCACCTACAGCCAAAAAGGAGATGGTCATGCATGAATGATTGACTGACTTTTCTTTCTTGTGGCTGCATCTGTGCTTTTTCTTTGCCTTATTCTGGCTGCCTTTTCACTGCACGAATGCACTTCTTTCCCAAGTGTCTCAGTGTTTAAAGTATCTTCAAAAAAAAAATTAATCATCTTCACTGCTAACTTTGTAAGCATTAGTCTTTTCTGAGCCTGATCCTGAATTACAGTAGGGAAGGAGACAACGTTACACTAATTTTTCGTTGTCTTAAGAAAAGTAATAACATACTTGGTTAAATTTAGCAAGTTTGCATCTCCTATAGCGATGATGGCTGTAGCTAGAACGGATAGAATGACTTCTTATCAAGTAGAGAAGATCAAACTGTCTCCATAAGCATTAGCTAGAACTTTTTAATTACTCTGTTTTAACCTTCTGCTATGGAAGAATCTTCAAAGCATACACAAAAGCTTACCCAACCATACACAGGCTGGCGCACAGAAGGTAAGACAGTCTGCCCGGTCTGTAGGTGACCTGTGTGGTGATGTGCTGGCGGCAGGACGGGCATATTGTGGATGCTGGTTTACTCGAGAAGATTCCTGCTACGATGATCGGAGGCTGAGACACCACGTAAACTGGGTTCAAGAGGAAATGAGAAGCAGCAAAATTAAAAGCACGGGAAATATTTTACCAGCTATAAAGTCTTAATTGGAGAATGTAGGTTCTTAACACGGCTGATCTAGAGGCACCTATGTTACCTTTACTGACTTCCAGTATATCCATGAGAAGCACTGCACTGCTTCTTCTGTGCATCCCCGTATGTCACTTTTACCAGCTGCAGGTATTTACTCGGACAAGGACATGCACAGGGAATTGCCTGTGGGATAATCCCCATAGTCGGACACTCTCCGTCAGTCAGATGTACTCTGACATTGAGAATTTATCTTCTGATATTTAAAGTGATATGAAAATGCATGTTATCCCTGAAGAAGAGGTCTGAAGGATATAGATAATCGACTTTTTAGTATTTACAAGAAATTTGTGAACGTAGTTATTCTAATAAACAAATGTCATCAGTCAGATCCTGGTGCTGTCCCCAGGTAGTAAAGTTTGCAGCTTCCCTCATGTTTTTTCAGTCTGAACCTGATGCTGTCACACTCCTGAGGGACATGCCCCTGGCAGATACATGAAGGGTATTTTTTTCAGGAGTGTTTTCAGTGAAAAACACTGTTTTAAGCATCCTAAAACAAGTTTAGGGTTCATTCAAACTGTGGCTTGAAGGAAAACTTCATGTTTTGTTCTGAAAGATCTAGCTGGTTTTACAAAAAGGGGTGCTAATGCTGGAAAAATGAGTCTAAGGCTCATCTTAGTTTATCTTCTGACATTTCTAGAGAAATTTTGCAGCCTGTTAGATTGTGATTGGGTCAGAAAACTCCATCTTAGCTGTTGATTTTAAAACTAAAAGCATTTGACTTTTGTTAGCACATAGAACCACGAACATTGTCAGGAATATGGTCCCCTGGCACTTACCTGGTGGCTCAGGAGTGGCTGTTTCTCGACAGGAGTAAGGTGGGGGAGAAGGATACTCATAACCACCTATGCAAAGAAAAACAGGGCAAACCGTGAAAGCACATACAGCTTATGCCTCCTGAACGGCCTGCTTAGGGTCTGGCGAGAAGCTGCATGGGGAGGTGCCTTGCAGTGGAGGCCTGACATGGATCATGGGGGTACAGGACAGGGAGAAAATGCCTCTGAGTTGATTCAAGGGTTTCTAAAGCCAAAAGAGCTAGTCTCACCTTCTATACAACATAAGCTGAGAAACCAGTTTATTCAACACAGAGGCAGTAACTGCATCTATTCTAGCGTAACATGGCAATGATACCTGGCCTCAGTTTACCTATTGGTAAAGGATCTGCAGTACCTCTAACTAGTGTCAGCGATTACTACCCTTACTATTAGTATTTAGAGCCTTTTTTCTAGTTTGAATTTCAGCTGACCTCAGCTTCCAGTCAAGTAATTTCATCATATCCTTTGTTCTAGGAAAAGTTAAATATCTTTTTCCTTTGTTGAGGATGAGGGAGGAGGGAAGCTGGTGACTAAGATACCTCATGCTTTTTTAGTTCTTTTACTAATCTTACAAATTAGGAATGCAGTCAGTCTACCTGAGTGCGAAATAAGTAGAAGTATAAAAAGTACATTCATGAATACATTAAAAGTAAATTCATGTATAACACTTTACAGCCAGCTAGTGTGGATGTGGTATCAAACCACCAGACTGGTCTGCAGCAGGAGGACAGTCTCTATGAGGAGTTTTGTTCGGTCAAGCCTGCACAACATCAGAGAAGCCCTCACCCCCAAGCAGAGCAGCCCTGATGTGGGAGTCCAGCCTGTGCCGTTGAGCCTTCCAGAAACAACGTGAGTCCAAGTGGGGAATAAGCCCACAGGGGCACAAAATGGGGTACAAAACTGGGATTTTCCAGAGTGAGACAAAACACGGTGGCAAAGTTGAGAGAACATTGGCTGTGTTTCCTGGAATGGCTTGCCAGAAGTGCTAGAGATTTGCAGTGGTGTTTGGGTTTAGAGGTAGTGTGTTTAGGTTTGGGGGTTGGTTTTTTGGGTTGGGTTGTTTTGTTTTATTTTTGGAGGAGGATTTATTTGTGGAAAAAAAAAATTATAAAAAAAATGAATAGAATTTCCTTCTGGTCTAGAAGAGGAATGCACTTAGTACAATGAGTTATCCCTGAATGTGTTTTTGTGAAGGACCTGCTTCCTGCACAAGGACAGGACACTACAACTCAGTGTTTGATGCGCCGAGTGCCGGTCTCTTGGCTGAGTAGCTCACAAGTGAGATTTTTTTCTCCCCAACCTCTTGCAAGCTCGTCTGAGTTCAGAAAGAGGCTGGAGAGATCTTTGAAGTCAAAAATACTTAGGGAGAGAGCTGATCAGAGTAAAACATGCTGAAAATGAGTCAAGTTTAGAGGCCCAATACTGACACATCTAGCCTTATTAGTCACCTTCTGACCTCCCGTGCTGGGTTTTTTAATCCAGTCCTGTCTGGTGAATGGCAATTTCCTCAACAGCTGGAAGGTAGCACAGGTAAAATCACTGATACCTCAATGTGTCTTTAATGAGTGTGGGCTCAAGCAGGCAGAAGGCAAAGGAGTGTTGTGAGATACTCGTGTAGGTGTGAGAGCAATGCCTAGTTTCAGAGGGAAATGCCCAGGAGAGCAGAGCTGTCAGTGCCCGCTTTCAGTGGTTGAGCTGTATTGTCAGCACTTCAGTCATGATGTTTCCCCGTGAGACAGCAATGAAGAGGGGTGGTTCAACCTGATTGAACCCGGCTGCAGAACTGTCTGATCTCGGGAGGGCAGCTGTGGGCAGCAGGACCATTTGGGAAAAGGCCAGTCCTCTGGAAAACTAGATTATAATTTAAGCAAGACATGGCCCGTCGACATACAAAGTTTGCTGGCTGAAGATTTGTTCATTAAGAGTGTGAAATTACTGTAGAGATACAAATAGAATTCCTTTTCCAATAAAGCACATGTTGTTTGAAAAATTATTAAATAAACCAACAGATTTTTTTTTTTTGCCATTTCAAGTGATGTTTCTGTCAGGAGATCCTACCAGCTTGCCTACCCCAACCCTGGTTAAATGCTGGCACAGGTGCTTTCTAAACTCATCATGTCCTGGCAAAGCTGAGTCCCTTGTGAGCTAGCTTAGTTACGCTCCGTAGGCCAGCTGTCCATGTTTGCTACACCACCACCAAGAGGGTGCTCTTCCCAAAACCCTCCCACTGACCCTGCTTACCCTCTTGGCTGCAGTACTCAGGTGCAGAGGGTTCTGGCCTGTAGCGTTCATGGTGTGGTTCATACATAATCATAGGAATTTCCACAGGTCCCTTCTCACTAGCCATCTCCGCAGTTCACCTGCCAGAAATAGTGCAAAATAAAATCTACTGGAAGTGACTTCCAGTGCCCCATGTTTGTCAGTGCCTGTTTCTGTAATTCCTAGTTCTCATACTCAGATTTTACTTAGAGGAAAATTAGCAGTTCTCCTATTCTGGCTCTTTTATAGACTGAGGTGCAGTCAGTTCCTGTTACACTTCATGATGAGGAAGATGGGGAGAGCAGAAAATACCATCTTTACATATTTCTTTGTGCCAGAAAGCTAAAAATGTTCCCCCAGAAAACGTGCTATTCAAAGTGTGTAAATTCATGACTGAAAGTGTTACCTTTGCAAAAAAGTGACAATCCATAGGAAAAAAAATAGATTAAAAGGAATCGAGGAGGGGAAGTGCACCCTTTGGAGCACCTGCGAAAAACCTTCACATGTCATTAAGTCAGAGCCCGTGACAGTGCAACCAGTGCCAATTCGGGTCTGTCTTTCGTCGGGTTATTGTGCAACCTTATCCTCATCATTACCATGACCAGCTGTGTCCTATGAAACTATTGTCTCATCACTAGTGTGACAGACGTTGTTGGGCAAGTTCATTACTAAATATGACTGCGCTGCCTGAGGCTCTGAACAAGACCAGGCCACAAAGAACGTGTTTTGTAGGTGTTAGCAGGAACTGTTCCCTGCAATAAAGGACAGTGGAAGGAAGAGGACACAGCTGGAGACGTGTGTTTGTATTACTGTAAATGGAATGGCATTAATTATTCCTAGCTGTCCCTTCAACCAATATTAACTGGTTGATTTCCTACTTATATTAACCATAGGAGTCCTTTGCAGAAGAAAGTTATAGCCTTTCACGCAGGTCAGCAAGGAAGGGCAGTTTGCGGGGGGAAAGGAGCAAAGATGTTTGCGAGGAGCTGTTAAATGAGTCTGAGCAGGTTTACTGGCTGCTCAGGTAACTCCACATAGCTCCAGCTAAATGTCCTGTGTCGCTGTGCAGACACCTTCCCTGGTTCGGATCAGGACTGTGCCCCTCCCACCTCACCCTGGTGATGCAAAAGTGAGGGGTTATATTGTTAAGAGACACTTGGATAAGCAAATGGAGGCTGAGAAATGTAATATTTGGCAAGTGGGCACAAGCTGCCTGAATATGTGAGGCCAAAGTGATAGAAATTGCTGAACATGGCAAGATGGTCTCAACAGGTCTTTTTTCAAGGTGTGTTGGAGGGAATATATGGGAGAGGCCAAAAGAGGGGGGTGGGGTTAGTAATGCTGAGGTAAAGCATCAGTCTTTTTAGGGAAGAAGAAAAGGTGAAATTTGAAAATACCACTCGGGAAGAAGTGACGTAATTTTCACAAATCTGGGTGAATGGGAAGTGATGTGGAAAATGGCATCAGAATGACTAATAAAGGGAATAGGTAGGATGGTGTGGAACAAAAATCAGAAATACGGTATTGGCCATGGTGAGGCCAAAGATGCTGGAGAGCATTGCTGATATATGGATTGGAGAGGAAGGGATGGGGAGAGGTGCATCTCAGTGTACTTGCTATAGAGAAGTTAGAACAGGTGACTGGGTATGTCAGAGGTATTAATTAGTCATTGTTGAAGCTTCATGAGGATCACACTGAGAAGAAAAAAGAAAAGCTGAGACTCAAGAGAACTTGGGTAAGATGAAGCTATGAGAGCTAAGGGATAGTAATGAGAAGAAAGGCAGTGTGTCACTAGTAACTGTGGGCTCAGGAGTGTGATGACAGACAATATTGCACTACCCGCTGTTGACCAAGGGCTGTTTCCTTGGGACAAGGATCAGTGAAAATTATAGGGAGTCTCTTCAAGTTTTTGGCTTATTGTTATCTTGGTACTTGAATAATAAATACTGGGTGGTGTCCGTTCAGGTGACATTTCTGATGAATTCATCTCACTGTGTAACAGGAAAAAGAGGAAAAGGCTTTTGAATTTCGTCCAGTGACTACAGGCCCAGGCAAAAGGCCTGTCATGAGGCACAGAGTAGGAGGGAATAATAATGGTTAACATAGTGCGAACGTTGCAAGTTAACAACTGAATGCAAGCAAACACCAACTAATCATTGCTCCACCCAGTGAGGTATGAGTATAGTATCACCAGTTAACTGTATAGGACAAGAGATGCAGAAGTGAATCAGCAGCAGAGCCAGGAATAGCATGAGAGTATCACTGGATGGCACAGGAACTGTGGGCTGTTAATAAAGTTGGTGCCCTGAAGTTGCTCGCTTTCAGCATCTTGTTAGGTGCTTCTAATAGTGCTGCTGGTAGCTCTGTGCGTTGTGATGAAGGGCCTGCCCCAGGGCAGATGAGCTGGGCGAACTGATGGGCAGTGGGACCTCAGCTTCTGCAGGAGCTTCTTCAGCCTCCCTGGGAGAAAGTACCAGGGGCTTAGATCCCTCTGGGCCTGAATGCTCCGAGTCCAGAGGTCCAGGAAGGGTATTCTCTAGGGTGTTTTATGCAACTCCATAGACCCTTTCATTTGGTATATAAGTGGTTACTCTCGGTTCTTGGTTGCAGCCATGCCTGGGATGCCTGAGAGCTCTTTTGGGCTGTGACCCCCCAAACCTGTAAGTGTTATTGCTGTTGGTTAGAGCTAGAGACTTTCTTCTCTCAGATGCGATCATCTATTGGAGAGTATAGTATTGGAGAGAAGAGTTAGTAGCCCTGTAGGAAAAAATCATAAGGAGAAATATCAGGCAGCAGTTCCTGAAGAGTAGGAAAATATCCTATAAACTCCCCTCCAGAAACCAGTAACATTTGGAGGCCCGTGCTTAATAGCTAGAGAGTGGTAAGTTGTCTTCTCTGCAGTCACACTGTGCAAACAGAGCTCTCTGCAAGGGCAGAGCAGACCCTTGTGCACTCCTAAAGTGGGGGCTTGGTTTATCTGAAGCACTCAAGATCGACTCAAGCAGCTGCAAACTGCTTGATTTGCAGGCAGAAATGTATAGTCCCAGGGACACCGAAATGAGTCTGTGCCTTCTCAGAAGTCTCAGTCTCTTCTATGTATGAGTACAATTGGTTTGCACTGGAAAATAAAGCTCCCTTTAAGTCCTGGAAATTAGTAATTTAAAAAAAAAAGGCAAATCACACCCTGAAGTGTGATATACACAAAGAACCAGCTCAGGGAAAGGAAGGTGGAAATGACAAAGCCATTATGTTCCAGGAAGGACATATCCTAGGGGACAACAGGCAATGAGAGTTTCCATCATCTTCCTCTGGATTTGCTCCAGGCACTGTGTTCTGGCGTGAAGAGCCATCCTCATGCAGCCAAGCAAAGCTGCTGAACTGTGAAATGCCACAGCAGGGCCCCACTCTCCCGCTCTTACCTACACCTCTGCACATCTCCTCCCAAACATCCCTGATGGCTAAGTAATCCCACAGATGAGAATAGCTCGACGTGTGTCTGCAAAGAGGCACAGGCACTGTCATTTGTGCTTTTTAAAGGGGAAACTGAGGCACAAAAAGGGTTAAGTGTAGTAGGTGATCTTCAGGTTTCATGGACGTGTGGAGGAATAGCAGTTTTCACCAGTGATCTGTTGGCTTGTGCGATACTAGTCCAAAGGCTTTAAGTTTGCTGTAATTTGTTCTTGTTCTCCTGTCATCACCACTTAGATGTTTTCTTGGGCATTTAGCCCTTCCAGCTGCGTTTACGTGACAATTTTTGCTATTTTAAAGAGTGACCGTAAAAAGCCATAGCTGGCATGCGATTGCCTCTGTGGCTTGAACAATGTCGAGTGCCTCTGGTTTACTTTATTGAAGCAGTTAATTCTTGTTTTTGGCTAGCAGTGAAACACTGAATTGCTCAGTGGAGAGATCTTTTCCCCTTAGCCCTGAGTTGGTTGCTTATGGTAACATTCACAATGTGCTGAGGCTTTTCAGATGTTCAGGAAGGAACATTCCAGCTCTAGTTCAAATAGAGTTGGGGAGCAGCATTCAGGTATTTGTTTATTCTTAATCTTAAAGTAGAAGCTCTAAGAGATGACTGCCAGCAGCAAATTAAAAGTTGGACGTGAAAAAGTATTCAGGATATCTGAAGTAGCCAACGTTTTCAGTGAGATGAAGGATGGTCTGCCAATTATCCATTCTTCACTACTGCATTTAATTATTAATCATACAGTTATTCTGGCTTTTAAGCCTGTATCAGGCTACCAGCTTCCTTCCTCAAATGGAGAGAATGCAGCTATGGTGGATTCAACAGAACATGAACTGCATTTCTTGTTGCAAACTCTTCCCCTGCTTCCCTTGGCTTGTCCGTTGACTGCATTGACTCACTAGTGAATAAGTAAGGTCACTGCTTGAAGTGGTCAGTGGAAGAAGTTGGTCGTTCATCTGTTGACGTCAGCAGGATATTTTTGTCATTGAGCCAGGGAGCTGGGCAGAGCCCAGAAAGTCACTATGTAGATACTACTGCTCCTCTTCTCATGTGGAAAGGGAGATATTTTTGTGTAATCCAAGTCCCAGTGGCTTACATGGAAGTTTAGAGCAAAAAGAACATAACCACTATTACAAAATCAGGAGGAAGCATGTGTTGAAGAGCAAAACCTTGGTGAATTGAGCTCTACTGAGAAAGAGTGAGCTCTTTGCTTTTTCCATTTTGGAGAAAACCTTTTCTTCTTCATGGTATTGTAAGTGGTGACACAGATGGGAAGAGATTTGGAAGGTTTGGGGGTCTGGTTTGGTTTTGTTTTGCTTTGTTTTTAAAAAGTGCAACCCAGTGTTTCTTTGCTGTGATATGCACCCGGAGGGCTGGTCTCCTGGTTTCTGGGCTTGTGAGGCAGCTGCAGCACTTGTGCATATGGATCACCAGCCTGTCCCTGCCTGTGTGGACTCACAAGGCTGCTGGATAGGCAGGGACTCCCTGGAATTTCCAGTCCTGACCAGGTCACATGTTAATGTTAGGTTATTCCTTCGTGAAGGGAGCTCTGGTTTATAATTTAGTACATTTACTGCTCCTGTTGCTCTCACCTCTAAAGCAGATCAAAATACCGTAAACTTTCACACACTTTCTAGCCTAAAATTATTCATGGTAGTTTATTCCTGTTTGTTCTTGTGCCAGCAATGTGCTTTTATAAAAACCACCTTCTCTCGAGACAGCCCAGAGGACATTCCTGTCTCCTTGCAGCCTTTCCTTCACAGGGCTAAGCAGGCTTGTTGAGTCCTCTCATTTCTGTACAGTGAATTCATTCTTGGCCATGAGTGACCGAGGAGCTCTGTCCTCAGCCGATATAATGGTATGAATATCACCTTACATGTAATGCAAGTGCAGTCTTCAGAATAATCCAGTAGCAGTTGTTCCCTTTCCACAGCCATACTGTGCTGATGGTTTGTATTTATGCTGTCATTAACCAGCAGTAGGTCTTTCTACTCCAATGTCATTTTGTACTAAGGAACTTCCAGCTTGCAGCTGAAATTCCTGACATAATTTTCTAAATGCACTGCTCTGTAGCTTTATAATACATACAGATTCTGCCACAGCAGTTCTCTAGATTTTCTCATTCTGAGTAATAGATTTTCTGCTTCCATAACTTGTTTCTTCATTCCATTTTATTAGCCACTCCTATATTTCTGTTAAGGTTACTAATTAAAATAGTGAGTAAGCTCCATCACTGATTTCTGCATTAACCTTTGATGCAAACCAGATGTATCTCTTAAATGTTGTTCCTTAATTTACTGTTTGAGGTATAATCCCTTGCTTCCTTCAGATGACCAATTTCTCTCTCATTTAAAGGGCCCTTATTCTGAGGGATGAGCACAGCTGGACCCTGGGATTGCATAAGAACTTGTCCCTCCCTAATTACCCTTCCAAAAATAGAGCAATAACCACTAAAAGGAAGTCTTGTCCAGTGGTTTGTGCATTAACCTGCACTGGGGGGAAAAAAGATGGGCTGAGTTCCTGTTCTGCAACAGTGATGATGAGCAAATTAATTAGTCTTGGGTTTGCTCAGCTCTTGTATAAGGAAACACTGTATTGGGGAGACACTGTGACTATTCTGCAGTGACATGGTCCACATTTGGTTATGACTTGTCATAAAACTTGAGCAAACAACAGAAGATAGGAAATGCTGAGTTTAGATTCAGCCTTTGTCCTCTATTGACACAATTTTGTGTTTTCATGTTCCTGTCAGCTGTCAGTATTGAGGGTAGCCTTACACAGTTGTTTCCAGCACTTCGTCATTACCTTAAAATTTGATATTTGCCATCTTTTAATACTTTTAACATGATTAACATTCCCTTACCAACAGCATTGAATCATGGCTGCCAGCATTTCATTTATACCTGTGTAAAAATAATATCCATAACTTGTCCTTCAATTGAAAACTGATAGAACAGCTCAAGTAACATGTCATGTAGCATCTGGACCTGGTTTAGCAACTCTTTCAAAGTTGTTATGAATAACCAGTCATTTGAAGAAGGCAGCTGTGTGCCCTGCTTTTATGCGTAAGCTAAGCCATGTCCTATGGTGCATTGGTTTGACTTTCCATTCTTATTACTGTTCTCATCTTCACCGTATCAGTAAGCCCCTTTTCCTGTTTTCCATCTCTGATCTGTTCTAGGAGAAAGTTAAAATATCCTGAGAAAAATCTTTGCCTCTAGATTTTAGGAACATGAGGAGGAGCTTGCAGATTTTGAAAGCGTGACAGTTTAATCATAAAGAGTTAACATTTACAACCAAGAGCCGCAGCTGTCGTACTCCTCAAGCTCACTGCCTGTTTTAGTCCGTGCCACCTCCCTCTCCTTATTTCCTAAGGAATAAACATAGTACTGATCCCAAGTAATTTGAAAGCTCTTACCTTTAGGTAGCTCTGGCAAATCCGTGGAGCAAAAACGCTTCAAAAGTTGATCAATTCATCCATGTCTTTGCAATGCGACTGTGTCCAGGAAAGAAGGCAGCACACATGACCAGTGACATGACCTGCCATCACACCTCAGTAGCGTATCCAGCTGAAGACGCGAGCGAGTCGGGTTGGAAGACAGTGTATAATTACCCCAGTTTGCCCGGAGTCCCAGCCTACTGCTCACACCTGCTTTGCAGCAAAAGGAATGTTGTGTGACAGGCTTGCACCAGAGTTTTTTCACGGATGCTATGCTAATATCCCAGAAATTTTACTTCATGCTAACCTGAAAGCTAGTCAATTAGAAGCAGCACAGGAATAACATGAGGACAATGGAGAGAAAAGTGTGTATCCTAACCCATTGTGCCTCCTTGCAAACCATCACAGAGAATGATGGAAAGCCATAGGTACAGTTGTATACAGGACTCTGACATTTTGTTATCAGTCAATGATCACTTTAATTTCCTGACCAATTAAGCATTTGTGCTTAGATCAGCAAATGTATCTGTGCAAGGTGGTAACCATTGACATTATAGCTAGGATATCCTTGGTAACTAGGTTTGTAGCTGAACTGGACTTTTTTTTTTAATAGATGCTTTGTCTCTGTTGACCTGGGGCAGCTGCCAGACGCCCACCCAGATGCTCTCACCCTCCTCCTCAACAGTACAGGGAATGAAAATAAGATGGAAGTGTTCTTCAGTTGAGATAAAGACAGGGGGATCACTTACCAACCACCATCATGGGCCAAACAGACTCGAATTGGGGAAAATTAATGTAATGTATTGCCAATTAAAAAATATTTGGATGGTGAGAAACAAAGACAAAACTAAAGCACCTCCCCTAGATGCCACAGATTTGGCATCTCCAAGTGTAACAGTAGCCATGACCTTCTTAGTAATGATTGATCTTGCTTCCTCCAAAACCACTGCGAAACTGTTTTGTGCAAAGACTGTTCTTCACTACAGGAGCCCATCCGCAGTGCTTCTGACAAGGAAAGAGCATGATGCACCAGGTTTGCCTGAGGGACTCACAGCACAGCTCCAAAACCTGCTGTTCACTTGGCTCCTGGGCAAACACAGTCTTAAGAAAGGGCCGCAGCAGTGCAGGAAGCCCCTGACCTTGAGAGGTCAGGATTGCACAATAATTAGCAAAATGGTAAGGTGCAGCTGAGAAACTGCCAGTGGGTAAAGGAAGAAGAGAGTCAACAGTGGAGTTTTCATGCCCCTTTTGTCACCATAACTTGGAAACTCTTTGAAACAGAGATTTTTATTGTTAATGGATGGTTTGGTGTTAATCAGCATTTCTGATGAGGGAGAAAGAAGATCACTCCCATGTGTGTGCCTAGATATGGCAGGGTGGTGAGGATGTTTGGTGAGGTTAAAAGTCAAGAGGTATAGCTATAATGTATAAATACAACAGGTATAAGAGGATGTGGAAGAGACTGAAATATGGGATAAATAAAAGGAATGAGATTGTTGGGGAGTGTGAGGAAGAAGAAGCGGCAGAGAGGAGCTGCTCTGCACAGACCACAGCCCCCCGTTCCCCGACATTGTAGGCAGAGTCAGGAGTGAAGGAGTGGAATAGAGCCTGGGAGAGAGGGGAGGAAAACTGTTGTGTTAATGTTTGTCTTTTTGTTTCCCACTACCTGAAATTATTTAACTGGCAATAAATTAAGTTAATTTTCCCTATGTTGAGCCTGTTTTGCCCGTGATGGTAATCAGTAAGCGATCCCCCTGTCTTATCTTGGCCCATGAGTTTTCTCATTCCTGTTACTCCTATTTTCTCTCCCTGTCCTGCAGCAAGTGACTGAGTGGGAGTTTGGCTTTTAGCAAAGGTTAACCTGCCACAAACTCTACTCTGTGAGTGTCTTTACTCATGCTGTTCCTTGCAGATGCAGTCATTAACAACTCACAGTTCCTGTGAAATACAGTCATGATCACAAGTTTTTCAGGCCTCAAATTCTTCAGCAACAAACCCATCTGTAAAAATCTGACTGTAGCACATTAGAGATGTTTGTACATTTTTCTTGGAAACATCTTACCTGTGTTCATTCATGACATGCTTTGCAGTGGTGAAAATCAGGATTGAAGGAATGATGTTGATAAACAGAATAATAAAAAAAAGGAATGAAAATGGAAAGCGTGGTGAGCTTCTGAGGCTGACATACTGTGAATGAACCTGAAACTCAGAGGAAACCACAGAACATAACCAAATATAAAGAGTATATGTCAGAACACATCTCTGGGCATTTGTATCTGTGCTGGTGGATGTCCTGCTGGTGCTAGAGAAGCACATAGCGTGCTCTTAACTTTTTCGGGTTCCACAGTAGAACTTACCTGTCAATATAGCCAGAGACTGGATCAGGTTTAGTCACTGCATGTTCATACTGCAACATACCATTCCTTGCAGAGGGGTTTTAAGGTCTAGTGAAAACACTCTGTATCGAAGAAAGAAAAGAGACAAGTGTCAGTAACATCTGGAGAGCAAAATGGAGTCAAGGATAGTGCCTTTATATTTCTATTATTTATAGATATATATGGTAGCTAAATATCTGTTCAATGATGCTTCTGAGATAGTCCCCTGTGATCTGAACCGCAGCAATATGTTTGTGAGCATGTGTGCGTCTATGGGGAAAAACAGCCATGAATACCAAAAAGTGCATGCTTTTCTCTCTGGTTTTTAAGTTCAGTGTCTGTAGTGTGTGAGACTGGGGAAGGGGAATGACCACCAAGAGGTGTGCCGCAGGGGCTGTCTGCACAGGATTGCCTCCCTCCCCTGCCTGCTCCTGCCCGGCTCCATGGGGAACCAGCTGGATCCTAGGCACAGACTGGATTTTCTTTAACTGGTGGAAACGTTTGATAAGGTAGTTTGAAGATAGATTTCAGAATGGCTGTGGTTGCATATGAAAGTAATATTTCTTTGTGGCAGCGTATTGTGAGACTATATCTTTTTATGGAATATTTTTTTTCTGAACATATACTGGGTGTTCTGGAGGGCACAGTAGACCCAGCCACTGTTTGTTCCCCTCTTCCATGTTGACATATAAAAATGTTAATTTAGTAATTACATTTATTATTCTTGTTTATGTTGTGGAGATGGTAATCACTAGCCCTAAGGTCTTTCACTCCTTGCTTTTCAGTGACTGTAACACTGCAATCAAAGGCACTACCATTAAGGAGGAAATGAATCTGTGGGAGAAAGGGCCCATTTCTTTGGAGAGGGGTGTCTTTTTTTTTCCCCTGAAGAGTAGAGGGGAAAAGTGACGAAACCATGAGTGCATCCAAAAGTGCTCATGCACAAGAAATTCTTGCTGTGGTGTAGGGTGGCGTAAGTGCTTAAATATTTAGAGCAGCTTTAATATGGTTAACATACTGCCAAGCTGACGCTCATGAAAGAACCTGAGGTTGTTGAAGCTTTTAGGGCTGTTCACAGGTGTACAGAGGCAGGCACTCACTTGAGAGGCAGCTCTGTTTCTGTGCTGAGCAACACTGGGCATTCACGTGTTCTCCCATCTTCAGCCTTTATTATAGGCAAGATGAGAGGATGCCAAGATCCTGTTGTCTCCTGCCATACACACTTTTCTCCCTGCTGCGGTCACCCACCAACCTCACCATAGTTCTTCAGCCTATGGGGGAGGTGAGTCATTTTAAACTTAAGTTTACCTGTGCATCACTGGCTTTCTTTTGCAATCTTAATTATGCTGTTTGCGCTAAGAAGAACAGTGTGATACTTAGCAAAGAGAAAGATTTTATCAGTCCCCTTGCATCATTATATCAATCCCCTGAATATCATGAATGCTATCAGAGACAAACAAGGGTGTAATAATCATTACAAATGAGTCCATCAAGAGCTGATTGCTTTTCCTGCCGTCACAAAAGATACCCTTTTGTTGCATGTAGGAGCTACATTGACAATTACTTGGGGGCTTCTCTCCTATTTTTGCTTACAGTCTCTCATATGATAGGACAACTTAGATTCAAGATTATTTTTGGTTTTTCTGTGGGTAGTTGACAGTCCTAGACCATGGATGTTGTAATGATGGAGTTAAGATCAGAAGGATCATTGTGTATCATAAAGGCTGTAAAACCTCACCTGGGGATTCCTGCATAGCTGCTGGTGGATCCAGAGCTCTTCTGGATATCAAGCCCTACACAGGCCTATATGTAAGGCAGTATCGTGGGGAAGCTGCTGCAGTGAAAGCTCTGAGAGGTTTGGAGCTCAGCTCAGGACTAAGAGCATCCCGAGGATGCACACAGGTCAGAGCACAGAGCAACGCAGCGAGACCCTGCAAGGGCAGGGCAGCTCTCCTCCTCGGCCAGGCATTGCTCATGCCACGTGTGAGGGTGGAATGGAGCACACTGGAGTTTTCCGTATCTCTCCATTGTCTTTAGGGAGGCCTCAGCCAACTGGCTCACACTGTGCTCCTAACTTGTAGGTGGGTGAAATTGTGCTATGTGTTCCCCCATTTGCTCCCTTTTAAATAGTTCATGTGTTCTTTGGAGCACAATTGACTCTGTCTTGCTGTTTTGTGTTCAGGGTCTACCCCAGTTGACTGAAACCTTTGTTAAAGCATGACAAGAATAAATTTTAATTGAGATCTTATTCCAGATAACCCCTATTTTGATATAGCTTCTCTGCTACTGGAAAACTAACAATGGATAAAGGTCCTTTCCTAGTAGAGCCTGGAGAAAAATCTGAACCATCATTCCAGTTATAAAAAGCAGAGACCTGGTGCCCCCAGTTCCCCTCCTGTTTACACCAGCAGGTATTCGTTTGCAGTCCGTGGTATCTGGAGCTTAGGAGTGTTTTGTAATTCAAGAAATCCCAGTGTGGGTGAATATCCCTGCTATTGTCTACCATAAATACAGTGCAGGTATCAAAAATTCCTCTGCCAATGAAGATGTCAGCCTGCTGCAGCTGAGCTTACATCCTACTGACTGGGAACTTGCCTAGCCTGTTTGGTATCCAAATGCAACATATTTCTTAGAACACTGATTGCACAAGAAGGATAAGGGTGACTCAAGTGTGAAACATCATTCTTTTCCAATACGATCTAGAGATGAGTTGCTTTAATACATAAAGTAAATATTTGAGAGACATGTGGCACATAGCTCAAAACAAAGCAGAAACCACTTTCATGCAATGGTTTCCAAATGAAAAATGATCTCCAATGTGAAAAATCATACATAGGCTTTTTCTAGTAATTTGCCTGTTGAAGTAAGATGTAAAGAACCAGCCACATGCCATGCAGGAATCTGAAAAATCACTGTATGCTCTGCAGCTAATCTGATGTGAACCCCTGCCTGCTATAGCTGGATTGTGTGCCCAGCCACAGTGGGACCATGACTGACTTTTGTTAGCAGCACAAAAGTCATGATTTTCATTTCTCTTTGGTTTCTTTCCTTTTAAAGTAACAGCTCTAAAAGGTCTGCACCTGGTGTCAGAAAGGTGGTTGTAGCATTCACGTAGTGTTACTCATTGATGACGTGAGGCAGAAAAAGTGTAACAGTTTAATTCAAAGTTAATCAAAGGAAATATTAGTAAATATTTGCAAGGAATGCCTTTGTGAAAAATGTTGGGGGTTTGGTTTTTTGGGGGTTGTTTTTTTTTTTTGATGTTGAAAATATCCACAATCCTAACTTGGTATTTGAAAATCATAATTTTTAAACACTACATGGGAAAAGTCAGTGAAAATGTTTCAAAATTGAAGGAGAAGTTATTTGAAGTGTGTTGTTGATTTTTGCTCTTTTTGTCCAGCTTGGTTGTTGATGGTTTTCAAGGGGAAACTCTGTCCTGTTAGCTGAGAAGTCCTCATGTTCACCACAAATTCTACTCTCATGCTAACACATCCTTGCTACCAACAATAATATTTGTGCTTCCAACCTGGCACCACACAGTTTGGCTTGGACAAGGTGGGCAAGGCTGCAGGAAGTCAGCTGGGAGCTGTGAGGTTGCTGCTGAGTTCTTTGTGCCTTGGAGTGCTGGACCACAGCATGAAACACTACACAGAGAAATCCTGCTAGAAGAATGAAATTGCATCTGCTGGTTATTATCACACCTTAACAACTGCTACAGCTAGAACCACAAAGGAGTAGACTCACAGACTGTAAAAAGTACAGAACTGAGAAATTTCATGCAGAGAGGATGAAGCCCATTCTGCTGACATGACTGTGGTGCTGACACCAGGGATGACACAGGTGGCATGTCCAAGAGTTGTAAAATTTTCTGCTTGAATTAATGGGCTTTCTGACTTTTCTAGACAATAGGAATCAGCAGAATTTCCATCTATGTGAGGCATATGACAAAAAACACCTTATAGGTCATTATAGGGATCTCAGAAGGAAGAGGACTGGACTGTTAGCCCTCAGGGTCACTTTGGAAAGTTTGTTATCCACAGCCAAGTAATGAACTTCAACAGTAAGGGCTGAGATGCTGGGAAGAGCTGATCACTAGAGCTGACTTGCAAACCAGAGATGTTTCTGATGTAAGAAAGAGTGTGTGGCCTGATGACTGAATTATTGTCTAATTACAAGGTTTGGTGCAGTCAGAAGAATAAGAATCTCATTGCAGTTGTCCCTAGAACTTACTTTATTTTAAAGTGGACAATGTGGAAAGGAGATTGAACAAAGTTTAAAAAGCCAAAAATACCTGTTCCTTTGCAAAGACTGTCCTGACTTTGCACAGGCTTTAT
Source organism: Bucorvus abyssinicus (assembly GCA_009769605.1). Classification (NCBI taxonomy): domain Eukaryota; kingdom Metazoa; phylum Chordata; class Aves; order Bucerotiformes; family Bucorvidae; genus Bucorvus; species Bucorvus abyssinicus. Next base: position 5,272,365 of record CM020044.1, on the reverse strand, counting down.
AAAGACTAGTTGCAAGTTTAATCAAAATATTTTAGAGGTTGTTTCCCCCTCAGGGGACCCCGCCATACAGAAAAAGGTTAGTGCACACCCATCTGGTACCACAAGGGAAAGGACATGAAAGGCACAAATACAGAAATCCCATTGCCTGCTGCCTGTCATGAAGAGGGGCTTCAGGTCCCTGCAGCCAGGAGGAATCTGAGGATAAGGGCGGTGCTGCACGGTCCAGGGCCTGGGCCGGAGACGGCTCCCAGAGACTCTTGAGTCCCGTGATTAACTGGGTCAGTAATGAACCTTAGTCCCAGTGTGGAATGATGCACTAACAAATGCAGCCTTTTGTTAATTTTAATACATGGATTTTTTTTTTTTTTTTAAATTTAAAAAACGCTGTGTTTCCTAAGTTTAGTTTTAGGCAGTCCTGTGAAGAGCAGGGAGTTGGATTCGATGAGCCTTATGGGTCCCTTCCAACTTGAGATATTCTATGATCCTATGATACTGGTTTCAGCTTCCAGAAGTGAACAAAATGATCTGAAACTGATTTTGGTTTTTTTCCTTTCCAAGAGAAGAATATAGCTTTAAATCTTTAACTCCTGGATCTTCCTTTCATTTCTTCACTTAAAAGAATTGGTATGTTAGAGCATCGTATCTGAAAGAGAAAAGCTGGAGAGAGCTCAGCACAGCTGCTGTTAGTTTATGGCTGAAATACTAACACAATGATAGAAATGCCGAGCAGTTAACTCGGAAATGCTAAGCATTGTTGAAATTCCTCTGCTGAGATTTTCTTGGAAGATTACTTCAACTGCTCAGTAAGTAGAGAATGACGTTGTGTAAGAGAACATATATTCCCTTTTTACAGTAGAAGATCCTGTCTTTTTTTAGCCCTTTTCCTTGACTGAGCTTCCAGAGCACTTAACAAAACTGCCAGAAAAGAGGCTCCACCAAGGGAGAAGAGCATTGTCTGCACCTCTGTACTTGGCAGGAAGGACAAAACAGCTTTTCTGTGTGGCTGGTGTGTTGGTGAAGGTGGCGTTGGTCAAAGAATAATTTATGCAAGTTACCTGCGAAGTGTGCAACTACAGTTAGATAAGAATGTGACAATAGGAAGTAGAAAGCAAAGTCATAAAGGTTACAAACTAAAATACAGATTAATGATACATGAATTAGTAGGATCAATATTGTATTAAAGTGGAAAAGTCAGACTGAAATTGTACAGATCCCAAAACACTGGCAGTACAGGCCATGGATTCAGAAGCAGCAGACCCCACACTGACTCACCTGGGCTCAGCTCACCCTCAGCTGGGTTACTGGCTGCTGCCACCTGCAGCCTGCGCTGGTCCAGAGCTCCGATTCAGTCACTGACAAACAAACACAAACCCGTCAGATTTCTTTCTCACTGTTAGAAGCCTCAGGTTTTAATGTATTCATATTTGCTATCCTGAAATGTCTGATTCTAAGTGATTTTACAGAATAATTAACAAAATTACAGAATGACAAAACCAAACCAAACTCAACAAAACACACAAAACCCCAGAGCCACCTATTTAGATCTTTTACCATCCATTCCATCAAAAATGTAGGAAGAAACAGCATTGCCTGTTAATAGTTACTCACCAATAGGCTTTAATCTAGTATCTCGTCTCAGTATGTGTTACCTGACAACTGCCAGTTAAAAGCTATGAATCCTTTCAATCGCTGAGTTCTAAATAGGCCATTAAAAGATCTGTGGAGGAGTAGGATGAGAGTTAGGCTTTTTTCTGTAGCTGAAGTTTGGGCCAGAACTTATAGGCCTCCATAATCCTGTTCCTTATAATTTAGGTCCCGTTAAAGTTATTTTTGGACTTGCTCCAGAGCCCTCTCACATCTGAATGACCCTACTGTGGAGCCTTAAGCAGTGGCTGAGGTATCAAGTCCTTACTAATTAAAATAAGCCTATCTACTTTATATGCAGTGCTTTTCTTGATAGAAACAAAAGGCATGATAGAGCACTCTGGAGGAAGTTAAGAGTCCTCTACCTGAAACAATTCCCTGATGCTGTTGTCCAGCAATGTTCAAAGGTTTATCAGTCAGTATCTGCAACTACGTCAAGAGGGACTTGCAGAGAGTTAAAGGGGTATGCAAAAGTAAGACAGGAGATCAGGGATGCAACTATCCTGAGATCAGCTGTAAGCAGGATGGTTGTTAAGGTACTTACTGTATTGCAGAACTTGCTTAACGCTCTCCTGTCAGGCTGTGAAAACAGATCCTTATGTTGGTGTATGTCCCTTCTGAATTTACAAGTCATTTGTGCTTGGTGGAGTAGTTTAAAGCAATTTTCTGCTGTTTCGAGTTTCAATCCTATTTAACTGCTGGAATTCTACCCTTTTTGATGCAGTCCTTATTCTGCAGGCACTGTGATGTGAAAAAGCAGTCACATATCCTGGAGAGGTTGCTAGTTGTGATCGCTATGGTCAAGTGAAAGCCAGATGGATCCACTTTCTTTTTTGGCACGAAGAGACAAATATTCCACCTGAGCATAGTGTACCATCGCTGGTACCTAGCTGGCTGGGCTACCATGTCATTCACTTGGACAGTAAGCTGTTCTGGCTTACTGAGAGAGCCTTTAAACATCCCTTTGTTTGGTGATAGTAAAATAATTGACTACCCAAAACCCAGAAATTATACACCCTTAAGAACTGACCTGACTAATTAGTCCAGTACGTGCAGGAGCTGAGAATCGTCCTGGCTGACTGTGTGAGTGTGTCCATTTGTATAGAAGGAAAAAGACAAAAAATAAGCCAAAGAAAGAGTAATTGTGCTCTAAGCACCGTGGGTTTTTTTTTTCCTGGAGGACCTTCCAATGTTGACTCTAACTGATGGAGGCAACGCCAGCATAGCACAACCAAAAGTACTTGGTTTGCATGAGCATTGTTAGGAGGCACTATCAAGAGATGAAGATGTCTTTATGCCAGCACAGGGTATCTCAAACACAAGCTGAGTATTCCAGTTAGGTAGTTTAGCTTAGTTTTGAAGTCTCTGAAGCTCTGTAATGCCATTTTTAAGTGGTTTTGAGTTATGTTAGGCTGAAAAAGAAGATACAGGGAACTGCTTCAGTGTGAAACTCTGACATGAGTCAGCTGCAGCAAGTTGTGCTCTGTCGGAGGTTGAAGCTCTTACTCAGGAGTGATTGGAGTTGAAGCAGAGTCCTGAGAAGGGCTCCTTGGCTCTGAGTCACTGCTGAGCTGCCCAGCCCCACTCCCAATAGTCTTCAGTCCTCTTCTGATCCCTCTTCAGGCAAAAACGAAATGTTTATGTGATGGTTCCAGTATACACACACCTGCCTCCTACTTTAACTGGGAAGTAGGTACTAAATTATCACTTAAACATATTTTTACTTAAGATCATTCCAGAGAGCAGTATTTTCTATGCAGAAAATTAAGAATGTCTCTGCTGCTTGTCTTACATCTGTGGGTGAATAAGGATTGTGAGCAGAGAGAAGTGACAAAATCTGTCCCTGGTAAAAGAGGTTCGTCATTTGTTTGCCTTCCGTCAAAGACAACATGCTACTGAGGTGAGCAGTCCTTCCTTCAAGAACTGAGATCATGAGCACTCAGTACTAGTACTGTGACACTGTGGCACAGAGCACAGTCAAGCCTCATTCATCCCCAGATCTTTCCTGTCTTTTACTGGGCCCTGCTTTTAGGATGATTTCACTGCTGTACGTGAGGTCCTTTATTTGCTTCTCAGATACTTCTGACAGATAAGACACCTAGTGATTAAGTAAGGAATTCATGCAAGTGACAGATCAGAGAGCAGGGTAGGTTGAACATATCAGCTTCTCTCAGGCAGCCTTGCTTTGTGGGGGAGTGTTTCTTCTCAAAAAATAATGAATAAACAAGAGTAAGTTAGATTAGGTGGCTCTGGAAATGCTTTGCACTGCTCTGTCTCATTAACTTGCAAAAATACTGGTCAGAGCAATAGATTATAATGTATCTGTTTCTTGGTGCCTCTATCGATTAGGAACATAATAAAGAGAGTGTGCAAGAAATTAAAAGATAATAAAACCATCTGCTGCTGAACCTAAACCTTTTCCCTGACTCTGATGTCCCTGGCATCCAATTCATTTTATTTCTCAGGAAATGGTCAAATGATTGATTAATAGATCAGCCAGTAGCATTGTTGTGAAATACATTTTCTGCAGAGCACATAAAAGTGTTTCTCGTTGTTTGAGTGCTGCTCTCAATGGCTTATGGTAGAATGGCTAATAGCTTCCTGTAGCAGTCAGACAGACCAGGGCATTGAGAAGCTGAGAAATGTTACATTTTTTTTCCTTCTTTTTTCCTCCTCATCTGTCAGCTGTGACACTTTCCCATCTGCCCTTGTGACCTGTCTCTGGATTGTTGTCACAGCATTAATCAGCAGAATCGACAAAAACCGAATGACATGACTGACAGCAGAGAAAGACCCAGATGTTACCTCATCGATGCTTTTGCATGAGCTGATGAGCCCCATTCGGCCTGATCTCGGCAGCTCACTGCTCTGCTCTTAAACAGTACTCTTGCGCTGGGGCACAGCACAGGGCTTTGCTAGGGTAAAGCAGAGGGTGGAGGGCGGGGAGAGAGGCTGAGAAAATGATGGGTAGCTTTACAGTTCCAAAGAACTTACTGTCAGATCTCCCTTTTTATGGTTTAGGAAGGTACTTCTGGGTATTTCAATAGTTCTGTGAGGGAGGAGACACCTGAGTGATCCAGAGTTGGAGAGTTCAGATTTGGACCCTCTCTCTCATTCTCTCCTAAGGAGAGACTGAACAAGATCTGTTAGAAGGAGGTGTGTTTGTTGCATATGCCTGTCTCTGCAGCATGCCTTTTGCAGAGAAAGTAGTGAAACTAAACCAGAACGTACTCAAACACACACACACACAAGTGTGAAAAATTATATCCTTCCCAGTTAATCTGGAAGGACAGTTTATCAGCACCCTGATGTCTTGCTGGCATCCTCTGAGAGCAAAAGTCACTTTCAGGACAAAGCCAGGAAATGTTGATTTAGGCCTTTTACACATACTCCTGACAAAGTCACTCAATGTGACCATAAAAACAAGGCTGATGCAGAAGGAAAATGCAAAGATGGGTTTCTACATTGCTGGGAAACCTGTACCACCATCCTGTCCCCCTTCTGAGCCAGCTTGGTGTGCCAGGTAGTAGTAGTACAGTCTTTCCCACTTAAATTTGGAACAGGCTTTTAAATCTTCTGTATTATTTTTTGAGTAATGTCATTGTACTGTGATTTAGAGTCTGCAGCATCTAACCCTGTCGACCACTTCAACTTAAAAAGGGTTTTAAGGTGTAGAGCTGCAGGATCCTAATCACTGAGGGACAGCTTGTATCTAGAACAGACTACACCCAAAGACAAAGCTGAAAGCAGAAGGCAATTTCTAATGTGATGTACAGCAGATAATGCGTTTAGCTTTAATTGTGTTTACTGTAAATGGAGCCCTTGAGGGAAAACCAACATAAGCAGTTTCTCAGTCGAGAATGGAGCCACAAGATAGGCGTGTTGTTTAAACAAAATTCACCGTCTGCTAGGGAGCTTTTAAATCTTTTAGAAGGCAGGAACATGGTGTGTGATAGTTGCAGAGTAAATGTTTACCTGTTACGGGTGATGCTGACAACAAAAGGCTTGACAATAGTGCATAATGTCAGCAGAAATGGAGACATCTTGGCCTGGCGGCTTGGCAGTTCTGTGACAGGGAGATTACTGAGCTCTTGGTCCTGGGACAGTGAATTTGCACCAACTGACAATATCTTACATTTCTGTGTTACCTTAAGAAATAGTCCATAGTATACCAAATATTCCATATTCCAATATCCCAAATTAAGAAACAGTCCATAGTACTCTGCAGGCTACAGACTGAAGAACACTGGTGTAGACCAAACTTAGACAGCAACATGAGAAGCCCAAAAATAACACTGAGGTTGTTCAAGTGCGAGTGTTTTTCAGACCTTGAAAGAGAGAGTAGCCATGTAGTTATAATTCAAAAAGAGAGACGGGAAAATGCAAAACTGTGAAGCTGCCCTGTCAAGGGACATTACTTCTGTGCTCGCTCACGCTCTCCTTTTGCTCCACAGACAACACACTCTTTTACTCTCTGTGCCGAACAACCAGCTGCCACTAGATCTTCTCGAGAGACAGCACAGTACTTAAAGAGCAGAGAAACGTGTAGTTTGAGAAGATGGAAAAACTGCTTCAGTCTGTGGCCTGGGACAAGAGGAGAGGGAGTCTTGATGCTCAGCATGGCTGTTCCTCAGATAATGAACTGTGAGCTGGCTGATTCAAACTTTTGCTATTTAAGCTGAAAGATCTTCCTTCTAAGTTCTCCCGCATGATGATCTGAAAAGCTGGGATACAGACTGAGTATCTTTTCCAAACTGAGGAAAACTGGGAGCGTGAATAGTGCAACCCATGACCATGCAATATTTCTGTTGCTTCCTAGTTTTAAAGAACAGGTGTTGCTGGGATATTTAAACACTGTCAACTTTAAATACCATTACTTGAAAGTCAGTTTTTTCAGCATGTTTTCCTTTGTTATGAAAGCACCTGAGTAAATCATTGTGAACTTGAAAATGTAATTAATATCTGGCTTTTCTTTTTCTTTTTTACATGAATGGGTTGTGAATAACTTCAAACAAGAGTGAGATCTGAGACTGGCCAATTCCTTCAAAAGAATAACGGTGTCTGTAAGTCATCACTGAACAATTTGGTACCTGGCAACAGAGTGGTAAGGCTGAAGGGCTGTTTTTTCAATTGCACGGCCAAAGTGAAAAATTGAAAGCAATTTCACTTTGCATCAGCTCAAAACAAAACATGAACAGAATGGAAAAATATGGTTTGCACCAAATGGAATGTTGTATTTGGCATAAAGCATCTTTGCCATGATGCAGAATTTAAGACATTCGCAAACTAATAATAATAATAACAATTAAATTAAGGTGTCTAAACCTATAACTGAGGTGGTATTGCCAGAGGCTGTTGAATGATAGCATTGGTGGAATTGCAGCAGATTGAACATCAGAGTGGGGAAACACCTCATTGCTCACTGTAATGACTTCAGTGACCGTCTGAATCCATAATTGAATGAAAACAGTGTCATTCTGAAGAAATCACAGCTGGTAAGTGTTTCTGTTTCATGTGTATTTTCAAGAGGCTTAAGGACGTAAAACACCTCTCAAAGCTTTCTTTGTCATTAATACATATAAAACTGAGTAGAGCTGCCTATGGGGTGGTTGTTCTTGAATATCATACAAGAGCAGCTATCTATAGACTTACTGTGAAATCTTTTCCAGAGTCAAAGGATATTTAGAGATAACAGAAAGGAATTAAACACCTGAAGACAGCTACATGGTTGTAAAATGAGAGAGATGGATGAGGTGGAAACTGAGCTGATGAACTAGTAGGAAGTGTTCAAGTGAATTCCTTTTTAAAATATAATTTAATTCAAACTATGCATCTGGGAATTTCTTATACTTTCCTACTGATTTTTTTCCCCCTGAAGAAATATGACTGGTGGAAGGAGGATAAGTATAGAAAATTCCCTGATCAAAGCACCTTTTTCCTGGCCTTTCTTTGTCAGCTGCCATGATGTTGGCATTAAAAAAATTGCAATATTCCCCAAGAAAACAACAAATATGGCATTTCTGCACCAGTTTCCAGCTCCCTGAAGCTCATCATAAGCAGAAACCACAACCATTTTTAGGCTACCATCTCAGTACAAAGAGCTTTCTTAGCTCCCATTCCTTTCTTTTCCTGTTTCATACACTAGTGTGATATGAAATCCTTCTATCCTTAAATTTATCATACAAACAACAGCAATTAATCTTTTTTCTTTTTCAGTGTTGCATTAATGCCTCCAAATTTTCTGAAAATAACAGGAAATTGTTGAACTGCATGAAATTCTTTGGTTGTTTTGGTTTGGTTTTTTTTTTTTTTTCCCCAAAATACAGAGCTGGGGGTTAACTCTCCTCAAATAACTAATGGAATCAGATACCTGGAACTGTCAGTTTAGAAAGCAAAAAAAAAAAAAATACTGTGATGCCTGTTCCTGCATGCCCAGTTCCCACTGTCAAAGGATCCCAGACTGTCACTACGGAGAGAATGAACCATTTCTCTGTGCTATGAAAAACAGCCCTTAGTTAAACGGAAGGAAAAGTGGTAACTAAATGTAGCAGATGTTATGAACACTCCTGTTTTACTCTTCCTTTTGCTCCTGCCCTCTCTCCTACCATGAGATGCTGAAGACTCGAACTGCCTGCGTAAGCGAAACCTGAACTTTTGAAGAACCAATTTTCTTAAAACTGTTCTCTCCCAAAACAGACATAGGCAGGATGTAGTGAAATGGATGGCAAAAGACTGGGAGCAAGGTAGCTGAGTATTTCCTGTTTGCTTTATCTGTTCAAAACAAAAGGGATGGAAAGTATTTCCTCTTGATGATGAGATCACAGTCATTGTTGGGAAATGCAGAACGTTTAACGTCATCGCAAGGGGCTTTCTGGCTAATCAGAGCTGAAAGTAACTGTAACCAGCCCACGCTGCTGCACAATATTCTAGTAGCTCATTGGTGCTATAACAGCTTCTGCAGAAACAGGGTCACTCTAGCACAGTGAAGCTTAGTAAGTACTGACCTTACCAGGCACCAGTTCAAGTAACTGATTAGTTCCTGGGGCAAGCTGTAGCACCCTCACTGTTGTTCTAGATCCTTCCCCCAGTAATAACTACGGGACAGTCTCAGTACACATTCGTCTGATGGAGATGGCACTGCCTGAAAATTTTCCATCTTATTTACTTGTTTACTTAATGCAACATTTATTCCCTTTCTCCTTCAAATTTGTCCAGGAGATTTCGACTTGTCCTTGACCTCTTCTCCCCAACATTTTGGAGCAGTGTTTCCACTATCTGATCTCCAGATAAGATTGAAAATTAGATGAATGCTTTTTATTCAGTTTTCTAATTGCCAATTTCTTTGTCAGCGTTTGGTCTTACCTTACACACAGACTTGCAGAAAGTACATTGAATTCTCTGCATCAAGGATTGTTTACATTTTCCTGTGCCTTACGTGAATGTTTCTGCTGATGCAAAATACAGACAGTGAGCACCTCGGTGCCCATTCAGTGCAGTACCTGTGCAGCGCAGTACTCCCATGCATTCAACCAAATAGTGACTTACAAGCTTAAAGGGTTTGTGGTATCAGGACCTTCTGTATACAATGATTGGCAGGATTTCCTCTGAGGTGGATGCAGCAGCCGTTTAAATGGAGAAGTATGCAGTTATACAAGAACATGACTGTTAATATCCCTATGCATTTTCCATCCCAATAAATGAGTATCTACTTTCCTATTGGGCATCTGACCTATAAAAGCACTCTCTGAGAACTGTACAATCATATTTAAGCATGTTCACCTTCATCAGCTCATCCTGTCCATCTCCTTGCAAGAAGATGACATCAGTTGTCACTATCCTGGACTTAAACCAAAGGACCGTACAATTGTCTTTATTGAATGACACTTTGATATAAGGCACAGATACATTTTTTTCTTAGTTTCTGATAGTGATGTGCAGTAAAGAAATATGAGGTGCCATAAAAAGAACCTGTGAATATTGTGGAAAGCATAAACAAGCTTCTTTCATACAGGCAAGCTGCCGTTAAGAACCACAACAGCACCACTGTTCATTGGGTAGGTATACTAAGCCAGATCAATCCTGTTGCTCTGTAAGGAGAACTTTTTATGCTTGTATACATCATTCCCCTCTTCCTGCAAACCAGAATGCTTGCTGAATCTCTTTTAAACCAATTTTCCATGCCCTTTGGTCATCACAGAATAAATCCCTTGTATTGTTTAGACATGAGTATTTGCATCATTATTTAAGCGTCAAATGCAAAGTATAAAACTCTGGGCCCAAAGGAAAGCTGCTTTAATGAACTATCACAGTTAAACTTACATCCACGGGGCACAGAAGACAAATGCAAGGGTAGAGAGCACTATCATCTGTTAACGTTGTCATCCTCACAATTTTTTTCCCTAGCTGCTGAATGCATTATGAGCCTTGCTCAGATCTCATTGGGATAAATTTTATTATTGGCTTCAGTTAGAGCAAAATAATTTCCTAGGAACTATCCTCTGCAATAAAAGATGTCATAAAACTCAACACTTCACCAAAGATAGGGGAGAAGTGGGGTTTAGTCCATTCTTCTGTCTGAATTGATTTGAGTGTACATCTGGCATGCATATCCCTTGTGGATCTATGAGGTCTTCAGGACTGGAGCTCTTTGTTGATGCAGTGCCTTTTGCTAAGGATAATCCAATTTTTATTAATCCAGTTGTGAAGGAATTAACAGTATTATCTATTGATGAGGAGAGTCTGGCAATCAAGGCCCTCTTCAAATGACTTACCCAGGCTGGACCAACAGAGACCAGTTGAGAGAAAGACACACTGAAGAACAGCCTTGTCTTCCCTGGGAATCACCTTAGCTGGAGTTTCCCACGTTCAGCTTGAGTGTCCTGTCCCTTCAGCTACTAAATAAGGGGAAAAGCCCAAGCCTCCTCTGGCTATTGTTTTGCAGAAAGGAATGGGATAAGTATTTGGCTCCTGAAGGGAGGGAGGATTAGGAATCCCAATCAAAGAAGGAAGAGCATTTGGCTGAAAGTACCTAAGTTCTTTTCAAAAGGCGACTTCAGATGCACTTGTCTGACTTACCATCACTTGCATTTCTTATGTTACATCAACCCACGCATACTCCATGTGGTTCTAAAACAAATAGTGTAACCTGCTGCCTGGCCAAACCCAAACCCACGTGCTGACTTGTACAGACACCCACTGCATGGTTTGTTCATGCCATCTCTTAGATGTTCTCCTGCACGTGTGGAACTTCTACCTGTCCACAGCCTTCTAAGAGAGAATTTTACCTATTTCAACATGGTAAAAGTTTTCATTTCATTTAATTCTAAGTAAAGAAAAAAAAAATACTACCAACATGAAGTCTATAAAGAAAGGGCCTTATATAAGCTGATTTATTTCAAGGCAATCTACCCCTTTTATGGTTTCAACATGCCTCTAATGGAACAGGGCAGGGAATTCTGCCTCCCCTATTCATTTCCTAGCAAGTGTAGCTGTTTACTGTTTGGAGTGAGAAGCCTCTGCAGGTCTCCAGCACTGCCTGATTGCACTTTCTGAAACTCTTCAGACTTGTATCTAAAAAAAGAATTGATTAGGAGGATGAATGCTGTGTCTGATTATTAAATATTTAAACCTGGCAGGCTTTCAAGAGTGGCAGACCTGCTAGCCTGTGAAAACACCCCTGTTTCACCAGATCTAACTTGCCGTTGTTAGTTTTCAGAAGATTTGAGGTAACGTGTATATGGGATTTTATATAGAGTGTTTTTTAAGAGAAAATGAGGACAGATATACAGAACAAGGAATGTTCCTGTAATCATGTCTTGTAGATTGGAACAAGTAATCATACATTAAGGAATGTAGCTGGGAGGATGCGTTTTTCTCTCCTTGGTGTGGGAGTGAAAATGCTAATGGGATCAATGCCCAAAATTAAAACAAACACAAATATTCTAACCCATATGTCACGTTGATCACAAACACAGGAAACAGTATCTTGTTACATGAACTGTGAATGCAATTTCTGCTACAAACTTCTGGATACAGAAGTACAGAGAATCCTCTAGATGCCAGGACCTTGGAGTCTTGTACTGATCTCTCTCCATTGTGTTCTCCTCCAGCTCTGTTTTTTTCACTTAATGGTTCTGGCTGAGAATTTTTATTTAATCCTTTTTTCAAGGAAAAAAAATCCAGATGTTGACAGTTCTTTCTTGCTGTGCAGGATGTTGCATTATAAGCGTTTTGGAAGAATCTAGCTGTCCAGTCAATTCATACTGCTAGTAAGAGCCAGTCTTTTTCCAAAAGGGGTAGTAATCTTAGCCCTGGGGATGAAAAGGTATTTATACCAGTTTAATAACAGCTATCACAAAGAATCAACTGTTAATGAACAGAGCTCTTTGCAGGATGTGAAGTTTAAATACAGACATGACCTCTGCATGCAGTTTGGGATCTAAACAGAAGAGATGAATTGGGTAAAGTGAGGAACGGTGCATATTCTGAAGATGGCCAGATAGTGAGAGAATAAGAAACATCTTGCTATAAGCTGTCCATGAAAATCGACAGCCTTTGTATTTCTGCCCCTAACAGCTGCAGCTGTCAGACGTTCAAGCGATGCTGCTGTCCACACACTCGCTGTTTGTGGTTTTCCTCCAGGCAATTGCCATCTCTCGAGACCGGTCGTAAAAACCACCCAGCCCACTTGTGTGACAGGACTGTTTTGTAGGCTCTTTTTCACGATAAAGGTTTTGCTATGAGTTCATTTGGACAGAGCAGAGCTTCTATTTTGGGTTTTTTCCTGTGATTAACTATCAGCATGTCAACATTATGAATTATGTGATCATTATCATTATTATTATTGTGAATTATGAATATTATCATCCATTGTGTGGTAAAATAAATGTATTTAAATAACTGCAGATAACACAACATGACATATACGCCACATTTGTCCAAGACTGGCTTAGTAGTCTGACTGGTTAACTAGCAGCCATTTTTTTGATCATGACATCTGTCAGAACTAGTGAAATATGAGTCAGTTTGATCTCTGTTCCAGTTTAAAATTGGAAATCTCTATAAAGGCTATAGTAATATGTTTGTTGAGCGGCAGCTTTTATATTTTGTATTCAAAAAGTTGTTTCCTAGTCCAATGCTGTATACTAGTGAGGTGTGGTATGTTAGTGTCTCCAGTGACATGCTGTAGTTGGTGTACTTGGAAGGATATCACTGTTGCGTGCTTACTGATTGCTTTGAGCCCCGAATCGCTCTTGCAAATTAACTTCTCCTGAATACACTGTACTTTAGAAAGGAAATTTGAGCTGAGATGCTGCATCTTGTCTTCAAATGTTAATGCCCTTTGCCTGTCAGTTCCTGGCCTGACCCTCCAGCATGCTTAATGCCAAGCTTGGCACAGGCTCCCATGTGGATCCTTGTAAGGAACGAAAACCAGGCTGACTTCTTGACTTCTTATGGCAAGTTCATAGCAAACAGGCCTGATGGTGAATGCAGTGCTGAGTCTGCCAGGGCATTGACTGAAAATATAGGTGAAGCTTTCAGGGAGAGCAGAGGCCGAGGTGGCTTGAGGATGTGAGTCTCCATGGAGCAGCTCACCAAGCAGAGTGGACAGTTGGACAGTGAGGTGACTTGTGATAATGATCAAGAGTAAGTATAAACCACAGGAGTAATGCACAGAAAATGCTAACTGAAGAGAGGGTAGAGGGGAATGTTTTATTTCTGGCAGGTAGTCACTATTTACAAAATAAAAAGCAAATGACAGAGTAAACAGTTAATCTTTAAGGCCTTGTTTTCCTACTAGAAAGGGCTTTGGGTTATTTTACAGATGCCTATTGCATGTGAAGTGAAAACACAGAGAAGATAAGACATATTGATCTTAAAACACCACAATTCCCCTGGAGCTTACCTTGGAGAAAAGCTCACCTTTTCTGTATTTCTGCTTCAGAACAATCCATATACGTTATTTTTCCTGAGGAAAGAACTGTATCCTTTTGACTGTGAAGACAAGTGATCCTGAGGAAAGAACTGTATCCTTCTGACTGTGAAGACGAGTGATCTGGAAGAACAGGTTTGAGACCTCAATATTAGGTGACTGCCTCAGGACCAATGGGCAGACAACCTGACAGACCCTAAAATATTTGGTAGCTGTGTAGCTTGTGTCTGATTTCATGTGTTAAAAGATTCCTCTGCTCTTTGGAAGGAGTGGAACCTGAAGGCATGCTGGCCAAGAGAAAAAATTATCTGCAGCCACTAGATGGATTATGCCTCCTGCCAAGCTGTTCACTGTTGGCTCCTGCACTGGTATGAAGTCCCTTGCTTCCTAATAACAACAACTAAATTTCACCTATGTGCAAATCATGGGAGGAAAAACCTGGAACTGTTGTAGTATAAGAAAAGGAAAAATGAACATAAGAAAGTAAGCCTGCTAAAGGCCAGCTCATGCCAGGTCTCACTATTTCACTAGCCGAGTGAAATAGCCAACTGGCCAAATTAAGAGTTAGGCAATAGCTGTGTGATAGAGTTTTGGTACGCTTTCCAGGAGCACAGAATGGGAGGTGATTACAACCTGGAGCTGACTTAGTCCTTGGCCATGACATAGTGTCCCAAGTTTGGCTGTGAGGCTCTGGAACCCATTTTTCACCCTTCTATTAAGAATGCTCTGGATTTGATTAACTAAGTTTGGGAGCTAAATGCTCCCCCTGAGGGAAAGGTGGAAAGATGTTTGGCCAAGTTCTTGTTGAGAAGGTCATGTTAGTGCTACTTTTACTATGCTGTGTTACTGATGACTATATGGCAATTTGGGGCTGTTTTGGATCTTTGCAAAGTATTTGCAAGGTTATTTGTACCTGTAATTAGCATTAACTGAATTCTAAACCCTAAGCATGGCAGCAGGAGATGTATTTCTTTATGACCATTTTTCCCCCGGTCTTGCTGCTACGATTTATCAGAGAACAGCAAAGATATCCTCAATTCCTACGCTTCGCAAACTGAACAGAACTCATCTGAGGCATGATTCAAAATTACCAATGATTAAGACACTGAGAGCACACAATAACTTGTCAGATACCTGGTATGAAAAAATTGATCTCATAAAATAGAATGACTGTATCCTGTTGTATAGTAGACAGCTTAAGTGAAAGGCAGATGACATGCTTTTGGTTTGGCATGTTGGTGTTGCATTGCTCCCCTTCCAGTCAGCATTGCGACTGGACCTGAGAACATAAAGTGCAGTGGAGCACTCTGGTCCGAGGCATACTTCATATGCCACATATTCAAGGAGTTAAGGGTATTTTTCCTGCTATTATTTTCTGCTACAATCTGATTGCTCTAAGCATTAAGAGCAATCTAATTTCCAGGCAGAGTTCATTCATGTCCAGCCTACACTCTGTGCTTGTGCCAACCATATCTTTTAGATTAAATAGTTCCAAAATCCAGTCCAGAAGCCAGAACTGGAAATCAGGATTGCCTTTGGGATGTGTGGAGCTGTCCTAGACTAATTCATGCCTTTCCAATAGAGGTGGACAGTATTCGCTCTGTGTCGAATACCAGCACCCATCTAATTATTTAAGAGCTGTTCAAGCCACCTCATCCTTGCTGCTGCACAGGGATGGCCATCACCCACCGTTACTAATGAATCACAGTAGCTAATACATTTTCCCCCTACACACTCATTTCCTTGACTCAAATCGTGTAAGTAATTGCACTTTGTATACTTTAAATGAATGAAGAGTGGTATAATCATGCTATGTTATCAAGAGATCCTTCTGTTTTTTTCCTGTCAGGACTGATGAGGGGAGGGCTCCGTCCCTGCAGCAGCCCGGAGCTGTGTCTGAGTAAGCAGAGGACCAGCCAGCAGGAAAGGTGAGACGCGAGACGCAGAGAGCCCAGCAGCTCTGGACCACCTCCTGCCCTCTTCCGAACTGTGAGGTGCCCCTTGCTGGCCCAGCCCAATAGCAGTGGCCTTGGGAAAGGTCACCAGCCCTGCTTGCATCCTGCGAAGGAGCCAACGTCACCCTGCTGCCAGCCACCCCACACCAGGGACAGAGAGAGCAAGGTAGGAACGTGTGCGGAAGATGATTAACCAGTCATGGGAATTGCACTGAGGGAAAGGAGAAGGGAAGGGACACAACTTGGAGTTTAGGGGGAAGCTCTCTTGTCTCCAGCAGCTGGTGAAAAACGCAGCAAGAAAATCACATTTCCTGACTGTGATAGCTGAGGACACACACACACACTCACATGGAGGGTCCAAGCCCACAGTCTAGAACTGAAAACCAGCCTCATGGTTGTGGACATACATTGTCACATAGTCCCCATAAGCCGTGCATTTCTGTTTGGGAAGAGGAGGGAGGGAGGGGAAAGGGAGGGATGACTCATGAGTGCTGAAATTCTGAGGCAAGCACAGCTGCAATCCCAGACCGTGGGACTGGGGAGATCGCTCTGAACAGTCCTTGCTTATGTAGTGCTTTCCTGTCATTCTCTTCCACCTTGAAAAAAATCAGTTTTGCTGCACAAAGCAAAAGATAAAAGATTTCCAGGAATGAAATTAATGTTTTAAGTAAGAGAAGTCATCAGTCCCATCACCGTGTATCTTACAAAGGAGTCAGATGTTGTGTGGAACAGAAGTGGATAGAGGTACAATACTTTGGAAGACAATCATGCTTGACCTAGGAAGCTGGTTACTTCATATTGTGTGACCTCTTCCAGATCCCCTGTCTCTGATCAAACATATGTTATAGGGTTCTCGTTTATTTTAACTTGTGAAAATTGTGCACAAATGAGAGCATTGCTACAACCCTGGTGCCTGGATACTAGGTGAAGACAGCTTTCTCTGCTCTTACACCTTCCAGTGATTCTTGAGTTCCTAGTAGTCTGTGTCTATTAACTTAGGGGTTGTCCTCGTCACTGTCCTGTTCAGTGTCATGACTTGTTCTGCTGCAGCTTCCACTCCAGGCCCTGCTGTGGCACCTCTGGTTCATGCAGGAGATGCCAAACACGTGCAAATGATGCTACTATGGAGCACATGTGTGGGCTTTCACATCAGCTCACACAGTTCCTCGTCCTTCCTCATTGCAAAATTCAGGAAAATTTACCAGGATTATCTTCCCATAACCGCCAACTGGTTTTACTGAGATCTCTGACCATATCATCACTTCTTTGACAGCATTTTCACTTTGCTGTTGTAATTTTACTTTTTGACAAAGGGGCTCGGGGCCGAGCGTGATGGTCTCTGTGACAGGAGAAAGGCCTGCGTGTGTGGAGGGGTGCACTGTGTGCGTGCCCTCCGCCGTGGGCACTGCGTGGGGCGGGCGAATAAACACCAGAAAGCAAAGCTCTCAGCTTCGCAAAACGCACCTGAAGAGGCCACCTGCGGCTTGGTGTCCCGACCCGGGTGGCCCCCACCAGCCCGGAAGCCGCGGAGAGCGTTGCCCGGCCCGGGGCAGGACGGCCCAGGGAGGCGGCTGCCGGGGCGGAGCGGAGCGGGGCGGAGCGGCCGAGGCTGCCGGCCCGGCCCACCCGCCTTATAGTGCGGGGCGCGCCGCGGCAGCACCAGTGCCGTCCGCCAGCTCGGCCCATGCTGCCCGGCTCGTCCTGGCGAGGTGAGCGGGGCTGGGCCGGGGAGGGGTCGGGCCGCTCGCGTTGCTGGCTGTGGTTTGTCCCGAGTAAAGAGCGGAACTGGGGGGCGAGGTCGGGAAAGGTCGTTCTCGCTCCGCGCTCGGAGCGCGGCGCGGCCAGCTCGGGGGGCCCTTCTCGGGACGGAAACACCTGGCGGGGGAGGGCAGCCGGGTCGGGTGTGCCTGCGGGGAGGTGCGTCGTGCTCTGCTCTCCCCTCCTCCGGCTCAGTGGATTTGCTGCACTGAAGACATTAGGGCTACGTTGCTTTCTTTTCTTTTCTTAACACTTACTTGTGCTTTTTCTTGCACTTGGGAGCTGGGAGTGTGTTATTGCTGCACTCGGAATTGCTTATTTTATAAATAATGAGAAAGACAAGGCGTGCTGAATAAGAGCTCTTTCCCAGTAGGAGGAAAAAGGTCTAACAGCACTGGTTGCTTAGAGGGATGCTTCAAAACTTCTTGGAGAGTCAAAGTAGAGAGTCTGTTGCTGTGGCGTGAAAGGTTTGCTCTTACAGTCAGCACCTCTATTCATAGAAACTGGGGAAAAACAGCCCTTATTTTGTGTTCTTTTTGCGTGGTGGTTGTGGGTGTGTGTCGCTTCTTGCCCTTGTAGAGGAGCCTCTGAGCTTAATTTTTGGATTCATGTCTCTGAATTCAGCTTTTAGGAATGGGATTTGAAGTTGTTTTCTGACACTGTTTTTGCTGGAACTATGGAGCTATTTCTGAGAAATGTTTGCAAAACCTTCTGTCGTGCCAGATTTGATTTCTTGGAGAAAAATTTTCTCTTTCTGAGACAATTTTCTTTTTCTGAGGAAACTTTAAGGCTGCTTTGATGTGAACCTCCTGATCATTACTTTTTGTGAGATTGAGAAGGGTTTTTTGATTGCTGTTGTTAACCTTCACCCTTTGATTGTTATATTATGTTTGACAAACATATTTTGTTTCCGTCTGTTGATTGTTAACAATGGAAGATAGCAAGTCCGGTGAATGTAGCTGCAGAGAGCTTGCACTTTCACAAATACTGCTTAGCATTTCGATAAATCTAAAGACGCTTAACTGACACGTAGTAAGGATTTTTTTTTTAAAGGATGCATATATGAAGACTTTGTGTGTTTACAGAAAAAAATCACATGTGCCAAAGAAAATGTGGGAAAGCTGTGACTGTTCTTTGGCAACGGGTGTATTTTCACATGCTACATGGGGGTGTAAGAGGAGAGAAAACATGTTTCTTGCAAGTCGCCCTTTGCAGGGACAGGGCTGAGGCTGGAGCTCATCCCACAGCCTCGTGTGCGCCATGACACTCATGTGGTTCTGCTGCCTCTCTCCCCTCGTGTCCTGTGTACCTGCTTCTGGCTGCAACTACCCTCCCCACTGCTCTGAGCTATTGTCACTGTAGTTCACCCACGGTTCTAAATATTTTGACCAGCGTCATCCCCTCCTTTTCTGTGCTTACATGCGTGTAAGTAAATATTTGCATCCAAGGAATTTGAAAGTAGCCCGATAAGGCCAGATAATGCTGATTTCCATCTTCTCGTACAACTGCCGCTTTTTTTTTTTGAGTAGTGGCGTACTTGTAGTGAATCCAGTTTATAGACACTTGAAGAATTAAACGCACCGTGAATATGAATGTATCTACTGCTAGTGAAGCTGCCTTACAGCAAACCGCCAGATCGTGTTCATATTACACTACACAAAATGTGATTCTTCAGACGAAATGTGTGTGTGTGTGGTAATTTCTAGGTGATGGGACCAGCAGGCAATGGCCAAGGTTCTTCTTGGTGCTAAGCCTGGCAGTGGCAGAAGTAGAGAAATCCTTCCTCTGCTTCCATCTCGCCGTGAGCTCTGGGGTGCAGAAGCAGTTGTGGCTAGGGTGACTTCAGAGTGAAAGCTGTTACTGACTTCACCTTTTTATCTATTTTTGTCTCAAGTTTCTATCGGGAACCATTTTCGGATCACTACCTGTGGGGTAGACTTGGCAGGGATTGACAGTAACCAGCTGAAATTAGGAAAGTGACTGTTGAAGATCATCATTAGCAAAATTTAATGAGACCTAAAACCATTCAAGTCTATGCTGAAAATATTCTGGATGTCAGTGGCGAGAGTTGACAGTTAATCTGCCCCTCCTCTGAAAAATTTCTGGCGGAGACTAAGGAGAGGAATTGAGTTTGAGAAGTTAAAAACTCATCAACTTCCTTGGAGCTGGGGAGGTGAGCGAGTTGGTGTGAGGAGGGATCACATCCCTTCCCTGGGGCTGGGAGCTGCCCCGCAGTGGGGCTGGGAACAGCATGCAGCACGGCAGAGGGATGGCAGCTTTTGAGGAGGAAAAAGGGAATGAAATGGCATGTTTGGGGTTTTTTCTGCACAACAGTTTTAAAAAAGCGAAGCTCAAATCCTGCTTTTTTGCAACAGGCTGATGTGGAGAACCAAACAAAAAGAAGCAGCTGAAACACTGTGTAGAGAAACAAGCGATGCAGAGTGGTGATTTGGGTTTGCACCATGTGTCACTCCACAGCATAGTTCAGATAAAATGAAAAATAGGAAGCGTTCATCTGACTAACGGCTTTCTCTCGGGGTAGGGTAGAGACAGTTGTTTTGCTTCCTTCTGTCTCAGTGTAATATTGACTTTTCCTCCCGTCCGAGGCGTATCAGTAATCTTCATTTCCTTTGCCTCCTGCCCCGATCTCTGCTCATTTCCGTTCGTCACTGCCTGTCCGGATGGTCTCTGGGGGCTGCAGAGGGTAACTCGGAGCTGGGGTGAAGCAGCCGTAGCCTTGTGCTGCTCTCTGCTCTTTCAGTCCTGTCATTTTGTTCCCTTGAGCTGACTTCTGCGAGCTAGGTAGCAGCTTTAGGATTTTTCTTTGTGCCTGCTCTCCTTTTTCATGACACGCGTGTGAATACAGCTTGTGTGCTACAACCCGTGTTACCAGGAAGTGCACTGAACAAGGCTGTGAACGGTGGGTGTGTGGCGAACAAAGGCAGCGCTGCAGACATGCTGTTGAGCTCTCCCTGTTGTAGCATTGCTGCTTGCAGTCTCCCCTTCCTGGGAATAAAGAGCGGCCTCTTGGTTTCTGTAAGCAGGCACACGCGAGATCACTTTGGAGGAAGACTTTTTTTAACTCGGCTAGCTACCAAGGAAAAAAGGCATTAAGGAACAGAAGATGCAGCGATGGGAATTGCTCTGTCATGGGGTGGCACCTCAGAGAACCATCCCTGCCTCGGTGGCAGCTGTGAGGTGCTTCTGGGAGTGGAACCAAACCGATGTTTTCTTTGTCTCTGCATGGTGCAGAAAGACACTCTAGCTTTCGTTTCTGCCATTTTGAGGGCACGTGGAGTACATTAAAGTGGTGCTTCTGTTGTTTGCTCTGTCCCAGGGAAGCTGTAAAATACCATGCGAGTCAAGTCACATCTGCTCAGGCTTGGCCGTAGGGCTTATGGGTAAATGGGGTGTGGGTTCTGCCCTGGGAGCCTGACCTGGCACTAATGGACAGGGCTTCAGCAGCTTGGAAAACCCCCTACTGCTGCAGTTCAGTCAGGTTTCCTTTCTGTGGCTTTTCCGATGGATGCTACAATTTAGTGATGGATTTCAGAGGTTTGCTAGTTCTTTATTTGCCCTTGGTTTGAGACTGTTGCACAGCTGGTTCTTTCATTGGATCAATTTAAAATCTAGATAAATAATGAAGTAACCTAAGAAATCCTTTTAAAATAACGATTGAGTATCTTGAGGGTCGTGGCATTAAGAGATTTTTGCATTATTAATGTGATTTGGAAACTGAATGATAGTCTAAAGGAAATGAACATTAAATTTCTGCCCCATTATCCGTGGTGTGAGTGTTAGGCTCTGCAGGCTAATCTAGCACTTGCCTTGAATTCTGTGTTTTTCCAGGGGGGAGCTGGAGACAGGGTGAAGGTCTTGGCAGATGTTTAAATAGTAGGGTGTTTCAAGGATACCAAATGTGAATTAGGCCTTTGGGTTTTTGCCAGGCTGTTTGGGCAATAATTCTGTTTGGTGCCCACTGACCACACATGTCACTTAGCAACGAGATCTGGTAAGGGAGGCTTGGGGCTGAGCTGCAGCCTTCTTTGAAAGGTGATCAGATGGTGGAGGGATAAAGGGACAGCGAAACCAAAGTAACCTGCAGTTATGTCCCTGGGTGGTTTTCCACTGCGAGCAGCACTACAGGGAAGGACTCTATTACAGTTTTCTGGAAAAAGCACGTAAGCCTGCATGTGCTGCATGGCATGGACATGTTCCCTGGTGGCTCTGTGCGTTATCTGATCACAGACCGCTCTGTGCAGGATGAAGGAAAATGGAGAACCTTGATCTGATAATTTCTCTTGAATATTAAACCATGCTGGTCCTTTGCCATGCCTCATGAACAGCATATGACTTTGGAAGTGGCAGAGCATTAAGAGCTAAGGCTGATCCCAAGAAGGAGAGCGAAGTACGTGTTGGTGCTACTTAAGAGTGGGAGCTTGTGAGCTAACGTGCTGGGGACTGCTGCCAAACTGGGGTGGGAAGCCAAGCTGAACTGAGTGTTGATGGTGCTGCAGCCATGAGACACAGTGAAGGAGCGTGGCTGGCGCAATGGGTGCTCCCACGCTGTGCTGTAGGAGCCCGTAGCAATGGGTCTCTGTTCTGCTGAGCAGTGAGTAGCGTGCTGCAGCTCCCAGCAGCAGTGGTGTATTTGTCCTGTGGTGGAGGACAGGCTGCCAGTTGGTGGGGAGACACAGCTGCCTGCTGCAATTGCAGTTTTGGGATGACTAACAGTAAAAACAAAGTATTTCAGAGCGTGGACCTCTGCTTCCAAAAGCCTGTTCATGCAGTTGCCTGTTGGGGTAAGGAGTAAGGAGGTTTGTAGCCAACTCAGCATCTGCTGCTCACCTTGCCTTCCCAGTGCTGGTCCTGGGCAGGGTGGGAGGGATGCTGTCATGGCAGCTCTGCCATGGGCAGTCACACTGCTTTCCTTCAGGCATCACTCTGCATCTGAGACCTTTTCCAGGAGCGCTACTTTTCCCAAGCTTTCAAATTCTTTGCCACTTATTGTTTAAGAGACTGTCCAGACAAAGAGTAGTCTCTGTCCAGGAAATAAACATTTAATCTTGCCTGTCCACTTGGGGAGTAGTTTTCTTTTTATGTTAGTACCTGTTTAACGTTTGGTTTGTTTACATTGTGCAGCCAGTCAGGTTGATCGAGGCACTCTAGTGATACGGACTATATTGTTTTATGAATTCCTGCCTTCCCAATGGTTATTGTTTGGTGTGGCTTTCTCTTCATGACACAATTTTAGAAGGCTGGTCAAAGACGTTTGGTTGTTTTCAGTATGTCAGTTAATTAAAGTAAACCATGGTCATGATTGCAACTTCTTGACAATTACTTAAAAGGGTAAATGAAACTGCCAAAAAGAAACAAAAGAATTTCCTGTTTACAAAGTTTACGCTTGTTGCTGAGGTGTAAATAATTGATTTGGATTTTTTCACCTAGCTTAGCAAGACAGTGCCTGTCTGTGCAGTGGCACGTCCAGACCAGGAGCCTGGCTGACAGCAGCCAGGAAAGGCAGAGTTTACTCAGCTGTGCAGATTATGGCTGTATTTCCTTCAATGTTTAGAGAAAATCTAGCAGTGGGGATTACGAAACACGGTGGTAGCCTTTTCATAGATCCTTTTTGTGATGGAGAGTGGTAGGAGGAGTTCTTAAAGTATTTTACCGTATTTCATGTGGTGTGTTTTTCATTTTACTGGTAGGGAAGAACGTAAATAGAGTGAATATTTGTATTGACTTTCTGCTTTATGGTGTTATGGAAAGTGTGTCTGAAAAGTGATCTTACTCAAGTCTCAGTTTCTGAATAAACATGCACTTTGTTTCCACGCAAAAAGGAACTATCTGCATGCGGGAAGTTCCCTATCCCAGGACCTCTGGCAGAGTCCTGAAAGTTATTCTCACTGATGTTTAGAAGACAGGTTCTAGAGGAGAAAATGTATCTTTATATGTACGTATCTGTGCAGCTCCACTGTCTTTTGATACATTATATTGTAAAATTTTATTTTTCCTTTTCCCCAGTACCACATTAAGGAAGAGTCCTGAGGACATGAGATGCACTGCAGTGCCTTCTATCCACAGTAACAGGGACTTCAGGAAGGAAGCTCACTGCTGAAACCAGGCCAGGCTGAATCTGGGAGAGCTGCTGCACAGGCACTGTTGGCAGCATCCCAGGGTCATGGTGTCATCATACTGCTGCCTGCACTGTCAATTTTTCACATATGACCTTTCTCACCCTTCCATCCCTCAGGCTTTTCATGTAGACAAACATTTCCTGAAAATCCTCACAGAGGAATAAAATAAGAAGCAAAGGTGATGAAGAGCTGTCTTGGCATTTAACACAGCCCCGTGGGGAGAAAAGTGAGTTTTGCTGGACACTTGCTAGGCTGCTGTAATTGGGGTCTGGGATCCTAACTGAATTTTTCTTAAGCATTTTGATGTGGCTGGGCTGCAGTGGTGCCTCTTCCCTGGCATGGATCCTGAGGATGAACTTCTCTCTCTCTCTCTCTTGGATCCCACCGGTATGGAGCCATGCAGCCTGGGATCTCCTAGCCACCAAGACTGGGCTGTACCCACCAGATGTGCATGCATCTGGTTTCCCAGTGCTGTGACATGGCTTGTTCTGGACTTACGGTTTGCTGCTGAGGCAGGCAGACATGCAAGCTTACTTGAGGTTTCTTAGATGTGTAACACCAGGCACCAGGTTTCATGCAAAACATCAGTCTAGATAAAAATACCAAAGGCCCTGTTGCACATTTCCCTGCCTTTGTTTTCTCACTGATCTCAAATCTCTCTTGGTTGTGGGTCTGTTCCAGCTTCGTGTCACTCCTGTACAGGCCCCTTGTGCATTGTTGAACCCTTGTGGGAAGGACCACCCCAGTGCTCTGTGTGTGTGGCTGTTGTAGAAGAGACCCCAGCAGCCCTTTCCTCCTGGCTGCAGGTGTGACTCCTGGCTGCAGGTGTGACTCCTGCCTGCTTTTCGAGGGAGAGGCTGTGGGTGTCCCAGCTTGCAGGGCAGGGCATTGGGCTGGATATATGAAAATGCTTCCCCAGAGAGTCCTATATGAGAGAGGGTGCACTGAAGATCCATCTCCGTCCTTGGTGTGTCCTGTGGTGTGTGCACAGGGCTTGTTCCCAGCTGGACTGCTCGCCCTGCGCTGTGGGGTTGTGTGGCTGGCAGAAGCCCACCTTGCTTTTGGGTTTCATCTGTCCCTGTCAGGACTGCCAGCTGCTTGCCTGCACCCTGCCCTCAGCACGTATGGGTTTCTAGGTTTGGCCATTTTCTTGGCTTGGTGGAGAAGCCCTGGCACTAGTGAGTAGGTCTGGTTACCCCATTGTGCTGCTAGTGGGTGGCTACACACATGTGGGAGGCTGCTGTCAGCTCCCAGGGAGCAAATCTGGAAAATGTTAACTTCTTAAGGTCACGTAGCTATTAGCATGTGGCCAAACAGGCACATTGAATCAAAGGTACTCACTGCCATGGCTGTGTGCTGCATTTGCTCTGCTTGGGTGCTCCATTCCCTCTGTGTGTGCAATTGAAGTGGACACAGCTCTTTGGGCTTGTGACTGCTGAATACAACGCTTAGTACAGTCTTGTATTAAACATGTGCTTCTATACTGTTTTTCAGTTTTACACCTGAAGAATATGCATGCCTCAAGACTCGTCTGCTTTTTTTCAGCTGTAACAGTTGATTTTTACCTTCTCTGAAAAGCTTGTGTTGCCTGTTCCCTTGCTTTGGTCTGTGTCGGCTTTTGAGCGTTAACACAGTAGATATAAATAACAGCAACAGCATCTCTGATTCTGGACAGCTCTATCCTGTTCCATACACTTTCAGCACATCACTGGAGCTGTGGCTCTCAAAATCACAGCGTGGCAAATAGTTTTGTTGACGTGTAAGTAGGCACGAAATCCAGCCTCGCACACGTGCCTGTGCTGGCACTGCAGTTTTGCAGGCAGTAAAACACAGTATGACTTCTTTTGCCATTTGACTGGCTCTGAACACAGAGGGAGCATGTGCTGAGCAAGAAAGATTAGTTTGTGCGCACATGGTAATTGGGGGAAGCAATCAAACTCCCTGTAGGCCCATTTTCACATCATTCACATAAGAACGATGCGTTGCCTGCAGTAGACTTGCCGGACTGTTGGTATTGTAAACCATTTTTGAGACTGAAAATAATTTTTTTCCTAGAACTCTAAAGTGTATTATCAGTGATGGTTTCCAAGCTGTCACCAAGAAGATGTGATGCAGGATTTGTATAACGTGTAGTTTGCAGGGGTTCCGGGTGTTCACAGAAGCGGCTGTTGCCCCTTGAGCAGCTCTGGAGACTGTGGGTGTGGGCTTTGGCTGTATCCCTATTCATGCAGTGACAGGTTTGGTTACTCCACAAAGGGACTACCTGTTTGTCAGTGCCGCAGACCCCACAGACCTGCCTAAAGCTGCAGCGCGCTGTGGGGATAGTTGTGCTGCCCAGACTGAGCTGAGGAGAGGGCTGAGACTGAAGGTAAACTGGCAACATTTTCTGTCTGGTTTGTGAGTTCGACTGTGTGTGTTTGCTTACCTGCTCTCGGTTTTGTAAGCAGTTTGGTTATGTGAGTAAAAACAGATCGGTGCAGTGTGTGTATTTACATAATGCTTGTCTTATAGACTTTAGTTAAACAGATTAAGACAGTTTCAGCTTGAAAGTCAAGAACTAACCATTGATTTTATAGTGTTGATGCCTCCCAGTGGAACACGAGTATGACTTTTGCTTGTGAGCAGCATTCACGAATGCAGAGCGTGAAGATCCTTTGCCTCAGTCTTCTTTTCAACCAAAAGCAGAATGGGTCCTCTTGCAGGGAGGATTTTTGGTCTTGGGACACGCACCTCGGCAGTGGGTGTGTGTTGTTCTGCTTGCTGCCGCAGGGCAGAGGTGTCTGCCTCGGGAGGGGCAGCTGCTGGGACGGGCTCAGCAGCGCTAAAACCTTGCCACAACGGAGACGCAGGCTGAGGAGGCTGGCATGGTGGCCCGCTGGCAGAGGAAAGCGAGGGAGCATTACCTCCCTCTACTAAGCTGTTTTACAAACTGCCTGTTTTCAGGTCTCATTCCTCTCCAGCGGTATGATCCAGGCTGCAGTGAGACTGACTGTGGATTTGAGCAGGGAACCAAGGCCGGCTGTCATCAGCCTGATGAACCTCCATGGCTCAGTCAGGGGTTTACCCAAAGGCACAGACACACCTGGTCCTCACCATGCTGCTGCAAAGGTGGTTGTTATCTTTGTGTTAGAGCTGAGGAAATGAGGATACTAAGGGGTGTCTCAGAGTCACAAGCACAAGCTCGTGTATGGCATGGTGAAATAATGTGCTGTAAACTGGGTTGAGAAATGTGGTGGAGGGAAGAAGGAAAACAGAAAGGCAATTGTTAAATGGGCCAGTCATCTATAACATATATGTGAACTTCTGCCATTAAAATCTAGGTCTGTCATCCCATCTCCTGTCTTCAAGTGTGTGTGTGTGTAAAAATGCTCCCTTTTGTTTGATTTTAATGGAATGTGCATTTCTGCACTTCTGAGTGCTCTGTCAATAAGTACAGGCTGAACATGCGTTTCATCAAGCTGTCTTTGTTGGAGCGCTGAAGCCAGGCGTTAATCTTCCGTGCAGGTGGAATGTAGTTTTGAAACTTTGTTGTGGTAGAAAAACCTATTGAAAATGCA
Organism: Bucorvus abyssinicus; assembly: GCA_009769605.1. NCBI lineage: Eukaryota > Metazoa > Chordata > Aves > Bucerotiformes > Bucorvidae > Bucorvus > Bucorvus abyssinicus. The sequence goes on along the minus strand of CM020044.1, from coordinate 5,245,382 downwards.
GCTGCTTATGCGGGGAGCAGCTGTGTCTCTGGAGCCTGGGAAGTACGATGCAGGTAGGAAACTGTGGGACAGGATAGGACAGGAGGAGGCTTTAGTGGAAATCAAGAGCATGTCTTTGCTGCTCAATGAAAAGTGAGCATTTTCTTCACTCTTGTGACAGTTACAGAGGGTTTTCTTTTTCCTGAAGTATTTCAGTAAATCATGTATCTGTTGGTCATTAACTGATATGGATGCAGGTTCTTAATGGTGTCTCAATCACAACCCTTTTGTTTAATTGATTTCTGAGAGATCTAATTGAAATATACTCAGGTTATTAGACTAGGATGCTAAAAAAAATGCACAGCAGGGGTCAGGCAGTGAGACTGGGAGATGGCCTGTGCATTGGGATAGCCAGAAAATAGAGCCAGGCCTGGCAAAAAGGAGTCTGGGGTCTGTGGGTACCTTGCAGTATTGGTATGAGGCTCAAGTTATTTGTGAGTGGTTCCTGACTGCACCCTGCCATCTGCATCTGGCTGTAATGCTGGCAGATGAAATAACCTCAGAGGATTATTCTTTCCTTTGCTAATACTTGTATGCTTCATAAATTTCCATGGTTATAGATCTCTGCAATGTTTTTCCCTATTGAAGATGTTCATTAGGGAGGTAACACAGTGCACTAATTGTTCTGAGTAGCATTGAGCCACGTAAATATTTCAGGGGATTTCAGTAGCCTTAAAAGGCTCAAAGTTACACATGAACAAACTCACCCATAATTGTGGCTGACGTTTTGTGATGTGAGAGGAGGATGAAAAAGGAAGAACTTTTCGAAAGTGCCTGGGGATTTACATATGTATAACTAGGCTTTATAATAGCATGATACTGTGTAAGCCCATTTGCCTTGTAGATGAGCCTGAAGACACTTATACACAAGACACATGAGAGATTTCTCATGTTTTGGTAGAATTATTTTCTGCCAAAATAAAATAAATCATTGAATAAATTCACATGGGATGTGCCAGCATGGAAGTAATGGCAGAGGGAGAGCTTCAGACTTGTAAGAGCACTGAAGGAAGGGCTGAGCTGTGGAGCTTGAGAGCAAGCACTGGAAAGGACAGCCTGTTCCCTGTTCAGCCATATAGTGTACTTCATCTGGGAGGTATGTAAGCTTGCTGTGACTGAGCGTGTTTAGCAAGAATAGGATGAGATGTATTAAATATTGTCTGTGCTACCAAGAAGAGAGTTCCTGGCCTTGGCTAACAGAGGCGTGAGGAAAGGATCAGACAATGGGTCTGTGCTGGAGACCATAAAACGTTGGAACAGGTAATACCTGGTTTCTGGCCAAAACCAACTAACTTGTTGACAAGCTAAATCTTCAGAAATGTTTGATACTAGTAGGATTTATTGTCTAAGAAAGAGTAATGGCAGCCATTTAAGTGACAAACCAGGGGAGTGATTTAGAAATACTAAGATGTGTTTTAAAAAGGCATAAGGTTTTTCTTTTGGGCTTAGAAATTTAAAAGGCAGGGGGAGGGGGGTGTGGAACACCAGAAAGAAGCTTGCAGATGATTCTTGCTCTCTATCCCATTTATGTCACTTCTGGTGGAAAGTTTACGGTTTGATTTACAGGTAAGCCTGCACCCTTCCCTGTGTGCTCCTCTGAGCTAACACGTCTGTCCCCTTTGGTCCCTTGCCTATTATGCCTCTCCCTTTTCTCTTCTTACCTTATTTGCTATGCTCTGTCTTCTGATCTCACTGACCTTTCTTAATTTCTCTGTAAGTGGGGCAACTCCTCACTGTCCATTAAAAGGAGGCTTTTTTTCACACAACAGTTAAGCTGTGGCAGTCCTTGCCACAGGATACTGTGGGTGCTAAAAGATAAGAGATCAGAAAGGGCCTGAAAGAACACCTGGGAGGTTATTAAATACCGCTATGCAACCTTTAGTTTGGCACTTATTTAAACCGTACATCCAGGATGCTGGAAAGATGTTGAGGGTAAGCACCACTGTGTACTTGCCTTATACTTACTCTGACCTAGGTAGCCAGGTCTGGCCACCAGCATCAGACTGAGTAAAGCCATCCCGAAGTTCCCCCACTTCACTGTAAAAGTCCTTTTTGATCTCCCTTCATACTTCCCTGTCCCTTTAATACAGCCCGTCTGGGAAATGTGAAGACCAACATACATCTGGGGAAGCCAACGCTTGCAACTGGAGGCGGTGTTGTGTTCTTGGCTCCAGGGAAAGAGCGCTTGGAGCAGGGCTTTAGGAGTTGTTGTATGTACTGCTTCTGCTGCCAGCTCTGGCAGCGCGGATGTTGCTGGCAGTGATGCTGCAAGCAGCTGGGCACTGCTGTGACATGCTGTCACTGTGCTGCTGCAGCAACAGCTGGGGTTGTAGCCTGGCAGTTCATGCAGAAAGCAGCTGGCAGACTGAAAGCAAAGCAAGATGCTGGGCATCACAGCTCAGGCTTGTGATCTTACCAGTTCAAGAGTGATGATTCGGGATCTGCCTGCAGCCGTGCCTTGGACCGGCACAGGTCTGGGCCCTTAGCTGCCCCAGCAGCATATGGATGGGTGTAACAGCTCATCACCCCCGTAGTGGCTCCTACCTGGTTCCTCCGTGTTTGTAGGTGAGATGTTGCTGAGTCCTGTCCAGGGGCAGGCAATCAGCGCAAGGGCTGATGTGCAGGTCTGTCTCCCAGACTTAGTTACACCATGGTGCTGTGTAACCTGCGGATTTGCATGACCAAGGAAACAAAGCTGCCTGTGCAATCTTGAGGCTTATCATGGCTTACATTTCAGGTGAGGTTACTTCTTCTCTATTCAGTGTGTCTTGGTGCTGGAGATGCCTGCACTTTCCCCATGGGAGTGGGTTTTGTTGCATGGGACAGACTAATGCCATGCAGATGGCAGCTCCAGTGCAGAGCACAGCTCAATCCTGTCCAGCCTTTAGCCTTGGCAATGCTGTGGGGCCACTTTTCACAGCACCACAGACTTTTCCCCACACTGATAAGGCAGGGTTTCCCAGAGCCTCTGTGACAGCACTTGCACCTGAGTAGCATGCTTAAATTATCACCATTGTCTTCAACCATCATCTTCAACCATCATCTTCATCCTTGCTTGGGAAGAGCTCCCAGAGGAGGATGCTTGCCTGAGACCTACTGTTGCTTGCCCAGGCTCGCCATGAGCTGGGGAGAGTTTTCCATCTCTTTTAATCTGTTCTTTAAACAGAAAGAGGTAAGTGAGGTTTTGTAAGCAGGCTGAAGTCTTGGACTTGTGCTGTGAGAGAGTGTGAGGGAGGATCTGCTGGTCTCAGGACAGCTCTGTGCTGTTCCCAGCTTTGTGACTGCTGCCCAGCATTGTCCCGAGGAAGTTACCATACCACTGGGTGCTGTTGTGTTCTGCTCGCACTGTTCCACTTTGGACAAGGTGTAGGATGAGCCATGGTCCTCCTCATATTGCTGTGTACACTCTCTCTTTAGGAAATCCTAGTGAGCACTGTCACCTGTGGTAGCCAACACACTTCAGCTGGTTATGGCCTTTGGGGTTGGCTTACAAGCGAAAGACTCTGGCTAACTGTTCTGGGCAATTGGGAGCAAGAAGCAATAGGAATTTTCCTGGTTGTATTTTGCTTACCTTATAATTAGGCTTTTACTGCACATGGAGATGGTTGGGCAATGTCCTGGTCTCCATCAGTTTCTAAATCACTACAGTATGTGGGCACACCTCTGCAGTCTCTAAGAGCATAATGTTTATACCATAATCCTTTGTGTTGATATGTCACATGCATGTTGCAACTCCCCTGAGTTTCAGTGTTAATTGAAATACCAGTATTAATTGTGGAAAGTTAGTCATGCAGGCTAAGCTGGAAGGGGGAGTTTTTTGAACCAGCTCTTTCATAACTGTGTGTCTTGTAGGTGCTTAACTCCGTGACGCAGGAGTGCTGTGATGCTGGATCCTTGTATACTGTGGAATCTGAGCACCAGAAAGTGTTTTGGAAAGAAACTGCAGGTGGGAGTAGTACTGTGGCCTGGTGCTCAGGGTGGGTGGGTGCTGAGGTGCCAGGGAGCTGGGAGCTGCTTTAGAAGAACTGGGGGCACCCTTGGGATCCAAGCGCTCCTAGTTCCTGTCCTTCATTAGGACAAGGTAATAGGGGAGCAGAGGGTCCCAGTGCCTTCACTCTCTCACTAGAAGAGAGCAAGGGACATAATGTTGGGAAAGGGTACTTTGGAGCAGAATCAGTCTCTGCAAGTGTTTACCATGTGGCGTCCAGCAGTTTTTTTTCTCTTGCCGAGAAGAGCTTATAGCTGTCAGCAGGCAAAGCTCAGGGGTTTATCTGCACGGGTTCCTTAGAGGAAAAAAGAAGTGCAGCTTTGTAGAATAAATTTGGAGACCAGGACATGTAGAAGTCAGTCACTTAAGAAAAGTTCTTCATGTTGTTTCTAAATCCAAGGAAAGACCAGGAAACAAATTTTCGGATGACCACGTTCCTCTTCGAGGTTGAAGTGAAAGAGCTAACTTCCAGCAAAACCCAGCTGAAAGCGGCTGGTCCTGGGGTACTCCCTCTCGCTTTGAGGAAAGGCCTGGTTTTCCAGGCATGTGTGGCCAGTGTTCATAGACCATCATGGTACCCCCTGAAAGCAGCTCCTCCAGACAGTGTTGTTTCCAGGCTAAGGAGGCTGGAAAGAGCTGTTTCTCAGTGCTGGAGCACTGAAATAATGCAGAGCATCCTGTGCCTGCTGGAGGTGTTGCAGTATCTCTTGTAAGTGAAAGAGTAAACATTCACAGACAGAGATTGCCTGGAGGCTGTCACCCTGCCTTATCCATTTTGACTTTTTTCCAGTAATTTCCTGTAGTTAAAAGTGAGACTAGATTTCCATGCTAGTATTGTGCTGGTCAGAAGGGGTAACTTCCCCCCAACTGCTCTTTTTAAGGTATTTTTAGAAGTATGGGGTAGACGTAAAGAAGAATAGAAAAGTAATCTATAGCTATATAGAGACGTGATGGTGGCACTTACCCCCAACCTTAATTATTTCAAGAGATTTTTTTGGGTAGTATTTTATGAAGAATTTCAGAAATTTCTTCTTCATTGCACTGTGTGCACTGTAGGTCACCAGTTACAGATGACATTTTGGGGTCTCTTTTGTGTACACTGGCCAATTGTTCTGGAAAAAAAAAGTTAAAATATGCTTCTGTGATTTATTTATATTCTATTTTGGTGCATACCTACAGTCTAAAAAAAAGTACAAAAAAACCCCCACATTGGTGAAAGGTAAATGGTGCATGTTGAAATATGGGCAGATTTAAGCGTAATGTGACACGTGGTTGGAGTTTCCTAAAGAGCCGTAAAATATCACCACATTGTGTCATGTTACATTCCTTCTATAAATACTCAAAGGCAAATATTTTGCTGGCTGACGCAGATGAGAGATACTGTCTGTCTGGCCCTTCCTCTCCGTTGTAGCTGCAATCTCACGCTGCTGGGCTTTTTGTAGCTGTGGTATGCTGCTATGAAGCACTGGCTGTCTTCACAAGGCACAGCGAGCAGGATGCTCAGGGCAGGGTGCTCCGTTAGTGCTGTCTGGGGTGCATGTGATGCCTTCCTTGCCAGGGGGAAGCAGAGTGGTGGCTGCACTGGAGAGATAGGGGAAAGGTAATGGAAACAGGGTGGGAGGTGGTGGGTTTGTGAGGGGTGTAAGAAAGTAGTCCTAGAGGGGTGAAGATATTCATGGCTGCTGAGGAAGGGCTAGTAGGCAGCTGAGTCCCAAGGGTGATTCTTGATTCACAGAGGGTCAGTTCAGAACCCAGGATACCATCTGAAAAGCGTCTTTGAAGACTGCCAGTAACTGCATTTGGAAGGCAAAACTTGTGCGAAGAGGAAGGCAGGGAGGGCTGAGGCGTGGGTTTACTCTAGGCTTCCTGCTTAAACACTGTCCAGCTCGAAGCGCCTCCAGCTGCCTGTACCAGTGGGATAGAGTTTCTGCTCCTTCAGGGGTGCTGCCAATGAAAATGAGTTAATCCCTGTATGAACCACATCAGGACAGTGGCCACACCAGAACAAAGTGAAATAGCTAAATCCACCTTTGTCTTGGAAAAAGTTCAGATGAAGTGATCTTCTGCACTGAGCAAGCTGGGCAGAGGTTTGCAGGAGGCAGGAGCTGCTGTCGTCCCGCTGTATGCAGCACACACGGTAAACGCTGGTAATTCAGTGTCCAGTCCTCTTCATTGCACCCGATTTTTATGATTGTCAAAGAAGCCCAAGAGGCAAATGGATATGCTGGTGCACTTGTACAGACAGTGATACAACGTACCTGCCCATACGGACTGTCGCTGAGCTGTAGTGTAGCCACAGGCTTCCTATTGCTGCGCGTTTGCAACCCTTCCTCTTCTGCGCTGTACTCGCTGGCTGCAGCGGGTGTGAACTCGAGTGTAGCTGCTCCTGGCTGCCTCCAGCTGCGAGCATTAGTCTATCAGCTCTTACCAAACTCTGGTCACGATTTAGGACTTGTGTAATACAAATTATGAGAGTCGAGGCCATTCATCTACGTTGGCCGTGGGCAGAGAACAAAAAGGGTATTGAAGGGGCACTGAAGTGAAATGGCACTGAATGTTCTACGTCACTGTTTTATGTCTACAGAGCAGAGGGCACAAAAATAACATAAATGGTAACAATAATGTGTGTTAGCACACTTCTAACTCCATTTAGACTTCTTTATTTGTAAATATTTTTGTGGTTCATCTGTGTTTTAAAGAAAGGAGGGAAAATTCTCCTGGCTCTCTACCCTTGTTTGAGGAAGGGGACGAGCAGCACTACGTGGTTGGCTCTGCTGTATTGCTGTGGATGGCTGAATAGCTCTGCGTTTTGTATGTCACCTGACAAGCTGGTTTATATTTAGATTAAGAGAGGAAGTGTGCGATTCTGAAAGCTGTGTTTTCACTTGTGCAAAGGCCTGAGTTATCAGAATAAGGTTTTAATTGTTTGCTTATTTTTTCTGTGACTTATTATAGTCCTGCTATGCCAAACATGCATTCCTTGAAAGCAAGGCACCTGAAAGGAGAGGTCTTTTGAAATCCGAGAAGAACTCCTCAATACTAGCCAGCGCATCAGGTCTCTGTGGAGGAAGAGGAAGTTTGAAAAATCTGGTGTTCCCATCTTGGTCTCAGCTGAACACTGTGCCATGACACTGGGCAGGGCATAAGCTCATGGGTGACAAACACCATCCATGTTTGAAACACCGTCTGTAAAGCTGTGGTTTTGTCTTCAGCTGAGTTGTTGCTCTTGAGAACAGTGTGGAAAGCTCAAGGTGGAACGTGAGGGAGCATGACTATCCACTTCCACCTTCTCAGCAGCACTCTGAGCAATTAAACACAAAAGCCTTTGTTCATTCTTAAGAAGCCTTTTTAAATATAGTCCTTAGTTTCAGGAAGAAATAATGGGAATTTGTCATTGACAAGAAGGCTGCATCTCTCAAATATCGTGTGAAGGCTCCACTCCATAATTCATGGGCTGGGGAGTGTGGGTGTCAAAAGGAGGGTGCATGACGGATATCAGAGATTTCAGTTCAATAAACTATTGATCTTAAAGGCAGCTTTTCTTGCCTTCATATTTGCTTGACCCAGACCACCGCACTTTTTGCTAACTCATTGAGATATTGAGATATTTTTAGATTTTCTTCAGTAAGAGTGCGGTGGATTATTGGTTATTTTTGTACAGCCTATTCCTCCTCCAATGCGGACGGGGACTTGCACAATAATACCAGAGCAGTGCTGGTTACTTTCTCTTCTTCCCGTCACTGCTGCACCTGTAAGCCATGCATTTGTGGTCAAGTGTCGCTGTTTCTTTTCAGTCCTCCTCTTTGCATGAATTTTGTGAGTTTTGCTTGTTGTATGGTGAGAGGCATATTGTTGCTGGTGTGCGGAGAAAGGGACCTTTTACCTCCTCTGCCCTAAGATGTGAGTAAGAGCAAATCTGAATTGGGCTGCTGGGTGTGTCAACACAAATATGGACTATTGGCTTCCTAGTTGCTGGAAGGTTGTAGACCTACCAAGGGGGACTGGTGGGTCTGCCAGATCTCTGCAGGATGGAGGAGCTACCTCCTTGCGGTCAGTTACTGCCTGCCAGCTTGCCCATGTTCTTGTCCTAGGCAGAGTCAATCAACTGACTGATATGAAATAAGGAACACCAGTATGACTTTCTCCTTGCAGTCAAGCTGAAGGTGTTAGGAGCTCTGAGAGAGCTGTCCTAATAGCTGAGCAGCAGCAACAGAGCTAGCATTGGCGGTTGTACCACAAAACTAACCTCCAGCAGTGGAGGTGCAGCCTTTATTTCAGCATTCTTTCTTCTAGCGTTTCTTTCTTGTAACGTGTGTTTGTGTGCAGGAGGCTCCTCTGTGCTCTCAGGGGTCAAACTCCACCTGTCTGGGAGCTGTGTGGGGCACACGGATAGCTAGTGTTAGGGCTGAGCTCTGCTTCGGGAGCCTTTGCCTGTGAGGGAGGCAGGAGTAAGCAAATGCATGTTAGCTGTGGAGTAATTGGTTTTCAGTGGAGCTTCCTAGTGCAGCTTACAAAAGCTGTGAGATTTAAAAATAAATAAACTTTTAGAAAATGAACTCACTGACAAGAGCAGGAGCTCTTGGTACAACTGTGTCCACATGTATATCTGCAGGAAGTGAGTTGTATTCTTACAAAATCATCAGCTGAAGAATTTATAACTTGTATGACAATTCCTACTTTGCACTAAGTCAGATGATCTCCTCTCTCTAGGCTTTTCTCAGGCATCAGGAATGTCTTCTGAGCCCACTTCATCTGCCTCGCAGCAGTCCCCCACCTCTCCACCCTCACCCAGTTCTCTCCATCTGCCTGAAAGTCGCAGGGTGAGAGATCGCTCCCCATCGCCCATGAGAGGGTACCTCATCCCCAGCCCTCTGCCCACCCGACGGACCAGGACGTTTTCAGCGTGAGTACTGGGAAACCTGCATTTCATAGATACACCAAAATGATTGACTTTGGGCAGAATCTGCTGAGGTGAAGGGAGGTGGAGGCAGGGGTGGTTTTATCTGGAAGGTGCTTTGGTATTTTACTGTTCTCTCCAATAAATTCTGATGCCACTAGGCTTTTGAAGTCCAAACTGCCTGTAGTTTGTCAATGCTTTGTTTGCAGAAGGAATGTTCAGTCTTTTCTACTCTTTAAGACCAGAGTTTTACACAGACAGGAAAAGAGTTTCTTCTCTGAAGCTTTGCTTTGCTTCAGACACAGGGTTTTGGCTCTGATAACCAGTTCCTGTGGGTGTTCCTTCATCAGCTTCACCTCCCCTTTTTGCATGACCTCTCTTCTCACTGCCCCTGAAGCCCTGGATCAGACCTCACTAGAGGTTTTCATTCTTTCACTCCTGACAACTGTGCTACCATCAGCCAGGTTACATTTTAGGGATGGTCCATGATCCTGTCACTTTTCAGAGAGCTTCTTTTTCCTGCTCAGCTTTCATATCTCCATCTTAAGATTGCTCAAATAGACCTGTAAAAGTATGTGTTGATTTTCAAGGTGTGAACCGTGATTTCTGTGATTCCCTAAGATTATATGAGGTTTTCCATAAAATGAGGTTTGTTGCTATTTGTAGTTACTTGCAATAGTGATCCTACAGCCAAGGTGGCCTTTCCTCAGCTTTCCTGTGGTCCCACGGTGCCATGCAGGCTCCTGGGAGCTCCCCACCTGAAGGGGACTCCTCCACAGCACAGCAGCAGAGGATGGTGTTGCAAGGTTTGGCCATTGCAAAAATTTCCCAGGGCCTGTGATGGGTGTCTCAGTGAGGTGCTCACCTGCAGAAGGTAACACGGGCTTCTTTGTTAATCTCAGTGGCCTTTGAACCAGGGTCTGAGGGTATAACATGTGCTGTGGTCAATCCGTTGCGCTTCTGCCACAGTCTTGCCATTACTGCTATGTAAGGGTGGTCTGGCAGTGCTGAGTGATACACCATGGAAGCAAGATCTCAAACCCACAGCTAGCCTGTTTTGTGCTGCTTGATCTAGTTGTCCTGCTTTTGCCTTTCTGCTTCTTGCAATGTTACCCAGCTCTTTCCTTCAGGAGTTATCCATGAGGATTTAAATAGCATCAATCTCAATGATGCCCTGTATTATTACTTCTGTATTCAAAATGAGGTGAAAAAGAAGAGCAGCAGCAGAAAAACTTATATGTTGTCAGTTCCAGAAGCCTTCAAATGCCTTAAACTTTGTAATGGAAGTAGATTGCTAAAAGGAAGATAATTGACTTGATAATTGGGATTGCCCTTGAAAAGCAGTTCTGAGCTAGCTTGCCTCAGTGCTGAGTTAATAATGAACTCTTTGTAATTCTTCTCAGCTGTTAATTCTAGTCTGGTTCTTACAAAAACTAAAGAATTTGTTATTTGGCTTCCACGGTTCTTTAATCATTAATTAGCGCAGGAATCTTGCTGTATTTGTTTGCCCTGAAAATCAAAATAGCTCTAAGTTTTTAGTAGGTTTTTTTTTAGTGTCCGCTTTAAACAAGAGGAGCTCTAGGTGAGCTCTGGCCCCACAGTTGTGCAGAAATGGTGAATGTGACAGGCAGCGGCTTATTATTCAGTGGGATTGTTTAATTTTGGTTTAGTTTTTGGTTCTTTCCAAGCGTGGGGCCTTATCCCGCACAGCACTCTATCTCCTTGAAAGATGGAATTGAACTTTAATGGCTTATTCAGGACAGTGAGTGCTTTTCTGTTTAACAAGCACTTGTTGGGTCAGATGAGTTGTCAGCTTTATAGAGCTGGAAATGAAGTGGTTTAATGGAGGTTTCTTTTCTTTAACACTCTCGACTCTTTTTCTTTAGTGTTAATTTGACTTCAGGAACAGAGCTGTTACCACATTTTTAAATGATTTTATTTAAACTTCAGTAAACTTTAAACATTTGGGAAAGTGATGTTAAAATTACCATAAGGCCAAATGGTAACAAAGTCACCTCCTGAGTTTGAAGAATCGCACCAAAATCCTCTTCCAACACGGAAGCAACCTACTGGATAGTCATGGCATGAGCAGCTCCTGATCTAGTAACTTCTCTGTGTCGACCCCGTAAGATGTCTATAACTGACAGCTTCATTAATGAAAGTGTTCGAGTGAGTGTGGATCCCTCGAGATTCAACTGAACATATCTGATGGGGAAAAGGAACTAATCACGCAGTTTTCAGGATGGTTTTCATGGGTTCATGCAATTGTTTTTTCTTGAAGGCAGTAAGTTATCCTAAAGGTTTGTCTTCAAATCTGTCTTGTTTTAAAACTTTAAATTACAGGTGCCATGACAGTGGAGGAGGAGATCAGTCTTGAGTCTTGGTGTTACATATACCAGTTAGGATTACAGCCTGCTGGGAGTCATCTGGAGATGAAACGTTGTCTTCACTGGATCCTAGTCTGGCAGGATAATGAGAGACATGCATGCAGAAGGGATGTCTGTGTATGTATAGGCGGACATGGGTTCACATTTATACATGTCTTTAAGCACTGCGTTCCCTCGATACCACATGCCCACACTTACTGTTAACTCTCTGAAAGCACGTACAACACTGAGGTGTGCACTGGTGCTCCTGAACCCATGGAAGGTATAAGGTGGTTACATTTAGTACAGTGTCTAAAGGAAAAATTGGCAGGGTGATAGCACAGGTGGATTCAAGATGCTCAGCAATGAACCGCTCTTTGTGCTTTCTTCTGCAGAACCGTGAGAGCATCAGAGGGTCCCATCTACAAAGGCGTCTGTAAATGCTTCTGTCGCTCCAAAGGCCATGGCTTCATTACCCCTGCAGATGGAGGGCCCGACATCTTCGTACACATCTCTGAGTAAGTTGGCTGAGTGGCTGAGGAGGGCTGGAGCTTTGGTTTGCCTTAGTCACTGAATGTTGTTGATGTTTCAGATACGAGAATGGTTTATAATGTCACCCTTACCTCAGCAAAGAGGAGCTGTGCAGATGTTACTGGAAGCAATAGCTTATGCTATTACTGTAAATCTGTTGAGTTAAAAACTAGAAGATGATCGTGTCAAATCTCTTAGAATAAGCTGTGCAGTTTCACCCAGACCCAGAAACCTGCATTTTCCTGAAGCAAATCATCTATGCAGTATCTGTATTTAGAATGCTAACAGTTTACTACTTTTACTTTGCACTGCCTGTACCATTATTAAACTAAAGGTTAATTACCTTTACTGTTAAGAAAGTCACACTTTATTACTTCCTTGAATTTATCTAGCTTCAGTTTTAAGCAATTTATAGCTAAAGCTTTCTCTTAGTAGGAGAAAGTAGGTTCATTAGTACCTCCACGTTTTTGCCTTGAGCACACCGAGAACCATTACCTCTGGATCTACCTTTTGATAAACTGATTAAGGTTTTCAAGTCCCTCACTGAGTATTTTCTCCAGTCTGTAACAGTCTTTCCAGGCTCTTTTCTGTGTGCTGTAGAATTCAAATATAATTTTAAAACCACATGCTGTACGCATTCTTTCAGTATATGGAGATAAAATCTCCTCCAGACTCCTGCTCTGTTTCTCGTTGTGTACATCCCATAATCACATTAGCCCTCTTGTCTCTGGTCTTTTGCTGAGTTGCTTATCTGCTCTGACCTTGGCATCCTTTGCAGCGTCAGAGTTTGGTGCAGCCCCAGATGCAGTCTGGCATCCCCGACAGCAGTGTTTGCATTCCTTGTTCTGGGATGTATGACCTCATGTTTGGTTGCTCTGCAGCACATCTTGCTTGAAGAGACCCTGCCTGCCAAGGGATCCACATCACGCTCTGTGACTGCACTGTCTTTGTTATTTACTGCCTGGCTAATCTGCAGGGCTTAAAAGACAATTTTGTGTTTGTTTCTAGATTGATGTGTTGACCAGCACTGGGGCTGAAACTGGTCTCTGAGGGTGTGTGTTAAGAACACTTAGTGTTTATTCTTCAGTAACCTCTTCTAGATCTATCATCAGTTTTCAGTCTATGTATTGTTTACAGTGTAGAAGCTGTGTAATCCTTACTTGTTGTTTGGAGTGGTTATCCAGTGATAAGTCAACAAAAGCCTTACCAAAGTTATTCACATTGCCCCAGCTGTCTTTCCTGCATGTGTGTAGCACATGTCCTTGGAGAAGGAGCACGTTGGCCTTCCTCCAGTTTTCTGAAGCGTTACTGCATGATGGGCGTTGGCAAGCCAACACTTTTTAGGACTCGTGGGTGCAAATGCACTGAGTGGTCTGACTTACGTTCAACCCAAGGAAATGTTATTTAATATCTTCTTTTTCCTTCATTTAATACAAATGCACAATTTCTCCTGATTTCCCAAATAATTTAAAAATAACATTTCTGATATCGCAATTTTAAAATTTTACTGTGAGCATCTGGTCCTGACCTATAGAGCTACTGATCAGCAAGGGTTTAGTTAAACAGCCCTCTCACAGGAAGGTGAATTCCCAGCCCTCTAATGAAGTCTTTTTAAAGAACTGTCTGTTTTCAGTCCTGTCTTTTTCTCTATGTTTTCCTTTCCAATTAGCTCAGTTAAATTTTCTTCAGTTCTGTGAAATTAACCTTTTAAAAACCCTGGGTATAACTTTTGATTGGGGCTGCCCTGTGTCTATACAAAATGTGAACTAATCTTTCAGGCGTTCCCCAGTTCCTATCCTATGGCCCAACGCATCTTTCTCTCTGGGCCCGAACCCCAGTACTTGATTCTGGGTACACTCACTGCTCCTACCCTCAATCCTCCTCCAAGCAAATGTAGTTCTTGGAAGCTCCAGTGATGTTTTTGTCTTTGGCTGTTCAAGGCTCCCATATGTCTCGTATACTGAAATCCTTCACGACGTTATGAAAACCATGGTTTTGTTTGCTGTGATATTGGTGGTCTGTGTGAGAGGCCCTCTCTCAAGAGTCCCCTCTCAAGGGCTGTGCTAGTTGCTGTATTGATCCCCTGTGCTTTCAAAATGCTTTGACTGTGATCCATCAATAACTATATTTGGGTAATTGTGCTCTGACTGTGGTGTGCCACCCTCCCCTTTCTTCCACGCGCTCGATCTATTGAGTGAGTCACCAAGGTGGTAAAAGTTCATGGCCAACCGCACTTCTTGATGTATTTTCAGCATGCTTATTTTGCTGATGCATGTCCAGTTCTCTGCTTGCTCTCACCCAGCCATGCCCTCAGGCCTCCCCTGCATGGAAAGCTGGAGCAGATAAAGGATGAGACAGGGAGAGCCACTGCTTGGGCAGGGCGGGATGGGAGGGACTCTGGCCTGCTCAGGTACAACCTTCAGCCTGAGCTCTAGCCTCCCAGGTCTCAGCTTGGTGCCCTCCCTCCTCGGACCAGCCTGCTTCTCTTTGTTTTCAGTTAGTTCATTTCAGTGTCATGCTCCCGCGGATGGGAGCTGTCTCCACGGGCCGTGCTGCAGCATGCTGCCGTCTTTCTCCAGCGTGGCAGCTGTCTGAGTTTACTGTGGATGAGAAGATTGGTGGGGACCTCCTCTAGCCCGTCCACTGCTGGAAGGCGCCTTTGCCTTTCTGGCAGGTGCTCTACCCAGTGCACTCTTAACGGTTTGCATGCTGGGGATCCTCTGCTTCCCTGGGTGATCCCCGGGTCATTAACAGACTTGGCTCTTAATTGTTTGTGATATTTAATTGACATCTGCCTTGTTTTCAATATGGCCCTTCACTCTTCCTTTCATCTCCACAGCAGGTAGATGATGCCTTTCCTCTTTAAGCCCATCAGTTATGTGTTCAAAGACTGGTTTCCTTGCTCTTTCAGAAACGTTTTAGCAAGGTTAGTTCATATGAATTTTGTAGGGCTGAAGGATGTGCTTTGTGCAACTTTTTTAGACTCAGTTCTGCTCCTTCGAAGCCACCGAGATTTTTTTTTTTTTTTTTAATTGAACCAGGATTGGGCCACTGTTTTAAATGTTTCTTGAATAGGTACTGTCTCAGAACTTGAATTCAAAAATATCTCTTGTTTCTGCCTTAACCTGTTAGTAAAAGGTGCTATTATTGAAGTACTGAAGGTTTCAGCACATTGTGTTCTTTAATTACCCTGAGAGTATCTGAATTGTTGGAAACAGCTTTCAGTGCTAGAGGGTGATGGTATCACTGTCTTAATTCTGATGGAAGGCAGCACTGGAAAGACAAATTAATAGTGCCTTTCATTTCAGTTTATTTCACAGTGAATTGGAAGCTTTGCTCTTTATTAATGGGAGTTGCTTGTTGCAGCAGTGTTCTGTAACCGTCACTGTGGCTCAGGGGACTCCAATGACTCTGGTTTGCGTAGCGTTAGTGAGATACCGCTTACCTTTATCACACAGTTCTTTTCTACCTATTTTACTCAGTTAAACCTGAATGTGAGTGAGACATCAATCCTGCTCACTGTCTCAGTGTGGTCTAGGCATGTACTTGTGAAATGAAGGAGGACCGTTTCTCCTGAAACAGTTCTGCCTGAACACTAGGATCTTGAGAAGGTGGGTAGGGGCACGTGAGTTTGGATTCAGCAAGGTCGCCTGTTCTCTCTGTTTGTCACTAAGCTGTGATTTTTAGTGAACGTTTTGAGCATTGAGACCAGCTGATTATCTTCCAGATTAATTTATTTCTAAACATCAAAATTTAATTTGAGGAATTAATTTTTTTTTCTTTCCTAAGCTTTGGGGAGCTGTAAGGTTACACGTCAGCAAAGAAGTCTCCTGTAAAATAGGATGGCTGTTTCCCATAACTTCTCATTTATTTTTGTAAGATAAAAATACCTAACATGGTGTTTCCATTTCTGTAAGTGAGCATTAGCCTAAAAAATAAAGTCAAATATATGTGGCATTCAACAACTTCTTCACTCAGCATCAACAAAATTTTACATTTCAACGTCAGTATGAGTTTAAGGTGAATGTGGACATGTTTTATTGAGTGGAACTTGCAGCAAAGCTGTGTTACGGTGAAGCTGGACTTGGCAGGTGTGGGTAGATGTACAGTATAAGAAATGCCAGTTTGAAATGCAAGTTTAAAAGGTGTTTTTTGTCTGTGTGGCTCTGAAGAGTGCAGAGAAGATTTTGTTTGGGTTTTGATAACACTTGTGTGGAGCCAGTTCTCCTTTCTACAGTTTTGTACATTTGTGCCTAATCAATTACGATGAACCAGAGCAGCCTGGAGTTCTCTGAAATGCTGACACTGGTAGGTGGTCGTGTTTCCTTCTGAGCTGTTTTCATGCGGCAGGCAGAGGCACGGTGGCAGCTCTGGTGGTGGTCACTGCAGGTGGCAGCAGCTCCCTGGCAGCGCTCATGGTCTGTGGGTAAAGCATCTGTGGCTGAAACCCTGTGCCACAACTGCGACAGTGTCAGCGCTTGAGATGGACAGATTAGAGGCAGCTCACACACACCGACCTGAGCAGCCATTCCTGTGTGCTGATGTGTGGCCTCACGCGGTGAGGAAGCTGAAGCAGTCCAGCCACCCAGCCACAGGATCACTCCACTTTCTGCATTGCGTGCACAGTGAGTCCTGCTTCCTTGTGTTCACTGGAAACACTTCTCAAGTTGGTATAATCAACTGCACTAAGAAAATGTTATGGCTCGTTGAATGTGGTGAGATTGGGTCTTTTATCAGTTTAATACTTCTCTCTTTTCCAGAAGTGAAAACAAAATGTGCTTGCTAGTAGTGAGTGTAAAAACTCTAGCTGGCAAGCATGGGGATGGAGGAATTGCTGAGATGGTGATTCCAGATAATGTCTCTGGAAAGCTGGAAGCAAAGACAGATTCATTTGCCTGGAGTGAAATTTTTAAAAAGCCTTTAGTTACGTTTTTAATAGTGACATTTACTGTTGATGTGTGCATTTCCACCAGCCTGTATCATGATCCACCAGATTGATGGTGTTATTGTAGCATCAGTGCTGAGAGCCATATCCTTACCTTACCTACTCTGCTGTGGTTTCATAGCTGGAGTAAGTCAGCCCTCACAAAGACAAGCTGGTTTGGTTGTTACGGGAATGTGATGGCTCTGGTGGCTTCAGTTTCACTCTCTTGCCACTCTCCCTGTGGACATGCCTCTGTAGCTGCAAGGGCGAGGCAAGGAGGTAGTTCATCAGAGAGCAGTGACAAATGAACGACCACACTCTTGGTTTTTTAAAGATTTTGTTTTGCAAAAGCAGCTGATTTAATGGAACAGAAAAAACATATGCAGTGCTTGTGGGTTTCCTGCAGTTTTCCAGTACTTGGCTGTGAAGGGGAAAGTGCTGCATTGCAGAGAGGCCTCAGGTTGTCCTGCAGGCTGGATTCCCTACGCCATGCTAAGATGGCTTTGGAGAGTTGATGCTGTACTTCCCCCAGGATGTTGGCACACAGCACCCTTGGGTCCCTGTGCTTTGCTTGTGCATGGTGCTGTGATCTCAGGAGATTATGCTTGTAGAGCCTGTAACTCAGGAATACTGAACGGAACACAGTGGGTCTCTCAGTGGCCTCCTAGGTGGGATAGGGTCCTATTCTGCTGTTGCTTCTCAGTTTCTGGCTGTGCTAAAGATGTACTATCAGCCACATCTTCCTGCTGTGTCCCTGCTGCTACCCCTGCATTGAGGAGCTGGCTTTGAGCTTGTCATGTCCATGGAGAAATCATCTTTTCATGCTCCTTTCTTTCCTCTGGTTTTCTGCCAGATCACTATGTTTAATGCAAAGCATTAATGACACATCTTTTCTGGCTCTTCTGTGATGCTGTTGTTCTGGTGAAGTGTAACAATATGGGTTGGAAATTAACTGATAAACAACCTACCACCTGAAACAGCTGAGAGAACAAACCTTTCCGGCCCCTCTGCCTTTTCTGTGAACTAGCAGCAGAACAGTTTCAGCTGGCTGCAGCCAGCTGCTCTGGGGCTGCTGGAGGCCAAATCTGAGCATTCTGATTGTCTGCAAAACACTTTAAGCACTTGATGACTTGCCCGCTTTGGGCTGTGCACTTCCTTCCTGACGTTCTCCCTTTCTGGTGCCTTGCTGCATCTGCTGGAGTGTCTGAAATAAGTAGATTATCTGGGGTGGGGAGGTGAGGCCAGCAGAATACCATATCTTACTTGAGGGGTTTTGGAAATGAGTAGGACGTGGATAGCCTTTTTCTAAGGGTTCCTTGCACTCCCCTAGCTGGCTCACAAAACTTACATGTTTCACTGGTGTATGCAGGAGAGCTAGCTTCCTGTAGTCATGATTGTAACAAAACCTCCCCAGAATCTCCACCTAAATGATTTAAACTGTAATAGGTCAAACCCAAGACTTACCCTCTACCTGCAAGCCAGGCAGTGGGCATTGAAGATGACTGTGGCCACCCGAGGATGGAAGTTCTTTGTGGTTAGTGAGCACAGAACATAATTGCCCTGGGCTTCGGTTTCTAGATGCAGACAGCAGGTATTATTGTGACAGGATTCAGGTTGGATGCTTGTAGGAACAGGCATCTTCTGTACCTCTGACTGAATCCATGTAGGCATCCCTGGAAAGCTCTGCCTCTTGTGATCACTACCTTCTTCCTCATAGTGCGTGGTGTCCTGCCTGGTGTTGAACTAGCTGCTGAAAGCAGATATAGAGCCATAACTATCCTTGAATGTGGATTCAGAAACCATGACTAGAGATCTCAGTAGAGAACTGGGCAAGAGGATGATGCATCCACTCTACTGGGCAGGAAGTGCAGGTTCTGTCCTGGACAAGGCAGCTCCTGGGAAGATCTCTCTGTACTGGCATGGAGACCAGGGCAATCCTATAGCAGAGACATTAATAACATATTAACAGCTGGGATTCTTCAGTGTTTGAACCCCTTTCACACTTGTCTGTCCCAGTTACGAGTGTGACTGGTGGATGAGAGGCAGCTGTGCTGCTGCTTTGCTTGTCAGCCAGCTTGATAAGGTCATCGCTGCCTTTGCTGCTGAATGCTGCAGCTGTCCGCTTACTTTGGGTCTGCATGGGAGGGAGGGCATTCAGGATTAGTAACTCGTAATAGTTCATTACTCTGTCGTGTCCTGGTGTTTAATAAAAATACAGGTTTCCTGAGAGGTGCGTTGAGGTGTAAATGAGCTGTAAGAAGCCCACAAGATAATGCAGCCCATTGATCCATGGGAAACGGCTGTGTGGTGTGACCCATGGCAGGCTTGTTGACCAGCAAGGCTCTGAATTCACTGAAAACTCTTGTTCAAAAATGTTTCCATGTGACTTAGTCTTTGTCCCAAGAGGTTTAACTAGAGCCCTGGAATATGAATAGCAGTTGTGAGAAGGAAGAACTAGAACATTCCTTATTTAGTTAATTTCCTAATAACCTCCCAGTTCCCTAAAATAGTGCAGGATAAAAGGCTCCACCATCTCAGACTGGCGCTGAGCTGGGAAATGGGAGTTACTGGATAATCTAAAACTCACGCTATTGTGTCTCACTCCAACACTAACATCAGGAAAGCATTTCCTATTTTTAGCTTAATTTGTTGAAGTATTTTAACGTTCCTGGATACATAGCCATTATTTTGAATAGAATGTGCATACCACATAGCAGGGAAAATCTCTACCTTCCTCTAGATCAGTATTTAATATATAGTTAGGGTGAAAGTAAAAAATACAGATTTGAAAATATTTGATCAATATATACATCAAAGAAGTCCATGTTTAACTTCCTCTTCCAAATTATCCAGGTAACCTGTATTGTGTATAGAGTGGCTGTGGTAGGCTGAATCTGTTCCCTGTTTACTTTCTTTGATCTTTTCCAGTTCATTTCCCTTCCAGCTCTTAAGGCAATTCCTTCCTGATGGAGGATCTTTCTGCAGCTTTGTGTAGGTCTCTGCCTCCTGTGACATGCCATCTCATCACCTTTCAAGTGCCATTATACTGTTCTTTCTTGACAGCACCAAAGTACTGCACAATCTGGATGTTGTTTGTTCCTGCTTCTCAGCACTGCACAGTGATAACAATGCTGGAGTAAGTCTGCCTCTATCCCAGAAGCAGCATTTGGTGGGCGAACGCTGTTCGCAAACTAAGGCTTTTGTCCTCTCGCTTTTCATGTGAGCTGGTGGCAATGAGGTGTTCATCTCGCATTCGGTAGGCACCAAGAATAACTGGTGATCAGAAAGCTGCAGGAAAGAAAAGAATTTCTGATCTGTGGGAGGAAAGTTTAAAGGCCAAAAGCAGAAAAAGAAATTTGAGCTGTTTGGCCATGATGTTTTTACACAGCTGTTCAAAGGGTAGGCCTGGTCTTGATGAGATCAGGTCACCTCAGCGAGCACGGAAAGAAGGAAGACAAACTAGGAGATGACAAGAAGCCATGTTGGAGTTGAATGAAGTTTTATCTCAAGCTTCAGTCTCTCGTAGTGTCAGCTTGGATAAGGAAAGAAACCAAGAAAGGATCTGATGCTGTCAGCATGATGCGCAGCCCTGTGAGAAGTGCTTTCTAGTGGAGAAAAGTATCTGTGCAAATTCTGGGGCTAATGTGATCTGTTTAGTAGAAGGAACAGGAGTAATTAACCTCATCATTTGAGTGTAAGAAGTTTGGGCCAGCAAATGTTTTGGTTTGGTGTTTATTTCCAGTGCAGACCAGAGGCTGTAGGCAGTACCCCAGACAGTCACCTAACAAGTGCTGCGGGATGCAGTGTCTCTCACGGATAGCTGAGAGTGTGTCTTCCAGTCTAGGCTAGCCCATTTGCTCCTCCTCTCCCTGACTGCACCTTGTCGTACATCAGACGTACTGTTCCTCTGTGTGTACTGGTTCACTTGTTCTTAATTTCTTGGAAGAACAGGTCTGCTTTAGTTACCAGTACACCTACAACCTCTTTCTTACCAGAACACATCCTGGTATATATTCATATTTCAGTTTTAAACCAAACTCACCCCAACAAAACAGCCATCTTTTTTAGTGTTCAAGCTGTATTTTCTCATTTGAATTTGAAGATTCAAGTAATAGCTGGTTTATCTCTCTCTTTTCAGGAGCTTAAACCCTGCCTTTGTGTATTGGCATGTCTTTGGTGCTTCAGGAGACAGTGTGAATCCACTTTCCTTCTACAGTAATCATGCCTACTGATAGCTTTTGCAGATTTCAAGTGTTTATTTTGCTATCTGCATCTCATCCTGTTTTACAGGAGCTTTTAAAGCATGTGTAAGGTTCCTGTTCATTAAAAAACCCCTTTCAGCCAAACATGAGATCCCTTCCTGGGCAGGGCATCCGTTTCATTTGATGCCTGCAAAGTGGTGACTGAGCTCACTGCTTGCTGTACGTGTTCATCCCCTGTGCAGGGATCACAGACAACACCTGGGGCTGTCGGATGGGTGGCTGTAATGTCTGATACTGCTTTAATTCAGCCCCATGTAACTGCTCTGCCTGTGCTCCCCGGAACACTGTCCACAGCTGGTCCTGGTGCAGGAGGCCCCGTGTAGAAACACGTTTCATTACAGCTTGTTCCAGTGGCTCAGCTGTACTTGAGTCAGTGGAGACTTTCCGCTTCGACTCACATTGTCTACGTGCATTACATCTGAGCTGGGGAATGTTTCTGCTCGCTGTGTTTTGCTTGTCCTGTGTTCCTTTGTACAGATGAAATGTCTGTGCTGAATTGCCTTCCGCTGAAGGATGATCCCTTGCTGGGGTGGGACTGACATCCTGCATGGGTAGTGTTGTGAGTTACTGCTCGTGGCAATGTGGTTTGAGCTCAATAGCAACATGGTTTTTTGGCAACCAGGGATCATTCAAGAGATTCAAGTGAAAAGATGGTGGTGTTTTTTTACATGGCTTTCCTGTTTTCACTCGTGGTTTGGCCCTCTCCTGTGTCTCTTCTTGGGGCTTCGTGTCCACTAGTCAGGCTCTGAGATAGTACAAGTAGCATATTCTCATCCTTGCTTGAAATCCTCTGTTTCAGTCAGGTTAAACTACAGAGAATTTGGTGGCAAATTCCTTTGGCAGTAAAAAAGGTAAGCTAACCTCTGCTCCTGAAAGGACAGGAAGTATGGGGTGTGCAACCCCTTCAAACCTGAAGAAATCTTGAACCTGTTAGAAATGGGGGAAGTGGGGTATAAATGAAGGCATTTAGCCAAAGAGAGGACAGCCACAACAAGAGCCTGTATGTGGGAACCTTAACGTAGTCTGTCCAGTGTGATGCAGGGCTGAGCTGGCAGATTGGCCTGGAGACTTTGTAAGTAAGTAAAGGTCAGTCAGATCAGCCCGCATGGCTAGGAAAGGGCTGTCAGGTCTGATGAAGGAGGCTTTGTCTTGACTTCTCTGCAAATATTTTTTCTGCCTTCGTTTTACTGCCATTTTCCCAGGCACTGCTCTGAGGAGGTCAGTTTAGGACATGCCCTCTTGGGTCTGATTCATGCAGCTCTGGAGCAGGGGTTTAGCCCAGGGAAGTAAAGTCTGAAGGACTTGTGTTCCAAGACACAGGTCTTGGGAATGCCATTAACTTCTCGTAGCAGGTTTTAGATCCGTATTTAGATACAGGAGCATTTTCAATATCATGTTGATACAATCAGCAAACAATGACTTTTCTTCTGAATTTCCCATGGGAGAAGTTCTAACTGAAGGGTCAGTTTTAGTTTCCCTTGTACACGCCTCCTTACCCTGTCTCATCACTGAGTGCAGGCTGCTGCTGCTCAGCCACAGCCCGATGCACCAGCTCCCTGAGCAGCAGTCGCAATGCACAAGGCAGAGGGGAGCAGAAGCTGAGGCAGCCTTTAAAGGGGAAAGGATAGGGGAGAAGGCAGTGCAGGAGATGAAGCTCAATGTTTGGCAGAACTGATGTGAAGTTACAACTGGCAGTAAGGGCCAGTATATTTACCTCCTATCAGTCCTGCCTGTCTTTCCTGTGATAGGAAAGCAGTAACAACAATGGGTCACCAGACAAGAGCGGATACGAAGGGCACTGGTAAAATCTTATCCCTGCAATTAACAGAAGCATTTGTGGGGTAAAATTCCTGGCTGGTGTGAGGATGCTCCCAGTATGCTCTGAGTGAAGGTGCCAAATTTCTGACCTAGAAGCCCTTCCCGCACCCCCCTGCCCCCCAACCCCAGATCTTGCCCCTAGTGTAATGTGAGCACAGGAGCAAGTCATACCAGTTAGGCATGCAGTAGAATTTATAATTAATGTTTATCAGTTCACAAATACGAATGCTGACACTGAAAAAAACCCTCTGAAACAACAAGAAATCTAGAGCCTAGCTTGTCAGAGAAGGGGAGCCTGAGCATGGGATCATGTAGTTGTATTTTACGAAAGGTGAAGTAGCATCCTTTCTACTGCCAAAGAATTGCGGGGTTGCCAGCTGGAAGGCATCTCTGCCAGGCTTCACTGGCTCATGCTGGGATTTTTATTAGAAAGCTCTGATCTTGAAGGCAGTGGTAGAGGCAAGGAAGGCTGTTACCCTTTGCAGTTCCTGTTTCATCAGTACGTAGTTCTGAACAGAAGGTGACAGCCCTTTTGCCATTTCCCACTGTTTCCAGATAAGGACTCGTATGCAGTAACAAACACCTGGTGCGAGTCTTCCAGCATCCCACAGCATCACACTGGTAGAGGCCAGGTAGGAGTGAGCAGCTCTGGGAAATCTTCCAAAGTGCTGGATGCTGGAGGAGACTTTCTGTGGTGTAACGTGTCAGGGTCACAGAACTCTCTTTTTTCACAGCAGGTAATTTTGAAATATTTGACAGTGTCTTACTTGGGCTTTTTTTTTTTTTTTCATAGCACAGACAAACTGTGCTATGGTAGAGTAACCTAAAAGTAAAATCAGAGACTGGCTAACTGGCACGGTACTGTCCTGCTTTAAAAAAAGAAAGACAAAAAAACCCCCAAACCCTCAAACTTCAAAAGCTTAAGTGAGAGAAGGGGAAACCCCCCCCAACTTCCTATAGTTTAGAAAACAACCCCCAAACGAAGTGCCAAACTGTGTCAGCCCTGCCCTCTAGTGCTGCCAGCGGGTAAGAGCTTGTGCGTGGTTCGCAGCAATGTTATCCGAGGCCGGGCTCGCCTGATTATTTTTAAGGCATATTAGACTGGGGTGTTTTGTGTTAGGTGGGTTTTTCTGTTTTCTTTGGTTGGTTTTTTGGGGGTGATGGTGGTGTGTTTATAGTGTTTTCATAGGGTTTTACTGCAAAACAAGCAAAATCAGCCTCAGGTTTTGGTGGATGATGAGCTCTATAGAATAATCTGAAGTATCTTGAGCACCTAAGGCAATGATTATGATAAAAATTGAAATAATCTGCAAAAGAGTAAGAGCGTTTATGTGATTTATGATTAACTGAATCTTCCCCTCCACAGTATCGAAGGCGAGTATGTTCCTGTGGCAGGCGACGAGGTCACCTACAAGATGTGCACCATCCCTCCAAAGAATGAGAAGCTTCAGGCGGTGGAGGTGGTGATTACCCATCTAGCTCCTGGAACCAAGCACGAGACCTGGTCGGGGCACGTCATCAGCTCCTGAGGCATCCCAGAGGGAGCGCGGGTGCTGCCTGTGTGGTCACGGCTCAACAACTGGCTGCAGGGGACCTGTCCTAAGAATATTCTATGTATTGTGTGGGAGGAAATACTGCATTGTCAATAAAGCAGAAGAGGGCCAAAATTACCATTTTTACAGCTGGCCAAGAAAAAAAAAAGGCAATTCAAATGCTAATGGGAAAAAATCTAGAAATCTAGCGTAAAGTGTTTACAAAAACCATATTTTAAAAAGACCTAGTTTGTGTGCTTGGTGGAGGAGGGGGAGGTTTGTTTTTTCTTTTATCTTGTGAACTGGTTCCAGGAAATGCCCAGGGGAATCGAGGAGAGGTTTGAAGGAGAGCTCTTATAGTGCAGACGGCCATAGCAGAGGCACGACTCCGAGGCCCTGGAGGCATGTGAGACTGCCTTCCTGTGAGCTGCCCTTCTGTGAGGGCTGGAGTACACTTGCTGCTGGTAACTGTGCCTGAGTGCCTTGGCTTGAGAGAGAGAGAAGAGGTCATTGCTGCAGTTTGTTTTCCTCGTGGAAGGAAGTTCACAGAGAGCAGCTGGCGCAGGGTGGAAAATCTCCATCTGGTGGTTACGCTGCGATGGCCGTGGCTGGGTGCCCTTCAGGTGCACTGTGCAAATGGCCTGTCTGCATATGTGTGGCATAGTGTGGTTTTAAAGCCTGGGTTGTTGGTGAATTTATTTAGGTGCCTTGATGGTTGATTAGCAACAGATTTTATAGGCCAGTATTAAAAAACAAAACAAAAAAACAAACCAGAATTTTTAAAAATGCTTCAAGGTAAGTGGTAGAAAGCTGTAGAGTAGTGGGTACTTCATAGCCTCTGCCTGTGTCTGAATGTAGACAAAGCTGGAGATTACCTTTGTCATTGCATACAGTTGAATGCCTGCCATGGTATTCCTTCCGCTGGGCAGGCAGACCTGTACTTCTGAAAAGGAAGTTATGTGCTGTTCATATGACCGTGTGTAAAACCCTGTGCGTGTTACTTAACGGGCTCAGCTGTTGCAGTGAAGTAGATTCCGCAGCTGTTTCCCTGGAAAACTTGCTTGGTAGGATGTGATAGGGTCACCCTTGCCCTGACTCTCCTCTGCCTGCAAGATTTTATGTAGTTATAGTGCAGTTCAATTAGTTCTGTTCCTATTTGCCTTCCACATCTTTTTTTCAAAGGAAGCATTTTTCTCTATTACGTTCCTAACAGTGGATTTTTATTGCCTTTGCAAATAACTTAAAAAAATATGACATGATACTCTTCTGTTAGTTGTGTGAAACAGTTTAACTTCAGTTGCCTATGTGCAGTTTAATGATAGGCGCTCACTGTCCTGAAATGCCTCAAGACTTTCACAGCAGTGATGGTCTGACCCGGGGAGAGCATAGATGTGTGGAGGTCAGTAACTGCTGCGATGGCTTGTTTTACCGTAGCTGTACCTGTATTACACCACCGTGTATGGTAACGACCAGCCTGAGTGGGCTTTGGGGCTTTTCTTTGATTGTTGCTAACAGTAAGACTTAGTAGTGGTGGATTTAACACTACCTGGCTTGTTGGACTATCACACACTGCTTCCTTTACAATAAATGCAACCGTTACAATGCTTTAACGTCTGTCTCCAGTCTGCTCTTTGCAGTCGGTGTTGAAGATGTTTAACGTTAAAGACAGAGGAGAATGCAGGTTCCTGCCCTGTTTGTTTAAACTCACACTGGAGAAAGTAAGATGGAAGCAAGGGACTAGGCATTGTGGGTTGCTTTGCTGTGTGTTTTTTTTTCTCCCCTCAGAGACAGACCATTTGCTTCTCACATGCTGGCATGAGTGGCAGAAGGTAAACCTCCACTCCTGGCAGTGGCTGCACAAGGCTGACTGTTCACATCTTCAGATGTGAACACAGGGAGGTATGTGCACACAGATGATCGTGTTTGAGGCTGAAAACAAACCTGGGTTTGGTCCTGCAGAGGAGGTTTTGCATAGGTAACTTTCTGCAAATAGAGGAAACAACCATGCAGTAAAGTAACCACATAATGAGATGCAGCAGCTCTCAAACTCTGGGCATCTTTAAAGAGCCCTCCTGCGCCACAGATGGGTCTGGTCCCCTCTGCTCCCGTTAGAAGGGTTGAGGTGGAATTACCTTACAGAAGCAGGGGCAGGAGAAGAGTGTGAGAAGACGAGACAGGTCTGATGCATGAGGGCATGACAGCTCCCCCTCCTTTTTTAAAAGCCCTTTTGGGGATTTTGCATTGTACACAAAGATGGTATTGTCCCCTTTTTACTGTGTAACACAAACTTGGGAGTAGAAAGACTGAAGTCAATAATTTCTTTGTACAGACAGGCAACATACAACAGGTCTGCTTTACATAGTTTATTTGTCAAAATGATAAACTGCAATAGTAATTTTTCATGATAAAATGAGATTTTATTCTTTTACTAAATTGAACTGTTCATAAGCAAGATTACTTTCCTAATGCCAGATAAGAAAAGTAATATTAACAGTTGTACTGACTGTCATGCTTCCACTTGAATTTTAATAGAAACATAGTTTAGGTAATTTTTCTTAATACTAAACTCTCATCTACCCTTAATGTCTTACCAGGAAAATCAGAGACGTAATTAGTGACAAATACATTTTGCTACTCTGCTCAAGTTATTTTAATTAGTTTTTTAAAATTATTTTTTAGAATTAAAGAGAGTCTGCAGAAAGTGTAGGTACCGTGAACTGTAGTACTGTGTAGTGGCACCACAACTGTACTGAGGAGGTAACTTTAGCACCAGTTGGTCCAGCCTTCCCAGTGGTGGTGGACTCAATGCACCATCTGACCATGCATTGGACCATGACTGAGGTCAGGAACTTCTGGCTCAGTTCTACCTTCCCACCCCAGAAAGAAATAAAACGTGTCTCTTGCTCACCTTGAACAAGAAAATCCCACCTGTCTTCTAATTCATGTCTTTATAGCACAAGGTAGTATTTAAAAAAAAAAACTCAAACCCATTCATCTTTTAAAAAGCAGCTTCAGAATAACACACGGGGAAATAAAGCCTTGCAGGCCAATTTTGACACCATAAATCAACTGTATGCAGATTATCCTAAAATGTAATTGATTTGCTAAGGAACTTTACTGATGACTTAAAATGACAGAAACACAAAAACCAAACAAAAAACCACAACCAGCCACAGAGAAAACAAAGGACTTGTGCAAATGGAACCAGTGAAAGGCTGGTGCTCGATAAGCTCTGCTGTCTTCTACCAGTCAGCAAGGTTCCTTCAGTTAAATGTTTCCCTGCAGTAGTGACTGACCTGCAAAGCATCTGCTATTCACGACCGGTTACAAAAAGCAATAGAGTGAAGGAAGATATTTTGAGTTATTAAGCTGTCTTAACCATTCTGTAAGTGTGAATTCTAAAAGTCTCTTATTTAAAAAATAGCTCTTCACAGATTCTTCTTGTATCCTGTGGGGAAGTGACGCTGTGGCCTTCTGTTCTGGAGTCTGTGAAAATTTCATAGTCATTCCCTCCCTGGAAACAAGAGGAAAAAAACCAGAAAAGGGTTTCATTTTATTTAACTTAACATATAGTCAGAGTCTTGGGGTGGGAAAGGGACTTAGAAAGGAAATTATGGAAAGAAGGGACATAACATAGTCATGTCTGAGAAGTCTTCCAGAGAGCTAAAAAACTGCAAACTGCCATTTTGAGCTTTTGCAGAATGTGTTTATAGCACACATGTGCTGGAACTTCTGCTGACCACCACAGACACCTGCATGAGACCATCCTGACTTGCATGGTAGCACTGCAGGAGAGGAGAACTCTCAGAGTAAGTTATAAAAATCTAAGTTCTTACAAAACTAAAACCTTTTCTTCTAAAACTCAGCCTGACACTGTCCCTTGGCCATGCTCAGACAGCTTTAATTTCATCAGGAAGGAGAAGAAAAATCTGTGCTCACGGCTGTCTCCCAGCATTACCCTGACCGGTGCTGCAACACCAGTTAAACACGTATTTATGTTCTGACTTCAATTCTTGTCAGGCATAAGGCAACTAGTTAGAACCTACAGTGCTTGTGGTTTAAAACAGAAGCTCTGAAATGTATATACAACATGATATACTCACTGGCATTGTCTTGTCTCCAAAGAAATAAATGGTCTCGTATCCATCATCGGTGATGACTCCCAAGCAGTACCTCTTATCCCAGCCATCTGGGAACACATCGAAGCTTATCTGGCCTCCTAGCACAGATGTGAACAAAGCAAACTTTGTTTTCTTGTAAGAACACATTTCCGAGGAGAGTGTTAAGTGAGAAAACTTAAACTGGGTAAGATTTTTGGTAGAGGGAAGTTTGCAGAAGTAACAGAAATATTATAAGACCCTGGCGTTAAGTCTTACAAGTACAGAAAGTGTTTCATAGGGTAGCAGTTACTGCAGTTGTGATTTACAGATTCTTATTTACCCAGTAAACAAATATGAAGGTCTTGGCATGTTCCCAAACACTCACTGCTCTCAAACTGAACCTTTTTAAAAAAATTACATTTAATCTTTTTACTTTTAGAAAGAAACTACATGAATGAATACCGCCTCTTGTGTATGTACAGCTGTAAAGTCTGCTGCAAAAGACTTTCTAAAGCTTTCACGGTAGAAAAAGGAGGAAATTAGCCTTTTTAACATGGCCTAACAGGACAACTGTTCCAGGTTCAAATCCCTGGACGTTGCCAATATGTAAAAGCCCGATTCCCAGTTGAAGCGGCCGTCAAAAAAGGTATCTGCAACAGGCTTTAGGGGAGCTGTAGCGCAGTTCATTTCTGCTCTAGTGTTGCAACACCATGGCACTAATGGCAACTTTTTATAATTCTGAAAAATAATAAAAGGTAAGAATGTGGTAATATATGGGGGGAGAAGGAAAAAGGAAAAAAAATACATGGAAAATTAATTCTCGCTTATTTTGACTTGAAGTTTGTACTTGCTTTTGTATTTTCTTCCTCCCACAAGATGCAGCTACAGAGCTGACAAACCAAGGGCTACTGGAACAGTACTGGTGTAGTAGTTCTGATCGAAATTGATTTTCAGAAACAGCTCTGACTAAGGAGAAGCAGGTACATGTTTCAAAATGAGCAGAATTAGTCACACAACTGTCATTAGAAGACAAGGACCTGATGACAGGAATCAAAGTTCTCTTTGTTGATGAGTTGCAATTAAAATGTACCAAATGAAAGCCTAAGACGAAAAAGAGGCTTAGTCTGGCATGCCAAGCCTGCACCAACCCCCAGAGAGATAATTGTCGCACAAATGAGATAGGGAGGTCAGAGCCCTAAGAGGATGTGACTTAAGTGAAATTTAAATTAAATTAATGGGATACCTATAGAAAATGTGAGGCCTTTTCCTGCAAATTCTCTTCGTAAATCAGCTACAAATTTCTCTCTTATATGTTCCTTCTGTTAAAAAACCAAAACATCAGTTACATGCTGTGTTAATTCATCAGGAAAAAGATAACCCTAGAAAAACAGCCCCGAAACATCCAAAGGTCTGAGCACCAGGACTAGAGTGACACAGCTATATTTTACTGTTACGGAAGGTATGCTGAGAATATTTCCAGTTTTATCTGTTACCAGCTTGTAAAAAATGAGAGTAAAACTTCACAGATGTGCTGTGATATGAAGGAAGAATGCTTCAACTCCTGGTGAAATTCAGTTTTACAAATAAGGACACTGAGGCATAGGAAGAGTCTCAAAACTGGTACTATCCTCTGATGCCATAAACTCCAAAAAAGGGTATTTTCAGAATGCCTTGGGCTGAGATATCTTTCAGCATCCATTCAGCGAGGCACAGGCAAAGGCTGCATTTGAGGAATTAGATTTCAGTTTTTGTAGCAGGTCAGAAACAGTTGTTACAGTGTTATCAGGAAACAGAACTCTGATACTATGGCTAAGGTTCATTTCAGCCTCACGCATTCAGCTGTGTACAAAGAAACAAAAAAAAGCTGAATAGTTTGACCCCAGTTTTTAAACTCTGCTTTAAAAGGGTTTAAAGAGTTGACAAGGAAAGGAATAGTTTTATTGCTTTGAATGGGTGAGGGCTGGTACACTAAAGAGCTCTCCAGGTAAGTATGGTGTTGCCTATGACAGGGTTTTTCAGGACCCCTGTGTGCAGAGGTAGGATGTTCAGCAGTCTGGATATAGGGTTAAAAGAAACATGAGCCAAACCCACCCCTCCTGCAAGTAATCATTGTTAGCTACTGCCACAAAAATCCCATTGTTTATTTCCTGAAGCCTGAACCAAGAAGTTACTTAAACCACATGGAAAGGATTAAAATGAAAAAATTGCATGAAGTATGAAAACTTTTTAAAAAGCACAACCTGGCCATAACTGCCTCTTCCAGAAGAGTTGCGTATTTTTCAAGAGTTGTAACTCACTTTATCAAGTTCATAGAACTCCACTCGTTCTTCCTGGCTGCAGCTTCTTCCAATGGGCGACACGTTTATCATCCCGTTTCGGAACTCAATAAAAGTGCCCCTGAAAAAGAATCGAATAACAAGACAGAAAATAAATGAAAAATTGCTCAAAATACTGATCACCACAATGAACTTTCATTTAATTCTGAAGACAATGGGAATGAGATGCCTCCTTCAGCCTCTCACTGTATGCATAAAACCCCAAACATGTAGGAACAAACATCTCTGGCATCAAGGAGTCTTTTAGACTTTTATTTGAATCTGGTAACCTCAGCATCATCCTTACTGACTTTTAGAAGTATGATTTGGTTTTATGAGTGTGACTGGAGCATCCTGTCAGCCCAATTCTCAAGATGGTGACAGGCCAGTCTGTCAGCTGTGGGGTGAAGCCGCAGTGTTCCAACTAGCCTCATGTACAGTGCGTAGTAATGTCTTGGGCAGCTGTGCCCTCGTGTGCCACAGAGAACTGATCCTGCTGCATGCTTCTGAAAACATTATGCTGCCGAATTCCAAACAGGGCAAGGAAATAACTGCTACTTCAAAGCTGAACTTGCCTCTTAAACAAAAATCCTGAATTGGTATTTCAGATCCTATACCCCAGCTGGGAGCTCATCTTTGTCGACATGGATTGAGCTCTGTGCCATGTGTATAGTGTTCCTGAAACACAACTTACTCCTTTTTTGCTGAGCTGCCTGCTTTACATATTGATGCTCAACACTGTTACATGGAGAATACGGTGACACTGAGATGTGTGGATGCACATACCTTTTCTTCGGCAGTTTAATCTTCGCAATATAACTCAGGCAGTAGTTGATTAGGTCTTGAAGTACTTCCTCGCCCAGGTGACCCTGAATGTTCTATCAAAATAAATACCATTCAGCTAAGGGTCCAGAATTTGAGACTAAAAACAAGTCACAAGGAAAACAGAGACACTGGCTAATCACACGTGGTTCGTGCCACAAAGAAACGTGCCTTCAATGAGGAACTCTCAGCTGATGCCCACATGGTACTAACTAAAGGCTCTCATGTTTCTGTTTGTTTACTTTCTGTTTTTTAAACCAGAACACCAAACTCACATTTAATATGCTCCCTACTACCTGCTTTGAAGGAAGCAGTGTGGGCCAAAGACAGCAGACCTAAAAAAGAAGTTGCAGCTAACGTCTACTGTAGCCAAGTGTCAAGAAATGGAGATGGTTACTGCACTGACTTGGAAACCACTGCTTGAGTGAGCAATTTCAGCCAGGACCTCTTTTACATTTTTAATCTCCATTACTTGTGTTGAACTGATGAATGGGATGACGGTATCTAGAATCAGATGTACATTTATATTAATTTAGAGTATTCACTTTCTAGCTTATGCAGCATATCAGAATATGCACTCTGAGTTAATACTAAAAAGCAGCTACAAAAGATCTCAAGAAACTTTCTGAACCTTAAGGCCCCACAGGCATCAGCTATGAAATGCTATATCCCACAGGACCTCCAGGAGCAGAGGGCACATTTCCTATGGATAAGCTGAGGGAAGGGCTGTTTTGGGACTTTCACTGGTCTTATTTGACCAGACACTCCAGACTCAATAGCTTTTGGTTTGGAGAATACCCCAGAGCTTAAGGTGCAGACTGTCATTACATGAATCAGAGCGACGAATGAATGATCTGTTACAGAAGTAACACATGAAAATAGCAGCAATTTTGGTCTTGGTTAGAAGGGTGATTACAGAGGACTGTCCTGTAGAAACAAAGCCAAATCTTGTTTAGAAAATTCCTTTTTCACTTAACTGGAAATTTCATAGTTACCTGCTTGCTCAAGAATTTCCCATCTTTGTATGCTACAAGACCGTTTTCTGGGAAAACGTAGTCGAATTTTTCAACCACTACAACCAAATAAAAAGAGTAACTTATAATTTCCCCTGTACGTTTAATGCAGAAATGGCATTAATTAGGTAAAAATACAGCCAAGATTAGATCATAAAGCATGAAAGATTCGTCAGCCTAACATCAGGCACAAGATCAAAGCCTCTCATTTTTCTCCAAGATGATTACACACACTTCAAATCACGCGAAGTCTTCCAATTAAATTACCTCTATTTCTGCTTAAAGGCTCTTCCTCTCCTGCAAATATGTCTCTGCATTGAATGTAAGGAAGTGACTGAACACCTCCAGAGTTACAAGAACCTGGCACACAGCCTGGCCAAACAGCAAACCAAATACCACCATTTTAGGAGTGTTTTCTCACTGTCCCTCATCTACAGCAGATATCCCAGAGTTGTGAGAATCCTGCTACAATGCAAGATGATGGGGCTTACTGGAGACCCCGTGTAAGGGAAACAACTTCTGAGCGATGGGGCATTTCAGAAGGCTGTCAGTGGCACCAACAGAGTAAATGCCTTTGCAGATAGTCTTTTATACAGAGAGGAAATGCCTCTCAAAGACGAAGGCAAGAGTCCATCACAACCCCACAGTTAACAAAACCGGATCCTTCAGGGATGCTTTTGACAAGGGAGCAGCCTGTGCCCGTGTAGTTACGTGCATAGTTCCACTGTAAAAGGACAGTGTTAAAACGCCCTCCTAAGGTACTGTCACAGAGTCAGGACTTCACCATTACTAAGAGTCCCTTAATGAGGATGTAAAATAATAATGATCCCTTAAAAAGGATAAATGCAAACACAGGCTGCAGTTTTTAAATGCCTGTAAACAGCCCACAAATGTGCAACACAACCAAACCAGGAAAAAAGGGAAGGGAAGGAGGAGAATGAATGGGGTTCGACCTACTTTTCACCTTCACCCTTCCCTATAAGCAGGTCAGCCCAGGGATTGCATCAGCCGCTGTCCTTACCGTCATCGCCGAGCTGCTCCTTGATCTTCTCAAAATCGGAACCGCCCACGACTCCAACTTTCACCTTCTGACGCAACTTCTGCAGAAAGGCGGCCATCTCCGCTGTGATTTTCTGGGTTCCGAAATAACACCGTTAGATTTGTCAGCATTCTTATCAGGAGACCAGCATCTCTATTTCGCAATAATTATTAAAAACCAGCCACATTCTGCAGATCTGTAAGAAAAAGGGAGAATTTTTTTTTCCCCTTAAACGGCAAAGTAAGTTTGCCCATCGAGCACCACGGGAACGGATAGAGACTCCGAGGTGCCTACACGCTGTTCCCCAAGGGCTGTTAAACCCTCGAATAAACGCCCGTGCCCGTCCCGCCCGGGCTGACTGCACGGACACACCGCTCCCGGCTGGCAGCCCAGCCGCGGGGAGCCGCGCCACAGGTCTCGGCGTGAAATGCCCCCGTCCCCGGGACTCGCCTGGCGGGGGGCGGTGAGGGTGCCGTCCACGTCGAAGAGGCAGATCGCGGCGGGCCGCTGCGGCGCCATGGCGCCGAGCCGGCAACGGGGCCGGAACCGCGCGCGCCCGCCGCGGGGCACGCCGGGAAGCGGGGAGTTGCCGCCCACCTTCCGCCGTGCCGCGCGGCGAGGTCGGACGTTGCGGCGCAGTCACGCTCTAGGACGGCGGAGTCGAGACGATGGTGAGTGGTCGCGGAGCTCTGCCGCCAGGGACGGGCTGTCCTCGCCGTCCCTTCCCTTCGCTTCGCTTCGCTTCCCTTCCCTGGGGCTGGGCGCGGGGTGAGCGCTGCCGCCCGTGAGGCGCCGGCAGCACGGCCGGGCCGCGAGCGGCTGAGGCCGCCTCAGGGAGGAGCGCGAGTCGTCCGCGCGCGGCGGTTGACGGCCGGGTAACGGGAAGGGTCTCCCGTGAGGCGCCCGATGGCCTGGTAAGGGCCCCAGGAAAGGGTCTCCTGGGAGGTGCCCGACGGCTTGGTAAGGGCCCCGGGGAAGGGTCTCCCGGGAGACGGGCGGGTGGGCTGCTCCTGGGAGTGCACTGCTGACGCCGGGGCCGGCGGTGGCGGAGGAAGTGCTGCCGCAAGCTGGGAGGGCGCCGGGGGAAGCAGAGTCGTTGCACGTCGCGTTGATCTGCCCCCTCGTCTGCTGTTGGCCGCCCAGAGGCGGGCTCTGGAGTGATGGCATCCCTCGGCCCGAGCCTGTGGCCGTTAGTGTCCGCCGAACTGCCCGTCCGTGCACCGGAACGAACGGCAGCGTGTGCCGACAGCCTGAGGGCAGCACAGGCGAGCCCTTTCTTCCTTTTATCTCCCGACATCCTGCACGTTCCTCATGCCTTGTCCCTGTTCGGTGTGGCTTGTGCTCTTCTTCCTCTCTGTCGTGTTTAGTCCGCTTTTTTCTGTTTCCCTAAAACTGTCGTTTAAGTAGTTATTTAACATTTCACGGATTCCACTGGCTGGCAGCCCCGGGTTCTCTCATCCTCCTTACCTAGAAACGACCTGTAGTGCTGGTGCTCTCGCTTTGATGTTGCTCAAGAAAAGGGGGAGGCGGGGTATGTGTAAGGTTGCCGTTCAGTAAGCTGACTGTGGTGTCAGGTTATCATCGGAAACATTTTCCCTCATCGTTTGCAGGGAGGGATGTGAGCATGAATACTAGTGGTATGTACCAGTAAAACCAGTGGTTTTAAGTGTAGGTTGTGGTGAGCTGGGGCTTACGGTTGCTGTCTTTAGGTGCCCAAAGGACAGACTGCGAGGTAATTGTGATTTGGTTATGAAAAAGACTCAATGATCTGTGGGAATATTTCCTTATAGGCTGGGCTCTGCAGGATTACAACTAAAGTCTGCATGGCACCACCGTTTGGGAGATGTCTACAGAAAGAGCTCTGGACAAGGCCATGGAAAAAGGAAGATGCTCCTTCACCCTGGGTTTGGGGTACACGGGATTGTTTGCAGTCACAAAACCAGCAAGTTGATGGTGTTAATTATCTTGGGAGACAGCGAGAGCTGTCTGTGTGTCTGTGCCATTCGGCCCCTGCTGCTGTGGTCAGACGAAAGGCTGTGGGTGAGAAAACAGAAGAGTTCAAACTGGTGTACAGGTTTCCAGGGATTAAGTACTGCCGGATGCTGTCCAGGCTGAAGCTGCTCCAAACTGCCACCACCATGGTCATGCTGCCGCCCATTGCCTACCTCTACCTGCACGACCAGGTTTCTCAGAATGTCCTCTTCTATACAACTGGCATTGCATTCTTTGCTGGTGCAATGTTGTATGGTATGAGCTACTTTTTCAGACGAATTATTGGATTAATCTACTTAAGTGAAACTGGCCGTACTGTCAAAGTGGCCCACTTGACGTTTTGGGGAAGACGGAATGACATTTACTGTCCCATAGAGACAGTGATGACTCTGGATGAAGTTGGAGATAGCAAGGGGGAGCTACTTCGCCAGTTCAAACAGTATAATAGTACAGATGTTTTGTATTTTACAATAAAGTATGGCCAGATTGTAGACAGACAGAAGTTTATTCAAATATTTGGACAACTCGAGTCATATAGCAGTTAATTTCCAGTGATTTTTCCTTGTTGATGTTCATTGTCCTTATTCTGTGAAGTTAAATTAGTTTACCAACCTGACATACTTGTGTCATTTTCCTATGCAAAGCCTGCTGCTAAGAGTGCTCTAGTGCTCTGTGTAGAAAGTAGAAATGGTAAAGAACAATCCACTGGATTAAACTCGTTTAAGGTGTGAACAGGGTGTTGGATACAGCGGTGTGCCTGGTGCGGTCACCAGCGGTTCTAAGTCTAAACTCTTCTACCAGGAACGTGAAGTTGGAGGCTGAGTTCCTGATGCTGACCCTGACAGTTTCAGCTGGCTCCTTGGGATGTTTTGAAACAGGAAAAACTCAAGTGAAATGCAGTAACTCTGCCAGAGCATCCTCACTTTAAATCATTGTTTCTTATAGCGTATTTCAGACTGACTGGGAGGCCTTGCAAAATTAAAGCTTGTCTCATACATCCATATGATATGTAATGCTGGATGTTGGGGATATACACGCTCAGGTGTTCATGACATTGAGGTGACTGGAAAGAGCAGTGTGTAATGCTATGTAAGGTGGGGGGGGTCTCTTGGCAAGGTCTTCCAGGATGAGAACATAATGGGGCAAAACAAGGGGGTGTGTTGCAAAACACATTGACAGTTCAGCTGCAAAGGCAAGTTAAAGACTGGGACAGCATTTCAGAAGACTCTTGTAGAAATTGCTTTCCCATTGGCATCAAGGAAAACCGCACCTGAACTGATGCTGTGAGGTCAGGAACAGTCTGTGATCCATTGCTCAGTTTGGGTCCTAATGATCATCGGAAACTTGGAACTACTCCTCCTTTGCATATGTTTGTTTTGTATGTATGAATAGTATTTAATTGATGCTGTAACACTCGAGGTACAAAACTTTCAGGAAATATTTCCAGAATGATCTTAGACTGTGCGAATCAAGCAGCCTTCCATGAAGATCAGCATACAGGCTGGGAAAGAAGTCATCTGTATCCCGTGATGTTTTACTGATTTGGGCATATTTTAACATTAAAAGTGCTGTTGACAAATACCCTTTCCTCTCCCTGCCCCCCCACTCTGAGGGTACCTTAAGTGAAACGGAAACAGGTAAGACACCTAAAAGCTATGGTGAATTAAGGCTGACAATGTGCATACTTTGTGTTCTGTTGAACTTGCGAGGTTGACCACTGAGGAGGACAGTGGTCTTACTCTGTGGCGTTAGTGTGAGCCCTCCTTGTCCAAACCCAAAACCTCAGTAGAAGTGAGTGGGAGATAAATTGGCAAAAGAATCAAACCTGATCACTTGTAACATGTAAAACTTTTTTTAATTTGTCAGACACAAATTAACTCCTTACACTGCTCTTCTAGCTGTTCCTTCATTTGAAACTGGCAAATAAACCGACCCTTGCCTACAGAGGAATTGGGAGTGTTTGGTCCCTGTTTCTTCCTTGTGTGCATTGAAGCCTCTGTCACTTGGTGGACCAGCAGATGCAGGTAAGTGAAAATGCACAAGCAAACCCTCATTTACAGTTTATTCGTGTTGAACCTTCCCTAACAGGGCCTCCTCTATTTTAAATCTTGGCTGATGCAGTGTGGTACAGCAATATCGAAGGGAAAAGAGAAATGGTCCTTGGCTTTGAATGACTGTAGCAAACACCGGGGCACCAAACCGCAGCAGACTGTACAAACGCACCATGTTTTTTTGGAGGCTTAGCTTCATAAGAATGTATTTAATATGTACTAATGGTTCAGTTTAGGCATGTATTAGATGTAAAATCAAAAGCCCTGGGTAAGTTCAATTATAAATATTTTATTTAAGAATACTGATTACACATGAGATGTCATTTGTTATGAATCTGTGTACAGTTACTAGTTACACCATGAAGTGTAGTTAAGTATTTGTTTAAACATTTATTTGGCACTGTCCACAGTATGCTGTAAACAATATTAACTTTATATGTGTCAGCTGCAGCGCTTTCTATTATTCTCTAACATGATTTCATCAACATGTTGGGCACAATTATACAGTTACTGAGTGTCAGTAAAAATTATAAAAACACCTAGAGTATTCATAATAAAAGTGAAGATGTGGTAAGACTTCAAATTACTGGACCTTTGCTTCTGTAAAAGTACAAGACTTGCTAGAGACACTGACTAAAACTACTGCACTGATATGTTGAACAGACTGATTCCCAAAATGCTGTCAAATACAGTTCTCAGGTTGACTTGTCTCTTGCTGATAACACGCTTACGGGGACAACAATTGACAATGAGGTTTTGTTGAACACCAGTTTACCAGTCCTTCCCCCAGACTTCCACAACCTCGTTCAAAACCCTGCTCAGGTTCTGACCAGCTGGTACCAGAGTTCTGGTTTCTGCAGAGGTTGACAGAAATCCCATTATTTTTAAGCTAGCGGAAGTGAGTGTGCTTGAGTTTCCAAATACCAGCACTCAAAAAATAAAATGGAAAAACCATGATTAACACTTCTCAAAGCAGGTAAGAAACCTTTACGTTTTAGTGTAGCTGTATTAAATATGTAAACTTTTTAACTGTCATGTCTTCTATTACGTACTTAAAAATGGTAGTCAGATCCTAACAGGGCAACTCTGAAGTCCACTGTGGTCCCTGGTTTTTGGTGCACAACATAGAGATAAGCTTAGTAAGCAAACCCCAGATGCTTGCTAGCCAAGAAAAAAAAAAAGGCACCAGACCTCATTCAAGTCAGCCTTAAGCAAACAGCAGAGTACATGGTAAAGAGACATCCAAAACAGTTCTCTGAAGAGCAAGAACGACCTGTTGACACTTTGTGATCCTGTGGCTTTCTAGAAATCTCTGAAGAATCAATGACTTAGAATAAACTATTAGAACAAAAATAGAATTACTTTCCATTATAAATGTGCAACTAGGATTAGGCCTTCACTGTAGTGGCTCTGATGTCAGGTAATGGCTAAGATCAAGCAATTCTGCTGTAGTTTCACAAAGTACCTCAAGTATTCATGAGAATTTGTAATAGATAAATTAATGGCTATTGTATGTTATGGGCAAATGGCAAAATAGGCTCAAATCATTCTCGATTGCTGACAGAGGTGGAATAATGTGTTTCATGTGATTCTCTAAGCTTTGTTAAACTGCATACTTCAGGGTATAGTTTTGTCTATACAAGTCTGATTGTAAGAGAAGTCAGAAGTTTTAAAATCCAGGATGAGGAAAAAAGTACAAGTACTTCAGCTCCCCTTGGAGAGCGGCACGTGTGCCTGAGTGCCTCTGCAGCAGTATGTGTAGGCTGGGCACTGGGAAGCTGCCCGTGTCCTGATCCATTCGGTGTGGCAGATGTCTGTCTGTGTTCAAGGGAATAAAGCTGGAATTTATCCTGTAAAATACTGTACTTGGCAGTGGTGGAAAGCAGAGCTTTCCTTGAAACACCGATTTCATTCCAGCTACCGTTAGAGAATGGCACTTGCTGTATGGCAGGCTTGTGGCTTTAAGGGTTATGCCATTACTTGTTGCTACTTTTGGATGCAAGAGTAAATCTACTGGGATTACCTGTGAAAACAGGCTGTACTAGGTCATATTTAGACAATCAAATAGTCAGGGCCATGAATGTGGAGAGGACTCTGCAATTAATATGATCCAAACCCCAAAAGGGCCACAGCTTTTACAAATGCGTAGTGTGGGACAGCTGCAGGTACCTGCTGGTGACCAGTACCAATGCTCTGCCTGTGTCAAGTTTGCATGGAGCAGCTTGCCTTGGGCAGGATTACAGACAGAATGCAAACCTTAGTTTATGACTTTACACTTATCCTGTAAGTAGAGAAGACATGAATTAATGCAAACTAATTTCGTAATCAACCATTCAGTGTGAGGGAACTGCTTTTACTTGAAGTTTGCTAAGATGTCACTGAAAATGTTCAGAAAGAGGTGCGCGTGATGATCCTTGAAGATCAGCGTTGGACGGAAACGAATTGATCTGTCGCCACAGCCTCCCAGCACAACACCTAAAACGAGAACAGAACAGGTCCTACAGTCACTTCCATCTTTGCCAAACATCCAGAAAATGCAGGGCTCTGAATGAGGTTCTGCTCGCTGTGGAGGGCTGACAGCAGCTTCCCAAATCACTGCTAACCATGCAGTGATACAGCACCTAGTCAGTGGGGCAGAGGGGCCCCAGAACCACTGCAAGTGCCCGTGGCTGTTCTGTAAAACACCTGGAATGTTGGGGCTAATCCGAGCATCAGTGGACAGACTCCACCCAGCACAGAGCTCAAACAGCATCTGAGACTTCAGAGCTGCAACACTCCTGGTTAAGTACCTCAGTGCCAGAACAAGACACAGTAGGTTTCTCTGCAATTGTTTTTAAACTACTTCGGTTATAATGACAAAACATTAAAATTACCTCAGTGCTGGCAAACTTCTTCCTGCAGTACTTTAAATGTGTGGCATTTTTTTTACCCCAAAATCAATTAATTCTTTGAGATGTTTGTGAGCAATGAAAATCCATACCACTGAGCTGAGCCTACGTTGCCTCTAAGCATAACCTTGGTTTATCACATGCCTTCTCTTCCTGCTGGCTCAGTTTCCAAGAACAAAAAGTATCAATGTGTTTTCAGTCTAAAGTGTTGGTTTCGCAATAGTTTAGATGCATCGTGGCTGCTTCTTTCAAGAGACGTGAGAAACTGCAAACACTGACAGCAGCAAACCCAGGACCCACACACCAGTTCAAAGAGAATGTTGGGCTTCAGATCACGAGGTTCCCCTCCTGATGCCTGAGCTTATCTACAGCTGAGTAAGAGCTCTGTAGTAAGAGGGATTAGTTGTAGATCTGTGCCCATTTTAGGCAACTCATACTTTGTTATTAGGTATTCCATAAAACCCATAGTTTTTCTCCCTATGTTTTCCTGAGTGACAGCTGCATTATCTTTCTTCTAATTTTCCTGCTCTGAGTCTCAAAGTAAGCCACGCCTAGGTGTGCCTAAGGTCACCACAGAGGAGTATGAAAGCGATGGCACAAACACTCATGCCCTACATCAGTGTCTTCCAGTAACATTAGACTTACTTACAGAGAAAGGTACATGTACAAACCATGCAACGGACTGGTCTGATGTCCAGATGGAAATACAAGTATTTCTAGAAAAGTCTAGAGCTTTGTTCATAATTTCACCGCTGTCCTCTGATACTGTGGTACACATACAGCATATGAAAAAGGAAAAAGCATTACAAATCCACACACAGGAACTTTCTTACCTTTGTTTCTGGCTATTGTAATTAACTTGTTTCTAGTGGCATCATTTGGAGTGTCAAACGAACAGAACGTTCCTCTTCCTCTCACTCTGCTGATAAGATGGGGGTAACGAGCCTGCAAAGAAAAGTACGCATGGCAGCTGCTGCCGCAGAAGGCATCTGTGGCAAGCTCTGCTCTGCCAGGCGTTCTGCCGTGCGGAAACCCTGCTGCCGCCATTTCGGTGGAGCACAGCCATTGCACAGGCTGGAGCTCTCACAGAACCTTGTGTCCTGGCTGCCCCTTTCTGACAAAGGACTGAATACTCATGGCAGAGCCCGCAACAGGCAGGTTCTCTCCTCACAAAGCAGAAAAACATCTGAGCAGGAGGTGAGGAGGAATTTGCACCCCTGAGCTGGGTCAAGTAAAATCTTACTTGGAGCAAGCGTAAAGCATCTTACATCTAAAATGTGCTCCAGGAAAACCTGAGCATAAATAATCTGGAATGGGGCTAAAGATCAGCTCATTCTCGCTGATATTACCTGCCTCGCTTACTATCAATTACAGTCCTCATCTTCCATAAGAGTAACCTTATTTGGATAGTACTAGTTGTATTCTGGCCCTACAAAGTATGAGGATTATAAATTTTTGTGTTCTTCTGCCTGCTATGCCTTGACATTGTGGAGAGAGCAGAGACTGTGTTTGGGTTATTCTGTGCAAAATGCCTTTTGGGAGGCGACCACCTGCCAGCCTGCCCTGAAATGCTGGTCTGATTTTCCTTCTCACAGGGGGCTCCAAGGCTGAAGCTGTGAATGAGCTTCCCTTAGTCAAGGAAGGGAAAGCTTGTCTTGTTCCACCAGCCCAACAAAAGTGTAACAAGGTTCCTTCAAAAAGAACTTCTGGGACAATGAAATGCGAGCTGCTTGTGATAACAGAGTCTTCTAGCAAAATAATGGAATGAGCTGCAGTTCATACCTTCAGGTTGGGGTCACCCTTTATTCTGGATTAAGCTATAAAAACCCAGCATTCTTAAGCCAGTAAAAGAAAGTTTACTTCAATTCCAGATGGGACACAGTTGTTCAGGCTTCCACTTGAAGTACCTAAACCAGCAGGTTATGATTATGGTCTAGTCCCTAGCTGGAGTTCGTCAAGTCCAAGTGTTTAAACTGGATAAGGTCAGATCCTGCCTCATCAGCAACTTTCTCCTTTTTCTCTATAACCCTTCCAGATATTTACCTGTAAATCCAGCAGCCCAGTCAGTAGTGCTTTCCCGGCGTGGGTTGCATTGTTTAGAAGGTCTTCTCTTTTAATAACCTTGATGACTTCAGCAAGCATAAGGTTCTTGGCTGGATCTCCAAGCCAGGTATTAAAAATCCGATAGGGCTTGGGAAAGGGGGGAAAGAGAGTTGCAGAATGGGTTAACAGGGAAAGCACTCTTAATAAAGAAAAGCAAGTTATCAAAGTGGTAATACAAACATCTGGTGAATGAAAAAGCATGCACTGACCTCACCAACCCCCCTTTTTTTTTTTTGTTGTGAGAGCAAAATACAGCTGCCCTGCTGAGCAGAAACAAAGGGCAACTGCTTTATGGTACAAATTTAGTGCATCCTGTCTTGCTGCTCTGACATCTCATTGAAACATGGCTGTAGATGACATGGAAATCAGCATCATCTGTTCAGGGCTTACATTCAAGCTTTATGTTCTCCCCCTTAATTTTTTTTTTCTTTTATTATATCTAAAATGTCATTAATGTGAAGAAATCTTGCTGACAGAATCTGTAATGCTGGCATACAAGCTCTGAAGATACCAAGTTGCCCTACAGAAAAAGGTGTCAGCTTGTGGTTGGACTTTGTACTGAAGGTTCATTAGGGTAAACCCAGTTCTCCGCTCCCTCCCACTAGCTTTATGACCTTTGTGACTGACAGCAACTGGAACAAAAGTGACAACAGCTTTTGTGTAAGCACAGGGCAAGGTCTCTGAAATAGCACCTCCATCTAGCTGAACCTGCATTACTGAGGGAAAGGTTGTCCCTTCCATGGACATTACAGTTCCTCATGAATGGGTCACTAACTAGCACAGTTCCAAGGTTCACTGAAAATCTTACAGCATTTGGTCTGAACTCCTCTTTGTGGAAAAATCCTCCTGTCATCATCTTCTTACTGAAGGTTACCACATCGGCTGGGTCATCCAGGCCCCAGTGTTCGTGTGCCCAGAATTTTCCTGTGCAGCCACCTCCTGTCTGCACCTCATCCACCAAGAACGCACAGCCATGCTGAGGAGAAAGATGATTTAGGCAAGGAATGTGAGCCCTCATTTCCAAACCACAAAAGTCTCCCCAATCACATGCCACATCCCTCCTTCGTCCCCCTCACCGCTCCAACTCTCCCCCCTCAGCCCCCACACCCATGGCTCTCCCTGTGCATTAAGAGTCCACAATTAAAAATTCAGCAGTTTTTTTAGAAAGGCACTAGAAACTTATTTTCTACCTAAATTCACAAATGAAGTACATGGTTTTATATAGCCTTCAACATTTCTAGCAGACACCTGAAAACATCTGGGAGGAATCTGGGTGGCATTTTCAAAGACCCTGAGGGAAACAGAATGTCATTTCTAGGAGTTGGGTTTGTTGTAGATAAGTCTCTGCCTCCAATCTGAGTCAGGCATTTGTGGCACAAAGGCAATACCAGCAGCATGATCTGTTCAGTCTAGAGGCCTAAAGTGATGCTGGAAGAGCTGCCTTTTCAGATGAGCCTGCTGAAAAAGCTACTCGTTTTAGCTGGCAACCTGGGTTTTCTTCGTGGAGGACTATTTGGCTGAAGCTCTGGGGCAGGGAGATCTATATTGATCTAACTTTACAATGATACTTTAATAGTACTTTTGGCAGCACCTCCTTTTAAAGAAGGCAAACCTTTTCACTTCACCTTATCACCCTTGCATGACCAGCTGTTAACAACGGGAAAAGCTGCTTTTTCTCATGGCAGAACAATTTTCCAAATGTCTCTAAGCACACAAATGTTTTCAGGGTGAAAAAAGCATAGAGCAGGTCAAAGTGCCTGAGGCAGGGGAAAGGCCTCCAGAGACATCAAGTATTTGCCTGTTCAGCTACCACTGAGTGAGCAGTGAAATACTGTATTACCTTTCTGGCAATATCTCGTAGCTTTCTGAAGAAGTCGTCTGAAGCGTGATTGTCCCCACCCTCTGACTGTATTGGTTCTACAATGATTCCAGCCACAATCTTCTTCTTTTTCCTGTACTTTACAATCAGGTCTTCCACCTGAAAATCAAATATTCATGATACATTCTCCTTTCAGGATATTTGCACATTTCCTCCCAGAAAGATTAAATCTCAGCAACAGAACTTCAGTTTTTCATAGACACCCCTGACTATAAATATGTCAGGATCTGACACCTTTCCTTTCTCCTAGGCAAGGGAA
Organism: Bucorvus abyssinicus; assembly: GCA_009769605.1. Taxonomy (NCBI): domain Eukaryota; kingdom Metazoa; phylum Chordata; class Aves; order Bucerotiformes; family Bucorvidae; genus Bucorvus; species Bucorvus abyssinicus. The sequence goes on along the minus strand of CM020044.1, from coordinate 5,200,564 downwards.
AGCACAGAGTCCTGCAGCCATAGGCAGGATCAGAGCTTTAGGCCAGAAGGCTACCCCAGAAAAGCTGAAAAACCTGAAATACTGTTACAGGTTGTCTTTACAGAGGATTGATTATACACACTGTGCTCTCTGTAGTCCACATCCCTTTGCAAGATCTGGCAGACCAGTTCACTGTGATACAGCAAACTTCTGTGTGTGAAGTTTTACCTTGGTATGATTCATGCAGACCCCTAATTCACACAGTAAGCTGGCTGTTCTTAAAGGCAGGGACAAACTTCTGACCGTAAACAACAGTGAATGCTGCTTTAATCACATACTGTTCCAATCCCTGAAAACATTCTTCCAGTGAAAAGCAGCTAATCCCACTAACGCTATTCATCATTTCAAAACACAAACAACCAAAAGCTGCCAGTGAATTTTTTACCTCCTCTAAACAACGGGCTTCTTCCTGTTGATTCTCTTTCACAAAGTCTTCCAGAGGATACTTTAGCCTTGGAAATGGAGCAATAGGCCAGTCCAGCGAGGGAATGTCCAGCTTGTGAATGGCTTTAGAGTGAGTTGTAGCTAAGCAACCTAAACCCAGAAAAGCAAACATTAGAACAACACCTGTCTCGAAACAATACAGGAAAAAAGCTACCCAGAGCTGAAAAATTGTCTGACAGCAGGACTGCAGAATTCTCTTTATCGCTTTACATTTTTACTTCATTTTCTGAAATCCTGGGTAATTTGATTTAGTCAAGCTTTTCAGCATCAGTTTCCACAGGCACTGTTCCAGAGGAGCAGGAGAACCTCTGTCAGCCTGGGAATTACAGCTCTCAGGTAACACGTTTAGAATAGGGATTGAGCCGGTATAAAATGAGTAACTTCTTGTTTGTATGTTGTGTAATTTTACCCCAGGAGTTAAGATTTTTACTAGTACAGACAGGAGACCTTGAATTCAGAATGAAAGTAAGAGACCACCTGCAAATTTTCAAAAAAGAGAAAATTAACTCGCACTGTCACTCAAATACTGTTTCAGTACTGGTGTGGCTGCCAAGGCAAACCTTCAGTAACCTACAGCTTCTCCAGTGGTACTCTTCGTCTAAGGAAAAACCACTTTTCAGAAAGTACAGCGAGATACCAGCTTGCTGCAGCAGCTGAACAGATGGAAAGGGAAGGGAGGTGTTGCCGGCAGCACTTTTCTTACCCAGGGTCCTCCCGTGGAAGCCGCCCATGAAGGAGAGCATGGCGTAGTCAGGACAGCCAGGGGGCTGCAAGCAGAGCAGACAGGCAGGCAGGCAGTCAGTGTGCGGTACTGCAGGCAGGTGGCCCTGCCGCAGCCCAGACAAACCTATGGCCAGAGCGCAGCGGGGCGGCTGCAGACAAGCTGCTGCCCCTCACAGCACGTCAATCAGCTTCCTCTTCAACCATCAGGCACCGCAAATTGTTATATTTACCCATTTCAAATACATTGTTGTCCCCTAAAAACTGCCTGACCAACTAAAATGCATCATTAATACTAATGAATACTTGGCAATTTATTCCATATCATAGTATCACTTCACACGTGAGCTCACACGAAGCTGAACATCCAGCATGGTCAGCCCCTGTTTGCACTCACTATGAGCACACATGTACGGGGTGGCCATGCCCAGGCGGGGCATTGGGGCTGCAAGGGCTCTGCAAGGATAGGCCAGGGCTACCCCGTGACAGACACCCTGTACATTCCTGATGAGTCGTGGTACCAACAAGGAGAAGGAACCATGACAGAAGACATGCAAAGCGTATACTATCTGCAATTAATGAAAGGATACACTTGGGCTAACCCCCACCCCCTCCAGAAATACAAATTGTCTTTCTTTATGCCCCTCTCTTATCCTGAAAGTGAACACACTCTGTTTACACCTTTAGTCTTGTACCCCACACTCAGCTACAGGGTCAAGGCTCCAGTATCTGTAACTGGATTCTGGAGGATCCCTCCCCCAAAAGGGGGGTAGTGTTGTCCTCTCAGTAAAGAGTACTCAGTCAAATTGCTCAAAGACAAATCCTAATGTTTAGATAGGTAAACTTTGTCAGAAAATAACCATTAGTTTTACAAGTCTTTGGTCATCTTATAAAATTCCTGCTCCTTCAGGTCATGGAGTGCCACCTTCTTACTTGTACTGGCACAGCCATCTATCTGACCATGCTGTAAGGAACATCACAGAACTTAAAAATTATTCTGAAGACAAATAAAAAAAAACCCTCTAAGAACCCTCCTCATTTTTAAAGTCAAATGAGTTCCCTAATACCATGTGAACAAACTGAATGCTCGTCACTACAGAAGTGCTGAAGATCAGGTTGGGACCAACAGGTTATTGATTTCTAACATGCTTAGCTCCAAGGAGAGATTAAATACTCTGGTTTCTGCTATTGTTGCATCTTAAGATTTGCGACTAGCAAGAACAAGACCACCTCAGTTGAAGATGAATAGGTCTTCAGAGGTTTACCAGCGGCAGCTCAATTTCTTCATCCTGCCTGTTGTTAACATGTAGCCAGTCAAATTTTAATCAACCCCTTGATCAGTTCTAAGCTATAAAATAATGACTTCTGAAAAAAAATTAGGTCTGTTGTTATTATTTGTAAATTTTTCCATGTATTAATGATCTCTGTGGATCCACCCATCATGTGGGCCCCTCTCTAGCAAATGATAAGTTACGAAAAAAGGGAGATCTTCCCAAGATTCGCAGCTGGGAAGGATGCAAAAGAATACAAGCAGCAGGTCTTGGTACTTCCTGGGAGCAGTTTTTATTTCACCATTTCCTAAATTTACAAAACCGAGATTCCACTTCAGAGATAGTAAAGCAAATTTTTCCTCCCAATCTTCCCTTATAAACCCAAGCCAATGGTACATCTGTAGGTGTGGTAAAAAACAAATGTTACCTGGTTAATCATGCAAGATTCCAGTTCCTCTTTTGTGACATTATTATGGCCCCTCTCCTTGTTCTGTAAAAAAAAACCCAAACAAATCAACAGACAGTTTTCCTGTAGTTGTACTCAATGCATTTACAGCTGAACCATGAGTTAGTACTGCTGGTATTCCCAGGTAGAGCCAATGAAGACACTGGCTGGGGCTCTTACACACTGACTGCAGTCTGCATTTTCTTTTCCTTTGTAATTTTTAAAGTTGTGTCATTAATAAAGTGGAAGCTTAGATAAAGACTTTTTAATAAAGATTTTATACTGCGTTGAATATAAATAGCATCATGAACCTCCAAGCCTTACTTTGTTTTACAATAACAGTTCTGATGATGAATTTCTACATCTAAACCTCCAAAAAGAATCTGAATATTTTACTCACTCTGTACCACATAAATATTGCTTTGAAGGCGTTTTCATTAGAGCAGGATCCGCAGGACATGGTCATCACTTGTGGCAGGCCCTTAGGAGCCACCTGTCAATGAAGACAGAAAATTACTCCAAAATATTACACACAAGTATAGTGCAAAGTGATGGTAATACTGATCAGTCCTTAACATCCTCAGCTTCAGTATAATGGCAGACGAGCTGTGCCTAGGTTGAGGGAAGCCAACTTCAACTGTAGCTGAGAGCGAGTCACTCAGCTTCTGTCCCAAGGATCTTCAAATTTAAATCAAGACAAAGAGAAGCCACTCATTCCACTCTCTCTTAGGAAAGCACAGTGAACAGAAGTTAGTGAAAACGTTTTTTCTTATCAGCTCTTGAATCCCAAATGAAAGAGGCAGTATCTGTGCAGAGCAGACCTGTCACCTGCTCAGACTGAGTGTGTCGAGCTGGGGAAAAAGGTTGTCTCTCATTACTGGCAGCAGGCAGGCAGGTGAACAAACAGCTCATCTGTAACATCCCCTATGAAAATCCATAACACCCCTTGATACACCCGTGTTCCTAAACACAGAACACGGTAACTAACTCATCACTGCTACCTCAGACTTACTGATAACAAAGATTCCTTCAGTCTGTCTGCAAAGTTCTCTGGAGGTAAAATCCCTAGGGCAGGTCTGTTGATAAAAGTGCTCTGCAAAGACAAAGGAAGAGAAACCGTTAGGTGTTACTGTCACGTGAGAAATACCATGTTGATATCAAGGCAGTTACATTTTACTCTAATTACAAATACCAGCCAGAAATCTGTAGTCATGGCACAAGGAGTTTTTAAACCAGGGAGTAATATTCATGACTTAGAATCCATGTTTTTCTGTCTAATCCTTAATACTTCATTCTTGCAGGACACCTTAGGAAAGGGGCATGCTAGCTGATTCCGACATTGCCTCTTCAGTATTGCCATTTCAGTTGCTCAATCTCAATCTTCCTTTTACACAGAAAATATACTTTAAAATCAATTACTTGCCTTCCGTTTGAGTAGCTAAATCGAAATTCAGTTAGGGTAGCAGCTCCTTCTTCCTTACTGTGCTTCAAGACAGATCGGTTCAGACCGCTGTGGTTATAAACATCCTCCACAGACTATAACAATGGGATTTGGGGGAACAAGGCAAAGGTACACTTACAGGATAGGGGCTACATCTGAGAAAGATAACACACATGCAAGGATCAGCAACACAACACTACAGTGAAATAGATTCCTGACAAAAAAATCATGCCTACAGGCATGCTGTCTCCCCTCTAACCTCCTCTGGCATGAACAGCGGTGGGCAGCGCAGCAAGAGATCGGTGAGAAGCGACCCTGCATGTTACTACCTCAATACTCAGCAATGTGTTTAATCAAGCTCAAGCACAATGAGTATGATAAATCCAGCTGTGTTGATGAAATTCCTTTTCAGCTGTGTACTGTTTTCACGGGCTTGCAGATCTGCAGGTAAATATCTCCTGTTCTAGGGCCTTCAGTGTGCAGTCACCCTTCTCGGAGCCTCAGCCTGAATTACAGGCACAATCTTCATTGTGCATTATAAAAGGACATTTCTAGTTTCCTGGTTTTCTCCTTTCCATTTCCTGACTGAGGTCTGACATGGACCAGGAGCCACACATGCTGAAATAGTCTTTGCGGGTGCAATGCAGTCTCTCCTGACAGTGGAATTCTACAGCCTACTAGGAAACTACCTGGTTGAACTCATGGCTGCTTCCCAGATTCTTTTCTCCAACCATTCCCTTTCCCTGTCTGTCATCGAAACTGAATCTGTCTTGATGCAAGAGCTTTGGTAACCACAGAGTTGACTTCAGGAACACAGCCTTCCCGTACCCGTGTGGAGGTTACTGAGCAGATGGAGCCAGGATCCAGGTTCTTCAATGGGTAGATGAGAAGCAATAGGCATAAATCAAAACACAAAAGGTGCTGATTTGGGTATAAGGAAAAGCTTATTTTTCGCCAAGAGAACAGTGAAGCAGTGGAATAGGTTACCCAAACTGGTGGTGCAGCCTCCCTCCCTGGAATTTTCAAGACCACAGATAAAGCCCGAGCAACCTGGTCTGATCTGAGAGCTGACCCTCTTTGAGCAGGACATTGGGCAAAAGACCACCTGGGGTCCTTTCCAACTTCAGTTCTCCCCCTGGTCCCATGAACTGGCCACAGGAGGATTCACGCCTTTGAGAAAGGTGATGTTACTGTCTGAACAGCAGCTGGTGGGAAAGCTGAGCCTGCTGCCTGCAGGAGTGTTTCTAAAGACCAGCTCTGGGAAAAAAACCCTCGGTCTCTCCAGTCCACTAATGGAGATGAATTTGTCATGTTTATGCCATTACTGTGAATTAAGTGTCATGGATTAGAATTGATTCGTCATTGCTCTTAGTCTTTTTTCGCAATCTTATTTGATTCACGATGTGCTGATTTTTATTTTAAATTAAATTTGCTCAGAAAAGGACAAGCTCAATAAATTTGCCAATTGCAAAGCATCATTATTTGCCCCCTTTTAGGTATTTGATAATTTTCTTCTTGTTGTTGTAACAAGTCATCGTTGTAAATTAAAGACTGAGCTTTCATGACTTCAGTCTTTATGGGACTCCAGAGGGGACAGACTGCCTTCCCCACAACATTTTCAGTGCCACTCAAGCTTGCACATTTATCAGCATCCTTCAATCTTTTTCCTCCATGCAAGTACTCATTTGTTCAGATGTGTGGACCACAGCAAGAGGTGTGAGTGGTCACACTGCACCTGTAAGAACACTTCGTCAGAATTCTTAGGAAACGCCAAATACCACACAAAACATCCCAGAGTACGAGCTGGGACTTCGTAACTTCTCTAAGTGTGTTACTTCTAAAACAACGTTTGTTTCACCAGACTCAAGCTTAAGAAAAACCAACTAAGCAAGGGTGTTACTGACAGATTAACAAAAAGTTTTTATTCAGTATGTACGACAAATCTTACTTGGCTTTTTATGTCAGTAGATTTTCATATAAAATTAGATAGGAGCCCAAAAATTTGTTGTGAATTTTATTACGGACTGTCATGGTCAATTGACAACATTTGCCATTAAGCAGAGAAGTGTATTTTTCTTTTGTTGTTAATGAGATACTCAGTACTGAGAACAACAGAACATCGACATCAAGCTGCTATGGTCTCAAATGAACAGATGCATATTCTGTTCTTAATAGCTGGCTATAATGAGGGTACATGGAGCATTACAAACAAACCAAACAAAAAATCCCCACAAGAAAACACCGAGCCCGTTGTTAACATTAAACAAGGGCCCTACCTCAGTGTGTGTTACTCAAAAAAAGTACTGTCACAATAAAGCCGGCACTTAATCTGCAGTCAGACCGCAGCCCACGCTCCTGTCTGCAGCGAGGTTTGCACAAGTTCTGGCTCTTCACAGCTCTCTGCCCTTGGCACTGCAAAACTTCCCTGCCATACTGCCTCCCTGCATCAGGCAAAAGGCTGCCTGAGCTCCCAAGCGCACAGTCAGGCATAGACCAGTCGGTTCAGTGCTAGCCTCTCCACCGAGAGAGAGCAGGGATCAGGAATCGGCACAGTGTACCAGGAACACCTTGGATGCTCCTGTCTAGGGGAGAGGGGTGCTGGTTGCACCCTTCATTTTGGACTTCAGAGGCAGTTCCTTTCACTGCAGGCTTCTAGCTGGGAGCCTGTTCACTTCCCCTTCCCGTGGACAAATTAGCAACTGCCACCAGAAAACAGGGGGGTTTGTTTGCATTTTTTTCATTTGTTTTTTCAATCTGACTTTGCCTACTGCTGCACTATAATGAAGGTATTGTTATCTCTTCAAAAATAATTTTTATGAGTTAACAGAAGTATTTAGAAATATTAGTGCTTCTGTAATACCCAGATCTGCCTTTGGTAACTCCAGCATTTCTAGCCCTGGTGGTTTTTTTTAAAAAACCTGAAGTATTTTAATTCGGGGAAGGAGGAATTTCTCATCCTGAAGAAATGAAAACTCCATAAAGCAAATCAGCTCAGGGAATCAAATGCCTGCATTTCTCTGACATGCTGGCTCAGGATTTCCACTGTGCTGGAGCAAGCCAGCAGGCTTCTTCAGAAGGGAAGTGCAGGTACAAGAGGGAACTGGCCCACCCTTGAGCTATGCCCTTACAGGCAGCATGGACACCCACTACTGGTTTGCAGACACAGTGGATCAAATCACTAAAGATAAAGATAGTGCAATAGGATTTACTTATGTGCAGTTGAGAGCCAGTGAGCCCAGTTTATGCATGTACTATATTGCGTGAGCTATTGTGCCAAAAAAAGTTATAATTTAAAAACCCACACTAAGTCATTATGGAATCCAAAACGTTTGTCCGAGCAGTGAAACAATGAAGCTGAAATAGAATGCAAGTTCATTTCAAAAATTTCCATCATTTAATGCAGGTTATTTCCAATCACTATCAGTATATTGTCAGGGAAAACAGGAAGATACTTTATTTAAGAAGCAGTTACTATTTTGAAAGAGTCCTATTGCTCTAGTCTAATGATTTGAATTTTTCAAGGCCATGTCAGTGGTTTAGTCAATTTAGTACTTATGAGAGAAGAACCAGCCACTACACACACACCCCACCCACCCAAAAAAAAAAACCCCACCCCAAAACCACCCACAGCATTCCAGATCTAGGACACCATTTTCAAATTCAAAATACTAAATTCTCTCTCAAGGACTTGTGCTTGCTTTGAGGGCCAAAAATCTTGACTCAAGAACATTGGTAAAATAGGTAATTGGAAACGCTGTGCTTGGAGAATGATTTAAAACTGGCTGCAAACGTAGCGAGTGCTTGCATCACCCACACGTTTACTTCTTGTAAAGCTTCACAGAGGTTTTGGTGTCATCTTAAACACTACCAGCTCTTTGCATCAAGTGAGAAATAAAGCAAGCAGATACCATCATACTTTAAATTGAGTCATTAGCTGTTACCAGCTGAAGGAAAAATAAGACAGACTGTCACAAGGAGGGAGGGCATTCCTTCAAGTACTTAATGTTTTATTTCACTTACCAAGTTCTGTGGCTGCTGTAGAAGCTTTATCAGAGAGGGATGGCTGTAACCTAAGTAAAAAGAACAAAGAAAGAAAATATTTATTTCTATCTGATTTCAATAAACTAATGTAAAGTGTAACCTAGAGAATAACCTTAACTTAATGCTTGACTGTTTCAGTGTGACTTGTGTATGTTTTAACTACTGATAATGGAACTTCTTTCAAAGTAGGACAAACCTCTCTTCTTTTACAAAATGTATTATCTGAAACTTTGGTACAAGTTTTGTGTCAGGCAATAGCAAACCGTATTTTAGTACTGAAAGTTAAAAATGGAATACAAAAATAAACGAACATGACATGGATCTTCTGTTGGATAGGGCCTGATTGAAGCATCGTAGCTTCTACCAAGAACTGCAGGACCAATGTTATTAAACGCTTGCTTGCTCTCCTTTCTGGGTTTCCCACGTGTATTTGGTTTCTCTCCAGTACAACGTACGAACCTCTTCTCTTCCTCAATCAAGAGCAGAAATCACTTTCTGCCCATGAGCCGTTGTTAGTCACCATTTAGCTGTGGGATAGAAGCATCTCCCGTTTCTCCTTACCATTCTTGCTCACCATAACCCTGATCTGCTCGACTTCCGTGGCTCTCACCGAGCGCTGACCACCCAGCACACCTTGCAGAAACGGCTTCTGACACTGGATCACAGAGGGCAGCTCCCCTTGCAGCTGTGTCCATTCACAGCAGCTAGTGCTACACCTCGAGTCTCATAACAATTTTTACTCTTTGAGTATCAGACTCATTATTCCTAGCACAATAACAGAGCCTTCCCCACACACACACTGTGCTTCTTAACTGGTTGGGTTTTTCCTCATTGTAAAATCAACTTAGAAACCTATATTCCCCCCCTTTATGCTTTTCTTCCATGCAGTTCCCCAGTCTTTGGCAGCTGGCCATAAGAAAGAGACAAGCAAAAATCCACATATTTACTGGCTTCCCCAAAAAAGCTCATTTAGCAATTGTCATTGCAGTGCATTATAACGTACCAACAAAATACCGGCAAGGCCTTTTTTGTCGCTCAGCAGACAGAGCTGATGGTGCAGGGTAACCTCACAAGCACAGCAGGGCTGTGCTGGGAGATGGCTCATCACTGCCAATGCGTGCAGTGAGCACACGTTATGGCAGACCCAGCAGCGATCAGCCCTGGCACTCCAGTAGGATGTTGCCAATGGCTTGACAGTGCTCCTTGACACCTGTCACAGCTGGATGGTGTTCACCACCATCATCCTCTACTGTGCTATCTAAACACTCTGCACAAGACCCTGCAGAACTTGGGTTCAAGGCACGCCTGGCCTGGCCTCCACATTATGCAGGCTTTCACGTATACATACACATCTATTTGCATGCATGAAGATGCATATCCCACCCCTGCAGACTGCAGATGGTCATGCATGATCCTTAACAACCCTACCAGAAGGAAGGGGCTGTCTACTTAGGCAGTCACACACTTAACACCTATGGACTAGCAAGCACCCAAACTCTAACCCACCACAACCCATAGTTCTTCCAAGACACTCGTCTGGAAATCTTTCCTTGTCAGTCACAAATTTACATACCTCAGCTGTGCATCACCATAAAAAAACCTGTTTGATAAACTGTCTCATATTAGAGAAGGAGATTCTGCACTTTTCACCTTCTCTCATGAACAGCTTTATTTTTCTTCCTGTTTTCCTTACTTTGACAAACTTTTATTTGGAAAAAGATGGATCAATTTGTCCTTTTCCTTCAGGTTTAATGCAACAAAGGTGCTTAATTTATATCCATTAATGTTCTATGGGATAACTTGCTTGCTTACAGATGAACCAATGCATCTGGTATTAAAAAAAAAAAAAAATCTTCACCAAAGGAGCCCAGAGAATTTCATTTTAAGCCTGATTTCTAATGTATGAGATGCCAAAGCCAGCGATTAACATCATCTTTTACAGTCCCTTGTAGAAACAGTTGGAAACCTCATCTTCCCTCCTGCTCAAGAAGTCAGACCACTCTAACTTTATTACAAAAGCTTATCATGCCTCCAAACTGCTCATTCTAGCTGAATGGCAATAGCCCTGATTACCCTGTCTGCGCAATGGAGCATTAGGCTCCTGTGTTAATAAATCAATTAGAAATTCCATTTTGAGTATTTTTGCTCAAAACAAGGAAATATCCAGACTGTTTTAACTGCATCTTATGCGGCAAAGAATCTGTTAAAAATGTTGTGAAGATAATACAAGCTGTCTGTGGGACACAGACAGCTAAACCTCAAGTGTATCTGCTGTCATGGTCAGAGTCGTCATTAGGCTGGAGGGAATGACACAGTTGAACACTGTGTCACTGAGAGCTGTAGCTACCGCTGAGAACACCTCTGAGAGTGTACCCAGTGGTTTAGAAATCTCCAGACTAAACCATACAGACATTTGTTATAAATAGTCTTCATTGCTTAGGAAGCTTAACCATTAACTCCGTTATTGCTGGTAAAACATCTAATTCTGTTGCTGGTGTAAAGATGCATGAGGAATGCAGAGAACTTTGCATCTTCTCCTATGTAACACAAATTCAAGGCTCCTGTTGCCCATAACTTACCCTTTCCCACCCACACAGGGTGTCTCTGCCATTCTCTTCAGGCCAGGTGGCCCGGTCTTCCTCCTAACACTCCCTATTCTGCTGGTGCTTCCTCAAGCAAGCCCCCGTAAAAGAAAAGAATCCTTAAAGCCCACTGTTTCTGAAAGATTAGGTCTGTGTGTGGAGAGATGCTGAACTGGTATGTGGGTCATAGTTATAAAACTAACAGCAGGAAGAACTAAATGGTTAAATAACTATTATATAACTATGGTAGACAAAGTTGAAAAGCTCTGGGCTGAGCTGGCAAACAGACAGTAACTTACTTCATTGCCATGACCAGTGCAAGTGTTTGTAGCTTTACGAATCCACTCTCAAATACATTCCTATACAAAGTGACAGAGCTGGCTCTTAAGAGAAGGCCACCTGCTTCATCACTCCTGCAGCGCGCCTGGATCAAGGCGACAGGAAAGTACATGTCCTGCAGGCTCACGAATGTGCCTGTCTGCAAAGGAAAAAAACTGAAGGCTGCTAAAACGATGAGATGGAGAAAGCCCAAAGAACCCACTTGAACTGAGCGGCAGACTGCCATCAATAGCATCAAAGTGCACCTCTCCACATCTCCCCAGACAGAACTAGCCCTTCCCAGCACTGCAGAACAGATTGTTTCACCTGCTATGCCAGGATGTTTGCTAATAAACACGTCAATAGAATCCCATCTTGCATTTCTCTCTGTGGGGTTTCTAACTCTATCAGACAGATTAGATACAGGTTTAAAAGAGTACGTTGTGCTATGATTTCCCAAAATCTATGTGATAAAAAACTTTTTTAATTTTTTTTTCTGCAAGAAACAGCCCAGAACATCTTTGCCCAGAGGTTTTTTATAATGTAATTCTTATCTCTCTGCACAGGCAGTTATTACCTCTCAACCTCTGCTGATAAATATATTCTGGTGTAGCAGATCATTATTAAACCTTCGGGAGTCCTGACAGATTCATAAAAGGTTTTACTGGATTTACTTCCAGAGAGATAAGCACAGATGAGTAGCAAGCACCTTGTGATCTTGCTTTGGTGTCTCAGTCTAGAACCTAACTCTGTCACCAAGAGGGACACTATTAGCAACCACTGCAGTTTCAGATAGTCAGTCTCATCATTCAGTACAACTTAAACAAACAAATTAATGCTGTGGGTTCAGTTAGATTTCACTCAGCCTGGAAGTATTAAATTTCCACTTACTTCTTGTTGCTACACCTGAGAAGGTGTAAGAAGCACTGTACTATAGTTCCTTTGTGACAGAGGAACACGGCCTCTAAGAGAAGAAAACCCAGCTTTTCCTCAGGAAAAGCCACACATGAGGGAACTTCCATATTCAAATTAAGATTAATACTAGAGCTTCTTCCAGCTTCTTCAAGTGAGCTGTAAATACTGAATTTGTAGTTCCTTCAACTATTCAAAAACACCACTGCACCATACACAGCAATGAGGTGTACCCTGAGCACAACAAGACATACATTATGTCAGCTTTGGGGTTTTTAGTTAACCAACTTCTCTGGTAGTAGCCGAGATAAAAAATCAACAGCTTGAGGACAAAGCAAAAAGCTTTGACACAACAGTCTCCTACCTATTGGGATGGATGAGATCTGAGAGTAGAGATCCAGCATGCGATTGCCATCTACATCTACTAGGTAGTTTCCTCGGCTCTCTTCATAATTGCAAAAAAAGTGTACGGCTTCTGCATTCTTAAAGGAGAGAACAAACAATAATGCTTTAAAAAGCAGAGCGTGTAGGAAGGTGCAACTAATGGCTGTAGAGCAAACTCTGATAAAAGTGTCTAGACACATTATATTCATTGCATGGGAATTAACTGTGGAGCTATTTTTATAAAGAGGGACTGTTAAAAGGGCAAGTATGCACTTCTTCTACAGAGATGAAAGACAGACTTTGAGGAGTTGCTCATCTTGGGAAGGCAGTATGCACTTTGGGTGACTTACTTTTAACCTCAAGCTCAAATATACCTGTGTTTTCACTAGCCATTTCATAACAACTCAAAAGGCACACACAGTGTTTAAAGAAAAATCACTGGTTCGAGCAAAATAATTCTGCAGTATTGAAAATACACTAAAAAAGATTTTACTCAAATGCAGATATATAACATACATAATATACTCAGCATGGAAACCCAGAGTCAGTGTTTCACCCTTTTTTTGGTATGGAATTAAACATACAAAATGGGATTTTAAAACAAGTTCTGAAATCAGTGTTAACACCCTCCAAACGTAGGAAACTTGATGAATTACCTGAATGCCATTCAGCTGCTTCATCAGCTCCTGTAGAAAAACAAACATCAAAGAGTCTCAGGTATGTAAACACCAAACACGGAAGAATGTCTGTTTCTTTTCTATGATCACTTAGATCACATGCAGAACTTGCAGTCCTGCGTGCCTTCCAGGCAACTCTGCTTGCCACATGAACTGTCATAGTGCATCTTTCAAATATTACAGGCAAAACTATGGACTGCAGCATGCAGAGCTACAGTTTAACTGTATATCTTGAAAAAAGAGAAAGCTGCCTCTTCTCTATTGACCAACTGAACTGAGAAAACAAGAGAAATCAGAAAATAAGAGAAGCCAGAGACACACAGAAGAGATACTGGCACATTGGTTCTAGAAAGACAGCTTCTTTTTTACAAGAAAAAAATAAAAGCAAAACCAAAAAACCACCAGATGCATAGTGACTCTGCCAGAATAAAACAGTTTCCAGAAAATTGAAACTCTTGCTTCGTTTTAAAACCAAAGCTTTATTTCACATCATAAAAGGCCAACAGAGTTCCTGTTTCAGCAGGAGCACAAGCCTGATGAGATGTTTCATCAAACTGAGCTCTTTTGCTTTCAGTTCCTTCATTTGGGAAGTTAGCAGCTGAGATTCAGATTTCCCTTTCAGAGAGGGGCATTTCATTCATGAGCTTTTCATTTGCAGCATCTTGATAAAAGTGGACATAGACTGTTGCGAAATGATGCTTATTCATATCAGATTTAAGGTTTGGAATGAAACTTGGTTTTGAGGAAGTTAAACACAGCTAAAGGGAAACAAGCTGCTAGACTTTGGGAACTTACTCTAGATCGTGGTCCAGGAACTTCTGTCTTCATTAGAGGTCCATCATAATCAAAATCCACATCAATTTTAGCTGCAGCTTGACTGATATATCTGTGTCCTGTAAGAAATAATGCAAACCTGAGCACAGACCATATTTTCTGAGCTCTTCTTTAAGAATAAATATCCATACCTTACCTGACTGAGAACACTTGACAGATGAGACCAATTACATTGCACTGGAGGAAGTGAACTAAATATCTCATCTTTGACAAGTGTTAAAATAAAACTAATACCAGTGAGGTGGCTTTAAAAAAAAAAAAATCTAGTGAAATGACAAGGCAACCCCAGAGAAAGAGGCAAATCCTACTGTGAAGGACAGGAGGACTAAGAGCACATCTGTTTCCCTCTCTTGTTGGGTCTGTCCATTATGCCCTGAGCAAGTCTTGGCTGTAAATTCCCCTCTCCTGTGCAGAGATGGTTTTGTTCACTATCAGTAATAACTGAAAAGCCTCATGGGAGCCCACAGCTAAAAAGTATTGTGCTCTAAGAACACCATTTGGGGAAGATCTGTCTCAGAAAGGTAAATGGCTTTGTTTAAAATAAATTCAGTCTCACACAAATGCAGTATCTGGCAGTTCAGTTCTGATATTTGGGTCAAAAACATCATAAACTCAACATCTTAGTGGAACCAAAAGGCAAAGCCTCCTGTGCTTCAGCAATAACAGGCTCTGCTTCCATTTCTGAAGGAACTGTTTCAAAACACAGGGTTTAGGAATACTTCATATGACAGAGACAGTTCTGGTAAGTGTATATTCCAAATATGTAAATCTGCCATTAAGGGGATTCCAGGATACTGTGGGAATTGCAACAAAGGAAGTACAGACTCAAGAGCTCTACCAAGGTGACCTGCAAGAGACTATGGGCTTGCTCTGTACACTGTGGTTACCTCTTGAACTAAACTAACGTTCCCGACAATTACACGTTTGTCATGGAGTACCTGCAAGTCTCTACCCAGCCCGCTACCAACAACAAATTCATCTTAATGCGCTAACTTAGGGGTATCACACTTGGACCAGATCAACACCCAAAGGAAGAGGGTGTAACTTATTTTGGTCTGGGATAGGCATTTTTAAGTTGGTGCAAATTGGATAGCCCCAAATGAAGACCCGTAGCTCCCCTCCTCACCTGTGGAAAGCCAAGCTGCTGCGCAGAGTGCCTTGCTCACCATTGAAAATCTGGCAGAGGCCCAGGAGGGCAGACGGGTCAGCACCCACACACCCAAAAGCACTGGGGTGCAGCATGGGTGCCAGGAATCCCGGGCAACACCAGCCCCTCTGCGATTCCATCCATAACCACCTCTCACAGCCAGAGTTCTGTTTCAGAAATGTACTAAAACCTTTTTGTTTGGAAATGACAGTTGTCAAATAAAACAAGTATTTATCAAGGAAAGTAGAAGGTGTACTACGATACTGCTCGGCAGTGTTCTGAAAACAGCCATTAGCCTGGAATTTCCAACAGTGACTAGAGACTTTTTCCTCAGCTAGTGTCAGCCCAAGTTGAGATGTGTCAAGCAAGCCTGATTTTGAGAAACTTCATCTGAAAAATCACAGCCCTTTGAGCATCTTCAGCTAAGCACTTTAACTCACTGCCCATTTTGGGAGAACTTTGTCTGTAAAGATGATTATTCTCCTCAGCTTTAATTCCAAGTGCTTATATCTGAGATGCGTCAGTGCCTCTACACAAAGCTATTAATAGGTTTCATTACAGCAATGCCACTTCATTTTTGTGTCATTCTGTTTAGTGTTCATGTAAATTGGAGACTGCATGACAACTGCTCCACGGGGAAAAAAAAAGCTACACAATTCATAGCCAATAAAGCCGCAGATTGAGTAGCACACTATGAAGTCTAAAAGGGGAAAAGAGACCGAACTAACCCTTTTGTGCACCCTGCTCCTTCCCTGATGAAGATCACAGCAAACCAGTGGCAAATATTTGTCCTTCTCCTGTGCCCTCTTCTCTCCCTCCCCCTGGGCTCTGGGTGCCCCTTGGTGTCGTAAAGGGGAAAGCACCAAGAGAAGCACAGAATACGGAGGACATTTTGGCAGTCAGCAGTAACAGGAAAGAGATGGAAACCCAGCAGCATACTTGGACTTGTTTGACACAGCTGCGAATTTAAGACAAGTGCACTATAACGCGCTCATCCTCTTCCTCCCCAGCCCTGCCTGGTGCTCTGCTGTCAGAGACCACCATGTCCCCTCTGTCCATCTCCCAGGGTCCTCCCATCCAGAGCAGCAGCTTGCGCAGGCACGCTGCCTTCCTTAGTCTTTTTAACGGAGTTCGCACAAAAATGCGCTTGTTTGGACAGTGACTAAAGATTTCCTCCTCTGTTAATGACCAAGCCACTGCTGCGAGATGCCTAACTGCCAGGCTCCAACTGAGACCAATGGTCACAGATTTCCTGGCTATCGCCTGTGAGGTGCAGATGACATTTTATTTCTTTCACCTCCCTAAAGGACAATCTGTGAAATATTTTAACAGATGAGGATTCTAAATTAAACACAGATTTAATTATTTCTCTAAGAAAGTTCTCTTGTAGCTATTGCAAAGGGCATGATCTCCCTTACGAAAACACGTTATTTACAGAGCTGTCCGACAGGGAACTCATTTGGAGAATATTTTACTGTTGTCCTTACTTGTTTAACACAAGTCACGAGGACCATCAGCCAGGCTGTGCAACAAACAAACACCAACACTGGTCAGCCTTCTTCGTAGATCCTCATCGTCTTCTTGCCACTGTGCATCCACAGCCTGCTCACCTAGCTATGCTGAGCTAGGCTTTTGCTAACGGCACATGAAAAACGAGCACTGCTTTGCTGTGCCATGCCGCACTAATGCACACTGGCGTAGCTCGTGTCTATCAACAGGGTTTTCATGTACAGCAAAGATTGGTCAACTGAAACTGGAACATACAGGTCTTCCCAGAAGAAGAGTTGATTTAAAGATAATTTTTATCAAATAAGTAATGTTGGTCATTTTTTAAAGAACAGCTTTAGGTGCAGCTTATCCAAACCACAATCATTTTTACTAAGTCTGTGAAGCAGACCCAGCTAAAACATGAGCAACACAAGTGACAGGCTTCCCTTCATTTGTTTGTCATCTGCTACTGCATGCTACGCGCCATCAGGCTCTACAAGCAGGTGATCTTGAGGCTGACTCACTGATACAGATTTTATTTTATATACTTGTTTTCAGGAGCCCACAGTGTATCTCATGTTATTAACACCAGTATAATGGCAGCTAGACCGATTTATTGATCCTTACACATGCCAGAGAGTCATTCCACGTCTAGCTCAGGCAAATGCTATGGTTTGAATTTGAAGGAACAGCTTGCCATAAATAAAATGAAAATGCCCTGTGTTACATGATGAAAGGATTTTGAAAAGTGGAGGGTTTTTTCCTTATTCCCCTGAGGTAAAGGGTGAAGAATACAACCTAGAACAAAACACTCAAAACACCAAAACCTCAACATACTAACAAAGCCTTTGATAGCAAAAGCTAAAACCAAACTTTTTGTTTTTTAAGAAATCTCTTCTCTCTCTGACAGTATAACATAAATGATTGGCACAAACTCACACAATTTCTAGCAAGGTCAAGTGATCTATTCCAAATAGCCCACTTCCCTGCTCATCAGATAGGCATACTTGTTCACAGGGTTGGTTAAAAATAAACAGTACCACACAAATTTTAAGAACACAAAACCACGGCTCCCCTGCTTTCCCCTCCTTTAACTCTTCTTTTTCTTCCCCTGCTCAAGTAAACTGTGGTTCTGACCAGCAGTTTTAATGGTAGTCTAAATGGCCAGCTCCTGCAAAGCGCTCAGGCTCTGCGAGACTTGTACTGGCACACACAGGTCGTGCAAGTCTGGCCCTCACACATGCCAGCTCTCCTCCTCTTAGAGCATCTTCACAGCAAGAAAAAGACCTGTCTTACTGCCACCCAGCTGAAGGCTTCTGCAGCCTCATGTTACCTCAGAGCTCAGGGACCTGTCCAAACGCTCGGGAAAATGAAACAAAAGGAAGCACAGCAGTTTTTACTAGAATGGGCTCCTGCTCAGCCTAATGCTGCAGAGTTTAACAAACAGAGAGGTATCACCACCGCGCTGCTCCCCTTCCGATGGCCCGTTTCATTGCAGTCTCGTGCTCTGCCGCTGTTGTACAGGCAAAACTTGGAGCTCAGACTGCTCTCAAAAGGCACCGACGTCAGAGCCCTGGTGAAAGATGGTCTGGCCACCCCCTGCATGAAAACTCACTGGCTTTTTGGCATCCCTTGCTCTGGACACTCTGCAACACTTTGTCCTCAGGGCCCTGCATAACCCCAGGGCACGGCTGCTGCCACGTGCTTCACCGGGCTGCCTCTTGCACACAGAGCACAGCGCCGGGAGGCCTCTTGCTTTCCTGCAAAGGCTTTTCCAAGCACTGGGACACTGTGTGACAGATGGCCACATCAATACGTGTTTTGTTTTGCCTTGAGGAGTATTTCAGCCCAGAGGCTGTGCTGTCTCTCTTGCTTGCCCCCATCCCAAGAATCAGTATCGCATTCTCCTCACGATCCAAGTAAATGCCAGTAAACCAGATCACTCCCCCAGGAAACTGCAGCGTGCTCTGCTCAGCTGACATTTCGGCCTTGAAGGTACTCAACGTACTTTACAACTTAGCCCAAATTATTCTTGTTTGGCTTTTTAACATCAACATACCCTACAACAGAAACCCTGAAGCCACTCTGTAACTCGGGCCACTCCAATTTGAAACTTATGAGTTCAGACGTTCTCATGTCAGGCCTTGGTTTTGAACGCTGCACTTTGTCTCTCCAAAAGACAACAGAGATGGGTCAGATAAAACCTGAGATTCTTCTTACGGCAAGCAAGGTATTTTCAAGAACTGAGAATCCCTTGTGGCTGGTCCTTCAGTAAACTAACAGCATTACCTTTGTAATAAAAGATCCAGAACACAGAAAATGCCTCAACGGTCAAGTGAGACTTGTATTTCCCCAAATGGGGGAGCTGGAACTCCCCAAGTCTCCACGGGGTGTATGATTATTGTGCCTTTGTCACTGGTGGACTGACAGCAGACACACACGATAACCTGTCACTGTGGATGCTGAGGTACCTGTACTGCTCTAACTCCTCCATGCAGGCAGCCAGATGGCTTTGTGGCTTTTTTATTTTAAAATCTCTTCCAAAGAAAAGATGGAAGCTCAACAAAAATATATTATTGGCCTAAACATCCTCACAGATTTTTTTTTTTAAACAATGTAATTTTATGTTACTATTCTTAAAGTTATATTACGCTATAATTTGCATGTAAATCAGTACATAGATGTTTAAAGTTATGCTCTGGAGCCTAGGGACCAAGTCAATCCACTGACTTTCTGTTAAGGTCTATGATCAAACTGCAATAGAAAAAGGGTTTCTTGTGTTACAAGCTAATGCTTAACTTAAGGATAGGACCAAATGAGAAGACCTCAGGTCTCCTCTTAAAAGTGTGTAGAGATACTGAGCTACAGCAGAGTCTCCATCTCTGAGGAAGGAATAGGAAAGCTCTTAAATTACAGTTAGCTAATAGGACCAAGAACAGTACCCTCTTTTCCCTGGTAAACAAAGCTGTCTCTTCACATCATGGCACAAGTCAAAAACAAAACGTATGTTCTATTAATGAAGCTAATTATGAGAGAGCACATCAGCTGAACAATTTGCAGAGCATTTTCTACCCACCCCATCTAAAGAGGGTGAGTACAGTAAGTTAAATTCTACATTTCTTGCTTCTTGCAGGCTGCTCAAAGCTCTATGCAACACACATCGTTCTTCTAAACACTTGAGTAACATCAGCAAATTATCGCATCCTTCCTTTTCATCTAACAGGATGTCGTAATTTGCCAGCAGACAGAAAAGCTCATTTTCCAACTTCTCCTTTCCGTGCTCCCCTCACACTCACCAGGTGTCTCAGCCATTTTTTACGAAGTACCACATTGCTATAGCAACATCATTTCTGTAAGTACACCCTTTCACACCGTGGGATGTTGGTAGTCACACAGAGCACTACCATTAGCAGGTCTCTGCTAAGCGGTGATCCCTGCTTACAAGACCTAGATTCAACACAGGGCTAGAAAGAAAGTGCTTAAACCTTTGGTATGTTTGACCACAAACAGCATTGACATAAATACAGCTCCTGAGTGTACGACAACTGGGTATTACCTGGGAGAAACTCCAGTGGAGGCCCTGGAATTACATCAGTGTCATTAAGAGAAGCAACTACCCCAAGGAAAAAAAGAGAAGAAGATAGGTGAAAATAAATGCTGGCATACCAGATCTCTCAAATGCAAGTGTGTTGCGGTGCAGGATTGTAAAACTAAAGCTCTCCAGTCCCCAGGGGGGCACTTCATTGCCGTAGCACTGCTGCCCTGTGCATCTCCCTGCATGCCTTTAAGTTCCACGCCACAGTTTCTATCAAACCTCCTTCCAGACAGGATTTTTAGAGCGTGAAGGCCCTGACAGTCACAAGTAGGAGGACTGTGATTTCCCCCAAGTCCTCTTTTAGGTGTTGCAAGTAGAATCTGTTACTAACGGATCCTGAAACGGAATGGCAAAAGGCCAAGCTAGCTAGAGATGTTTGGAAAACGAACATTGCTATTGCATAATATTGTGAAAACTGAGATTGCTATTTACAGAGTGCTTATGCTGGCAGATCAGAAGCTCTTCCACGTGAGATTGCCTGTGTTTCAGTACTCCCACATACACACTGGAGATTTTATTGGAACAGGATTCTCCAAAAACAAAGTAAAAATCTGATACCAAGCGGGCCGTACAGAAGCGGAAGCTCCCGTAAGAAAGAGTAAGAACAGTTCCCCCTCCCCAGCACAGCATAATGCCAAGTCAGCTCCTCAGCAGAGGTACAGGAGCTGGTTTTCTTGTAGATCTTGTGATATGGATCAGCCATAACATCCTTCCTGTGGCACAGCAGAGGAGAGTAATGACTATGAGAGCTCATCAGGACACCTCTAGAGATGAAGGCCCAGGTGGGGAAATAGCCAGCATTGCCACAGCTACCCTTTGTGGCACAGGAAGAACAAGAAAATCAGATAGGAACATCAAAGGCCTTACATTCACCCAAAGAACTGAGAACTGAAGTCCAGACTTAGCCTTGTAGGAAAGCCTCCTTCCAACAACAGTTTTTTATATAAACATTTTTATATATCTCAGGTTTCTGTGGGAACACTCGATCAGACAGAGAAATAAAGGTTCCTCATCCAGTGGGAGAGGTTGCACTCCACAGTCATCAACGGCCAGTTCCCAGGGCGTCAGATGAAGCTGACCTCAAGACCATGTTCTCTACAGTCCAGAGAAGGGAACTGATCCTTCTCCCACACACCCCTCACAAATACCCAGCGTGTTCTCCCTCATTTCCTAGGGAAGCTCCTAATGGACAAACTGAATAAAGAAAGTTAAAAGTCTTATCAAGGATCAATACTGGAGAGAAAAGTAGAACTCAGAGGAAATCTTTCTCCTGGCTTTCGACCCTCTTTCTGGTAACAGTGATGGGAACAAGTCGATAATTAATATGAACATCTCTCAGACTTTACTGCAGCACACTTGTGAGATAAAACATTATTATCCTCTGTAGAGAGATATGAAACAGACTGGGATAGGTGAGGTGCAGCTCAACCAGAGTTAATCTATTTAGGGCACTGCAATAGAAGTGCAGAGAATTTGGAGGAGAAAAACTGGCCCTGTGAGGAGAGACTGAAACAATATTATAGGCCTGTTGGGAAAAAAAGTATGAGGTCCTGGGGGAGGTAATAGGTTTCAAATACGTAAAAGGCTGCTGCAAAGAAAAAAAAAAACATTCCATCTTCCAGGTCTTTTGAGGGCAGGACAAATAGTAAGGGTTTGATTTTTTTTTTCCTGTTTCGAAACTTACGTTAAATATTAGAAGTTTTAAAGGTAACGTCAGTTCAGCAGCACAGCAGACTTCCTGGGGATGCTGCAGAAACTGCACTGCTGGGGGCCTTTAAGAACAGGTCAGCGTCCAAGAAGGGCATGGGCATGCACTAATGCAAACTGATGCTACCTTAAGGCAGAAGGCTGACCTTTTGGCATGCTTTCCAGTTCAAGATTCAAAGCTAAATCCAACCCCTTAGGGTAATCAGTAGGAAACTGAACCTAGATCTCTGGAGTCCCAGCCTGCCTTCAGAATTAGGGTACCACCCCACCAGCTAACAACCAACTGCACCTTCACCTGCCTCCAAAGCTGGAAATGGATTGGAAAGCATTGGAAGCATTGGAAAGCATTTCCAAAGCATTGGAAATGGAGCAGCTTTCCTGCTACAGTGGCACAGCTGATAAAACCAGAGCTGGCAGAAAGCAGAGTAAGTATTTACATTCAGACTAGCAGCTGTGACCCCCGTGCAGCACCCTGGGCTGGCAGGAGCAATAGAACGCAAGTCAGGTAAGACGTAACGCTGAGGAATGTCGTCATCTCTCCACCACCAGCCGTCTCTCATGGCTCTCACCGTACTGACTGCACTACCCAGCAGGCTTTGTGAAAAACAATTAGGCTACTGTCATTCTTCTGCCACCCTTCAAATTCTAGTGAACATCTTCGAGGCCAAACTATCAAGCAGATCAAATACATAAGGAAAAGAAAACCATACATGATAAAGGCTTATTTTTAAGGAAGGCACAAGGACTCCAAATACTTACAGGCTTCACAGTTTTGGGGAAGATTTAAGTTGCATATTAATTTCAGATGTTTTGCTTAGCTTTTGCATTTTTATGAACTGAAATTATTTTCCTTTTCCCTTTGCAGTTAGCTTGCCAGGGGCTAGCACTAAGTGATGAGAATACTACAAGAAATGGTTAAGTAAAAATGATTCTCCAACCAGATGCTTATCTCTTGTCTCAAGTTCCTTAAAAGACTGAGGGCTTGAAATCCATCTTAATTAGTATTAAACACTATCCCCCATGTACAACTAGAGAAAAGGTTCCTAGAAATATTTTCATTAATACAAAGCTTAGTTACCTTTGTTCCCGTGTGTTTTACAACAGCGAATGTGCATCTAATTCTTTGCTGCAGTGAATGCAAACTTGCCAGCATCCTTCCTCTCCAGATGCCCCCTTTTTGTCAGTAACTAGTCTATGTCACGTTCAGGGCCAGCACAGTGCTAACTTCCACTTCTGGTTTAAAAATCAAAAATAATCAAAAGTGGAAAGATCTCTTTCTGTAAATAAATTTATCGTAGATTCAAGCTGAACATTATTGCACTTAATGCACACACACAACCGAAACATGACAGCCTACAGACGTGGAGACTTCTACCAAGAGGCCATCTATTCTCTCCTCCTCTCCACCTCCATTCCCACTTTGCAAACCCTGTCATTTCAGTACCCACAGAAAAAAAAAAAATAAAAATTAGCAAACCAAATGGAACCGCAGGATTTTTGTGGGAGTAATGTACAAGTCTCTTTTTTTTGTCTGTGAAGCTCTGAACTTGAGTGCTCAAAAATACCTTGGAGGAGAGCACTCTGGAGCAAGGCCCTCTATTCTTTGCTCAATATTTTAGCAGGCTTTCCCACTTATAAGTTTCCTGAAAGCAAGGATGGATTAACGGAGCCTGGAGCTGCCTTCCTTTCTTATTGAAGATCTATCCCCCCTCACTGCAAGGCTGAGAAGGGAAGAGCAAGTTAGTGTATCTGCCTCCCAGCGGCCTCAAGTACCTTGCACAACTGCAGTATGTTTGTCTGTGGTTAGGAAGCAGCACAGACATGTAGAAGACATTGGGAGAGACTGGGAGACCATTAAGTGATACTGAGATGACAGATTAGCTCAAAGGACTGACAACTAACGAAGGCCTGGTTGCTGCAAGCACTTTCCATTGTCCACTATTGACCAAACAATCCCAGCTCTTGCACAGCACAGATCATCAGTGCGTCACTCCCATAAATAGAAGCGCATCCTGTACTGAAACACTGACCTAATACTTTTCCAATAGTTACAAGACCAGACTTTTGTGTTCTTTAGCCAAAGGTCAGTTGCTCCCCAAAGTGTATTGTTTAAAAGGAAATCAATCATATTTATAAGTTTCTGAGCAAATGGAAGGGTTCTGCAATTGCCTTGCAGTGGCAGGAGCGTAGCAGCACTGCAGAAGGAGAGCTGGAGGAGAGAAGAGACATTAATATTTACTTGGTCACAGAAAAAGCCATTCAGCTGTACTGTATTCAGTCTAACAGCACACAAAGGGATACCAGATCTTAGATTCTACACTGCTTTGTCCAACAAAGCCAATAGAAATTGAGTTTTGATATGTATTTCACAGAGATTGCAGGTTTAATATACACATACACGTGCTAAACTACAAGCTGGGGCGAAGCAAGAACTTGCCGTTACACACTCAGGAGAAAGTAGTTTGACACCATGTGGTAGGTTTTCATTTCACACTAGAGCTAACTCCAGGCAGAAACATACTTCCCCAGCGAGGGCCACTTCTTCATGTCTTCATGTCACATGAAACCTCTCCACAAGGGAAGACATGCAAGGGCACACCACAGAGCACAAAACCCAACACCAGCTGGGTTCAATGGATAATTGCTTCATCTCTGCACCATGCAGCATCAGAAAGTAGGAGCAGAGTTCCGAGGGATGAAGGGCTTTGTTTCAGTTTGCGTGTTTAGAGCACAAACTATTAACTAATGACTTCTTGTTTGCAGAATAAAAAAACCCACAGCACCTTTGTGGGACACTTCTGGACTACAACTGCATCATTATCTAAGATGCAAAACATCATGTTCTTCAAGTTTTGAAAGATTCAACAACACCAGACAAACCCCTGCAATGTTCAAACTGGGATTTTGTCCAGTAGTGTAAAATAAACAAATATGAGCCAGGAAAATATAAAAAACCACTTACCAAATACAAGCAGTCTGGAGTTCTGCTGCAGGCAACAGGTCAGCTGTCGACTAAGCAACATTGACGCCATTTTATCTTTCCTTCACTCAAAAAGACTCAATCTTGAGAGAATTCTTTCTGGCCAACGTTCTGAAAAGAAGAAAAGCAAACACTTGTTCATCTCCCTATGGATGCAGCCATTTCATTTCAATCTCCCCTTTCACTAATTTCAACCCAACAAAACTGAAAGCATACTTCGATGGGTTAACGCTGATATTCAGAGCAGTCTCAGGATTGAGACCTACGTCTGATACTAGGTCTTCTTGATGCAAGTGACTTCTAGGCTAAATCTATCTCCCAGCTTTAGCGGGGCCAGGGGTAAAGCTTGTTACCTGTTTTCCATTGCTCCTCTTCTCTACTTTGTCCACGTGTGTGGACTACATTGAACTTTTAAAAATTTGTTCCAGTAAGTCTCTTAAGCCAATCTGTTATTTTGATTCGACCTAAGTTTATGAGAAAAATCTCATCTAATGTGCAAAGGCAGCAGGACAAGCATTGGGAAATAATAATAATAATAATAATAAAAAAATCAATCCCTTGAAAAAATAGTTTCTACCAATTAATCACAGCTCTATGAAGAGAAACTGTGAGAGCTGGGATCATTCAGCCTGAGGAAGGCTCAGGTTGCATCCCATCAATGTGTATAAATACCTGACGGGAGGGAGTAAAGGAGCAACCAGGGTCCTCTCAGTGGTGTCCAGTGACTGGGTAGGAGGCAGTGGGCACAAACTGGAATACAGTAAGCTCCATCTAATCACTAGAAGCCTCCTTTGCCTGTACAGAGACTAAGCTGGCGTTTTTCACCTCACGGGATATCCCTCCACCCCCAGTGGGTGTAGACCATCTAGCAGCACTGAACTGAGGCTGGCAGTCCAAATGCAATGTTATTACTATTACCAGTAAACCTCCTGGAAAGAGCTCGATTGAACAGATCCGCTCTGAGCATGGAGCTGATCTTCCAGCAGAAAGGGCTTACAGCTTGCTGCTTACATCATCTCTATGCCATCAATAAAATATGCAAGCAGATGTTGATGACTGGACGCAGGGAAGCAGTTGATCTATTGCTACCATGATAGGAAGTATCTCTTACCCAACATATCATAAATTTCATTGTGTATTGTATTTAGCCAAGATACCATTTGCTTTCTGCCACACTTGAGCTTTTTCAAAAGTGACAAAAGAAAACAAAACACTCCTTGCCTACAGAGGTCTATTAATTTATGGACCTATTAATACTCAGGTACACAGAAGATTCCCTGTGCCTTCCCAGACAATTGACATAGCACTTGGTTTCACTTAGTTTGCTATGAGTTCAATTTAAAATTCAAGGTATTTTGAAATCTCCCACAGTGAGGAAATACTTGCACAACACCTGTGTGCACACTGGAAAATGCTAGATTAGCTTCATAGGGGTTTGGGTCAGAAGTGTACAGGGAACTCATTTTTTTCAGGAAAGAGTAACTTCCCTTTTAAGACAAGATCATTTCATTCATTATTTTTTCACTCTCAGCTTATTTCTTTAGTTGTACCAACTTTTACATAATCAATGTATAAAGAA
The DNA here is from genome assembly GCA_009769605.1 of Bucorvus abyssinicus. Lineage (NCBI taxonomy): Eukaryota > Metazoa > Chordata > Aves > Bucerotiformes > Bucorvidae > Bucorvus > Bucorvus abyssinicus. The sequence continues at coordinate 5,173,960 of CM020044.1, read as the reverse complement.
ATATCCCAATACCATAAATTTATCTCATGACCACCCTCTAGCAAAACCCAAATGTGAGTCAAAGTTGGTGAGACTATCACTATGGAAAAAAGCTGTTAAAGGGGGAATCAGGCCAGCACCTCTCATGATGATTAACCCACCACCTTGATTGATGTCCTCTGCCCAGAGCTATTTATCTGGTCTGTACTTCTGCAATCTGCAAATCCCTCCTTGAGTCTGCTCTGCAAAGCGTGACTTTTAAGAGTCTCTAGGAGCCTGTTAAAAGCTAACGTGAACACAGCTTTGCAGGAACTAGCAAATGGAGCAGTGCAACTGTACCTGTGACACAAGACTAATCAACCCACTGAAGTTCACTTCGCCAATCCCCTTCAGTCATCTCCTGCAGGTGTTTTGCTACTAATTGCTTCATCTACCTTCCTCATAAGGATGAGCTGCCTCTTCGCATACAAATCAAACCCACCTTGCAGTCATGCTACACAGCTGTACCCACCAGCGTCGAGATTTCCTTTCGTCAGTCATTCCTTCCTTAGGTGAACCACTCCTACGTCTTTGCTCCCAGAACGTTATTTTATCTTTTACTTATATTTACTGTTTATCTCAAGTCCTTTAATGGTTAAAATATAGAATTTGTAAAAGGCTTAAAATTATATTTGGAAGTGGTACTGGCTTTCTGAAATACTTGTAGGAAAAAAGTTATTACTAGAGGTTTAAAACTAAAGTAGCTTAGCCATAATTTTCCTTGACAGTTGTTATATAAAACATTTTACCATTTTCTAGTCCAGAGTCAGAATAAATCATGTAATATCACATGTGAGTATAACTAGAGTCAACTTCTTTTCCATCTCCATTATGCACACAAATTCTCTCAGGAGATCAGCTGATGTGATTGGTATATTTGTCTAAGCACACGTAATTTGGTTATCATAATAACCAATTGAATTTTGCCTCCATAATCCACCTCCTGATCAATTCCCACCAGCCTAACTTGTTCCAGCGCTGCAAGCAGCAGTGGCACAGTTTGCAAGCCAGCAGAAATGAGCTCTGGTGCACTTGTCAAAACTGCAGCAAAGCCACACTCCATCACCGCTGCTGCTTCAGAGTACGGCTTCAGGTTCTTTAATCCCTAGGCAAAATACACGCACCAGTGTCAGCGGGCAGACCGAAACGGGGATGTGAAAGACATTGGGTTAGATTTGTGATTGAATGATGGCTACCTTAGACCTCAAAGAAGGGAGACTCTTCCAGAAAAAGCAATTCATAAAAGTCTTCTCCAAATATTTTTCCTCTAATGGCAACTGTCTGAGCCGGAGAAGGGCATCACTAACAGATGGCTGTACAAACAGCTATTCCAAAGTGAATGTTCAATACATTCACTTTGCAGATGTGTTTGCATATATTTTTGTACGTAATTTTGCATTATGTAAATGGGCAAATGCAGTTTAAGTTGCAGTCACATTCTTTTAGTAAGAAAAAATATTTCCGAAGAGGATGCTCTATACAGCTTATTGAGCACATGAAACATAAGAATACATGGATTTTTTCAATGCATACTGTGAAATGGGATGTATTCTTTTAAACTTCAGCTCTTAAAATTCTGTACCAAGTGATTATTTCTGACAGGCAAAATGAGTTACTAGGAACGACAGCAGTCATTCGGCAGCGGTAGCTATAGCCTATTGTGAATGTATAAAGACATATTGTTTCTGTGAGCTAATAAGGTTATGTTTCTTACAGGGAACCTCTGGAAAAATTAAAAAAATTAGCAAGGGACCCCAGCATTCAGGGGGGCTTGATCCAGATGCAAGAGCAAAATACACAAATGAGGAATTCATGTACCATTCTCGCCAGCCAGCAGAGAAGCTAATGCAGCGTGACGGCCGCATTTGAGACCGCAGCGTGCAGAATCCTGCCTCGGAAAGCACCCTCGGGACAGATGCAAAGGTAAGAGGTGAAACAGACACTGCAAGACAGGATTCAGCACTGCAGGTCTGCATCTCTTCCTTGCAACTGCTGCCAAAGACACAGAAGCCTGCTTTAAATTCATGGGGGCACATTCATCTGTCCCTCAGCTGCTCCCAACCCATTTAACCAGGAGCAATTAAGTGGTTTAGAAACAGCAGCATGAGCTGCACACAGCAATTACTCCACAAGTCTTCACAAGCTGTATGGGGAGCAGGGAGGTAAAGGCAAATTCATTCCTTTTTTGCTGTTCTCCTTCTCTTGACTTTTCCATGACGCACAGCAGCAAGGCTATCATTGTGCTACGTGTTAATTGTTGTGAAATTTAGAATTTCTTAAACTATCTTTTAGTCCTGTTTGCTTGGCTCCATCTTGATCTGAAAACTGCACAAGGTGTATTCGCTTTGCGAGCTGTGCAGGGTCTGCTGCTGGTGGGTGCAGGGGCAACTGCCCACGGCCCTGAAGCTCTGCCATCCCACAGACATCAGGGGATGATTCCCCTCTCTGTCAGGAGCCCACAGAGAGCACCAGCATTATGCCTGATCCATTATCCCACCCTTTTCACAGCCCAGCCTGCACTGGCATCCTGGAGGTGAACTGGTATAGATGGTTCACAAGGTGGGTATTTCTCTAAGAGTTGAGAAGGCTCTTCAGTTCACACCTCAGCATGTTTGACACTGCATTTTCTACATTTATTTTTTAACAGTGGAAGAAACTGCAGATCGAGACCAAGTCAGCTATGGTTCCTGGGACCAAAACAAAAAAACAACATTGACAAGCCTGGCAGTACTCAGGCAGCTGTGCGGGAAAAGGAAAACACTGCAAAGCTGATTTTCTTCTGGAGTGAGAAGTTAATTTCCCTGGCTTCACAGAATAGTGAGTCCAACTACTGGTTTTTGTGTTATCTTCCATGAGGCTCGTTTCTCCTTTTCTAACCTCCTCAATACTCCCACACCTAACATCAGTGCTGTTCAGACAGCTTTTCTGGAAGAGAATCAGACTGGAACATATCAGAGGCAAGCTGGAAAGAATTTGGGTAATAGGGCCAGGACATGGGCACTAAGAAGAGGGAGTCACAGACCCTGTCACATAAGCAGTGACTACCATATGGTAAGTCAGAGATGATACAAGCACTTCTGAAAGAGGAAAGACAAAAAGGCTGCCAAAACCAGAGCTGGATGGGTCTGCAGCTTCTGAGCTGAGCAGGGACAAGCTTTCCAGCCCCATTTATGCTCCCCAAGCCCTATCAGCTCTTACTCTGCAACAGTGTGACTAGTTAGAAGGAAAAATCTTAACTAGTCATATGTTCTGCACCCCATAAACTCCTGAAAATCCCTTGTTATTAATTTTTATTATTTTCATCAACTTCTGGCAGACAGTGTTCTGTGTCTGGGGCCCACGAAACAGAGAGTTGAAGGGCTCTGTCTTAAAAAAAAAAAAAAATCCAAGACCAATTGTAAGCAGGGCAAGTGTCCTGGTTTGCACTGTTTGTGAACAAGCGTTTTTCATGACTTAGGTGATGCAGCTCAAGTATTTTATTTCTAAAAACAGCTCAAAGAGATGCCAGAGTGAGCAATGTCCCCACAATTTCAAAAAGAAATGTAAGTATGGGTGAGGTGAAAGACAGTCAAGTCTGTCATCCATTAAACATAGTCATGTCCATCCTTAGTTTGCATTTGAGGAACAATGGGGCAACCTAATGTCATCATGGTATCTACAGAAAAGATTAAATGTATACAGCACTGGCTGTTCACAATCATTAAGTACTGCCCCACCCTCCTTTGGGGAGATGGGGGATGTCCACATCCAATAGGTCACAGCAGGAAAAAACAGAAGTACTTAACCAGTTGTTACTGACAGAGCACAGGGTGACATCAGAAGTCCTGACTTACTGCTTTAGCCCCTTAAATGTAGTGAACAACAAAGTAAATAAAGGAGCCTGCCAGCATGTTGATGTATTTAACTGGAATTTGCTTAGTCCCAGAAGCAAAGTGAAGAGTGCAATATAGACTATGCGGTCCTGAAAGCCTGAATGCTTCACACAATGAAATACAACAGGTTCTTTTTTTCAAAGATATAGTTCTGAAAAAAATTTTAAATTGGCTTACAACAGCATTTGCAAGAGAAATTTGTTAAAAGTAACCCCAAGAACTTCTAGTGATAGCTAGACTAAGGCTCTCTCAAATCATCGGGGGAATAGGAAAGTTGTGTTAAGAGGTAATTGCATAAAAATTTACATGTAGTAGTCACATAAGGCTGGCATTAGATCTTCCATCCAGCATCTATACAAAGCCAGCACAAAACAGACCTGAAATCCTCAACTTCAGGAAGAACAGTACCTAGCATGTTCCTCATGAGACAGCACAGAAAAGAGAAACAAGCTGCTCCTCAACCAACTTGGTTAACCAAAGGCTATAGACTTGTACTGCAGAAGCAAAGGTGGTTACGAGCACCCCACAACATCAAGGCCACGTACCAGGATCACTACAGTGATTGAGACACTCTGCAGAAGAGGTCTGTGGGGTCCATGGGATAACCCACACATCAGAAAGAGACCCCTGAGCACTCTGAAGTTCAACCCTTACCTGGTGCAATTTCACAGGCAGCAGCCAAAAAAGTCAGCACAGAGAGCGACTCTCACCAGTGAATGGGGAGTTTGTCCTTGGAGAGCACAGCTCACCAAGCAACACCACCACCAAAACAACCGGCAGCCATCTGCAAATGGAAGTGCATACCTACCACCAAAATGGATTTTGCCAGAAAATGCTTCATGAGCTGACAGTTGCTTTTGCTGTTTATGCCTCTAATAACCTTAACGGCTTTGTGTAGAACAGGACGTAATTGGAAACGCCATGATTGTACTTAAGTTGTTGAGGACACAGTTGTCATAGTTACAAGTAAAGCTCAAGTGTCTGTTATTCATGGTTGCTTATTTATTTATTGACACCAAGAGGATCAAACACTCCCACTACTGTTCAGAAGAATAGAAATGAGGAGACTGGTTTTGTCCTTCGAGTCTTGACAAAAGAGTAAATATTACACATGACAGTATGTCCTCCCTAATAAACCAGCTTTTTTCAGAGCTGCCTTATCTCTCTACAACTCAGCTGGCATTCCAGACAGTCTGTTCTGAAAACTGCAGCAAAAACCCAAAGCAAGATGCAACGCACAAGACAAAAACCTCACGTCTATAGCTTGGCAGTTCTTCTATCAAAATTTACATCTCATCTGCAGTCAGAAGTGTCATTACACTCATGTGCCCAGGGTCTCCTCCTTAGGTGTCCTCTGAGCTGAGTTTGGTGGTTGGATATGAATACATCTTCTTTTTTAAACCCTTCTGCCCTTGTCTGTGCTTTCTCGCTTCTCCAATAAATACTGGACCAAGAAAAGACTCCTGGTCCATAATCCAATGAATAAGAGCAGGTGGAAATGTTGTGAGTATGGCACACCAGGATTCAGCTGACCCACCAAACTTTCAAGCAGCTCATTTTTGATTCAAGAACTATTGGAACAGCTAAGCTGGGATGAGATGTGCCTACATCTTCCCTGTGAAAGAAATACACTGTCTCGGGAAAAGAAAAAATGAGGTCAAAAAAGCATCTGGTAGAAACTGAGCAAGTTCCAAATCCACAGTTGAAGATACCTACATAGATGGCATAACTGTACATAAATGTTGGTAAAACACAAGCACAGCTAAACTAATGTTAGCTGAAAAATTTATTTTTAGTTTGTCATTCCTTAATAGCTCCCACTGAAAAAACCTGCACTTTGCTATTTCAGTGAACTTCACTAGTGAGCTACGCATAAGAACCTCTCTTCAAGCCTGCATATTTTGAATCCATTATTTTAAATGCAGACGGTAACAACATATCCAAACCATGCCTGTTAATTTCCACACACTTCCCACACCAAAACAGTCCAGTTCTCAATGGGTTAAACAGTTTAAATTACGACACAGCCATGCTTTTCAGGTTAGTTGCTCCACAAACAATCTGTAGTTTTGGAAAAATTAAAGTATTGCAAAATACCTTCAAGTGGGGCTTAATCCAAGGAAATTCAGTTATATTCCTTGTAAGATTTTCTTCCTCAGCATCCAACCACTGCCTCCTCAGAGTTCATGAAAACAGATAGCACCAAATAAAATGTACTGTAAAAGCCCACTTTATTCTGCTGCTTCCCGAAGTGATGAACAGCTTCCTTGGAGGCAGCCTGTACCAACCCAAGGGAAACGGCTTAACAGGGAGCGAGTGCTCTGGTTTCTCAAGGTGACCCCCATTTCAGCTGAGGATGCAGAAAAGCAGACGCATGCAGGAGATTTCTTTTACAAGGGGGAACAGCTAACCACACGTACCCACAACAGGGACGTTTTACCCTGGCACACACCTGCACATACACAGAGACACGCGTTCACCTCTGATCGGACAGCGCGGGAGCGCAGCCCTCGCAGGCTTGGCCGGGCTCTACGCTGAGCCCTACCACACGCAGGCACAAGGCAAAGGCACTTACTCGACTCGGATGGAAACTCCCCGCAGCCAGCTTGCTGGTTGAAGACGCTGCGCTCTCCTTCACCTTAGAGTTGGGTGCTGCCGGCTGCGTTTGTGAGAAATGCCATTGCTGTCAGCTTCCTCCAGCAGCTGCTCACGACTGCTGGCAGCGAGGACAGGCATCACCCAGAGGAAACTCCGAGCTGCGACCCTGCGGCTTAGCTGGGGGGAATGCCCCAGTTAATGAAGGTTAATGAAACCAGCTCCTGCAAGCTATACCGTGTGCTCAGCCAAACCCAGGGGAGAGGAACGCTCAACCTGCCTCAAACCGAGACCCTCTGGCTCTGCCCATTGCTACTCCAGCACTTCTGGCATGTGGGTGTAGCCCATCAGCCTGGGCCCCTGGGAGCCTGATTTCACTGAATGCCTGCTCTGCAGCTTTCTGAAAACAAATTCCCGAGATACAGAGCCAGACTGTATTAACTTCTGAAATGGCCCCCTAGTTTTCAAGAACTGTGGAAGCTGAAGATCAGGTTTGGTCATTAAAACCCTTCATTTTACTCAAGTTTGCCAATATCCTGAGAGTGACACCCAGGCACATAGCTGCTCTAAAATAACCTTGGTTTGGTTCCACTCCTTCAGTCGTGCACAGGCAGTGCAACAGCCAGTGCATCCTAACACACCTCCTGCCATGCACTGCTGAGACGGGAATGCAAGAGACATGGATATGCACAGAGAATAACAGCAGCATCCCTTCAGGCCCGCAGACGTAGGGCAAAGCACAGGGTGCCATCACCGAGGCAGAGATGCCATCACCAGGTTGCCATGGTGCCGGGGCGCAAGAGGGAAGATGCGCCAGAACGCAGGAAAAGGCTGAGCCACTTCAGATTTAAATCCCTGTGACAGCGTTTCGGCCTAGTCACTGCACGGTTGCTGTGGCAACCAACGAGTGAAAAATCGCAGAGGAAATCTGTAATTATTACAAGTGAGATGGTGACTTACCCACTTCAGTAATCAGGGCATTAAAATGACTCGAGCAGAGGAGGGGGTGCTCTGTGCCCCACGATGGGCAGGGCTGCACTGCAGCAGGGAGTCAGGGGCTGAATCCTGGCTGGGGGACTTGATTCAGAGACTGCAGCGTGTGCTGCTGTCACAGCACCACGCTTTCTTCTTCCTCCTCCTCTCAGGGCAGTAACAGCAGCAGTGTTTGTTCGGTTGGGGTGGAGGTTGTGATGATTACTGTGCTGATACAGGAATGAGGAGGGACAGGAGATCATTCAGGTACCCAAACACACTCTGCAGTCTCTCTCCATCAACACAGACCCTGTACACACCAGCAGATGCGATGCCAGCATCCACACAAACGATTTACAGCCATTGCAGGAGTACATGGTTTAAATTCACCGCGTTGCTCTCCAGAGCTCTTCTACACAAAATGGACAATTGATCACCATCCAGACAAACTTCTAATGAAAACACGGGTAACACCAGTAAGGAAGGGAATCAGACGGGGCTAACCCTGTTTGGGTTCCCTTCTCCTTGGCCTGGGATCACATGTGAGTACGGGTGGCTGACAACTGCAGCCGTTTGTAAGACAGATACCAGCTGCTGATTTGATACAAATTAAAGACTGAAGCTGATCCCTCACCTTCTTCACAATTTTAAAATCTGTTATTAATTACATACGTGGACTGCAATGACATATTTAAACTGGTCTGTGCTGGTTGCCAGACAGTAAAATAAACTGCAGACTCTAAACTGAACTTGTTGCCTAGCTAATCTGCCACAGAAAGTGCAATAACCCTACTCAGAGAGATGGTTAGCACAGGGACACATCACAAAGTAGAGGGAGAAAAGTTGTAGGTATTTACACTCACCACATAGCAAACACTGGATTCAAAGGCAGTGCTCTGTATCAGCCATTTATTACAAGGCTTATTCAGTGAACAATCAGGATTACAGCTCCTAAGGGTGCACTCCGGGGAGATGGAGGTATGACAATGAAATTCTTGTGCCTCTGCTGAGTGCTAAACTTATTAAACAAAATTATCTTGGATGAAGAATACTTCTTATTGTGAAGGGCTACAGTGGGGCTAACAATTTCTATAACATCACCTAGACAGTCCAGTCAGCGTCATGCCCCATCTTGTCCAACTGCTTGGAAACTTATCCTCCACGGAGAGAGTAATTCAGAGGTAGACTTTAGTTTGTAGTGGAGTTTTTCATTTGAACCCTTGTGTCAAACGGCTTGACACCGAACTGTCGCTTCCTAGGCAGGATATTATGTACGGCTGCTTTCAGCACCTTGGCTCGCAGCGCAGCCCCTCCATATCCTTCAAAAACCAGACTTGCCACAAGACTAAAAGGCAGGGTCTCAGAACCCCAAACTGCATGAAGAGGAAAAGCAACACCCCTCTTAAGGGCTTGCCATGTTTGGAGAAGGAATAAAGCACTAACTGGAGTGTCAAATCAACTTCTAGGTACTGTGAACAGTAACAGTCATTATGAAGTTCACTGTAAAATGTATTAAAAAATTCTTTCAATGCAGCTGGATGAAAACATAAGCCTATAAAAATGTTAACCCCAAGTTAACCATAAAAATCTGAGCAAACAATTTTTACACACAAGGATAAGAACCTTAATTGGACAAAGAGGATTATCATGGAGGGTGAAACAGAAAATAAAAGGGAAGACTGGGACTGCTTAGCTTTGCAGGAAACCCAACACACCGCAGCTTTCCCAACTCGCTGGTCAGAAGACTGCTCCCTACCCTAGCACATCCAGTAACATCACACCAAGTGTACAGAGGCAGTTTTTCTTCTTTGGAAGAAGTAAAAAAGCCTCAGGAACAGAGTGGAGTTAACAGCAGTCATTACCACGAACATCCAGGGACTTCTCTGGGGGGCAGCTGCTCAGCTGAAAGGTGGCCAAGGTTACCTGTGTGCACGGGCACACCTGACCTGCACCTGCATTACCTACACTGACACAGGGAGAGCGCCACCACCCCCCTCTGCTCATCAGATGCCAGCTGCTTTAATTCCCAGGAAACATGAGAAACTCACATTCAGGAGAAGGACAAGGGATGTAGCATTGAAGCACAACTGCTATGAATTTCTACTCTGCACAAGTCCTGTTACCGCCTGGTTATTCAGGCAGTAGGTTAAAAGGCACAGCAGCTGGGCGGTTTACAGGACAGCTCAGGGAACTTGGATACCTACGCACTGCTAATCGATAGACTCTGTGGCTGAATTTCCTAGTATGTTTTGAGACTTATTTTTGGGCTCCAGATGGACAAAGAAAACAGTGCCAATCTGATTCAGCACGATACGTATTTCTCAAGTGGGCCCATTCACAAAACCATAGATGTGAATGAGCCAGAGCACTCTGCTGAATGAAAAGCAAGGTAGAAAACTGGTAACTGCAAGACTCACGGAAGGTTATAAAAATCTGAAAGTCACGCACTAGGAAAAAAACCACATGGCTACTGCATGTGCTTTATTTACTCCTTAGATATTGCCTATTTGAAAAAAATAACGAAGCTGCTGCACTACAACATTCCGCACAAGTACTGAACACCTGGACACAAATTTGAGGAGGTAAATTAGACCCTACTACATGTGCTAATGGCTAAACTCAGTGGTAACGTCTCGTCGAGGTACATCTGTACAGCACCCTCTACTCTCACAGTGACACAGACACCCACGTAAGAGACTGAGCGCTGTTTTTTCAGCCTGGTACATACAAGCTATGAGTCACATGAATGGGAAGATTCCGTGTGTCACATTTAGGTAGTTAAAAGGTGCTGGACAGTTTTGGGGAGGCTGCTAGTACTGGGCAAATCTTTATAAAAGTTTCTAATACAAGTTGAGCAAGTCCAGCTTAGCTGCTGAGGTCAGAGAAAAGGGACCTGGAATCAAGAAACTGTGGAAGGAATCCTCGTGTAACTGATGCTCAGAGAGGCTGCACAAACGGGGAGTGGGGACACAAGCCCAGGTTACTGTGTCAGCTGCTTCTGCAGTCACAGAAGATGGCACGATTTCCATTTCCTATCAGAGAGGGCCCATTGGACTGGAATTACACACAAGCTGAAAGCAGGAATGGAAAACAACTCACTCTTAAGGATGTGGGAGAGAATCTTTCCTGGAGTCTCTATGCACACCCACACTCCAAGCGTGTTTTGAAACCTTGCGAGAAGCACCCGAAGCCAGCGTCCACAGCAGTACCAGCCGGAGTCAGTGCCGCACACCTCCCCTCATGCACCAACCATTTCAGAGCAGCTCTGTGCTGGCTCTATTCACCTCCAGCAGCCAAGAGAGCCACGGGATGTCCTGCAGCTCTGCACATATCCCACCAGGAACATCCATGGGTGCTTCAAGAAAATATCTTGCAAATATAGGCTGTAACAATGAATACCACTAGCCTTAGTGGGGACAGGTAGGAGATTGTGCTTTCTGTCAGACACCACAAAAATGCTGTCACAAGGGCACAGAAATGCGAGGTGTCCAGTGGTGTGGGGCAGCAGCTCTCCTCCCTTTCTGCACTGTCGGACAAGCCTGCCTCTGGAACTACAGTACTGCCACACAGGCACTAACGAACACGAGGAACAACCACCACGTCAAAAAGACATCAAGGTGTTGTCGTATAATTTTAAGCAGCTTCCCCAAGTTACTCCAGGATGAATAAAGTCAGTATGGAGTAAGGAGCTAGCAGTTCCGTTAGGCAGTTTGTTTATTTAACAAAAATTTATTATCGGAAATATTTATCTCTAAGGATAGCTCATGAAAGTAAGCAGAACCAGCACAACGGGACAGCAGAACACTGTCCTCTATCCTCCTTCAGTGGTACTTAACCTCTCCCTCTCAAGAGGCCCCAAGAGAGCACTTCATAGCAGCTCAGAAAAAGAAGGAAAAAAAAGGCAAATTTTTCTCCTCCTTCATAAAATCAGGGTTTCACTGAATGGATGCAACTGCAACATTTACCAGAAATCAGGTAATTCTTTGTTGAAGAATCTAAATGACGTGTTTTGTTAGCCGTTAGAAGCGTGTCAGTATTATCTCAAGCTGCTCCTTTTCCCTTTTCGCTCTCAACTAATGACAGTAGCTGAAAGAGATAATCAGAGGTTGAAGTTTCCCAACAGATGAGAGGAATGCGGCTGCAGGCCTGCAAAGCTTGCTCACCAGCCAGAGCAGAGGATCAGTTCTGCAAGGCTGCATATGGATTTTGACCAAACGTAACAAACTGTCCCTTTCTCCTTCCTTTTCCATTCAGCACAATAAAATTGGACCCATGAGCTGCTTCCCATTGTTTATCAGATCTCTCTGGAACATGACTTTCCCTGTATATTTGCTGAGGGAAAAAAAAAAAAATACACTTTATGCAAGTGTTGCATCCAGAAATGATATATGGTGTCACCCAACCAACCTCGGGTTTGCAAGCGCAGCTGCATCTTCTCAGCCTCTCTTCTAAAAAACTCCTCTTTCCTCTAGCTCTCCTGTCACCTGCATGGCTCAGTCTCACATCCACACCAGAGAGATTCCCAGTTCGGAGAAGAGATATCACCAAACCCTTCACAGCATCCAGTGTAGTCACAAGTCCAGCTCAGAGCAAATGAGGTACACCAGTGAAAGGAGACGACTGAGCAGTGTGAGGAACAAGAGGTCCCATCAGAGCAGCCACCATGATTGACTCACTGTTGAAACACCACCTCCCTATGAACCCATGTTCATCATCAGTCCTACCATTTTGACCAAACAAAGTCCCACTACACCAAGATCTACAGAGAAGCAAAAGAACAAACTGAACTTATTCACGGTCATGTAATGGTCCAATCTTTAAGAATAAATTAACACCAAGAATCTTACAGGTTGCATCAGAAGATGTATAGTCCAATCACCTTCTTGGCCAAGGAAAAATAATGAGAATTTAAGCAAGTAGCCACTGATGTCCTACTACTGCTAAAAGGCAATTCTAAAAGAACTGGCATTTTGGATTTCACAATTTGAAGAAAAAAAGCTCAACAAGGATTGTTTGCTATAGTAACTGCAATGCACAGAAGGTTGCTGGGATCATGACAGTTCTTCCCAGTCAAAGGCCCCATAACTTCATAAACCCAGCCCCTAGCACTGAGTGTTGTTGCCTCCATTTGCTGCTGCTCCCTCTCTTAATAACACAAGCCAGCCTTTTTTATGTTTTTCTTCAGCTGCTTTTTACAACAGCCCAGGCAGAAGCATCACGTTACAGCAGTTACGCCAGCCCCGTTCAATCCCTGCTGCCCAAACCGTGGGACAAACTGAAGATTTTCACCCCTGTAACTCCATTACCTGGTAAAACTGCACTGCAAACAAAGAGCATGGAGTCATCCGAGCCAAGCTTATCCTCTGCTTCCCTACCTCCACCAGCACACTCTGATTGTGTAATCCTATTTCCCTCTCCAGGAAGCTGCATTGCAGCAGCAGCTGTGGAGCAGAAAACAAGGTTTGCTTTCCACTGGAACCAGGACGAGCGCGCGCTGAGGTGGAAGGCAGTAGGGTGAAACTCATGCCTGCTGTCTGGGGACCATGGCTGTCAGGACGCTCAGCAGCATGCTTCCTCTGAAATGATGAAATCGGGAAGGATTCAGAAGTCATGGCCTCTCGGCTGTCTGCAGCACTGAGTGACAGGATTACATCCTGGCCTATTACCAGGAAGCATCTTATGCCTGAAAACTGTCCTGTCATGCCACAGCAATTTGTTTTGGTTTCTAAACAGCTTTTTAACCTGCCTTATTCTCTAATTCCCACTGAGGCGATCATTTATATCATCAGATTTATACAGTGAGCTGTTAAAAATGCTTCACTAAAAACTTACTCCCTCCATCCTACTCCCAGTGTCCTAATATTTTTTTGGTGTACATTGCAACACTAGTGTCAAGCAAGCACCTGGCAAAAACCATGTCATTCATGCCAGATGTGGAAAGAGAGGTGACAGAGAACAACAACATGGCTGATTTCCAGTATTTGGCATCTAACATACAGAAAGCCTGACAGATTTGGAGGAAACATAAGACAAACAAAAAATATGACTACTAATAAGGTACACCACGCTGATTTAAAATACTTAATTTTTATGTTATTTATGGTAGTTATTCACATTTTTGTATTATTGCCAGACCAATTTAAAACACATGAGTTGATTTCAGTTGTGTTGACTGTCACAGGATGCTGCCAAGAACCTCCGCACACTCTATCCTTCTCTAAAAGGGGAAGCTAAAATTGGCATGCTGCTGTGATGTGCAAAGTCTTTAATCGAGATTGAGCCTGATGCTGTGCAAATGAGGGATATTATTCTTTCCCTGGAAAATACTTTTTTTTTTTTTTCTCCTGTTTTCCTCAGTGGCTTCTGCAAGCCTATATTCCTGCATTACTTCATTCAGAAAGGAAAAGTTCTGGAAGGGAAAGAGGTGACATCTCTCGTGACAAGATCTGTAGGATTGTTCATTTCCTGGGTGGGAAGGAGGAAGAGGAAGAGCAGGAAGGGGTGATTTAATACCAAGATTACAGGCAAGAAAGCTGGCATGAAATCATCCAGCACCAGGGTGCAGGTTTCCACGAAGAGCTTGCTGCCCTGTGCTTTGCCTGGTACAAGGCTTACAGATGGAAGCTGGGTACTTCAACATTGAGCCAAACATCAAAAATAGGACATCACGAAAACACCATCACTAATTTATGTCTTCTCCCAACACCCACTGTTTTGTTCTGTGAGAAACCAGTGACGAAACCAAGGTTACAAGGGGAGTTAAAAATATAAAAAAAAACCTCAAAAAAACCCCAACCCAACAAACAACTAGAAAGAAAACCTTGTGCTGGAAATCCTCTCTTTGGTAACACTCTTCCACACCCATAAATACATCACAGTGCTTTCTAGCCATCCAACCGACCACAGGTAACCCAGGTACTCCAGGCTGAGATTCCTGCTTGCAACGCTAGCAGGGCAGCACCTCTCCTTGCTTTTTCTTTCCGTTTACCCTGTCCACCCTTCCAGCTTCCCTTTCCACACGAGCAGGTCTTTTACCCAACAGGCTAGCATGTGTTCTGCTGTACTCCTACAGAGCTGTAATGGTTTTCTAGGCAAAACGTTTGGTTTTAGAGTGGACAGGTAGGACTAAGAGTCCTTAGAACAGATCTAAGACACAGTAAAACACAGGCTGGAAAGCTATGTTGGGAAATCAGTAGAAATAGAAAGCACGTCATGCCGACACTGCAGGCAGGCTAGGAGGAAAGAAAATCTGGTGCTCGTGACATGCAGATAGCAGAAGAGATGAAAGGAAATGCCAGAGAGACACCTTGATCCTGACGCCAGGACCCACGCTCACAAACATGGCCAGGACAGCTGGGGAAGCGGCACTGTCAGTGGGGAAGGGAGAGCAGACTTTGACATGGGAACTGGAATCCAAACCTCTCTGCTGACTCAGCGAAAAGTATCGTAAGGGAGTCAGCACAAAACATGCACGTGCTTTAAACCAAAGGAAGCCTGCGCAGGTTTCTTCCACAACAGTATCTCCTCCCGTGGCTGAGGAACAGCTTTCTGCTCGAGAAGACCACATCTCAGTGACGCACTGTGGGCACCGTCACCCTGGTGCAGAGGCTCCCAGCAGCTGCCCACGCCTGCTGAGCTGGGCTGGGGAAGGGCGCGCTGTCACATCCCCATCAGGCCAAGGCTAAGCTGGATTATACCCACGTATTTTAGCAGGTGCCAGGCAAGAATTGCTCAAAGAGTGATTATTTGGTCTCTTTGCCGTTCTCCAGCCAATTTTCTGCCCAAGATCTAGCTAGGAATGTATTCCAATGAAAAAAAGTACTTGAACCATGCCAGGTTTTGAACTCCAGGCACTTTGAGGACATTGCTAAAAAATTCCTACATAAAATAGAATTATATATGGGGTACAACAGTTGCAAAGTATTTTCACTTACACAATTAAAGCTGAACTTTGCTTGGGGTGGCAAGGAAAATTCCATCTGGAATAAGGAATATTTTTATTGTTCGAAATAAGAAAGCTGGAGACAGGTTTAGAAGTTGTTTTTCTCCCAGAATTACAGCTGTACAGCTAAACCCATAGTTTGGCACTTCATCCTGTCACCTGGAGCATACTTGAGACATACTGACTTTCTACACAAACTCTTTAGCAAGCTGCATTACTCTAAACTGCCTCCAGAAACACCATCAGAATTTGATTTTAATTTTTAAACTGAGTTTCACAAGAGTCACAAGAAGATAAACACTTAAAGACCTCTGCTCCCTGCCAATGCTGAGTTTTATTTCAGAGAAATCATAAAATCTAATTGGGAAACTCACCAAGTTGGAATCTTTATTGCCTTTAAAGTGCCTTATACCTCGCCACAGAAGGAGTTATATAGTACACTGCATTTCAGCCAGAGCCCGAGATCAGAGTTTGATACGGTACAATATAAGCACTCATCTATACAAATCCTTTATTTCCTACATTAAAACTGAGAGACACTCGCTAAAATAATTGTGGTAGACAATATGAAGGGGAATCACTTAAGTTTGAGTAACTAAGTTCACACTCCTGGCCCTTTTCTTCAAGCCCACAGCATTCGCTTACTAAAGGCAGTACTCTTAGCTGAGTGCTTTCTCCCATCAACCAGTACAGCGCAGCTTTATCATTTTTTAAAAAGTTCGTCACTAGGGAAGACCTGTGTCCTTGACACTGCAGGTGCTGAGCTTTCAGAAGGACACCTTCAGAAGCAGCTGCAATATACCTTCACAAAGGCAGCCAGTGAAATCAGCTGCTGGACGGTGCAATAAAATAATTAAGTGACTATCCAGCCTGAGCTAGAACATGCACTCGTTTCCTCAACAGAATTTACAACTGTAGGAGCTGCCATGCACAAAACGCAGAAATACTCCAAATCCACAAACTAGAACATAAACTTCACACTGCAAAAAGTGGGCTTTCTTTCAAAAATAAAACCATACTCTCTGAAAATGTTCTCTCTGCTGCAAGCAGACATACCCCCACTGGTTAGCAAGAGAGACAACCTTCTTCCTCCATATAACCAAGGTTCCTACCTGATTCTTCTGCGGAATTTGTAGTGAATTTGTGGCTAACTAAGAGATGGGAAAGGAACAGAAAAATATTTTGCAAAAGGGAAGGCAAACAATCTAACAGAGGACGCAGTAGAGAACCCACTCCCACTGATCAGAGAAGAGTCTGAAAGCCACAGAAACAGCCTAGGACAATATTCTCCATTTCGAACACTTCACGTGCTTTGGAAAACACCCCGGATACTGTTATTTTTTGCACACACGCCATATGTCTAAGAAAAGAGCACTTTCTCTGTTTTCCTGGCCCATAGCTGTCATTTCAGGAAACGGGACTGTGATCCAATAAAGCAGGTCACAATACTCAGAAACAAGGAGGGGACAGAGATGTATGGCTGTCAAGGCACAGAGCAGTGGCTGCTAGAATTATCTGCTTTAAGTTGGTAGCAGCTCTGACCCCTAAGGCAACTTGCTCTGTTCATGAAGAAAAGGAATTTGAAAGCAGACCAGTCTGGAACAAGAACAGGGTGTTTTCAGCCTCCTGAAAGATAAATCTGTTAGCTAAGTTTTAAAGCGTAGTCATCCTTCGCTCGGTGACAGGCCCACACTGATAATTATCTGTACGGTGCATCGTGGTCTTTAAGCTGCAGCGCTCCTGATGCGTCATGTTTACACTACTTACCTGTACTTTCACAGCTTCCTACACATCAGTACTAGCTGCTCTTCCAATGGAATCCAGCTCCCTTCTACTACTTACTCTCTCAAATGGGGCAAGATATGTTGCTATTTGATTCAGACTTACCATTCTGCCTGAAAAACTCCTAAGAGCTTATGAGGAACTGTAAAGAAGAGTAGGTGCTACTGGAAGAGACTGCTTGAACAAAAACAGTGCACACAGATCGACAGTTTGCAACCTACGAGAAGGAATCAAATGGTCTTTGAAAACAATAGAGAAGAGGAATGTCTTACATGAAACCTGAGAACTACCGCATCAAGACGTATTCCCTTCTTCTCCCTGCTCCCTCTCGCAGAGGGAAAGCCAAGAGCAAAGGAGATCCATCCAAGTTCAGAGAGTCACTCTGGGATTCAAAGTTTCTGGTATACAGCCAATACAGTAAGATTTTAAGATACAAGAGGGTTGTATCTTAACAACAGGGATACAGCAGTGAACGCTACACTGTCCCTACAGCACATACACGTACTGACTCTAAAGAGCCCTATTCTCTGAGATGTTTCCACAAGCTATTTCCATTTGAGTAAGAAAGGAAGAGAATTTTAATTTGTATTTGAAACAACTAAAAAATTTTCAAAGTGTTTCTTGAATGGACCCTCAGTCCTAGAAATCATAAAACAGAGCTGGGAAGCCAAAAACCAGATGCAATTTGTCTTAGACCAGCCGTGACATCTTCCTAATTCTGTGAACCCTGATGTTACAACCACAAAGTGATTAACTTAGGAAGTTAAGCAGTAGTAGAGGATTATGCTATGAGGTAACTTGAGCTACTTTAGTTCAGGCCCAGTGATCAGCGTGCAAACCAGGAGGAACACTCTGCAGTCAAAGCTGTACTGCCGAGGGCAGGAGTCATCCCTGCCAGCACACCTGGTGAGGCTGAGATCTGTGCAGAGGTACTGAAAGGCACAGGCAGTCATTGCTAGACTGCTGACAACCACAGCCATGGGGTACACAAACTGCTCTACCAGCTGCTGTGAAGTTTCACTGACAGGCACCACACAAACCAGGCAGGGCAAGGAGAACCACCTGGAGACCTCTAAGCTGCTGGCAAGTGCAGCAGGAACCGGTTTGGATGTATATACATATGGCCTGTGAGTGTATTAATTCCTCTTTGCTTCTGACAGAATCCAGATCAGGACATTTTCCTCTTCCAATGACAGCTCAGCTCCCAGCAGGACACCTCCTGCTTCACTTGGTGTTTATTTGCCTGCTGCGCTTGCTTACTGCCTCCTGGGCATCAACATCCAATTTTATCCACTTATTTCAGTTTACTTTGTGTCTGAATGCACAAGACTCCTCACTGCACAGTATGCCTCTGAGCCTGTTGTTCCTCAGAAGACTAAAGACTGGGCTTTGGAGAAAGCAGTTCTACTGCCTTTTTTTCTCCATGCATTTTACAAGGGGTCAGCTTGACTAATAACACCGTTGTGCTTACAGACTTGGGTCTCCATCACCTGGGGACGTCTGCATCACAGTCTTTTGCACTCCAGATTGTTGAAGAGGTACAACACAGTGTTACAGCGGAGCACTGGCTGACCACAGACACAGAAGACCTGAACACTGAGCCCAGGAGTCTCCTTTTACACCAGTCAGCCTTCATGAAATTATAGGAGCAAAGACCTTTTAAGGGAGCCATGCCTTTGAACCGTAGGGCAAAATCCAATTTCTGTAAGCCTGAACATTCATTACTGATTACAAAATTGCTTGGAAACCTCCCACAAGAGTTCAGGTTCTTTGCATATCGTTCCCTTCATTACATTATACAATCAGAGAAGGAGAATCGCACAGGCAAAAGCCAAGCTCGGCAAAGCTATAGCTAAACAGCCAGATACTACTTCAAAGCAGTAAAGGGAAAGGAAGTGAAGCCAGGGAGGTCTCAAGGCAAAGCCCGAAGTAGCTTGGGTTTTGCATCACAGGTATTAGCTGGAAAACAGCAAACTGCAAAGAACCGGTGAATCTCAGCTGGAAGTGCAGCAGTAGGCCTCCAGGAACACCATTACTGAAGATTTCCACTGAGCTGGCTGCAACATAGTAAGAAGGGGAGAGCTATATGCAAAGCCGGTCGTGATTTTCTCACAGTACGCACATACTGTCTCAAGGGTTTTGTCCCGTCGTGTTCCCTTCTCGCCCCCTTTCCTTTCCGCAGGCCTGTGCCAGGTCCACCAGCTTGTCTTGCATGAGCTACAGAGGCAGTGCCGCTGCCAAGGGCACACACCGCCTCCCTAAGCGGCCAAACTCACGGGCAACAAACCCTGCCGTCCAGGACGGTTCCCCGAGTCCCTCGGGAACCACTGCCGGCTGCTCCCTGCCTGGCACTCGTGGGGTCCAGAGCCACGCTCGGGTCCGACGAAGAAAGGGCTCCCTGAGGATGCCGACACCCGGAAAGCCGCCGGGAAGAGGTGCAGCGCCCGCGGCAGCCGCCCCCTCCGCCGCTCAGCCCACACGTTCGCGTAGCCCAGCGGGGGCCGAGGGGAGCGGGGCCACGGCCGGAGCCCCCAGGAACCCCCCAGCGTTACCCCACTCACTGCCGGGGTACCCTCGGCGGTGGGGACAGCGATGGAAGGGCGCTGGCAGCCTCTCGCCGCCGGAAGGGCATCAGAGAGCGGGCGGGCAAGGACAGCCTGCATCCCTGCCCCGCCGCAGGCCGAGCGGCAGGACGGGGGATGGAGGCGGTAAGAGAGGGGAGCCGCCGGACTGGCGCGGCCCGGCACCCTGCGTGCTCTCAGCCCGGCGAGGCCCTGGGGAGCCCCGCTCGCCGGGAAGGAGCGGGTCCCCGCGAAGGCAGCACCGGAGGGGTCACGCCGGCCCCCGCCCGAGCAGCCAGCGTCCCGACCGCCGACCCCGCGCGGTTCGACCGCTCACCGGAAGGTGCCGGGCTGCGTCTTCTCCGGCCGCTGCGCTCCGTGGCCCTGGGCTGGGCTCGGCTGGGCTCGGCAGGCGCCGCCGCAGGCCCCGCGCTCACCGGCCGCTGCCTGCGCGACCCCGCCGCCGCTCTGCGCCCTGCTCCGCGCGCCGCAGCCAATCGGCGCCGCCGCCCGCAGCCCCGCGCCCAGCGCGGCCAATGGGGGCCCGCGGCCCGGGCTCGCCCGCGGCGGGGCGGGAGGCGGTGAGGGAGCGGCCTCGGCCCGTCCCCGCGGAGCCACCCTCGACCGGAGCGGAGAGACGGCGGAGCGAAGAGGCAGGCACCGGCCTCCCGTTCGGAAGGCACGGCGGAGGCCGCCCCTCCCGAGGATGGCTCGTTACTGAAACCTCGCTGACGGACTGAACACACGCCCACAGACCGACCCGACTGGTAAGCGCGGACCCAGGGCGCGCCGGTAGCGCGGAGGTCGCCCGCGCTGGCCGCCTGTTACAGCTGCCGGGGAAAACACGGGGGAGAAACCAAAATCCTGTTGCTGGCACTAGCAGCTAATTTCCTCTTGAAAAAGGAGCTGCCAGCCCCGCTCTTGGCCTGCTCGGCTCCATCCCGCTCTGCAGGCATCTCGGGGAAGGGCCGGGGAGCCTGTCTGCTGATTGCGATGGGAACCTGGGCCTCCACCATCGCAGCTTCACAAAGACCTACTGCCTTTTCCTCAATTCCTAATACTCACCTGCAGCCACTCGGGAGGGGCATACTTAGATTAACAAACACTGCAAGAGGGGAAGTCATGGGGGCTTTTAACTTTGATTAGAAATTTTTTGACCGATGTCAAAATCCAAATCTAGAATCCAAGTCTTCACTAATATGTAAGCCTGACCTAGAACAAACACCTTTTTCTTGTAGACAGTAGCAGATCAAAGCAGGTAGATGGGATGCGCATGGCAGTGACGTGCAGATGGCACAGGAATCCTTGTATCCAACACCATGCATGTCCCTACCACTGAAACAATCCGAATTCAGGTGAGATTAAGTCAGCAGCAGAGCTGATTCATCAGTCAATTCCTCTCTCCTCCTCGTCAGCCATCACTCAGCTCTCTCTACTGTGTGGTAGTGGGACTGCTCACCATTAAACTTTGACAACAGGTTCTCTATAAGCGATAATGACCCCTTCTTCTGTCACTGTGTAGTTCATCTACAGAAATGTGGTATTTGCAGACACAAAACTACCCTTGAAACTCCCACCCAATAGTAAATATCATTATGTATCTCCTCTGCAACAGAAGCACATTGAATCCCCCCTGGACTCCCATCTCACAGAATCCTGGGTCTCAACCAGAGTCCTGGTTTTCTTCAAAACCCAGCACTGGGCTAGCAAAAGGCCAACAGAAGCTTCTGAAATGTGTACCTCCCTCCCCTCTCCTGTGAACAGGCAGGATTATATTCTGCTCTGAGAGGAAGATAGAGCAGGTGATTTCTTGGTGGCCCTTCTGATCAATCCACAATGGAAACATGGTACTGATATCCCATTGACCAGGAATTGAGTTGGACCATTACAGAGCAGTACACTCTACTTTTCTCATGGCATCTTCTGTTAACTTTCTTCCTAACTCATATGTATTCTTCCTCATCTTTGAGGCAGGAGTTAATGTTACTTTTTAATTAATTAACATCTTACTTGTCATTATCTGATTCACTATCAAATATACTCAGTATTCAAAGGGAAACCCAGCATTTCTTGAAGAACGGAGAGATGGTCCACTTGACAAGTTCCCAAGGATTACATGGTACAGTCACATGTGCTAGCACCAACCTGCACTCAAAGACTGGACAGGCATTTTTTTATTATATAGTCCCACAAGAAACCGCCTTCTCTGTTCTTTTCCAAATAACTTATTTTCTTTATAGTTGGTGCTAGTGTATTACTTCCATTGCCTGATCAGCCCAAGTCATAGGAGTATAAACAAGACTGCTGTTCTTTCAGAATCATTATAAGAAACTGGAGAGAACAAAATCCATCAAATGAGAATTTTCATAGTGTACAATTTGCTGCCACTACTGCTGTAGAAAGACAGTCCCTCACACGAAGGGGCAGGAGCTTAGCGAATACGGTCACCTTGCTGAAGAAGCTAGGGATGCTCCTTCACATCTCCTCTTCCCGGCTTCCTGCAGGCAGGCAGACTGTAAACTCCCACACACAGAGCCGTGTGGGCACTACGTTACTTCAGGTGGTGGTGAAGGAAGCCCCGTGTGCCATCTGCTGGAGGAAACCGCGGAGGCACCGCGCTCTACCAACACATCCGACTGTCGGCAGCCTAAAGCAGCTGTTTTCTGAGATGATCCTTTACTCTGTCAATGCACCAACTTTCAGCACAGCCGCACAGGACACACGGGGTCAGGGTCAGCGTGAGTCAAACAAAAGCAGGATGAAGTCTGTAAGAAAATACAAGCCTTTGGAGCTTTGTCACATGTCAAAGCAAAGGACAGCCTAGCAGCTCATTTTCACATCCTACTACTTGACTTGAACCTGCCATTGTTTTCTTTTGGTGACACACAGCACACTGCGCTACCTGGTCAGTCTGGTGTAACTCTCTAGGTGACAGTCAGCAATGAATCGATAATTTATGCTTTGTCCTATGAAAAACACTGCGTAATCTTCTTTTTAGAGGGCAGGGGAAAGTGAAGAAGGGGCAAGATTTGCAGCTAGACATGGAAGAATCTGGAAAGAACCAACTTCTTTCCAGCAGCTGTGGCAGATCCCATTCCAGACTAGAACCTGATTGGTTTTGGTTAATGATAATTAGTTCCCCTCTGATGATGTCTTCAAAGAAATGAAAACGAGTTTCAGAGTGCAGGGAGAAATGAAGAATTATTACTTACTCTCTAACTCTGTTCCCCATTTTCTATTTCTTGTCACATGGATTGACACAAAATTTTCAGCCCCTGACCTATGGGATTCATCTACAGGAAAGCTCTTTTCTGCCAACTGTATTTTTCAGGTTATGAACACCAGCTCAGGAGGTGAACTGCATTTTAAAGACATGTTGCTAAAAATTAATTATTCACAATTTACTTTGATTGAAAAATAAGCAGAGTTGAAAGCAGAACTGTTCCTACAGCAGCTGCCTTTTATCAAAATAAAGCATAATGCAAAATGATAACCCCTTCATCTACAGCCCACAGAGAGAAAAACATACAATGTATGCTTCAGTGATGAGAGTTCGGATGGACACTGGGATGCAGCTGCAGCACAGCAACCCATGAACTTGACTCAGACTCTTAGGTCTACTCAAAGATGGGCAGCCAAAACTCAGCCCCCACACACAAGGTTACACCCCTTCTTCCTAGAAGGTTTCCTGAAAATCCAGAACTACCGGAGGCAGCCTCTTAAAGCTACTGTGAAAGATTAGGTAATTAAACAACACTTTTTTTTTTTCAAGATCATTTCCACGGTAACTTCATTTCTGATACACACATCTGCAAGTCTAGGTGAGACCTGCAGAACTACAGTCAACCTGAACTGTTACTTCAAAATACAGTATTGTTGAAACAGGAAGGAACAGGGTGTTGAACAAACTGTAAAATGTTTTGACTCGAAGTGTTGTACAGCAGATGGAGCTACAAGGATGGTCTATGAATAGCCACCTACTCATGAGAACAGAGATAATAAATACCCAAAATGTATCCTGTCAAGTGATTATCTTAAGCAACTCTTCTTTCTAATGCAAAATGACACACGGAGGTTTACTTTTGTGAACAAAAGTTCACAACAAAGCAGCTCTCCAAGTTTCACACCAAGAAAGACTGAAAAGAAATAAATGTCATCAGCTTGCAATGCTCATTCAAATGTCACATACAAGTTCAAGTTGTTCTTTTGACAAGTACTTACAATCATGTCATCCATGTTCCACTTAAGAGAAAATAAAAGCAGGAGAGGACGCCTGCCATCTTCATCTGAAGTGTGGGGACTGAGAAAGGACACGTGTTATTTCATCAGACACCAGTGACAATGGTAAAAATCAGTTGGTTTCAAATGAGATTCCTCCTGGAAGGTCACGTGTCCATCCATTACCATGTTTCCCAAGAAAATTGTGACACTATTCTCCTTTATCAGAAGTAAGTGCACTGCAGAAGTTCCACAGGCTGCCCTCCACCTCCTCTGCATTCCTCTCATCCCAAATCGATCCATCTGGCTGACCAAACGGACATGCCAAACAGCCCACGAAGTGCTCCCAAGTGCAGAATGACTTTATTTAGCAGAGGAGAAAGTCAGTTTTCTGAAGAAAACCTTTCCAACCTCAGCTCCACAGCAGAGTAGAAACATTAATAAATTTTAGATTGAGCACCTACCTTTTCTTCTTTCCCCCTCACAGAAATAAAGGACTTGCAGGAATGGCCAATATTGACTAGAAACATGTACTAACTCCTCATCTTTCCCTATGAGCTATGAGGTGATCAAAAAGAACTAAATGAATAGGCCAGCAGAGTTCTTAAGGGTTTTACAAGTGACATATGTCAACTCTTTCCTGGTAGCTCTCAAGTCCAAGACTGTCCAACCTGACATTGAATCACTTGACTTTTCTGTAAGTTGTATGAATTGACACCTACACGCAGTTTACACTGGGTTGTTGAATACATACCAACATCTTCTCCCCCTTACAATCATATTTTCTCTCCTTCTGGCTAAAAATCATGGGAAATTGTGTCTAACACACAGAAAAAAAAGGGGTATGAGACAGGACTGCCAAAAAAAAAAAAAAAAAGAAAAAATCTAAGAACATCACTGTTACAACTTTTCACTATTTAGATACACCACATCAGGAGCATACTGGTTTTTAAATCGTGCTTTATTGGGAAAAAATCCTTCTCGGTTACATAAATACAGATAACGTGCTCAAGGCATTATCATTTTAGGCACTAACTTAATTTCCAATCATAATCGATATGCTCAAGACTAAACAGTTCCCCACTTTTAACCACCTTAAACAATGAACTGCTGAAGGTATAAATTTGTTTGGAGTTCTGCAAACAACTACCACGTATGACATATTTAAAGTATGACTAAAGTAAAAGTCGAGAAGGTGGCATCTGGACTTAATATCCTTAAGTAGCCGTGGACAATCCTCTGACAAGACAGGCTGTATCATCCCTCACTGACACTGCAAAGCTAAGCCATTGTGAGACTCTTGTGATTTTTCTGTTCTTACAGCTGCTGCCTATTTTTGACTACTCCTTATCATCAGCAAAGAGAGTCATAACCAAACTTGCAACCAGGCCTTTACATCTCAGTCAGCTGTTGTTTCCCTTCAGTGGAAAGAGTACCTTTGTTTCTTCAGGCAGAAATCCAACTCCAGCTTCCTTCCCAAGCAGCCATGGTGTTTGTATTCACCCAGCCAAAGATAGAACTCAAAAATCCTTTCAGAAGATGTTAATTTAAACCAGCTGTGGTGAAATGGCTCAATTCTGCCTTTAAAAGATCCACAGTGTCCCTCTACTGGGATGAGTTTCTGTTGGTAATTCCAAAGAATTATCAGAGAAGAATTTCAGAAGTTCGGCACAAGTAAAAATCTTCTGTAACTGCACACACTATTTCACATCAGTTCAAATTAATTTCTTGCTACAGCCTTCAAAAAATTACTACTTAATAAGCAGCTACATTCAAATCCAGTTGTTTTCAGTTAACCTACCAACGTTAATAACATTACAAAACAACAATAAAAAAGAACACTGGTTTGCGAATCTTTGTTTTATATCTTTGAAGTTCAAATGAGGGTTCTGAGAAGGAAGTTCTGTATTAATCTAGGCAGACACATGCTAACATAATGTAATTTTTCTTTGACTACACTCACAGGAAAAGGCCATCCACATCTCATAACCTTTTATCTCATTAAAGAACATGAAAAAAAATATGTCTTCATACCGATGACCAAGTTATGAGACAACTGACCTACAACAACTGAACTAAACCAAATGTAACACAGACTTCCAAGAGTCAGCCAGATGCATCTGATGCAATGCGTGCACTCCCATGCGTCACAGGCCAGAACCGCTTTGTCACCAACATTCTCACGACTGAAGAACCCAGCAGGCACAAGAACTTCCATGACAGTGAACATATGGTGAGTGATAGAAACCCAATAGTACCCACAGGATTTATAAAGAGTACAGACAGATTTTTGGTTTCATTAATACCACAGGAGAGATTTGATCAGTATATTGAACTGTAATCCAACAGCTAAGATAATGAAGGCCCCATTTGTATGGGCAAGACACTCGTGGTCACCTCCTTCATCCCAGCATCACACACATACATTGAGGTTAGAAATCCGAACACTTAAAGAGCAGTAGCTTATTGCTTCACATGGTACCTTCCCACCCTCAACCTGGCAAGGACAGAACAGCTTAAATTCCACCAGGACAATACAGCTCCAAGACCTCTGCAGATTATTTTTAGAGGCTCAGACAAGAATGCATCTTGTCTCCTTTCAGTTCAGACAGTAGCCCTACCCTAGAATGATTTAGATAGGACTAAGTTTATTCATAAACAGATTGCTTCAAGAAAAGTGCATGAAAAACAAACAGGTCTTGTCCATAACACTGTTTCGCAAATGTCCTTAAATACAGATTATAGGGAACTGGGATGAGACCAAGAACATTCATGTCCCTGTTCAGAAAACTAAAAAGGAAAATGCATGACTTCTGTAAATCAGCCACATCGAAAAGGTTAAATACCGCTTTGTCATCCTAAAACATCAGTCATCTGTCCCAAAGAGTAAGTCTCTGTGTCACTGCCGCTGTTTAGCATCCAGCACTTATGCTGAAGATCAACACTAAACAGTTTTGTAAAAGACACATCGAAGAAACCATGTCCAAAGTGCCAAACCCGAAACTTCCTGAAGCAAAGCACATCTGCCTAGCAGTACTTTCTGAGAACACAGTTCCGCCAGGAAAATGCTTTTCTTGGGATGAAAATCCTTTTTTAATAAAACATCGAAAAAGCCTGTATCCTTAGATGAAGCTCTTCTATTTTCTCAGGCCCCTGTCACGTTAGCTGTTCAGCAGTGATCTTCCACAGCTCCTGCAGGAGTGGAAACAATACATACATGGCTTTTCTCAGGTCAGTAGGTTGCAATTATGGAAAAGTTCAACATGCCCACTTGAAGACAAGTTTTAAGACAGACCCTACACCTCCACCTATAGATAGTATCCATCTGTGGATGGATGCTAAATCCACCTATGTAACCTCCTAGAACAACCATGAAATTGTCTTTGAGAGAGAGCAACAGAATTGATTTCTTGATTCTTGTAGCATGACTTTTTAAACTAAAAAAAAAGTATAATTCAAATAATTTGTTTTAAGTAATTTAATTGGTCTGCATGACGTTCTGCAGTATTTTGACTGATAATCTTGCTCTTAGCCTGTGTGGACAAATGCTTTCAATAATGATAGTAAAAAGGCAGCTGAAAAGAATACTCGATTTACTGAGCAATCGAGGTCTCACAAATGGGTGTCTTCTACAAACACCCCCTCACCTTCTCATGGAACAATGAAGATGAAAAACAGACCACTTTGTTTCTGTAGAACAAATTAGCATATGCTTTATCTGCTGTACAAAAAATTTTGAAGCAGACTGTCACATGCTCTTCCCCATGACATCTTGAATTGTGCCAATACACTTCATAATAAATAAAAAACTTTGGCGTGTTAATGCACCTACTTCAGAGACCATGAGCCTTCTGCAAAAAGGTTAGGGAATGAGTTTCCACATTTAGGTATAATCCAGGTTACATTTATATACTTGTAAAACTTGTTTTGAAGTTTTTATGCATGTTTTATGCCTGGAGGTATCAGCATTAAATAAAATAAATCAGTCTCATGAAGTAACCGTGGTCCCATAATCTTACTAGGCATCCACACTGCAGGAGGTACAGCAGTAGGATGCGGACTACAGGAACATCATTCCTTGGTAACAGATTTGCAATCCCCTACAAGATTTGCAAGTTCTCTAAAAGGTGCTGCTAAGATTGTATTGCTCTAGAAGCCAGCAAGCTGTTAGCTACCCCACATAATAATCCTAAGAGCAGACAGTTGGGGGAAAAAAAAAAAATAGAGAAAGAGAACCATAAGTGATTGGGAGGTAATTAGATAACTGCAAATATTCTGACATGTTTCTGAATAACAGAAATTTACAGCTAATCGGCTTCTCCATAAATACTAGAATATTATTTCCTGAACCCTGAACTGGGAAAGCAATTACTAAAGCTGAGAAATGAAAGTATTTCTATAAGCAAATAAACGTGAAGAGATGTTGGTCCCACTTGCTAGTCAGTCACAAAAATTGTAATTTATGAAGTAACAGAGACTGTTTCTTCACCTTTGAGGAAAGGCATGCCATCTTGGCCACTGTGCTGCTGGTGATAGAAAAGGGAGTGTTACCTCCATCTAGTAGAGATAATGTAAGCACAAACAAGAATCATTTTAAACCAACAAAAAGCTAAATGGAAATAAACATAAATGTAATGTTTCTTCTCCTGTTCATAATTCAAGTTAGGTAAACATCTGAAAACTAATTTGAGATGATGAGCCCAACACATGACATTTATTTTAATGAATGCCACTTACCAACTGCTCAATTCGTTCATAAACAAGAAACTGGCAGAAATCAAGCTTAATGGGCTCTGCAGTATATTTAATTTTTCTGTCCTGGAAGTTCTCCAAATCCTGTAGAGTATTTCTAAAATGACTGTATGCTTCACATGTAACATCCATATGTCTTAAAGTGAAGTTCAACCTGGCAAGAGAATATTCAATTTCAAATGCGTCTCCTATACTGGTGTCTTAAATAGCTATGTAACTTTCCTCATCTAATGGAAAACATGAGTTTCCTCAGAGTAATTAATTAATTTTGGTAGCCAAAAAAAGTCACACACACACACACCCCCCCCCCGCTATTCCTGAAAAGCAGACAAGACTTATATTGTCATCAATGCACAATAACTCTCGGATGAATCTTTCCATTGACTTCAAGGCACTTTGCTGCAACAGAATCCTTGGCTTGGCTTCCTGGACAAACACTTGGCAACAAATCCTCAGAACAGCTACTGCTACCTGTCTCCGGAATTTGAAGCAAAGCCCATTTATGAATTAGTTTAGGAATGGACTGCAATGGGTGACTAAAGACATTCAACAATTCCTTGAAAGAAGACCCAGGAGAAATTACTGTAGAGGTACTTGAGCTGGGAAACATATACCCTAATTCTGAGCCCCTTCATTGCACTCTATGACCTCAAAAACATACAGCAAAAGATATCAGGCAGTACAGAATGCAGCAGTCTAGCCACCTATTTACCCTTATTTGCACAGAGGTTATCTGATGTGAGACAACAGGAGGACAACAAAAGCTGAACTCTTGTGGAAGTCAAACTCTGAACCGATAAAAATTAAACTCATATAAGAACAAATGCTTGTCGTGAGTATACTGCAGCCTGTGACCAGTGGGTACAATGAAAATCAAAAGCTGACCTTGAGTCCAATCAGATGTTTCTCCAAAATAACGCAAGCACTTAAAGTGTTTAGTGCTTTTGATTTTACGTTCTTGATAATACCTACCTCTTTTCTAATGCCAGGTAAACTGTACAAGAATTTCTCAAGTTGTGTGTGATTCTGTACAGCGTTCTGAACAAGGCATCTGTCAGGTCATCATCATAGAACACTACAAAAAAAGATTAAAAGCATAAAACATGTACATTTAAGTGTACTAATTACTTAAGACTCAGGTATGAAACCACAACAGGGCTTAGTTTGATTAGAATAACCAAACAAGTCTCTATTCTAACTAAATCTCAAAGTATATTTTTAATGGCAACAACAGACTCTGCTGCTATTTATGTCAGTCTTTCTTTGAGATTTCTCTCATGTCACTGGGAATCCCCCTATCAGACAACTTACAAAACTTGAACATGATTTCTCTCAGCCTGGAAAATCTTACTGCAAAGCTGAAGAAGGCTGGATATCACAGTGTATAGGGCCTCGTTTCTTACAGAAATACAAAGAAGGCAGTAACTAATACAACATCTCCTTGGAAAGTACTCTTGCAACACCTTTCAGTATCATAACTAAAACCTTATAAAATAAAATCCTTATAAACTAAAACGTTATAAAATAAAATCTTCCTTTATTTTTATATCAAAACCACAACGGTTTTCCTGTACAGTCATTTTTCAGTCCTTCACTTAAACAAGAAAAAGAGCAGGAAAAAAAAGACAGGAGATATCCAAAGGCATAGACTCTATGGCAAGTGCAGCATCTGAAACTGTTTCGCACATCACAGAATATATTAGTCTAACTACCTATTTATCATTATTTGTGTAGAGGTTATCTGATGCAAGACAAAGGCAGGACAAAAAATCTCTTTTGAAAGTCAAATTCACCACTCACTTGTGATTATGTTCTTTGAGTAATGTATTTAGTCACAAATAATTACCACACCAAAGGAAAGAAAAAGCTGGTGGTTTTCAACATCTGTTCTCCTATTGCTCATTCAGAATGTGAATACAATTGTTCATAAAAAAAACCCCACAGGCAGGAACACTTAAGGCAGAGCAGTGACAAATTATATATGGATCTGACCTACTAGATTTTAAAAGCAAACTGGGTATGTTGAAATTACTACTCATAAAGCTCAAGTGTTTGATTTAAAAGTTTACTGATTATATTTTCCTACCATCAGCTGCCATTATCACCGTACAGTGGTCATGCAAATCAGCAATCTCTTCCTCAGACCAGCTGTAAGGAGCTCCAGGATCTGTAACAAAGAATACGGCTTTGGAGTACGTGATTAAATATCTCAAATGATTGACAGCTGGAAAAAAGAACTTCTTAACTCCTGTGGTCATCTGCTACTCCACAAACAGAGCACCTCATGGAAGGTAAAGCAGAACCTCCCACTACTCATTCTCTGAAGTTCCCTTTGCTTTCCCTGTGTTACGTCCCATCCTCCCAAGGTTGACTGGCAAAAGTAAGTTTTCTTTGACTTCAGAATTTACAACCAATGACCACCCTGTAGCAAGATCACAGATTTAGCTAGATCAAAATAAATACTGCTTCAAATAAAAAAATCAAATGCATCTTCATACAAGTTCTGATTAAGTTTCCTACTTCACGCTTTTTCAAATTTGGACTTTGTTAAAATACAGAAACTTTTTCTGAAAGTCTAAAAAACATAAAAGCCTTTTCAACTGGCAGTATCAAATATTTTCATTAACTAGGATTTATTCAGGTCCAAGAGAGGTTTTTGAATATTTAAGGGATGTTTCCACTTGCTTAAATAGTTGATCTATCTTTTAGAAGCATTACACCAAATCCAAATGATGATTTAAAAATCTATAATGTAGGCTTCATATAACTCAGTGCTACAATTTTGTGCTGACCTTGCAATCATTAGGAAGTTTTAGTGATCTGCTTTACTATCATCACTTGCACTTTAAAACGTTATTCAAGTTAGCTGCAGAACACCTTCCCTTGGCAAATATTTAAACAATAACACATTCATCACTACATCTGAAACAAGTACTTACACATCTTCAAATCATCACCTTCCCTCCTTCCCACCACCTTTTAGAGTTTTGTATCCATGCAGTCATAAGCCACACAATACCATCCCATGAAAACCTGGATTACAGTAACTCAAATCCACATCACTGTGCCCAGTTTCCATTATCACCACATAACAGACACACCTTGTTTCCACCTCTGGATTTTGACCTAAGTAAAGGAAAGCCACCACTTGTCTGTTCTCATTCACATGGCAGTGATGCACCCAAAGACAATCGTGTACTTCCAGCTATTTTTCCAGAGGCATCTGCGCTGGAGGACTTACTTGATAAACAACAGAATAAGCTCTTCTTGATGCTCTGAAGGTAAAAAATCCCAACGGAAACACCAAACCCTATCTGAAAGGACCCATTATAACCACCTACCAGTGCAGAATTCATCCTTCAGCCAGTCCAGTTCTTTTACTTTAACTTCCCCTCCTGTGGGTGAAGAAAGATCACGTCAGTCACGAATGGCCTTTAGGACAGTACCTAAACAGAAGTAAAGAGTCAAAATCTGGACTGATGCAAGAGATGAAGATCTATTATGAGGACATATGAAACAGCGAAGTTGAACATTAAATCATTTACTGCACAAAACCACAAGAGAATAGGCTGAACTTAACAGTCAGAAAGACAACCAATGCTCTCTTTTACATGTCTCACCTGCAAAATACTTCTCCTCTCAGAGTTCTGCCTCTGTCATTTACACTCTAGTGACGTGACCCTTGGCACCTGGATATCTGTGATCCTCCCAAGAACCTCAGTGAAACTCACACGATGACGGTGTAGGAACTAAATCTGGTCTTAAATGATGACTGGAGAAAAAAGTATTTTGCTCCTCTCAAAAGGAAGCTGTCCCGTTATGGAGCACATATAGATATCTTGCATCTTTATTTTTAAACGAGTCACTTCTAACCCAGACAAAAATTTAATTCTACTTGTGAACGTGCTTGGTAGCCAATGACTGTGCTGTTTAATCCCAAAGTTGTTCATATTAGACAGTTGCACAAACACTGCCTGTATAGCACTTACTTCCTGGCTCCATCAGGTGTTTGTTCAATGCAACATTTTGCTCACACATGGCCAGAAGATCTTCACCAACATCTGGAAAAAAGTGATGATGATATTCAAAATAAGAATATTTTGCATGGGCCGTGCATGGCCCTGACCTCTCAGAATAATACTCTTAAGTTTCTCTCAAACCGACAAGATTAAGGAAAATCCAGAGCAACTCTATGCACTTCCCTAGTATCCTCCTTGCTTTTGTCTTTCAGTACTAAGCTCTGAGCCACCCCTGAAGAAAGAAGGTAGATGCCTATACTGCCTATTTTAATCTAGGCACGCTATCTTGAATTCACAGCAATGTACCTTGCTTTTAAACTCCTGCGCTTAAAAACTTTTCCAATCTGTTGAGAAAGTTCTTGTTACTTTTTAATAAACAACACAACTTTAAACACATTAATAAAAAATTATTAACTACAACTGAGCAGAAGAGGATGAAAATGCCAGGATGAAAGCACTGCTTCGTGAAGTTTCATGGATATATTTAACTGAAAATAACTGCTTTACCTGTGCAATAAACTCTCTTGGCAACTGTTCCCATGATAATGCTTGTGATTCCAGTGCCACCTCCAAGCTCTAGCACCGAACAACACCTGAATGTGTCCCATTTGAAGAGAATGTAATCAGCAAGAAGAAAGGCGGCACGCCAGACCTGCGGATCAGAGCAGCAGTTACACTGAGTAAATTGTGAAGCAGAATCCATGAACAGCAACATACTACGAGGCAGAACACATACCTGTTTACCGACATCTTCTAAGGGAGTTGCCATAGTATGTTCTGAGAAAATGAAAGTAGAGCAGAAATAAGTATCTCCAATAATGAAGTCATGCTTCCCTTTCAAATATGGAACTAAACACTCTTCATTCTGTATAACAATGCTGAAACCCCCACTATCACTAAGGAGCAACAAGTTTCCCATAGTATGTGATTGCCCAAATCGATTCTGGAGAAAAATGGTAAATTTTCAAAATATTTACAGTATCACAGTATTATGTTTGGGTTTTTATTTCCTTTCACTTAAACTGCTGTTCCATTTCTAAAGAAAACCTATTTTTCTTTTGTATTACACAAACATATTTATTCCATTTCTCCTTGAGTGTAAGCCTATATTTACCTATTTTAACAACATCCCTGCAACTGCATTCTTCTTCTTGATCTTCAAAAGCATCCTCTTTCCCTTTCATCAGAATTACAGGATACACTCTATCCCTCAAAAGATCCTCTGCTTCTAAATCAGAGGCACTTTGAGGTCTTCTCACCACTTCCAAGTCTCCGTCATCGTCTAGCAGAGCTTCTATTCCTTCACTACTTAATTTTCTTTCCTTTTTTAGATTATTCCCGTCCTTGTCACACAGTTCATCTCCATTTCTGTTCTGGTGTTCTCTTTCTGTTGTAGCTTCTCTCACATGTTCATTGGATGCTGAATCTTCTGTGTTCCGAAGGAGTTTGAAATACGACAGGAATACTGTAAGAACATGGAGCGGGGAGAAAAAGTTAAACTCCAGGTAAGAACAGAATCTACGCGCAACTTCCACAAGCATGAAATTTTGATATGCATTGCACATATTAAATATCTAGAGAATAAATATTATACAGATAAAATATAGTTCGATTGGCCACAAAGAAATATTTCTGTAATTAAGCTCTGTCAGTAGAAATAAATGAAGCACTTTCACAGTCTACTGGCTGACTCAGCATCTACGCAGTCATAACACACCCGTTCATCTGGTTTAGTAACAATTATTTTAATAACTGGCAGAAGGGATGGTTTGTTACATCCTCCAAAAGATCTTCTGTTGAAACAAGTTGAAAGAAGAATTAACAGAAGTTACAGTTTGTTTCTTTTGGTTAAGATTTAATTCCTATCTTATATGAAACAAACATGTTCTAGTGAAAAGCAAACAGAATTTTTTTTTTTTACTGTCTAAAAGTCTTTACGAATTCTAGCAACTTCAAGCCTTGAAATCAGCTTAGAATGAGAGAGCAGAAATAAGCTCACAGCAGACATCTTGCTGAAGCCAGATGTGCTGACACGTCTGGGTTCTGGTTTTGGGGAGGTTTTTTTTAAGTCTTCAAACTGAATCTTTGAGAATATTAAATGAGTAAGGCCACTGTTCTCAGGAAATCAATTAATTAAAAACCTTTTGCAACCATCACCCTGTGACATCACCATCTATTAAAAATTCTAAGTTATCCAAACACGGACCTTGCATTTTTAAATATAGGAATCTGTATTGTCTGCATACAACACATGAGGAAGAACAGACATTTGTCCTCACATCTACAGTCGGTCTCAGCTCTACAGCAGCACTTACGCACTGTGCTTGACTGAACAGGTCAGCCATGGAACACAGAATCCTGGAAGTTGATTCACCTGCTCTGGTAGGAAATCAGTGTCTAGATATCTTAGACTAGGAACTGTTATTCCAAAATCACAGAGTGTGTGGAGACTTGACAAAAAGATGGCCAAGAATACAATCGGGGAAAAAGGTCAATACCAGTGGGACTGTGAGAAAAATGTCTTAGAATTACATTCGTTCACACCAAAAGGGAAGAGAGAAAGTGCCTGCCACCATTGTTTTCAACAATTTCACCATTTATAGAGTTCCAGCCCAGAGTCTTCAGAAAGCAAGATATTCAAAGCTGATCTACTGTAACCTGGGAGAAGTTCTTCTCTAGAGAGACCATTCTCAGCTAGATCTAATAAAATCTTCATTGCCTATCCTAGCAATGAGAAATTTTTAAAGTCATCTAGTGTTTGCGTGACAACCAGATTAAACTGATTTGAGTATTTAACAAATTAGAGGATGCCACCAATGAATTAAATGCTTTTGTTCTCCAAGTCCATTCTGATCCTCTGTGTGTTCTATGGCACTTCAAAAGGTGTAAAGTAAAACCGACCCAAAGCAGCAGAGACTAAATCCCCATGAGGTTCCCTAAAAACCAGCAAAGGGACAGCGGTAGAATGTCATCACATTTGTTAGAGGAAAAGCTGTCATATGACAATCCAGTTCTTGTCTTAATAAATAAAGGAGTTTCCCAGACCAAGTACTTGCTGTCATTTCACTTGCTGAAAGGTTCTTTGCATCAAGCAAAATCACAGCAAACAAATGTCAAACAGCATTCAGACACACCACAGCATTCATTACCTGCTTTTGACCTGATCAGGGTCAAAATTAGGATTTGCTTCTTTGTCAAGCCTACTTTTACCATTTTTTACATTGTCATATGCTGGAACAGCTGCAGAAGTTATTCATGGCACAAACTGGGTCTGAATAAACAATTAACGCTTCTGTCACAGCAGGAGCTCTACTTTTCTACAGAACATCTTACCAGTAGCTTCACAGTTTCCTTGTCAGCTTTACAGAGACCTAAAGGTGTCAGTCAGTCAGGGGCACTTTGGCCTTGACTCTTCAAATTATAAAGTCAGTCAAAGCCATTGCCATTCTGAGCTTTCTTGT
Organism: Bucorvus abyssinicus; assembly: GCA_009769605.1. Lineage (NCBI taxonomy): Eukaryota > Metazoa > Chordata > Aves > Bucerotiformes > Bucorvidae > Bucorvus > Bucorvus abyssinicus. Next base: position 5,137,768 of record CM020044.1, on the reverse strand, counting down.
TGCCAATTTTTAAAAAAAAAAACAAAAACCAAACCCCAAACCCAAAGCTGTTAGGCTCCTCTGGAATAGATGGTGAATCATCACGTAAAGATTCATAAAAATTCGTAAGTTAATTATTGGTAATTTTTATTTTAACCTTGTTACACTCTTTAAAACTGCTGGCTTCTCACCTTTTGTTTGTATTGAAGAAAATTCCCAACTTTTTAACATGATTCCCAAAGTGCTATATTGAGATTATAGCCAAATGAACAAATAAGTAAATAAAATTAAACCTGCAGCAAGTTAATTTGGTTACTTCTTCTCAAAAAGTAATTTAAAATTTCTTTTCTAAGATAGGGTGTCTACAAATTCTACATGAATAGTTTTCATCACCACAGTTAATTTCATCAGGAGAACCCAGCGAGCCCTCCTCCTAAAGACAAGTAGGAAGCAATTCTGCTTCTAACTGGAATAAAATACATAGTGATTCACATCAACCATTCAAAGGAGGATTCAGACATTACAAAGATATGAAACACTTAAAGTACAGCTCCAGCACTCTAAACGCTCGTTACCTGGTTGTCCTGCTGCATTCAGTCGTACCATGAGATGTCTCTTCTTCGGACGGTGTAAGTGAACGTCAGAAAGTACAGTGTCACTTCTAAACGTAGGGTTATCCATCTTCTCTGTTACATCTACCATGACGTGCTGGTGAGAGGAACATCTACAGTACCCAAAGAGTCCCTTCTGAAGAGCTGGGGATTTGATACTCTTCTATTCACAGGCATCCAGTAACATCTTGCTCAGCAAGATAACCTCATGCCAGTTTCTGAGAAGACCTCAGTCAAGATGTGATCGTGCAAGCTCCACCACGCTCCAATAAACCAACAAGTTGCACATCAGGGTTTTCAACCTAAAACCACACAGACAGCTTTTAGTGACAGCCTGACACTGCTGAACATTGCTCCAGCAACATTTCAGAAGATAAAAATCGGATTACACCGCCCAATAAAGCTGCAACGCTCTCTTTCACAATGCTCTGAAGAGTCATCAAATAGGTAATTGCTAGTAGCTTAGGCAGACGTCACGTATTTTAGGAAAAGCTACTAATTAGCCTGTGTTAAAAACAACCCGCTCTGAAAAAAAAACATGTTACCATGAACACACAGACTTGCAATGCTAAGTCAAGGTCTTCAAAGGACCATAAGGCCTTGTGTACACAACTTCACCATTTTAAGGGATCTTGTTCTTCATAGGAATCTCTGAATTTTCTGAGGAACGGACATAATTACCATATCATGACAGGTTAGTCCCCCAAATTTTGTAAAAGGAATATCTGCCCTTCCTCGAGAAAATTCAGCTCCTTTTATAGACCTCCACTAATTGAGCAGTTAATGTCCCCTGTCTGTGGTGCTCTTCATTCTTCCCCAGGAAAAAATTAAACACCTGAGATCATCATTACCTGATGTCCAAGGCTGAGTTGTCTCTCTGTGTTAAGGCACAAACAAATGAATCATCTTTTATGAACAGAAAAAGAGGACATTTATTTCCCTATGCTCTACAAAAACTTGACATTCTGTGAAGGGTATGTGAAACATTGATGAACCATAGACCTGACAACAAAATTCATGTCTTAAAAACCTGAGATGACAAGCTTAGACCTCACACAGACACAAATTATCCATCTTTATATGAATGATATACTTAACAAAGACACCCATCTCTCACCAGACAGCCGCACCCCTAATTCTCCTCAGGTGAAAATGATGCCCTTTCCTATGTCGGCACGAACATGCTGGAAGATTAAGCCAAGCTTTCTATTATCTGCTTGTGCTTGAACAAGATCATAAGGATGCAGGCAGCCTTCATTAACTTCAGAAGGAAGTGCTATTAAGTTTTGCAAAACCTAGTCCCGTCTCCGGACCTGCCCTTTGCCAGCAGAAACCTGCGCACAAGCTACATCCCAGCTTGATGCAAAGGTCCAACGCGCCGTTCCTCCACGGCCCGCGGAGCAGACAAGCCAAAGCGGCAGCACCGGCGAAACGCCGGCCGCCGTGTCACCCTCAGGGCACAGCTCGAAGCCGCCCGCCGCCCCCAGGGCACAGCCGCCCCTCCCCGAGGAGCCGCCGCCTCCCGCTCGGGTGGCGGCAGCGCAGCCCGCAGGCAGGGCCCCGGCCGGGCCAACGCAGGCCGGTTTCCGAACGAAGCCGCCGCCCCCGCCTCCTCCTCCTCCCGGGGCCGGCCGCAGCAGCCCCTCCAGGCTGTGCCGCGGGGCGGAAGCGCGGCTCCGCCGGGACAGGACGGGACGGCTGCGGGAGCGGGAAGCACGGAGGCGCCAAGGCGTCCCCTCGGCCACAGCCCCCACCTGCGGCCACCCGCCGCCTCCCGCCGCCATGTCGGAGGCGCCGGCTCCTTCCGGCGCGCAGTGACGCCACGCCCCGTCAGCCGCCGCGGTGCCCGGCCCCGGGCTGAGGGATCGGCGGCAGGTGCCGGTACGCCTTCCATGCCGCTGGGGCAGCGCTGCTCGCCCCGGCAGCCGGTGGGGGCGCCTCCTGCTGAACCCACCACAGGGCTCGGGCTACGCTCGCTTGCGCCTCGTCCCCGTCCTGCTCAGGCTCGCTCTCTCGCTCGCTTCCCGGGGCAGAGCGCGAATAGCAGCCGTCCTTTACGCTGCAAATGGCGCTGGGGGTTTTCCCCTCTGCTCACGGCGGTTCTTCTTCACTTAAGAACTGCCCAGCACTGAACCCGGGGTACACGTCTATCTGGGGAGTCAGCAAAAGGAAACACCAGCAGCTAAGTCCGGTCTTGCCGCTAACGCAGCCCCAGCAGCTGTCCGGAGTTGTAACCCGCGTTTGTTAGCCCCGCACTTCTATTACTTGGTTTCAGCGTTACTCACCCTGTCTCAGTTCATCTGTAATTCCACCGAAACCTCCGAACAGCTTCAAAGCAAAAATTAAAAAAAAAAAAAAAAAAGGAAAAGCCTGTGTGGAGGCAAGTGGGCATTTGTTCCCCAGCTCGACCAGTGGCGGAACTGTACTACCACGGGAAGGTGAGATGAAGCGATAGCAGTATCTGCTCACTTATTTGGCGGATGGGGGGTGTAGCTGCTTAATTCTGCAGTTTTTAACGACATAGCATGAGCCAGATAAAATAGACAGAAGCCCGAGTTAGGTGTTGAGCAGGAACACCATACCAGAGTGCTTTGGGAAAACCAGTAACAGAAATTTTTCTAACTTGCGGAGTTAGGCAACAGCTGAGTAGCAGACTTTATATGTACATTTTGGGTCTCTGTGCCTTAGGTAGCCATCGCGTAGCTGAGCCCACCCACAGCCGAGAGCTGCCGTTGGTCCAGGGCCGGATGCAGGGCTGTGTAGCCCAGCCGCGCTGTCTGGAGGCCGCAGGTGTGCGGGCGCAGTACACCGCAGCTGCTGGACCCGCTGCTGCTGACCACGGCTCTGCAGTCCAGCCTCTGTGCAAAATCATAGACACAGGTGTGCTCCAAGCTCCCTTCTGTATGCTAGGTAAGTTCCTCTGCAAGTCTACAAGGGCTATTGAAGTTGTTCGTAGCTTTCAGCAGGAGGGTCAGGTCCAAAAGAGGACATTTACAGATTAGTTGCTTGATACATGAGACAATGTCAATTGCTACAGATGATCCTTTATTTTTCTTGAGTGGATGCTTGTGGGGAAGGAAGAATTAAGGAATTCATGCTGGTAAAAAACCCTTGGAATATAATGCATAGTCTATTTATTCCTAGATGTCTGTTTCTGGTCATCTGCATCCTTCTGTAGAGGCTAAGAATTATTAAGAGACTGCAGAAATCTTGCCCTATTTTACAATGTGGAGTGTTGAGTGCTATTGAAATGGAAAACACAGTGAGACATTCAGATCCCTCATTGGAGTGTCTGTGGGGAATGCTATTGGATGAACAAGTGCTTTGGAGATTTGTTTTTCTTTTATCTGTCTCCCACGAAAGAGCAGAGTGTTATTTTACTTCCTGTGGTGGTATGCTGCCACATAAATTATTCCTGCAGTCTCTCTCTGCTGGCATGTGCCCCACTGCTATAAAGCGCTAACAACAGGCAGACAAAGCAGATTATATTTGTCACAAAACCTTACCAGTTTGCAACACGAGACACTGGTATGCAGACTAAGCGTTACTAGTGGAGTAGCTACAGGCTGGGGGTTGCACCACACTGCCCGGGAGCTGTTAAACACAGTTACACTACACCAGACATGGAGCTGCTACCATTTCTTTTCTAAAAAATGCAGCTACCTTGTTTCACATGCGTGTAATCATCAGGCAAAGCAGGAACGCCTTGTGGCTGCAGAAGGGCTTAAAGGAGCCAGTGTGGCTCAATTTTTTTTTCCTGATCAGTCTTAGAGACCAAAGCTAGTGCATCCTGCAAGTCAGGAGCTGAGACGCTAAGGGGGAATTTCCCTCAAGCTCTTTTTTTCCACATACTTCTTCAGCAGTCAAAAACATTTCTAATCAGGGTGGATTGGTTCTTCTCTGTTTTTCCTGCACTGCCTTTGTGTTGTGCCCTCTTTTCCCTAGTCTTCCTGAACAGCATTTGCCCCTGTCAGAGCTGTCACTCTCAGTGTTTCAGCTTACCAGCATCCGTTCCACCTGCTCAATACACTTATCAGCTATTCATCTTCTCCTGCTTGACTCGCTACGTAAATACTTGCTTGACTAAGATTAAGTAACGCAAACTTCCTTTTTTACTTTGTGTTTCCTACAGCAATTTCCAGTAAATCAGATTATGCCTCTTAGTTTTGTGCAGTTCTTTGTGTGTAGCCATGTCAGAATTCGAACCAGTGCTCCGTAAATCAATTCCCAGAGCACACAACTCTCAAGAGAAAGGAGACCAGCTTGTGCTTTTTATTTCAATACTCATTTATTTTTTGTCTGACATCTTTCTTTGTAGCTGAGGGATGTGAGGCTAAGGCAACTTCTTTTGGTATCTTTAAATTTGATATTGAAACACAGTGCCACTCTCACTGGGGACTGGCATGTGGGTGACTTGGAGGCATTACCACTGAGAAAAGTGACACATCAGAACAGCATTGATCTTTGGGTGTTTTACAGTGATGGAGATTAAGCCCAGAAGAAAATCTTTTATTCAGTGCAACAATGATGAGATCATTTTCAGATGCCATTATGTATGTCCCTCCCGTAATTCCCCTGTTAATTCAGTATGACATATCTATGGTCCATGGGTGCCTTTGGCAGACCAGGTAACACTGAGTACGGGTCAGGACAGAGTGATACATGCCCTGTATTCTCTCGTCAGAGAGAAATTGTGACTGGTCAGTCCTCCTTTAAATTCACTGCAGGTCGGGGCTGTTCAAAAAATGGATGTGTACAACTGCATGATGAAAAGACTGAGTCTGAGAAGTAATGGTGAAAGCTCAGATCAGGCAACCAAAAGCTGGAAATGTCTATGGGCACTGAACCTGGAAATGGTAATGTACACTGCCTCTCAGCTTTTCTCTCGCAAACCACAGAGGAAGCAATTGTGGTAATCTTTTAATAGTTCAAAAGAATGATACGTTTCAGAATCCCGTTAGCTTTACTGGAATGCTAGATGGTAGACTGCTGTTCTGCTGAATTCTTCAGTCACTGAAAAAAAAGAACAGGAGAAAAGATACGCTACTTCCCTGGAAAAGATGGTGAATGCCATCGGGAGTGTTGATAGTACCTGTTTCTGTGTCAGCGGTTAATCACAGTCACTGGTTCACATTTATGCTGACTGACTTTTGCTTTCCTGCAGTTGTGTGGGTAAATTTGAGTAACTCCATCACCTCTTTCACAAATGCAAACAGAGCAGCAGAAATGAAATAAAATAAACACTGGGGGAAAACGAGGAATTCCTCCTGTAAGAAGAGTCTTCTTTTAAAAGAAAAGTTCTGATGGTTGTCTTAAGCAGTATACACGCTGACCGAACCGACAGGGATAGCATAGGCTGAACACAAGCACCGGACCTGTGAGGGGAATCGCTCTTTTAAATCCAGAGAGAAGGTGGATGTTCTGCTGATAGCAAGTGTGTTTGGAATGGGATTACTGACATGCTGTTTCTGAGCGCTGATAGTAACCGTTTAGAATGACTGACCACAAAGTGCCAAATCACTTTCTCCGGCTTTCGCTCCCTCCTCTCCAATATTAACACAATTAGTACAGTACTGCCACAGCAGCTTTACCTCAAGGATCTCATCTGACCTGGCTCTCCATCATTAATCATAACTGGGCTGGGGCCCTGCTGCATCACTACAGTACAGTTCAGAACCACTCAGAAGGAACTGTATGACAGCTGCATTTTACCCCGGAAGAGTCCCAGGCAGCCCCCCCAATCCTTCAGCACCCACGTAATCTTGCAGGTGGAAAGGACAGGGTAAAAGTTACTCACACTCGCTCCGCTGTGCTCCGGCTGGAACACTGCTAACTTCGCTGCATCACACTCTGTGCATTCACAATTGACTGCAACTTTGGGAGGGTTTTCTGAATTACCTCTGATATTCGCAGCAGCAGATTGATGTTGGCAGATGTAACCAACACCTGGTCTGTCTATGCAAACTGAATTACTCCTTCTCCACAAAGATAAGTCTAGATTAAAATTTTACATCTTTTATGCTGAAAATCCTAGTTTAACTTTCAGAGTCTTGTGTTCTTTTTAGAGACCTCTGTAAATTGGAAATTAAATCTCTGGAGAAGCTGATCTGTACTACTGGCTTTTTCTTTTCACTACAAACATTTCCTAATGAATACAGGAACATGTTTTGATGAACTGTACTTTTTTAGTTTTTTGACTTTGTAGGAATGAATTTTCCCTCAGCATGAGAATGGATGCCTGAATAGATTATGCTGATGTGGAAATTTAACCTCCATGTAGAGTTGATTTATTCTTGACGTACACTCTTCAATCATCAAAGTCTGGTCCCAAAAGGATCAGGTGTTAGCAGGCTCTGACTTTTTTTTTGCTGTAACATTAGTCTAGACATATTCTACAAGGACTTTCACATATCTTGATGGCTAAAACAAATTATTTAATAGCCTTTCTAAAAACAAGCATGTGGGCTTATTTGGGCCCCAAGATTAGGACAAGAACTCTCCAGGACACAGGTCATCACTGGTAAGCATTTCATACAGTACCTGATTAACAGCTCAGATTCAAGAGGGTTAAATGTTCCTGCAGTTTTACACTCTGCTGTCCCTTGATTTTCACTGGGAGATGGTAATGGCTGATCATTGCAGCGGTGTGATGGTTTAGCTGTGTGAATGCCTCTGGTTTTGATTTATGAGAAGAGAGCTAATAAAATACCTGCTCAATACATGGTGTTTTGGGGGCTAAGTAAAACTTCCAAGTAACTCTGCAAATACAGCTGGAAACAATGGACAAGCTTGGGGTCCCAGTTAAGACTCCTGAGCCCCACAGCTCATTCATTTTTCCTTACTGCATCAGTCTAAAAAAATATCTTACTTTGCTTCCCATACCTCATATGGCTTCTAGCACCCCTCACAGTTACAACGAGGTAACAGCTGCTGAGTTTGTAGAACTACATATACTACTTGGAGATGGAAGAGAGAGATGGCCAAAGCTCAGAATAATGTTGTAGCTGCTTAACGGTGTGCTCCTGAGTGGAAAGATTATTACAAGCCCAGCAACACACGTGTCTCACTACTTTTGCAGAGCGAAATGTGGTCTGTAGTGCTGGTGATTACTGTGTTTAAACAACCACTCTCTCTCAAGGAATATTTTGCTTTTAACTGGTCCTACTGCTGAAACCCTACTGGCTCACAAGAGCTTGTTGCCATGGATGGGTAATGATGTCACACATTCTGCCCTGTGTCCATGCCAGAAAATAAATGAGAATGATTTTTTAAATGATTCGGAGTTACTTAGCAATTCCCAGGAAGGTCTGAAGTGAATTACGAGTACGAAAACAAGATGCCCCATTGATGCTCTCTGCACTGTGTCTTTATGCCAGTGAAGTGACACAGTAAAACTCCATAGTAAATGCTCTGCAGACGTAAAACCAAGGTTGTGTTTCTGCAATTTACCTTGTTACCCAAGAGATGTCAGTGGGCTGAAGTTCAGCAGGAGGCTCCGTGAAGTGTCTTGTAGGGGCTCACGCATGAACACCTGCGCCCTGGGAAACTATGTAACTGTTGGTCCTTCTGGTTTTTGAAAGAGGGTATGCTGCTTGTGTCCTTTCCTCCATCAGTGATACTTTGACAGGAAAATGACCCGAGCAGGGTACAGACATGCAGCGATTGCCACGCTACTGCCTTCTCTCATGCCACCTTTCAAATTAGGTTAGATCTGTCCTCTTGAGGTCAGCATCTGGAATGCAAAGAGGAAAGATACAGGCACAGCAGGAAGGCTGTAGGAACACCAGCACTGGTACTGTTCCCTGAACCGTGGCTTCCTGCTCCCTCCTCTCCTCAAGCCCGGTGGTGGTTGCAATAAGCAAGTTTTTGTCCTTCTGAGGTGAGACCACCCGCGGGTTTCACAGCTGCCTGAGCTCTCGGGATATCCTCCCCCGTGTTTTCCAACAGGTATCCCTTTCTAGGAAGGCACGGGCTGCCCTACCCGTGCCTAAGCAGGGGCGCAGCGCCCCGTCCCCACACACGCTCATCTACAGACTTCCGGGGGGAGAACAGGAGCCACCGGCGGGGGCTGGAAAGCGAACCGAGAGGGGCCGGGCGAGGCCCAGGGCACGGGCGGGGCCGAGGCCCCGGGGTTGCGGCGGGACGCGGGGCTGTCCGCTCCGCCTGGCGACGGGCGAGAAGCGCAGCGAGACGGCTCGGCCCTGGCCGCCGCGCGGCCGGGGCGGGGCTCGAGGCGGGCTACCTGCGGCGGGCCCCGCTGGCCCGGCCCGGCCCGGCGAGGCGGGAGCGGCCGCTGTGCAGGCGCCGCGGGCGCGACGGCTGGCGGTGTCTGAGGCGGGGCGGCAGCATGAAGGTTAACCTGGGCGTCCTCTCCCTCTTCCTGGCCCTGGTGGGAGTTTCAAGCTTCATCTTCCTCGTGGTGGCCATCGCGACCGACTTCTGGTACATCATCGATGCCTCCAAGCTGGAGACCTCCCGCAACGGCACGGACGCCCTCAGCTCGCACTCGGGGCTCTGGCGGACCTGCCGCGGTGAGTGGCGCGGAGTGGGCTGCGCCGGGAGCCGCCCGCTCCGCCGGGGACCGCGCCGCGGGCAACGGGGCTGGGTGCGGCTGGCAGCGGGCTGTGCCCGTGCCCGGCTGCGGGGAGAAGCGGGCTGGCAGCGGGCTGTGCCCGTGCCCGGCTGCGGGGAGAAGCGGGCTGGCAGCGGGCTGTGCCCGTGCCCGGCTGCGGGGAGAAGCGGGCTGGCAGCTGGCTGTGCCCGTGCCCGGCTGCGGGGAGAAGCGGGCTGGCAGCGGGCTGTGCCCGTGCCCGGCTGCGGGGAGAAGCGGGCTGGCAGCGGGCTGTGCCCGTGCCCGTGCCCGGCTGTGGGGAGAAGCGGGCTGGCAGCGGGCTGTGCCCGTGCCCGGCTGCGGGGAGAAGCGGGCTGGCAGCGGGCTGTGCCCGTGCCCGTGCCCGGCTGCGGGGAGAAGCGGGCTGGCAGCGGGCTGTGCCCGTGCCCGGCTGCCGGGGACAGCTGCGGCGCGGAGCGGTACCTGCTCACGGAGGGGCCGGAGCAGGCGGGTGCGGTGGGTTCTATTTGGCTTGAGCTGGCCGGGAAGCCAGCCCGCTGCCCTGTGGGTGCCCTTTACCCATGGGCAGTGCTTGGTCGAGTGTCCCTTGTATGACTTGCCAAAGGAGACGTGGGGATAGTGAATTTTCTGCTACTGTAACCTAATTTCACATTAACTTTTAATTCAAACTAACATAATAAGCGTTAGCCATTTAGAAGGAAAGAGATACCTTTTCATTTGACTCAGTGGGAATTAAGGGGCGAAAGTTCTGGGCTAAAGCCATTAAAATGATTAATAAAATGAAAAATAGCAGTATAAATAATATTAAAAATATATAGTTTATATACATAAATACTGTAAGTAATATTAATATAAATGAGAGCAATATAAATGTTATTACTTTGAAGTGCATATCTATAAATAATACAAATATAAACAAATTGAACTTAATCCTGTACTAACTAAAGGAAGGTGACTAAAGACCAACCAAGTTCACCAAGTAATTGTACTGCGCTTGATGGAGCTGGTACTTCACAGCTCTGGATTTTAATGGAAGATCCATAATCCCCATGTGTATATTACAGGATTTCCCCTGTTTAGTTTAATCTGTATGCCAGGCATACTGCTTTTGGGTTTGATTCCACCAGTAAAAACAAGGAGTGAGTAATATTCAACGTAGGGAGGAAAGGACGTTACTTCTAGTGGAGCAGGGGAGAAGGAGCAGCTTAGAGGAATTCTCCCCTCTGGGAGGAATGCTGTACCCTGAGCTCCACTGACATGAGCAGAAGCCCCATGGGAGCAGAATTTGGCCAGTGCTGGGTACTGAAAATCCCCTCCTTTCCTTCCCTACCCAGGAATGACTCTTTTTAAAGCAGATAATATTATATGGAGTATATGTACATGCAAAAACAAAAATTGCAATAGGATCTTATAGCACAATTTTTTCCCATTTTTTTCCCCTTCTCTGTTAGCGAGGAGTGAATGTTATCCTTTGATAAACCCCTTCGGGCATGAGACTGCAAACATCACTGATTCACACAGACAGCTTTTGTGTGAGTAACTTCTATGTTATTTCTATATGTCCATCCACCCCTTCCTCCCTCCCTCCTTGGCCACTTACAAGGTCCCATTTCTGATTCAGAGGGGAGCTCTTTGAGATGGTGTTTTGATTCTGCTTCTGTACAGTCTCTGTCACTGCATGTGGTCTCTAAGTGGGATTTCTTCTGAAATAACCATCCATTTGATGTCAAGTTCAGCTAATTTCTGCCACAGGAGCAAGGTGTTTCTGCCTGGAATGGCTCAGGAAGGTACACGATTGTTAATAATAAAAGGCAAAAGTGTTGAAAATCCCCTCAAAAGAGTTTTATCACTGAAAATGCTTAAGCACATGTTTAACCTTATCTTTAAGACAGCCCCTTTCAGTGGGATTCCTTGCATTGAAAAAAACCTTAAGTATGTGGAAATTTAAGAAAATATATCAACGACTAAACCTGGTGTTCAAAGTCTTTGAAGAGCATCATGTTCAAAAAGATTGCTTTAAGTTTCTAACTGCATTGTTGGATATTCACTTCCTTTTCTTTAGATTCATTTGTCAATGTCAGATTGTTTCAGAAAGTCCAAACTAAACATTTTTAAATACTTTTAGGCTTCTCCTAAAATACAATTTAGCTTCTTTGCATCATATTCTGCACAATGCTTCGCTCATACATGCTTGTATATGGGCTTGCTTTTTTTTTTGTTTATTTACTTACCTCTCCTCTCTGACTCTGGCTGTTTTCCCCTTGCAAGCAGAATCTTTGCATTTGTCTTGTGTCTCAGAATGAAACCCCTTCCCTCAAATCCTGCCATTTTCCTGAGCAATCCTTCAGAGAGGCTTCGAGTGTCTCTAGTCTCATGGAGCATCATCTCACGCTGTAGCTAGAAGTGCAGCTCACCGGCAAAGTAAGCCAGTGAGGTAAGGATGCGAATGCAGCTGTTCTGTAACAGTAGTTGGAAGTTAAAGTAGGAATAAGATCCCCGTGGGCTGCTGAAACAGCTGTACAAAGGTACTGACAGGTTCAAGGTTGCAGACGGTCTCTGCTATCAGCCTGAAAGGTGTCATTTCTTCAGTCTTCCTTGCTGAAGACAGAGGGCCTTTGCTGCTCGATGTTGCTGAAAACCGTGAGGGTCAGTGACACTGGTTGTCTGCTGGACCACTTAAGCCTTTGAGGGTTCCAAGTTAATTGAACCTAAGCAGCCTGATTACATTTTGAGTGTGGGCACCTCAGCTGTTATGTTGGGGATAGTCTGAAATTTCAGGACAAAATTGTTATCATTTCAAATCCATGTTCATATTTGCAAAAGATAGGTCTTTAATTTTTCTCAGACAAGGAGATTTTAGATTATGGCTCTTCAGTGAAAGCTGAATTGTGCAAAACAAGAGCAGAGCCTATACAGAGCTCTTTTGGTTATAGTAATGATGTTGGCTTGGAAACAAAGGACAGCTCTTTGGTGGTCATGAAGTGTAAGACAATAGTGAATATGAGTAAAAATTTCCCCCAAGAGTTGCAGCTTTGTAAAATAATTAAAAAAAAAACCCCAAACCAAAACAAAAACCCAATTAAAAATCAAGTTGCATTGGAGAAGGGTTACTCTTGGTCGTTTTTGTAGTACAAATGTTTTTCGTTTACTGAAGTCTGTATGTTAATAATTAGTAAATTCCAGTACAGGTTTAGCTAAAGACAGCACCAGTGTAATCCCTGCACAGTGAACAACGTTTTCAGTATTTCTAATCAAAATCAGTTTGTACTTCAGACTTGTTTCAAGGACTTCTTGCAGGACAGATGAGCTGTCGAAAAAAGAAAGTAATGTGTTTGCTGGACACTAATGCATCCTGTCAAAACTCTTGTGTGGGCTGGGCTTTTTGGAAACTCAAGTAACCTGTTCCTGGGTGTCTCAGTTACGACGGGATGGGGACCCCAGCTGGGTAACACAACAATTGCTTCCATCTGCGTTCCTCTGAACTGAATGCCATAGGATTTGCTGATCCTAGAAAGCTGTGGCTAAGATTTTTTCAAAGCATGGTGAAATTTCTTAAAACGTGGAGAATTTTTTTTTTTTCTTTTTGGAGGGGCACATCAAAGCAACATCTATAACACGTTATTTGGCCAAAACATGAGAGGCCCCTTTGGTTCAAAGATGCAAACAGATGCAAAATTACAAAACAGATCATTTCTCTTGAATCTTGGCTTTGCACCCCAGACTGGTGCAGGGTCCCATCTACACTGCAGGGCTGGGGCTAGTGTTATGAAAAAAAAAGTGAGAGGAACTACTGTTATTTCTTAATAGCTGCCTGGTTTGCCCCTGACACACAAAGCAGCTGGATTAGGTACCTACAAGGTATGACTAAGCCTCTGACAATTCTGATTTTTTACTAGTGACATGAACATCATGGCCACATATTGATTTCCTGTTACAAGTCTCTTCTTAGTGCTCTCCTCTATTCCTCGGCCATTCAGAGATGATCAGTTAATGGATGTGGTTTCCACTTATATGTGGCTGGAAGAAAATGTTTTTCTTGTTATAAAACCAAGACTGGAGTGTGCAGCTGCCCATGCACAACTACTTAAATTATTCTCCCCAGAGTATTTTTATTTTTTCTTTATTAGACATCGATGTAGCTGGAACCATGAGGCTTTAGACAAGTTCGTGCTTCCTGCAGGGAAACAGTCTTTGCAGCAGGGGCAGTTACTGATATCTCTGTTGTTCTAGTGTAACAGCTGTCTTGGTTTGTTCCTCAACAAAATTGCTGTGATGGTACCGCATGTGACAGCATGTGGACCCTGTAACAGTCAGTAACCAGCTGTTTTCACACTTCTCCCCACTCTTTATGGGCCTCCTTCATTTTTACATGTTTCTAGCCCCAGAATGCTTTATTCTTTGGCTGCCATTTACAGTTCTTCACCATTTTCCCTTTTGGTTTTAAGTTATCAGAAGGAAATACCTAGGGCTGGAATACCTGGCAAGAGGCCAAGTGAAATAAGACCTAAATGATGTACATAGAAATTCTAACTTAATTGATATGGTAGGTGTATAGCCAATCAGATCTGCTTTGTTTCTGAGCAACAGTGCAGTGGTCCTTCGAAGGTTCCAGTGAACATTTGCTTGGGTACTTACAGTAGATATTACAGTAGATATATATGGAAATCTGAGATAACTTCAGCATCACTGCAGCTGAGACCTAATGAGTGACAGCTTCTGGTGACTCTTTTAATTTTCAAATTAATGTAGCAATAGAATGTGAACCACGGTGCATCACTTATGTGTATCATTCTACTCATTCCTAGTGTTGAAGTTTTTCGTCAGCGCTCATGTGTACCAAGTCTGGCATCATTTTATTTCTATCTGCAATTTGTCTTCCAGTTTAGCTCAGAGACTTGTTGCATTAGAAGAACACAAAGCCAAAACGTGTAATTTAAAGCCCAGAGCTTAGCCAACTGTCCTGGGATACCCTAACTCCGTGAGCTCTCCCCTCCCATCATCTTTTCTCTGCTGAACAGGAGGGAATCCAGGCCTTCGTGTCCCCAGGGTTCAAGCCTAGAAGTCTCACATTTGGCCACAGGCAGCAGTTCCTCTCTGTTGCTCATTGTTTCTCTAAGTTCTTTCCTTCCTTCCTTCCTTGCAATCAGGTCAGGCTTTCTCAGCACACTGTTTCTTCCTGGCTTTGCCAAGTCTTTCCAGAGCAACCCCACTGCTGCCAGCATTCTGTTTCAGCTAGAGCCTTTTGTCTTTCTAACCGGCTATTTCGTTACTGCTGGGGAAGATAAACAGGTCCTTAAATAAGCTCTTCTGAGCTGCTGCTGTTTGGAGTATTTCTGATGAGGTGAGTATTACAGATTTCTAGAGACTGTTTGCTATTATAATATTATACATAATAATCCAAAGTTAGTTTGAAACAATTGTGCTCCACCATGTTAACAGGAGATAATTAACAGAAGTGCTAGACCTGCAGCTGGTTACTTCTGACACCATTCACTTTTTCCAGTTCATTCTACAGATGTCTGTTAGAAACAACTCATCAACAACTGTGTTGGGTGGTGATTTAGAAACACTGCCATGTTCACACATCTGGACACGTGCTGGGGATGTCATTCTCACAGACGTTTGGTCAGATCTGTGGTCAACTAGCTTGGGCTGACTGATGTAAAACTTCATTAACACAGATCAAGCAATTAAAGTCTTTTTTGCTACAAAGAACTGGAGTGTTTTCTAGACGTTCATCAGTTTGTCTCAGTCTTTCCAAGATTAAACTATTGGATCTTCCATGTTGGACTGACAGGGCACTCAGGCATTGAGAAATAGATGTGGGAAACTGAATTATGTTTTACAGGAAAGTGCACATACCTCTTCTTGTGCAAAAGGCTTCAGCTGTTTTTTTTAATACTAGTCTAATTTAATAAAAATGAAGACAGTTATATGTATAATACATAACGCATAAATATGTACTTCAACACAACCTAAAACCCACTAAAATGATGGCAAAGCTAATGTTGTAACTTCTCTCACAGATGATTATTGAAGACAGAAACATATTAAAGATATTTTAAGTCATGTCCTCCTATAAACCAATTCTGTTCCTCTAATCAAGGAGTATAATGGCATAATATCATATGCCAGACGGCATGAATTCAGATTCCTGAGTGGTTTCTATGGCAGCATTTCAGAATAAGTTTCCCAGGCAGTTGCAGGTTTCATAGAAGAAGGACAAATGGGTATTAGATATTGAACTAGAACTCTGGAGGTGATAAAAGTGCTGATTAATCAAACACAATCCATTAAATATCTGATTTTAAAGAAGCTGCAGGTGATTCATGAGAAACGTGAACCCAGCTGTGCGTAGGCAAAAGAAGGCTCTGTCACAGTGGGATTTGTGGGTTTCAGCTGAGATATCCCTAAGAGCTATATTTTCACTGAAGAGGGCATACGAGTCAGAGTTATTCTGATGTCACATGCAACTGTCACGGGTCGTTAATATAATCTGTGACACTCCTCAGGAGAATACTCCGGAATGAGTTTGCTTTCCTTTTGCTTCAAAAGGTTACGCTCAGAGCCTTATCTTCTTCACCCACACTTGTCCTGGCTGAGGTGACGCTCCTAGCTGCAGGAGCTTGAAGTCAAAGAAGTAGCAGCTGTTAGTGCTGCTGTCCTGGGATACAGTTTGTTAGCCGCAGCTTTGACTGTGAGGGACGCCTGGAAAATCACAAAGCACAGGCTTGGTGATGAGCTTGGTTATGTTTCTTCCCGCCCAGCAAAGCCAGGGCTGAGGGCAGAGTGGCATCATT
The DNA here is from genome assembly GCA_009769605.1 of Bucorvus abyssinicus. Taxonomy (NCBI): domain Eukaryota; kingdom Metazoa; phylum Chordata; class Aves; order Bucerotiformes; family Bucorvidae; genus Bucorvus; species Bucorvus abyssinicus. Next base: position 5,121,806 of record CM020044.1, on the reverse strand, counting down.
CTTACATCCCAACTTTGAAAATGTTAATTGCATCAGATTTTATCCCCGCCAAGGCCATTTCACCTCTTACATGCAAGACCAAATCTAAGAGGACACATGGATGTCAAAGTATGGGGAATCAAACTTAGGGCTAGTGCCCTCAGAAGAACAAGTGGGGCAGAAGACTTGCCTGTTCCTGCTGCCTCGCTAGAATACGAGAACTAAATTGCATGCCAAGTCTCTATTCTGTAGCATCATATCACAACACATCCCTGACAACCACTTCTAACTGTATCAAACTCCTGAACAAAGTTCCCTGGCTGTGTCTCCTCTAGGAGTTCGACTAAGATTTATGAACAATTTTGACACACTGTTTGTACACAGTAAGCTGAAGACGGATTTGACTATTAGGGTCCGAGATTTGCTATAGGTTTGGGTGGCTTATCCAGCAACAGCAGCCCTGGCTGGTTTTGCTGAAGGAAAGCCCAAGTAGTATCCTCATATTTAGAAGCAAGGAGAGAAAATGCTCCCTTCAATGCAGAATGCTGAATTCCCGCTTTCTGAGCATAAGCTGATCCTGATGTGGGCATCTGTGGGACTAAACATGAGAATATAACACCAGCGTAAAGAAACGGAAATGGGAGAACAGTAGGGTCCCCTCCCAAAACTTTGTCATTTGCCACATTTTTCCTTGTGAGCATGTTCTGTGCTCCACGAAACAAAAAATTATGTCTTGAAACCACATTCCACGCAAGTAAAGAAATTAATAGTGTCTGCCTTGGTCCCATGCAGGCTCTTCCCAACCATCCTAACCTTTTAGAACTGAACAGAGATACGTCTCTTATCTCTAATAATAATATTGAAATAATCTCTAATAATGATATTGAAGAGGCTAAGCTGACTCCTTAGCCAGTGGCAGGTGGAGTTCCTCCAACTCAGTGGCAGTTATAGCAACTTAAAAAAATTGATCATCTGATCACACACAAACTGTGATCTCTGGACTGCCTCCTTTTGCTTGGGAACCAGCTAATGGTGTGTTGTCCTTCTGTGAAATTAAATGAATAGAGACCTTTAGAAAACAGATTTTAAGTTTTCTGTTCTCGGTAAACCTTCACTTCACTCTGGTATAAAATAAATTGATACTGAAAGCTGGAATTACCTTTTTGGGGTTATCGTTCTAGAAAAAGCTGGGTTCCACATTGTAGGTAGGTTGCCTGAGAGGGAACAATGACACAAAGATGGTTTATGATGGAAAAATGGGTGTGATATGAAAAAATACATAACAACCCTCTGCGTACACAGCTATTGAAATGTTATAGGGATCAAGAAAAATGAATGTAAAACATTTAGCATGGGAGGAAGCAGCGAGGACAGGTTAATGTACTTAGTGAAGCTGCTGCAGAGAACAATGACAGACACAGAATCAGAGCTGGACGGGAAGATTTACCTCCAGTTGATGGTCAGCTGCAACAAAGAAAAAGGTCCACAATTTGTTAGACCAGTTCGTCAGAGGACAAGTGACAGTACAGAAGGCGTTTAACCAAAGCATCTGCTGGATCTCGCCACCCGAACAGAACAATGCCCTCACTGTGACCTGTATGATTCAGGGCTGCTTTTTGTTGTCAGTGACTCCCTGATACGCTGTGCATCCCCTGTCACCCAGCTAGGCTTAACGTCTGAGAACACTTTAATGCTTAAACATATCCGTGTAGAGATATCCTTTCTAATTGTGGTCTCTGTGATCCTGTGAAGGGCTTGCTCTGTATGTTACCTTTTCCTCTATACCATGTATTTGTCCTGCCAACTTAAACTGAAAACCCAAGAGATTGTCCAACTCTTGTTTGTGCAGCACGGAATAAGGCTTTGATCCTGATGAGGGGCTCTGCACTCAACGACTATTAGTACATGCAGTGATACCATAATAAAATACTAAAATACTAACATTCTTTGTTTTTCTTCAGACATGCATGGAACATTTGTGATCCTGATGCCCCTCAGCCTGATATTGATGATTTTTGGAGGAATGACTGGATTCATCGGTATTCTTGCCAGGGCCTACCTCCTGCTTCTAACGACAGGACTGCTTTTTCTTTTTGGAGGTACTTTATCACGCACCTGGCTTAACCATTTCAGAGTAATGCTGGTGCTCACGCACTTGGTGCCTGCTCAGCTCCTAATGGGATTGTGGAATGGAAAGCTGCCACTTGGAGTCAGGACAGGCAAGTAATCACACGCAGCCATTCATCCTTACGGAGTGAGTCACAGTTTGACACGAGGTGTTTGCTGTCCCCTTTTAACACAAAAGATTTCATACCTTCTCAGCACAGTGCCCAGATTCTTTACAGACGGGCTAATGGAGTAATGGAGAAGTGACTTTCGAATTAGTAAAGCGTGGGGTTTGATAGCCTTCCACAGATCTTACAACTGTTAAGAAAACTGACATTTTTGCAAAGGCATTTATTTGCATTGAGTTTCCTGAAGTGGGTCTTGCTAGGCATTCCTGGGTGAGCTTCACTGCTAGTGTTGAGCTGGTGTCCCCAAAGTGCGGGTCAGAAAAGGGAACACCAAAGAGTTGTTCTAGTTGGAGTGTAACATTTCAATTTGAAGCTAGTAAAATTATTTTACATTTTATTTTCTATTATTTTGCTGTAACCAAAACCTCTGTATTTTAGAAAGTCATTTATGAGTTGAAACTAAAAACATTCTGTCAAAGTAGGAAAACTGGGTTTAAATCCATCTCCATTTTCTTCCCCTAATAGATTTCCAGTACTGCTTCACAACGTAACTTGAAACAGAAATTTTCCCCAACAGAAAAGAGGATCCTCAGTCTTGTCCCTCGTCAGCTGATTATGCAGTCCTGTTTCTAAGAAGAGAATGCTAAGAGATTGCTGGAAGCAAATGCTGCTGTCTCGAAGTCTTGGCTGACCTTTTTAGTCTGAAATGACTGAAATTACAAAGACCAGCCATCCCCCATTACGCTTTTGTTCTGAAAAAAGCTGTATTCTCTAGAAAGGCTTAGGTTACGTGGGAAGTACTCCAAGTGGTAAGGGAAAGGGGAAAAGCTGTGAAGTGCAAAGCATGATTATCCCACTGAGACGTGGAGTACTGTGCCTCTCTAAGACACTCAGGGCTGCGAAGAGGGAAAGGAAGCACAAAGACAGTGTTAGGAGAGGGGTGCTCAAATACGTTCTGAAGATGCAGCTAGTGCTGCTTCCCAGGCCAGCGAGAACAGGCTGCAGGGTGGCCCTTGGTGTGAGAGCAGACCCTCCTCCCACTCAGGCAGGGTGGTTCAGCTGTTGCAGCGGCACCGAGCCTTGATGTCTGTACCGGGCATGCAGAGTTGTATAGGGTATTCCGGCTCCCGAAGTTCAGTATTGATTACATAGTCCTGTCTCAGCAGAAAGAAATATTTTATGATGCAATTCCAGAAACCTCATTTTTTTTGGAAAATACCAGAACTGATATGGTCCACGTCCCAGGACATCCTATGTGCTTCTGCACTTTTTTGAAACGCAGCCACATTGAAGGAGAATCACAGAACTCAGCGTACCTCGTTGAAAATGTCAACAAAACTGTCCTTTCCATTTCTGCTGACAAAAGGTATAACGTGATTTCGCCCCCCTTGCAGAGGACTAGGGTAAGGTAGAGGCATCACAGAAGTGTTGCAGTCAGGAATATGAGTATGAATTTGGACTGTTGGATAACCTAATACTCTTCTGTCTTGATTTGTCTCTACTCAAACTTGTCTTTCTGCCAAAAATGCAGACTCATCTACACTTACACTGTGATTCAGCAGAAAGCCAGACCAAATTTTTTCTCCCTTAGAATCAGATAAGACACTGTCTTGCCCTACAAGGGTTCTGGTATCCACTTTCCCTGGGCTACCGTCCTTTAATCCAGGGCCTTTCTATCACATCTTGCCTGCCACTGATCCGGTAAAGTTATGACTTCAGTTAGTCATCTCCTTTGAGTGGCATAGATGCCAGGCCCAGGATGTGGCAGGTACTTGTGCTAGGTGTGCACTCCTAAGTGTGCCAGCTTCTGTGCAGTCCTTCCATTCTGAAAACATCTGCTCTCTTGTTTGAGTGCCTTTATTAATCTATTTTTAGTCTGCTCCAAGAATGTCTTTGGCTCTGTTATTTAGAAGTGATGAATAGTCATGACTCCGCAGCACTTGGTGGGAAGTGACAGTAAAGACCAACACATTTACACTGAGCATTAAAAGCATGATACTCAAAATTGGAAAACGAGAAATTAGAAAATTTCAGGTCACCGACCTGAAGTGCAAGAATCTCTGTCTCCTGGGCTTTCTTGCATAGAGGCAGACACATACAGGTGCACAGCAACAAGGAATCAGGATGCATTATAATACAGCATTGGAAACAGAGATGTACATGCATTAGATATCTGTAAAAGATAAGATTGTTGTTGTGGAAGGCTTGCTGTTATACGTTTTGATTCAATATTTAACAGGGAGAACACATAAAACTCGATAGGCAGAAATAACCCTCCCTTTACTTTCCTCTCACCCTTCCCCAAAACAGAACCTCGATGAGATTTCAAAGGAAAACAGAGGCTAACTGGTAATCCGGCCTGGGTAGATGGGAAGGGGTGGGAAAGAAGCCCTGAGTGATACCCGATTAATTATTTTTAATTTCTGTAGTGGATGCTAACTAGCCAAATATGTTTTTCTCTTTCAGCCCTTGTTACACTGACTGGGATCAGCGTCTATATTGCGTACTCAGCTGCTGCCTTCGAAGAAGCCGTCTGCCTCCTGAGGAGTAAGGATCTGCTGGTGGAGATCGACATCCGGTTTGGCTGGTCGCTGGCACTAGTCTGGATCTCCTTTGTCACAGAAGTGCTCACCGGGGCTGTGTTTCTTCTGGCAGCAAGAGCTGTGGGTCTGAAACAGCGACGCGAGCAGGCGTTGTGAACAGCATTGCACGACACCCCTGCGGAGCCTGGGAACATGGATTGCTTGGTTCTTCTGGTCACTGCGGTAATAACAGTGGCAAGGCTGTGCCTGAGTATCGTGTCAGCCGCCATAAACCCGTTTCCTCACAGCTAGCTATGAAACACAAAGATTCTGATAAACCAGTAAAACACTCCAAGTGTCATCAATAAGGAAACCGTGGTGACTTTAGAAGAAAGTACTTTGTGGTGGTGGTGTTTCGGAAGTGATTTCAGCTGGCAGCTCATAAGACATCTCCATTCATTGCTTAGAACAAGGCAGATTTCTTGCTTGTGTTTCTCCTTTCTGCTGTCCCAGTAAAGTGCCTCAGAGTACCTTGCAGGCCAGTATGCTCGGTCCACTTAGCTTTTGGGTTCTCCTCTGAGACTCCTAATAAGAATGCCTAGATTCCAGTCCTGTTGGCAGCTTCTACCAGCAGAGCTGCTTTGAGATGGCTCCTTTGTGGTAGGTAGAGTGATCTTCCTGCTGCCTTTGGAGAACCATAGAGATACGTGATACCTATACACTTGAACTCCCAGAGAGAGTGTGAGGTTGTAAGTATCCTAGGTTAATGTTGTATATTTGACCTGGTTTTGATACACAAAGTAAAATAGAAAATGAAGATCAAGGATAGGAAGAACTTCAGAATATTTGGAGACCTCCAGTGATAATCCCCAGCACTAGGGCATGGCTAGGACAGCTATTGAGGTGAATATTAATCTTTACTTTGGTGTACATGTTCCGTGTTTGTAGGATCTTTCTTTGCCTTCATGTCTCCCCAAAGAGGCTGTCCTCTCTCCTGTACCACTATCACACACAAAAATGGGATAATTTGAGAAACCAGAGAACCCTGGAAGCCTAATCCATGTCAGCTATGTGTAATGTCTAAGGAGAGGCACAGCATCATATTCTCTTTCCTAAAGTCATTACTTATATGGTGAAAACAAAGAAATCAGTAATTTTCTGATAATGAGCTTTGGTGCTGTGATAAAATGAAAGGATGTAAGGCCTAGATACGGAGAATGACTTGATGTTCGTTACCCAGCAGATGGTAGTGGCTGTGCAATGGTGAGTGTACTGCAAGAGAAAGAACCAGCTGCTTTTCCAGATGTTTTAACTAGCTGCTGTAGCCAGCCCTGACCTATCAGATGCTCAGGCTACATAGTTCTCTCTTTCAGCTTATTCCTGGCTGCTCTTCCAATTCTGTAATGCAGAAGAGGTATCTGATGCATTTCCCAGTTTTTACTTACCAATTTTGGTGAAGTTTCCTTCTCAGGAAATGTGTGCACATGCTTTGTGCTAGAATATGTTTAACTTGTGCTGAAAACTGCTGAGTAAAACTAGACACACACAATACCTCAATTAGGTGCCAAGCAATCTAGTTGATCTTTATTAGTTTTTCCTCTGGGTAAAACCGTTTAAGAGAAAATTTTTTTCAGTGTCCACTGAAGTTAATGAGGAATTTTTCCCCTGCCTGCTGTAGCTGTGAATAAAGACTTGAATGTGTTAACAGCTCTACTACATTTCCATTACACCATGCATTTCTGGAGGACTTCAGCCTGTTGCAGTTCAAGACTGTGACTCAGGAGCTGGGCCAGCAAGGCACGCTGTGTCATCGGGCAGGTCCGTGGTACTTTCTCCAGCAGTGCAAAGGGCATCCTTTACCTACCTCTGTTCAGTATCAGAACAATCCTACTGCTGTGTCTTGTGTCAAAGACTGCACTGTTACTCACTGAGCTCAGCTCTAACCTTAGGCTGAGCAGTAGAAATTATGTGAATAGCCGGTACCATTTTCAAATTCTCTCTTGCTCCCACATTGGTTTTCACATATTTTTTATGTTGCCTTCTGCTGGGACTGTGTGCTTGAGTCATTTTACAAGTTAAAGCATATGAAACCAGCTCTATAATAAGATTAAGAAAATCCCTTTGCAGCCAAAATTCCATGTGCTTAAGTGAATTATGTAAAATGTAATATTTCTATGTTTTGGTGCTGGTGAAGCTATTTACAGTAGAATTTGTATGGTGATACTCAGACATTCCTGTAAGCTGTAACAGTGAAATATCATCTGAGTTATTTTTGGAATATTTATTACAGATGTTATTTTACAGTGGTTCTAAAATGTTCTAAAATTAAATAAAATGACATCTCAGAGCTGGGAATTATTTATCAAGACAATGGAAGAACTAAGATAGGTATTTTTCTCTAACTTTTTCTGCAGATCTCTTCTACAGTTTATATGATGCTTTTGAAGTGCCTGTGTCACGTGTGGTAGGTATTTATAAGATACTCACGCAGCTACAATATAAAATACTCAAGTGATCAAATCTAATTACAAAGCCAATGAATCTGTTATTGAATTAGTGCAATTCTCATTTCCATGGCTTTCCTAAATTTCTCATTCTGGATTCCCACAATATCTGGCACAATGGTAATAAAGAGTATCTTCTGCACCTGAATATTTGAATAAGCCCTGAATTTCTGTGAAATTCCCTCTGAATACAAAGAAAAGAAGTTGGTTTGGAATAGCCAAATAAGCCTTGAACATTCTGAAGAATTATGCTAGAAAGAGAAAACATCCTGGAAAGGACTTTATGTAATTTGATGCTTGACCTTATCAGCTTATTTCTCATGCTGAAACTGATATAAATTTTCCCAAAATGTGTTACTGAGGTGAGGAGTCTGACTGTTGACATTACTTTCTGGTGAATTGCAAACTCATACCTCATTTAAAGTGAAGAAAAGTAGATGTGCCGACCAGTACTGTTTGAGCGGGGAGAGCGCACAGAGTTCCTGGCCAGTACTAGTCACTAAAGGCTTCCTCAAGGGATGGCAGAGAAGGGTAAGGGAGGCCAAAGGAATCCTTGAAAACTCTGCAGATATAGAAGACATTTAGAGGAGATGCTGGTGAATATAACGTAGATGTGAAACCACAAAGATTCAGTCTGGGTCTGTGCTGTTCCTGAGTTGGCTTCTGCAGAGCAGCTTGGATGTCTCTGTATACCCATCTCTGGTGACCAAGGGGACATTATTGCTTCAGACCCAGCTTCAGCTAAAGTAGCTCCATACATTTGTTGACCATTGATACAAAGCCAATAGACGTGACTGACTGTTCAGACACTCGTGATTCATAATTTCCTCCTTCCAAATTTAAAAGCATGGCAGGTTGGAGACCAAACGGGACATTCTCTGTCCATGCCTGGTTGGTCAGCAGTGGGGGAGAGCCAGAATCTGCCCAGAACCTGTCCACTAAGGTGACCACAGCAAGGCATGGAGTGCCTGCCCACCAAATCTGTTAAGGAAAAGTGGAACTGGCCCATGAGACAGGTCCAAGAGAGTTAGATTTTCCCAAGCTTGACTGACACCTTGGGATCTCAGGTAATCATGGCCTCCCACATTATCACTTGTTCTGCATTGGTTTGCAAATGAAATCCAGTGGGCTCAGCTGTTTAAAACTGAAAAACAAAGTCTGAAGGATCTAAGCCTACTTCATGAATATGGGCATCCTTTTCTCTGGTTCATTTTGTGAATTCCTTGCAGTGAAGCAGTTCGTAGTTAGCCAAGATACATCAGTAAGAAGCACACGCCACTTGGCCTGTCATTTTCATATCACCAGACTAATTTAACAGCTCAGGACCAAAACGGTTAGAACTAATGCTCTGGCTTTGTACCAGAGAATCAGACTGTCCCCAGACTTGGCATAACCGCGCTCAGGAGGGACCCCCCTGTGCCTCAGTGCTCCCGGTTTGTTTGCTAAGTGGGCACAGCTTTAGCCCAGCATTGCCCGCTCGCAGGATTTCGGTCAGATGTTCTTGGAGCCGGACAGAACTACCTCAAAGGCCAGGTTCAGCCCCCAGAGTTTTAACCATCCCTGGTTTAGGTTTCAGGTCTGTATCTACTGGATTCCATTCTAGTTAGGTTACAAAACATTAGATCTTTGTACTTCTACTAAACCGTTGTAGTGCTGTTTTCGTGTCGTGCTGGGTGCGCTGTGTGGAGTGCGAACGCCCTGCCGTGAGGGACCTTTCCGAGCCAGGGTTTGCGGTCTCTGCTGCCATCTCCCGGCTGCACGAAGCAGCTGGCCGTGTTTGGGCAGAAAGCACTCGCTGCCGCCCGGCCCACGCGTGGGGTGGAGGGCAGCGGAGGCTGCGGTGTCCACCGGCGCCGGGCTCCCGTGTCGCGCAGCCCGGAGAACCCCAGTCAGCAGCACCTCCCAGCCACTGCCCGCCTCGAGTGCCAATGTCGGGTGCTGGGAAAGGCAGTGCTGCCCTTCCCTGTCTCCTAAGGAGACGGATGGCAGAGCATTCCTACAGGAGTGCAGGAGGGCGCTGCTGCGCCGCTCCCGCGGTGGCAGCGCTACCGTTAGATCAGCCAGGACGGGGCGGGGTGTTTGCCTCTGTGGCCAAGCGTCTGTCGGCGGTTCGGCCAGGAGAGGGTTAATTTCGGCCGCCAGGCTGGCCGGGGAGACCCAGCCAATGGGCGCTTCGATACCGCTGCCAGCACGGCCAGCCCCGCCGGGCGGCGGCACTTTCAAACAGCGGCGGGACGGGACGGGACGGGACGGGACGGGACGGGACGGGACGGGACGGGACGCGACGCGACGCGACGCGACGCGGCTCGGCCCGGCCCGGCCCGGCCCCGGTGAGCAATGGACTCTTTGTCTTCCTCTCTCTTGTGTTGTTTCAGGTAAACTCTCCTTCTCTGAACTCGCTCGGCTTTACCGTTCATCGTCCCGCCCCGGGGGCGAGAGCGAGCGGCTGCCCGGCTGCCAGCTGGGTGTAAACCACGGCGGTGTCGAGACTATTGAGCTGAAACTAATCAAGTTTAATACCTGGGGAAGCAAATAATAAGAAAAAATAAATAGCTTTATATCATGGCTTATTTCCTGACTATGACAGACTGTCTAAGGATTGAGCAATCGAATGGGACGGGTTTCAGGATAGGACCAGAAAATGTGAGAGGTCTCTGCAGGACACAGCATGCTGCATTTTGCTGTGGCTCTTAACTTCTGTAACCACGCTCAATAAAACATTTTCCCAACAAAGTCAGGAAGCTCTGCTCTCAGTATGAGCTGGGCAGCTTCAGTGAGATTTGTCAAGACTCTGCTGAAGTTTGAAACTATGCAGTAGCTGTCGAAGGGGAAGGGACCAACACTGATCTCTCCCATTTATTAGATTCAGCCTTCCTTTGCTAGGAACTGTGGCAGCACTGTCCACTCCAGATCTCCAGCTATACCTCTGCATGAGCTACTCAGACACAGCTGTAACTCTTCCAAGCTGAATTAGTAGGGTAGAGCATCTCCTGTCAAAAAAATGTTCTTAGCGGCATTGCGGGATTGAGTTGCTAGACTTACGTGTTGGATGAACGTTGTCTGGGGACAGTTCCTTCACCCCTGAACTGTAGACCCCAGACAGATGAACAGCAGTCTGTTAACAGTCTGCAGGTATGTGGAGTCAGGTGTTAGAGGGATGCAATGCTGTACCCCACCGTACCTAAAGTGGCATTGACAGAGTGAAATCTCCTGTTACGTGTGACCTAGTTTCTCAGCCTATTACCTAAGAAGACACATCTTTGTGATCTTACCAGAACCTTTCAGGTTCCATCACCATTGAGGACAAGGCGCTAAAGTAGAAGGCACTTGTAAAACAGTCAGAAAGGAAGGGATATGGGACTGTGAGAGGCAAGTTATCATCAGTTATTGAGTTACTGCTGATCAGCCAGGCTGTCACAACTCAATGTATTTATACTCTTAAATAATCTCCTAACACTCTTGAGAATTAAAATGCGTTTACTTGGAACACCTCCTCTACAGCCTGGTCCCATTCACATGATGGTTTAAGCGCTTGGGTTTGATATCTCACTTGGAGCGGATCAGAACCAATGAGCAGTGCAGTATGAAAAAGTACCATCTTAGTCCTTGTGATAGTCTGCTTATACCAGTCATTTCAAGGTGAGCTGAAAGACTCCTTGGTTGGAGTTGGATGGATGGCAGGTGGTTTCCTTGAAGAGCTTTTGGCTCATTATTTTACAGTTTTCATTTTTGCCAAGGACAAGGCAAACACTTGTCATGGAAGGCTGGGATTCTCTCAGTGCAATGCTCCCCAGGTGCTGAGAGGAATTTGTCTGCCAATAGATGAACAGCACTTGTTAATGGCTTACGCTTCTGGACAACACATCTGGCTGCTGAAGGAGCTAATGTATTTCTCCATCCAACCTGGCCTTCTCAAATATTTATAAGTTAATGTTGTATGTAATGCCCGCAGCACACAGAGAGGCTGAACTGAATTGCGCTGTGGAGGAGTCTATTTCCACAGCCTTTTGGAGTTGGCTGAATCAGCACTGTGAAAACCCTTTGGCATCATAAACCTGTTATTGCCACAGCTCCCACCTGACTAGTATTATACAGTGAAGCATTTAATTATGCAAAAAAAAACCCACATAAAAAGGATTTTGTAACTGTCACACAAAATCCGTAGAAGGAACAAACTTTGTAGGACTTGCAGTAACAAGCCTTTTGAGTTACCTGCCTTTCTGTTTATAAGCAGTACACTGCTGACTACAGCTGTCACCGTGCCTGTAGACTTGGAAGGTGTATCTCCTTCCTTTCTGTGGCCAACGTCACAGATAACAGGACCCTGATTTGGTCCAGGGCACTTCTGATAAAATTGAAGAGTTCTACAGAAGGAACTGAGAAGACCAGGACAGTTTCATTCAGTGAAGAGACAGATAAGAGACCTATTTAATACAGTGGGCAGCATAAAAGTGTAAACATTTCTTCCTCAAAACTCGGGAATAATGCAAGATTTAATGAAAACAAAAGAAGAAAAAAATGGCTATGGGGTGCTTCCTCAGCCAACAGAAATCAAGACATTCACAAGTCTATTTTTAGATTCAGACCTACAGGATTGCCTCATACTCAGATATTAATTGTTTAAGCTGCTACTACAATCTATGCAAACACCCAGGTGACAGGATTTACTGCTGTGAGTTTCATTTTGCTGAACAGGTGACAATTAAAAAATCCATCTGTGCTTGACTCATTCAGACCCCCCAATCCTATGCATCAGCAAGACACAGTGGTGTCAGTCCTGAGGTACTCAGCACACGGTGCAATGAGGGTTTGGTCCAGCTGTAAGTGACTGTCCTCAGGCATCACTGAAGTAGCAGGTGCAAGCAAGTAGAAGAAACATCACCACTGATGACCACATCTTAAAGAACAGTTCTGCCTGACTTTTGTGCCTTGAACCTGCAGTGGAAGTTAGCGCTAACAGCAACATCTGAATGGCAGCATCTTTTGCTGAATGGGCACAGTGCAGCCTCTTTATTGTCCTGCTTTAGCAAACCTTGCTTGTCGTTAGCACAAAGACACATGACCGTCACCCTCTGCAGGGCCCTCTGCTGGGTTGCCTTTCTCTTGAAAGTAAGATTGTTATCCCACCTCGGGGATCTCCGCCTTGCTCCCGCTCCCAAGCCCCTCCTGGACACAGACCTGCCCTTCAGAGTCTGTCCTGGGCTCACTTTCCTGCTCTCCGGTTCACCAGAAAGTCCTTTTTCTCCTCCTTGGCAGTGCATCGGGACCCTCTGTCACCATAACAACTGGGATATCTGTTTTATAATTCAAACTGCCCTCTCTAACTTCAAGGGCCTCTTCCTACACATAGTGTAGAGCTCATCAATCCTTCCCTCAGCAATCCTACATGCTTTATTGGAGCAGTAACTCCCACACCCAGCCTTTCTACAGCTGCTTCTCTGCCATTTTATTTCCCAAAGCCTGGTGAACCGTATACTCACCCGTTTGGGAGAGGATCAACTTTGATAACAGAAGGCCTTAGTCTTTTCAAAGAGCAGCGAACCCTGTGATTAACCCTATTGTCTTGGGTTTGCATGTGGGAACGGTTACCCTGAGGAGTTCAGAAAACAATCCCGCAGAGAGCAAATTGCTCATACAGCAAATCCCCTTGTAACTCCTAATTCCTTTGGGACTTGGGCAACATGACAAGCGATAAAACACTTTAAAAGGCTCTTAGAAAGCAGTATGTCCCTCCAAGATGACAAATGCATCCCCAAACTGTTACTTAGCCATTAACTGACTTCGTGACATTGGACTAACTGATACCTGGTTTTGCACTTTACAATCTTTAATGGCAGTGCTGCTACTCAATTGCCTCAAGTTGAATCAATGACTTTATTAAACCTCCCCAATAGCTCATTCAGAGATTGACTCATTTTAATCAGATTTTCTTTCACTATATGCAGAGGTTTCAGCCTGCACTGACAGTTGCAACACATACAAGTCCTTCAAGTCAATACAAATATCTTCTACTCCTTTGGTTAAAATGGGATTGCCCTCTGCATAGCACTGTTACATGAGAAATGAGGGCACGGTATAAATTAGTGCTTGAAATGGGTTTTGAAATACACATAATCATCAGTGGCATTTCATTAAACCCACGTACAGACTGTTATCGTGACATGGGCACCCAACTAACTGGTAGCTGTTCGTGTGAATGTCGTTCTGCTGTACCGAAGCTGTCCCTGTGATAACAGCGTCCCCGGTTCTGTATCGCTGTGCTTTGCCTGGCAGCCACTGCACGTCACTGTTGTTCCACACTCAAAAGAGCCTCGTGTCTGTGAGCAGGTAGCAGGACTCGGGGAGTCTCTTTGCCTTTTCAGTCAAGGGAAGAAAATGTGCTGCAAACCAAGGGATGGAGCTTACTGAAGTCAAGGCAACTTTTTCCTCAGGACCGAAGGGAGGTCATTCCTGTTACTGTTCTGCTTTTTCATTTGCCTGTGCAAAAAGTCTTTATCCGTCTTTCCTCTAAGGTGTAAAAAGAGAATGTTCATTAGCCGGGATCAGACAAAGATCCTGAGGGATTTACCTCTCTTCACAGGCCCTGCGTGAACTGTGACAAATCACTAAACCTCTTGATGCTCAAGTTCTGCAGCAATGACTCCATACCCTCATACCCTGCCTCACGGCGTTACTGTGAGGACTGACATTAAAGAGAGGAGGTGTTCAGGAATAGCTGTAAGGGCAATATCACATATACCTTCTTAGATTTGGAGCATTTCTGTCTTTCATATGAAGGGGAAATTTTGGTACATTTTGTTATGATTTTAGAAAAAAGAGCTTGAGAATTTGGCATGGTCGTTAACCCTAAAAGGCAGCTCCAGCCAGTTTTTCTAGAGGCAGACACTCCTAAGAAAGCATTGTCAACAACTATGTAATGTAAGCTCCTCCTTCCAGTACAGAAATATCACTAGTTCCTTATATTACCTTTTTTCCCCTCATGTTTTCAGCAATTGCCACATTGTCTGAGTGCAATGATGAGGCTTAATGCCTTTTTCAACGAATTTTCATACAAAACAATTCAAGAGCAGTGAAACTGCCAGTAAAGACAATTCCAGTAGAGGGTAGGAAGGAAGAGGCTGAAGGATAGAATAAAAAATAAAAGAAAAACATGAGAAGATGTTGAGGGGAATTAACAATAGAAGAGATACATAAACTCAACTGAAAATGATTTAGCAAGTAGGATCTTCTGTAGCACTGTGGGATCTTCTGTAGCACTCAACACTCCAAAAGCAATAGTCCTTCATCCACGGGCTTTCATACTGCGCTTGCAACTCACCGATGATAGCTGTCCCGAGCAGATCGTCCTGCTGCAGCCCAGCCTGGCTGCCCTTGGCACATCAACTCATCACACGGCTGGCAGTCCACGGGGCTGGGATCATGAGGCAGAAGCAGTGCTTCAGCTGCAGGTGACACCGCGGTGCCATGTAGACGTACTCAAGCCAGGTTTACTCATCTAGCTCCAGTTTCAACAACAAAGCCGAGGGACGGATTTCAGTGCAGGGCAGCCGTGTTCCTGCCTGGCTTGTGTGGTGTATGACAGCTCCCGTGCACTGTGTTTTTCCTGGTGTTACTACCCTGATTTGTGATGATTTCCCACAGCGGGATCGCTTGCACGGACGCAGGAATACCTGCACCTCCCTGGCTGTATGAAGATGAGCCTCTGCATGCTCGACCCGAGTGCTGCTGTAGACCCTGTGTCAGAGAAAGGAAGAAACGTCCAAAAAGAAATTATCCTGCAACCTCCAGTCATGATCTTAATCCTCTGAGAGGCCTAAAATCAGGCCAGGATTCTCCATGCAGCACAAAACCAAGGAGTTCTGTTTCTGAGGTTACGAAACCGATGTTTATTTCATAAGCCCAGATCCACAAACATGAGAGGAGAAGAGATCATACTGCCAGAGGGAAGGAAACCCTTTCCTGAAGCAAATGACTGGGCTGTAACGCTGCATCCTACTGAGACGGGGATGATTTATAAAAGAGAAAGCACACCTGGCTTGGCGATCAAAACAGTTGCCTCAAGACTGCTGAGCTGAGTGAAGAAGTGAGGGGACACAGAAGGGAATCAAAGTCCAGAATCGCAGGCAGGGGACTGGAAACGCCCATCCTTCCTCAGACGCTGTGAGAAAACAGCATTACCTTTGCCTGCAACTTTTGTTCTCCACTTTGTGTGTTAGTCCTGTGCTGCCAAGGGATGTGTGATTTCAGATGTCCTGGGCTCCGCCTCACAGCAGCGCGTGCTGGTCAAGATGATCCCTGCTGCTGCTCTGCCCAAAGCATACCTGACCTGCAGCTGTTTTCTCTCCTACAAGTAACAGATGAAAGAAATCTGACAGAAACGATGGCCAGGTTCTCCTCTCGAGCAGAAACCTTTGCAGAGAGAGTGGGGCCTTGGGGAGTCACTGCTGCTGTGCGATAATGTCCCGATGCCCACGGGCTCCTGAGCCTGACTGACTGCAAGTTCATTCCCCAGGCAGGGCTAAGGAAGAGCTGTGCTTTGCCTTGCCCGTCGGCTGAGCTGAGCATTATCGTTTAACCAGTAATGCCTGATTTGTACGGGACAAAAAATTTAGCAGAGACTTTGCTGGTGCAGTTTTTAGCAAGGCGGCTCTGAACAGATTCACGTTCTTTGTGTGACTAACGTACTGCTGAATGGTTGGAGCCGCAGAAGCCAAGCCTGGCTCTGACCTGACACCATAAGTTGTTATTGTCTGTCTAATTGCAAGATTTGCTTTTGTTTTGTTTGCTACATGAGCCCAAAAGGAAGCTTGAGGTTCTCTTTGCTAAAGCTTTCCAGCATACATGCTTGTAGGTCCAGCTTTGTATTATTTAGAGCTTTTGCTTGTTGTTTTAGGTTTAATGTGTTTACTCTCTTGATGGCTCTGTCAATATACATTCTGCGCTGAAGAAGTTAAGTGTCAATATATAAAAAAAAGATAGGGCCAAAAATACCCATCCAGAGGTTGGAGATGGAAGGCAAATTGCAGGTTTGTCAATAGTGTGTTTGGGAGCATTTTAAATAGTGAATCACTTGATGCTGGCTATTGTAAATAGTGGTTTAAAGGCGCTATAAAATTGATGGTGCACAGTTAAACCTTCTTCCAAATCCTGATCTATTTATGCTGCCTCAACTCGTGTCAGATCCAAAGACCACTGAAGGTAATAGGAGTCTTTACCAAGTTGTTAACAAGCACAGTGTAGTTTCAGCAAATGCACATAATCTTGCGGTAGGAGCACACTACATTTTCTCACAGTTTTTGTTAAATTAGGCATAGTATACTCCAGAACACACCTTTCACTTCTTTTTAATGTGACAGCAGAGAAAAATGGCATAAAGTGACATTCAAAGAGGAGTGTCACTGTCTCCCTTGGCTGTACAGCTTTTTGGGACTGTGCTGAAAACAGTATTTAACTCCCACCACAAAGCATAGTATGGGACATGGTGACCGAGGTCTGGATCCCGAGCCGACGTGGACTGAATGTTATTTTGAGTAGCAATTGGGTGAGGGTTGCTGTTCCTGCAGAGTCCTTCATTGAATCCTGGGTCTGATCAGAGTAAAACTTTTGAGCTGTGATGCCAAAACAGTGAACCTGAGAAATGATCGATGAAAATTCCACCCAGTCCAACCCCTACTCTGAAATGTGAAGGAATTCTTTATCGCATTGCCCCTAGTCTCTACAAAACCTTATTTCATCTTCTCAGAGGCATGTAGCTGTCCCAATACCTGTACGTTAGATTAAGTCTTAATTTAGAAGCAATGAATTATTACTGAGGGCTAGATTTCACAAAAAGCTTAACATCACCGGCAAAGCCGTATTTTCCAAGGATTTAATGTATTGGATGTATACAAAAGAGTTTGGCCAGCACTGTCCTAACACTGGCTTCTGTTTGTTATTTTTGTTTTCCTGTAGATACCTAAAGGGAAGAAAAGGTTTTGTGTATGGTGAGCACCTTAAAATCTGGCTGAAAAAGTTCTGAAGGATCAACGGGAATTCAGGCTCCTCAAAGGAACATCAGAGTTGTGCTGTGGCTGACCTGGGTGGACCTGGCATAGGTAAGTTTGGAGAGCTTTGAATGAAAATCCATTTCTTGGTCTGGCAAAGCCAAGTACTTGATTCAGCCCAAACCTTAAGACACCGTGATCCTTGCCTGGAGTATTAATATGCCTGAACTCCACATGGAGGAAGGAATAACTGGGGGAGAAAATCCAACGGGAGACTTCCTCGTGCCCATTTGCTCTTGGTGGAGCTGTCTGGTGTAGTACAGCTGCCTTTTCACCCTTGTCTCCCCATTTTTCCCTGTCCGATTCCCAGGGAATAAAGTGAAAACAATTCTGCTGTGGGCAAGTCTGGAACCTGTCCGGTTCTTCACCTGTGGTTCCCATCACAAAGAAAACTGTGATTAAGGGTGGCAGGGCC
Source organism: Bucorvus abyssinicus (assembly GCA_009769605.1). Taxonomy (NCBI): domain Eukaryota; kingdom Metazoa; phylum Chordata; class Aves; order Bucerotiformes; family Bucorvidae; genus Bucorvus; species Bucorvus abyssinicus. The sequence continues at coordinate 5,104,109 of CM020044.1, read as the reverse complement.
CCTGGAGACTGGAAGGTGAGATGGCAGCTGGAGACGGCAATGGCAGGCCACTAGAATGATCTGTTCCCACAGAACCGGTGCCAGCAGTCGCAGATAAGGCAGAGCCTGGAAGTTTCAGTGCTCCAGGCGGCACCGAGAGGGGAAGATGTGTTTGCAAAAGGGCATGTTCACTCAGTTATAGAGTGCGTGTGTTGTGCTAAATGTCCTTAAATCCCTCAGGTAACCCAGCCGTCTCTAATAATAAATAGCAAATAACTATTGTCTCCTCTGGGACTGCAGCTATCGTGCTTCCAAACAGGAGTCGTCCTGCTCTGTGTTGAGGTGCAGGAGACCATTCATTTACTACGAGTTCTGGGGAAAACCACGGAAACAGGCATGATTTAACCTGAACTCTCAGATTGCTTCTGATACACAGTTTTGTGTAAAAGCAATAATAACACTTCAGAAATCCCAAGCAGCCCACTCCTCCCAGTTATTCCAGGTTTAAAACCACCTGGGAGGTAAGAAGTATTTGTGCATTAGTACTGAAAAGTATTACTATTTTTCTGTCTTTCCATTCCACTTCTTGCCCCCTTGTTTCCAGGGACATTCTAATGTAAGATTTCCCCCAAGTAAAGATCCAACTGAAAATCCCTCATTGTGCAGTTATGTGATCGGTAGGAGTATAAGCAAGTGGAGAGATCAGCTGAGAAGTGAGGGATCTAGCAGATTATGTACATACACGGTCTTTTAAAAGTGAGTAGCAGCTCGCCCTCTTTGTGTTAAAATGTTCATGTGTATTTCTGGAAAAGAGGATAACAGAACACCTAATAATAGCAAAGGGTTATATAAGCCAAGCCAAGACACTTGGTGTCTTGAAAGTATTTTATAAGCATGAGCATAACTGTACTTCGTGACTCATCTGTAAGGTAGCTCTCATTATTTCTCTTGTTCAGATGGGGGAAATGGCATCCAGAGAGAGACCAAGAAACTCAAATAAGTAGCACACATTAAAAGATCGGCTGTGATTAAAACAAAACAAAAAAAAAGGCTAGTAAATGGTACTGTTACTTCAGCTCACTGCCTGAAATCATTGGAATACTAACACCCCCAGAATATCCAAGACCATATCTCACAACAAAATACATGGAATCAGAACACCCCGAAGAATAATACAAGTCGTTCAGAGAACGAGGTTTTCTGAGCTGATCACAAATCTCAGACCAGGCTCAATTGTAATAAAACATTTAGAAACCCTCCAAAAGCTAAAACTCTTCCCACTGCAATACCCAGGCATAGTTATTTGACAGTATCTTTCATGTGTAAACTGATATTTCTCTTTGAGTTTGGGGAACAGAAATCAGCAATGTAGATACCTGCTGCCTGCTTGATGTTTTCCAAATAGGTGCTTAAGCCCTCAAGAGGCTGCAGTGATTTAAAGTTTGGGTGGAAGCACACTGATTTCCATGGCTTTGAAGCAGTCTTTTAGAAAGGCAAAACCTATTAGATTAATTTCTTATAAAGGATGTACTGCTGATCACTGAGCTGTAGTGTACTATGAAAGGTCTAGGAGAACTTGTCACACAGTTAAAAGCTGAATTTTGCAATGAGTTTGGTGGAGGACAAAGCTGGTCTTCCCAGAAGCTGGTAAAACCTTCTAAGGGCTGAAGAGACCTCAGATTAAGCTAACTATCTTCATCCTTCTTCTCAAAAAAAAAAAGTTTTCCTCTTAGAGTCTTGAGCTTTAGAATCACAACCTAGATATCAGTCCTAGATAAGTCACAGACTGTGGAGCTGGGACTTACAACTGCTGTGCACTTCATCAATGTAATGCACGCAGCTCTTACAAGCCTAAAATCATGATTTAGCAGCTCATCAGTAGAAAGGTCAAGGCCTCCCCAGCACCTTTTCCCTTTCCTCTGTTAGAGAGGTGAAACATGGTTTCCTTCTGGCTAGAAGTCTGTCATGTCCACTGTCACGTTCATCTCTGACAGCCCCATAACCCATAATTTCTTCCTCTCCATGGAACCTTGAAATGATAACCTCTCCGCTAACTGCCTCCAGAACTGGATTTCCCAAATGATGCCTTCACCTTTTCTGAAAGTGCTTTTGTCTGTAGTTGTATGGAAGCTTTGAGCATTTGCTTCTTCATCATACCTTTTACTAGCTTGTGATCCGCCGGCACATCCACCTGTGCCGAAAGCCAGTCGCAGGATTGTTCCATTCCAGAGAGCGCTGCCAAGAACGCCTTTTCTATCTGTCCCCTTTCTGTATTTGTCAAGGCATTTGGAGCCAATGCTTTTGGGTCCTGGTCTGCACCGCTGTGACTCCTAGTCCTCCTTCCCCTATATTACTCTGCATCTCTGACTGCTCTGCACTTGCCCAGCAGTAAGCTGCAGCATTGCCTCTTCCCTGCAGACGCAGCTCTCCACGCTGAGAATGACTTACTGCATTCTCATGGTTTTGTGTGGGGTCTGTTTCTAATTTCAGCTTGTGCTTTAGCTCTTCACGTTCTTCAAGAAATCTTGCTCTACTCTTAGAAATCATCTGGTCAATAGGATGCTTGGTGCTTAGCTTGATGTTCTCCTTCACCCAAAGAACTGTTGGTGCTGCACTAGCCTCAGCCAAGTGGGCTGTCCTCGCTATTTAGCAGTGGTGGTGCTTCTGTTAGTCAGGTGCTTTGAAGTGCCAACAACGCCTCTTCCTTTCCATAGCTACTGACGAGTAGCCTCTGTTTATTCACTGGGCCCAGCACCTTTCCAACATCTGGTTCCATTTCTCCAGCTCAACTTATCCCTGCTGCTTGGGTTTTATGGAGGTGCAGTTGAACTGGTCATTGTCTTATTAACACACCTGACAATACGGCAGTGGAATGACTGACAGCCTTCTTTGGTAGTGCTGCAAATCTTCACATTTCCTCAAAGGTCCTTCTACCTAGGTCCACAGAAGAGGCTTTTGAGAGGGCTGTGCTTTCTTGTAAGATTCGGGAGGCAGAGAGGAGCCACAGACTACACCGAGAGATTTTTATTTCTGACCACAGGCTGTCAACTGCCTGATTCTTCTCAGGCTTCTGAAAACATCTGATTCACGAGGGGCATGCTGAGAGACTGCTGGGGTATTAGCATAGTCAGTTCCATTGCAAAACATGACATCTGTCTTTCCTTCCCATGTCCTCCTTGTCTTTCTGCTGATCACTCTTAAACTCTGCAGAATCACTTTCCATTTCCAGCTTTTTCCATTATTTTTGCACGTACCTTCCACCTCCTGCCCTGTTCCCAGCTGCTTTCCTTGGCACTTTGTGACATCTTCCTTCACTCCCTTTCACTGTTACATTTCAGGGTTTATCTAATTGCACTTATTTTTTTCCTTACAAAATTTATAATTCTCTCTGAGCTTTTCATTTACTCTTGTTCACTTCTATAACTCATCAGCTTTTGAACTACACAGGTCTTAAAAATCTAACAAAAGGGATTAAATTATATCCATACTATGATTAAACTCAGTTGAAAACTGAATATTTTAATGTTTGAATGTCAATGGCTTGACGATGGAATTAAAGGCACCGGTTATATCTCAATGTACTTTCATGACTTGCGGTTCAGAAAGAGAGGAATGATCCAAACCGGTTCAGAAGTGCCTGTGTGTACCTACACGTACATGTACGCACATACGCACTCAGAAATAAAACACAACCAGTAGACATAACTGAGTCAACTGTTAAACTGATGAGTGTAAGACGCTTTCCCAAAGGTTTGCACTACATCTGTTCACATCTGTGTGCGGGCTGGAACCTGCGCTTCTGCTACGTGGGGTCGTTACTTGGCTGTAAGCAACGAGCAAGAGAGGAGACAAAGCCTTGGTGATTTTTTTCTAGTTCTGCTTTGCTTTTCAGAGTTACTTCTGTTAAAAATAGGCCAATTTACAATGTTTCAGAATATCACAGCCAATTCTAGAAATGAAACGTGCTTGTTTTCCCAGTTAGCTGCAATTACTGGTAAAGGCAAGGCAAGTTGCCTCAGAAAATGACCCTCCATCAGGGGTATATAGTTCTTCACAGGTACTAAAACAAGTGCCCGGAAACTAAAATTGGTGAAATAGGCACAAACACAGTATTGTTTAAGCTCTAATTTTAATGGGCAGGAACTGTTTCTGTCCTTTAAACAGAGGGACAACCCCTCATTTTCCTTTCGCTGTTCACTGGGCAGTTGGTTTGTGCAGTCCGCAGGCAGGATATCTTACTGCGTGCACAGGGGCTGGTCAGGTGTTGGCAGTGTTGATGTATTTAGGGGGTCAGGTATGGTGCTTAGGTTAATAACAACTGAGTTTCTTATTCACTTTTATTTATTTGTCTTGTACATAGCTCTCAATCTCCATTTTTTTCTGATTCACCATGTTTGAGATCAAAACCAAAGAGAAGCATCCCATCTCGTTTTGTAATGCTTCCAAAACATGGAGACCAACAACAGTGGGCTGAGATGTGGCCGGAAAAGAGTTCCTTACTCATGCACATAAGGACAAGTAAACCCCACCGCTCCTTGTTTTCTTTGGCCGGATGCAGGTTTCCAGGGTCAGTGCCAGGGACATAATAGGTCTAGATCCTCCCATATTTTGCCCCAAAGAGCTTTTCCAAAATTTCATGTTGATTTCTCCTTATGCATAAGCAGTTATGCAGTTGACTTGCCTAATGTCTATATTAATTTTGGTACATTTTTAATTAGCAGATAGCTAATTAATGTAGTATAAGGTTATCTTGTTAAATGTTAATTGGATATGTAAACATTCTTTACAAGTTAATATTCAGAGGAAAAATATGTACTATGCGTTTGTTGCCTGTGTCATTCTGAATTAATTACACGACAGCCAGATTTATCCCTTCCCAACTTGAGAACCCTCAATAAGAACTCTTTTAAGAATCAATTGATACTTAATTAATATGTACTGGCTGTCTTATTTAATTTAAATTAGTTCTTTCAGCAAGTTACCGCGTTGCTGAAAGACACAGCATTCCCCCTGTGACACAGAGCATTTTCTGCTGAGAGCACACGAGGGTGCTGTGAGAAAAGGCTTGGTGCTGCTGGCCCATATTTCACGGCTGGGCACACAGCCTCCTCCTTTCTTCTTATCAAAACCAAAACCTACCCACACGGAAATCCTTATGAAAGTTGCATGTACTGAGCTGTATCTCATTCCGCGGGGCTTCATATTGCTCGGGGCTCTGTGATCGCTCCCTACCTGGATGGGGTTTATTACATTAGATGATGAGGTCAGTAACCTTCTCCCCCGATCAGGTAGGGAGCGGGGTCCGCATTCCTTCACTCCCCTTTTATGTTATCTCCATAACACCCGCTGATGAGATATGTGTAGATTTAGCTCATTGTTTCGGTGCATTGATATTCCTAGCTACAGGAGAACAGCATGATTGAGTCCCCGAGGGGCTGAATTCTGGGATGGATGCATGGCAACAATGTTCACGTATAATTTATTGTGTGTATGAAATCCTTAACATCAGCAAAATGGTCACAGAGTTTGCCTTTCCTTTCATCACACAATAAGGCTGTTAATGAATAAGAAACATCTCTGCGTGCTGCAGTTTAACACGTTCTGTGCCCAAGCAGCAGCAACGGGGATCCGAGCAGTCTGCCCAGACACGGAGTCCCTCTTCTGTACCTTTGCTACAAAGGACTGTGGTTTTGATTTTTGGGTGATTTTATCTCCAGCATCCCCAAGCCCTTCATAAACAACAGTGAAGTATCAGCACGCTGCAGCGGTGGGAGAGTTACAGGCAGGTGAGCTGAAAGACGGAGGTGAAGCCTCTCACCCGAGGCCACTGCATGATATCGTAGCAGCTCCCAGGAGCTCCGGCTCTCAGTTTCTCCCTCTAAACACAAGATCTCACTTCCTTTATCAGGTAACCGCACTAACTGCCCCCTTTCTGGATGGCGATCTGTCATCATAAGGAAAATACAGCCCCTTGAATTCAGACTGGACCCTGGAAGTGAGGACCTGGGCTGACTCGCTGAGGTCGGTACAAAAGAGCCCTTTTACCCTTGTGTGGTGTCAGATCAACAAACGGTGAAGATTACACGGTCTGATTTTCATAGGTGCTTAGACCCTGGGCCTGCTAGTAACTTCAGCAGGAGTTTTAAATGCCTGACCTTGCTGAAACCGCATCTGAAGGCTTGCCCAAGGTCACCCGGGCAGCCGCTTGCAGTGCTATGGCAGCAGTAAATCTGTCCAATTGTCTTGTCTCCAGGTTTGCTGGTGTTACTAAATTTTCCTCTAAGGAGGTTTTCCCCATTTGTTGCAGCTGAAAAAGCTGTTCTTTCAGCTTGGAGCAGCTGAAAGAATCTGAATACACTGTATTGTAATCATTAAATACCGGTTTTCTAACCAGATATAAGCAGAACACCTATTTTTAGTTAAAAGGCTGCGGTTCGGTAACACACCATCTTTTAGGCTGAAGTAGTGCAGCAAGCTGGCACAAACCAAATGGTACTTGACTGTTTGCAAATTGAGCATCCACACAAACAGCAGGTGGTGACTCAGCTCCAGACCGCCCTGCCATTGTTATAATCACAGCCACACCAATAACACCAGATAAATAACGTTTAGCAGCCCGTGTGTATTGTCCTGGTGGGTTTGAATACTGAAGGTCCGCTTTTGCAAGTCATGCTCAGACAATTATTACCTGCAGCTTTATTTTTATCATCGCTTTAGCCATTTTCCTGTTGTTGAAAGTTAGGATCAGTATCCTTGTGCTCCAGACCTTCGGATCAGATAGATCCTTCCCTGGAGCTCCAGGGTGCCTTTTTATTGTATGTGACTGCTGCACCAAGTTTTGTCTAGAGTGAATTTTTTAGTCTTGTAAACCCTAGAAGTAGGAACAGATGACCCACTTTAAACTCGGAGGAATTGTAACTAAACATTTCTAAATAGGCATGTATGGCAGCAGTGTTCTCGGTGCGTTTCTCCTCGCTTCACTAAACATTCCCTGATCTAGTTAGCTTCCCGACACCCATCTCTCTGGGCAGGGGGAAGAACCGAGTAGTCATTCACTTTGGAGCATTCTGTGACACTGTGTCTGTGTGGATACATGTGAAGTATTCAGATTAGGAGCCAGGATTTTTAAACTGGAAACCAGAAGTTAGGCTAAGAAAATATCTTGGTGTCCGGAAATGTTGAAAACTTGCAGATATCACAGAATCATCTCGTTGGACGAGACCTTTAAGATCATCGAGTACAACGATACACCCTGAACTGCCAGGGTCCCTAAACCATGTCCCTCAGCGCCACCATCATCATTATTATTACATATAGTCAAGCTTCTGTTTCCTTGTCCCCACTACAGAGCAGAAGTCCCACGAGGACTACTTGTGAAAGAAGGTGCTAACTGATATGGAGATGGCCCAGCCTGTCCCTGGGTCGGGCTGAGTGCAGTTTTCATAGCTCTCGCTGTTGGGCACTTAAAATGTCTGCTGTTGTAATTACGGTGAGGATAGGTTCCCTCTCCAGTCCTTTGTTCCAACAGGACCCTGGGAACGTATCAGTTACAGCCCAGCAGACACTGGTCCCTATGTGACCGTTCCCATGTGCCTGTCAGACTCCCATCCTCGCTGCTGCTGCTGCTGTGCGCTAGCACGGTCCGGTGCGGGGGGATCCAATGACGTAATAGCATTAACTGCCTGGTTAAGTCCCCCCTTGTGGTGAGGATGACAATGGTGCAGAATGAAAGGTCTGAGATAAACGGCAACTCAGATATAGAAGAAATAAAAAAGCTGATAATGGGAAATCCTAAAAGAATCTTGTGGGTCTGGAGGAAGAAGGTGAAAGCGAACATTATGAAAATGAAACCAACAGAGGCTTTAGCTCAACAAAATTTAGTTTTATGTATACAGTAGTATTTATCTTGTGCATAAAAGCCCTCTCAGGGGTGCTACAAGGCATACCCGAGAGTAATGCGACACCTAATTATCACTATTAGAAAACAATGAAAGACAATGTTAGTGCTGAACATATAAAGCAGATACAAAGTTTGATTTTTAATCATTTTCAGTGCATTCCCATGACATTTCTGTTCCCCAGAAGCAAGCAATATACAAACGCAGCCTTACAAGTACAACACAGCAGTTTACTTCTGCTAGGAGCAGGCTAGCCTTCATCCCACTGTTCTGGTTGTCCCAAAGCCTATTTAGAGGAGACCTATGACTATCTATGAACCCATGTCCAATACTTTTGGTAGAACAAAAGAGAAGAGGCTGTATTGAAACATTCCAATGTGGTTTGAACTGTTTGAAGCTACATTTCCAATCAGCTGAAATTTAGAAGCAATGCAAAGCAGGTTGATACGGGATGTCTAGCCTGAGCGTGAGCGGTCTGAGCTGAAGTTCCAGAGACTGTGGGCAGGACACATCCTCATGGGACACAACTGCTGCTTCTGCACACGCCTGGCTGGCATAGTGAGCACTTGGCACCAAGGAAAACTTGCTGCTAGAAAGCAGGGAAAGCATGAAAAAGATTTAGCAACCGCTCTTGCAAGTCATGGTTCCAGATTATCAGCGGGCCAGCCTGAAAAAGCAGCAGGCATTGTACTTTTACAGGTGTGACGTACAGGGAGATTGCCGAAACTGCTCTCAAAGAACCGCAATTCCCAGAGCTGACAGCCCCAAAGATCATACAAACACTTAAAGTGAAGCATTAAACAGGGTCTTGCCGGCTGAGTGGCATGCCTGTTAAACCTTCTAAAGCAACACGATCGACTACTGTCAGAAAATTCAGATTCATATTTGTGTCAACATTTGTGCTCTCCAGTGTCAGCTGAGATATCCTCTTCTATGCTTGTCTCCTGAAATGATTAGTAGACCTTGGGAGAGCGAAAGCTATTTTTCTGAGCAGCTGGTTCTGATATCGTAAAGTGAATCCACTCTGCATTCCTCTGAAACCTGGTGACAGGTGGAATTTTAATCAAAAAAGGCTGGCAGTTCGTGGGGAAGGGGAAGAAGGAGGGGCTCTACACGGAAGGCTGCATTTTTCAAAGGTTCTTCAGCCTTCGTGGCAGAGGTGAATCCACAGTGCCCACGTAAACCCCTTATGCTCGGCTAGCGCTTTGCCTCAGGAGGCGGCAGTTCTGTTGCTTGCCCGCCCTTGGTGCACACCGTCGCATTTGGTCCTTGGCTCCAGAAGAGTCTAACGAGGAGTGGGGTTAGCGCAGGGCTGGGCTGGGGGGGTGTGAGCGTCTGTGTCTGCAAAGCTGGGGGAGCAGCTCAGCAAGGCTGGCTTTGCAGACCTACCACCACATCATCCACTGAGCGTGGCCGTCACAGCGCAACACCGGCCGGGGGACGCTTCCAGGGCCAAAGCAGAGCGCTGGAAAGACCCGATGCTGGGGCAGAACAGACTGCCCCTGTTTGGGAAGGGAGGCTGTGGCCATGAGAGTGCAGCGCAAGCCTGGGCTCCCTCGCTGGTGCTAATGAGGGACCAGCCGTGCTCCTTGTGCCTGCTCTACTGGCTGTGACAACACAGAGGCTCTTTAAGTGGAATTAAAAGCCCTTCCTGCCTTTAGTATGCGTGAGAACAAAATGGGCTTCTTCAGCAAGATGCTCTCATTTTGCGGAACTTCAAAGAAAGCTCCAACTCCCTGTTTTTTCACGAGTAACCCAGTTTGAGTATTATAATATTAATAAATGCATTAGAACTATTTTTAAGTAAGCAAAGGCTGGATGATAGTCATCCAAATTAATGAAGGGTATGAACTTAAAATTGATTATGTAAACTGCACTAAATCCCTGCGCAGATTTAATGATTTAAATTCAAATTTAATTTAGATTTAACTCAAACACTAACTTGAATTAAAGCCACTTTAATTCTGAATGAGGCTGCCCAGAATGGGCTTTAGTGTAGGTTAACAAATCTGCTCTGTGCAAAGATTTTCTTAAACTGCGTTATTTTTCCTTAATGCCATTAAGTCAGTAGTCGGTAGATTGAATACCCTGCGCCTTGAAAGAGAACCTATGCTTGGAAGTAGAGGATGACTCACCAAAATGCATAAGCAGCCCCCAGCTATAAGTATAGGAGAAAACTCACTTTTTTTTAGGCTAATTAAATCCCTCACAAGAGCTTAGTCCTGCCCCTCTCAAAAGAAGAGGAATTCCCTTCTCTGGTGCGCAGGACGGTGGGCTGGGGCCTTGGATGTCCCCCTTTTACCAGTATGCTCTCCCCTAAGGACAGAACTTAAGAGGAAAGAAACTTCCCAGGTTACCGACTCCCTTTCTGGGAGCCCATAAAAAACCAAACCAAAACAAAAAATAAACGAAGAAAACTTGACTATTGCAAAGGAGACAGAAGTTCCAGATTTTCTGCTATTGCAAGATATTTGTTGCTCTTACTTAAATCTCTGTATTTATCACATATATTTATCGTACACACTTTCAGTTCACTGCCCAGGGAAGGCCATCAGTGACACATACGCACCTCTAACGAGTTCCTCACTGGGTGCAAACTGGTGTGAGTGGCAGAAAGCGCAGCAGGGCTGTGTGCCTCAGTGTACTCGAGATCTGACTTTTTCCACTGCGCTTCTGCTGTTGCAGTTGTCTGGGTGGATGCGGTTCCCGTTTATTTCAGGTGTTACATGCAGCACTGCATAGGATGTCCATGCCCAGGCACTGGCAGGGGGCTGCAGGGCTTCTGTGAGGAGAGGCTGGGCTGCCCGGTGTCAGGTATGGCCAGCTCCAGCCATCTGCACCACTGAGCCCCTCAGCAAGGCTGGTGACACCTCTGGGAAAGCAGGTTTAGGAAAGGTCAACACCCTGCCCAGGCAGTGAGGGGTGCGGGAGGTACTGGAGCAGAGTCTCCTGCAGCCCGCGTGGAGACTGGGGTGGAGCTGTGGAAAAGCGTGAGAAAAAAAGAGCGGCAGAGACCACAGCTCCCATTGCCCCCTGTGCTGCTTGGGGCAGGGACACAGGAGGTAGAGGAGTCCAGGATGAAGGAGTGAAGGTCAGTGAAGGGGGTTATGGGGTGTGTGTGTGTTAGTTTTTGTTTCTCACAATCCTTCTCTATTTTTAATTGGCAATAAATTAATTTTCCCCAAGTGGAGTCTGTTTTGCATCTGACAGTAATTGGTAAGTGATCTCCCTTTATCTTGACCCGTGAACTTTTCCCTTTTGTTTTCTCCCCTGGCCTGTTGAGGAGGGGCAGTGTGAGGGTGGCTGGGGGCGCATCTGGCCAAGGTCAGCCCACTGCTGGGCCTTAGCTCGGCTCGATCAGTGCGAGTTTGGAGAAATGCTGTGAAAACTGGTGGTGGTTAAACACAAGCACATTTCTGTCCTGGAACAAAGACATTGGCCTGTGCTCTGACAGACATCTCGAACATCTTCCGAAGGCAGCAGCGGGGGTGGTTTCCTCTAGCTGTGTGCCTTGTCTTTCTGCTAGGGTCTACTCAGCCCAGGTCACTGCTGCCTGCCACTGTTCCAGCACCTCAGCTAAGTCTAATCAAAATGGGAATGACAAGAAGAGGTGGAAAGGATCCATCTAAGCTACAAGTTCACTCCTCCTGGGCAACTGGAGGTGTGACAGCTTCCCCTCTTCCATGGAGAGGACTTTGCTTGAATAAGGGCTTGAGTTTCTGGGGCCGGAACACAGGCTGGCTCGGGTGCCTTTGCAAACTGCCGCCCCTGAGCAGGCTGGCTTTCTCTTTAAGAAAGCACACGGTGTACTCCAGCTTAATGGTACGTGTTAAGCAAGAACATCTGCTTATGAAGAGATAGATATGCTGAAACATTTACTGATGTTTTGCTTCCTCCCCTCGTGTCACCTGAAATCTATCATCTCACTATGCTATCCCAGCACAGTCCTGCTTGCAAATCTAGGGAAGCAGGGCAGTGGTGCACAGCTTTTAGAAAATGATTAGTGATCTGTCAGGCTAATGTCTAAACATGGGCACCGACTCAGATGTGTTACCTATAAATCTGTTCATCAGCAGCTGAGGAACATATGTGCCTCCTCTTCCTTAAACATAAAAACATTAATTACATTATATCGTACCACAGTAACGGGCAACACAGTGACAGAGGCTTGCCAAAACTTTAATGTTAACTGTAAATCTGGAGGGTCTGAAATGGCGGTTCAAGCTGCTTTAAAAGATGAAGATAAAGCTGCAGTTGGATGTGTGGGAGCAGGAGCTGATGGGGGTGGAGAGGAAGGCGTGGAGAATTAGCACAGACTAGCTGAAACGCTTGAGACTAAGATAATAAAACTACAGCCTTCCCTGGACAAGGGACAGGAGAGAACAAATTACAGTTCAGTAATAGCTCCTCTTCTGACTTTCTGCACTAGTCGTGGGATAAAAAGCTTTATTCTCTCCTACTATTGGATATCGGCTTCCTTCTATTTGGTTTTGCTGTCCCTCCTTTTCTCTTCTCCAGAGTAATCATCTAATCACAGAGGGAATAATGAACAAGCAGCCCTTGGTGTCCTTTCCCTGGCTGGATTTTCAATTTGAATAGAGCTGCTCAGGAGAAGAGATGAGGCACAGCATGTAGCTTGCACTGTCCTTTGTACCTGGGTAAGAGCAATGAGGAGGAGCATCCGCAATGTTTATCAACAGGAACAGGAGGAATGTGGAAATCTGTGTGTGCCGTTAAATATGAAAGGCACCGGGAGCAGGTTCTGCTGTTGCATTAGGTGCTGTACCATTGACTGTTCAAAGGGTTTAGCAGATAAAGCAGTCCTGCTGGTTTGGGCAAGACAGAGTAGAAGGCAGCAGCCGCCGGCGTGCCATGCCTCTGCTTGTCCCCTGCATGCTCCTCCCAGCTCTGACCCAGCCCTGTCTGGCCGCTGCTGTGTGCCAGCTGATGCCCCCGAAATCAGTGCAAAGATGGGCCCTTGGGCAGCCAGACATCCCTGCTGCCATTGCCCCAGTCTGCCTCGTTATGCCGCAGGCAAAAGGGCAATAACTTCTCTTTCTGAAATCACGCAGATTCCCTCTGAACTCGCTGCCTCTGTTTTAGGATTTGCCTGCAGTGTTTCAGAGCCATCTGGGCTTGCTCAGCTTACAGATCCAAAATGCTGCAGCAAACTACATCAGGTAGGGGGTGGCTTTTGGTACTAGGTCTTTAAAGACTTGTCTCCCCTGGTCACTTGTGTCCCCTCTTTAAGGAGAAGGAGGAAATTATACTGGAGATGGGGCTCTACTGAAAGGGAGACTTATACCTTTCTCTTCTCATTTGTTTATTCTCTAAGTATTCTGTCTCTTATACCAAATCTACAAGGGTGACAAAGATGATGCCACTTGCCTGCATAAGAAAGCAAGCACAATTAAAGCAGAACAAACTGTTTGGAGTAATACTTCTTGTGGGCACAAATCCAGAAGGACAGCTGTTGTTCAGAAGCTTTGTAGCCACTACGACTCTACAGTCCTGTTCCACTGCATTATATCTTTGCTGGTCGGTTTTCTTGGGTGAAAAGCTCTGAAGTGGTTTACCTTTTCAGCAGTTTGTGAGAGTTTTGCTCTATTTCAGATAAAGCATCGCATGGCTGTTAAAACGACACAAACCTATGGACGGCTTATATTCTACTGCAGGCTGTTTCCCTGCTCTTGCTCCAGTATGTCACTTACTGGTATATACATTCCTCGCATCTTCTGTAAGTGGCAACTCAACCCTTCTCATGGTGCTTCTCCCTTCTGATGTGAGAAAGCTTTCAGAAACTCAGCATTTGAACTAGAGATACACTGGCCCTGACTGAGCAGTGTTGTAACACATCTAGGTCCAGCTTCAACTGGTGATGTTTCCACAGGTATTAAAAGGGCAAAAAACAGGAGTACAAATAATCCCGGCCTGGACTGCAGGGTTTAGAAATTCCACAAGGTCCATGATTTTTTTGTTTTCCAAAGCAGGAACCATGACATGGAAAATGCTTTCTATTTGCCTCTTGGCTAAAGGAACTCAACTGCTGCCAGATGTGTTAGCCTAGAGAAGAGCGTGCAGCAGCAGAAGACAGCAACCCATCTGACCCGAAGTATGGGCTGGGGTGCAGGGCAGGGTTTGCAGCTGCTGTGCAGGGCATTTCTCCCCTGTCAGATCAGCACAGGATGTATCTATCATAGAGCAGAACGCTGAAGAGCTGCCATGCACTGGACAGCGATATTTCATTTCATGCATCATTAAGAACCTGCATTGATTCCAGCTAGTCATACAAGCTTATCCTGCACTCCCTTTAAAGCAAAAGGGGAAAAAATAGTCTCTCCTTCCCAAGTCAGTAGATGGTAACTTTAAAACTTGGATACTTGATGAAATAGTCTTTCTTAGTGTCATCTCTCTTGGGGACCAAGATGCCAAACGCAGTGCCCTGTGGCTTGGAAAACAGCAAGGACTCCAGCGAGGGTCTTGGTCTCAGCGTAACACCGGTTTGTTTAGCACACACCCGCTTTGCAGTCATGTATTTGCAGAAGGTCTTATCTCCCTGTCAGCGTTGGAGTCAGTTTGATTTGGAGTAAAGTTCAGTTCAAATATAATAAAAAGAGAAGAAAAATATCAGAAGAGGATGAACCGTTGCGGTAACTAGTGTTGGTCTCTGCAGACAGCTGAGCTGGCTGTGAAGCACGTGCTCCTGGGCAGCCTTCTTTGTGCCCTCTGGTATGACCATGTACAGCACTGTGGACAGTAGCAAGAGGACGACATCAGCTTAAGAAAATAACACCTGTGTACACATCTCAGTGTGAAGGCATGTAGTAGATTCAGTTCAATCTGCTGTAGGTGTCTAGAGCTGTATCTGAATTTGGGGGCTGGATCTAGATTAAGAACATACAAAAATTCAGCGGTACTGGGTTGTCCAGTGCTAACACTTCCATGCTTGAGAAGACGGTGTCCTTCTGCTGGAAACATAGAGATGTTACAGAGTGCTACCTCTCTTTGTAGGCTGTAGCAGGACAGTTGGACCCCGTGCATGATGGCCTTCCCTAGGGTCTTGTCCGGGCTGTGACGGGATTGTTTGCCCCATTGTGAACTCAGTTTGGGGTGAAAAGGTGCCAAACAGAGTGACCTGGGAAGACTCAGACAGCTCTTACTGTCTGTTTTCAATGACCATTGCTCATTTCCAACCATGGTGTTTGGTGCTTTACGAACATTTCTAACTGAATTTTCCAAGGATCACATGTACCTGTGATCACATGTACCTGTGATCACATGTACCGGTGATCACATGTACCTGTCACTCTCAAAGGCACCCTGCAATGTTTGTCAGTTGAAGGAAGGAGCCCCGAACACTGACAGTGCTGTGCACTTTGAGAAGCTCACTCTATTTAAGACAAATGTTACTTCTTGCTGACACGAACAGTTGCTCCTCCTCAACTTGAGAAGAGGAAAGGGGCAAAAAAAAAAAAAGAGTTTAACTGGTATCATTACTAGCTGCTTTTACTGGTATCCATCTTCCCAGCACAAAACACTCTTTGAAGGCTTATTAGCTGTCTTCGACAGGAGAGCCTGCCTCTGCCACTAATCTGTGCATCACCCTGCCCCAGCACGTAGGGCAATGCACTACAAAAAATAGCATCATGTTACTACAGGATTCACTGTTTGAATGAGACACAATGTCCTCCACAAGGTACACGGCAAAGACTATCGGGGTGCCTACTCGCCCTGAACAGCGTGGGTTTGCTGTACATGACATAGTCCAGAGTGGAATAAGAGTCTTGTGTTCATTTCTGACCATCATTTCACAACAAAACTTGCCTTTTCTTGTATTTTAGTCTCTCATAGCCACTGTTTGAGTTTTTTTTTTTCCTCTGCATCTTCAGATCCCACAGCATCTGGTGGCAAATCAAAACACAGTAAAATGTTGCGTTTGAGCTTAATAATATTTTCCAAGTCATTTATTTACCAAATGGTCTTGGTGGAAGTGTTTTGTTCTGTATGTTAACAGGTGGTGCATACTCCATCTGAATGTATGGGTAATCAAATCAGAGCTATAGGCAGCTCTCCCAGGGTGTTCTGTTGAAGTTGGACAAGTCCTTGTAAATTCAGAGACGGCATGTTTTGACCGTCTGAGCTTTCTGGCCACTCCTCCCAAACATGGGCGTGGATTTTGCTGTCACCTTAGCTGCTGTGGTTTGCTTTTCTGTACCTGTTCTATTTATATTGCAGGACAGTGATGGTCTCTATCAGGGAGAATAGTGAATGGGCTTATCCAGTACAAAACTTGAGCTAAAAAAATTGAGATTCAGCTAGAAAGTTGCCTCCTCATCTTTCTTCAGACCTAAGCCAGATCTCAGCACTCTGTGCTCTCTCCTTGACAGGCTGAGCTTATCTTTAGAACTCTCCAGATAAGTCTCACTCTTCAGGGGGTTTACTTCCTATTCTCCCATCTTCAGTGGCTACAGATCTCAAAGGGATCAGAAATAGCAGTAAAAATGTGTAATTGCTCTTCTGTACATTGCCTTCGGGTGAGTTCACAGCCCCGTTTAAGATTAGCCTCCTAAATTCTACAGAACAAAGAAAATGAATGGACACACATAAGCAAAGTAGACCCCCAACCCGTTTTTGTTGGAAAGCCACATCTTTCTTGCAAAGAATGATAATTTTTATCCAATTTCAAGTTCTTAGAGTACCTGCAGAAACGTGAAGTCACCCATCATAACCTCTGTGACACCGAAACATAAGGGGCCTTTGCAATATTATAGTTAAAAAAGCCACTAGAAAAGTTGCGTGTCTCTGTGACTCAACAAAAGAGAAATTCCTTATAACGGTGTCAGAGGGGCCTGTCTAACTTGGGAGCACTGGTGGATAAATTCAAACTGTAAACTTAGACATGGAAGTTTTTTTTCAATCCACCAAACAACAGGAGCAGATGCAGATAATTTTTTGGATAAGACATCCCTCTTTTGGAATGATTTCACATGCTAACTTTGCTTGGGAACTGCTCCTGTTGGTGACCATGTGTTCAGCACATCTGCTTTGGCTTGTTGTTTTCTCGGAGACTGACAATATTGTGGCTAGACGTCAGAGCGAATTGAGGTGAAGAAAAAGGAAAAGGAAAATTAACATGAAAGAGCTGCATTGCAAGTCCAAATGAACCCTGGGAGACTTTCCATCCCTTGATCCTCCATGTGGATGTTAGGATATGCTTAGAGGGATTTGAAGTGGTGGGAGGAACTGACAAGCTTGAAGTAATACCTGGGCTTGTCTTGTCACAGTCAAAAACTGAGCTCGAGCAGACATGCTGGGAGGACATTCTGACTTCTAGCCCACGGGAGAGGTTGCCTTCAAAAAGTTGAGAAAATCCTGCCAATGACTCATCAAGGCTGGTTTCACTGTTCGCTGCCTGATGCGCTCATTCATCAAACTGAAAGGATTTCAATCAATATTGTCAGACTAAAAAGTTATGTATTATATACACAAGCACACGTGCACTCAGTTATGCATCGCATGTGATGGCCATTATGAAATAAATTACAGAGCTGGGTTCCAAATGGAATTTACTAAAAATTCCTAGCTCTACCTGTGCCCTATTTGCACCGAGATTCAACATAAATTTCAATATTTTTTTCCTCTCCTTCAAATAATCATCCATTAATGAAAACACTTGAAAAATAAAAATAAAAGAAAATCAGGAACTTTTTCTTTCTTTCTTCAGCCAGTGGCTCCTTCACCAAAATCACACTTGTGAGTGTGTTGAAGAGGCAGCAAGTCTGAAATCTGAAGCAGCAGAAGCTCAGTTCAGGTAACAATGTGGTGCTTTGAGTATGATAGAGACATCTCCACAAGATCCAAGGCTAACTCTAACCCAGTAATCATTTCACCGGGCAGTCAACAGTAGTTAAGTCATGACTGACGTATAATGTTATATGATCCTTATTCATGGAAACGTGGGTGCACGTTCGGACTGAGTGATGTGGCTGGGAGGATGCAGACACTCTGGGCTCTGCTGCTCGTTCAGTCTCTGTCTTGATGTCCTATCCCTGCAAAGAGGGAAGTGATGAGGATAAATATTAATTCTCTTTGGACTGTAGATAAAAGCTGACTGGAGAGAGAGAAAAAGAGGCAAAATAAGGATTTTCTGTAGCCGTTATCCAATTCAATAAAATTTAAACAGTGCATGGAAATAATCTGATTTTCTAAAATAGAGGCCAGAGTTATAGATCTCTGCTCAATTCCTGACACTTAAGCAACACTGCTTCATGGCAACCTGCCTGCCAGGTGAGAACCTGCAGACCTTGTTTTCACAACCTGTGGCTCCTGGGCCACCTGGATGTCTGGGCCCTGGGGGCACTAACAGCCCTTAATGGCCCTGAGCATCCTGCTCTGTGTCCTCCACCTCTGCCCATGGCTCATCCCCTGCCCTGGTCTGGGATTCTTCCTGGAGCCTGTTCTCAGCTCTCAGCTCTGCTTGCTGTGTGCAAGCGCTGAGGTCGGTGCCTGTTGCTGGCTGGCTGTGCTGCCTTGCCTCCTGCTCCTCCTTCCCCCATGGAGCAGCTCTGCTCCTGCTGGTCCCTGACACTAGTGTTTGTGGTGTGATAGAGCCGGGTCAGCTGTCATTCAGGGTTTTGTGCAAGAAGTCTGAAGCTGGCAGTGTTAGTAGTGAAATGAATCAAACCTCGGTGTATTGCTGCTGTTAATTGCTGCCCTTCTGTGAGCCAATCAAACGCTGGGCGAGCGCGGCCCGAGATACCAACGTGTCTTCCCTTGTGATCACCAAGAGTCTATGAAAAATTGTAAGAGCTGGTTGGCTCCACAGTGTGTTTCTGCTGAAGTCTGCTCTCACAGCAGCTCCCAGAGCATTCAACAGGCAGGGAGCTCCTTGCTGACTTCTCGCAGTGTCAGTTGGTGGCTCTGCCACGTGGGCAGGTACCATGCAGTCATGTCCATGTGGCATCGCTCTCTAGAGGTGCACAACAGAAGAGTAGGCTAGTGGCTGGCTTTTAAGGCGGACCACTGATGCAGATGAGGATCGAGTAAAGAATTTGCTTGTCAGCTTGAAATGTCACTCCTATGAGGTATTTTATATGGGGATCTCAAAGAATCTTATAAGATAAATGTATATAAAACATAAAAAGATGTGAGAGTTGAAGGGACTTTTTTTTTCAATATGCACAAAATGGAGCAGCAAATCGTTGGTAAAGATTTGATTTGACATGGGAGGTGCACTCCAGTGCTCAGTCTAGAAAAGTACTTATATACAGACTTTACATTTAAGGATGTGAATAGGCTCACCGGAGCTAATGTTACGCCAGTACCTAAGAATTTTGCTGGTTTGGGGATGGGTGCACCCAGCATCCTTCAGGAAAAATACCCTCCCTTCGCTTATGGCCTTGGACTGAGGGAGGCAGGCTAAGCCCATCTGCCTTGTGCTTTCTGTGGAGCAAAACTACTCGGATGCCAATGTCAGCAGTTTTCTGAATTGCCAGTCAGGTGTCTCAACCAGTGCAAACAATACCTGGCATCACCAGAGGAGTGGTGGAGTATTACAAGGCATGTGAAATTAGAATTGGGCCGGGCTGCCAAGCTGCTCTGCTGTGGTCACCATAGAATGACACTGGTTTAACTGGGTAATTCTTTTAATTGTTCTTATCAATGTCAGGGGAAGAAGAGTTCCTTTTTCCTGAACTCTGGCCTAACCCTCTGTTTTATTAATTCACGCGTCTTTGTAGGGACAGTTTCTCTGTCCTTCTCCCCTACAGCTCTTCTACCTTTTCAGAGCAGTTCCCCACCCCCATTTGTTAGCTTTTCCTGGCGTTCCTGACCTCTCTCTTTGGTTCCTGGGCTCTTTCACCCTTGTGTCTTTCTTCTCGTAACACCATTGAGGCTCCTGTTGAATGTGAGCATCGCCCCCTGCTAGGCGGAAGCTGTGCGCTTGCTGCCACGGGAAGCAACCATCACTCCAGATATGCTGGTGTTCCTCCAGCCCTGGGGCAGGGCTCTGCGTGTGCGTGGGTCTGAGATGTAACCTCACATGATTCTAGCTCAGGGAATGATGTATTAACCAACAACGTAAGTGAACGGTGTGGTCTGTCCTCTTCCTGATGGTGGGAGTTGTCGGTCTCTCTGCCACAGCTCTTCTCTGTGCTGAGTGAATCTGGTGGCTGGGTTCTCAGTGGAGGTGGTAGTACTAGGATGACCTCAAGCCTTCCTTCCAAGCCTGGAAAGAAGGGCACTCTTTGAAGTTAAGTACAGGTCTCCCAACACTTCATGAAGAGCCGTACACTGCTGAGTCTGACTGTCAAACAGCATTAGCAACATTCCCCTCCACTCTTCAACACCTCCGCTGAGACACACGGAGACCACACGACCTCTTAGAAAGAGTGGCTTCCAGTCTTCCCTTCACAGTAATCGAGTACCAAACACTGAGACAGCATTTTTCAGATTATGGCTTAGGCAATTCAGTAGCCTTTTAGCAAAAGTAGAGTGCATTGCCACCCACAGGCTTCAGAGGTCTTACTTTCTGGAGTATTTAGTTACCAAAAACCCTAATCCTTGCCTGCTCATTCTGTTTTTGAGACAGAATCAGCAATTTTCCTGCTAAATGGATTGAGTACTTTATAATATCAAAGCCTTTTTGCCAGGGTCGACTTTATTGTGACTGGAGTTCCCTCCTTGGAGGTTGAAAGCTGTATGGGCAGGCACAGATGGGAGAGGTTTATTGCAGGTATAGGAACCCGCACGATGAACTGCAGTGCTAGGTGAGGTATTTTATTTAGCATTTAGCTTTGCCTCACATGTCTGTGGCCTATTAATTCATTCCCAGGAGACCTATTGTAATTTTCCAGACACCTGAAAATTTTCAAGCAGATGTCACTTTAAAAAAAAAAAACCAACAACAAAGAACTTGGGGACGTATCTGCTGATTCTTGCTGGTGTCTGAAAGCAGTAATTTTTACAGTAAAATTGCTCATTCTTAAGGTAAGAGAGGGACAGGCTCATCTATGTGACTAGTAGCAATATTTTTTACATTTAAAAACAGAAGCATGGAAAAGGGGAGGTCTGTTAAACTGGAGGAGAGGGAGAAAGACAGGTTGGGAGTGAACGCTTGGGTGAATCCTGGAAAGGGCTGGAATAGTCAGGGATGTGTCTAGATATGAGAAACCTTTACACAAGCTTTCTTTGAGCCTCACTCAGGCAGATAATGAAATTATCTGGAAGACGAATAGGGAAATACACTTAGGAAAATGCCAATGCCAAAAACTTTGCTAAATGGCAGTTTAAGTAGGGAGCCTGTCAGCAGATGCCTAACACCTGAAGAATTTTAAAGCTTTGTTGTCATAGTACGATTATAATCTCCCTCTTGCCCAACTCTATAAAGTTTGAAAATGAATAATCAGTGTATCCAGCTCGTTTGCAATATCTAACAGATTGCCACCACTCACCTGTTTTCTACACCGTTTAAGGACAGCTACAGAGTTAACGGCATCAGGGCGAGTATCCATGGTTTTGTTACCTGCACGCATAGGTGACAATGAGTACACTCCCTTTCCCAGCTACCTCACTTCTAGCTGTTCCACCGGGAGGGCTCAGGACGGTGATCGCCCTGTGTGGAGAGAGCTGTTGGGCAGCTGGAGGTGGTGCTGTCCTGCAGGTTGCCTTGTCCTCCTGCACAGCATCAGGACAGATGTGGGAGGACTGAACAAAAGCATGGGAAAGCTGTCAGCCCTAGTTCAGCCACGTTCAGCCTGCGTGGAGGGTGTTCAGCCTGCTCAGGAGAGTGTTCCTTCATCGCTTTTGTCACAAGAAAAGAAGAGCATAAGCAGTACTGTTCTCCTGTCTTTCACTAAACAGTCAAGAGAACAAAACCACTGTTTAAAGATGGCTGAGACTTGCCCTGGGTGCCAGGGTGGTGAAGTATTAAGAACTTTGCTGGCTCAGTCACGTCCCTCCGTGAGCATCAGAAAATCAGGCAGTGGACTGTGCTACCCATCTGTCAAGAAAGTTTCCAAACAGCTTTCAATGAATTCTTTTTAGGAGGAATGCAAGCTGTCTTTTCTTAGGCAGCTCCACTGCAGGCCAGAGTCTGTGCTCCGTAAAGGAACGTTGTTCCAGCGAAATCAACGCAGCTTTGTTGGCTTATGACAGCTGAGGATATGGCCTATGCTAATTCTTGCTTAAACCTTGCACAATAACATGTTTTAGCACGTGATGAACGTTAGGTTTCTTGGTAGTTCCAGGTAATACTGAGATTCTGATTGCTTAACTCTTCAGTGTTTGAGTCTTCATCAGCAAACCTGCAATTAAACAAGTTGTGTATTTTCCTCTGAGCTGGAGAGAATGGTTTGCAATAGTTACAGAAACACAAAAGACTGACACGATAGGATTAATGTGTAAAATCAAACCCTGTATCTACAAATATGTGGGAAGACATCGAGTTGAGAGGGAATACTCGTTGTGCAGAGCACTGCACACGCATGGCGGGCTCGCATTACACAACCCTATTTCTGATAGCAGCTTCCAAGGACATGATATTTTCAAGGTTCTCTTCCCTTGCACTGTCATTCTCAACCTCTCCCTTCCTCGCAGGCAGACCAATTACTCGGATAGCTCTGAAGTTTCTGTCACAACTTGAGCAGTTTCTCAAAACAAGTATCAGCTTAAAAAAGCATAGTTGGAGGAAACCAGAAAAAGCTACAGGGATGTAGCTGGAGGGGGAAGAGGGAGGGAACGTCAGCTGTCTACTTCCAAAGCAATTGTGGATATGGATTGCATGGGAGCCTTCTCATCAGCAGGGAGTCTGACAGGTCTATCACGGAAGAGTTCATCTACTTCTATAATAGTAGTTATTTGAACAACTAGAGATCGATATAGCTTCTAGGGGAGATGCTGCTATTTATTGGGAAATAAGAGAAACATTGGTGAAAGTTTCCTTTCTGTTTCTACAGTAACCACCATCAGAAGGACTCTGTACATGTTTACTCTAGCCGAGGTTCACGCTTGGTGGTTCAAAACTCCATGGCTACAGAGCAAAAGCAGTCTATGCATGTCATGTACGGAGCACCACTTGCTTTGACTCCAACTTTTCAAATCTCAGAGTAGTCAGACTGTGGGCATTATTACAGTGATGACTTAGCACCTGAAGGAGATCACTTGTCAAATAAAAACCGGCTCTGAATTTGCACCTGCCTCTGGCCAGTGACAGGGTGTTTGGATGGGTGCCCACCCATACCTGCCTGCAAGCGATTCTTGCAGCCTCTTCTGCTTCCAAGCTGCCTGTGAATAGCTTTGTGTGCAGCAGGCAGCGTGCTCCAAGCCCAAGAAACACGCAGTGCTCAAGGTCAGCAGCTCATTTCTGTGCAGAAAGCCTCCGAATTTCCTTGAGAAACGGAGTCCGTCTCATTCATTGCCTGTAAAAGTCTGTCACCCCACATGAGGGGGTGGGGGGGGGGTGGCTCTGCAAGGCGCTGATACCCTCCACCACCTCAGAGCCCTTACAGAAAAGTCATTTCTACATGTCAAAAAATCAACGCACTTGGGATGTGGGTACTTAAGGACTGGGTGATGATTAGGGAGACAATAAATACTGCTGCATGGTGCATGGTCAAAGGCAGGCAGGAAGCCTTCTACTCTGTAGGCAAACATACCTGCAATAACTTTACATTAAATGAGCAATAACGGTGTCTGCCTCTCCTTCACTCTTTGCTTTGTGTTACCCATTTCTGCACGTGCTGCAGTATTTTGCTCCTTAAGAGAGGTGTGTGATAAGCTCATGAATAACAAATGAGGATTTATGTTTGTGGATTGTGAAATAATATTAACGTGACTATTACTTTTAATCTTTGCTTTTGAATGATGTATTGAGCTGCAGGTAATCCCAGAGGGATATTATTAGGGTCTGGGTATTGAAAATATCTCCTTCTTTTGTCTTCCCTGCTATTAAGTGTGGAATTGAATGTAGAAAATTGAAGAAAGTAGGACAAACACAGGCTCCCTGATTTACTGTCTTATTTTATCATCTAAGGGCCCCACCAGCTGTATAATACAACAGAGGGTGGGGGTGGGAGGAGGGGAGAAGAAAGATGAGAAATTCTGAAAATCTGAACACAATCTACCGTTTTTGAGAGAAATTATGGAAGTTCTTGCATGCGAAAGCTTGATCTCCAGTAATGAAAACTGAATCAGCTGTTGCCCAGAAACTTTCATTCATTTAAAATCCCAAATCTTCCTTACTGTTCGGAAATGAACAAATACGTTTTCTTTGCTTTTCAGCTTCTGAGTACCAGAACTGGAAGCTGGACCGTATTTTGCAGCCCAGCATTTGACATAACAGTAGAAAAAATAAAGTGCTTGCAATTCTATTGGAACAAAATTGAATAGGCTGTCTCTTCAAATTTACCCTTCTTTATCTCTCTGTGATAGGGTGCTCTTTCTTTAAGAGGATGGGTCTCTGAAAACATTCTTCAGAGCTGTAAATATGAGAGGAAAAAAATGATGTCGGGGATGGTTTCATGCAAATAGAGCCCTCCCCGCCCCGCCCTCATATTTGTAAGTAACCAGAAAATCTTGCTAGCTCCTTAAATCTGCTGTTCATTTCACCACAGCAAACACGTGTTGTTTGTTATCTTTGCATATCAGTAACAGTGCTATTAACTTGCATTCGTACATTATCGTACCTCTGTCGGTAGAGCTGGCCGGACAAAACAGGAACTTTGGGGGCAGAGGGAGAAATACTATTTTAATACTCGCACTTGTTTAATACTCGTACTATTTTAATACTCGTACTATTTTAATACTCATCCTATTTTGATTCTCATTTCTCATTCAGATACCCTTACACTGACTATCTTTCCAGGCTATCCATGACAAAACAAGTGCAGCCAGCCTGGGGAGGTGGTTCAGATTTCCCAGGCACAGGAATGGTACCTGGGGTTTGTGCTGGCCCCAGGCAGCCTGCCGCAGGCAGCAGCAGCGCTGAGCACGCACCTGCCCCGGGGAGCAAGGCTGCTCCCGGAGGAGGACGGGGAGTAGAATGGCTGCTCTCCTGAGCGTGGCCTGACACGGGGCTGGGGAGAGCAAGCAGGAGGATGACCGCAGAGTGACAAGTATGGGTGGAGTGCAGGTACCAAGCCCCCAGCTCTTCCAGAGGCGGCTGCTGTCCCCTGTCTGTGTCATGGCAGCAACTGGTGGGCAAGAGGAAGGTGCTCAGCTGTCAGGACAAGCTTCTCTGACTGGTGGGTTCCCATCTTCTCTGGGAAGTGCTGGCTGCAAGGAAGCCTTCTGCAGGCTTGATCTAACTGATGGGCCACCAAGCCAGCCCACATGGCATCAACTGCTCTCAATACCACAGATGACAGAATTGCAGACACCTCCCAAGATATAGCTATGCACAAGATCACCTCCAGCGCTTGCTCGGTATCGTAATGCAAAATCCACCAAACGCTGTTGAAAGGACCAGCACAGACCCCTACCTCCCCCCTCCAAGGGATCTTCTAGCAAAGATACTGTAGATGCTCAGCTAAAGGCAATGCAGGTCTGCAAAAAACTGAATGAAAAGCCTTCAACACTTCAGAAGCTTGAAGTGTGTAGCAATTTAACTGTGGTCCCAGCTGTAGGGCAGCTCAGAAGTGAAGAGGCTGTGGTACAGAGCTCGTGGGAAGGAGCAGTGTCCATTTTTCAGGAGCAAAGTGACTGCGGGTCTGCAGCTCTTGTGTGCTCAAGGCTCTGAGGCCAGTAAAAGGGACAGGTGAACATTAGGTCCCTTTGTCCTTCTTAACTTTGCTCTGGGAAACAGTTTAAATTTCAGTGGGAATTCTTATTCTTAAAGCTAAGACAGTCCTGTCCTTGAGAGCTGGTAGACCTAATTATGAGAGGCTTACAGGGATGGTGAATAGATCATCTTTGCTTCTTGAGTTAATCTTGATATATAATGCATGGCAAATATTGTCTTGTTTCTTTTAAAAACCGTCGGTAAGAGGAAATTCCAGAGACGGGAAATGCAATCTTTCAAAGGATTAAGAGAGAACTAACTAACATGAGCCAGATCATTAGCTTTGTATTTTCTGTTCCACCTTCTGATGCCCATATTTCACTCATGAGGATGAGTTGGAATGACTCCAAAAACTAAGTGGAAATTAATTTCTCAAAGGCTGATCTGGAAGTTAAGATGCATTTCAAAATCACTTGCTTTACAGATCCCATCCATTTGCCCTGAAGAAAGAAAAAGTAATGCTTTATGTAGCAACACGGAGTGCAAGTTAAAATGAATATGGGTGAGGCGCTCCAGGAGGCTCGGGGGGGACCAGCCAGCATGGCAGCACTGCTGTGAAACGCTACATCAACCATCGGGGCGGGGGGGGGTTTGAACATGTTTAAAACAGAGCCTTAAAATGGAGGATTTTTTTAGGAAGGTGGGAGAACAATGCAAGGGAGGATTGTACACACTTCTGTGATTTCACAGAAGAGTTTTTGGTATCAAAATTAGGTTTGTGAAGAGACACCCCCATACTGCAAAAAACTACATTACAGAACATTCAGGAAAAAACCCAAAGAGTTGATTATGTTCTCTAATACAGACTATTTTCAAAATGAAAGTAACATGGATGACATGTTAAAGCTCTTTTCTTCCTCTAAAGCATGATTTTTATGATGTACAAATTGTAATCTTTCTAAGGTATCAAACTTGTGGAAGATTTAATTACTGAAAGAATATTTTGTTGTGACAGAAAGCTGCTTTGCAGAAGGTTCTGCCGAGCTGTTTTGCAACTAGCTCTAACACAAGCAGTTTCCCCTGCCAAGGAAAAAGAGAGAGGAAATGACCAGGTGTCCTTCGTTGTTAGACAGCTCCTCTTCTGACCATACCTGAGCTCCGGATGAACACAGCAGAATCAGGGAAAAGTGGGGCTGTTGTGAGATCAGATTCTAGGCTCAGCCTCAAATAATGACCCTAATTTTAAGGCTGAGAAGTAAAGGGTAAAATACTGGTGCTCTGAGTTATGAATACACTTAAGGTCTTTGCTGAACTAAGATATGAGACTAATGATGATAAATATTGTGATAGCAATTACAGCGTGATTACACAGAGACGCATTTGTATTACTAATATCCGGTAATTAAGGGCCTTGCATTCTGCCTCGCTGGGCTTACAGATAGGTAAGAGCAGTCACAGCCAGAGACCTTCATTTTCAGACGTGCTGAAAAACCCTCCTCTGCCGCTCTTTTCTGCGTGCTGGGGCTCTGTTCAGCATCCCCAGACATCTCGCCTGAAGTCACCGGGCAGCCGAGCAGCGGCACAAGTCATCTGGTTTCATAGCTGGCCCGCAGCCCAGGTTGGAAGGGATTTCTCCTGGCGTAGGGTGGGGAAGAAAGGGTCAAGTGCTGAAACAGGGTACAGATCATTTAGTCCTGACACTCTGCACCTTGGTTCACATTGCAAGTGAAAGTGTGCCCGGGGGTAAACAAAACGCTGACTCTGCAGAGGAACTGTCAGACTCGGTGTGGCTTTTAGCGGCACTGGATGTTAGCAGGGACAGTTCAGCCTGACAGACTTGTGAGGTGAGTTAGCACATGCCGGCCTGAGACCAACGCCCGCTGAATCCGAGCTAAAGACCGAATGGGAGAGGCTGGTTCCTTCCCGCTGTGGGGAAGCACCGAAGAGCAGGAAGGCAGGTTGGCCGAACTCTGTGGAGGAATTCTTCGCATAAATGCAGAACTAAGGTTTAAGTTAATTTAAACAGAAAATGCAGTACCCGTGCAAAAGCTTCCCTTTGTGCCAGCCTTAAAATGCGCCTTTTCATCCAGTTGAACCTATTTGCGCTGGCGTAAAGCAGGAATTGCTAATGATTCTTTTGGTTCACTGTTATTCTGGACAAAGCGTGGCAATTATCTAGGTCACAAATGTATGTAACAGTCTTTGATACTTTCTGTAATTAATTGCACTGGAGGTTCAAACGCCTGACGTTTAATATGGCCTGTTCCATT
The DNA here is from genome assembly GCA_009769605.1 of Bucorvus abyssinicus. Classification (NCBI taxonomy): domain Eukaryota; kingdom Metazoa; phylum Chordata; class Aves; order Bucerotiformes; family Bucorvidae; genus Bucorvus; species Bucorvus abyssinicus. The sequence continues at coordinate 5,076,246 of CM020044.1, read as the reverse complement.
AGGGGCTGTTCCGTGTAAAGTCAATGGCAAAAGCCCCAGTGACTTCAGTGCTGAAGGTTCACACCCTTAGACACACGGTTCATCTTCAGAGGAAGATTTTGTTTTCTTTTAATTCACTAGATGGTAGCAGTGTACAAATTGTGTTGTGTGTGTAGGTTTTTTTAAATTCTAATCAGACTCACATTCAGAACCTTCCTTCACTTCCCCACCCATCCTTTCTGAGTCTTGTACTGGGGTCTTGAGGGGAAAGAAGACACAAGGTTTTAAACATCCTTCTGAAGGGATGCCAAGATTTGTGCTGTCCTCCAGGTGTTTTCCTGTGGTGGCAGAGACCAGACTGTGTTGGAAGAGTACAGCTACTGGTAGTCAGAGAATGACATCAACACCTAAGGCTAAGCCTGAATACTTTCATCCAGCCAACATATAAAAACAGAAAAGAGAGGCATTGTCTGCCTTCTTTCTGTATCTCTTTCACCAGTTTTTACTGAATCCTCTGCATGTCAGGCAGTATGATTAAATGAATGTCCGTTATGTTAGTCGACAGTCCTGGGAAAGTCACCGTGTTCAGCCAGGGCCAGTCTGCTGCTTCCTGACCAAGCGCTTCTCCGCATCTCTCCAGAGAGTCTGTATCCCTCTGGTTTCTCCCCCACTACTCGCCACCTCTTCTCTCACTGTTTGCTCTCCTGTTCAGCATCTTCCAGCGCGCGGGGTTTATTACAGTTGTCACGGTGCTAGGTTTAGCCATAAATCAGAGAAGGTGCTGTGCTGTTAGGGCTGACCGCTGGTTTGGTATTACATCTTATTAGCCACACAGGTGGCTCCTCTCCAAAGTTCCCTGCTTCTGCCCGTCTGTGTCTTTAACAGTCGTGGTCAAGCAAGCTGACTGTCTCGGCTCCTGCAGCAACTTGAAACCAGCTCAGTACTTTTTAAAAATATACAGCACTCATAGCTCTAAATTTCATTCCTAATAGTTCTACTACAATGTATCAGAGATACATGATGGAAATTTGAAGTGGTCTATCAGAAAGACTTTTTTAGCCTAAAAATACTTGATGCTAAAAAAGATGAAGATATTTATGTCCTGATAGATAATGGCCAGAAGTAGCGGAGATGTGATTGATGCAACCCTCCAGTGAGTAGCTGGAACTAACTGCAGTTATCCAGTATCTCCACCTGGTCCTAGTGGGATGCAGATAGGAGCCTTATCACTAACTATAACAGAGTCCTCCTGGCTAAATCAGACAGGCTGATACTGAGAAGACTTGCAGAAGTTGCTCTGTATAAAGCCTGCAGCAAACATTATTTTCTGGTGGTACAATGGAATAAATCCAGGGGATGTTTGCAGGAGAGTTTTCAGAATTCCTTCAGGCAATGACGGTGGAAGAGAGACTGTGCTGTAAGTACACTTGCTTTGTGCAAAGCGCAGTGAGATAAGCAGAATTAACGTTGATGGGAGAAAGCACACTCAGTTTCGTGAAGGTGTTTAAATACCTGATATCGTTTTGCCAATTTGAGTGGTTGCATGACAGGAATATACTGGGATTTATACTTTATTTTTGGCAGCAACTGAGATGATGGATTTTAAAATGCAGCATCATTTAAAATGCAGATGCAAAACTTAACGGCTCGTCCATTTTATAAGTCTTTGTATAATACCTTGGGTAATATGAAACAATTTCCTAGTTGGGGCCGTCCTAAAATGTATGATAGAGGTGATGATAAAACAAGACAGTCAAGATCACATTTCCATTTTCTTGTGGTTCTTGTTATTTCATAATTGCTCACAAAACTTTCAAAATGAGGATCCCAATCATTTCAGCAAGGACATGATTCACATCTGGAAAATAACAGGCTATGCTGAAGATAGCAAGCAAAATAGACCAGTTCATGTTGTGCAAGGATGTGAATGAGAGGAAAGCAGGGTATCTGCTGATTCCGTGTCATTCTAATTCTTCAGCTATCACCTAGGAATTAATAAAACAGATACCATGACTCTCGTGCAGCTATAGTCCTGCTGGCTGCTGCTGAGGTGATGCATTGCAATAATATGCCAGTGATGATATTCCAGTAATAAATGATGGTAATATAGCATCAGATCGTCAGCACTCCTGCGATGTGCTATTGCCATACATCATCAGGCAATGGAGCTTAAGCATTAGCGGAAGAGGCAAACTTCAATGTACATACCCTGAACATGGTGTATGACAGAACGTACCGTATGCGCTCTGTATGTGTGGTCAGCAATAGCTGTAGAGGAAATGTATACTGCATATATGGGTTTTTCTTACTCATTTGAGTACTGAAAAGCTAAAGGGATTGTGAGTGCTCAGTCACAGAATGGAATCATAGAACCATTTAGGTTGGAAATGACCCCTGAGACCATCGAGTGATGGAGCTGATTGATTGCTTCTCGTAGTATTTATACACCAAAACGACATGTAGAGCCTTGGCATGATAGGTCAGGGTTAGCAGGCTTTCGATTTAATTTGCAACTGCTTCTCAGCTTGTTCCTAAGACAGTGATTACTGCCGGAGGCCCTCGAACTGTTTTGTGAGTACCAACCAATGCCTCTGCAACAGTGGTATAATATTACACCTGATAGGCATCAGATGGACCAAGGAGTTAGAGGGGAATACTGGAGATTTTTCTCATTCCTTATATCTTTCTTTGGCAGGTGTCTTCACAGGAAGCTTATACCCTTGTAAGACATTTTCACTGAAGTCTTCTCAGATGACATAATTCATAGATTAATCTCCAGGGAAATTTCCTGAAGAACTGATGCATCCCAGCTCCCAGACAGTGATGGAAGTTTGGGGAGTCACGCTCCATCATCTGCTGACAAGTAGGTTTAAAAAGAAGGGAAGAGTTTACTTTGGAAGCCAAAGTGGCCATACCAAGACATTAGAGTCGAGGGAGGAGACTCCTTTTTAATAAAGTGCAGTTGCAGAGGTTCAGTTTGATGACCACAGACTGGAGAATTAAGCTATGCACTTTAAAGATTTTTCACAGCCTTTCTGGTACTGACCGTCTCCAGAGGAATTCAGTACCAGCCAGCTCGGTGATCAATAAATATGCTATTGATGGAAAATGAGGGAAGGACTTTAAGAATCATTAAAGGTCAGCTGATTTGTCCCTAAAACTCATATGCTTAGTGTCTGTTTACTACTTAAGAGTCACAGACTGAGACAGTGAAATTCACCTGGGAAAGAGCTTTGGTTTTGTATGGCTGAAATCTGTATCATCTCCCAACGTTGAAGAATATGAATTTCTAGGAGCTGGTGTGAGTAGCTTCTGCCTGAGCAATCAAATTAGACACCTCTGCTTCCACTGTTCTTTGGTGTAAAAGAAACAAGATCATCCTGTTTAAGTTCAGCTAAAAAAAACCCAAGCCAAGTAAAGCATCACTCACAAAGCTTGGAGCACTGCAGTTTCATCACCCAAAATGCTGCTGCTGTAAATTTGGCTCAGCTACAAAGATTGCATCTTTTAGTACATTATAAATAAACTTTTTAGGATACTATTGCAAGAGTCAATGCCCCATGCTGGAAAAAAAGCAATTAGAAGAAAAGAAAGCTAGGAGAGGTGAGGATCTCCAAGTGTAATATACATGTTGTAACCCACGGAGCATCCAGAGCCACAGGGGCAAACTGTGTTTCCTGCTGGGCTTGAAGCATTTTGTCTGCTTTATTAACTTGCAGTCGTGGTAGTGGAACTGTAGCTTCAGATGGAAAAAATACCCACCTTTAATATAAAGATTCCTAGCGAGGAAAACTATCTCAACCTTCATTAAATTGTTCCTCTGCTCGGGAAGCTTCACTGTTAGCAACCTGAAATATATGTCTGGATTATACAAAATTGGGGATGCTTAAAGCTGAAGCAGTTTGGGTTCTACTGTAGATCTCTTTGTTCAAAGGCTCCTGCTTTCTGGTGGCTTTTACCCTTCCAGTTACTTACTCTATAGCCAAGTCATTGTGTATCTTTCTATTCTGGTTGACCTTTCAGTACAGCTATTGATCTATTGTCTTTTAAATTTCTAAGAAGTTCATAGTTTTATTTTGTCAGCTGTATAGCAACATTTTGCTGAAGCCTAAGTGTATTTATTAAATGCTCTTCCTATACCAACCAGGTTAAGAGTCTCTCTAAGGAGATTAAAGTTACTTCAAGAAGATATATGTTCCATACTTTGTTGATCAGCGTTAACAGCAGCATGCACCTTTCAGTCTCTGTTAACTGAATTAACTAGATTTTCCTTTGTTTTCCCATACTGATCAGCCTGACAGCCCCTGTTATCTCAGCCATCTTGCCCATACTGCTTAATGAAGGAACGAGGAACCAGCATTCTGTAAGTGTTCTGGAATTCTCCCCTGCCCATGGGTTACTGAAAAATCAACATTAGCTGCCAAAAACGCTCCTCGGCCAGCTGCTTTAAAATTCCTCATTGCAAATTACCCAGAACTTCTGATTTAAGTCTGTCTAACTGCAGTAGCTGTTGATTAATATCCTCTTTAGTTACAGTAGGAATAGAAAGTATATTACCGCCATCATATAACAGCTACATCATCTTTCTCCCCAGCACAGAACAGACATCTTTATTGAATCCTCTTGCATTGTTACCTAATAAAAAAGCAGCATCTATTGTTTCGGGTTGGGAACAGACCTATTGGTCTGTTTCAAGGTTTGGGTTTTTTTTCCCCACTCCAGAAACATTTTGCTAAAACTGTTCCCTTATTAATGTTCTCAAATACACATTTTTTTTTCTTGTCAATTATCTGGTCTCTTTTACTATCAAACCTGTCCTTTTCCTCCTTATCAGTAATACTTACTTTTATGGCTTCATTCACTTCCTTCCTGCTGCAGAGGTTTGTGATTTATTATGCTGCGCTTATTCTGTTGTGTTTTTACACAGATAGATACAACCTTCTTTCTCCGGTTAGAATAAGGTATTCTTAAGTCGTTCTTACAAAGCTCTCATATTTTCTGCCTTATTTTCTTCTAGTTGATTTTGCTCGTAATGTTTTTTGGCTTTATAAAGCCAAATTTCTTAAGGCACCACTGCATACTGCTTCAAACTTCACTTGGCTTGCCTAGAGCAGTGTTAGTTGGGTTATTACCACTCGTGTGTCAATAATGGAGACAAGGCTGGTCCTTGGTGAAGGTATTTTCCCTTTAGACAAGAGCACATCAAAGAGAAGCAGAAATCTCACATAAAACTGATTTGTTCACTCCCAACACTTTCTGGTAAAAGTTCCTCATCTTTCCTAGAGGAAAGACCTGGCTGCTGAGTTAAACCAGGAGGAATGCCAGCCTCACCAGAGGAGTTTTATAGCTCCCTGTGGGATATGGCAACTCACTCCAGCTGGGCCAGGCACAAATTCCTCCTCCCTCCTCCTTCCCCCATGGCAGGGTTCCCTGGCAGTCCCTGAAATGAGGACGGAGAGCTGTGAGGTGTCCTCTGCCAAGGCGAGGAGCATTAACCCTCTTCTTATTGCCTATCTATCTGATGGGGTCTGCAGGACGTAGGAAGGAGTCAGTCGGATCCTGTGAGCTCTGCCGTCAAGGGGAAGCTCTCCCCAGTGGAGTCTGTGCTGGGCTGGCTTCAGTGCTGATGGTGGAGGTAAAGGATCAGAGCTTGCCTTCCTAACAGGCTGCATTTTGCAAGTTCCTTTGCTGCACTCCAGTTCGCTCTGCTGCTGGCTGACAGAATAAGCTGCTTCCAGCGTTCGTGTTGATGTGGAGCAGGGTCAGGCTGCTCGCTGTTTCGGTTCGAGGGAGCGAGCGAGCTGATCCTCCCTACCGCTCCCTCTCCTTAAAGCCCAGCGCTATGCTCTCAAAACAATACCCCTCTTTCGTCTGGTGCCCTGGACTAGAATGTCTGCACGCTGGTTTCCTCACTTGCACCACTGTTTGGATCTTTACTCATAGCCGCTGTAATTGAAACCGGTTAACGGGCAGCGGCTTCGCGGGGTGGTTAATGGAGCCCATTAGGGCTGAGGTCAATACCTGTTGTGTGGCTTTGCAGAGGACCAAAACTGGCTTACATCTTAACTTCAGACCTGAGTAGAGAAAAAAAGCTTTCGGAAGTTCTTTCCCAGTGTATCTATCTCCCCTGTCTTTGGAAGTTCTCAGAGTTTCGGGTGTATCTTCAGCAGATGAACAGCAATATGTAAACTGGGTGCTCACATCACTAGCCCCTTCCAGCCCACGACCACGCAGCCCATGACAGCATGCTGTGGCGCCGGTGGCCTTTAACGCTGCCCACGAGCCATAGCGTGGGCCAGCTCCGGGCTAACGGCCGTGAGTGCCGGCAGCCGGGGCTGGAGGGGTGCCGGCAGCCGCAGCCTCTGCCCGCTCCCTTTGCACACCTGAAACTTCTCAGCCCACCTAAAGGCTGAAGTCGGGCTGTGCATCCAAAGATGACTGATGGCGTGGTATGGAAATCCATTAGCAAAGCTGCTTCATAGCTCCTCTTCCCCCTCTTCTATTTTCCAAAATAGAAACAATTCTTTCTATTTTGGAGCTTCAATACTATACACACACGTATATATATGTGAACTTTCAACATGCGACACCGTATTTTATAAAACCATGGCAAAGATAATGTATGAAATGCTTGTCAGACGCCTCCCCCTCCGCCCTGCTCCTGACACTAGGCATCTCTTGTAGAGCAGGAGTATCCCTTCCCCAGCACTAGGTTTTGACAGTAGATTTTGCTTTGGTGATGGCACCAAAAAAAAAAAAAAAAAAAAAAAAAGACAGAAAAGTTACAGCAAATTAATGTCTCCTCTGCTGAATACGTTATTTCTATTAAAATTTTAAAAGAGTTTGAAGTGACAGTAAATGTGGTCTTATTTTAGACTGGTTTCCATAGCACTACACAACAGTTGCCAATGGCACTTGTGCCTTCTCGTACATACACACGGAGCTATTTAGCTGACAACAGTGTTTAAGCCATTAAACAAGATAATATTGCAACTGTTATGCAATGGTAACGCTCGCTCTTCAAAGAAGTATTTGGTGGTTTAAGCTGAAAGTCGCCATTTGTTCCATATTCATTTATATTTTCTTTATTAGAAATGTATAATTTAATGTAATATTCAGGGCCCTTAGGGTATACACTCTGTTACCTATAAAACATTCATGCACATTGAACACTTTTTTGGTGCCAGTTCTTGGCTTTGTACATCTGCTATACAATACTGAATATTCTAACTAACAACATGCCTTAATTGAGTTTAGGTGTTCGAGTCATTTATTTAAATTTAGTAGTGTAAATAATTTATTTCAATTTACATTTTAATTATTTTACCCTCTTTTTTTGGGAGTAACCTCATTTTCTAGCTTCTAAAAAAATAATCGGCATATGTTTACTGCAGCAACGTTCACACTTACTAAATTCTGGGAGAAGTTTAGTTCCAAACTGAGAATTACTAATGAATTATTCATACATCGGGCATTAGCTGGAATTAAATTAAGATGTCCAGATCTGAAAGAAACCTGACCTTCTAGCACCCAGCGGTCCCTAGAGCTCCCTAAGGGTTGTTCATCTGCCATGGCAAGTTGGACCAAGCTCCATTTAAGTGTGGCAAAATATGAATATTTCTGCCGTCAACGTGGGTTTATATGTTTTTATTTATTATTATATGTTATTATCTGTAATTGAACAGCTTATTGGGACATCGTGCATGGAGGTCTTGTGCTCTTTGCACAGGAATATTTATAACCCAGAGGAAACTGGATTTTGTTGTTGTTATATTAGCTTCTTTTGCCAACACGGACTAAATAAGGCAACTTTTTTTCCCCATGTAACTAACAGGAAGTGAAGGTCTGAGCTAAGCTTCCATTTCCCGCTGGTGCTGCTTGTATTCAGGGGCTCACAAGTGGGGCATCGTACATGTGTAAGCATTGAACCTGTGCCCCCCGCAGCTGTTCACCAGCGTGCCCAGCGCCCAGCCGTTTGCACAAGCCGTGGTGTGCTGTTTGCTGGGAGAACTGTGGGGACAGCCAAGCTCGAAGGACTAACGTCCTCAGAAATAGGCGGTGATGTTGGGGGGGAAAGCAGCAACCCTTTAGAAAGCATTGTTTGGTTACTCCCTGCCAATGAAAGCCAATGGCTCCTTCTCTGAAAAATCTGCCTTCTCTAAAGGTGGGCCTGGAAAAAAACCAGGAAGAGAGCAAACAGAAGAGGTGCCAGAGTGATTAAAGCCGAGCGTTTGTGGTGCCAGGTCTGTGGTGCTGGAGGATGGCTGGGGCACACGGGCTGCTGCCCTCTCTGAGTCCCGCCGTGCCGAGGAGAGCACAAAGGTCCTACCCTGAGCCAGGATCATTTCCTTGTAGTATGTGGGAAACTGGGAAAGCAGCTGCTTTTGTCTGCAGAATTATGTACGACTTCAGAGGCTTCTGCTCGTGTCTGAGCTCTGAGCCCTGAGCAGTCGCCGTCTGGCAGCCATGGGCAGGGCAGGGGTTACCCAGTTCTCGTGCTATTTCCTGCGCATTAGCCACAGACCCTTTTCTCGCAACCACCCATGTCAATAGCTGAACTCCACCCACTGGATCTATTCAGAGACACCGTTATTTGTGTGGCACAGTCTTCAGGACTCATCAGTTTAACCCATGAAGTGCTGCTGCTGTTTTACCTGCTGCTCCCTGGCTGTGCACAGAGACGAATCAAGGTTGCTCATCCGGGGCACCGCTTGCCAATTTGTTCACCAAGGACCATCTGTAACAGTTGTCTCCAATTCTTTCATGGGTTACCGGTGCATTCAGCCTCAAGGTCTAACTGAGTCCTACCGTTAAGACATACAGTAGGGTCTGATTGTAGAGGAGCTTAGGATCTCAGAAATAGCCAACATCCGAATCCATCAGTCCGATACAGAACACCTCGCTCAGCGGCAGCTGCCTGTGTAGGTGTCACAGTGTTGACAGAAGAAGCACTGTGCCCATTTTATAGTCACCTGTTAGTGATCGAGATGGCTAAAATAGCTTTATAACCAGAAAAAGATCAGGGGCAAGGAAATCCACTCAGCATTAACTAATGTGAGGATTTTTCTTTAGTGGCAAAGTCAACCTGTGACGGTTTGTCATCAGCCATAAACATGCACCTGTGTCTCTTTCATTGTCTTTTTTTAAATGATCTTTTCCAAATACAATGTAAATATAAGCAAAGCTATGTGCATCGGTCTCAGCCTGAGTGTCTTTGTTCCTTGGGTTGCTGTGTATACCTATATATATTCAGCACTGTTTCTTTACCCATGCATACCTTTACACACACTCGAGTGTGCCCTGAGGTGCTATGGTCTCCTTCGCCTGTCCATCTATAGGTACATTAATGCTGCTCTAGGTAAATAAATTTTCCCACTTTTTACTTTAAAATGTAATTTTTCTTTAAAAATAACTTCTTCTCCTTTGTATAGTATATAATTGCCAGTCCATAAACGAGCACCTTCAGAGTGGCAAATGGTAAGCTGAAAATATTTTTAATAATAGAAATTTTAGCCACAATGAACTACATGCATATGTTTGTTTTGACTATCAATTGAGATGCTATTCAAAATAAGCCCCTTTTTCTTTCAGAAAAAAAACCCCAGCTGAGCAGGAGTTGGGTGTAGAGGAGTCTGCAGAGAAGCAGCGATCTGGTGGGTTGTGATTCAGCTGCAGTGACAGTCATCCCAGCTGAGACGATGAACTGCAGCTTTCCAGAGCTAGAGCACGCTCTGCAGCTTGCCCCAAGGAAGTGGCGGTGCTGCTGGGAGCCGTGCTGCACGGCGCTGCTCCGCTGACCGGGCGGCCGCCCCACAGGCGACTCTAAATTCATTCTGCAGTGGGCCAGTTCTCTGCCTGGGGGAGGTTTGACGGTAGCCGTGCGGTGCAGTGAGTGCTCCGGCTGTTTTCTCATCAGTCTGCAAACTCCAGCTGAAGGAACTGATTAGTTCAGCAGATGGTTAAATACCTTGTTGAACCAGAGCCATATCCAATCCCTGCACATGGGGAAATAACTTGGGGAATGATTATGACAAGCACAAGGCTGTGGACTTCTGAGAAGCGAGGTGTCCCGGCGCCACGGGCGGGTGGCGATGGGGACGGTGCCAGCCTGGGCACATGGCTGCTGTGGGGCGGGAGGGCGAGCCCGGCTGGGGCTGGGGGATGCGGGATGCAGCTGCCCCGAGCACTGCAGGGAGGCACCCACAGGTGCAGAGCCCCACAGGGGACTTCAACGTGGAAGGGGTGGAAGGTCCATCTGTGCTGCTTTGGCACCAGCAAGCAGCAGAGCAGGAGTATCCTGAGAGGCATCACACCGTGAAATGAGCTATAGGGACCACGAGCTGCTGCAAACTCGTGGTATTACAAAACCTACTACTCCGCAGTCGTCTTTACATGTTTATTCCTCAGGCTACATGCTCTCTAACAAAGACAGCTGTTCCCTCAGACCCGTACAAAGCCCTGCCCTAAACCACTCTGCTCACAGTAGATTTTGCAGATTTTGTGGCAGTGGTGGGCTGCAGCGTGAAGCTGTGCGGCTATGCAATACACACAGCTCTCCATACTACACACTGCGTGTATCAGATTAATTTCTGGACAGACGGACCTCTCTTTTGAAGGTCACAAGCAAAAGACCTACCTGAAAGCTAACTAGAATGTTTTACAGATGAGGAGAGTGATTTCTATAGGAAAAAAATCCATCTTTGTGGAAAGAGCTTAATAAAAAATACAAACAAAAGGTAGAAAACCATCAGTTGTTGGGAAAAAAAAAAACCCACACACCCTCCCCGTCTTGTTTCACACTATATATATATAAATACTTTTTATCGTGGTCTGAATTTTTAGGCATTTTGCAGACAGCCCCTCTGAGACTGGTTCTTTGTCCCCTTGCACTTCCTACCCAGCACTGCGCATATGCCAGAAATGAGCCGGTGGTAAGCCTGGGAGTGACGGCCGTAACTGTGAGAACAGTTTTAACCTTGTTTGTCTGTGAATGAGTTTTCAGGTGCAGATTTATTTGAAAAAGGGTCTGATATGAGAAGGATGTCTCCTTATTTGATGGCGCTGAACCTAGCCCCTCTCCTCACTTTCTTTATGCTGGAGGCACAGTGGACATGCTGGGAGAAGGATCATGCCATACTTTTCCTCTAAGCCTCCACCGTTGGAAACAGGATATTAAATGCTCGGCAATAAAGCAGGTTCTCCTTGTTTTTCAGTCACCTCCTAGCCTTCAGCGCTGCGCTAAGATCTTACAGGAGCTGAGTACCCAAGCAGGAATCCGTGATTTGTATCAGAGAGGAAGGCGGATATTAAAGATACACCGGAAGAAGCAGAAAAAGAGAACAGCCAAATGGGTAGAGACCCATCGGTTCCATTTCTAACTCCCGTTACTTGCTGTTTCCCATTGCGGGGTTTAAGCTTCTTTCCATGACTCTTGCCAGCCCCTCCTCTGGCACTGCAAGCTGGCTTTTAACGTGATTGCTGGCTTTCGTGCACAGGCTCTCCCGGGCGGTTTGCTGCGGCTGGGGACTGGCATGAGGCAGTTGGGAGATAGCACTGCTTTTCCATCTGGGCTCCGTCAGGCCCTACGGCTGAAACCTATCAATCCTGTGAAAAAGGTTTCTCAGCGCTGCTAGAGCTGAGGAGAGCATGTGTTTCTTCCCACTTTTGTTATTAGGCCACCCCCTTCCCCAGGGCTGCGTGCCCGGGGCAGCCACCTCTTTGTAATGCCCAGGAGGAGCTTGGCTGCCCAGCGTGATGGGAGAGGTGATAGTGGGCGAGGGGCAGTGAGCCAGGCCACGAGAGTGCTGAGCTGCTGCTCCAGCTCCTGCAGGTGATGGTTCTGCAGGTCTCTTGGGCGGTGCTGGAGGTGCCAGGCAGGAGGACAGCGCCACAGGAGTAGCCGCTCAGCAGGGCTTGGGGCCATGGGTTGCGTATTCCCCTCTGGCACAACCGTCAGCTATCAAGCACTAACGGTCCTCCTCTGCCTACTCCCCTGTTACTTCCTCTCCTTTCTATAAAAAAATTCCAGACATCTGTTAAACTCACAGCACTCAGAGTGCTGTCCCTGCAGCAGGAGCCGCCCCTTGGCCTCTGCTTTTCAGGTAGCCGTCAAACCGGTGGTGCAGCTGTGGGTGACGGCCAGTTGTGGCTCATTGTACATCGCATCCCGTGGGCTTGGAGATCACGCCTGATACAGAGAGAGCATTTCTCCTTTGCTGGGGCACAGGTTTCTGTGGGTCTCACTGAGCCAGCAGAATGTGCTCGCACAGGGACTGGCCTTTGAGCAGCCAGGCGAGGCGGGGGCTTGGCTGCCTGGTGGGTCTGGCAGGTATATTTGGCAGGTGAGGAAACCCAGGTTGTGAATACAGGCTGAAGGTGGAGGCAGCCAGGGTGTGGGGCAGCCAGGCTGTGGGGCAGCCAGGCTGTGGGGCAGCCAGGCTGTGGGGCTGCCAGGCGTGCCTGGTGCCGTGCTCAGGTGGGGGGTTGCAGAGGTGCGGGGCAGCGGGGCTCAGGCTGCAGGACTGCGATGGGCTGCTCCGGTTGCAGGACTGCAAGCAAATGAAGTGTGTACGTGTCTTGCTTTCCTCTGAAGCACGCAATTCATTGGTAAGCCTTCAGAGAGCCTCACGGTGCACAGATTCTGGGTCAGGGAAGAATTACCCTTTTTTTTTCTGAATGCAGTGGAGTGCAGTAGGTTGGTTTAGAGGATATTGCAGCCCTGATGCCTTGCTGGGAAGACAGAGGAGACCAAGCTGAGAGACTGCAATTCCGAACTGGAAGAAGGAAAAGGTCCAGAATCTCATACTGGTCTCTGAGAGCCCACAGGGGACAGCTGTGACGACACTGAGCCATCACGGTTTGTTTGGGGACTGCCATGGTGCAGGAGGGACCAAATCTGGTCCCAGTTACTGCAGTGCAAACCCTGTTAAATCTGACCTGTTCTCCTGCTGTGGTGAAGAATGAACGAGGGCACCTCAGTCCCTCCACACGAAGTCACCCTTCCATCTCCCTGCTGAATCCCCGGGGTTAAGGCTCCCCATAGGCTCCACTGGCAGAGCTGCTGCCCAGCCCCTCTGCAGCCACCAGAGACCCCTTGCATGACGGGGGCTTATTCTGCTCTTTGAAACAGCAAGCGTCTTTCATCGTGCCTCTTAATTTTGAACTGGGATGACTCCTCATTCTCGTGTATCACTGTAAAATCGATCTGGAATGCTAGACTCATTCCAATTAAATACCAAGCTTCCAGATTAGTGCAAGTGTAATATAAGACCCATTAACTAATTCTGAGCATTCACATTCTCCTGGCCCTAGCAGAAGGCTGGGAGAGAGGCTTAGTGCTTTTAAATCACTCCACTGTGCTCTCTTATTAAATGCCACAGTTTTTCAGCCCCATATTGCACTATTACCATTGTTGTCCTTTAGGGGCTGATGTTAATGATGACTGAAAGAGCTTAATGAGCACGTGCCTTGAATAAGCTCTTTATACACCTTATAAAATAATTACTCACATTTTATTGAAATCTCCACGGGGCCAAGCTCACAGATGCAGTCAGGGGTGCCAATTTAATACGACACGGTACACTGCTTTACGCAGATAAGGCCTGATGCTACAGAAGTTCACCTTCATCACCACAAAGGACGGCAGAGTCACACCTGCAGCGGCTGAGCGCGGGGCTGCGGGATACCTGCCGTGCTCCACCCCGGGGCACTGAGGAAAGGCAATTGAATTTAAGGATCACAAAACACCCTCTTTGACTGGAAGGGCTGTTATATGGCAAGAGAAATAGGATTTAGGGTCTGACAGCACAAAGGCACCTAACGATCTCTGATGAAAAGTGACTTGTCAATAGCCTGTTAAACATTCTTTAAATAGCACTAGTAAGCGCCTTTTCCCTGTCTTATTCCCATCCAGCACAGATCAAAATTGTTGACCTGTTAAAGGAAGACAGATATTCACACGGGAATGACTTGCGGTGTCTTCTGGGATGCAGTGTGGTCGCTGCCTTTAACAACGCACGGCAGCTCTTATAAGGGCTATAGAAAGTTCGTAAATAGGAGTGAATGACAAACAAAGCTCCTCTTGAGCCTGTGGAGGGGGTAACTCTCATCATGTAAGAGTCTTGTCTTTGTCAGGGCAAAACGGCTACGTGATTGGCAGTAGGTGAAGTGGTTGGAATACCAAATACATTTGGTTCAAAAACTAAAATTTGGAAGTTTAGTCTTCATCTTTAAGCAAAAAAGCTTCCACATCTATCATTGAGGAAATACTCTTTGAGTCCGAACAAAATAAAAGAAGGAAGTTGAAATGAAATACTCCCATAACATGCTTTGACAGTTATGAAATATCATTTTCTGGATGAAAACCTTTGTGAAAACTTTTTCAACCAACACTAATTTTTAATTATTATTATTTATATTGCAAAAACACTTAAGGATCTCAGCTTTTCAAAAACAGACCCTCCACCACAATGTGCCTTTTGTATGAAGTGGCCTGTGATACCTCCTTTCAAAATATTTACTCAACATGTCCAAGACGTACGTATCAGACCCCACGAGGACCACTGCCAGCGAAGCTCCTTGCTATCCTTGTCTCTCAAGGCAGGGAGTCTGCAGCCTCCGCTGAGATTTGAGCTGCAGCAGACTGGACCAAAACCCAAGGGAAGCCTTCAGCATTCAGATCCCAAATGCCTTTGTGGGCAAAATTCTGAACTTCATGTCATGACAAAGTCAGTGCAGAAGATCATGGGGCGCTTAGTGAAGGTGAAAAGCTGGCCTATTTTTTTCTCTGCCTTGTGGTTTCTGAGTCCTCACAGCAGACTGGTGTAATGTTTTCCAATCTTTCCTTTGCAATTGTAGAGGTTAAAAGTGTGTTATAAAATGTCATATGCATAAATAATTATCAATTTCCTACCATTCCTATGACATTTCCAGGCTCTGTCCATGGCTGCTCATTCCTACCCAACCAACCACAGCTTCTTAGCCCGCAGCTAAGGAACACCCTCCCATCTAATTGCTTTAGCTCTTGGCACAAGATCAGGGTGGGCTGAGGGGAAGGAAACAGGGAGAACCTCCCAGAATGGATCAGCATCAAGGAGAACAGAAAGGTTTTCAGCTCGTGGAGCATGCACTTGAGGAGGTTTCAGCCATCCCTCTTCTGCAGCATGTTATGAGACCATCATGGTTTGCTGGAAGCTTCTCCCCAGCCAGGATGCTACAGCTGTCAGGAGGAATCCACCCCTGATGAGAAAGAGACGTCCAGCGCAGCCTACCGCCTGCTCGAAGCAATTACTAGTTGTGCCTACAAGGTAAAATAAAAAACGTCAGCAGAGGAAGTGGCAAGAAGTTAAGAAGGTGAAAAGAGGAAGGTAAAAAAAAAAAAAGGCTGTTTGAGCAAAGGCCGGCACAAGCACTGCCCAGGTTTCACCCCTGCAGTTTACTACAGGGAGCCCACACAAGCCGAGGGAGGAGACTGAGGCTGTCACGTAGCTGCTGTGGCTGTCCTCAGGGACATCTGTCACGGGCAGGCACACGTGGCCCACCAAGGTACAGCTTTATACATGCTCAGTTCAATGCTGACCTCTGAAGCCAACGGCTCCAAACGTGGCCCTTGTGTGTCCTCGTAGCAGGGGTGATGCTCAGGCGTCTGTCTGCAGGTTATAACCAGGAGCATTATGAAACCCTTTCATTAGCCAGGTGTGAGGTAAGCGTACAGTGTAATCCAGGATAATACAATCATCGCCGCATTTTGATTCCCCTGCCCATCACCTTCCACATTTATCTTCAGAGACCTCTTGATGAAGCAGCTGCTTAGATTTAATTAAACAACAGCATTACATAAACAAGTTCTTTTGTTTCGTGCGCTGCACAGGGTATTCATCTTCAAAAGCTTTCCTGCCAGAGCTGGCCTTGCTGCCCCTTCACTTGTCTTTACTCCAATTACCACTCCAGTTTAGCTGATTAATTTGTAGCCACTGGCAAACATGCACTGTTGGCAGGACATCATTCCATTTCAGTGACAAGCACTATAAAAAGATCATTATTTTCATTAGCATAAATAACTGCATGTTGATAGAACTCTGGTTTCTGAAAATAGGTTAAAGGCTTAACTGTCTTTATTCATTACCCAGATATAATTGGAAGTAAAATTATCACATAAGTGAACAATAAGCTATCAGTGTATAATGCTTAATGACTGCACTCAGGCCAGTAACAGTCTGGGATGGGTTTTTTTTCTTAAAATGAGACTTTTTATGTAAATGTCTGTAGAGACACACACTAATTTTTTTTAAAAAAGAGACATATTTGATGGCATATAAGAAGAGTCGGTGGCAAAAAGAACTGCATGGCAAACAAAGATGTTTTCTACCTCATAGCTTCTGTTTTCACAGGGCACACGGATATTATTTTTCCAGTCATTGGCCCAGGTTGGATGCTTTGGAAGCTTCTCTGGCTGCAGCCTTCTAGTCAATCACGTTCCTTTTAAGAGTTAATATTGCATAACATGCTCCTTTGAGATTAAAGGCTTAGTTTTCTCTTTCATTCTCTTTTTCCTACCGTGCTGACTCCTCGTTCTTGCTGGCAGTTTTATGCCAGCTTGGAAATGCGACACCTGAGTCACACTGGTTATAGCACTATCTGTGCTTGCAGAGCAATTGTCCCCGGTGGGACCCTGCTCTGGGATGAGGTCTCGCACAAGCCAAGACAACAACAATAATAAAAGAAACCAGCAATAATAAAAACCAATGTTTGAAAAGATGTTTCAAGAGCTTTAGACCCTTATTTGTAGCTTAGCAGCTCTTCAGATGAAAAGGTGTATCAATACACAGGATGTGACCATCTGGATGGGTTTAACCCACTGCCCTGAAGAGCAGGTTTGAAATGAGATTTCTGCTTCCAGCTCTTACAGAGTATTTGGTTTTATTTCACTCAGAAAACTTTACAAAGTTTGTATATGTACCTTCTGTATACACACACACACACAACTTCTGACCCTGTAAGTAGAGCCCTGTTTCTGTAGCAGTGGTCTAGAGTGAACTCCAGCAAGTGCTGGACAAGCATGAATTTTAGTCACTCTAGCACCCATGTTCAGGACTCAGCCCTTGAAAGATACAGCTGTTGGTTTTATCCTTCTTTCTTTACTGACAGGAAGTATTAGTGGTAAAATAAATTTTCCTTTGTATTATACAGCAAAACAAAACAGAATCACGGAATTGGAAGAGACCTTTAAGATCATCGAGTCCAACTGTACAAACCACGGGTACTGCAAGATGGAAAAACGAGAGAAGCTGCCTTTACTTTTTGCTGCCATCAAGAAGCCTTGCCACTGCTTTGAAACATTGCCCAGACTATTTTTGTGCCCAGCTTGTATCTCTGCATATGTCAGAAGATGACTTTGAAAATTAGCTGGTTTATGTAACAGAGAAGAGCCAAGGGTAATAAATATGAGAGCAAACCCTTGCCTGAGTATTGAATATTGTCCAGGAAAAAAAAATGTAGAGTGAAAGGTGAAAACAACATTTGGACTCCAACAAACCCGTGACATCCATTGGATCCCCACAGGTACTGGATAGCAGTGTCTCACAGCTGGCCCCAGCCTCCCAGGCAGAGCCTTTCCCACCCCCTAGGGCTGGATGGGGAGGCATGGAAAAAAGCTGAAGAACCTGTTGTGTTGTCAGAGGATAACCAAACAGACGCCACCAAAGCACAGAGCTGGGGCTTGTGACACCGGGACGCAGGCACCGGCTCTGCCCTGGGCATTCGATGGCAGCAGGCACTGAGGGGTGGTAGGTGAGATCCTGCCCATCGTCTGCTCCCGTGAATAGCAGCACGACTCCCCATCTCCATCAGATGAGATAGTTGAGACCCAGTCATCATGGCTTCGACACCTCGTTGTGGCAGCAAGCAGAATACTAAAGAGGCAGCAGAAGATTCTCTACAGACACAAGCAGGGGAACCCCCGCCCGCATCCTGTGGAGCATGGACGAGCCTGGAAATGCCTTTCAGCAACAGTAATTTCAAACCCACGGTGATTAGTGATGATAGCAGGAGCCAGAACTGCAGCAAACTGTGGTTGCCTATTTGAGGAGGGAGGAAGAGGTTAAGGGTTGTCTGCAGTAGACAGCAACCTGCAGAGAGGAGCGACCAGGTTTGTTTGGGGTTTTTTTATTAAGTTACTGCAAAATATCCTTGAAGGGTCATTGTAAATAAATAACGTTTTGGATCTAACTGCTTGGGGTGTTGCTGAATTGGATGCATGGTAGGAACAGGACAAAAGGCACTAACGACTCAGCAGAAGTCAGGCGTTAAGGTAGAACAAGAACTCGCCTGAGTGTAGAGAAAACTGGGTGTTTAAGATGCCATGCCACTGCTGGCAAGTTGTGGCATTTTAGAACTGCTATTGTAGTTCTGAAAAACCGTGAAAGGCAGGAGCTACGGTCTCCAGGGAGGATTTTTACTTGCTACAGCAAAGTTCACCTGGGCCACGGTCCCGTTAGGCTGGTGTGCATGGACACAGGAGAGGAGCTTTGTGCAGAGCAAGGGCTGCAGGCTAAAGCAAGCGAGGTGCCTGCCTGCCAGGTTAGCACTGCATGTGCTCTCCCATCTCTTAGGGAAGTGCTGCTCTCACAGTGGCAGCAAACATGCAAACAACAGCTTGCCTGAACTTAATAAAATAAAAAGAGTTTTTATTTTAGACTGGTAAGCACCTTTGAGTTTTGGTAAACACGAAAATTCATTTACCTGAACTATCAGACATAAATGGTTTTACAATACCAATTAGCAACTATGAGGAAAAAAATTAAGAGACCACGGTATTTTTTAATAAAAGATAAAAGCCATCATCTTGCAGCCTAAGTGAATCCAACACCATTTCCCAGGAACAGGGGCTGTTATGTCTCGTTACACTCGCTGCCTGGCCGGCGTGCCCTCCAGAGCCCCTGCCTCCGTCAGCCGGCACCGTTAGTGGCTGCTTTGGGTTCTGTAAGTCTGCAGCAAATGACAGCTGGGACTTTGTGCTGGATGCTCAAACACCAGGCAAACACACATGCTGCTTGTGCCCATGCTTGAGATGGGCTTTTTTCCCTTTGAACGACTATTTCTGTTACGCCATCATTATCATAGGACTTGTCCCAGAAAGCACAACAAAAGCAGGTTTTTTTCCTTTGCAGGACTCACTCTGATGTCCTGTTCCTTTGCTGGGCAGAAAATGCTTGCATGTGCATTTTCGTCAGCTGCTGCTATCCTGGCTGCCAGCATGGCTAAACTCATGATGGATCAGGTGTACTGCTGCAAGATGGAGCTTGGAGCAAAAGAGCCAACCCGCTTTCAGAGGCATCCGTGCTGGTCTCTGAGTATCACTCTGTTGGCTGCCCTCCAGTAGCCTTATCTGGCTAATATAATACTGCAGAAACAAAACTGTAGAGATAAAAAAGGCAACGTGTGTGGACGTGGTATTGTAAAAACACTGACCAGGGAGAACACGGTTTTAATGGGATGCAGGTGACCTGGGGTATCTTTCATTCCTGCGTCCATTTCCCTATTTGTCATACAGCAGATTTAAACAGTTTTCAGTCCTTTGAGCATGGATTTCCGGGCTGAAGGATCACAATGAAGTTTTATAGTCCTTTCTTATGAAGTGTGGCATTTCTGACATTATTTGATGTGCAAGAGCAACTGCATTAGTCAAAGGCTACGCTTGAATAGTTATCACTTTAAGCCCATGCCCTGGGAGTATTGTATTCAGTTTCCTCATTATTTCCAGCCCCGCAGGTTATACCAAGAGTTGCTATTAGTACATTACGATCATAAAATGAAGGTAGTCACTTTCTATAAGGGTCAAGTTTACTCCTAGAAGAAGGCACGCTTCATTTTGCAGCTGGGATGGACTGGCAGTGCCCTGTTCCAAGCTCTTCTGCCACCCGGCTGATTTGTGTGCAGCCTTGCTCTCCCTTCTCCAGCCTATGACTCGCTTGGATGACACTAAAACATTTAGCAACATCTAACACTACAGCATCTGTGACAGAGCCATCCGCCGGTTCACCTTACACGAGCTCCACCAGCATTTACCAAACCTGCAGTCCATGCTATCTGTGTTTGGGTCAGAGTCGTGGGTGTTGCGTATTGTTATATGAGAGGAGCATTTTGCTTATGTTTAGTAGAATAGTATGATAATATAATAATAGTAGTATAATAATAGTAAAATAATATAATAATAGTATAATAATATTTAGTATAATACTGAAGAACAGCAGTTTTCAAGTGGTTAGCATCTTGGGTTTGGTGACATCAACGTACCTTCCAAGTAGTCGTAACCTTCACAACATCTCATTGGGTATCACTGGACAGATAAAGAACCTGAGACAATGTACTTCAGTGAGCACCTGGCACAGAGTGACATCACAACTGCACCCCAAATAATTTTGTTTGATCTTAAATGGTAGCAGACTTTCAGCAATATATAAGAAAGATTTTAATCAAATATTTTCTTGGATGTTTTCTGAGAAAAGACCAAGCTTCAAGAAATCTCAGATCTGTGCCATGAACTTCTAAAGCAACAACGATTTTTTTTGAACCTGCCTTATCCAACAAAAATTTACAGTACTATATTAAAAAACAAACCCAAATTCCAAAATATTTGCCAGTACAATTTTCTTCAGAGAAAAAGCTAAAAAAACCCGATATGATGTGATGGGTATTAACCACACCACTTGAAGTATTTAAACGCTGTGGCCTTAGGCGGGGAATAAGAACAGAAGTGGAATATCAGGAATACATATTTACTGTTTTATTTATTTGTCGATATCTTTCTAAGATGTATATAGAGATGACAGCTTTGTCTAGCACACACAAAGCTAGTCAGTGGAGACACCTGAGGGGTTTCCTTTGCTATGGTTTGGGGTTGGCAAAGCTTCTTATTCAAAGCACAGCCAGAGCGGTTTCAAAAGGTTAAGGAAAGACTGCTGTAGTCCATTGGACCACTCTCTACGCTGCTGTTCTAACGGCCAGCCAGGTCAACAGGTTATTTATCACCATGGCTTATGAGCTTTCGTCTGCCAATGTGCTTGCGACTACCTGTAAGGCATATTGTTTACACTGACTGTATTTCTGCCTTCTAGGAATCAGGTATTAACCCCAATACCGCATGTGCGGATGGAACCTCCATATGAAGTACAATCCTTTCACTGCAGGCTATAAAGCCCAGGCTTCAGGAAAGCTGCTCTTCAAAGGCCAAGCAGCCCCAAACTGGAGCACATGTTAAGATTGGTGCTAAGAGCACCAGGAGCAAGGATCGAATGGAGCAGTCACACTTTAAACAGGGCTTCAGTTGAACTAATTGACCTACGGTGCTGGAAGAGCTAAACCAGCGTGAGGCTCTGCCCCTGCGAGCGTGTGCGTAGGAGAGGAGAAGCCTGGAACAGCAGTGCTGCATAACGACCCAGGAGCACTAAAATGATGTATGAGCACTCTTCTCGTTTTCACAAGGCAGCAGTGGAACACTAACTTGTTTCCATGGCAACCCTGAAAAAGAATTACAGCTTTAAAATTGACTGAATGGTAGCCCCATGAAAAAGTAAAGGGCAGACCATATCTTCTAAAATATAATTTAGTACTAAGTCACCTGAACAGTATTAGCTAAAAGGATTTCAGCACTAGACTGGGGAAGTGACCCATTTGGGATATGGAGTGTTAGGTTTTTCTAATGGTGTGCTTAGATCTGGAGGGCCTGGCAGACACACCATAGCGCACAGCATAAAAGAAGAGAAAAACCGTTTCTGCCTGAAATCTCTTATCAGAAAAACAAGAAATTATTGAGGTGAAGGGGAGGGGAATAGCCTGATAGATAACTGGCACTTTTGTAAAGAAACAGTACACACAGGCTGAGTGTCCGGTACAAAAATACATGGGGAAGGGAAGAGAAATGTGCTGGAAATTAAACAATCCTTGGGGTGAGTAAGGGGAAGCTTCTATATTTAGAGTGGAAACGTGTCCATATAGACTAGGAGGCCAGCATCTGCCTCTGGCATGATGCGTTATCCTGCCCTTGGAAGGCTACTCAAATCTAATCCTGAAGTCCCTGAACATTTCGCAAAGTTTTTTGGCAGGAAAAGCTCCCATTAAGTTCAGCAAGAGTTGAGACAAATGCTCAGGATTTGGTCCTTTACCTGAAATCTGAGGGTGGGGAGAAAGGAAGGGAGCAGTCATTTGTACATGCAAGAGGACATTTTTTAACATGACAATCGTTCAAAGAGAAAACCAGATTTATCATGGGAGACAAATTTGGGAAAGCAGAAATCTAAATTTATTGGCAGAGGGTTTCCTTTGCAAACAAGAAAAAAGTAGATACCAGCAAAGTCCCCTGTACATCGGTTACGGACTTGGCGCTAACCCCACATTTGGAAGGTGTGGTTGTATCGTTCTGGAGAGGCAGATCTGTAGCTGTTATAAACTGACAACAGATGACTGCACAGTTCAGGAACTGGCCAGGCAAACTTCACTGCCTTCTACAGAAATTAATCTTTTACCAAGACATATGGCCAATCCTCTACTGGGAACAGTGTAATATCATGAAAACAGACTTTCACTCAGGAGCAGGGCTCCGTTCAGCTCCCCCGGCAGTCAGACGTTACCGTGTGAGTTGTGTGAAATCCTGGTGCCCCTCTTCTCTTTGCATGGATGACAAAAAGCAGCTGTCTGTAAAACCACATTGAAAAGTCTTGTTCAAAGAATAAGTACAGGCATTGACCCTGCTTTCTAGAAACGGCCACAAGAAGGAACTGTTTCTGAGTTTGGGTAAATAAGGGCTTCGATGTGCAGCCTTTATTTTTTTTTTTCCCCAGCAGAAACCAGCACAGATCCTGTTTCCACAAAACCATTGCTTTTGAGTCTTAGCCAAACAGATGTCCCGAGTCTCAAGGGTGATCAGCACCGTTAATCCCTTAGGCTGGGATTTTCAAAAGGCTCTCCAAAGAAAACCTCAGTGAAATAAAAACGCACTCTCGGGCGCCTTGGCCATCCCTGTCTGTGGGCGCCAGTGCCAGCACCCAGCCCCGCGGCCAACGGGGCACACCTGGGTCCCCTACGTACAGCCTCCCTTTGCCCTCTTCTGGGAACACTCACTTAAAACACCACATTAAGGTAGAGGTTGAAACAAATCACAAGTGTGCTTAATAACGGATAAAATAGCTTAGTAAAATTGTCATGAAAATTTAAAAGCTTGGGCAAAAAACCCCTACACCTCTGCCATTTATACCGATGACAATGATAATGAAAAAAATAATGATGTTTTAACTCACCCATCAAAAAAATTTATTCACCCTGAGAGAGTAGAACTGTGCAAAGCTGGTGGAAAGATATACTTACCTTGAATTTATAAACTGCTCCTCAGATAAAGAAACACAGGATGAGGAGTTGCCTCATTTACATTCACTCAGTCACCCTTAGCCATTTTTTTAGCCAAGTAGATGCAAATTCTTTGAAGTCATTAGAGCTTTTAAGAGAGAAGCCCTGAACCTGAGCCTGGTTTCACCGTCCATATATAGGTGTCCATAACCTGAGGCACCTGTGCGTGCCTCCTGCCAGAGAGGACCTGCAGCACTGCTGGCCACCACGGCACCCTTCAGGTCACCAGCTGCAGCCCGTTGAATGCTCAGGGTGTGAGGAAAGGAATCAGGACCAGGAGGAAAGAAACTTTTCCTTCTGGTAGTGGTATGGCCTGCCTTACCTGAGAGCACCTAATAATCTTTCTGCTTAATACAAGGTGAATATTCAGTAGCTACCTGACAGATGAAAAGATAGATATTACATTATAATTACTAAACTGAAAAGGCAATTCCAATGTACCTATTTCTTGCTGGTTGATGTCCAGAGAAATTCCATGTCCCGAACTAGGGCTTTGCCATCAACTAAAACAAACCAGAAACATAAAAAACCAAAACAGGAAAAAAAAGAGATTGTTTACTCTTGAAATTACATGCTGCAAGACCCCGAAGGACCACAAGGCAGCAGGGGAATCGAACAATAAGGGCTATGGCAAAGAGCTCACACCATCTCCCAGGGTAGATGTTTCTGTTCAGGAGCTGTTCCATATCACAGGAGAGGTCCATGCTGGTTGACTTGGCTGGACATGGCGGAGCAGCAGTGACAGTTAGAGCAGGGTGCAAAGAGGAAAGCATGGCTCCTGGAAGGTCCGTCTGAAGAGGGCACCTCTCTTCTACAGGGCAAAGCTCAAGGCGTTTGCAATCGGAGCACACAAGAGGGGGTGCAGCCTTAGAGTTCCTGAAGCCAGCGGTGGAGCAAGAGAAAAAGGACACCATGAGCTGCGGGTGGCTTTGCTTCGTGGACAGTCACAGCTTAGGGAAGTGGCGGTATGAGCCAGGCCTTCTGGGAAGGTGCTGTGCTCCAGGACATACCCCTCCGAGTGCTTATGCCTGCTCCTCCCTAGCCGTGGATAAAGGAAAACGAAGCCATTCGTCCATGCCCTTGTCTGGCACGAGCCCCTGCCCTCACCAGGGCATCAGGAGGTGTGCTTCAGAGTGCAGAGATACACGTATTTAGCATTGAGCCACATCAGCTCTAAATTCCAGCTTTTTTTTTTTTTCCTGTGTAAAACTTAGGCAATTTCCCATTGCAAAGTATGAGGATCCCAACAGCAAATCGCTCCTTGCGGCGCCCGGCAGCAGACCTGGTAAATGACTATGATTGAATCTACTCTAAATTCATTTGGAAGCATGTGGGATTTTCAGACGGAAGAGCTGATCACAGCGCAGGTAATTGGGGCTGCCCTCTGAGCCCCGTGCCCCGTCAGCCCGGCTAAGCAGCTGTCCCAGCAAAGGGAGACGGGGCGTCAAGGAGGCATGCAAAAAGCTCTGACGAGAATTTAAATGAAACGAAAGAGCCAAATTCTCCGCTCCATTGCCTTTGCTGGGGTTAGGTCTGCAGAGAGCTTGAACCAAATGCCATAACAAATGCAAGAACAAGCCCAACGCATGTGGCGTTTCTGCTGTGCCCGGCTCTCTGACTGCTCCTGCTCCGAGAGGCTGCCGGCGGGCGCTCAGCTCCCCACACTGCGGAGTAACTCGCAAACCGCATCTGCTGTCAGCTCTGCCTGTGGTTCTGTCTTCAGCAGGGTTCTGGGGTCCATTTACCTGCTAGAAATGAGGACTGAGTGGGGTAACGCAGCCCGCGAGGCATTCTCTTCTCCAGCGCTCCCCCGCAGATGTGCTCGCTACCGCCTGGCCGTGCCGACCCTGCGAGCTGGGGGCTGCCCCGCTCACACGGCGCTGAGCTGGGAGAGAGGTCCCTGACTGCAAATAATTCTAACAGATCCCAAATCATCCCTGGGCCATGACAGACGCAGCAGCGCTGAGGCAGGCGCAGCAGGAGAGCATCAGGCACCGGGGACCTCTACTGTCAAAGTAGTGCTTTGGTGCAACTGGTCCCGCCGCAGCTGCGGGGAGGAGAGCTCGGAGCAGCTCTCGAGGGACACTGCGCTCCCAGAGAAGGCTCCCAGTAAGGACTTGCCCAGCGGAGCCTTTAAAACAGATGATGGGTGACAAAGCAGGAATCCAAGGTAACTCTCTGGAGCTGATGAGTGAAAAAGAGCTCACAGCTTTATATTCCGGCTGAGCACGTTCAGGAGCGAGTCCCTGGGGTGCAATAAGCAAAATTCCACCTCGTGTCGCTTCTAAGAGTAAAACTTCATCCTTGGCACCTCCTGCATCCTAAAGAGCAGGGTTTGAAAAGTTACCGCGCGCTGAAACACCTCGTACGCCCAGGAGACCGTTGTCACTGAGCTAACTCATCCCTGGGGACTTTGGGCGCAAGGCAGTTGTCCAAGCACTCACCCGCTGTGTGAGGACGGCGAGAGCTGCAGCAGGTTGGGGAGGCAGAAGGAGGGTGAGACGGGGCTGGCTGGGATGGGGTCAGTCCTGGCGGGGCTGCCACCCCCCTCTGGCCTCCCTAACTTGGGGTGCACCATAAGGGCAGTCCCTGTAGGAACCAGGCTTGCCATGGGTCTTTACTACCGACTCCTCAGGTATTTATAGGAACTGAGATCAAGTCAATATTCTAGAATTCTTAATTTTTAGGCAGCAGCTCATCCCCGCTAATTAGTGCAAAGAGGGGTGGGGAGAGCAGGGTTTAAACACTGCAGTGACAGATGCATTTTACAGGATTTAATGATTCATTCTGAGGCACCATCATCTTTTCCAACACTTATTACCAGCTCCGACTTAAGGCCTGTCTGTTTTCAGGGTGGTACATGCACATCACAGGGCAGATTCAAAAACTACTGAGGATATTGCAAAGCCTTAAATGCCTTGGCTGTGGGACATAGGTGACACGTTAAGAACTAAATCTGATTGAATTCCTGTTCTATGGATATGTCTATGTTAATACAGGTATATGAAATGTTCTGGAAAGTGGACATGGTATCGGTTCAAACCCAGCTGTCTTCTGTGATTGTTGATGAGCCATTGGTTACATTTCTGCTTAAAATAAAGCAAGATTTCCAAATAGCAATTCTTGATTTTGACTACTCTGTCCACCTCGAGAGGTGTTCCAGCAGCCAGTGTGGCACACTAGGACATTGCTGTGCTTCAGACTGAAACTTTCAGACATAAACTTGCTAAAATCCTTGAATTATTTTTGAAGATTTAACCATGTTACAGCAAATCTATTAAATTTTTTACCCACGCTTCTCATGAGGTCCTTGTAGACATCAGGAAAACACTCTTTTAAGGCAACACCCTGCCCCCTACCCCGAATCCTCAGAATACAGCTGCTCTGTAAAATCTGCTGATCAAACAGAGATTGCAGAGCAGAAATCCAGATCTTCTCCAGCCCTGTCCAGGGATCGCCTTACTCTCTCTGCCTTTCCAGGAGTCTGGAGGTGTTCTGCATGCAATACAACAAAGGCCACGATCAAGCCTGTTTACACAAGTTACGGCACAGGTGTGATCAGAAATAAGATGTCTTACACTTTGGGTATCTCAAACGCTACTAGGGCTGTATATCAGAGCACTTCAGAAACGGGAAAGATAATTCAGCCAGCACTTCAGCGTAAGTGACAGAAAGTCCATCTCTTTTATTCCGTTCTTTAATAACGGGCATTCTTAGAGGGGATCAGACCTTGAATCCACTTTGTCCAGCTTGCTGTGCCCAAGGATAGCAAGCAAGAGATGAAGAGAAGAGAAAGTGGGAGTCATGGGTAGCATGTGTCATCACTTAACTCTCCTCATAATTTCCAATAAAAAGGCAAAGACTAAAGACAGCCCTAAGATAAGTTGCTGCTTCCACGGCTGCAAAACTTCACGCCACAAAGCGAGCCTCCTCCCAAGGTGGAAATTCCACAATGAGAGCCTGCCTTGTTTTGTGGGTGGCAGCTGGGCCCCAAACAACCTCTGCCAAGTGCAACGTGATGTAGGGAAGCTGGTCTTTCTTCCAGTTTCATCTGCAGTGGTAATTAATGAATCTGACAAGCACCAGACGCTCTCTCTTTGCATCGTCTTTGAATGATTTGCCACACAGAGGGTACATCACTGCCTGAACACCTCGCCTACCACCGTGGTGAATATTTATACAGATTTGTCACCATGAGCTAGCATGATTTCGCAGTAATCATTAATCTGCGATCTAGTGTTTAATTGCTCTTATCTACTGCTGCGGAGAAAAGGAGCCGTTCATTAGGCAGAAGCAGTTCGCTGGCAACATCTCTTTGCTCTCTCTGGCCTGGAGCCGGAGGGTGACAAACCCCACTCCCTCCCTTCTCTGGCTGGACCATGGTCCGTGGATGGCTTGTGCTGGAAATCTGCCGGATTCTGGGGGCGTTGGGGTGATGTCCCCATGCCTGGGGCTGCAGGCTTTCCTGGCAGGGCTGCCCACGTGCCCCAGCGGTGCTGTGGCTCTGGTGGCAGCGGGGTGCAGGGTTAAGGTAAGCGCAGTATTGACCAAACGCCTCCCCTGTGCTCTGGCCAAGTATTCAGCCATCAGGCAGCATAAAGCTTCAGCCAAGCCTTGCCTTTGCCCAAGCCTGCCCAGCCTCGTCCCACCCTCCCCTTTCCTCCCTTGGCCCGTGGCCCCGCAGCCCTCTCTGCTCAGGGCTGCCCGGCTCCATACGCCGCCCCGCCTGGATGCTTTCCCCCGCAGCCCTGCGATGCATCACTCTGACACACGCTTTCCCCGAGGACTTGGCTTATGGCAAAAAACAAAACATGAGGGGCTAGTTAATGCGATTGGCTGCCAGCCCTCGTTCTTCATGCTAAGAATGTGAAGTATGTGCCTGCCAAAAATAACAATACCATATACACAGATACAACTTAGCCATCAGATAGGAAAAACCCAGCAGCTGCCTGGTGAGAGATGCGAATACAGCTCGTCTGGAACAGAAGGCACAGAAAAAACGTAATATCTACATAACTGAGTTTTCTCTGCTGTGTGCTCCAAATGACACCTTTTGCTCAGAGGCCCTTAGGCACAAAGAATCAGGTTAGCTGGGATGTGTAAAATAATATGTTTAGTTTTGGGGTAAAAATATGTCTTTCAAATGAGAATGGCCTATTGCTGCCAGCTTCAAAGAAGCAGTCAGTGCACTTTTTAAAGCCCAAATAGGTATTTTATGATGCAAAGGATAAATCTGTCAGTAAAGATACTCGTAAGTAAATACAGCTGTTCTCTTACATGAAGAGCTAGATATTACTATTGCGGGGAAAGTTCTGCCCTCTCTTAAAAGGGAGCAAAGAAAAAGGGAAAAACAGAAAGGCAAAAAGGTGGGCAGCCTTTTTTCTACCCCCTGCAGCAGCAAGCTGCAACCAGGTACATTGGCTGGGGATGGGCTCTGGCAGCAGCGCTTCAGCACCAGCGGGGCGTGTGGTGGGGGAGGAGGATGTGCAAGCTGCCACCCCCCCTGAAAACGCGGTCTGCTGTCATAAATGCAGACATAAACAGGTAGGGCTGCATGGCTCCTTGACTGACCAAAGCCAGCAAGGAAAGCGAGATCCATGTATCCCTCATTTTATGTGCTTTGTAGTTCAGACAATAATAAATAAATAGCGCTTTTTTTTCTGAAGACATTATTTTAGAATTCCAGGTCCCAACCAGGACTCTTGCGTTATTGTGGATAAGAAATAAAAGTCTCCCATAACTCATCTGAGAGGGGACTGAACCCTATTGCTTCACGTGGAGGGATGTACAAAAAGCAGCAGGAAACCTTCCTGTTCAAGACCAGACTGCAAGATCAGCTCTCAAACTGCGGGATCCAAGGTCTGTCCAGCTCAGCAGCCTGCTGGTAGCACTGGCCAACAAGCGATGCTGAAGGCAGGCTGCAAGGGCAGGCAGGTCCTGAGCCGCCCCCTTCACACGCTATCCCCGCTCTAGACAGTACTCCTAACTTCTACCGCCCACCAGTAAAGCACTTTCTGAGCCAGCAACTGCCTTCAGACCACGACAGGTAACGTGCAATGCTATCTGTATCCTTTATGCACGCATTTAAATGCCATTTGAACCCATTTACAAACGGCAGCCTCAGGAAAGGAGCCGCACACTTTGGTTGTGCATTAGACTTCACAACACGTGCAGCAGAAGCGTGAGAGGCAGCTTGTCCTCTAACCTGTACCAACAAACCTGGAAGCACTTGCTTTGCATTCACGACTGTAGCTCTTTAGGGTCCAGCACAAGCCATTGTCCTTCAGCTGGGCCTGGAGCCCAGCTGGACTCTCCCTGGAACAGTGTGAGAAAGGTTCCCTCAGCCACCCCCTCACCCTCCTCCTCAACAGGATGGGGGAGAAAATTAAAGGAAAATCTCACAGGTCCAGATAAGGAAGGGAGATCACTTACCAATGACTGCCATGGGCAAAACAGGCTTGGCTCGGGGAAAATTAATGTAACATATCGCCAATTAAAATAGAGTTGGAGAGTGAGAAACAAAGACACAAACCCTTCTTCCCAGCCTCAGCCTCACTCTTGCACTCCTGTCTCCTCTACCTCCTCCACCCCAGGCAGCACAGGGTCACAGGGCAAGGAGGCTGTGCTCAGCCCATGGCCGCTCCTTCCTCCTCACGCTCTTCCCCTGCTCCGCCGCGCTCTCCTCAGGGGCTGCCGGGGAATCTCTGTCCCGGCGCCGGCGGCTCCTCCTGCTCTCCCCCGGCTGCTGGCAGGGCTGGCTCCGGCGCTTCTCCCCTCACTCCGCACGGCCTGGGCAGGGTTTGGCCCGTTCTTCAGCACGTTCTCCCAGGGGTGCCACCAGCCTCGCCGAGGGGCTCAGCTCTACCCGGCGCTGGGGCGGCTGGAATCAGCCGTGCCTGGCACAGACACAGTGCAGGGACATTGCCATTCGTCTGTCCCGCACTGGCAGGGCGCACGACACACACAGTCCCGTCCCAAGCCTAACCCCTGCGTGCGCACTGGTGCGCAGTCTCACACACGAGTGTTTTGTCTCTCTGTATAAACGAAGAGACTTTGTCTAGAGTGGACACCAAGGCATTTCATCGCTTCCCCTTGTCGAGGTTGGGGATCCATAACTTCCTAGAAGATGTGCCTTGGTGAAACCCGGGCGATTTGCTGAAATCCTCAAACAAGTGGTTGAAGGAGCAGAGTGGGGATTGGTTTTCCTGCATCATATGAATCTGCTTAATCTTTTACCATGTCCAGTGTTTTAGTGACCTCCCGTAGTCCTCTTATCACACTCCTCCCCGAAGCTGCCTTCTCTGCCGCTCCCAGCGTAAACACCAGCCCTTTGACTGTTGCCAGGAGGCTTTCAAGAAAAGGCTACTTCCTCTGGCACAGCACATAAGGGATTTAAGTTGGATTGCAAGGGAATGATAAAGCATGTCATTATAATTACAGCAACAGGCTTATCCTGTAGATTTTCCCTTCATAAAGCAAGCTGCCCAGGGAGCACTGCTCTTGAGAGGATGGCGGCGGCGGGGGCTCCTCCACCTTCGGGCTTGATGCTCTGCCGCAAGGCAGCGGCAGCCGAAGCTCGGCCATTCGGTGTGCTCAGCCCTGCGGCCACGCTGCCCATTCCTTCTCCGCCCAACCTCCCCGCACGTGGGGAGGAGGAGGTCGCCAGGGCTGGATGTTACGCTTCGTTTGTAGAGCAGGTTCTCAGGAACGAGGCTTTAGCACGTGATTATTCAGGATTAGTCTGCCTGCGGTTGGATGTGTTTCAGTGCTGCAGGGTTTGTTCCTCCAGAACAACTTTGGAATAATTAAATACTAAGAGAGAGGAGACAAAACCACTGTGGAGTTCAGTGAGCTTTGGATGTGTGCTGTCCCCATGCTTTTTTTGCATCTCCAGTACTTCATAAGCCGGTTCAGCAGCTGCCCGGTCTGGGGTAGCAGGCAGGTGAGGACACTTTAAATCCTCACTTGTGACTGGCGCTCCCAGATGCTCTGATGTGCTGACACTTAAAAAGCAGAAAACGAGATAACGACAACTCACTTCCATCAGGAAGCAATTCAGTTCATGTGGTTTTGAATTGTGTCTGCAACAAAGAAATCACATCACAAAGCAGCTTTAAGCACAATGAGCAACAGAGGAGCAGGAAAAATAACGGAACTCTCACTGATCTACTGCAGCTTTTTCAGGAGCGCTCTTTTAGAGAGAAGCCCATGTAATAAATTATCATAATTTTGAAATTGAGGGAGCTTATAAATATTTTCCAGTTACCGTTCTTGCTAGCAAACAAATAGTAGTTAAAGTCTCCAATTCCATCTTCATTTGCTCAGCAGTCTTTCAATTGAACAAATTCCTACTGGGTTGTATTTCCTGGCTCTATCTTCCACCCAAAGATAATAATTTCTGAAGAGCTTCAGAAAAATCAGGATAGCAGGTTTTGAGTTATGTGAGGGAAGGGAGAAAATATGCTTTTCCCATATGTTGTGATTGAAATGTTGCATTTGCATATGTCAAAAACAGATGTAGCTATAAAATTTTTAACTTAGCTTGATTTATTGCCCTTATTGAGGAAGGAAAAACAAAAGATGTCTCAAGACGATCCATTCAGTGGATTTTGAGTTAGGGTATGAATGGGTAGGTCTGGCATATGTGCAACTGTGGTATTTGCTATCGGGGTTTCCTCAAAGCTCTTGAACGTTTTTGAGTACATGGCATGCACAGATCCAGGAGTCCCGGCTGAGGATGGCAACGTTAAAGGATACTCTACATTAAAGGATACTCAGCATGAGTTTGCTCTTAGAAATAATATTATTGCTTACAACTGTTTATTCTTCAGTAGTGTTTAAATGTTCCACAGTCATTTGGCTGCGAGCTGTTATGATATCCTTACTTGAACAGCATCAGTAATAGCCCAGCTGGCTTCAGTGGGACCTCTACAGAGCGAGATGCTACTGGAACTAACTCAAAGTGTCACTGTGACCCATCGAACACTGCACCCCAAAGACCTTAAGCTGTTAAAAGCAGATACCTGAAAGAATGCGCCAAATAAGACAGGGAACAAGGACAGATACAGAGAACGCAGGGCACTTGAATGACCCCCTTTCCTGTTCAAACACAGCAACCGTTTAATGACGGCTAACTACTTTTCAAAACGGATGTCAAAATATAGGCTTAAGAACATCCCGGCTTTTTACAGAAAGGCATATATTTTGCTCTCAGATTCTTTGTTTTGGGTTTTGATATTTAGTTCCTTCTCCCCTTCTTGTCTTACCAATAAGGTAAACTCCCTTGGAACTGGCGTTTCTTTCCCCTCTTCTTGTACTGCCAGAGGAGTCACCCTGCAAGAAGAGACGTTGTCTGTCTCCTCTCTCCCTGGCATCGCAGTGAGATGGGGAACGGAGCTGTACTTCACTGTACAGCAGCTGAAATTCGGGCCTGGGGAAGTAAGAGACAAACATTTCCATGAGTTTTGACGGGGTGAGCAAATCACGCAGCAATGGCTGAGTCACTTCCACTGTCTCTGTACAGTGCTTTGGGTTCCTGAGAGGGACCGGTTTATCCATGCAACATACGCTTTTCTTTACCTGTGCGCTGAAAACCTTGTCTCATTTTTTTCAGCTATAGCAGGTGGTCTAATGAAAGATAACATCGCTACTTATAAACCCTGTCCTACTGATGTCCTTAAGATCACTGAAGATGCAGCAAGATACCGGTTTGCTATCAGTAGGAGTCAAAGGTTGACACTGGGAGAACGCCACAAGTAGGGGTTAAAGAATGATACGGTCGTTGTCAGCAGGAAGATTATAGAATCACAATTGCATCTTGCTGGAGAAATTTCAAAAGGAAAGAAGCCCATCACACAGCTGTTAAAGAAAATATTAGGTTAACGCTGAATTGAATGAAACTATACTGAGCTACGGCCACTGAAACGTTGCACGTTTGTCCTTGCAGTGTGTCAGGCTTTGACAGCCCTTGTCATCTTCTTGCCTCAAAGACTTCTTCTGCAAATAAAATCTTGCTGAGGTTTGAGAAGCAATTGGGGTCTGCATGAGAAAATTTGGCTGCCCTCACTGCAGTGGTCGGGGTACCCAGGGCACACACGATTGGTCCTGGGACTGCAGCTAGTGCAACTCTATCCGTTTGGCTTCCTGTTCCCCACCCCGTGCTCAGCAGGTTTTGCTTTTGCTGGCAATAGTTGTTTTCTCAGTGTCAAAAAACGAGCCAAAGTCTACAGTGTAAAATGATTTTTTTCACCTCTCTCACCTTTACGCGGCAATTGGCAGGATTTGCAGGTTTCACATTACGTGTCAAGCTGCTTCCAGAGGATCCAAACTCCCAGACTCTTAAAAATCAATGAGCTAGACACAATGAAAGCTCAGGAATTTCTTGCTTCATCACGTACCGTGCACCATATAACAGTGTTTTAAAAGAAAGAAAACAGCACATGTATACACAACCATACCCAAAACTACAGCTCCTCTACTTTTTGGAGGGCTGAAATTTTGGGCAACTTGACAACATGCCTGCCTGCATAAAGGCCAGATCTCGTCAACATAGAGGTCATGACTTAGGAGTTACATATGGGGAAGAGGTAGCAAACGTACCCCTAATTTTATAGCTTTCCTCAACATCTAGGATCTCTGGTTTGAAGGGAAGTGAGGGAATCTGGCAGGAGTAAGTGTGATACCAGCATTAAAGTTGTTTTGGTCAGCATAGCGGACCCGCTTGCCCTCGACAAGAGTCTTGAGGAGGATCATGGTAGCAATGATGCCAGTGGGAACACACTTGAAGGGAAGTAAAAAACTTAAAAGTATAACGATAAGCTGTGGAGTAGAGCTGGATCTACTCAGCTCCATATAATCTTAGGTTGATTCCAAACCGGAACTTCATAGTGAAAAAACAGGAAGTGAGCTCTATTCATCTGCTATTCAGCAGCACTGAGCCTCAAGGAGACCCAGACCTCAAGAGATCTGGGGTAGAGGAGGGTGCAGGAAGGTGCTCGCCTGCCTGGAGGCCACCCCCCCCTCTACCCCAGCGAGGAAGGAATTGGGGTTTCCTATCTAGCTCTCTCTTCTGACACCCTGGGAAGGGACAGGATAACTATGCAAGTGACTTGAAAAACCCAACTAGCAGACAGAGCAACCTATTCATACATTTCAACAAAATCTGTTTTTCTCCGTTGGTGGAGTAATGAATCACCTTGTATTTACATACGGGAAGTAGCACCCAACAGTAGATGGATGGAAAAGGAGAGTAATTCGAAAGAGTCATTTCATGAAGGGCACCAGTAACATTTGTGACACATTCTAGTTTTTGACCATCTGGCAACACTGAGGGCTAAACTAACGCATAAACCTTGAGAGACCCCATTTGTAGCAGGAACTGCTTTAGACTTCACATTTTAATGGAGTGAGATCTCAAATCAATGCCACCCTAATAACGCAGAATGGATTTGGGCCAGGACACAGCGCTGTTTATACTGGCTTTCTCTGAGATTATAAATAGAGAGACTAAACCTTTCTCTCCTAAATTGAAAAAGATCTGTTAATAACTATTGTGAGCCAAGAGAAAAATCTAGACCTCTCCAGAGGTAAAGGAACAGGCAAATACAACCGGGAGGTCATTAGCTTAAGCTCTGCAATCACTGTCCAAAGGAGCTTTTTTCCCAACCTGTCAGGAATTTCTTTCTAACAATTCAGCTATTCAAAGAGTGTCTGCTCGGATACTGCAGAAGTCAGAGTCATACACAAAGGAAGGACACAGGGAAGAAGACATGAAATTGAGCAGTGAACCCCAATCTGAGCCCAAAGATTAGCATATAAGGAGCGATTTGGGGAGGTGCTAGCCTAGCGAGTGGTGAAGTCGTGTGGGATCATGAGACCAGGGCGGAATTGCCAGCGCTGGGGCAAGTCTACACCCTTTTCTGCCTCAGTTTCTCCTTTGCAAAACAGGAAAAATGACAGCGACCTTGTGAAGTCTTTCCCGTGTCTCCAGCACACGCCACAGATGGAAAGTGCTTGCAGAAGGAAAGTGCGGCTATTTCGGGATGAGGGAAGTGAGGCACTGAGCAGCTGAGCGACTTATCTGCAGGCACAGAGCGAGTCAGCAGCAGCTCCAGGAATAGCACAGGGGTCTCTCGGCTCAACAGGAACAGATAATGCTTAATAAAGAATTTAAAGCAGCAATTAAGGGCAGACTTCTACCAACTTTACTTTAAACGAGGAATCCCCTGCCTCCTCAGGAAGTAAATACAGGGCAGAGTGAATTAGGGGTGCAGACCTGGGACCTAGAGAACTGCTTTGGATGAACAGTGTCACTTGAAGTGTTTTAGCAAGTGAAAACCAAAGTCAGTGCTGAGGATTAAGGTTTGAAAGCAAGTGCTGACATACTGAGGTCCTTGGAAATTTTGTCTGCGAGGAAATCTACTGTATAATTAAATTTGCAGTTTCCTTAGTGGGACCATCATTTCCTTCCATGAACAAAAAGATAAATTTCTTAGATATTCTGTCATGGAGTCTTCTAATGTAACGAGGCTTGACAGGCTGAATAAGTAACTCCACAGCTTTTAAGAATAATCTTTTTGATAGCAGCGATTCCCTGAGATGATAACCTTCCTAAAGACAACTAAGGAGTCTACCAATGAGCTGAGAAGTGTGGTTTCGCCAGCCACGAAGGAATTGCAGTCATGACCTTGTCCAGAATCTTTGACAGGATTTTGGCAACGACTGCAGGAATCGGAGGCTCGGGAGGAAATGCAAACTTCCTGGTCGAAATGCCAGTTGATAAGTAATTCAGCGGGAGTCCCCGGGCCACGCTGGAGGGGCTGTGGATGCCAGCAGTACATTTAGATGAGATGAGAGCAGTGGTATCATCAGAAAGGTGTCCCACACCTGAGGCAGCCTGAGAAGAAGAGGTCTTGCAGAAAGACTTCTTCTGAAATAGAGCTTGCCTGTGACAAAATACCTGTAAATCATCTTATCATTTCTGTGATGGAAGTTACCCAACAACGTTTCAAAAATTAACCTATTTGCACGTTAGAAGATACCAAAGATGACTACGTTTGCTTCCTCTGGTATCTCCCATTTGTAGCTGCCATTCATGCGGCTGGGGCTGCTGCCCTCCAGGCACCAGAGCTATGGTTGTCATCTTAACAGCTGGGAAAACCTCACCGTTTTTGTTTTTTTTTTTTTAATTTTATTCTAATTTATTCAGACTGGATGAACAGCCTAAAGTCTCTGAGTGAGAAGGTTTAGGGGTCTAGGTTTTTCAATTGATGATAACCAATTTCTAACATACATGCTGTCTCCACCAATCTAATCACAAATATGAGTCAACAGCAGCATGCAAATCATCTTTATCAAGGAGTGTATATTATGGGGTTATAAAAACACAGGGCCTGGGGTTCCCACACTGGCCTTTTATTTCAACAACAATTCACAGCTCCGGGGAGTAAACCAGCCTGCCTGCTCTGCCTCTCCTTTCCCTGACTTCATTTAAGTCATACCAAGAGACAAAGCAAACGGCTGACTATATCCATGTTTCTCCACATCTAAAGCAGCTGGCAGGAATTATTTTTCTGCAATCACAAAGAAGCTATAAGAAAGCCCATTTATGCCAGGTATTACATGAGATTAAGTCCAGATTCACACATCTTTTAGTTATGCTGAGAGAAGCCTCCCACTCTGAAGTGGCCCTGATGCCGAGAGAGGCAGCTAGTGCACTTTGGGGCTTTGGCAGAAAATGACCCTCAGAGTACTGCAAGAGCATCAAGATTTGTCAAATTTGAATGTCTTGTCTGCTGTAGCTGGAAATCGTGCTTCTGCCTGTATTTCGGGATGAGGAAGGTGCTCTGCTCACTATATACAACCTTTTGGGGTGCAGCCAAGCTCTGCTAGTTAAATGTCCCGCTACTGACATTTGCACTTATGGTTCAGGGTGCAAGGAGCCGTGCAGGAATGAGTGAATTTTTTCTCCTGCATTTCTCTTAGTCTGCCTATCCTAAAGCGAAGAAAGCAGAGTTTCCTGCATCACAGTTTCTTTTCCCTTCAGTGCAAAACCAATCCTGAATTGGGCTGCCCAGTACTCTTGATTATGGGACGGTTGGCTACAGGCTGATCCGTGCAACCCTCCATCAGAAAGGCTCAGCGTCGCAGCTGAGAGCAGACTTTCGGGA
Source organism: Bucorvus abyssinicus (assembly GCA_009769605.1). Taxonomy (NCBI): domain Eukaryota; kingdom Metazoa; phylum Chordata; class Aves; order Bucerotiformes; family Bucorvidae; genus Bucorvus; species Bucorvus abyssinicus. The sequence goes on along the minus strand of CM020044.1, from coordinate 5,038,702 downwards.
GAGCAGACTTTCGGAAGAGCCGACACCCAGCTTCTCAGCAGGCATTTTAGCATCTGGATCCAGCTGACATTAAAAGGAGTCCAGTCCCAGATACATTTAAAAAGCTGGGTCTGAATTTTTATGGAGCTGCCTGCATAAAGCAGCCAGATCCAGGGAAAATGGGGCATTCTCTCTGCGAAATGAGCTAGTTTGAACATCCGTTCAGTTTTTCAAACATCTGAATGGGTGCTGCCTGTATGACAAACACTTTCAAAGCTGGTTTTCCCCTTTTGACATCTGTTTGGTAGCTTTTTTGAAATAAACCGTATTTTTTTCTGCTAATTGAGTTCACATAACAAATTTTAGTTAAAATGGAATTCTTTTAGGGAGATGAATGAAGTCACCTGCGTGCATTACATGGCTGAATCCCAGGAGGAAATACTCCGTTCCTTCTGAATGGCGCTTTCTGACAGACTGCAGTGGCGCGTTCTCTTGGCAGGCGTCCCTCCATAAATAACACACAACAGAGTGTGAAAAAATGAATATTTGGTATGTTACCATGAGATTCCTTGGCAAATCGACATCCAAGAGAGCTACTTGGCAGCTACCTAGTGAAAAAGAATGAAAGATAAGTTCACAACAAGGGCCCTCAGGAACTTCAGCGGGACAAATGGTCCTCTGATCACTGTGAAGCTACTTGGGGATAGGGAAAAAAATGTCAGCAAATTTCCATGAGCCAGAAAGGCATTCCAAGAAAATATGAAACATTTCTGTAACCTTATCCTGCCAGAGCGTGAAGGATTCAGATTTAAGCCCGAATCCAGCAAAACACGTGAATACGAACTGAAGGCATACAGCAACTTCAGGGCTGTGGAAAGGGGCACGCAGCATAAAAAAAAGGAAACCACATGATCCTTTCTGCCCTCTTGTGTCCGTAGTTGGAGGGCAGGAGGTATGGTCATCAAACAGAAAGCAAAATCTTTCTAACAGCTACTAGTAAACATGTGGTCACTCAGCACCTAGTTAGACCTTTGGGCCTCACAGCAGTAACACACGATACAAGCCAAAGTATTACTGAGCTTTGAAGAAAATTGGTGTTTTGTTTTGTTTTGTTTTTTTGTGGACAGCATATTCACAGTTACATCAGCGGCTTGCAGACTAGCATGCCTTCAAGTATCAAGCTGCGGTGATATTAATCCTACCTTCCAGCTGACTGGAAGAAAACCTTCCCTGTAGCGGCTGCCTTCCTGTGTCTCGGCCAGAGGCAGCAGGCAGTATTAGCAGGACGGTTTGAACAAGCCAAATGACTGCTTTTGCACCCATAGGAGGAACAAAATCTCAGTACGTGCCCTTCACATGCCGTGCTCCACAGAGCTAGGGAGCTGCAGTCACTCCATCTCCCTGACTTCATTCCGAGTCAGTACCGTCCCTCCCATTACGGATCCGCATCGTTGTTAGGAATGAATAATCTGCCGTTATTGTTCCACAAAAGTGAGCGTGTGCCATGGTACACCAGATGTTAATGGCGTTGTTGGATGGGAATATATGGGAGCATAACGGCACCTCCCTGGCTCCACCAGCAGTTGGCAGTCCATATGGTGGTGGCACACACCCCATACTGATGGATGCTCAGCAGATGCTCTTCAAGAGCTAAATAATGCAAACAGAGGCTGGTGTGATCAATATACAGCCCTCATGGTTCAGGCACTGCTCACAGCCAACAAATGCAGTGATTTGGGGGTGGGGGGGCAGGTTTTTTTAAAAAAAGAATTGCCTTTTAAAAAAACCCAGTAAAACTTTTGGCATTTTAAAAAAGTAGTTACAGATGCTGCTGAAGAGAGAGTTCTACTTTGTAACCAAGCTTCTGCAACTTCATTAAAAATACATATATTTTGGAGAAACTTCTTGTTTAAACTGAATGATTTCTTGGCCTTCATGAATCTATATTTGTCTTCGTGTATCTGGGATTGTCCTCAAGACACCTGTGCACGTGTGTGTGTGTGCACATGCTTGTATCTATGCTTATCCATTTATAAAGTGCTTATTCCCTCCTACGAATAATATTGGGTCCCTCAAGACCGGGAACCTCCACTGAATATAATTTCTGAATTCCTCTGTACTGCTCAGATGGTTACATTAAACTATCAGAATCTGGATCTTCCTAGGATAACGCTAGACTTATTTTTATTGTCATGGTTAAAGAAAAATAACCTCTCTGCTCATATCAATATTTTAGAGCATCTTCAGTGGTTGAAATTAGGTCAGGCACAGCAAAACTGCTGGTAGCTGAGGTGAAGTAGAGATCAATAAGGTTACCTGATACATAGACAGCACAGCCAGCAGCAATCATAATATTAGCACGATACGCATCAAAACCCACTTATATGTGGGAGTTGCAAGGAATGGAAACACATACTAAAACCCACACAGAAGATATAATTTATGATTCACACGATGAGACAGGAATGCAATTTTCAGAAGAACACCACTGAAAACAAAACAATCTGAAGGAAAACGCATTAGGTATCACTCCATTTGAAGGAAAAAGGCGTAAGAGCTGCCAACGTCGCCCTGCACCTCCTCCATTTTGATACAGCAAGCTGCCACAGGGAAATAAAAGCTAGAACTTAATATCCAAGGTCGTTAGTGGTCTCAATAACAGATTATCCTTGAAAATGCGTTAAAGAAGAAAATTGTTTTAAAGATAAAATTGGAATAAGCCGGAATTAGCCCATAAACTTGAAATAATAAAAAAATGTTCTATGCATTGCTAACACTTGTTAAAAAGAGTAAGAACTCTAAGAGGTTTAATGCTTAATGTGATTTAACTCGGCCATGTGCATTACGCAGCCAAAGCCGTGGAAATGGACATCCACATTGATTCTGGAACTGGTGGGCCTGCAGCAGATCTGCAAATGATAATGCATGTATTAATAGATACTTCCACTAATTTCGCTAATGACCACCTTTAATGAGAAATTTGGATTCGTAGATGAACAGAAACATTCCCATTCCATCACTATCACACATGTGAAGAATTCCACATCCCAGGACAGAGACTGAGCCAGCCACAGCACAGACTCATCCTTCCGAAACCGTGCTCAGTGCAGCACAAAGGGTTGCTCGCTGCCCTCATGGAGCTGGCCCTCCTCAAGCTCCTTCACAGGTTTATGTCTTGCAAAATACTGCTTGTTTCCAGAAAACGGATCCCTCTCAGCTTTAAGGTCCAGGTAACTAATGACAGGGGCTTGTGGAGCTGCTGGGGAGGGAGTCACATACCACACTAGCTGCCAAACCGAATGCAGACTTTGAAGAACTGCAGTTTGAAGAACTGCAAAAAGCAGCACCTGAACGGCATGCATGAACGAGGAGCTCGTGCAGTCACAGCACAAGTGTCCTGCTCCTCGCACAATACTGTCATACTGCAGGCAGCAGGGCTCTGTGCCGCCGCCCACGAAGGATCCACCAAGCAGCGTGGTGGGGCTAAGCAGGCAAAGTGAGGGATCAGCTGTATCAGGAGCTCCTCAGTCGCCGCCTCACCCATCAGGTGAGCCCTACCCCTGTCGCGGTCCACTCTGATGCGCCGCCCGTTTCAGGGTCCAGACGAAAGCTCTCAGGAACACTCCAGGGACTTCTGAAAAGAGCAGCCTGGTGCACTGGAAGTGAGTGACCCTGCAGACAATCTCTCAATCCCTACAAGGCACTGTTAGGAACAAAACACAAAAAAATTTGCAGCGTCTGAGACTGGCTTTACCAGCTCCCATGGAGCCAGACAAATATCCTGACTGATGTCCTCTGCTACCATTTTAGTCCTGTTTTCCACCACCTCAAAGATTCGGTGGGCGCGCTGTATCTGAGTGAATGGAGAAATTGTTTCAGCTGCACCATTAACTCTAGGGGCTTAAAGATTTTTTTTCTAAATTTGATTTATCCTGCAACTAAAACAGTTTAACGGTGAACACATGTGGAGACTCATTATCTCTGCCTCTGGCTTCAAAAGGCTCTGGGAGTTCCTTGAACCCATTCAAAACCTCGTCCACTTTCAAGTGCCATCAAACGTTATTCACTGACTGTAACATGAATATCCAGACACGGTCTCTGTACCTGATCTTTGTGGTTACCAGATTGTTACTTCCTTTCTCTCCCCATTCTCGCCATTATATTTTTATGTGTTGTTTGCTTTTGTTGGCTTTTTTTAATATCCCTCTGCTCTCACATTTCCTTCTAACTAGTATGTTTTATGTCCAGTATAATTTTGTTCCTGTTTGAATAATTGTGCCTTCCTGGGCATTCAATAAACCATCCTTGAAAATTTCCAGTTTTTATTACATTAGTGTGACTTGTCAGGAATGCTGAGAAGTGCTGCAAGCGTTGGGAAAAAAAAAAAGTAGATAGAGTCATAGAATAATTCAGGTTGGAAGGGACCACGAGAGGTCATCTAATCCAACCTTCCACTCAAAGCAGGGTCAACAAGGAGTCAGCAGCGTACTCGTGCCTAAGAGGTGCCTTATCCTGTGTGCACCGAGGCAAGGTTCAGAATACGAACACCCAGGCAGCAACTACACCATAGAGTAACTCCTCTTGTTCCTCATGACAAAGTTCAGTATTTCTCTCTCCAATGGAAAGCTTTCTCTGAAGTGTGCACCCCCCACGCCCTGCGTGAACGTGTAGCCTGGCTTGAATTGACCCGTGACGAGTTTTCCTCCCCGTTCCTTGCAGATACCTGTGCAAGGAGCATTGAGCAGCATGCCTGCCTTCTTTAGTTTACTAGGTGAAAACTTATCCTAATGCAGTGGTAGACGTGAGGTGGAGGAAATCTACCAGTACGTAGTGTTCTTGATACAAAATAGCTCATCATTGCCTTCTCCCTACATTGTAACCCTACAAAACGTATTTTAGTATTTTTTTTTTCTGTTTAGGCATCTATTAGCATTTCTGTTTTTCGCATCCAAGTTCACATGCAATTCCTCAAATTATTTAGGCGCTAGCATTATCCTACAGATAGCCAAAGCTGCATCCTTTACACTCCCATTTGTGCTTGAGCTTGGCATAGCCCCAGTGTTTAATTTGCAGAACGCTCCGGCGCAGCTAGCTGCTCACCAGGCTTTCACATAAACACAGACCACGGTGCACCACGTGGGAAAGACATACGTCAGAGAAACGGTGGGGTCTGTCCTCTTCATTCTTCCCACATCCCTCCCAAAAATCATTCCCGTAACTATGAAGCACAACCCTATAAATCAGCAGAGAATTTGTTCTTGTCAGCTGTGCCATCTTGTTTTCTGTATTACCTCGAATTGCCTTCAACTAATTTCAGTTTTATGAAAAAATCAAAAAAAGTTTTTACAGGCTTCATATATTGACCTAGTCACTTACAGATATCTTTTCTTTTTGTTAGATTGTGGTCTTGCTTTCCTGCTTCCCTGTGAAATAAATCAGTCACTAAATTTCCTTTAAGAGGTGTGGTGCTAAGCTTTCTACATACACCTAGTACGACACCAGCTTAACATGAGCGGAACACTAGCACACGCACACAAGCACGCACATGCAAACACACTCATGTAGAGGAGTGTCTTGAAGACACATGCAGTCCAAAGAAGTAATCTATGTGCACAAGCAAAGGATTGAAGTTTCCCACTAACATGATCTTCATATCAGTTCTGGGTGCTCCTGGGTTCCAGGGAAACCATTCTGCTGCTCTCCGATCTGTTGACCCCACCACAGCTGGTGATCCCCAGCAAAAGAGTCTTGTACCTTGTTCATAGTCTTTGGACAAGAACTTAAATCGAAGTTGTCAGGCTCAGCACTATGCAAAGTTGCTGGCCGATGCTGGTATTGAACTCTATATCCACAACCTTGAAAAGTTTCTGTTGCAGGCCCAGCACCGCAGTGCACCAAGACTGCAAGGACTTGGGTTCTTTCTATTTACCTGCATGGACTACCCATATTCCTAGATCTTCTTTAGGGGAAGCTCAGCTGCAGCAATGCAATGCTTTCCTCTCTTAAGCTGGCAGCAGAGGACTCAGAGAAGGTCTAATGTGTACCAAGGAAAGGGGAACTTGCATAGACTCCTTTTTTCTGAAAAACTAAGAAGGAGAAGTTCGCAACAAACTTCATGATGATACGTCTCTTAGAACCTGAGGACACCAGTTTCATTGGTATAATCATATCAGTAAAAGGGGAATTGAGGCCAACAAGCCCTGAAATTGATAGTTTATCCTTTTAAGGATAACAACATGAAGGACTTCTTAAGTTGAAAACATGTAAAGCTTTGCTGGTCATGAACAACTGGAGAAAGTGATGATTGCCTACATTTTTGGAAAGATGAACGGCATCAGGAAAATTTTCTCCCAGGGTAATCACTAAAAACACAATACAGAAGAATAGTTCTAAATAGCTCTTTTCAGATTATTGATCTGAATCTCTCAATGCTGGACAACATGTAGGATACTATTTGAACTTGTTTAGTTTTGAGGATTCGCTTAAAATCATCCCTGGGTAGCAAAAAACCCCCACCCCATGTGGAGTGGCTTAATGTTAGCTGTCACCTTCTGCGATTAGAGCTACCAGGTGCAAGCACACTGCTGAGTATAAATCTGAAGCGTTGTGCCATTCTCCTCTCCTGCAAGGGTTTAGGCATCACAGACTCTAGACACTTCCCAAGGTAAGTATTCTGGATTTCCTACGTGAATGCTATTACCATTGTTGCAGCAGTGGAAGATACACAGACATCAACTCCAAACGCCATGTGGAAGACGGCGCACCAATAAAAGGGGGTTGTGTAGTGTCCAACGCAACTGAGAAACACGTGAGAGACACGGCATTTTGCCCAAACGTACCAGGTTTAACACAAGACTGCTTTTATGCAGGAAGAGAACTTTAACTCCATATGCAGGACAGACAGGCCCTTGTTTTCCAGTCAGGCATGAAAGACCTACAGCTGCAAGGGCATCTGCTTACTAAGAACAAAAGGGTGAAGGATAGATTTGTCCATTCTAGGACTCTTACCTGTGCATTTTAAATCTAAGACTTAAGTCGAGGCTATTAAAGCATCCACTTGCTCTTACAAATGCTGCATTGCAAACTTTCTGCTCTGCAGTTTATGACACCAAAGTGGTACTGAAGTCCTGCCTTAGCACAACAGCTTTTTCATCTCGTGGTACCTTAGCTGCTGTCACAGTGGCAATGTGCAGTGGAGTTCAGCAGCAAATCTTGGTCTGTACCAACGTTTCCAAAACCAGAGTCAGGTTGCTGGATGTGTCAGCCAAGGACTCAGTACAGTTCACAGAAAACAGGAGGTACAATGGTGAAGCATTTGAAGTAAAAGCTCTTGGGAATAAAATATTCAGATTTCTTTATTAGAGACGTGCCATGAAGAGAGACACTAATTTGAGAGAATGGTTTGGTAAGAAAAGCTGCTGGAAATTGGAATCAAGATTAAGGAGGACACCAGAAGATATAATACCAGCTTGAACATTCCCAACCTTGCTGATCAATAGCTTGCAAATGTTACAAACAAGACATCAGCAGTAAACTTTGCTCTTAAGCTCCATGGCAGGAATTTACGCAGAGATACGGTGCCTTTCAAGATTCCAATGCAGGCAATTTCTAAAAAGATGAAAGATATTTCTAACCAACAGCTGGCAGAGTAAATATTGAAAATTGGAAAGGATAACAAGAACTCTCTAGATGCAAGTTTACACAGGAGAACGTTCAAGTTCTGCTGGTTCCTGTTGCTGCACAGTGGAATAGAGGAGGTTAAGATAAGGGTAACTCTTTATGGGACTGGTACCCGAGTCAAAGCTTTGTAATATATAAGACTATTTTGGGTAGAAGCCACCACAGAGTCTGCACTCCAATACAGTTAGAATCGTAACCTGTGGATGATGCAAGTGTACAGACAAATAAATGTAACAAACACAACAAATTAGATCGGAAGAGATGCTCTTTGCTGGAAGATCTGACAGTACTGGATGGATGCCAGAACCCCCTCCTAAATAATCTATAACAGGAAAGCAAGCAGGGTGCAGGTAGCCCTGGAGAGGCCCTAGCAGGCTTCTGTTCAGTTCATTCTGTTACCCAGATGTTCCTTTGTAGTTCTCAAAAACCTTTAAGGTTCCTGGTTAGTAAAGAAGTTTGGAAAAGATTCAAATGGCCGAATGGTACATCAGAGCTAAAACCTGACATCCTGTGACGGGAGCTAAAGAACCCAAACGGCCTCACACCACCCCAGGACCCTCCCAAACGACAGCAAGACCACCTTGTGGGGACCTAGTCTCGTAATCTCACATCTTGGGATTAAGTGAGGAGTAACTCTCAGGCCACAGATGCTGCCAGTCACACAGGGGTGCTTCTTCACACGTGTTCACACCGGTACAGCCAGAATCATTAAAAAAAAGAACCAGGTAGCAGTGATGTATCGTTTGTGTTATGAGAAAAAGAGCCCGTATCACCTACAAAACGTGCTATTTTGGCTTATAACCAATCTGAACTACGGGTAAAATTAATGCACCTAAAAAGAAATAGGGAATATTCAAAAATAGGCAAGGGGAAAAAAAAAAAAATGGAGAGAGGAAAAGCTACGGAGGGATGAATAATATGATGGCCATAAAAGTGGTACAATGTCTGGAGACCTGAAGCATAAGCCCCTTCCTTTCCCACACCTCTTTTTATGGAAATGTCTGTGCTTTGCAAGCCCTTCCAACAGAACAGGAATAGTCTTCAGGACGTTTTTAGATCTTTTCTTATCTGAATCTATTTCTCACTTTAGAGATGCCAAATGTTGTTCACAACATACAGTTATCTCACAATTGCAGGACCTCATGAGCAAATCAACACAACATTTAAATGCATTTTATCGCTTGTATTATGACTAGATAAGAGAAAACTTTTGGAAGAGGTAAAAGCATATCCAGAGATACATACAATGTAGAGGTGTTCAGCAGGACTGGAAGAAGACAACAGACATGCAGGAATAGGGCAGGTATCTGAAGTATGAGATTTATATTGGATCAAGGATTCCCAACTCCTCTCAAGTGGCAGAGGAATACATCCAGATAATGGACAAAGGTTTCTTAAAATCCAAAGTCTGTCTGCGTTTGTGTCTTAGAATTTCTATAAGCCAGCACAACCCCTGTTATATTGCAAGACTTCACAAATGGAGGTAAATCCTTGGTCCATCTGCATGCACATGTGCTCGTGTTCTGGGGAGAGCATTACGTTTCTTTTGTTGAGTTCCTCACTTCATGAAGATCAAAATGGTTGTGAAATAACATGCTGTAGCAAAGCAGAATTAAATGGCACCAATTTCTGGATTCCTATCGCACATAGCAAGTGTGGAGGCTAAGAGGTTAGTGTGGTTTGGAGAGCCAGGAATGCAGCAAACAGAATTTCCACTCTCTTCACAAGAGCACTGGTCTAGTGGAGTTTAGAGTTAATTTGGTTTCCACCCATTAAAATTATATGTTCCAAATATAAGAGCCATAAAATGCCTATAAAAGTGAGAGCACTTGCGCACTGAATAACTTTGGAAATGGGGTTGGCTCATGGGTGAGAAGCAGCAGGCACAAGGGCAGCACAGGCGGGCTGTGACTGGTGGCACGAAGGCTGCTGGGCGTGCAGGCTCCCCAAAATTCACCCTAGCTCTATTTCACACGGGCTGAGCAAAGCAACACACAAAACAGGATGGAAACCATCGCAAAAAGCAAGAATTACCTGGTGACCAGAACAGTCCAGTTGTGGGTTTGCATGTGCAGTGTAAGAGGTGCCGGAAATGCTATAAATGGCACTAACTGCCATGCTCTTGAAAAGCGGGCTACTCCAACACGCCAAGGACCGTGTCTTCAGATGATGTACATCTGCTTAGCTTCATTGAGCCGTGGTAATTTACACCAGCCAAGGGGTGGACCAAAGGCATTTACTAAGGCTGCAGTGTATTTAAGAACAAGCACAGATCAATAGTCCAACAAACATTAATTTCACATCACTACTTTTCAGAAAGGAGGTCAAACAGATCCTTATGCTTTTTTTTCTTGTCTAAAATTTCAAGCAGAGACCAGTGAAAGTCAGTAACTAAATCCCCTTTGAAGGAAGCACTAGCAATGAAGAATAGGCAAGAGCTGGCACGGCACAGAAGCAGTAGTTCTGGCTCACGGGTGGCATTAAGGGCTATGAGAGAGCATAACTTACCCCCGAGCTGCCTTCTGGGAAGCTTGGTATCTCATCAGCGAAAGGCCAGTTGGAAGGAATGTAACAAATGAACAGTTTGGTATGCTGCTCCCCAAATAAACCAAAGCGAACCCTGGAAATGTAGAAATTGGTACCTTTCTCTGGTTATTTTTCATTTTAATGTACATGACTTCAGTGAGCTTTGTACTGGTATTGCTCTCTGCCTGGTCATAAGTAAGAAATACAAGCAGCGTCACAGGAAAAAATATTCTTATGAGATTTCCATCTAATTATGCAAACCCAAGTCAACGTTAAGATTTTAATGAAATTTCCAAGGGTATTGACATTTTCGAATGCAACATGACAAGCCTGACTTGGGGAAGGAATGCAGTGCTTCCTGGAGGAGTGCACACAGCCTACCCTGAGCAATCAGGCCAGACCTTGGGACAACCTGTGTCACCACCCTGCCTCATCAGGATGACTCAAGGAATAATCAAAACGCCTCCCTCAGTGAAACAAAAAGAGAAGAAAGAGCTGGATGCTAAAAATCAGGGATGATAATTTCCTGAAGCTCTCGTGAACATGTAAGTGATAATTCTAGGTCAGGCTGTATTCTAAAATATGGAAAATTAATTGTCTTGCAGGTTGATTTTAAGTTAATACCACCAGCAGACCTCTCTGTTTTGCAGTATATTGGCCTGTTCTCTTCATCTGTTCCAGAAGAGCCTGGCAGCTCTCCTTACAGCAATGAAAAAAAAAGCCATAGGGCTTTAAATTTTTAAGTCGGTGTTTTGAAAATACTGCTGTATGTATTAGGCTTCTCCTGTTTTAGAGGCCCTTTCCTGGAGAGTCTTCCAACAGGAATATCATTTACATCAGCAAGGCTTTTTGGCAGTTTTTCTTTTTTTCCTTTTTATAACCATGTTGCAGTGAGACATCAGTTTAGGCAGCCAGCTCCGCAATAAAACTGACAACAGGTTTATTCTCCTGCTCCTCATGGGACCGATAGGAATTTTAGAAAAGAAAACAGGAGGGAAGGAACAGCAACAACATGCATGTCTGATCTGCTTTGTCCCAGCATACCGATTCTGCTGTTTGCAGTGTTTCTCATTTAAAAGTCCAATGTTTTCCTTATATTTCATTAGATATTTTATTCATTTGGATGACTCTGCAGGGGCAATGTATCTAGAGCAGAGGTATTAGGAGGTCCTATCGACATCAAAACTGCCAGGATTCTACCTTTGGGGCCAAATTGCCTTGTTCTTGTCACAGCTCTGGAAAACACTGTGAAACACCAGTGCCCTGGAGCTCTTCTGCCAGAGGGGATGCCCACAAAAGCTTTGAAAAGTTAAAAAAAAGAAAGGCGAACCAAACCCAGTCTTTTCAGTTCATTGTGCAAGGGACTTTTATCTCAGAAGGATTTTATCTCAGAAGGAAATTGCTGAAACCTGGGCCTGGCTGCTGTGCCTGAAGGCACACAAGTTCCAGCTCTGCTCCTGCCCCAGGAAGCAGCAGTGGCACTGGGAGCAAACACCTTTTTCTTGCACTGGGTGCACAAAGGGTAATTTTTTGACCACTAAAGGATGGTCGTCACTTCCTTGCCATCAGCTACATGATAGAAACTCCTGGGCATGCTATGATGGTCTGGGTTTCCACTTAACCCTATTTCATTCCCCATCCGGTACTGGTGAAAAAACCAGTGAGCACAACGCCCTAAAGAGTAGAAGATGAATCAACAGCCTAGCAAGGTCTCATGGCCACGCATGGGCATTCGCTCCCACCCTGCCTGGGGCCAGGGGGCTAGAGCTCACGGATTAGCTGGCTGTGGTGCAGACCAGTGTGCTTGGAATAGACATGCTGATAGATTAGAAATTCCACTTGGATTTAGTGTATTTAGTCCCAACAGCTCAGGACGTAATTAAATCTTTAAAAAAAAAAACAAACAAACCACCATCCATCTTTACTACCCAGCATTTATCATCTCTAAACACTCATAGACTGAGTGCGTGTGTTGCAGGGTACGTGCACATATATTTATTTAGAGAAAAACGCTGTTTTATTAGTAGGAACAATGTCCAGGTTTGGCTGGGCTTGAAGAAGTTTATAATCTCTTAGGCGATGCCATGTATTCCAGCTGCACACAGTCGTAACGCCCAGATGGTGGCGCCTGCAAATCACACATCCCTTCTCCATCCTCACCGGGTAACTGTCCCGGCGGTTATACGCGTGGGCTTTGTGGTTTATTGCAGAGGAAAAGAGAAGTCTCATTGTATTGCAGCCCCTCAACCATCAAGCCCCCCAGCACTGCAACCCTTACCTTCCTTTCCCCAGAAACCATTGACTGTATCATGGAGCTGTGTTAAATGAGATTTACAGCTACCCTCCGTTTGGGGGGAACACTACCAGAGTAAGAGAGAAGAAAATACAAAGGGTTTAGACGAAAGATTCTTCATCCCACGGGAAATGCATAATTCAAGGTATTTGTAAATGTGTTTGTGATGTGCTGAAAAGCTGAACTGGAACAAAATAAATAAACCCGAGAAACCAGACCTGATAATCTCAATCTTTGATGGAAATCAGAGAGGCAGGTTTAGATGTATTTTTGAGGGGATTGTAGGATTAGGGTCAGCACACTGAAAGGCTGCCCTGGTCAGCGATAGCCTCACACCAAAATGAAGTTCTGAGTGTTCTGTGCCCGCCAGAGTGACTATCTGTACAGTTCATGTTCATTTTGGAGAGAGGAAAAAAAAAAAAAAGAAAAGAAATAAAGCTATTGAGACACTAGCAGTGGGGAGTGAGACAAGATTAATTAATTCTAAGTGAATCACAAATGTTTCAGGGATTCGGGGTCTGCACACAGAGTAAAAATAAAGAGCTTCAGACCTAGTGTCTGAAAATCATCTCAGTAAAGCACTTGAGTTTGGATGCTTATCTGGGACTGGCGTTTTTTGAAACAGGGCTCTCTCTGAAGATTATCTCAAAGAGATGGAAATACCAGAACTGCCAGCATGCAACAAATCAGTGCCAAAGTCCTGTTCCCTAATATGAAAATGTTTTATTTGAATTTTGTGATCCTCGCTAATAGAGGTTCAGGTTTAACACACCATTTCCTCTAAATGTATGTGTTCAGATACCTAAATGTTAATTCTGACCTTTGTCTACTAAGTACATCTAATGTTCCTCACATATTTCAGTCACCTATAACAAATTACCCATTCCTTCCAATTCTCTATGTTCATTGTCCTTCTAAAGATGCCTGGAAGAGGGGGAAAAAAACCCCGTCAGGACAAGAGATATGCAAAATTGATTTCAGGTTTGGGAGCAATGCCACATTGTCTAGCTTGTTGCTTGCAGGAAAAAGAAAAATCCCAAACCAAACCGCAGAAAATTAATAAAACACCCCAAACACAAAGTTCATGAGTTTTCCTGGCAGGGAGGGTTCTCCCAGCAGCTTTCATGTTTGCCATTTGCTGGCTCACAGAAATAACATTTCTTCTAGGTCTTGTTCATGGGGAAAAGGGTTTGGCAGGGTTGAGAATCACTAAATCCTTTCACAGTTGTGCACGGCCAAGAAAGTAAGGCACAGCAGTGCTACCCACATCCCTCCTCCTCTGCAGCCCCCCACAGCCTGCTCTCCACGGGACGTCTCACTCGTGAGGATGCTCCTTGCCTCCCGTTGGCAGGGTGGTGTGGGGCCGTGCTGGGCTGTACTGGCCAAGCACGATCCCTGCTGCAGCAGCCCAAGCCCTCCCAGCTCGGTGCACAGCAGCACAGCATCCGCAGCCGCCCTGCTGCCACCGGCCATGCTGTGCGGGAAAGGCCATCGCGCCGCTACAGCTGTGCCTGCTATTTGTATTACAATACGGCAAACACTTAGCTATGAGTTATAGCTCCTCAGAGACCGGCTGACTGCAGGTAACATGCATAAAGCGAAGGAAATTCACACGTTCTTGTCCTCAGATGATTTCCAGTCTGAATCGTAAGGAATGTAATTTCTTCCTCAGCACAGCCGGTATCTGGTGGCTGCTAAAGCTTCACTCAGGCTGGGCAGCAGAACGAGTGTTTCCCAGCTTTGCCAGTTGGGTTGCAAATAGCATTCGTGCTAAATATGATTTCAGTTTCAAGATTTGGAGAATTATCGTCATAAGCTTAAAATCAGGAGTCTCAGAATATGTGAGGACAATAGCTGATTTCAAGCAGTCAAAATCAAGAGAGACAGTGCAGAAGGATTCATCAGGAATGACAAACCCCGGAAGACTTCCAGCTATCTTCTGTGACCTTTGATTAAGTGTTACTGACAACTCTGGATAAAGAAACCCCTTCCTTAAACATTAACATATTTGTGTCCTAACAGTGGCAAATGCTGTACAGGTACCCTCGTCCGTCTTGCAGAAAAGTCAAAACTTGAGCAGTGCGGGCTATGAGTGCCCATCAGGTTGGGTGGGATTCCCATTCACTACCTTACCGCCTACAAACCGAGCACCTGGGATTACCAAGTGGGCTCCCCTAACTTGTTTTTCAAGTGCCACAAGTGTAATTGCTGAGGGTTTAAAGATAAAAACACAAAGCCACAAGCAATGTACAGTTTAAAGCCACAATCCTGTAAATGCCTCCATGTAAATTATTTTACTAACATGGATGATAGATCTATTAAATAAGTTATTTTCTCCTCTCAATTGTTGAGAATAGTTTAGACCCAAAGTAGCATCTTTGACTCATTTAAGCATTTCTCTCTTTCTATCTAAGTTTTGGGGATGCACTTTTTTTGAAGAAAAAAAATAGGCTATTTCAGCAACTAGAGAAACTACTATTTGAGTTTAAAATGAATTCTGAAAGACAAATTTAACTAAAGTGCCTTAAGAGGTGGAATCAGAGGTCTGTTTGAAAGAGCAGGATGAATGTCTAAGAGCTGTACCAAAGGCTGCTTTTCATCAGCTCGGAGTGGATCCAAATTCCCTGAACACTCCAAAAGAAAGATGAACTGTTCGATTAGCAGAAGAAATGGAGAAGTGCTGCACATTATTTGTTGGTGTCTCTTGGATGACTTTAAAAAAACCCCAAACCACAACTAAATTATACTAAGTTTTTGTCTGTCATAAAATTCATTAGGCTGGGGAAGATGGGAGGGGGTCATTAAGCCCATGCAGAAGCAGAGTTCAGAAGTTACTAGGACTATTACTCGGAATATTCAAACACTAATCTCTTGTATCTAACTGACTATTTTCGTGAAAACATGCCGGAATTTATTTATCTTTTTCTTTTAGGACATCTAACCTGTGATAGACTGAATTGAAGTCTGTCGATAGGCTCAGAAATTTCTAGTGGAAGAAAAGCACAGACCCAGACTAAGTCATCTGTAGAAATTAAGTAAGTGTTTCTGTAGAAAATCAGGCTGTAAAATTACGAGCATGTCAGAAGCAGTAAGACATTTTTCAGAGTCCAGATAAAAAGTACTTAAAAGATTTCCACAGACTCGGTTCCCAGTACTTTGTAATAGTTAGGCTTCTGTAGTCCTGTCACCAAAATCACCAGTCATGATACCTGGAGAGCTGCGTATTCCCTTCAGTTCAGGCATTCGTACCGCTGCTGCCAGCTGTGCTGATGGCAATGCACAAGCACAGCAAGACGAGGAAACTCAGATCTAGATATAAATATCAGCATTAATAGAAGGGGGTACCTTTATTCTAGTCTGCCTACACAGAAAATCAGCAATCCAGTCAGATATTGCAAGAATCTCCTGTACTGCCTTGCAGCAAGAAAATACTGAAATGCTGTTACTGGGCACAAAGCCGTGACATAGCTTGGGTGGAATGCTGCTGAAATTAAAATAGGTGATACGAGTGGGATATTTAATTTTTCAAAAGCACTAACACTCCACAAAATAATTAAATATACTTCAGGATATGCTAAGGTAAATACAGAATCACAGACATCAGGCTTAGCAAAACGAAAACATCTCTCCAACTCCCCAAACACGCTGCAACAGAGTAGATGTTTATTTATACCCTGTTAGAGGGTCAAGCAAGGGATTTGGATTTTCTGGAACTTGTGATTTATTTGTGAACCGAAGGCTAATATATTCTTAAGAATAAAGGAAAAAAAAAATCTCCAAGCGCCTCAAGGTTTTATTTGATCTACAGTAATCCTGCTCTTATCAATCACTGCGTTCAAACTTCAAACATCCCCCAAACAAGCAAGCAACGCTCCCCTCCGCCCAAACCGGCAACATTTCCCTGCTTTTTAAATCTGACAATAAAACCAGCTTCAACTGCAATGCCTAGTACGAGAGAGTCGGTAGAGGACCAGGCATTTCCTATGACAGAAACTGGGAGCAGCCAGCCCTGCAGTGATTCTCCAAAAACCCCCAGAGCAGCAGCGCAGCAGCTCTGCTGATAGAAGGTTTCCCAGCTGTAAGAGCTAAGAGGGACAACAGATGTCTTTTTGCCCCAGATGGTTCCTCAGAGGAAAGCCGGGAATCCACAAACTAAGAACAAAAGGTTAAAGTAGAAAGAAAAAAACTCCCACAAAACAAAAGAGTGAAATACAGATTGACTATCAGGAAACACTTGCATAGGAAGAAGCTAGAAGTATGTAGGATGATCTGTGGCAAGGTCATTTTTGGTGTGAAAAATCTCACTGTCAGAGACAGATAAAGCTGGAGATGGATGAGACAAAACCCTTGAAATTGTAGCTAGGAAAGGCTCATGCTTGCATTTTCTGAGCTGTGTTGGTGCCACCAAGGTAGGCTGCCACACAGGCAAGGATGATTTACGTCAGCAAGAACAACTGAGATGATGGTCATAAAGATTCAAGACTTCTCTCATTCAGAAAACTCTTATTATTATCTGTAATGAGGTGTGAGCGAGCAAGAGCACAGCTTGACACTGAGATCCCAAGTTGAGCTTGTGGATGGGCGGAGGGAACCCCCTCTCCGTACACATAAAGCAATGAAAAACTCCCCACTAAAAACTTCTGCAAGACATTACACCCAGAGGCGAACGACAGTATTTATTCAAAATTCCCCTTCCAAAGTGAACTAAGTTCTAGCAGCCCAGCATGAGCGTGAGCTCAGCGATGCTCACGAACAACTTCAGCTACTTGCACACCAGAGCGATCGGCCTCAGGACTTGGCGGGCATGTGGTCCTGCCTGCCACTGCTGCTTGGTGCGTTCAGGGGTCCTTCCCCCGCACACCAGCTATCCCACGGGTACGGCAGCCCTGAGGGCACCAATGATCCAGACAGACCCACTGGAGGGGCTGCACCGTGGTGCTCACCTACGGCACAGGGCAGGTACCTCGGCGGTGGTGGCATCAGTCCCTGCCATCAGCACTCACTGGCAGGAGAAGCACCATTTCAGAGTGAAATGGATGGGGAAATATGAGGAAAATTAGTTAAGCTTGCAGCAACGGACTGACTCTTTATGCGAGAGATGTTTCTTTTCTGGTAATAAAACTTGCTCCTAAAGAATTCCACTCTTTTTTCAGCACAGCTGCTGCTTCTTAATGGGGCAACAGACTATGCTGTCTGTATTAGTCAGCAGTAGATGTAAGAGAGTAGCTTCGCCTGGTGATGCCAAGCCTCAGTGTAATTTCTGCAGACATCCTCATCTGAAAACACCTCGGGTGACAGTTTGGCAGGCACGCTGGCATTTCCAGCCGAGTCTCTGCTCCTCCTCGTTGAACTTCAGCACTGCCTAAAGTCACTAAGTGAGACACAACCCCCTCTGCAATAGGAAGGGTACAACAGGACTAGTCTTTTTCTCTATGTCTAGATAAAGCAAAAAAAGAAAATATGGTAAGGGAAAAGGAGACACAGAGAGCCTGGCCAGAGGTCACATCTCTGGTCCGGGCAGGACACAACTTTTTGACACACTCTGCCCAGGACTGAAGGGGTGATGGAGTCTGAGCTGCTTTTCCAGCCCTGCACAAGTGCTCACTGCTGCTCTTGGGGTACCAGCACCCCTGATGGCAGTGTCTCTGTTGGGCTGAGGCCTTGCCTCTATCTGCTCTGTCACTCAGGTACCTCTCATCAGCATTGCATCTGCTAAACTTAAGGGGAGGAAACTCCTTGTTCTCCCACGTTTCTGTGAGCGTTGCTTTCTTAGCTCCATCAGTGCGCAGACACTGCAGCATGGATTTTGCTTTGGAGACCTGACAGCCTCAAGTCAGCCCTCTTTCTAATCTCACTATTGCCCTTGAAAAGCAAACGCATTTCTTTTGAGACCACAGGGAGCTCTCATTCCAGCCTCTCGGCTTTCACCTGCTGCAGGTACTTTGAAAGAATAAGTCCTGCTAATTAGAAAAAGATAAACAAATTCAGACCTTTCGAGCACAGGTCTTGCACTGGCCGGTTCCAAAGGGGAGAGGCTTTGGAAGTTTGTTTACCAGACACATTTCTGGAACAACCCTTAAATTAAAACAGACCCCATTTATTTTACACGCCTTCCAAAGCTAGGTTTCCAGTGGAAAGGAAGTAACGCATTGATTACAACATGTTCTGCCACAGGAAAGAATCGAGACTCACCCACATGTTGCCTTGAAAACAAACAACCCCTAAACAATTGACCAGTCACGGCTAGTATAGAGACAAATACAGGTGGGAAAAAATCATCAGGGATGTGCAAATACCTTCAGTTAAGTTCAAGTTAAGTAAAGCAAAGCTTTGCTCCTCTAAATAGGAGCAGTGGATTACGGATGCGTTTCTCTCCAGTCTTGGCAGGGAGGGAACGCATTTCCAGGCTAGGGGAACCAGCAAACGGAGTGATTTCCCTGCCAAGGCAGCAATTTCTGAGGTGGCTTATCCTGACTGCCAGGAAAGGTGCAAGGGCATCTACCATTCCTTTCCCACCCTTTGCTGTAACTGCCCGTGTGGATGATGCACTTCTCCAAGGAAATGCTGACCCTTGTGCATGACACACTATGCCCGTCTCAATACCGTCCTAATCTCAAGCAGATCTTGTCTTGAATGAAGAAAGATATTAGCCAGTTTTTTAAAATCTAAGAGAAATGCAAGCTGAGAGTGGCCACAGTGCCTTTTCATTTTTGTAATTCTAACTTCCTTTTTCTGCTATTGGCATACAAGACGATGTCCAATTTTTGTTTAGTCTGTCCACTGCTCACCGTCACTGCTTTAGGAATCTTCATGACTCGCTCAGTGGAATTATAAACTTTGCACAGCAAAACCAGACCATGGCCGTAGAGCTCTGCCACTTTTTAACTGACATTTCTGCCTAGGAGAGAAAATACTATAAAATGTCTCAACTAGAAAGGAATGATGACAGGAAACCACTCATTTCCTTGAAGTAGAAAGGGCGGAAACAGAGAACTGGAATTTTGGAAATTCAGGAAAACAACAATAACTAAAAGCACTAAATATGATCCCAACCTAAACTTAGGAAAATGAAAGAAAAATTTTAGCATTTTGACTTTTCTTCTCAATCATGACCACACAGAGCTACTCGTGTGCTGGGTTGACCTTGACCAGTTGCCAAACACCCACCCAGCTGCTCTCCTCCTCCCTGCTCCTCAATAGGAGATTTTGTAGTCCATCTGCAGAACAGACTCTTTCGAGAGCCTGTAATGCCTGGTGGTATCCAAACTGTGTACCCTCTGAAAGACTCTTGTGCAGCGGGAGAAGAATAGGGTTACCATGAAACATCATCTGCACGTACATGGTCACAAATCCTTCTCTATGCATAGGCTGTGTGATATAAACTAAGCTCTGCATAAGTGATTCCTCTGGGAACGATGCGGTTTTCTTGCATTGAAGATTGAGCTTGAAGCAGGGTTACTTCATATGAGAGAGAAGATTTAAACCATTTCTCAAGGTGTTGTGGGTTTCAGAATAAATCAAATCTCTGTAGATAGAGATTATTGAAGTTAGAGAGAACATCTTCAGTATTGAGGACAGTAAGAAAGAGCTACCTTAAATTTTGCTACTCAGAAAGCCACTGACAGAGTCGAGAGGGTTCTCCCGTATCCCGAAATTATTTGGAGTTGAATTTTTTTTTTTTTTTAAGAACTGTAAATCAACATAAAACAAGACTATGACTATAAATGGAACCAAAAGAAATTTATCACCTTGTATTCAATCAGGGAAAGAAACCACACCATCTGCCAATTTTTCATCCTTACTATTTTTGGTCCTGGAGTTTTTTTCCAGTAACGTCAACGTCATTGAACAATATATGGCATTAGCTGGTGAATGCTTATACTTCAGTGTGGGCAGATGATATATCTCGCTTGAACTCCATTCCATCTCCACCTCTGCAATATCGGAAACATGAAAGTCCAAAAAGTTATTGCATTAAAAGTTAATAGAAGGCAAAAGCAGGTTATTCACTTTAACTGAGAGAGCAGGGTCCCTGATGAGAAATCACAAGCCAGTAAATTCTGGGATGACTTCCAAAGGCACAAATAGGTGCTTGGGCTCGTAACCATGGAAAGTGATGGCACCACTTTATTTAAACAGCGACAGTCCCACTCAGCTGAATTACTATTTGGCTCTGGAGGAGCTGGCAGCCATTTTCACTCTCCAGTAACTCTACCATCATCTCTTCCTCCAAATATCTCAATAGTGTAGAACTCGTCTGTTTTGTAGACACATAGATACACCATAGCTTCTCCTGGTCTGGAAGGACTAGTCGCTTCTTCCGTGGGGAAAGCCACAAGGTGCTGCAGGCAGCCTGGGCTGCAGTCACGGCACCGTGTGAAAGCCAGCCTCGGGCAGGCACACCGAGAACGGGGGACACGGAGACACAGAGGTGTTAACTCTGCTAGTCTGTCCCTTGAGGGTACACAGGGGCTGACTGCAAGGATCCCTCTACATGCCTGACACAGTCGGGGCTTTTTGTCCTCGTTGCAGAGCTCTTTGGAAAATCTCCTACATTAATTGTTTGTTAAATAATGGATGGGAAAACCAAACAAAAACCACCATAAAAAAGACTAAAACTCCCCTGCTGCCTGCCAAACCTGCCATGCCTGGCTAACAGCGAGGTCATCCTCTGTTTTGGTTCAGACAAATTCTTTTCCAAAAGCCCTACTTCACACAAAGAGACTTCATTCAAATAGGCAATTAAATATTGCTCTCCTGAACAGAAGTGGCCACACAGAGCGTGATGTCAACACATCCCTGCAAGATTTCTCCAAGAGTTCAGCAGAATAATTAGTTTTGGTACCATTGCACAGTAGTTTTTATCTATCAGAGTTTTATCTGGCCTTCTCTCAGCGGTGAGTCTAAAAGAAATTCTGAACGTTTGCCTCATGGGTCTAATCATCTTATTGACGCTCAAAGCGTTTAAATGCGATCTGCAGCCCCTTCACTCTTCGACATTCCAGTTCTTACAAAAAGTCAGCTATTTTGGCAGGTGCTTAGCTCTGACTTGTTCTTTAGGCTGTAAGGCTTTTGCCTGTCTAATTAGCTGTGGTAAAAAGCTGAGAATGTTGACAATCTGGGGATGTGAGGTAATAAAAAATAGATTATTTACCAGGAGCAAATTAAGCCCTCTAAGAACCAGTGCGATGAGTTGCGCCCCGCTGACAATTCCCTGTAGCAGATAGATACTCCTGTCTCCATCTGTCTATCCTGCGCACAGCGTACCTGACGGCATGTTTTTAATCTATTTTCCCACGCTAAAGAATTGATCCACCATAGCCTTCAGAGACTAAAGAAGGTAACCTTTCTGGTGACAGGAAGCAAAATCCATGTGCTTCCAAAGATGATTTTCCCAGTTTCCTCTGGGGCAGCGCAAGTAATTGGCCAATGTCACCAACTGTTCCATACTGGAGATGCGGAGTAGCGGCGCGGTCTTGTTTGGGCTGGCAGAGGAGGACGTGGAGGAACAGGCAGCTCATCCACGGCTCCTCAGAACCGAGCAGCTCCATCACTCAGTGTGCTGTCTGCTCTGCTCCCTGGCAGCTTTTGCCTGGCTCTGGCTGTAAGCCAGTGCTGCTGTGGGGCCAGGGGAACAAGCAGCAGTCTAAACGTGGAGGAAGACAGAAAAGCCCTTACCAAAAAAGCTAGGAATGGAGGTGACGAGACTTCCTGCCTAGGCACGTGGTGAGCAATGCAGAGGCATGCAGGTGCTACAGAAGATGTTTCCCCTCTTTTAAAACTGGTCTCAGAAGGCAGCTAATAAAATCAAGGAGTTAAGATCCATGGCTCCTTAGGGTAGTTACTTTTATTCCCCTCAGCCAGTCTACCCCAACTGACAATCTGTCTTGGCTTTACTCCTTTTTTGATAAGACTACGTCTCAAATTCCTTTCCCAAAATGTATTTTAAGGAACGTAGTTTTGGAATGGTTTTTGGTTTACTCAGCCAGGGATTCTTGCAGCATATACGGTCCTCTCATCCGTACCACTTTAGAAATGGGTTAGCCACCCTTTCCTGTATGGTTTCCCCACTACCTTGGTAGCTCCAGGCATTAGACAAACTTTCAGGTCCTGCAAGCCAGTGCAATAGTCCGTTGACAAAGGAATGACAGTAAAACTTCTCTGGTTTATGATACTTGGTATTGTCCTATTCCTTACTCCAGAAAAACGCTATAAAGACCATCTTTGGATCAAATCCATCTGGTCACAGATTTCAGGTTATGTGCTGCAAGGTATCCCAAAAGTCCAATTTTCTGTCAATGTGCTGTTATTGTAAGAATATTATTCTTTGTCTTAGAGAATTTGTTAATCAATATGGATGGTGTAAATGATGTTGTAAAGCTCATACACTTGATTTTTACAGGAATCAGAGATGTCAGCAGACCTTCCCTTTGGAGCGGTCACACCAATGATAATACAGCACTTCAGTAAAGGTCATGGGTATACGGATATTTTTTGCTCAGTAAAGACAGCAAACTCTGTAGCATTTTCAAATATACCAAATCCCTCATGTTTTGGCTTGCCTCATCATGTACAAAAGCTAAATATGATGTCAAGGTTTATTGAGAAGATCACAAAGCAGTATTTATAACAGTGAGGGATGTCTGAATAGGTCGAACAAAATGACACAGACAAGATAAAATCACTTTCACACCTCTACGCTAAATTCCAACAGAATTTCCTCCACGATTTGGTCTAAAAGTTATACAGCTAAATCCTCACAGAGATGGACGAGAAAGCAAACTGCAGCTTCCCCCATACAAGAAAAGACTAGAAGTATCAGAAATCACGAGTGGGATTATTGCCGAGAGGCTGCCAGTTCAATTTTAGAGATCAAAGACGATATAGAAACATTCTGCAACTCTGGTTTTTAAGCAATGTGTGAGGAATAAGGAAGAGGTAGATGTAATTTAGCACAGCAGGTTTCAGAGAAGGACCGAACACTTCTGTGGAACAGAACATCTACAATAATAAATAAGACTGCTTAGAAAAAGCTATGAGTGGACTGTGGGCACAAAGCCCACCTGAACTAATGCAAGAGTTTCTGCAGACTTCTATAAGCTTTGGATTGTGTGCTAACGGATATCAATTACAATGAAGCTTTCTTTATAGATAGGTTATCCATGATTTCCTGCTAGCAGAGGGTGATACACCTCAAATCACTTTGTCCTTTTTAGCAAAGGACCTCACGAGAGAAAAATCTTGGTCTGCTGAACTTTGAACAGAAAGAAACAAATTCCTTTTAATAATATATGGTATTTTGTAAGATATTTGCTGAAATAAATTTCACTGAATCCACTGTCTCACTGGTGATCAGTTGGTAGTAACCACCAAAAACACAGAGAACAAGTGAGGACACAAGAGAAAGGAAAGAAGTTGTGTATTTATTCTGGCTTCTTATAGTTACGCTGTGCGTGTTCATCTGTTCCTAATCCCTTCTGAACCCCTTGACGGATCTGGTCCATGTTTGAGAGGCACGTGGCTACCGCATCAAGTCTACTTCATCTGCAAGTACAGAAAACCTCACTGAGGGAAGAGATCTTGCTAAGGGGAAAACTGCTGCATGACACAACATTTACTAGACACAAGGAGTTTTCACACGAGGGGAAGGAGTAGAGGGAGGGCGGAAAGGAGAGAGGCCACCCCTATGTGCAATAAAAACTTGAGAAGGAGCTTTCATCACCTTGGACACCTGTCAGCTGCCTGGTGCATTCGTGTTGTGTACTGGATCCATGCATACAACAATTTCACTCCCATTCTTATTTGTGTAATGGTGTTTTCCTGTCTATTTGCTAAGGGTGGGCTGTGCTGGCACAATATCATCAGTAGGTGATAAAGTGGAAATAAAGACACTCTTTGAACCCAAAGAAAGACAAAATCGTTCCGAGTTTTCAGCTAGTCTCATGCACGCACTGCAGCAATGTCATTAAATTTAATTGTTAATATTAACAGCAATTGCTTTTTATATATATAAAGTGCGTGTTTTAAAAGTTTGAACACTTACAATGACATTAAAAGATTTATAGAGTTGAAATGCTGATGCTTATACGAACAGCCAAAATCAGAAAAAAAGAAAAAAATATCTCAAATACTTCAGGGCGTTTCAAGGCTCAAGCTCTATAGCACGAACAAATTCTAACAAATGCGAAGTGTTTTCTTCTGTGTGCAGGTTTTCCCAGAATGGTTTCTGTGGAGTCTCTTTCAACTGTTAGTATGGGTCAGTGTCACAGACATCATTTCTGAACCACTGATATAACGTAGTAAGCCTACTCTGACCTAAAAAAATCTGAATTGCTAATGGCATACCAGTCACCTCCTGCGAACTGAACATTTGCAGCGAATTCCCCGCCCAGCCGTCAGTTACGGTGCAGAGGACAGCTCTCCGTAACACACCTGTACAGGCAGAGCAGAAAGCAAGGCCCATGTGGAAAAGCAATGCCTCATTTCTTGCCTTGGACTACGAGAGAGGGTAGAGAACACAGTGTTGGAACAGGGTCGAAAGGAGTGGCGCGCCTTTGGCTCCCGAGGCACGCAAACAAGGCGGACGCACCCCTGCTCGGCTTCGGCGGGGTCGAGGGGTTCGTGCCCCGGTGCCTGGGAGCACTGCTCTTTGGTACCGAGCGAGGCCGTGAGCTCGGCTGCAGCTTCCTGGCGGGCCTGGGATGAACCTGTCCCGTCTGCAGGCTCGGCTGCAGGCGTACCTTCCTTGCCATTGCAGTGGAGGTGTTGTGCTTTGGCACAAAAACATCACCAGGTGCGATGCAGCAAGGAGCCCCGCGTAGCACAGTGTGGCATGAATTATACCTTATCTCTGGCAGGAAGGGGATTAAGAAAGATGCAGAAGAACGGTTGGTAATGGCAGTAACTAAATTAGTCAGCAGGAGGTGAAGCTGCCACCCTAAATCTTGGGACCTTTTTTCACTCTCCCATGTGCTTGGATGCAGGAGAACACCTGAAGTCAGCTTCACATGGGGCAGGGAGGGTTTTACAGCACTTCTGAGCAGCACTGCTCAGCCAGCGAGATGCTACAAACAGCCAATGCAATGCGTCGCCTTCCCTTTCTCCCACTCCTTTTCCCCTTCCCCTTTTTGGGAAACATTAAGTGGCAGCACAAAGAATTTCTAAGCAACTGAAGTGAAGCACTGGTTAAAGAACAACTACAAAAACCACCGAGACATACTGCCTAAAAGGATTTTGAAAGAGAGATCCTTAATTTGAATGGAAAATGTCTCTAAATCCTTTAAGCTGCTTTGAAAATCTCAGCCTCCATGATATGGTTTACATCTAAGATAACAGTATTATTCTGAAAACAGACAGAACACAACCTTACTTAAAAAAAAAGGGGTAGGAAAACCCAGTATTCCCCTGTAGTTTGTTTGCTTGTGCTTTTTTAAAAAAGATTCAATTTATTTAGAGGGCAAACTGAACATCTGAGCCTGTGTTCCAGTACAGGAACCACTCTGGAGCAGCAGCATCCGGCCACAGGCAGTACCCAGATAAGCACCACAACAAAGGGGCTGTTCTTGGGGAGCAAAGCTCGTTTCAGAGTTTTAAGCTGGTCTCAAATGAGTGGTTGAGATGGTTTGAAGCACCTGCAACTACACAGGAGGCTCTGGATTTGGAAAGAAACTTTATCACCAGAAGATCATGTCACTACCTGAGACAATTTAAAACAAAGTACTGCAGCAGGGATTCAAATGCTAGCAAAAAAATTCACATGAGTTTGTGTATTTATAGAGACGCCTGCTGTACTGGCACCACGAGCTACAGTGCTCACACGCCATATACTGGAATGTAGCACATACATATACGTATAGATCTACCTATAGATCTTTGCACTTTAGATTCTGCTTATTTATGTACCCAACCATCCCGGCAACAAAACCTCACGTCGAAATTGCACATTTCTGAGGTTCACTACTCTTTGAACGAAAGAAGGCTATAAAAGAAAGGTGACCAAGTGTTATACAGAGGGTGATGTATTTAAAAGTAATCCAGAGTGTGGAATATCCAGAGTGTTTAGTATTAGAAATCTAACTTCCTTAGAGAGGATAGAGAACGGTAAAAAAAGAGATTTAAGCTTCACTAGTGTTGGAGGATTTATAAGTTCTTGAAAAGGAAGATTTCAAAGAAACTAGTAATGAATGAGGGAGTAATTACATACTGAGTTTGCAGAGAATAAACTAATTATAAAAATATGGTATGTTATAGGCCATCTGCCCCCCCCCCCCAAAAGAACCAAATTGTCAAATTACTGAGCCAGAGATGACACATTATAATTATGCTGTTACTGTGCAAGATTTAATACAAAATCTAACAACATTTTGCAATAACAACCATTTCTCTTTCTTGTTTGAAAATGAGAGTCATTATATGCTATCATGAGATTCGACGTTCCTTGTCAGTATCCCAATGTGGCAGGATAACCACATTACCCATCTTTTTGGAATGAGAAAAAAAAGCTAGTGACAAACCCAACGGAGGCATATTCGAGTGCTGACTCGGGAAATAAGTGAATTTCACCACAACTCAGAGCACAAAGTAGTCACTTAATAATCCCAGCCAAATAATTTCATTCTCTGAATAGATGCACAGACATTTAACAGAACGCATCAAGCTGCTTGAGTGTCCCATATCATTTCACCTTGCCTTTGGGGTTTCTTTTATTAATTAAAAATAGAGATAAAACGTAGACTGTGTTTCCCTTCAATCTGTCTGTTGTTAGAGTCCTTCCTTTGAGAACACTCACTTAGAAGCCACTTTAAAAGCTACTTTAGGTACGAACATGGTAATCCCCACCATTCTGGCTGGCTTAGGACCATGAGCCCCTGCTAGCAGTGAAGGTGCTTGGAACCTGAAGTCTTTCAGCCACCTTCAGCCATCAGGAGAAAGCAGTGGTGGTGTATCACAGCTAGGAATTCCATGGTTCTACATGGTGAAGGCTTCATTTTATATTGAACTAGTTTTGGCTGTTCCTTATGGGTCTTTTTTTCACCTGTCATGATTCTTTATGAAGTCCTGCACAGTAGTTTTATAAACTTTGTAAGAGTCAGTGCCTAAGATCATCCTACCTATAATTCAGTTCTACTATATTCAAAGTTTTCTTTGGGATTTTAGTCTCAGGAGGCTTCCAATTCCTATTGGTGAGTTTTGTCTTTCCGAAAAACACAGAGGATAATCAAATCATCCGTAACCATTGCTAATGTAAAACATGAAGGGGGGCGGCGGGGATGGTGGGGGAAAGGTACAGAAAGCCAAACCGGACTGTTTTCTCTTTCAGTTGCAAGTGCTCGTGCCAGGACTGCAGGTTCCATCTCCTTAAATAAAGTTGTGATTTTGCTTTGAAGCTTTGTACAGCGATGAGCCAGAGCAGTTTTTCGCGAGTCATTCACATTTTCCCTGGACCTAGTAAAGCTCTTAGTTTCAGCTGAACAAGGAACCCTATCAAAACCAGCAGGATTCTCATGGTCTTAAAGCACAGTTGCTCATGTGTCTTACCTCCAAACACTTCAAAAAACCCCACCTAACTTCTGAAACCTGATGAAAATCAAAATAAGATCATTTTTCCTCATCTAGTTTTGGTACCCTGAAAGTAGAGGTCCACAAACTTATCACGGGCCAAGTACCACTGGGAGAAGGTTTCCATTGGCTTTGTTGGTCTTTAGATAAGAACAAACTAGCTATTGGCAAGTGCAAGTAGGAATGAGGGGTGAGGATATTTTTAAGCACTGTGGTTCTAACCCCAAACCACAACATCGTACAAGTACGTGAGAGTCTGCTTCACGACCTTTCCTCTTTCTCATCAGTGATTAAAGGTTGTAATTTCTATTTCTATAATGCATCTCTAGCAACAACTGAAATTGCTCACAAAGGGAAAAAACCTCACACGCTGGGAAGAGATTTAGGTGTTATTTTCAATTCCTGATATACTAAAGTACAAGGAAAATCTCCATTCATGCAAAAGGTCTTAATATATTAAAAACCCCATCCAAACAAACAGAACAACCACAACAAAACCCAGAAAAGAAAGAGGGGACAAAAAGCAGAACGTTCAATTTGTCACAGTGCCCATCAGGCCCAAGAAGTCTCTGCACGATTCGGGTTTCCTCTTTGCCCAGAACAGCCTAAACGTAGATTCAGTTCTCCGGCATGGGTGACAGTGGCCAGGGGAAGCTGAAGACGATCTGGGCTGTCAGTCACACACGGCCAAAACTCAGGGACTGATACCTACATCTTTCATGCGTTTTTTCTGTCATCTTGGCGACATCGAGCTGTGGAGCTGAGTTTGCATCAATTCATATGGTTAATGCTTGTTAACATTATGAGTGGTTCAGCATGTGATTAAAGTTTGTAATTTAATAAGTAATTACCAGCGTTACTGCAGTCCAGTGTGCTGTACTTTTCATCCTACAGCACTGACACGCATACAAAATCCCTGAATCCATTCATGCTGATGTCTTCATTGTACGCTCTGTTCGTATTTGCATCCCCCCAAATTAAACATTTAAGAGGCAGTTAATAAAACTAACCGTTAGAGGAGACAAATTAAATAGAATTTCTGAAGAATGTATTACAATTTAGTATAAGGATTATCATAAAACAAGTTACATTTTCTTCCGAGTATTTTGGTTCCCAAGAATTTTTTACAGGTCTCCAGTATTTAACTAAATCCTGAAACAATAGCTGTATTTCCAGTACAACAAATTAAATTGGCGTATTCGTGGTCACATTTTCAACGTCTCGAAGATGTGGAGCTGTAAGTGTTTTCAAAGAGAGAAAATTTCCCAGCAGTTTAAGGCATTCAGACTGGCTTTGCTCATTCGGCTCATCTCCCAGGTGGGAAACTAGACATCTGAACAGATCTAAATAAAACCCCTCCACATTTATGTCGCATATCCGACTTATTAAGTTAAATCCATACACTAATTCTTCCTCACAAATAATACATATGCAGCCCTGTACACGCCAGTGCACTAAGAGGCATTCTGTTCCGATGACACTGTGGGTCCCCGAGTCATGCCATCGTTGTTAGATGGAATCAGCTAGTAATTACTCCTTTTTTAACTGCTAAAGTAGTCCACAGAACAGACCGTTTTTCACCATAAGGTGAACAGCCTTTTAAAATTAGTATCCAATAACACAGCTACAAGTAGCTAATGTCAAGCCTAAATGGCCACTACTCTAGAAAAATTTTTCCTTTGGTCTGCATCTTCCCCTCAGCACATTTTGCACATAGCACGTGTCAAGTCTGCAATTTTGCACATGTGAATAGCAAACCAAAGTCATCGCCTGAACACAGCCCTAGCTGAGATTAATTGAAAGGCAAACAAACAACCAGAAAAACCCTGAAGAGAGATTTTCCCCATCTCAGTATATTAGAAGAGGGATTACTACTGACAGCAACTTGAGAGAAGAAGAAATAAAGGACAGTGGAGGGGGAAGTGGTTTGCAGCATGCAATCAGTATGCAGCATCAGACTCTTCATTTGCGAAAGCTCTGCTGTAGACGACATTCCAGCATCACTGATAGCCACTTTGCTTCCAACGACTGTAGCTACTGCAGATGCAGTGTAACAACTTCTGCAGTTGTGGAAAGGTTTCCCCAAATGAAAGTGCCCGTTAAAACTTTCTTTCCCCACTTGTCGTTCAGTGAGACGGAGCACACACAAGGAGGGATCCATTGCTACGAGTTTTTGGATGGACATATACATGTACACTCCCAGCTAGATACGGCGTACGTCCAGCATGCTTAAATTAGCTTTACCTCTTGTGTACAGGAAAGGCACAATAACCTAAACCATGTTGTAGCTCCATCTCTGAGCAACTCTCTGTGAACTACCTGTGAGGTACCGTGACTCAGACGTAACCCCTTCCTCCCTCATTACTGCAGCCCCAGTAGCAGGAGTGTAATACCGTCCCCCGCTGAGCTGTATTAGCTGAAGCTTGGTAGGGAAGCAGGTTTGTACGGGATCAAAGCTCTAGCCACCGTTTGTCCACCTGCTCCTGGTCAAAAAAAGAGGTCACCTGGCTGTATTTAAAAAATACCTCTCAGGTATCTAGTTCGCCTGTGGTAGCTCAGGGAGTATTTTAATTTCCTTTCACAGGAACAGAGCAGATCCTGCTGACCTCCAGGAAAAAAACCCAATAGCAACTATATTAACACAGTTTAAAGTAATCTTCTGAATTTCCAGTAAGACAATATAAAGTAAGGTTAAAAAGTCTCCCAACAAGTTTACTCAATACAGACTCAATTATAGACCTACTAAAAATGACCAAGTCCTGAAAGCCTCTTGGTTTTAAAGCAGCCGATGAAAGCAGGCAGTAAATGCCACCCACTCCAGACAGACGCTGGGTACCAGCACACTGTTAGGCTAATAACACACAGACATAACACATACCCAGTCCCTGGGCTCTGTACTTTCCCCGTTCTTGGCGAACGCACTCTGGCATGAACTGAACCCCAGGTTCTGTTCTTTCTGCCTTTCTGCCCCAGTGGGTTTAACAAGGGTTTTCTTCTGGTATTAATCCCAAGCAACTGCTACCAGTATCACTTCAACCTTGAAATGTCTGCTTAAAATGCTGCTCTTCCTCTAAGTAAAACCATTTTGATCAGATTCTGTCCTCTGCACTTCTCATCTCTCCCTAAACCGAAATGTGAAACATTTAACACAATAAAAATCACTGTACTGGAAAGCGGCACTGTTTATTTTTTGTACACTGCATGCAAGTGTACAACAGACCTTTAAAAGTTCTAAATTCATTCTGACCTTCTTCATCGGTTATTTACTTTGGGCCTTGAGGAAATGCTTAGCTTAAATGGCCTTTTTCCTTTTCAGAAATCTAATCTTCCAGAAAAATTCCACTGGACAGCAGGTTTTGTAATGGAATTACTGTAGTTAATTCCTATCACAGCAGTTCCTTAATGAAGGGCTGGACGAAAGTCAACAGGTATTGCATTCTGCAAAAGGTGTTGTAAATACGAGTGCCTTAGTTCAGAAAGGTGTGTCATCTCCCCATCAAGATAATTAATGGTCTCTTGAGTCAGGCAATTAAAGGTTGCAATAATAATCTATAAGATATCTCCCTTTGTTTCCCAATTAAAACTTTTCAGACTAATTAAAAACATGGTTGTGTCATGCAGTGTGGTGGTTTCCAACTGGTGCAATAAAATAATGGGTCTCAGCCAGAGAAGATAAACGCTTGAAAAAAAATTACCCATTTAGCACCATGTTCTGTCAACATTGATATATGAAGCTTTGCTTCACATAGCGGAGGAAACCATCTCCTCTGTAAGGTAACCGTGCAGTATGAGCAGTATGAGCTGAGAGCCTCCTGGTTTATTATTTCTCTTCAGGGAAACCTTTATCCATTAAAGTCCCGTAACCAGGAGCCAAGTGCTTTGGTTCCACGGAACAAACGAGCCCAAAGTAATGTCAATTATACGAATAAAAAAGAAAGATTAATTAAAACTTTCCAGAAATCTCTTCAATATCGTTGTCTGACGCGCTTGCTGTCAGCAGAGCATGTCTTCCATCTGGCAGCTTTAACAATATAACACTCTCACACTGTTCTTAAGGTAATTATGTCAAATACACTGAACACGATGGGAAGCAATTGGTATTAGTTTCAGATTAATCTCTGCACATTCTGGCATTCCAGTTCTGTCTTCAGAGACTAAAGTTGCTTTTTCTGTGTTGCTGGTCAATAGGTTTTCCCCTTTCTGGTTGGGTTTTTCAGCTGGGATTATGTAGGGACTTAGTGGGGCTCTCCCAGAGGAATCAATGGGGCAGAACACAGTGCTGCGACCTGGTCACTGAGATAAGGCAAAAAGGACGGACCCTATTACCTACTCCCTCAAAGACCTCCTGGAGCCTTTTCTGGCATTAGTATAACCATTTTCAGACTTAAACTCCATTTTGCCCACTGCAGAGATCTGGGGATTTACTATTCTTGTGGAACATCAGTGGAGTACAGCAAAGCCACATCAGTCAGCAGATAAACACTGAATGACTTCTGTCTCCATTTCTGTCCCTGACCTCGCTACTTAATTAGTGGTAGCTAATTACTGTAAATAGCCTTGCATCTTTAACTAAATGACTGTGTGTAATCCTCTCTATTTTTCTATTAAAAAAAAGGGGTCGGTGGTATCACACAGATAAATACGCTGCATGGGAATATCTACCTGGCGAATTGTAGGGAATTTGTTCCCACCTTTGCTGTGCTCCCAGCTTCTGGGGAGGCGAGTCAGAAGCTCTGGGATCATTGCGGCACTGCGCTGAGCTCCAGGAAGAACAGCTAGCTGGCTGCTGGGTGACGCCGAGGGGAGGCAGAGCTTGTTCACCTTCAGCTGCAGTGCAGAGCATTAGGATTCTCAGAGAGGAGTGGTCTGAACCCACAGGGCAAAGCCTCTCTCTCCAAGACCATGAGCAGCCATCGGAGGATACTGCTGCATTTGCATACCTGAGGAGCCACTAAGAAGGAGATACTGCCATTATATGTGGAGATGCTAGCGTCACTCACTGAACCAGCTTACACTTCACTGAACGGTAATAAACTTTGCATCATTTATGTTGAACATTATCAAGCTTTGTTTCTGTTTAAAGCTTTCTTACACCTTCTTCCTGCCCCCTCTGCCACTCATCCACTGCCTCCCTGGCTAACCTGAGCCTTCAGGGGGTGTCACTATGTGGATGAAGTCGACAGCAGAAGGTGCAGTACTGACAGTGTTAGACTCGGCTACTTTTCTCCTTACAAAACTCCTCTGCTCATAGGCCTACCTGCCATTTGTCAGGCTTCCTAAATTTTACATTGCTGAAAAGATAATTTGGGGATTTGCATCAACACTGCTATAAAAACAAAAAAAAATGCATCTCCATATTTGCTGTGGATTAAAATAATTCACTGTAGAAACAGGCATTCATTCTTGCCCCAGAAAGACGGTCTTGATAAAGGACTCTGACTAGAATGACACGTGTGATTCTCAGTTTGGTGAGGGGTGTGTGTGTATAGCACCGAGTGTCTGAGCCACTCTGAGTTAAATCAGGTTTGTGTTACTTAGATCAGTCACACAAAAGAAGATCATTTACTATCAACTGTGGTGGAACGGGCAACTTCAGCCTGTACTCCTTTTATCCTACGGCACTATGCAAACATCACACTTGCCTCTTGTAGAGAGAAGAAAATGAAGGCTGGAGGACCTGACAGAAGGCAGCCAGCTGGCTTCTTTGGAAAGGCCAGTCATTCCTTTCAAGTGAGAGCTATAGTATCAAAGAAACAAACTTTACCCTTGAGTCTCTCATACAAAACCATGTTCATATATAATTTTACCGCTGAATCTATGAACAAGAACGAGGTTCATGTCTAATATTTCACCCTGTATGAGAAAACAACGGGCTTATTAGCCTGACCAAGGATTTCTATTCTTTTATGCGTCATCGCTAAGTCTCAGTACTGGATTAACTTAGTTGTGCGAGAAGGACAGCTTGCATTTAGAAAAAGAGAAAAACCTCACAGATTTGTAGTTCCCAGCATTGCGGAAAGACAGACAGAAAGCTCAACCCTGAATACTCAACTACAGTGAGAAAAATTAAATTTTTATCATCTCATAAATCTGAAGACCTTAATGCTGTTTGTTGACTGCTTTGGGCTAAGCAAAGCAGTGCAAATGAAAAGTATATCAAGTTCTAGATAAAAATTCAAGGGAAGAAACATTATAAATCTGCGCATAAGCAACCAACACCTTTGTGAAAAAGATAAGCGGGGACACTGCCACAGGGCTGTTTGTCTGTACCTCTGTCTCTTTCCTGGATAAGATTCACATCTGCTACCACTAAATCATGTTTTCTCAGTGTTTAAAAGCTACATTCAGCTGGTGAAACTCAT
Organism: Bucorvus abyssinicus; assembly: GCA_009769605.1. NCBI lineage: Eukaryota > Metazoa > Chordata > Aves > Bucerotiformes > Bucorvidae > Bucorvus > Bucorvus abyssinicus. The sequence continues at coordinate 5,004,304 of CM020044.1, read as the reverse complement.
GGTCTGCTCACAGGCAACACACGAAAACAGAAGTTTGTTAAACTGGAAAAGAGTTGGTTGCTGCATATATTTTACTCACCTCTGACTATGAGCCAATTCTCACCTAGTCTGAGCCTGAACTAAAAGCCACAGACATCTGGGAAGTTCTTTTATTGGGGGAATGGAGATTGGTCAAATTTCAAATTTTGTTGTCATGCAGTGTATCTGATGAGTTACCTGGTACCACTTAGAAACATGGGGTTTACAAATAAAATGAAGGTACTTTATCAGCCAACCAATAACTAAACACCTTGGTCCATAAAAGCACAAGTATCTCAACTTCCTAGAAAGGAGAATTAAACAAAACTTCCTGAGGAAACAGGATACTCTTAACAGTCCCTTTTCCGGAAGTCACCTTGGAAGCATGCTTAGCAGGGCTAATAGTAGGTAGAGCATTTCTGGAATAAACAAAGGTCTGATGTCAGGGCAAACCCCTACTTCCGGATGGGCTGGATGATGCATGTTTGTTCCCCGCAGAATGAGAGATGGCAGGATCTGTGCCCTTTGGTGCTCTAAAGAACATTTGGTCAGAGCTCTGCTTTTTAACAATCTTTTTCTTAATTTTTTTTTTTTTAGCTTACTTGGCAAATTCCTTGCATTTTATTGTCATTTGCCAGGTTTCATATCCAAGGATAGCTGTGATCCATTCTCTGGCTAGCAAGTATCCTATAGACAAGCCTGTTGCCTACTCTGGGAGGAGAAGTCACTGCAAAATTGGACCCAGTAAACTCCGCTGGCGAAAATCTCCCGTGCTGCTGCTGGCTAATTGATCCAAAGCGTCACAGGCAGCAGAGCATGAACACAGCTGTAAGCCCCGCCGCGCCCCAGCTGACTGCACTCTGCTGTGTGCCTGCGCTTTTACAGCTCTGAATGTGTCTTGAGTGTGAACAGTCACCCCTGATGTGCTTCTGATAACAAATCGTCCTGGGGCCCAAGAACTGATTCAGTCAGAGACTGACCAAGTCCTCAAGTGGAGCCAATCCAACGTTTGTTGCAGGGGACAAGGGGTTAAAGCAGAAGCATAAATTTCACGTATGGTTCATGAATTGAATCTGAACACTCAGACAAATTTAGATGCTGCTTCTAATATACTAACGAGATCTTTGGCAAGTCAGGAATTTCTTGCTTAAAATGTAGACAACTGAGTCCGAGAACTTATATTACCAGGACTGGATCAAGCTTACGGACTTGAAGGATGAACAAGGCAAGTTTGTCCACTGCAGTCATTATTTACACAAACTCAGGCGTATGTTGCTGCAGATGTCAGTTTGGTTCCTGTTTTGAAGGTCATTTCTGTAGCCTAAAAGACAGAATTTAACTATATGCTTAGAGAAAACCTGCGATTCTGAACGAGAAGCCTCCTCCAGAGAAGATTTCTTACCCCTCTCCCTATCTCCAGTTAACTGTCCCTGGTCTGGATCAATCACTGCACTGAAAGCTTGGGAGAGGCACTGACTATCCGCATCTTTTATTTCCTACGCAGTTCTGATTCCTGCTTCAGCTAAGTCTTCAACGTACATTATTAAAGGGTCTGCAGGGGGCTAAGCATGTGCCCACCCTTGATTAAGGCAGGGGTTCGTGTTTGAGCCCTTAAACTCAAACCTGTACTCTGGGAAAACAGAGACATCACAAAGAGGTATGCGTAACTCCAACTCACATGCAGCAAATCAGTCAGGAAGCTGGGCACAAGGTCGGGATGCTTTGCTGAGGAGCATTTTCACCTTCTCCTAGTGCCCCTTTGAGAAGCTTAGGAACAGCGGGGTTTGGGAAGGCAGAACAGCAAGCTAACTGCACGCACCACACAGACCTGCGATTCTGTGGTCAGCCACAGATTTTTAAAGCCATGGAATGACAAAGAGAGCAAACAGGACATTCTGTTTTGAACACCAGTCTTCTGGGATTCAAAGCCATAATTTCTTTTATTTCCTTCTTAAAGTGTTAATTCAAACGTGCAACTAGTAAGTGCCAAAACAACTTGTAAAACTTTTAGTAACCCCGCATTGACAGAAAAGAAATATTGCAGAATGTGCTTCGTTCCCTTTGATCTATGATTTATTGATGTACAGTATGAAATATTCATTAAAACAGACTGCTGTTTCCCGTTGATTTGTCATGTTTTTAATTCATATTTTAACACATTAATAAAACTGACACTATTAATTATTTTTTGAAATACCAAATATATTTGAGATGTAAAACTGGCATGGGTTATGTTTGATATTAAAATAGCAGGAGGAATTAGTTCAAGCAAAATATGATCTGCATGTGCTCATAATGATATTCTATATACTATCGCCCCAAACAATTCCCTAGTTCCTCTCACTACTTTGAAACAACTTCGAATTACAAATGCAATCTTCACTTCGAAGCAGCTGTAACATTAAGCTCATGCTGTTCCGGCATTTCATACAAACACATGTGTTTGTCAGTCTTTGCTTTGGATGCAACACATAAATATATTGGAGGGGCACAGAAAACTTTTTCTGCAGCGATTACTGATCGTGGTCTTCAGTGGTGTTTTTTTCTTAGCAATAGTTTGGTTTAACCATCCACATGGCAGGTCTGTTCTGCCACCCCATCTGCTGTGTCATAATAATAGGAAGACTTATTCATTTTTAAGGGCAACCTAGTCTGTCTTATAAAAGGCAGACTCATAATTACGGCTTCTAAATTGGAGGAGGGCACGTTGAAATGTGCCTGTGAATAATTAAGTTCACGTATTGATCAGAAAAACGCTCCTGAGGTACGCTCATTTATGTCACTCAATTATTTGGCCCTCAGAGATGAATTGTACAGTGCTGCTCAAAATCAGAACGATCACCTTTCAGGACTGTATTGTCAAACTGGTGGCATTTAAGATCTGGCCAATTCTACTTATGAAGATCTTATTTTCTGGAACTGACACAGGTTTATTCATTTGCTCATTTTAAAAAAGTCGCAATTTCAAATAAAAAACCTATTTTAAATAGCACATCACATGAACACTCAGAAATCAGTTCTCAATTCTCAGAGAATTCTTTTAAGAGCTTGTAGCTAGAGAGAAAAGGAAGAAAATGACTGACTCAAGATGATTCAAATGGCTCAAAACCCATCAAGCAGCACCCTCCCCACTATTGGTCTCAAAATGATTATAATTAAAATAACTACAATCTTTTGGGTTTCACCAGAGCCAGAAGTGCATGTTTCCTTTAGTAATTCTGAAATGTGAGATGAGCATAGTTGTTTATTAAAGCATCAAAAATAGAAATACAAGAAGTTTGACAGCAGTCAGCGTTCTTGCCTAGACTCTTCCTAACGCAGGCAACCACGCCACACTGGGTTAGCTGGGTTGGGACCTAGGGGCGCAGTTCTGCAATGACACTGCATCTAGACACTAAAGTTCAGAGCATCCCAGGTGGACCTGAGCACAGCAGGATCTGAGTGAGGTCTCAGCTTCCTATTGTACATGGACAGGTCCTCTGGCAAGATGAGGAAATCACGATAGCCTGTGCATAAGATATTAAGGGTGCACAGCTGGTGTCTGAAAGTTATCTTTTGCTCCATGAGACACAGGATCTTAGATTTAATAAAAAAAAACCCCAAAAACAGATGCTATATTCCCTCCAAACCTGAAAAGAGTCCCAGTGAGACAGCAGTTTTCAGGGATGGGGAAAATGGCAGTGCTGTGCGGGAGCTGAGACCCCAGACGTGGCGTCAGTGGGAGATTGCTGTCTGCTCCTGCACCTGCCCATCTCTTCCACTGCAGGAGTAAACCATCCCACTGCTTCTGGTGTCACACCTAACGGGAGCAACGCCTTGAGGTGACCAAACCCCACCAAGGCCTGAAATACCAACACTCCAGGCTGCTTCCTCTGGTTTGCCAGGAGAGTGAAAAAATAGGCATGTCCAGAACAGATTAAGGATTTCGAAACTTGTCTTGGCACCACTGAAAGATCTGCACCTGTGTCACTAGCACCTTTCTCAGATGGCAGAAAAGCGACAAATGAAAGAGCTTGTCTGGAGATTTGAGAAAGCCCAAACCTGCTACGCTGTGATATGCCACGTACGGAGAACTGCCTTGGTCCCTCTGACCATTAGGTGCCAACTTGGGACTCCTTGCAAACACTGAGCGCTCCATGGGAAGGAGTGTCCCGTAGATCTCATGCTACTCTACCTTTGGCAGAAAAAGGAAGCGGTGATGTCCACTTATGACACACATACATTAGCTGCCAGCCTCGCATCCATGTGTTTTCTACTGGCAATGTGGAAGCTCAAATTTTTCAACCTGTTTTTTTTTTTTTTGGTATTGATTTGTTTTATAGTAAATCAGCATTTCATCTGACCTTTAAATTTGAAGTACCCATGGTTCAGCAGCTCCCAAAGCCTTTGCCATCACGTAATTACGAAACTGTGCTTCAGGTCTGTTTAGCAACCGACCTTAGGCAGGAAGTTCTGCAAATATATTGTAGCTGCTGCTTTAATAACTGCCAGCAACTTCAGCTACTGGAGTTCGAAAGCCACCAATACTCCAAAGAAACATTAAGAGCTGACTGAAAATAAGAAACAGCCCAGCCAAAGGCCAGGATCCTGCTGACCAATCAGCAAGGCCATGACTACATGATTCCTGATGTTGCACTTCCCATGTTGTGGCTAAAATTTCAGCGCCAACCCAACAAAAGGACTGCATGAACTTCACTTTCAGCAAGTCGGTGACACTGGAAAGCACTCACTGGTCCAGAATACGCATCCCTTCCTCTAGTGTATTATGGAGAAATCTTTAAATGCAAGATCAGCCCCTATATTGGGATGAAATTACCCTGTCAATTATCATTTTCCCTTCACAAGAACTGAAGAAAAATGTAACAGAAAAACCCTCAAGTTGTGTTTAAAGTTTATTATTCGAAATGTCATTGCAAAGGAAGAACAATCCTTAATCTAGTAAGATGGGGTTCGTAGCTGTACGCACGCGATCGGTGCTACAGTGCAGGGCAAGGATATCTGAAGGCAGTTTTGAATACGTTACAGAAACAATCGCAGCAAGAGCTAGGGGACAAAAGTTATCCCTCAGTTATAAGCATACGGGTGGAAACGCCTTTAGTTCTAGATGTGGTGTAGCTGGGTTTCAGGGCTGTGCTTGGGTACACCAAGACATTGGTAAAGAGTGCCTAGAAACTGTTGCTGCAGAAATTGTATGTGGGAAGTCATTCGTACGTAGTTAAGCTATTTGGGAGAAGTTTTGCCTTTAGTTAAAGTTACCAATAGCAATGAATTAAACCTGCTGGAGTGGTCCCCTGGGACCTCAGGCCAGCTGAGTTATAACAGTTAAGCAGCGTGGTAGTTTGAGGAGTCTCACCTAAGATGAAGATACTTCTGCAAGGCCACTCACAACAAAGATTCCCATCTCCACCCAGGCAGCAGCCAACCACCCTTTTTGGGAGACCGGATTCCCCATGCGAGCAGGACCTTATGCAAAGCCACCCCCACCGGCACTGTTAACGAACACTGCCTGGGAGTGCAATACCATCCAACTGCAAATGGGCAGCCCCTCCAGATGTGCTCATGCGCTCTCCTCAAAGCACAGAGGCCCAGAGGGGCCACAGCTATTCTGCTTTTAGTACCCCAATTACTACACAGAAAACTTGCTCAAGTAGCACCAATTAACTTATAGCACCCTGCATGTACACATCCAACAGCAGCTGCATTGAGCACCAGACAGAGGTCTGGCCAACCCTACGAGAGTTACCGGGCTATGTGCTTTGTATACGCCTCAGTTTCCCTTGCTGCAGAAGGGGTAATATACAGCACTTGGAATTTGTGGATGATTTAGGAGCTGTACATTATTATTAATCTTCTCATCTGGTTTTGACAACCAGTGATATTAGATCAAAAGCAAAGCAAGTTTTCATTAATGAAACGTGAATTCTTTCCTAATACAGTGGGACTGAGCAGTCTCTAGGATGATTTTGTTGTCTGATATCGTTACCCTTTATGATCTCATATTTTATGGTAGTTAACGCCATTGGAGGAAAACATGATTAGAGCAGAAAGCCGCTTCAAAGCAGCCATTGCTTAGTGCATTCATCACACCTGCCTCACAGCTGTATTTTTCCTCTCTAAAAATATAATCAATCAGTGCAGGTAAAGAGTTAGTTGCAAATAGAAGCACTTTATGTGAACTACTGTGTATCCCTGTTTTTATCAGCATGCTTGGAAGTGTAGTTAGAGTGGGATAAGTTATGTGGTGTGGGCTTAGGCATTAATGAATATGAGAAACTAAATTATTGAATTTTGCAATGCAAATTATTTTTTGAGCACAAATTCTTCATTTTTGAATGTTAAGGACTCATAAAAAATGTCAATGGTTTATGAATTAGGCCATTAGCATGCAATTTGTGATTCAAACGGTACCATAGCCCATGTAATAAGTGACTGAATAAAGAGCAGCATTCCTCTCTCCACTTACAAAACAGTTTGCCAGGAATTTCTGAAGGCAAATGCAGGGAGGTGTCGCATGAGGGACTCATTCACTCCCTCTGGAGATGCACGGTTACACAGCGAAAGGGTCCTGTGTGTATTCCTAAGTGCAGTGCCTAGAAATGCTGTATTTTGTGGCCCATGCGATCATGGCAGTGGGGCAACGGGTAGGGCATCTGTGCGATTAAACAGCCCCAGTGCTCTCCAGTCATCTTCCAGCAGCTCACGGGTAGATAGGCACATACATGGGTGCTACTACCCTGGTCTATCAGCAGTAGCTGTGCCTTCTGCTAGAAGTACAAACAAGTTTAACTGTCTTGTGAAAGCTCTTGAAAGTCAAAAAATTAAAATAATATCCACCCATGCTGGGGTGCACAGTGTATCTTTTTGAATACATACACACATCTCGACTGAAAACAAAACCTGGGCTGAGCAAGCGTGTCTGAGAGGGAGGTTACCCTGCATGGGATTAGGTGGCACCAGGTAATCGAAAGCTGTCCCAAACATAAATGTGTGCTGAAGCTGCAGGGAGAGAAGTATTGCTGAGGTGGGTAATTCCCAGTTCAGACAGGAGGACAATTCTGTTCCCAGGCTGGTAATTCCAAAGGCAACAAAAATGCAAAACTGTTTTTTTGGAGAGAAAATGCTAAATATGAGAATGTTTCTATAGCAGATTGAATGTTGCTGTTATCTAAAGGGTAGAAAAATTTATCAGAAACAAGAGGAGCCAGAGAACAGACTGAAGAGGTACGTTAAGTGCTTTTGATACCTACTGCACAGTCTTACAAGAGTACACATGTATCATACATTACACTGTGCTGTGTGAAACCCCATGAAGGCAAGGGCACTGCCAATCTGAAAATGCAGTTCTGTTTAATTTGTGCCTGTGGCATCGACGATCCTCCCTTTCTCCGCTTACAAATCAGCGGCATGAAGACTGAAGCGTATTCCATTGCAGAAGCTGACCTTTGATATGGTCTCTAATGAGGCAGAAGCTCTCAATTCCATGGACCTCGGTAGGGGATGTGCATTTCTTACCACAGAGAGGCATTCCTCACAGCGTTGGTAGCGAGAACAGATAGGGGCTGATCAGCTGGTGGCAAAACAGGGGAATGGAAAGAAACCTGTGATTCAGAATCAGAAACTACAAGGAGTTTTGGCTGCCCCTGCTGCTGGCTGTGGTTAGCACTTAAGGCAGTGCCATCTCTCCTGCCTGCCTATCTTACCTGTGCCACAGATCTCGCCATGGGCCACATCCCAGAGCTGACCTGGGCTATCCCATATCCTGACCCGGCTTTCAAGGCCAGAGCAACTCATGCCCTGGATTTTTTCCTCTCTCCCTTCTTGCAACCCAATACAGACACATATGCGTTTGTATGTCCTTATCAGGCAGTTAAGAGATCAGCGTGATGGGAACGTTTGTGAGACTGATATATCGTGCCAGTTTCAAATTGCAGAGGATGATTAACATTCACTAACAATATAGATTGCCAATGGTTAATTATTAGTCTTCATGAATAATTAGCATGACATATGCAAATCACTTAGCCCTTAAGAATCTTACTCTAAATTAGCTGGGAGTGTAGAGCAGCCATGAGGTCGGTACAGGTAGGTAGGACGGATTCAGGGTGGTCCATCTTACGAGCTCTTCCCTGTCTTTTGCTTACTGCTCCTGCTCTGCTCACAGCCCAACCTCTCCAAAAGGAGTTCCCATCGGCTTCTGACCCTTTATTTTTTGGAGGGGACCAGGACTTGCTCTGGTTTCACCAGACATCTTGCTTGCTTGTTCTATATGTGTAAGAAACATACATGTTTCCTTTTGTTTCAACATACATTTTTCCTGCCTAATACCCTTTTTCTTGAAGATTTTACTGTATACGCATTTTCCTGTACCTCCGTTTGTGCAAGTGTACAATTCCTCATTGACCGCTTTGCTGTTACATGGTATTTCTATATTTCTGCTTAGATTTGTATGTTTGCTGCTTATCCTCTGGTGGTGGTACCACATCAGGGTGTATCTGCCATCAGATACACTATTTTAGCATGCTTATGTCCAGGTTAATAACATCTCGCTTAATACTTTGCAGGTGCAACAGCCCCCCTGTTTTGGCTACACTCTTTCACATTCAAGTGGAACTATTTAGTGGTCTTTTCTAATGAAAGCGTTCTTACTGCTAAAATAATAATTAAGGATGATGCTCTTCTCTCTGCTCATTTTACCCACCTGATGGGACATTTGCTGCTTGTAGACACAGCCTGCGGCTAACCTCCTGCCCTCCACAGTTATGGTTGTGTGTGGTCCTTGTCCCTCACAAAGCAAAATATAAGAAGGTATCCTTCACCCCTCTCATTTTAATGGGCTTGCTGTTATCATCAGATGCAGAGAGCCTGGGCCAATGGCTAGCAGCTGCAGTCAGTGGCATATAAAATGTGTTAAAAACCAGGACTGCTGATCTATGGCTGCTCTCTGTTACCTCACCACAACCACACGATCCCGTTCAATATTACAAAAGGCAGTGTACCTGCCAGCACCCGTCACCTCTGATGACCAATGTTCATATCGGAGCACTTCAAGGACCTGCTTTTGCTGCTTACCACAATATCAGATACTAAGACCACATCCCTCCCTCTAGCAGGAAGCAGGGGACTGAGGAGACCAGTGTCTCTCAAGCATGAAATGTTAATACTTAGTACCTCAAAGTGCTGTCAGACTGCTTACGCCATGGGAAGAGGCATCTCTCCTCTTCTGGCCAGTTGTTGAAGCTCAAGTAGTGCACAGGTCAGAAATCACAAAAAAAAAAAAAAAAAAACCCAAAAACCCAAACCAACCCTAGCCTAGAGAGGACATTTAGTAGTTTTGAATTACTGAAAAAGCTAAGTGAAGACCATAATCATTGCCAAATATTACTGTGCCACTACCTAAACCTGTCCTGAAGTAGTTAAGGAAAGCTCACAAAACCAACCCTTCCCCTGCATACACACGGGTACAGATCCTCTTGAAAAATAGCACCTTGCCTGCAAGGATGGTAAAACTTGGAGGGTGCATCCAGTGCTGCTTCCTGATTCCCAACCAGGATTCCATTCTCCAATGCTTAACATGCTTAATGTGTTCAGAGCACTAGGACAACAGGAGCCCCCATCCCCTGAGCTGGAGGGAGAGGGAATCCTGACCAGTAAATGCTTTATTGGCCAATATCAGTCCAGGGTGGCAGCGCCAGGGAGGCTGACCAGGGTGGGGGCTCCCAGAGGATGGGCTGCAGTGGCTGACACGGAGCCCAAAGCGCAAGACTCTCACTTGATGAAAAATGAGAATTTGGAGGTGTTTGCACTGTAACTAATCACAGAAGCATAGAGTTATATTCTACCAGCATTATCTCAAATGTAGGTCAATAGCAGTTTTTAAACTAATAAATTGTGTGGGAAAGGTTGCTTTTTCAATAAAAGACAAAGCAATAAACCCCAACCTATGGCCCTTAACATGATTAATCATGGTCAGTAGGTTGTGCTCATGCTCTAGTTGACCAGAACACATTCTGTTCAGTGCAGCTGCGTGGAGATGTGGCAGTAATTTCTAAATTATCCTTGGTGCTTTGGATTTTAGTTTCATGACCACGTTTGCATAGCGTGCCAATCACCTCTTAACATGGCACACAAGCGTTTTATTTCTCATTGTAATACCACCCAGTAACATTGAGTACATTACAGCCAAATTCCTCTTTATGGCTCAAGACGAAGCTCACCTTTTTGTGTTTTTTTGTAACTGACCACTCGTGAACTGCTTACAGCTGCCGTGTCTCCAGTGCCAAGCCTGCGCCCCATCTCTTATGCCGCTGTGTCTGCACTCCCCCCTGCTGCACCCTGCACCTCCTTCTCAGTGTTGCTGCTGACGTACCAACCTGTATTTTTCGGCACTGCATCACTGTGCTGGAGTCATAAATATCCCATCCTACCCAGAACAGCTGCTTGTTGCTGTTCTCTGTGTAACAGCGCAGATCTCGGTCACAAATAAAAGTAAACCAGAGAGAGACGTCTGACCAACCAGAGAAACTGCCATCCCAGCTAAAGCAATTAAAGCAAAGGCAGATCAAGAAGAGTTCGGACAAGGCAGACCTGACATTCCTCTGTCCTGAGGCCTTGCAAACTCAGGACAAAGCTTATAGCCTGTTACTGCAAAGGCAATACAGCGTTACAGAGCTTCACTGCCACAAATAAGGTACTAACCGCTTTTTGTCCAGCTGTGTTTACTTATTATTGACTGGGAAGAACTTGGCTGCAGAGCTCGGTAGGATCCACGTTGTCCTGCTCTGCTCTGGGCGGGCAGCTACAGCAGCAACGAACCTTGGGGAAAACTTGTACCTTGACCTCGAAACAATTTAACTGGAAAACTTATATTTACAACTAGATCAGCTTTTAGTTTATGAGAATGAATATGTAATTGTAAAAAAAAGTAAATAAAAAAAGGAAAATATCGCAGCCAGGGGATGCACATAGAGGTGAAATCTGAAAACCTGGACCGAACAGCAGTAGCCCTTTCTTGGAAGGCCCGTGTATGAAAGTGTTGTTTAAGTGATTAGTCACTAAAGACAGAGCAAGAACTCCTTTCCTCCATCACCAGCCATGCCAGCACCCTGGCCTTTCAAAAACACCGTCACATACTCTTTCCTAGGAATGAATGATGGCTGCCTTGTGTAATAAAATATTCAACTTCACAACAACGCTTTATAAAGAAGGTTCATGAATTTTTGAAATTGTTTGGTAAATCTCTCTGAAAGCTGACAGTGAAGGCTAACACCTCTGCTGGCGTGCAAGTGCCAAGTTATCCTCATATTCAACCTGACACTAGGATTTGTGGGAACCGTTCCCCACTGATGTGTCAGAAAGCCTCTTCCTTACCTGAGGAAAGCTTCGCCCCCACACTTAGCGTACCAAGCCATCCCACACACCGAGAGCTGCTCAGGCGCTCAAGGGCAATTCTGTCTCGAGGAGAAGATTTGAGGGTTACCTGATAGGACGTGCCTGCCTATGAAACAGGGCGGCGGGAAGCACGGGTAGCAAAGCTCATGAGCCGCTTCCTGGCAGATACCCCAGACAAGAAAGAGGTAGTTCAAAGTGCACTTGTTTTGCAGTAGCTGTGACTGCATCTCTTCTTGGAAAGAAACTGGTAGGTGACTTAGTTTTTGTCTACAAACATTACCAGAAGTTATAGCAGTGTCCAGATCATTTTTCGAGGAATCAGAGAAATCCCCTGCACCAACGCCTAGAGCAAATTTCCCTCTGTAAGACAACAATCTCTGTAAAGCACTACGGACAGGGCTGTACTATGTGGGAGGAGGGGATGCTTTTCACACTCCCCCTCTTCCTCCGCACTGGCAGGGAAGCAGCTGCTGGTTGTTCAACAGCCTGGTGATGGCTGTTCAGCAGCACACTGGAAAGGAGGGGTACACATCAGTAAAGCTGAAAACCTTCATGAAGGTGAACAGCAGCACCTGGAGGGAGGTGGGAACCGTTCAGACATCATCAACTCAATATACATCAACACTTAAAAAAAATTAGTTACTATGGTTGCACCTGTGGAAGAAATAAAATCCCTGCTAAACTGCAGGAAGAGATTGTCTGGAGAGATCTTTCGCCTTGCACTAGAAAGCAAACTGCCAAATTTTTATCGCGTGGTGCTGCTTAAGTGAGAAACTCCTCGTTCCTCATCAACAGTGGGAAAGCAGCACAAGTGAGAACGGGTTTATTGTGCATCTCTCTCCCAGGGCTGCTGCTGAAAGGGCTAAGAGCCTCGCGGTGCTTGCAGCTCCGCACGTCCTGGGTTCAAACCCTGCTGGTGACCCAGATGGAGAAGTTGTTACACAATGTTCTTTAATTGGCAATTTTCTGCTCTGTTCTCTTCTGCATCTGTTATTTATGTATCACAGCTTTTCTGCATGCTGGTAGACAACGAGGAACTACAGCAGTGGTATCCCCTCATATTTAAAACATTTAGACAGGCAAACCCCCAAAATTCACATAACAGAATGGTTCATTACACTCAAAGGAAATTTTGTTGCTTTACGAAACATTTCTCTGAGACGATAAAATAAGCCCACATGGCTGCTGCACAACAACTACTGAGCAACAGAGGAAGAACAAAGAATAAACCAAACAGCAAGAAGCTTAGGCAAAGATGCTGACCCAATATAGCAGCTTCCAAGGCGTAGAGCTGCAACCACAGCACCGCCTCGGAGTTAAGTGTCGATGAGCTTGGTGTTATGCCAACCAAATCATCAAGAAGCTGGATCTCTCCTTGTTATTAAATTGGGCAAGCAAACAAATGAATGGAATCAAAGCAATAACAGAGGGCAGATAACCCCTGGGCTATCTCGTAAGCAGTGGCTGACAGATGTGGATTACTGAAAAAATAAAGAGTTTGCCACTTGTATGTAATAAAGCCACAGGGATTTCAACAATACCCTTTTTGTTTTAAAGAAGAACAAAGGCATATATTGTCAAAACCATAAAGCTTGCCACAGTGAACTGCTGTACTGTTTCTGAAGCTGTATAAAGACATCAGAGCCTCATGGTTTTGAAAGGAGTGACAGCTATTACACGCTGAAATGTTTCAGTGAGGCACTGCGTGGAGTAACTAAGGACCATGCAGGGAAGCATCATCTATTTGTTCCTTGACAAGAACACCTGGATGACCTTGCTGAACTGGTCAGTTGGACTTACTGGTCTGGATATTTATCACTGCTGCAGGCTGGTTTTTTTCAAGCAGGCTCTAGGAAAGCAGTAGTTTAGTTTCATAAAGAACCTGGAGGTAGGAAAAATGTCTTGCTCATTTTCCATTCTTGTGCTGACCAGGTATAATCTGTCATCTGAGGATGCAAGCCGCCATTTGAACTGGAGCTTGTCCGAATTTTGGCACAAATGCTAGCAGAGCTGTAAAAGCTCCACCTGTCACCGATTTCGCTGCCTAGTCAGCTTACAACGTTACGGAAGCGTTAAAGGTCTCTGAAGAGCTCCTGCCTTTGTTGCTGTTGTAACAGTCTTTAAACCCTTCCCGTCAAATTCAAACACACTGTACTCTTAACACTGAGATATTCCTGTCTTATTTAATCCCTCATTTTAGTTTGTAACTGCTATTTTTCAGTCTGTGAAAAAATAAATGTGATGGGTATTGAATAGCAGCATAGCAGGTAACGCGCGTTCGTACAATGCATATGCAGATGTTTGATACACGCACATAATCGAAGCTACACGGAGAAAACCTATGGTAAAAACTTTGCTCCTCTGTTCATCTCTTCCCATCACACGTGTCTCTAAAAGCTTCAATGAAAAACAGGGGAACATTGTCGTTAACGACCTGACGTATCTTAAACTTGCCATATGCCACCGAGCAGACTTCTCGTTGATCCTTCCAAGTACGTTGTTCAGCCTTTCACACCGTAACCCATCGGTGTCACCACGGGGAATTTTCATAGGGCCCATTCCCAGCGATGCTATACGTGGAATTTGATTCTAACCCTGAAAAATCCCATGATGCCCAACTAAACATTTCCCTGTTGCTAGTTTGGATCTTCTGCTGTGGAGGTGTGCAGGACGTGTTAAACTACAACGAAATAACGTGTAGCGCCAACATTTCTAAGACTTTCTTTCACGTGATGTAAATCATAATCCCACAGATACACATAAAGTCCTACTGCAGCACTATGAAGAACATGGAAAATATGTATTTAACTGTCTAATTATTTCTAACGTATGTTTCTGTTGTATTAGCGTTCCTAAGGCCTGGGGAATTTCTTTGCCCTCATTTGGGACAACAGCCCATATAGAACTGCCACAATGGGTCAGTCTGTCAAAGGTGACATTGTGTCTTTGTTGGTGGCCCGCAGAGGGTGTTCAGAGAAAGACAGCAGAGCACCTACGGGTATTCCCCCTCTCATCACAGTTAACAACCATTCCAGATCCAGACCAATGCAACCTTTAAACCAAATCGGAACAATCTCTCTATTATGTTAACATGCATTATTTCAGCTCTCTCATGTAACATCTTCCTCTCGCTCTCGTTTGTCGTGCCCAAATGAAAACATGAGATGCCATTTCTGCACCGGAAAATGCAGAAACAGCAATGCATTTCTAATAAAATCAAACAGAATGGGTTTTGCTTAATAGGAAGCTGAAGATTAAGAATGAAAATATTACTAAGAAGAAATCGAAGAATGGTTTTCTACTCTCTATATATTCATTAAGATTTTTCAAAATAGGGTGGATTTTTACGTTCCTTTGATCTGCTGTTTTCTGAAACCAGAGACAAATACTTTGGAAGAGGCTATTTTGATACTAATGATTAAACTGTCACAGACTTCTAGCTAAATTTGGACAATAACCTGAGAAAAAATGAAGCTCTAAATGTTAACTGATGTTCAGAGAGCAAGAACAAAAAAGAGGTAGGAAAATAGCAAGCTGTGAAATAATTCTAAAGAAAAATGCCGTAACATATTTTATAGAACCTCTGAAGTGAATAAAATATGTGAATAGTGAAATAGGTAGTCAGAAAACCAGACAATTTTCTTCATTTAAAATAAATTTACAGCAACTATTCATAAAAATTGGCTCTTGGGGAAAGAGCAACTAAACTGGAAAATATTCACATTAACTAACTTTAAAATGTCTTAAATTATAAAATAAAACAAGTATTATAACCACTTTAGTTGGCAAAGTCTCTTGGTTCCTCAAGTCATCACATGACAAATCTTAGCCCACACATCAATTTGTTAGAAGGCAAGTCAGAACAATAACAAAGACAAACAGCCATTAGTGGACAAGACCGTTTCATCAAGCAAGATCTTACAAATAATATATTGTTGTTTGTCATCAAGACACTTGTAATACACCAGAGTCCTTCCCAAAAGCACCTATAATCAATTCCTTCTAATTTACAAACTCAGAAAGACTACGGGAGTGATAGTAATTTCATATTTTACACACCCACAGAGGTTACGACAATTGATTCGGTTCAGCAAAGTACCGTAATGACTTTGAATGCACTTGAAAGATTTTTGCATTTGTTTTCTAAAGCTGTAAAAAAAGTAATTCAAACCCTGCCACATGGGCACAATTTGTAAAGGTTGTACATGAAAAGTATGGATTCAGCTCTGACAAAGACAGCTCTCGTCTTATTATAACCCCTCTGCAAGGCATGCCGGTCACTGCACTAAAACACTCGGCTTCTCTTTCTTTGTACTTTATGAGATCTGAATAGATTTCAGAATTTCTACAGCAAGAAGAGGAGGAATGAAAAATGGTTGACACTTAAAACCACTTCAGAACAACTGGGTTTTAGTCAATTCTTTTCATCAATGCTAGCAGTAAGGACATGCAACCTCTGCCCTTAGATTAACAACCCACATAAAGATGAAAGCAATCAGAACCCTCCATAGCTCAACGCAAGAGCCATTCCACCCATAAAACAAGGCGGGTGGATACGTGGCCTGCCTTTCACCAACTGCTCACTAGCCAAATGTGACTAGTAATGAGCCAGCAGCCCTGCTACTCCTGCCCTCAGAATAATAGGAAATAGCTCGGTTTACAAGGTCACCAGATAAGTGAGTTATTTTGAGGGGTTTTTTTGTGGCACTTTTTGAAAAGGTTTAGTGACCAAAGTTATAGCTTCTGAGGAGTGGCCTCAGAGCAAAAAGCCATGAGCAGCTCCACTCTGCAAGGCAAATGAACTGAATAGACCTCGGAGATCTTGATGGTTTTTTTCAGCATTTTAGATGAGCCTTGACAGATCCCAGCTAACCAGACAAGGCAAGAGCACAGGCACTCCATCCGGTCTTACTGTCAAAGAATGAACTTGGCCCATCAGTACTTGTTAGAGAAGAAATGAAAGAAAAAGATACTCACACATCATAACGCTGCCATGTGAGGCTTTAAATAGCACCTTTAACATATGGGGGAATCTCCTGGGTGCTAAGTTCTACTTTAGGAATCATTTCTGAACGTTTCTTCTCCGAGTCACAGAGAAAGAATAGTAGATCACTGCAAACGTGGACTACTTCCACACCTGATGCTTCAAACAGCAGAAGCCTTCACAGGATCCTCTTGCCATCAAACAGAATTTCTTTTAGTGCACTCCTCCTCCTGTGGTAGTTTAAGGGACATTGTAAGCTTTACTCTGGGACAGAAGCGCTTACTTTTATTTCCAGTGCCTGATATGAGAACACTGGATGCACATTTGAGCAAGTTCTGCTTTGTGGGCAGCCTTCCTCCTGCTGTGCGCCATCTGCTCCAAGGCCACAAGGGAGAGCATTCTCCTGCAATGCCCCACAACCCTGTGATGAAGGGATAACTGACAACGCCTGAGCAGCTTCACTGTAAAATTAAAATATATATAGGTCCTATGTATTCAGCTAAAATAAGTCATTGCTAGTCTGCTGACATCAAAGGAACTATGCCCTGTATGCTGAGGACTTGACTCATAATTTCAAATGAAAATTTTTCATCCATACTTAGACAGTTTTGGCTTAAAGATCATGTCATTGGAGAACTCCGCTATTGAGAAGACACTCAGTAGCAGGAACTTGAAAATGGTGACACCACTACTTTCCTAATACTCCTTGTCTGTCATGTCTGTCCTGCCTGGCTGAAACATCTTTCGGGTAGGTCCTATTCTGATACTGAGAGGTGGTGCAGCTTCTGCCAGTATGGAAAGGGAGCTCACTGGAGGCTTTTTAGAGCTATTATGCTAAATACGAACACTACGAGAAAAAAAAACCAAACAAAAACCAATTCAAAAGATCTAGATTTATGCTTCAAATTATGAAAATTTGGGTCGTGGAGGCTATGGCAATTCTGCATTGTGTTCAGCAGATCTAGAATTCCAAGTACAGTGTTTCGGGGTTTGGAAGCTTGCCTGGTTAGACAGCTGATGAAGTGAGAAGCAGAAATTGCTGCTTTCCTCCAGACCAAGGGAATCAGTGTCCTGGAAGACACTGTAGTAGCAAAGAGATGGTACTGGTAAGGTAACACACTTGAATGATTTTATGATTTATATTCTCCTCCTTATCTGTGACAATACCCATTCTCTGAAGATTAAATAGGAAACATACAGCTGCTGCATATATATTTATTTTCATTGTGTTCTAGCTTTGAGAACAGTGCCAAGGTCCATGAAAATAATAACCTCAGAAGAAAAAGACGTGGCTGCACTCAACCTGTGAGGTGTTCTCCTTGCAGCCCTGTCAGAAAGCAAACTGAATCCTTTTTGTGAGCAGTGAGCACCTCATCGCTACCAACTAACTGCGCATCTCTGGTTACGGGATCCTCATTGCACTGTGGAATACAACACGCCATTCACCTAGTACTTGCTCTCTGCCCTTACTGATAGGACAGGCATCTTTACATTTTATACCTTAGACAGTTTGCTGAGAACAGGTGCTGAAAAAGCAACATTGCCTGCCTGAAGTCTTTGGTGAAAGGGAGAATAAAGCATCGTAGCAAATCTAACAAAAGCCAGGAACTGAATTTAAAAGCCTAACATCTTCCTGTTGGAGAAGAGATAATACTTCCTTGAGCAATTACACTAGGCACTGTCATATAGATGCAGCTGGGCTCTGAGAAATGAAGTCACCGTGATGGTTAGTTCAAAACACTGGCCCCTATGTTTGACACACAGATCCAAAGAATCTAAGGCAGCTGATGGCAAATTTAATTTACAATACAGCTGCAAAAACATTATTATTATTATTCTTTTCATGTATGGCTAGGTCGAATATTAAAATAATTACAGCCTATGATTAGATACGCAAATAGATTAACAGACTGTTACCAGTCTAGTGAGTAACACGTTGTAAAGGACACCCTCCAGAAAAGTTTAGTGCTGTTCCCAGCACGCTTCCCATAGCACAATGCACAGGATCATGCCCCTAACCAAAACTGTCAGGGCTTCCACGAGCTTGCTTTGAAACCAGGGTGAATCACTAAGTATTTCCAAAACTCCTATAAACACGTACATTAGTGCAAAATCTGCCTATGTAAGTCTCAGTACAGAATCCCCGGTCTAAAAATAGATACTGAGAATATTGGAACTTTGCCTCCTGTTTTCCCCAAGACACACGTGATGCTCACAAGGCTGTTTTAAACCTTTCCATCTTGGAAACTTTAAGAAACGCTTTGATAAATGAGGAACTTTAGCTATTTCTTGAAGATTATGATATACTTACTGAGTGAGTTCCAAGTCTAGTTTTAGTTCAAAGAGATTGCAGTGGCTGGAAAGTGGTAAATGGTTTTTTATTAGCCATAGACAAAAATCAAATTTGTGCCTCAATCTCCATCAATCTTAGTAAGACTCTGATAACAGTCATCCTGTTTTATTGGTTAGACTAATGAACACTGGAGTCACTTGCTTCATCCTCAGTTGGTTAAAAAAGTTATTCACATCCCACTCTCAGTATTTCAAAGCTAATGGACTGATTTCTGCCACCACATTGATTCCAGAGATAATTTCACTAATCTTTTCTTTCTTATCCTTTCTTAATAGGTATTTCTTTACATAGAACACAAATGAATAAATTGCTAAAGTTCCACTGTCACAGCATCCTTCAGCTGCTTTTGCTAAAGCTGAGTATGCGTCATTTTCCTGTTTTGTGATTCTGTCTTCTGGAACTCAGCTGGGGCTGGGACTTAGGAGGAACAGAAACATCGAAGAGAGGAAAATTGCTATCCTCAGCCTCCTCAAACAAAGCATAAGCCACTGAAAGGGATCTGCGTGAACCTAGTTTACTTCATATTAAAGGAGCAGGTGCTGGTACATCATTAGTCACTGAAATCCATTGGAAGAGCAGTAGCTTAAAGCAAAGGAAATGGTAACTTAGTCGCTGTGAAAGTCATTTGTTATTTACAAAATTAAACTCTTTTCACAAAGGCTCTGTTCGTGGTCACATATCTCAGACTGGATGGAGTTGCAGGGTGTTTCAGAACAGGAGCATAAATGATGATGTGTTAACTTGCTCTGTAGGCTTCCAACCAAAGATACTGCTTCACAGAATACTTGAAATAACGAAGGTAGTAGCTGAAGAACGTAATGCAGAGCAAAATATAACCCAAACCCAAAGCATAATACTCGCCACTTCCTTCAGTAACACATACCATGTGACAA
Source organism: Bucorvus abyssinicus (assembly GCA_009769605.1). Classification (NCBI taxonomy): domain Eukaryota; kingdom Metazoa; phylum Chordata; class Aves; order Bucerotiformes; family Bucorvidae; genus Bucorvus; species Bucorvus abyssinicus. The sequence continues at coordinate 4,984,668 of CM020044.1, read as the reverse complement.
TTTGTTTACCAACAGATCACAACTTTATCAAACTAGTCTCTGTATTTTTTATTAACTGAGCAATGATTTTGCAAAACCATTATGATGCGAGATTGTAACTGATTTGCAAGCATCGGTTTTGGACATGTAAATCTGAGCTGTAAAGTTTTACAAAGCTCATGTGTTCTGTTCTGAGATTGTTGGACACAACTTCTAGAGATTAGTAGAGGATCGATTATGACGATGCCTGTAGGATGCTGTCTGCACACAAGGATAATTAATAATGCTTGCGTGATGCCGTCCAAACACAAGAGGTTTGTATTAAAAAAAAAAAAGCCTAAATCTATACCAAAAAAAACCCAACCTCCACCTAAGAAACTAGCCTTTCCTCCTTTTGCCCCTGCTTTGGGAAGATGACATCTAGTGCTCAATTTCTTGCACCAAGAAAGTGAAGCATGAGAAAAATTCAAAACACCACCCAGACTGTCTACTGTTATTTTTTTCATTAAAAAAAAAAAAAAAATTAAATCCATGAAAATATTCTTCCCTCCACATAGACCCAGTGTAACAAATACCACTTTTAGCCATAGCTTATAATTACCCTAAAAATACCTGGAAGTGTTAGATTTGCTTCCAGTGGAGATTCTGATGGCCATTTCTTAATACCTGCTTATTTCATTATCTCTCTCCACACCAACTCAGCATGCTTCGAACGTCCAAAACTAATATTCTTGAACAATTTATTATGGAAGAAGGTAGCCATATTTTCAATTACTCTCTGCAGAGAGGTGCAGGTTTCCATTGAGAACTTCTTCACTTGCAAAACTACGCATTGCCTCTCTTTCATATAGTTCTAGGATCTCGCCAACACAACGAGGCAGTCACCAGTAATGCCTTTCAACAAAAGCATCTCTGCCCACCCACAGACTAAGGAAAAACAGACTTATTCTTCCTTTTTAAGCAGCCTTACATTCCTGTAGCACCAATGTTTCTGAACACTTGATGGAGGAAGATTTGCCCCCGTTCAAAGGTATTAAGGGCTTGTAACTGATCTTACTTGCATCACAGTAAAAATAACCTGGCTGAAGTACAGGCATCCTGGGCCCTGTTACACTGACAGCAACAAAACTGGGGAGGTCAGACATTGCCTGTGTGCGCTAAGTTCTCAACTCGCCTTACTGGATGTTAGTACCAAAAGCTGCCCCTGGTTTGGTGCTGCCACTGACAGCAACGTCCGCCGCTGAAAGAGATGCAGTGAGTAGCAGAGACATTCCAGGACGGTGGAGGTTAATGAGAACTGGTCTAGAAAAGAAAAGCATGCCAAAAGCTTGCGTTGCTCTTTCACGTGACTCTCTGTGGATAAGGCGTCATACGTCATCCAAGACCGACTGGGGTCTTCTGCATTTTCTTAGCCCCTGCGCTGTGGTTACTGAGCTCAGGGCTGCCTGGGTGCTGATACAGAGCCAGCTGAGATGGTCGCATCAGGGAGCCCTGCTGCACCCACGAGACGTGCTCCTGCCTCCTGAGGCTGTACGCTGCCTTCAGAAGGGTGTATGCAGCTCTGGGGTTTTTACAGCGTGCTGGGTTTCCAGCATCAGGCAGATCTTTTACTCCGTTCAGAGCAAAGAAATTGAAGAGTGGTATCCAACAAAATTCCCGGTCCCGCACTGTTAGTTCTAATTGCTTTAGAGATAGATCCTACAAACAACCACATCCTTCTTTGTAGTAATTTATGTGCCAATTCTTTACCAGCACTTAAATCACTACTAACTACTTCTAACCGACCATTTTTTGCCTTGAGATATTTAATTATTACAGGATAAATGGTACTAGTGAGGGTTTCATGGGGAAAGAGTAATTAGCAGTTCCATCTATCTCAATGAAAGAAAATATTATTATTAATTAATATCCATACAAGGAAGCAGAAGGAGTTTTTAAAAATCTACAATAGAGATATCTACAGGGGCCACATTTGCTCTGAGTGGCTCTTTGACAGGTACCCATTTATTATTTTAACAAGCTGAGATTGTCTGCATCTTCAATCACAGGAGGTCAATCCTTCATTCCTGTCAAATCTTTGATAACTGAAGTGTCTGTATTAATAACCAAAACCTGAAAAGAACAAGCTCAGATAGCTGTAGTAGGGGGTGACATTGCCTGAAATCGCTGAATGGCAGTCAGCTCGGTTTGCACGAGGGAAAGCTGATCACTGTATGCCGTGGTGGTGGTCATTTAGATATGCTCTGGCACAATTTGGCTACCCAGCAGCCCATTATTTTTAAATGCTCAAATAATGCTTGACCCATTGTAAATATTTGCCACGTGTAAAATAATTGTATATCAGACACCTTAAATAATGTAATGGAAAGGACATCAAAAGTTGCAGGCTCTCCTGGAGGAATAGGTTTACCCAGATTCTTAGGTTATTAAATTGTGTCCCAAGGGGACAGTTTGAAACCGTCCCAGAAGGACTAAAAGGATGGCAAATACATAGATTTTCTATGCCCTTAGTGAGAAATTTTCTTACTTTTAAGAAAATGGCTCCTAAGTTTCCAATCCACTGTTTTTGGAGCTAACAGCTTCGAAAGAAAATACCTGAACACATACGGGAGGGCAGAGGTTGGTCACAGACAGAGCTTGGGACCAAACCTGAGGCTATGAGCACTCAGAGAGCTTCACGTACTCACAAGTTCCCCATGCTGACTGTTCATACCCATCACCCACGGGTTAATGTAACTGGTCTCCAGATAGTATGGCAGCAGAGGAGACCAGACCCTGGTGCTTTCCATTTATAGAACACCGCCCGAGCAGCTCACTCATGCAGATGCCCTCTCCTCCTCTCATGACACGAGCTCATGGTGTCAGAAATGATGTCGGCTGATCCTCTCATACTGCATCCAACCTTACAAATCAGTTTGATTCTCCAACTTCCAGAGATCTTCCTAATCCCTGCAAACTCTTTCTGCTCTTCCCCTCTTTATCTTTAAAAGCAACGTATTTTTCTCATCCATCCAAACCATACATAAAAGCTATTGTGTTTTCAGAACCACCCTCTGTGGCTGCCCTCCGTGTTGGGGCGGACAAAGGCAGATCATTAACCGCAACCCCGGCACAGCTCCAGCTGCGGGGGACTGCAGAGTTCCCAGCCTTGCTGCTCTCTCAGAGACACAGGAGCACTGGTGAGTACCAGAGCTTTCTGAGGGCACAACATAAAAAAATAATCTAATGTATATAACAATACAGAAATAGGAGGAAGCCTATTGAAGGAAGTCTTATGAACTTAGTTACCAAGTCCTTCAGGCTACTTCCTTTAACTGTCTAGGAATGCAGGGTTTAAAAGTGGTGGAGGCTTATTTATCACCCCGTTAGTCATCGGCTGGACTGAGTTCAGCAGTGGGTATTTTAACAAAGTTGATGGTAGCAGTAAAAAGCTGTAAGTCAGAAGATAGGAATAGAGCTCAACAAACTGGTACAAATATGGTTAAAATTAGAACTGAACTTGAAAAATCTAGGATGTGCCTTCGGTTTTGTTGTTGACTTGTCCGGTGGGCAGCCAAGTCATTTCTCTGTCTGACTTAGATTCCTCCTTTGCTCTGAAAACCAGCAGAAACAACACTGACCTCTTCTGCCAGGCAGAGAACCGGCTATTTTCATTGTAGTGCTGAAGAAATCGCTTGTATCATGACTACAGATTTCTCTTTAATGGTATCTAAATGTGGTGAGTGTTGTACAACCACATGAAAAGGCACAGTCCTAAAGCTGAGCTCATAAAGCGGCAATCCGATACAGAGGGGAAGTTTACTGTTCAGCATGCCTCAGCCTTGTATCAGGAGCGGAGAAGAAGGATGAATCTGGGTTCAAAGTGGGTGGTCAAACTTTAGCTTATGGATTTGAATTGGAATCTCCTGGAAGCAAGCCTTCCAGATAGAGTTTGATAACATTTACAAAGTTTTGGATATACCTGAGTTTTAATTAAAAATGAATTGGTCTTCACGGAGGTTATTTTAATGCGTGGAGCCCAACAAAGAACAGTGACTGTTCCATCAGAGAGCGGAGAAAATAATAGAAAGGAAAGGTCCTTGTTCTTACACTGCTCAGAAGGGTTTTCTCCTTCTCACGACTCTCATATTACCTTCTCTTCTCATTTCCATATTTTGGTTTTCTCCTTCACTTCGCTCCATGGCAGCAAATAATGCCGAACACCGATGTAGCTGTATTCATTCATTTACAGATCATTTCTCTGAGTACCACACACAAGCACTCAGCTTTTCCAAACACAAATCAGGGCTGGTTACCTTAATTACTCGTGGATTTCTGGGGTGCACAGGTGAGATGGGCTTTCATTACCCTGCCTGTGTTAAAAGAAGTAGTTAAATCTACATATTCTTTCAATGACTGCTCAATGCACAGCACTAGCACAGATGAATCCTTGTCAGAAAGAATTCAGTTTGCCTGAACAAGGAGTTTCAGGGGGTGACATTACTTTTAAGTCAGCAGATGAATAATAATAATCCAACTGATTGCTTTGGGAGGAATATAATAAAAGAAGATCTAGTGACTTTTTCACCCAATTTACTGTTTCTGGGAGTATCAAAACAGAATTTAGAAGTGTTATCATAAAAAAAAAATTTAGACATGTTGTCTGTAAAAAGAGACTCTGGCTCCTCTTTCAAGTAAATTGGTAGCACAGCATTAACAAAAAAAAATTCACCAAGCAAAATGGAAATGCTAGCGATGCAGCAGTGCTTAAATTTTATGAGAGTTAGATTATGACTAGGTACATAAAAATGAGCGGGAAATCTGCAGTTGACAAGAGCTTGGTGCATAATTACTTTTCCTGTCACCAAATGGCTCCAGGTCGGAAGACTTCATTTAAACGGAAAGACAGTGATGAAAATGCTGACTTGTAGTAAACGTGTGCAACTCAAGCAGATTTAACACTGTTAAAGAAGATAAGAGAAATGTGAGACTGCAGGGGTGCTTTTTAGGAAAAAATGTTTCTCCACAGAATAATTTTGGTCAGAAGGGACTGCTGGAGGTCTCCAGTCCAAGCCCCTGCTCAAGACAAATGGGAGAGCAGGTTGTTCAGGGCTGTGTTCAGCCCCGTTCGAGCTATCTCCAAGGACGGAGAGGTCACAGCCTCCCTGGACCCCTTGTTGATCACCTACACAGGGAAAATGCTCTTACATAGACCTGTATAACATTTCCCATGTCCACTTTGTGCTCGTTGCCTCTTGACCTTCCACTGTGCACTTCTGAGAGGAGCCTGATCCCATCTTCTCCATACCCTTCCATTAGGCAGCTGCAGACCACAGTCAAAGCCTTCCTGATCCTCCTCTTACCCGGGCTGAGCAAATGTCTCTCAGCCTCTCCTCGTATCTCGCGTGCTGCAGCCCCTGGCCACCTTGGCAACCCCCCACTGGGCTTGTTCCATTTTGTCAATGTCTTTTTTGTACCCCCGACAGCACACACGGCTCCAGATGTACTCTCACTAGTGCCAAACAGAGGGGAAGGATCACTTCCCTTGACCTGCTGGCTACACTCCTGCTGACATAGCCCAGGATGCTGCCGGCCCTCTCTGCCGCAAGAGCATAGCGCTGCCATGTGTCCTGCTTGTCCCTTAGGTCCTTTCCCAATATTGTAGCTTAATTAAAAAGAGCTGCTGTTGTCAAAAAGGAAGGCAAGTTCACGATCGTTCCAGCTCAAATGACTGGCTCACCGCTCCCTACATCCAAGACTGGCTCGCCGGTCCCTGCATCCGAGACCTCTAAAGAGTGGCACTTACTTCATAGGGTTGCGAGGTCCAGTTTGATGTTTTGTAAAATGGGCTTGTCTGAGGAACAAACTAGATTCCCCCTCCCCCCGCCCCCAATATTTCTTTTTCAGACAGAAAGGGAAGAAATACTGTAGCTTCCATTACTCTGAACAGCACATTATCTTAAGTTCCAGATAAACAACTCTTCAGTGCACATCTCAGCGTAAACAAATGCTTAAGTCCAGTCTGATGCAGCAAAGCTTTTAAGCACGTTTCTAAGTGTCACTGCCTTCGGAATGAAAGTGAAGCGTGTGCTGCTGTGCTTGCTGAGTTTTGGCCTCACACTCTAAGAAAAGGATAATTTGGCTCATTATATTTTGTGAATGACACAATGCCCCTGAACATTAAAGTTTATATCTATTTGCATATATATATGTGCAGCATTAGGTTTGGCTCTCAAATAACTCTGTGGAGATCAAAGTACGCATAGATCCTTAGAGACTATTAGACAGCAATTACACTGCAAAATAAATTATAAGCAGTCTCCCTCTACATCTCACTCGGTCCAGCTGCACATTTTCTTGGGTTCCTCTACTGCCCTTGAACATTCCTCAGTTTCATTTGTTGCATAAAATACTGTTAGATAAGGGCTTATGAAGCAACCACTTTCACTCCCAGCAGTGAAATAAAGCTCACTGTTAACAAGAGTATTTTTGGAACTTGAAACAGTAAAAAAAGATAAAATTATTTTGCCATGGGTTATGCCCAAGTGTTTCCAAGGGTCCTCTTGGGACTTTTAAATAACTTTCTACAGAGGACAAACAGAGGCTGGGGGTGGTCTCTGAACAGAGCATATCTTCATGTTTCTGGACAGATCTGATGCCTTTCTGCAGTTCTCAATTTCTTGAGAGTTAATTTATTTTGAAGCTCTCTGTGTGACTGCTTGCAGCATTCCTGTCACTGCTACGGCATGCACGGGGTGTACATTTCCACCCTCACTCCCAGAAAGTGCTTCTGACTAGAAGCGCAAGAAAGTCAAGTCAGAGTTCCTCCGCCGCAATGCCTAATCGAGGAGCGCCTCCGTGCCAACTCTTTACATAAGGCCTTCTGCATGGCACACCGATGGGCTCTGACACTCTTTTTCTCTATCAATGTCAAATGGATATTTGTGACTTTAATGATAAATTAGTTTAGCTGATTTTTTTTAAAGTGAATTGTTAGTCTGTGATTGTGATCCCAGAAAACTGAAATTATTTTTTCATCTGCTGAAAAATATTGATCAGGAAAGAAATGGTCCCCTTCCCCTGTCCCATCTGCATACCGGATCCAGAATAACAGGCAATGGCAGCTGAGGACAGCAAAGTTTTTGATCCATCTGGCAATCCAACAAAATACTGGTTTTCCCATTGTCTTGAACCCTTTTCTCCACCCACCAAGCTCACACCACATGGGCACTGAAGATGCCAGACCTGCACTGCAACTCCTGACCATGGGAGCTTCCAGCTGCCATTTGAACATGCTGTGACGGGGATTGGGACCACCAGCAGAGCAGTCACTCACCCCGTCGTTCTCATCCTGCAGTGGCAGCAGGAGCAGCAAACCTCGCTCTCCACCCCATCTCCATCCTCAGTCTGTTCCCGGTGTACGGACACGCAGATCAAGAGCCAGTCCTGCAGATTGCTTAGGTAGGCTCAGGAAACTCAGTCGCTGAAAACTAACCTCCCGTTAAACCTTGTAATCCTCTACAACCCAGTAGAGAATTGGAAATTTGGCCCAACTAGGTCACCTCTGGACCAACATTATTCCATCTAAAGAAGACTGGAAAGGTGTCACTAGTGATGCTCATAGCTGTCTGCAAGACCTAATCTGGTATTTCTTGACATGTCAGCTCCTACCCAGGAAAGTTTATCACCAGTTCTGCCTCTGTTTCAAACATTCACAGAGTTACCTCTTGACAGTATTTCCAAATATCCCTTAGAACTAAAAACAAACACACAAACAAAACAAATCCCATGGTAGTCTTTCGATACCACTGCATGCCTCCTTCTGCTTAGACTTTTTTCTTGCTCTCCTCTATTTCTCCCTCAAGATGCAAATTTGAAGTTCTTTGAGAACAAGAACATTCTTTTTTTCCCCTGCTATTGCACAATGTCTTGCCAAATGCTGTGCTGGTGTTTGATTAGGGCTTTAAGCTACTATAACAGGAGAAATAAATGGAACCAAAATTATGCAGTTCAATATTTTACAGCAAGGATAGTTTTTGAATTCTGCAATAAAAGTTTAACCCAATATACATCTAGTGAGACCCTCTGTGAGTCTTTGGTATCTAGAGGTACCTGAAAGCTCACACAATTTGCGATCCTTTACTGTAGTTCTCTGAGTTTTTCAGACTTTCACAGCTTGAATTCTTTCTAAAGACGATTATCAAAAGATGAACAGGAACAGGGGGATTTGTGATGTGTTCAGAACCTATGTGAAACTGAAGCAAAACTCATATTTTGTAAAGCAGAGTTTAGGAGACCATAGTCTATCTTGCCCAAGATGAATTTGGTTGTGTCATTCCATAGAAAGCGTATAATTTAGATTAATGCTCATGACTGAGACAGAATCATTAGGTAATAGTAGGAAAATGAGGGAAGCGAACCTTGGAATCCAAAACAAGGCTTCAATTTTCAGTAAAAGCTACAGATAACAGAAGGAATATTCATTTGTTTTATTATTTTATTCAGGGTTTCCTATCTATCCCTGGAAAGATTTTTTCTTAATTTAAGAGGAAGAATAAAAGAGCTTTGGATTGAACTGCATGATCAGTGAACCAGACAATCCCAAACTGCTCAAGCATATCCGACATCTGCTTGAAGAGCTCAATTGCAAATAGCAGGAGAGAGTTTCCATTACAGTACACACAGAGCTGGGTTGGGAGAAGCAGCATTAGAAAGTGTTATTCCCATTTAGTAATTATGCCTTGATTGTTGTTTATGTGTTTGCTCTACTGTAACTTGCTTGCCTTAGGGTGGCACTACTGCTAGAGGAAATACAGAAGTAATTTAGTTTTAAAGGGGAAACGAAAGTTTTAAAGTAGGTTAACTCTTCTGTAAAACTGTAATGATTGGGGATGACTGGACTGAGTCGATAAGGACTACTAATTCCAATAGTAACTCATGCCTTAACTCTCCTCACAGCAAACATCCTCCCTCTCTCTTTCCTGGCACACAACATAAATAGTCTTTACACCACAATCAATGAAATTTAAAAAGCATCTTTATTCCCCAAAAGCTTCATAAAGACCAAATTTCCCCAAAGCTCTTATTTACTCCTGCGTAAATAGCATTGGTTCTGTAATGAGGTGTAATCACCAACACATCATTCCTGTTCTCTTCCTCTCTTCTAGATTTACCACCCAGTTTCTCCACCGGTATCTGTCATCTCAGAAGAGTTAGGATGCGATGTAAGTCTGTTGTAGGCAATGCCTTGATACCAGTGATCCTATTAAAGAAGTCAATAGTACCAAGACACAGCTCTGCAGAGGACAGTCAGGGACACCAAATGATCATGCAGAGGTGAGAACACGCTGAGACATCGGTTATTCCTTGTGTCCCTAGATAAACGCCGTGGTTGAGGGGAAACTTCCTGAAGGTCTGGCCCCCACACCTCCCAAGATGTTTTCACCTCTACAACAAACAAAAACTCGAGCCCCTGTGGGGTGGGTGGGCGTACCAGTGACCACGCCTGCTGGGGCGGCTCGCTCTGTTTGGTCTAGCTCACGAACACTTGCTCACCTCCACACTGTGTTACAGCGGTCAGCACTTGGCCCCAGAGAATATTGTGTGATTAATGCATCAAAAGACTTGTCTAAAATCCTCCTCCCCTGGCTTTCCAGATTTTTATTCTCTCAGTTACATTTTCTCTTTGTTCCTTTCTGCAAACCCTAGTGTAAATGTTTTTTGAGTAATTAATGTGTCAAATACCAGACCTGAATTTTCATGGGCAATTAGTGGGCTGGGTAAAGCCAGCAAAACGCATTTCAGTTTTAATAGTGAATTGTGGCTCATTTGCTGTTTTGCAGAAATATATCCTGAAATACAGAGAGCCTCATATGCCTGTGCACTCTTTATGTCTCTTTCATAAACCAAAGCTCCCTCTCCTTTTCTATTTTTCACCACATACAAGATGCTGCTTGTAATCTATTACAATTTGCATATTGTCCTTCTGCCTCATCGATAATTGATCAGGTTAACATCTGCTTTCTGCTGGTGCCAGGAGAAATATGTTTGTTTCTACAGGACTGTGTAATTCCTCAGGCCCCTGCAGAATTGCACGTCCCATAAGAGAGTTGCCTTGCGCATCCCACAGCTGCACAAGGCAGAGCAGAAAACACGCACCATGCCCGCGCGTGCTGAGCTTCAGCGGGGGCACCGCTTGAGCGGGCACGGGAGAGCTGTCAGGAGCGTGTAGCGGTTTAGCAGCTTGCTTACACAGTTACGCACTGCGGCAGAGCAACGAGAGTGGTAAGTCTGTGGTAGGCAATACAAGAGCAGTAGAGGTAGCCTAAGTAGGAAGCCCAGACTCCTGGAGTCTTGCTGAAAGCAGGAGACATTCAGTGTAAGGAGAGAAGGTGAAGCTTGAAAGACTGCCTAGAGAGAAGAGCTAGCATGCAGTTTTACCAATGGGATGTACATTTCCAACAAAACTTAGAAGTGTGGAAACTACATCGCTTTGATATCACAGGGCTATTAGAAAGACTTTTATGCTCTCCACTGTTTCAGGGGATTTAGCTGTCTGATTCAAAAAATACCTGAATCAGAATCAGCTCAGCTTAGAGACAAGCAATCAAAATGATTAGCAAGGAGATGGTTCAGTCTCAAGGACGCAGCCTACTAGTCTGACTGGCACAATCCATCACAGGCTGGATGTATCATAATTGTACACCACAATTTTGTAAATAATCTCTTTCTTAGTGTCGATGTTGACAAGGAATAATATATGAGAGCTCTCTTGTTAGTTACCTTCTGTCTAAACAGGCCATCCTGACACTTAAGCGTACCAAGTACATCTTTAGGAGATGCTAAGGAGCACCACAGAAGGATGAGGTCGAACAAGGCAGTAAGGCAGAGGGATGCCATGACCTGAAGGGCAGTCTGACCTTCCCAGCCAAAAGAACTGCCTTGGTTACAGATGAAAGGGTTAAGCTTTGGATAGAAAGTATACAACTAGGCTCACAGTGCGTCGTTCTGTTTTCCTAAATAGGGTGTGCTTTTGAAGGGATATATTTTCTGTCATTAAAGGCTGCCACTCTCATAGGAATCTCCAATTTTAAGCACATTTAGATAAATTCCCATTAGCACCAAAATACAAATTATCACTGCGACACAGAAATGAATGCAGTATCCCATCAATGCCAATGACCAAAAGCGCTTTCACCCAGAAGCAGGTAAAGGAGGACTGTCACACAAAGTGGAGTACATGGGAGGGATAAATGTGCAGATCATATTCTGACTTTCCATTAATAAGAGTGAAGAGTAAAAGCACAGTTACAAATATTGCTCTAATTTCAGAAAGATATAATTTGTCAACAATCAGTACACAATGTCACATAGGATGACAATTTGAAAATGCAATTAGTAGTGTCAGGTGAACAGTTCGAGATGAAATACAACCACTATGTTGCTTTGGAAGGTACGGAGCACCTTAGAGAACAAAGCCCTCTGGAGGTACCTCCACTTTGACTGGCCTGACTCCATAGCACTACCCTGAGGTTCTCCTGTGCAAGACAGTATAACTGGACTCCGCTCACCTGGATAAATCTGTTGCTGTCAGGTACCCGGTGCTGCTGTGTTGTAAAACTCCTCTGTTTTATACACACAGGGATAACAAGGCTACTTTTCCACACTTCACCTACTCTGTACGTGGCAGTATATAGGTGTTTCTACAGATATTCACATTAAAACCCCAGAAATTCATCCCGGAAGGTACTTGATTCATAACCCACTCCTTCCTCCCCACAACCCATCCTGTAGGCAATAGCAGCCCTAATAAACTTAGGGGAAAATACATCAAGGAGGATCAAGCAGAGCTGCAGCAGTCAAACCCCACAGGAGATACACAGGCAGGTCGCTGCTACAAAGCCAAGAAGCAGACAAAGAAAAATGAGTTGTCAAGGAGATGATTCTACTGAAGAGACTCCTCCTGGAGCTGGACATCTGGGTGCTTCACATGCCAACTTTAAATCATCAGTCAGCTGGTCGGGGGGAGGGGGCAAAACAGGAGTAAATTTTAAGCTGCCAGCGCTGGGACGGGTGGGCAGCTGCAGTATCAACCATGAGTTGCAACGGCATGCTGCTGGCTCTCGACTTTAAATGTCCACTCAACGGCGAGGGGACGGGGCCAGAGCAACACTCTCAATGTTAACTTGCTCTAAAAGGCTTGCCAGCTGCTTTTTGCAGGTCTAGGTTTCATTTTAAAGCTCTAACTCTTGAGCGTTTATCCATCCCGAAAGCAGGTCTCTCTCTTTTTTTAATAAATTTCGCAGACCTAAATTACAGCTCATTGGTATGGATAACAGACAAACCATTGTTCCACATAAATACAAAACCGTATCCTGAGATAGGTTCCTGAGAAGGAACACTTCCAGCCCAGTTACTCAACCCCATGCCCTCCCCCATTTCCCCAGCTATTCTGGGTTTTGGCGTATTTTCAATGCAGTGCTTTTTAAGGGCTGCCTATTTCTGGACAATTAAGACAGTCAACTGTATGTACAAACTTTCTGCAGAGAAGCTTGCAGTGAATTTGTCTTATAAGCCCACCTTTTTCATCTATGATATAACTTTTTAGCACATGGATAAATGTAATACTGTATGCAAGAAGCCTCAGATCATCACATGGATAGCAGCAATGTCTGTATATTCTGTTACAAACTGGGGTCCTGACTTTAAACTCTCAAAACTAGCCCTTGAAGTAATCAGAAAACAACGAAAAGTCATAACTTTAAAACATGAAGTAAAATGAAAGTGCACAGGCCCTTATGTTTACAATGATCTGCAAACCACGCCAAGTGTTTAAATATCCTGACAACTGCAGCTGGAAAAAAAAAACCCCAAACCAGAAAAGCCATAGCAAAAATATCATGGTTAGCATCTGAGCTTCGAGAGAAGTTTTAAACTTCTTTCGAGTGTGGCAGGGGTAAGGATGTCATCCATCTTCAGTTTCAGCAATAAGCCTGAAGTTGCTCTCTTTTCAAGCCTTGTTCATCACACCATGCTCAGGGCTTGTGTTTCTCCTTGGTTTACTGATGGTCTTGTTATATCCTTATTCATGAGAGAAACACTTTATTCCCCAGGTATTAAAATTGTCTTCTATGAAAGGGGAGAGGTTGTGAAGTGAGGCATAATGTTCAGTTCCAGCATACTGGAATAACTTTGGTTATAGATCTGCAGTGTTCATTAGTTTTCTACCTAAAGACAGGAAGACTTGCAACCAGCAAATGCCCAGTTAACCTATTGCCTTACATAAGGGAAGACCGACATGTATACAACGGGGAGAGCACCACTGCCCGTGAAATACGCATTGAAGATGAATTAATGAGAGTGGCTTAGAACGACTGTGATTGTCTACCTCAATTTCATGCTCTGCTCAAGACCAGCAATGTAAGTAAGATTTGAACTACTGAATATTTCTATTTGAAAGGAAAGGTGTCTACACAAAAGAACATCGGAGTCAAATACACACTGGCGATCTCGATATCCCTCTAATTAATGCAAGAACAGGTCTGAAGCTTTTAAGGTGGCCCTTCAAGCCAAGAAATTACCGTTAGCTTCATTATGACTAAGTATTGCAATATTTGACATATAATCCTTAGCCAACATCCCCAATGATACCAACGGGCTGCTTCCTTTGTTCCAGCCCAAGACCAGCAGATCCTCTGTTCCTGTTGCTGAAACCCATATTACAAAGATTTTGAAATCTATTAAATTTGTTTGCCAAAAAGGAGTCAGATACCACTGGCAGGTCAGGACGTTGAAACTACCAGTTTCTGCTCACAAAGTTATCAGCTGTCTTTTCCCTGAACTCTGCTTCATATGTTTCCTAACCTTTACGTTTCATTTTTGGTTGATCTCAGAGCTATCCGACTTCTGGTCAGCTCTAGAACCCTCCTAGTTATCAGCACTTCATCCTACCGACAAAAATTCCCTGGAAGTTACAAGAACATATCAAAACCCCACCAAACTCCAGTCCACTGAAAAACATATCCTGTTCCTGTACAGGTACAGAAACCACCAAGACTCAGATGAAAATGTAGAAATGGAAATCAGACTTAACCTTCACTTGCACCTTCTATTAAGACTAAAACCTAAAACAATGTGCTATTAGCTTGGGTTTTGGTTTAAAAATGAGCTAGCGATGGCACGAGTAACCAAGCAACAGTAATTGCTTCTCTGAGATTAAACCACAACATGACATTAAAGCTCTGCTACTGAACTTCTCTACAAAGGTGCAAAATTTTTTGCAGGCAGAAGTTAATTATGTAGAAGGGCAATTTCAATTTAAGTTGCCAGCATCTCTGTGCTGTATGGAGGCAGGAAACTATGAGGTCAAGAGTTCACTCTACCTGAGTTTTAAATCTAGAGGAGGATTACTGTAGCTTCCAATTTTTAATTGATGCATCCAGCCTCTCAAAATAATTTCAACTAAATCAAAACAAATGACCTCTAGATAACTGCTATCCAATAATGTTATTGGACTCTACAGGTTCTACTATATCTATACTAGTTAGAATTCCACCATGAATAAGAACTAGAGGGCACTGTGTATCTTATAACCAAACCAGAAAGTTCCAGCTGCTCTTTATGAACATTCAGACCTATTTTAAGGCAGCTAGCATGGCCCTTTCTGTTTACAGATATGAAATGACTCCTTTGGGGCTAATTATCTCAACTCGACTACCATCACTTCACAAAAGATATCCATCTTTTCCTTTTACATATTTAGGTCCTTTCAATTTTTTATATAAATAAATTAAGAATTAAGGGCACAAGCAGCCTTCTTATTTGACAGAGTTATGCAGGTCATATGATTTTGAGGTATGAAAAATTTCAAGCCATATCTAGGCTCTAGGACAGTTTTCTGAGGTTAGCTGGAAAACGGAATGTGACTTTTTGCAATCCACAATATCTTTTGGTTTGATATAGCTGGATGGACCAGAGCAAATATCAGCTGGAGCATCAGGTAAGTGTACAGAGAGTGAGAAGGAAATGAAGGTGAAAAGAAGCACTTCGGACAAACACTGATGGTGAACTAGAATCCTGGAATAGCTAAAAGGCTGTGAAACTTGGACCTACTTTGACACGATTTTCCTTCCTGAGCTCAGACAAGACTGTTTGTTAGGTCTTTCTCTGCACCTGTTCTCCACCTGAAAAATGAGAATATAATTTCTCATTTCTCTCTCTTAGAGGACAGGGTGAAGATAAATGTACAGAGACCACAGAAAACTTCATGTTATTAGAAGTCCTATGAAATCCAAAGTTCCTGAGACAAACAGGTTGGACAGAAAGACAAGACAAAGCTTAAAAAAGCTTGAGAAACAGACATGTCTCAGAAATAAAGTTGTTGTTAATGGTTTCAACACTGGAATGCTAATTGACACCACTCTGGCGCTTGTAAATCGATGCCACACACAACATGGTAAAATAGGTAGGTGTGCGGTTACGTTTACCGTGTTTGTTTTCTGTGGATTAGAATCCGACCGATGGACCCAGAGTCCATACCTCTGCAACAGGATGAGGTCATACTGCTCCCTGCTGAGGAAACCATGAGTTTCACCCCAGGTGACAGATGTTTTTTGCTCCCCAGCCACCTTCATGGCTGCCGAGTGCAGAAGTGGCTCCCATAGACATGCTGAGCCATGCCGAGAGTCTGTTGCTTAAACAGTTTCCTCACACCAGAAGGCACAGAAGTATTTTTGTCACTCGCACAGCAGTTGCCATTAAGAAGTCAATGTTTGCCAACATATCAACCCAGTAGGCTGCAATTGTTCCATATGCTTAGAATATGGCATTTCTGTGGTAACCGTCAAATATCCAAATGCTAATGGTGACTGTTCTCCAAATATTGTTCTTTTAATTCCTTTCTCAGAGCCAAGAAGGAAATGGACTTCATGCCCAGCTCCTCCTCAACCCTCTACTGTTTTCAGTGAAATTCTCTTCTATTTTCTGTACAGGGTCAATGATAGAGCAGTTCTTATCATCTTTCACCATTGTGGCAGAATCACAATCACAAAGACAATAAACAATTTGCTTCTGACACATTCAAATCAGTGTGTACTCTGCTGATATTCAAGTGATAGTATGTGATGAACAGATGAGACCTAGAAAATGTGCTTTGCCATGAAAGACGGTGCATTATGTCAAAAGTGAAGCAAGTGTCCAGTATTTCCCAGCTGAGTGTAGATTGCAGTGTTTAGCCTTGTAGAGACGAAACATCTAGAACGTGTATCCAATTCACAGCTCCAGATCACATATATTACGCTTTAATACACTAATAGTAGTATTCCAGTATCGCAGCTAATTTTTAAATCACTGTTCTGAGAATTTGAGTTTGAAAGAAACGTGACCAGCAATAAAAACATGTAGCTGAATGCAGTATTGCCTCCTGGCCTTGCAGGGAAGACCGAAGGAAGACAGTCTCTCAAAGATGGGTGTATGCTGATGGACGCACTTGTGATTCAAGAGGTGGGAACTGCACCGAAATCTGAAAGAGTACAAGTCCTCTGAGAAGTTTCTCACCCTTATGCTGCGCAGAGCAAATTAGGCCCTTACAGGCAGAACACGGAAAGCCAGGATTAGAAGCTGGACTTTCGCTTTCCTACAAAATAACCAGAACCTTCTTACTGATATTAAACAAATTTTAATAGTGTTATCTTGCATGTTGCCTTTATTATCTGTGACATTAGGTTCATTGAGTTTTGTATTTGCCCCCCTTCTTCCCAGAGGTAAGATATTAAACTTAAATTTCAAGCACAGAGTGCAAAAAGATCCCCACTGACCTTACAGCCAAATAATGCTCTTGGAGATAAGCAAACTGGTTCAAACTAAAGAAGAACGAGCCCAGACTTTGGGCCAAATTTTGAAGGGAACCTTCTTTATTATCAAAGAAAATAATTTCTGCAAAACCTCTGTCCTTTACTTTGACATCTCGGACCCCTCACTTATTTTTTGGAACACTTTTTTGTCTGACACGCTGTGGACAGAGCACCCAGCTACTTTGTTCAGTAACTTGTTAAAAATATAACCATTAAATATAATAATTGTGACACGTGGTTAGAGACTTCCTGGTTCACTGGTTAGCAGTTGTTGTCTACAGCATCCTGGACATTTACATTTCTTTGAGGTTATGTTTACTCCATACATCCTGGGTATTTATCTAACTGTCCGATTCTGTGTTGTCTCCTGCTCCTGGCACTTGTGATACCCTATTGCAAAGGATTCCTTTAGAGGATAATAATGTGGCAAACAATTTACTTGTATTAAGGTGCTTGTTGGTTAGTTTTTTTAGTATCACATAACCTGCTGAAAAACTTCCTGACTTTGACCCTCTCTTCCCTGAAGCTTGAGGTCTGCAACAGAAGACGTGGGATTTCAATAAAGGAACTAATACGTGCCCTGCAAGACATGCCAGGCCTTTTAAGAACGGGATGGCTGAATGAAGCCGTGTTAGTAAACATATAGAGACCAAAGGAAGAAAACATTTGAACTGGGTTTCCCTGGTTCTGGCCAGCTGAAAAAAATATCCAGTGGCTTGGGAGAGGGGGCAGAAACTGTGCATCAGAGAGCAGTGCCGTGGACACCGAAACCTGGGGCACAGTTTCCACCCTCTACTTGCTGATTGACCTTCAGAGCCTCTCTGCCTCCCTGGCGGAAAGAGTTTCACTGTATTTTCTAAGCCACTTTAAGATCTGCGTAGGAAAGCTGCTATTATGTAATTCCCACTCATTGACATATAAGCAAAATCAAAATAACCATCAATGTCAGATTATAGTTTTATGCCATGAAAACACAAATAATGTTTGCTTTCTCTCTAACACAAACCCATAAATCCTCAGTGGATTAACCTTTCAGAAGCCCTTGCCAACTGTTCCTGCCATAATAGCACAATTCAAGATCTCAAGCTGCCAAAGAGCTCTGTTGCTGTTTTCAGAACGCAGCAATCAATCATGTTAAGGAAGGGAAGATGAGAGAGCAGATTAAGCAGAGACAGAAATGTTAACTTCAGGAGCAAGCGTCTAAGTCTAGTTTTTATTAGAGAGAGCCAAATATATCTCAGAAAGCTATGAGAAGCTCTCTCAATTTCCCCTGCTTGTGTAGAGGATCACTTCAGCTTCATTAGACTCTTCAGCTCATCACACAAGTGCACCTCTGTCATACAGCACAACCTGGGCTTTGAAGATGTGCAACCAGCGCAAAAAATAAATGCAGCAGATGATATCACCCCCTGCATGAGCTTCAGCTCCTGGAAGGACCAGGAGTATACCTTCTGGAAGAGCTCACACTCATGAGTACTCTGACCTGTGCCTGCTGATGCTAAATCTGAACTATCCACCCGTGACGGTGTTTAAGTTGGTCAGCTAGCATGGTGGCTGTGCCACAACAAGGTAAATGTGAGCTGCCATTCCTGCCCAAGAGCTGGGTGAGTTCTCTAGGCTAAGCTTGTCATTCGTGCTCGTGGGAATTTCCTGCAAGATCAATCTTGTTATATTTTATTTTATAAATCTGCTAATTTTCCTTTGTATTACTGATTCTGTAGATAAAGGATTACCGCCTAAATTTCCGTGAGCCTGCGTAAATAAATGCTTTATATTACCTATGTTATGCATAAAATACATGCAATAGATGCTCACATACAATTACTAGAGTTTGGCTTCCTGTTTTTAATATAGAGAAAATATGCATATGCATAGAAATACACACACGGCTCTTAGAACACCAACGTAATTTAATTAGTCCTAGGCAACGATATTCCTTTAACTGAAGGTATTTTCTTTCTGAGATACAAACATAGTCTTTTCTCATCTAAAGCGCACATGGGCTCCCCTTAGTTCCATCAAATTTTTATCTTCCCTTTTCCTCTCAGGGGAGAAACGCATGAATGCTACTGTCATAAAAACTAATGGAAAGGAAAAAGAAAACAAACCAAACCTAAATCCAGCCTGGTCAGACTAATGATGTGGGTGATGTTAAATGAAACCAGAGAAGTAAACATGCAAAGGTGACCAGCATTAAGATGATATCCCAGCTCCCAAACCCACGGTATAAGGCTTTCACTAGAGATTTGCTGCAGACCCACTCCCAAAGTGGGGTGGGGGATGACACCAGAGCTGAGGCTCACCACAATACAGCCTGCAAGCCAGCGATGTCAGCACTCCTTATACCTTTCAGTATCTTAACTCCTAGCCTGTCTGCAGAGGGGAAATAGCATATATTTACCGGTTTCTTGGAGAGATCACATAGCTCAATTCATTAAAGCTCAACACGGGCTTTAAAATGTGGAACAAACATTGTATAAAATTAACTATTAGGCCTTATAGTGTAGTCATGGGAGTATGGAGAAAGGAAGAGAGAGTAGAAGACTGAAAGCAGCTTCTGAATTTCTAGATATGCTCAGACCATCTGTTTGGACTATATGTGATCACCCTATTCCACCCTCTGTGGAAAAAAAAACCCAACCCAAACCAACTAACACCTCTGGATTAGGGATGTGAGAAGTACATCATGCATAATAAACATTTCACCTCGAGGTGGAAGATGGTAGTCTCTTATTTGCTCCATTTTAATACCAGGGCGATTCCATGGACTTCAAGGGACTCACTGGTTCTGTAGGTCCCACTTCAGGAACCCATTTACACACATAGCTAATCCCAGTGAACTCATCCCTGCTGAGATCCCCAGACATTGGGCCACGCTGCCTGGACCAGGGGTCATGCATAAACCTGGAGGGCTCAGTAGATCTGCTCATGTGTTTAAGCAGAAGCAAGTGCCTGTGCCTTCCCTGGGGACCGCAGTCCCCCTTCCATATCAGACCTAATGGATGTTATTCATCGCTGTTATCTCGTGTCATTTCAGAGTACACAAGAAATAAAACCAGCTTGCTGTAACCAGTAAAAGGCCAGATAACCCTCAAGGTTATATACTACAAGTGTATCTGCTTTAAAATTCTCCTAAGGTAAAAGGAACAGCAGAGACATTATCTAGCGATCTTCACGTGTTTCCTGTTTCCATCGTCCTAACGGCAACCCTCGCGTTTTCCCCACAGATTTTAGTTTCCCCGCATTGTAAATACATGCTTTAGCACCTGCCTGTGCTCCTCTCTGCTCTGGGAGGGGTTGAAGGCTGTGGATGGACACGGGGAACCGCTCCGCTGTGTTGTCAGGATGCAAGCGGCAGGTTCGAATTCACTGAACGGATGCACCTATCATACAGATACAACTTGATGCATTAGTAGTCAAGATGAGTAACCGTTCCGTTCCAGTACGTGGCACTTATTGTTGCTGCCAGGCACCTCCATTCTGATTTACAGCCACTCGGCTTTGTGCGAGTGGAGGAGTTCTGATTCTCTCTGCGCCAGACAAAGAGCGTAAGCGTGAGCTTATGGACATATTGACCCCAAACACACCACTCACAGAAGGCGCAGCAGAAGGACACAGTAGCAATTCAAGTTACATCTCTTGCTAGGAAAGAGTTTTTAAGGCTTGAGAGAAAACAAACCAACCCCTGGAGTCTTATCAAAGACCATTGAAAAAAGCAGCAACATACTTGCTCACACACACACACACACGGTTGGAGCTGTGATGGAACAGTTGGATTTCATTTTAAACATGGAAACCATCATTGTGACTTGTACTTCTAGAAGGAAAAAAAAAAAAGGTAGGTTTTATTCTCTGATGTTTATGCAGCACAAGAGGATTTGCCAGCTCGAAAAATGAAAAGATTTCTTAGCTGGAAAACACAAAAGGGAGCTAAATCTTCTCACTGCCGAACGGCTGCTCCAGGGCTGCGGCGGCTGAGATGGAAGGGTCTAGAGAACCACCTGCAGAAACGCGCAGGGGGAAGCGGGGGAAGGAGGAAATGAATTTAGGGAAACAGCCCTGCATTTGGAGGAGCTAAATCAGCTGAAGCTGACGTGGAAGACCAAAGCTCCCTCCAGGCTGATGGAACGGGAGCGGGGATTGCAGTGGGGCGTACAGAGCTGCCACCAGAAACGGGGCGTTCAGGGGGCACTCCTGAGCACCGCAGTCATGAGTTTCAAATGCTCTTTTAGAAGCATCCAGTGTCATTTCACCACTTTGCAATGGTTTAAGAGGCAGGTAAGGGAGCCTCAGGGACAGATGCTGTATCACCCACTTCTCATGTAGTTCTCTCTATTTTTTTAATACTGATAAGATAATTTCCTCATCTAAACTTTAATTGGACATACTAAATTACTTTATAAACTGTCTCCATGAAGGCAGAAATATGCGATATCTTCTACAAAGACGAAATTGTTCTCAGCAAAACTGAATATCTTTATTTCCCAACTCTGCAGCAGCAGAATTATTGCATCTGAGATCTTCTTTCAAAGAAAGAACGACTCTGATTTCCACCGCGCTGCTCTCTGCAGTGCAGTTGCTGGGATTGACTCTTGCTGTATCTTACAATATCACCTATTCTAGTAAGCATGAACATCATTTAAACCCAATATGGTTTTATATTGGATGCACTTACTATAAAGCAGATGCCAAATTCAGTAAGTAAAATCAAAGTAAAAAGTAAAAGAAAAAAGAAAAAATAGCCATCTTTTTGGACAAATGGGCATAAATTATAATAAAGAATATGATTACTGGAGATATGAATGAATATGATATTTTGTGGAAAGTAGCATATTCATTTTGTGGGGCTTTTGCCGTGACTCTCAAAGCCACTGCTACTCAAAGCTGCTTGCTAAGAGTTCTTTGAAGGAAACAACAAGCATGGGGTTAAGGGAGTTTAAGCTGAGCTGTATAAGGGAGTTTAAGCTGATATACAGCGTATTTGTATTTCCAGAAGAAATGTGACAAGGTCCCTCATCAAAGACTTTTAAAGAAACTGTGCTGCCATGGGACACAAGGGAATGTTCTCTCACAGATAAAGAGGTGGTTGAAAGACAGGGCACAAAAGCGGGGGCAGTTTTCACAGCGGCAGGATGCCACTCGGGGATTCCCCCAGACAGCCAAAGTAAGCATGTCCAAAACTCGTCTAGCGAAGGGCATGAACAGTGAGCTGACAAAGTTTTCTCATTTTTCAAGGTAAAACTTCTTTCCAGTAAAGTTGAAAGCCAGCTGTGAAGAGGCTCTCGTGATACTGAAAGGCAAATGAATTCAATACTGACAAACACAGAGCAATGCACATAGGAAAAAACTGCTGAGTTTTCCACACACAGAAAGAGGGTCTGAACTGTCTATCACTGAGAAAGAGGTCTTTAAGCTACGAGAAACTGATCTTATGGAAGTGGCAGCCCAGTTCTTAGTCGCATCCCCAAAAGAATACAGTAAAACCAGAAAATTAACAGAGAATGTCCCTAACATTTCTGAGAGGACAGTTTCCACACAAAGAACCGTTACAGCGACCAGGACTCGGACGAGCCTGCAGAAGAGGTGAATGAAGGGATCTGATAAAGTCGATAAAATCACGACTAGCGCAGAGAAAGTGCTAACGAAGGAAGCCAACAGCTGCTCCGTCCCTCTGCCACTGCAAGAGGGAGGCGGCAACACTAACAAAAAGGTACGGGAAGTTTAAGAGAAGCAAAAGGAGGTGCTCCTCCACAGCATACGTAAATATTCTGGGATAGTGATTCTTTATATGAGTTCAAAAATCAGCTAGAGTCATTCATGGAAGAAAAAGCCATAACAAGTTATAAATGCAAAGGGAAGCATTAAGCCAGAAGTAACTGGGAGAATATAGTGTTTGTCTTACTTCTGACTCTTTCTCTGGCATTGAGCCTTGGGTACTACAAGCTGCTCAACTTCCAGCCTGCCCCGCTGCAGCAGATCCTATAAGGCTTCAGTAGCGTACGTTTTACTGAGAATTTATAGACTAGAGAAGAATGTAAATTTTTCTGGCAGCACTTTCAATTGTAGCAGGAATGAATCTGACTCCAAGAGAGACAACAGCAAGATCTGACTCCTCCTTTCCTCTTCCCCCTCTACCTGTGCAGTGTGCTGGAGATAGCCTTCAGGGCTGGAGCGGAGCATCAAGTTCTGTCCTCACACCACTGAAATCAGTGGGGTTCTGTGTAATAGGAGACTCAGCTGGGTGGTCATTGCTCCACTAAAAAATCATTTAGATAATTTATTATTTTTAGCAGGGGTGCTGTGCACAAAAACTAGACAGCTTGGCTCCTTGACTTTTGGAATTGTGCTGTTCTGTAATGTTGAGATCAGAACATAAAATGAACACTTAGCGGTTTAATTCACCATAAAGAAAGAACTTTATTGTCATGAAATGTTCTTATTGAAAATGTTGTTTCTTCTTCATTTAGCAAAAATAACAATACCCCAAGGGGAATGTAGCTGTGCGAGAATATAAGCTTCAGACTTAAATAAATAATCTAAATCAAAAATAGTTCTTTAGCTGATAGCTAAACTGATAACCCCACAATGTAAAGATGTTAGTGTTAATATTAACTTGAAGATTTTGAAGACAAAATCTGGATGATAATTCAGTGGATCTTAAAAGATCACATAAAAACAGATAATTCACATCCAGAGGATATCTAATTGGTCTTTACCCAGTTCTTTCACTTTTCTTTCTGTGCAGTAATGCCTGTTTGCACTATTTGAAGGGAGTCTGATCAAGTCAAAACAGGAATGCACAATCTAGAAAATAGGATTCAAACTGTCTCAACTGTGATTTCTTATCAGATTTCTCAACACATTAATTGGGCAAGTAATAGTATCACCATTATTCTAAGGTTCATCTTAGAGTCAAGTCTCTCTCTTGTATGAAGGCATGAACGCTAACAAAATCGTTACAAATTGTGTTCAAAATCAGAGCTTGATCTCAATATTAGTATGCTCCTGTCTGGATCTCTCTGTTCCATTGTAATGAAAAATATTTCAGTGGTGTTTTTCTGGAATGTATCTGAAAAAATGAAGTTGATATTACTTAAAGCTCTATATTTCTTAATTTTTTCCTCTTGAATTACCAGATGCCTGAAAACTCAGTGCTGTGCTAGTGTTTTTTTATATGAGAGCACTGCATTTTTGCCATTGACCAACAAACAAGTTATCCTCCATATTAAAGTATTTATTTTCAAAAGACAAAAAAAAGATCTTGTCTGCTTCTAATATGAGAAAATTAAGAGTAATGGTAAAGGCTTAGCTTCATACGCTTATAGAAATTCATTGTTCTCCTCTTAGAACTGAGCCTTTTACTTTATAATAAACAAGGACAGTCATTGGTATTCCAGCACTGCACAGTTGCCTACCTTCTTAACTTCCACAGCATTCTTCTTAATTTATGTGAAGCCTTCTGATAATCCTTGAAGGCCAGAATTAATTGCTGCCTGTTTTTCCAAACTCTTCTAGGGTCCAGATTCATAGCACTGTGATAAAGACTCCTTGCCCTTCTTCTTGACTGAAATATATCTATATTAGTCTGCAGGTTGACACTTAAGTAAATCATTTATATGCAAGGCTGAATATGCTAATTGTAGAATAATTTTGAGACTCTTTCTCCTCTGCAAGATAATTATTTCAGTGTGTTTAAAAACATTTTAAAACAGGCTTTCATGTAGAATTCCTAGCTGCCCTCAAAATTTTCTTTTAGAATAGCATATTTTGACAGCTCCTGCATGGATAAGCATGTGGGGTTTTTAGCGCAAGAGAAACATAATTTAACTCATTCCATCCCAAATAAACGCAATTCTAGATCTAGTAAAG
Organism: Bucorvus abyssinicus; assembly: GCA_009769605.1. Classification (NCBI taxonomy): domain Eukaryota; kingdom Metazoa; phylum Chordata; class Aves; order Bucerotiformes; family Bucorvidae; genus Bucorvus; species Bucorvus abyssinicus. The sequence goes on along the minus strand of CM020044.1, from coordinate 4,959,991 downwards.
TTCCATGGGTCAGGATTTTATCTTTTGGGTCTTCCCGGTCTTTCCATAAACCAAATCAAGAAGGTGAAAATGTCATGCCCAAGCAGGAGGAGCCACCTTACAGCTGGATTTCTGCAGCTAAAAGGAATCCTCAAAGAGCAAACCAGCTCGACAACAGTGGATTCTTTTTAAAGATATTTCTGCACGGTTTCCAGTCCCTAGACTACAAATAATCCCACAGAAATCACAAGCATTTGTGGAGAAGTCTGCAGATGCTGTATCATGCAGAGGAGGACCTGTCAAGCAATGGTGAGTCCCAAGACTAAGAGACTTTATAAACAACAGAAAGTGGGCCTTGTCGCTGCATTTTTGCCACAGTCAGAGCTGGCGGAATGCAGAGGTTTATGGCGTGGGAGCAGGAGAGGACCCTCGGCCTATGTGCTTCGATCAGGGAAGAAAAAAAAGTAATGTAAGCAGCTGAGCTAAGAAATACTTTGTCTCCCCAAACACGTTCAGAATATCTATTATAATGACAAGCAAAATTTGGGGTCAAGAGAGCAAAAGAAAACAAAAAATACTGCTCACTTTTGGTTCTAGCCAGATGCCCCTTGTTGACAGTGGTACTAAGCTTATTACCTGGGCATGGTCTTTTTAGCTGGGTTCAGATTTCATCAGTCCTAACACTTGCTCACTGTGTTGACCTTAAAAAATCTCAAGTTATTTTCACTATAATCCAACAAAATCAGAGAAAGAGCTCCCATTCCCGTTAAGCTTCACAAAGTTCTCGTTTGCTATGAGACTGAGATTTCATTGTTCTATCTTGCAGGAGCTTAAATTTTTTCTGGTTTTCAGCAAGTGAAATGCTTAGTCATCTGTCATGACCACATTTCATTTTTATGCGTTTTTCCATGAGTTTTTTTTTTTCCCTAAATGGCCATGCTGGTCACATTTGTTGTCCTTCACTAGATTAAAATTAGTTTGTGATCAAAAGAAAATATGCTCCCAAGGAAATTTTAGGATGCAAAGTTAATGGAGTGTCCCAAAAGCCTCCAAGTGTCCTGTATAGTATCCATCAAGCAAACCCCAAAGGTTTTCTGCGGTTTTACTTCCAACATGACAAACAACTCCCTTGCCGCACACCATTCTGCTTCACAGTTCTAAAACTTGTGCTGATTGCAGGTGCATTTTTCATCAGCTTCACATTGTCTTTCCAAAGTTCTTCAATCTTTATTTTTTTTCTTCTGTGCTAAGCAATATGAATATTCACCTTGCTGCTCGCAGAAAGGCTTGATATCTTTGAAGAAGCAGTCCTTCCTGACCGACAGTGACAGTTATTAGAACATTAAACTGGAAACATGATCGGTTTGATCGTTGCCAACTTTGTTCTTTTCTTTGTAAGAGTCAGCTTGGACGTGCGTCTTTCCATTGTCCTCAGCATTATCTGTTCTTACTGCTTCTACAGTACACAATCTCTGTCCTGGCAGTAAGGTAACAATAAGCTTATTATGTTTCTTGTCACTCATTTAATTAACATAAGGTCATGTTTTCATCTAAAAATTTTCTCTGTGCATTATTTTCCTTTCTATCAAGTCTTGTTACAAATAGCAGCCACTTTCTGCAAACAGAGTTTTCTTTATTTTTGTCTGTGTTTGCACTGCAGCAGCACCGCAGAAAACTGATGTATGGCTTGGTTCCAAGATACTATCCTATTACAGACAAACAATGACAATAACTGTATGGACAGCTGAAAAGTGCTCCCTATACGTAGCAGTTTCATTTTTGAGAGACACGGAGTATTACTTTGGTCTGATTTATTTAAATATTTTCTAATACTTTATGAGGTTGGAATTTTCAGAAGCAATCGGTTTGGTTTAACTGCATTCCCATCAAACATCCCCATCAAATTCAACAGTGGTTATATCAGATGTAAGACCAGAATTAATGCTGAAAGCATTATTCACTGAAGTTATAGAGGAGTCAATTTCCCCAGTACTCAAAATGATCCCAATTTATTCATCTCAAGATGAGAATATGATGATCTATCCATGTTGCATGGAACAAAACCACCACCCTCACCACCATAGATCTTAATCCTGTTTCTTGTAGACAGGTCTCCCAATTCACTGAGTTACACCGTAGAAATGTATTCCCTACTTTTTCATTCTTACTGAATCTGGCATTTTTTTTTTTTTCTCTTCCTAGGAATGCATATAATACATGTTACTTGGCTCAATTTAAGGAACAATAAAAGGGAAATTACATGTCTTACAGAACCGTGCTAAAATCCGTCAAAACACTACACAGTGTATTTGGTCATACGCTGTCCTTTAGAAAAGATACTGAATGCCTTGCCAGTTCATTTTTTAAATTCTGGGATGCTTAACAGTGTGTTAACAGTTCAAAACTACCCACTCGTAATCCAATTCTGCATGTTTGATTTCAGTAAGATACCGTGTCATTAAATTTAGCCTTGCAAAAACTATAGCCACTGACTGCCTCCAGCTGCTTCCCAGCGCTAGGCAGCTCCCAACAGCACAGGAACAGTTTTCGGAAAGACAGCGCTCCTCTTAATTGCACGCTTCTGATTTGGCCTCATGTACACATGGAAATTTGTCATTAGGAAAACTAAACCGAAAACTTCCTGAGTGCCCCTTCCTGCTGCAGTGCTCTCTGTGAAGGGCTCCTGGTTCATTTGACTGAACTGGTAAACATTAAAAAAAAAAAAATTGAAATACTCATTTCAAGTATTCTTTAACTTCGTCTGGATGCAGGAAAAAGCTTTTCAAACAAGCTATGAAGCTTCCTCAGGAAGTCCATAAGCCTTATTGGGTACTTCAAACCTACCTGCACTACGTTCAGTGAGCGTTGTAACAAGTTCTTTTTTCCTTATAGTTAGCCAAGAAACAGTTAAAGCCAGCGTTGCCTTACACAAGCTGACTTTGCTTTTCACTGATCTTGACAAGTGATGAAGATTACCAAAACCCTGAAGAATTTTATAAGAATTCTTCTGCTACAATCATAAGGATTTCCTACTCAGGATTAAAAAAAGAAGTCAGTAAAATTAAAGAAGCCAGTATCTAAAATAATTGATTTTTCAAGGGCCTTAATAAAATTATTAAAGAAAAGTCAATGCCGTAAATGGAAGATCAAATGGAAAAACGATTAATTTCCACAGACATTAATATTCAGTGTGTATTTATAGAGAAGAAGATAAAAACCCCTAAAGTACATTTATAGCAAGATGGTATCTTAGACTAGCTGTGTTCAACACTGGGAGAACAGGCAACAGGAGGGGCCCCAAGAAAAGAGACCTCAGTCTGACACATTTTAAAGGCTTGTAGGTCTGAACTGTAACCCTGCTTTTGGATTCAAGGTGAGGTATCCAGACTTTGTCTCCCATGTCAAGCAGCCACTACCCTGCAGAGTCTAAATACAGATCCCGTATGACAAATTTGTATCAGTCCTGAAGTTTTAAGTGTGGTGCTTACACGGGTTCAAAAGCAGTGAATATACGCGGGACAGCGAGGCACTCCTGAAGCAATGTATGTATTTTTTTTGCAGAAAAAATGTTGCATACATTTTCCTTTGATACTTCATGTCAAGCTACTTATTGATCGCATACCTAGTCTCATGAGCAAGCACAAAATTTTAATCAACCTGCTGGACTCAATCCTGCCACCACAGACTTCAGTGGAAATTGGATCAATCCCATTATCTACTGTATGACTCCACAGGGCTTCCATAGGGAGACCCTCATTTCTAGCTCCAGCCCGCAGGGCCCCCGAGGCTACATTTAAAGCATTGAGCAATGTGAATACCAACAAGCCTAAAACAGCATTAAATGTGCTTTAATAGGCCAAGATAATTTGGACAGCTACAAAAGCATAATCCACACTTGAAAGCCCACCAATATTTCCCACACATTTGTTACAGGAAACAAGCTATAAAACCCAGATGTGTCAAAAATATATTACATGGCCTCCTGCTGGCCAGGAGAACATCAACGGCCGAAAAAATCCTACTGACTTAGGATGAAATTCAGGCTGCATGCATCCCAATGGTACAGACAGCACAAGCTAACAGCAAGGAGAGATTCTACCTGTCTTGTTTCCTCGTGATGCCATGACTGGAATTGCTAATCGGAGCAATGAGTGTACTGCTGTACCTATGGAATTAGGTTAGATCCTCAGCATAACGCTCCGTCTGGCTCAGCTTCCCAGGGATGACAAGCCACGGTGTTGAGATGGGCTTAACATCGCAAAAATGTGGTTGGTTTCCATCCAAAAGATACTGCTCCGACGCCAGCCAAGTGAAACCTTCCTGAACCCAAGGGGCTGACGACGGCCCCTTGTTCTAGACAAGGGAGTCAGTCAAGCTCTTTTTTTGCAGTAAGATAATGCAAACGATGCGATTTATGCTGAAAACCCAGGAAATGCCTGTGAGCAGAAGCTGGGGTGGAGGTGGAACTTTCTGGAGAGCAAGGTTGGGTTCTGTCTGGCAGCCCCATGGGCTTTTGGCCATGAGATCAGGTGCTGGCAGCGGACAGCAGGGGCAGGCCCAGCAGCATGGTCTCCCAAAACCCCACAGCTCTGGGGAGCGATGTGGCGCTGCACAAAGGCTTTTAGCTGGAAGGACGGGAACTGAGGTGTTTAATCCCCACTCTGTTCAGTAACTATGGGAACATACAAAAGAACCACTTTTCTTTCAATAAATCCAGAAAAAATGGACAGATACCTGATTGGTAAGCATCGGTCTGAGAGACAAAGCATCTTGACTGATCATGAAATGAAAATGGAAATAATGTTTTGAACAAAACCAAAATCCAGTGTTCTGAGTGACTTTCTAAGCAATTTAGGACAGTGCCACAAGAATGATTGAGAAGCCTAAGACTCACTGCCAGTTTTAGACCCTTTTGAAAATTAAGTGCTTTTAATAATTTTATTTCTTGTTCCAGCTGTCTGTAAAGCTAAGTAGCGGAAGAGTCAAATTTTAAATTCTGGGACTATGCGAATGCCCAGAAGTGAAATCTCGTTCACAGGACGATTTGGACCGGTTTGTCTCCAATGTCCTTGGGAGAAAAAGGGAACTACTCTTGGCAGCTCACAGCTCCCTGGCAGCCAGACGCTCCCTGCAGAGCCTCTGCTCGACGCCTGGGATATCTACCACTGCTACCGCCTTCACCTGGGGAAAAACAGCTGGCGGGGCACTTACCCAACGCACTCATCCCAGTGACAGTAGGCAGGTCTTAGAAGGTGCTGTGCTCCATGTAGAAAACCTCCTAGCCCAAGGTACAGCATCCCGAAGCCCGCATGAGGGGAAGGAGGCCACGCACAGCAGCTACTGCTCATTACTCCAGATAATGGCTAGAATTAACTGAAACATTTTTGCAATACTCTTCAGGAACCTCATTCAATCTACCAATCCCTAGAAATTAATGGTACGAACTTGCATTAAATCAGTCTGTCATTATCTTGGCTTTCTTTATGGCAACTCATTAGGAGGTATTTCCTGCAAGCCAGAAGCCAAAAGAACATCGACAGACACAAGTTAAAACGCATTATGGTACATTAGCTCCCCTGCAGAGCTTGCCTGTACCTCACAGCATGTCACAGTCAAAGGTACAAACACAGGGTGACAGAATGAGAACCGACACGGCTATGGACCCCGTCATAACCAGGATTTGCTCGGCTTCGATTAATTCTCCCGGTACTTTTGGACAGCATAATGTGGCCTTCTGTTTGCTGCTCTTGCTAATCCATGCCTCAGTTATCACAGGCACAAGGGACCTGACATAGGAGCCATCCAGTAAGGATGTCCTCCCTCCAAATGCAGGTCAGTGGGATGCGAGTCCAAATACATCTTAATACTGTAGAGAGAGGGACGCATACCCAAGTAAATCCCTGTATCTGCCGCAAGTCCCATCGATTTCACCAAAGGTCTGGCCTGCACTGATAGTTAAGCCACCCTGAGCATTCGGGGACTAAAGATCAGAGTCCTTATTATTTGTAAGGAAAACTGGTCCAGAGAAACAGCCCGGTTCCTGTGGAGAGCTCTGCAGTGGTTTGTGAACATCAGCTCAGATAATAATATAGAAAGCTTATGTCCTTGTATGTGCGTGCATACATACCTATGTACATAGGAGTAGTTAGAAAAATTAAGAAGAAACTAATTTGTAAGATGAATATGGTAGGAGTTGTGGTTTTTTCCTCTGCCTTCTAAAAGGAGCACACAAAGAAGCTAAACAGTTCCACCAGCCCTCAGTAACCAGCCTACAACACAACTGCAATTGCTGGGATTTTCTTTTGAGGCTTGTAGTTGTATTATTTATTATACACATTGAAACTTCACTTACTCTAATGCCTTATCTGAAAAAAACACAGTTGTTCAAAACGAGGTCGTGTCCCTTGACATACATAAGCGATGTGAAAAGCCCCCCACTTAGTCTAACGCCCATTTTTTCATGTTAATACCATTTGAATAAAGGAAATTTCACAATACGTCAGACTTTTTTTTTTTTTTGAACAAAACTCAAAGTTAATTAAACCAAACCCTACAATATTTATGACTTTTTTTTTTTGGTAGCTCAATGTGGTTTAGAAAAGGTGATGTTAATATTGACATTAATTAACGTCAATCTTAATGTACTATTACATTAATAGGCTGGCATATCATTCAGCCTAAGGCAATGTACTGTGCTGCTTAAGCTATTTATAACAAAAAGTATTTGAAACAGCTTTGCCCCCCCCCCCCCAAAAAAAAAAAAAATCAATTTATACTAAATGTTGTTGCAGAATCAGATTCATCACCCTAGGGATTAAGAAAAACGAAAGACCAATTTAATGACAGGATTTAGTTCATTATTTATCTTCTAGCATGTAAATTAGAGATTGTCATGAATTTTTCATCCTTTTGGTGCCCACTACCTAATTCATGCGAAAAACATAAGTCTGTGTTACAAAGAGCGAGCTCCCTGGCTCTGTGTACGAGAAACATCTCCTCCGCCTTTTGACAGACGATAATCTGTCAAAATGAAAAATTAATGGAGGCTCCCTTAATTCATCATCTTCCGCCTCTCTTCTATTAATGGTTCCTCTTTTTTTTTTAAGCTTCTATAACTCTGCTCGCACCGAATAGAGATGGTGGGTGGGGGGTGTGTGAAGATAAACAGGTCAGCTGACTGCAGCAGCTTATGCACTGCACTATAATTCAGCTGATAGATGGATGACATGTGTTATTTATTAAATGTATTGAGGAATCCTGTGGTTTCCAACACAGTCGGTAAGCATGCTGAGATAAAGCTCATACCATGTCTTACTATTCTCAGCGTGGCTACAAAGAAAATTACTTTGTACAAACGACCATAAAGAAGTTGCATGAACTAAGTGTGTTGTACTACACACAACTCAAGCCATCCCTGTACCAATCAACAGAAAGAATAATTAGGATTCAGTCTGATTATAAAGTGTATCTAAAACCAAATAATTCTCTCCCGGATATTTACCTTCGCTGAAATATTTTGTGTGGCTGGAAAACCCCCAACAGGTGCTAGAGCACAAAGGTGCATTTGACCAGTGCAGCAACACGTCATTATAAATACACTTCGTAATCTTCCTAATCACTGAAATCTCAAAGCAGAAAGTTGCACCAAAGGTTTTCTGCTTTTCACAACTCATCTACTTTTGCATGTCTGACGCTTTACCAGGGTTGTGACAAGATAAAGCCGAGGAAAACCTTGCCCCATCACGAACAGGGAATCCTGACAGTCGCATGACGTGATCGTAAAGGACAGAGGAGCTTTATGGAAATGCATCAGTCTACAGCTCAAATGAATCTTTGCTAGAAATAGCAGAGGGGGCTATAACAACAGGAAAGCCTTTCCTTTTGTAAAACGCATGCAGCGCACATCCATACCTGCTTTGGAAGAATCATTTTTTTCTATGGAAAACCCTAGTCAAACATCCATTTTTAACACCCACAGTTATATTGTGGACTAACTTCAGAGCCATTTCTCAGAAAAAAACCCCGTAGCCTGACTCTGTGTCAAGCTGAGTGGTACTTAGATTTAACTCCTGAACTAGTAACCCACAAATTCCAGAAGGAATTAACAACCTATTACATATTCATTTTAACCTGCAGCCAAACAGGACTATTTTCATCGAGAACTTGCTGTCCCTCACAGAGCAGTATAAATGTTGCAAACAAATTCATTTATCACAATAGCTAGAATATGATTATGACACCAAAGCCTGGCCATAGTCTCACTGATGTTAATGGAAGGATACCCACTGAATTCATGAGCAAGCCTTGATTCACAATTTGCTCAGAGACTGCTTCATTTAGGTAGAGCCAGCTCGAGACCAGAGTCTTGGCCTGGAACGGCAGAGGCCAGGCTGACAGCCCCTGCTACTGACCCTTGTTCACTATAGGTACAGCCTGCATGTCTTAGGCACTAAATAAGAGAAAACTGATATATCCTTCCCCCGTGACGGGGAGGCTAAAAATAACACTTCACCAGTTCTTCAGAATTTTTTTCTTTGTAAAACGTCTTGGTTAAATATATTAACATTTGGAGCCCTCACCAACCCGTCCAAAACAAAAATCATAGAAACTTGACAAATATTGAAAGGATTTTGATCATCCCTAATGGAAACAGGAGTAACTTGTTATTCCCAAAGAGCTTTGCAAGTGAATGGATTGCACATTCAAAAATGGCTGCAAGGCGAGACAGCTTCACAGGAGTGGCTGGGCAATGGATCTGGCACAAGAAACCTCTAGGACCAAAACTCGTTAAGATGTGCAAGATGCTCTGCAGCCTCCATGCAGTGAGCTGGCCACCATTTACTTAATGCGTTCACATTACAGAAACCACCATTTAAGAAAAATCACTGTTCCGCTTTTCTTTCTGAGTCTCAAAACCCATCCAGCAGCTTTGGAGCCTGCAATGCTATTACTTGGTAAAGAGAGCACTCCCTCACGGAGGACAAGGAGATGAAAGTTTTATTGCTGCTCTCCATGCTGTACTTGCCCTGGAAACCAAACACCTTTCTCCAAAAAAGCTTACCTGCTATTCCTCTAAACCGGTTATTATTTCCTAATAAAGCATTACCATGCAGAGAAGATTGCAGCCATGCAGCACAGCTATTTGCCTTTAAAAGCTTGATGATGGAGAATAATGCAAGGAGGAGAAACAGAATCTTATTCCTACCTGCCATGGGTCATAAAAGGAGCCCCCAACACCGTCTCTTGTGATCAAGTGTTAAATCCTTCAGATAACTAAAAATTATTATGCTGATATGGCTGTTCAGGTCAAGGTTTAAAGCATAATGTGGATCTTAGAAGAAATTCTAGTGATTGATGTAACACATCAGACACTTACCTTGAAAAAGGTATTATTCAGCTGCCTCCTCGAGAAGATTAAAAGTGGGGGAAAAAGAAGTTGCAGAACTGGTTAAATGATGGGTGGTGGTTCTCAGTGGTCAATGTTGCAACGAAATTACTGTAAAAAATAGCTACTGATATTGAAACTTGCCTGCAACCTCTTCTGATCTCTCTAATACATGTCCTCCAGGCAGCAGTTCTCTCCTCACCTCAGTAACCTTGTTACACCAGTTGGTTTCAAATATTAGCAATTTTCAAAATCCTGTCTGAAAGATGCTTTCTGTACGCTCTGCATGTGAAGTTTCCAAAACTTTTCTGACAAGGAAACGGCCTCACCTTGCGTTTGTTTGGAGCCCAAACCAAATTGCTCCTTTTCTTCTGAAATCGTATCTCATTTTTAATGGTTGCATAGATTCGTGACCACCAAGCTTTTAAACAGCATTAAGAGAATGACAACATTGAAAAGTGGGCAGAATTTTGAAGACGACACATAAAATCTAGAAATATGGGATGACCCATGCTTCACTGAAATCCCAGCTCACTACCAGCAACAGCCTGGGATTTTTCCATAGTCAGTGCTTAGTAATGTGTATCAATTTACATCAAAGCCCCGATGCTTTATGAATAGCCTATCTTCTACTTATGACCACAATATTACTTCCGTTATGTAAGCACCGTCATCATCAAGCCCGTTACACAACACTGGCACTGAACAGACGATTTGCCCAAATTCTAGAGATCTGCAGTTCCGAACACTATCACTGCCACTGTGGGGCTGAAGAGACAAGGAGAGGCTATAGTACCTCCACACTCGATGCAGCTCTGGTGTAACTCCAGACTTCGGACGACAATAGGAGAACCTGATCACCCCCTTCGGCACCTCCTCTTTCAAGTTCACTCCCACAGAAGCTGGAAGGACAACAGAAACATCTGCTCCCTGTTTCTACGTTTACACCTAAACAAAACCAAGTGAAACACAAGAGCACAACAAAAGCAATGTAAATAGGAAAAAAACCCCTTATATTCACATGACTGGAAAAATTCAGATTCAGCTACACAAATACAAAGAACTGAGGCACAAAGGAACTGAAAATCAGGCCCTGGACAAAGTGTTTGTAGCAGAAAATTCACCTTTTTCAGATACTGGAGAAACTTTTAAAGAATGAAGTTGAAATTAAAGAGGGAGAGGCTGAGGAAAAGCAAGAGCTTTGGTATCCATATGAGACCTGGCTCAGGGCTGCATCAGTTGAGGTTTTGCTGCTCTAACACCAAAACACTGCCAGACAACTTGTTTCACGTTCGTTATTAGGGTCCTCTGCACCACCTTTGCCACAGTGTGACATAGATGAAGCTCTTCCAGCCCCTCGAGGTTTGTGTCTCCTGGGTTACACGTGTTCATACCCTCACGTGTCCTCCCTGGAGGTACTCCTGATTTACAGACACGGGGGAGCGAGAGCGGGATCAGGCCGTCTCCAGAATCCGTGTACAGCCATGTCATGTCCACAAGGATGTGTTTATGCCTGAGATTAGCTTCATTAAAACACAAACTCATGGAACTAAATATATGAAGCACCTGATTTTAGAACAAATTACCTTCATGAAATTACGGTCTTTTCTTCGCACTGCAATACTCACAGGAAATTAATGAGGTTGTCAGATGAATTCTATGAAGATTTATGTGCTGATTAGGTGACATGTCTTAAAACAAAATAAAATAATAAAGAACCTCTTCCATTAAAAAAAGCAGCATACTTAATTTGAATTCAATCTTTTATCAGATTACTTCTGTTTAGCGGCAAATACTTCCTTTGTTTAAAAACCCTTCACAAAGGCAAAGCCTCAGGAAAACATTTTGTAAAAGTATTCTGAAAGTCAAAGTCATTTTGACAGAAATCAAACCAGAAATAATTTCTCCCTGAAGGAATCCTGCTTTATTTTAATGATGTCTGGATTGTTTCCATTTAAATAGTGTAATGGGAATTTAAAAAAAAAAAAAAATTGATTCAAACTGTCCATTTTAACAATGATCTTCCTTGTAAGCTTAGTCAGTCATTTGTCATACACATTTTGTTCAAGTGGAGAAAACAAATATTAAAGGAAAACAATTTGACTAAAAACATCTTCCCTTCATTAAGGAGCTTTATGTTCTAATGTCTGAAAGTGAAAGTCTGCTTTAATGGCTGCTGGGAGCTGGGGATCTCTGTCAGACTCTTACCGAGGCATTCTTTCTGGGTAATAGAAGCTATTTATGGGGCTTTTCATGACCTTTCTTCTTGGTACTACCAACAGAGGAATACTGTAGGCATCTTTTTTGCATCTACATATCTGCTTGCTCACGGATTATTGTCTCTATTGTTTTCTTCATTTTGAAGAAAAATGTTGCATGTAATTAAAACAAGATAACAGCACAGTACTGTGTGTTCTATCACATATCTAACCAGTCCCCGCAGTCATTACACACACTAACGTACATTACACTGTGGAGACAAATATATTGAAATAAAATTCTGTGCTTCATCACCCGGTGCATTATGAAGCCTGTCCCACATCCTGGAAGATATTTCTTCAGTAAGAAAAGTCCTTTTTTTAGTTTTTAATAGTACAAGAAAGACCTTCTTTTAAAAGGAAAAACTCTCTAATGGTTTACCCAAACCCCACAGGCTTTCCAAGTTAAATTGAAAGCCTATTTACTTAAACTAATCCATTTAATTTTTCATTGTGAGAACCAGACATAGTCTCTTTGATTCAGAACTGAGTTCCAGAAAACCTCTCTGCACAATCTCCTGATTCTGAAAACACCTCCCATCTTAACTTTAAACAGAACCACTTTGGGTGCAATAGAAGAATAGCAAAAAACCTGCTCATTCCAGGAATTTCTAACTACCAACAACAGCAAACCTCTGAAGAGCCACATCCTGTACCCATACAGACGTATGCTCTAGCACTAGCAGACTCCCAAAGTCTCAAATTCCTGCATGTAGAACCAGCACCAGTCAGCTCCCCTTTTTAACAGCATTCTCATCCTGATTTCCTTCTAAGAAAGAAGGATTTGTACAGTGATGTACAGAGATTCACAGAGTAATGGCTTTTGGTTTTCAAGTTTAAGAAGAAAATGGATATAGTGCGTTCCACTCCAAATACATTGCTATCACACTTTAAGTGGAAAAACTTATACATTACTATTCTGTCAGAATTACTGCTAATTAATAGCCCTTCACTTAATGACAATAAATTTGGACCCAAGTAATGAATGGCTCAACTGGACCGAGACGCCTAAGGCCACGCAATTCCATGCTACAGAACTGCAAATGAGTCGGGAGTTCGCCATGTGTCAGCAACAAGCAGTTCGACTTGGAGGTGGTGTTTCTGCTTATTAGCACAACCAAAGTTGAGAAAACAAGCTTCTGAAGCAACACTGGTCAGTGAAAGCTCCCTTAAAGCAAAAACTGGTCAGCTAAGCTATCATAGAGTGGAGCAGCCCTGGGGATAACTGCTGATCTGTCCTACTGCCCAAGTTTCCCCTATGGTTCCAATTTGATACAAATGTTGAGAGCTATACGAGATTCGGAAAAATAAATAATTCAGAAGGTTATTAAGGTTGTACAGTCCGGCACATAAAAGTTTGGAGATGGTAAATAGCTGGTTCCTTTTCAAACCTGACTGAGACCGTTTGTGTATATATCCATAATGAGAAAATAGTCCTGAATTTTATGAAAAAACCTATCATAAAATTCTACCTAGCGAGAAAGACTCCTCAAGCTGGAGCCTCAGAGACCTGGTACGTAGCACAGACTTCTACCACTGGCTTCGATGAGGCGTCTGGCAACAACAAGCAGACTGTTATCACCACAAGGGATCAAGTGCTCAAAGCGGGGAGGGATTCACTGTCTCCCTGTTCTCTGGTTCAGTGCTTAACACCATAATTGTCTCTGCATTTGCTTCTTCCAGCTGCCAGGGTGAGTCCTGCGCAGTGCCTGCAGTCTGGGGATGCAGCGTGCTCAACACAGACAATTTCTGGACTGAATCCAGAGAGCTTTTATTTTCAAGTGAACGTTAGAAGAATAACCAGATGACCACGGTTAGGCTTAACACCATTGCAAGTACCTGCCCTTATCCCTGCTCCGTCCTCACCAGACCCCTCCACAAGATATTACCAACAGATTTAATCCTAACTAAAGCTGCCATTGCCAATTGCTTGCAGAGCGTTGGTCAGGTGGGCCAAAGGTGTAACAGCCAAATATAAACAAGTTGGACATCAATTTTTTTTTTTAAGTTATGTATATATATATATATACATACACACTCCATCAGCTGCTGATTTATAAGGTATGACTCAGGCTTCCCAGTTAAGTCCCAGAACAAACCCTGGCCACCGCACACGGCTAGGGGCCACTTGGATGCCTGGCAACAGCACATCTCACCCCCTGGGAAATGCTGTAATAAAGAATGAACAATTCTGTCCATATGGATATCCACCAGGCAGACGGAAGGGACACAGGGATTATTATGATTTCCTTTGGCTGCTCTTGAAAATTACACAGGCTTCTTAGTTGGCCATGACCTCGCACGGTCCCTCAAAGGCCAATAGCAGAAGGTACCTGGAGAACTTGGTGACTTTACTCCAACGCACTGAGCATGGTCAGGTGGAGGCTTTTCAGAAAACTCGTCTTGGATTTTCAAGGAGCTGGAGAAGACAGATCTCTGATGTTAGAGCAAACCTCTCTGCCCATTTTTAAACAAAGAACAAACAAACCTTTCTACTTAAATAATTTAAAGATTTTGTTTATCATGAGGAAAAGCTAATCTCCCCATTTCCTCAGATTTCTCTACTCTAGGATGCAGCTGAACTATTTTTCCTGAATGTTCTCTAAAACATTTAGCCTGAAGCAAATATTTGCATAAAAAGTTTTAGTTTGAATAATTAAAACCTGGCAAATGAAAATGCCAAATGCTGGACTACCTTAAGAGTAAACAGCGTTACCAGCTCCATCTGTAATAGACACTAGCATCACGTTTTATGAAACCCTTTAGGAGAGAAAAAGCTTGCACTTTTTCTGCTGACATAGTAATAATTTTGTATGAGAGTGCTACAAATCTTCTAAGTCAGAGACGTCACTGTTAAAAAGCAAACAAGGACCAGAAAAGATCATAGCTCTACTTCCCAAACATCATAATACAGTTGCTGCACAAAATCTGTGTGTGAAATGACTCAGAGAAGTGAAAATGTAGTCGATTTTTCAGACAGCAGTCTACAAAATAGAGGCACATTTTCTTTGCTTTTACAAAAAATTTCATGAGAAGCAAGTTTGAATGGAAAGACTTGAAAGGTTTTTATTTGAGCACACATTCTATTAAACGTGGATGTGACTTGATTGCTAAGTGAACAATCAGATATTGTTATGCAGATAGGATGCATCAGAACGGTAGGTATACAGATTGCTCTTAACACATCAGTGGAAGTTACTATAGATTGCCTCAGCTTGTTAATTAATGGACTCTAAGCCATTGACTAATCTTTTACTAAGACATATAGGAATAATTTATTTATAGGCAATGTATAAATGTATTCTTTCTACTATCTGTATCCAAACGTTTGGTGAATGAGCCAAGAGAAAACCAAAAAAGAAGCTGAAGAGAAAGATAGAATAAGGGAGGGAATTTATAACTCAGCCCTCTCCCCAGAATTAATGGCTCTCTTTAAAGATGGGTTAGATAAATTTCCATGAAAAGCTTAAATGTCTTGTTGATCCTGCCTTAGGATAGGGGGAGGATTAGTCAACCCCCTTGAGGCTGCCTTTCATCAGAACTATTTATAATGCTATATTGGTAAAATGTTAGGGATTATCTTGGCAATAAGTCTGCCTCCTGTTAGAACAAGACCTTAAAGAGACCAATTAATGACTGACTAATTGGATAATGCAGCAAAGAAGGGGTCATGTCCTGTATTGAGGTCATGCTCTGGTCTGTTTGGGCTAAGCAAGTAGGCATAGCACTGCGCCACGGCTAGCTCTTGGCTATACATACTGAGAAGTTGTGGCCAGCATGGTGTTTGGTAACTTGATCCTTCAAAGGTCATCTTCTAACATGATAAATAGCAGTGAGGACAGGCCCTAACTGCTGTCTGGTGTGCAGAACACTGTTCTGAGATAAGCACGATGAATTCCTGCACTTGTTGGTTAGAAATATCAGCTAGCTGTTTGATGTGCTGTGACAGTATGGGAGGTGACCTTTCCCCTCGCTCGCTCTTCTCATCATCTGCTCGTGGATACAGCAGCATCTGACTGCAGACTGAAACGGAGACAGCCTTTATACCACGGAGGAGCAGCTGATGCAGCCTGCACTCACAGCGAGCCATGCAAGAAGTACCCACTCTGCATGCCTTGTTGCTCATCGCTACCATGCCAGAGGGATGCCATTGACCAGCCTCAGCAAAAGCTCATTTCTGCTGTCACGGCCCAGAACGGGTGCGTGTCTTCAGCAGGGGTCTTCAGGCCTGACCCAGTCTCAGCAAGATCAAAAGCCTGACTGCACACCAGGGCGTACCCCCAGCTGTCATGGGGTGGGGGGGCATGCCCCTCTCAGGCTGCATTTCACCAGGGGTGCAATTAACCGCCAAACGACCTCAGAGGAACCTCTCTCATGCTGTACTCATCCTCTCAAAGTTTAAGTGGCAGATTCCCTTTTCTCCCTTGCCGCCCCAATCCATCCAGCCTGAGCAGAGCTTGGCCTTGAGCATCCTTGAACAGTTCCAATGTGGCTCTGCTGTCGGTATATTTCCCAGCTGGTCACAGAAAACACCATGGCACTTAACTCATCACCTTAAGGTCCTTTTCCAGAGCGAGGCAGCCTCCTTGCAAAGATACTCAATAACACTGGACAGACTTAGCCTTATAGCAGAAGTTCTAGATGGACCTCAGGAGGTTATCAAAGTGTCCCTCTATCTCAATGCAGGCTCTGCTGGGCTTAAAAACACTCAGGTAAGGACCCCAAATAATCTTTGATGCTGTGCCATTATTTATTCTGTTTTCATAAAAGTAGAGCCTCAGTGGGGCTTTTTATTTCTTACAGTCACTTGATTGCATTTAGCCTTTTACTGCTTTAGTGAACTAATTTTCAATCAACTTAAATATGAATTCCAAATGCAGGGTCCATAATTAAAAAGAAACAGTTAATCTTTTGTGACAATCTGAGTCCAAAATTATGCTTCTAAATTATTGGGACAATCATCTCGGAAAAAAAAGAAAATCTCTCTCCTAAGCCTGATTACATCAATGTTCTAAAGAAACATTTCTTCCTTAGGTCTCTGATTTCCCTGGTGGCTGTGATATAAACCCTGAACTTCTTAAATGTCAGTTAATTTATATGATTTTTCTGTTTACCCTTTTAAAATGACAAGTTGTTCTGTAGTATTTATGTCTGTTTGAAAATTAGATATCACGGGCAATCCAGTGCTGCAGTTGTATTTCTGCTAGTTTAAGCTTAGTAAGCACTTACCATAAAAGGAGAAAATAAAAATATGCCTACTCTTACTTTTTCAGTCTTTCCTGTTTGTTAATGTCCACCGATTTTAAATACAACTACTCATTTAACTTTTTATGCGTTAATTCTTAACAGTATAAGAAATTTAAACCGATTAATACTTTGCCTTTGGTGAGCAATCGAAGAAGTTATGGACCTGCTTTTTAACTCCATTGCTGACATAGGTTAATTAATTTCACTCCAGCATATGGTCCCCAGTGAAGTCTCCTCACGTGGCATCACCTTCTGGGTGGGCAGTGGCTTGCGAACATTATAATCTTTTCAGAAGACCTTCTGACAGTAATGAAATTAAATTGACCTGTGTTGCATCTGGTGTCTGAATTAAGATGGCAAGATTTGTAGGCATCCACTTTGACTGAAGAACCATGGCCCAGCTCCCCAGATCGTGCTGAGTTTTAAACAATCTCGTGTTCACGTAATAGTTTTCCAGTCTTTCCAAAAGGCCGTCTCCGTTAACACAGGAAAGGCAAACTAAGTTTATCATACTGAACAGGCACGCGTTGCCTCTGTGTTTATAATCTGTGTTTACAGCTAATTTACATCAGTGAAAAAACGTGAGTCAATCTTGAAAATAACTTATTAGGCAAAATATTTTTAAAGGATTGTAGGGAACGCCCACATTCTAGTTGAGTCTGGGAAGACTCATACTTCAATGGGGAAGAGAATTTATTACAATAAAACGTAATGAGATCTTGTTTTTCTTGTCCAATGAGACAAGCCTTATCTTATCGCACTGTTTGGGCGCCTCTAATAACTTTAGAGACTAACAACATATTTTAACTAAATTTATACGATTGTGGAGATCTCAGAGATGGACATTCCCAAAGGTTTGAAGGAGGGACTAACCTGACGCACAGAAAAGCTCTCTTTGCAGGGAAAGGTTGCCTCTGAGCTCTAGCACAGTATGAGACGCTGAAGGAGCTGTATAGAAGAGCACCACAGAAACTGAACATTTCATAAGTGAGCACATCCACATTAATGAACTAATCCCATTTTCTTAACTGGATGATCAAGTCTGATTTTCACACCACAGATTCCACATATCTCTAATTAGTGTTCGAAGCCCACGTATATTTTTGTTTTAGACTTCTTGCTGTATTTTCACATCTAGGTTATGCTTAATTACTACAGACTCCTTTTGAAAACAAAACTGGAGGTTGTCTGATTTGACAAACCAAATCACCCTGTGATTTTGAGCACCTTCAGTCTATACACACACCTAAACCAGTTACCTTGCTCCTGAGATTTCCCAATTACTTTTTATTATATTATATTATAGTTGTAAGACCTTGCAAAAAGGACTGCCTCTTCTTTTCTCATTCATCGAGTTCTGGTTCAGGTTCATTAGCAACAGAAGTTAACAGCAGACTGTTGAAACACTGCCATTGTATCTAATTTAAACACAGAGATGATGGGGAAAACCACCGGTGGATTCTGTAGTGTTCTAAGGATCAATAATCTGTAAGAACAAGTAAATCCGTAAAAACGTGAGCTAAAAGAAAACAGCTTTGATAAGCTGCACCTTCTAAAATGAACCAAAATCAAACTGTCACAAATACTGGATGCAAACACTAGATGTAAACCTCGGATCAGAAATATCCTGCACGTGCTGCTTTGCCAGGTCAGCGATCGCTGCTATTGAATCTCAGGCTAAAAGAAAATGGGTTCTTCCCCATCTCTCCCTGCAATTTAAGACTCAAACTAACAGAAATTCCCTCCAGTGCCAACCTCTTAATTCTACTTGATTACCTGCTATATTAATATGATGATTTGCTCATTTGAACCCATTGATCTGTTGATTCTGTTTTAATTGCAACCTTGATTTGATCACTGTGTTTCTCCATTCTTAATTACCTCAGAGATACTACCTAAGATTGTCTCAGTTATAGGCTGGTTTAATTTCATAGCTCCTTGCTTATCCTAAGTTTTTAATCCTTAAGTAGGACACCAGACTGCAACACAGCTCATGAATGCAAAGCAAAAATATTTGCAAAACACTGGCGATACTTTCAAACAAGTCTCCATCTCATATTAATTCTGGAAACCACTGGAAGCCCCTTTTATTTCATTTTTAAATAGGGGCCCTAAAAGATTTGTTTGAAACTCAGTATCTTTGGGAATGTGTTTGCAAATTAGACTTCCACTTTGGGATTCAAAGGTAATCCCAATACTAGGCAAAGATTTCTGAATTCCTTGAGCAGGAATCCCAGGACTATTATTCCCTAAAAAATAATAAATAAATATAATTTCATTTGATATATTTTTTATTTATACTGAATTCTTACATGAGCCTCACTTAACAGAAAATTAAAATTTCTACTGAAAGAAAAAGAGGAAAAAGGAGATGAAGTTTGATAGGGGACATTTGTTGAAAAAGAACCTTCACAAAGTCATTTTTTTGTGTAGACGCATATGAAAAGCCAACCTCCCCCCCGCCCCCAAAGGGCCTAACAGGAGTCATAATTAACTTTCATTGTCTCAAACCCCAGGGCAGAAAGAAATTGAACCAAGGGTAAGAAAAGAAAGGTCAGGGATAAAGCTTTGCATAAAATGTCACACGCTAGGCAGGAACGGCACGCCTACCTATCCGCCAGTTCTGTGAAAAGGCACGAATGCTCACTTTTCACCTGTTGAACATAAGGGGAAAGAGGAGAAGAATAAAGCAACGGGAATAAAGGGCTCTGAGACATCAAGATGACATCCAGCACGCCTTTTCACCCGAGATACCGAAACCCCAGTACTTAGTACTTAGGTGAAGTCTTAGAAGTTTCAGATCTACCGGCCTTCCAGGAACATGAAGCTATTTTGGGAAGCGCCAAGGAAGGAAGTCTTACAAATTTTAAGCCAAGAGCTAGAGCACACTCACTTATTCCTGCAGCTGCAGGAGGTCTAGGCGGTGCACTCCTCCCCTTGTGCTTGCCTTCCGTGAGTAATTCAAAGTCCTAGTCTGCTGGAAAACCAGAGAAACTGGACTATCTGAAACACTATACTCACATGCCTGTCTTTGTGTGGTGAAAAACGAAGTAAAACAATATTTCTTTCTTTGTTTCATTAAAATTAACTCTGTGGCTTTGCCTCAGTCTTGTAACTTGGCCTTCAGGGTCTAGGGCCCTGTTCAATGACAAGAGATGAGGGTCAGATCTAAGGTAGCAGCGGCTTACGACTTGGGCTTAACAGAATTTCTAAGCCTTCCTCTATCTATGCTATTCCTGTCTATTTTGTCTGTTCCAAGATACGCAGCGTTGCAGCAGAGAGAACTCAGCTCCAGCTGAGCGTGGCAGCACCTACACCGCTTCCCGTTGTGCTCCTTCAAAAGCACAGAACGTCTCGTTAACAGAGTTCATGCCACCATTAATGCAGGGAGGGGCACCCACTTGAGCCTGGCTGTCTCTGCTTGGCGACGTTTGGCTGTCGGCACGTTTTCTGTGTCAGGACTGCCTCTTACGCTGTTTGTACCGTGGCTGCCGTAATGGTGTCCCGAGGCACCACGTCACTAATAACAACTGCAAAGCACTTTTTTAAAGTATGAGAGTTGAGCTTGAAAACAACTCCTACAGGTGTCACCGTTTAAAGATAGCAGTCAGTGGACTACAGAGTATTGACAATCGCAGTACTCCGGTAAGTAAACAAGTCTCTGTGGATTTGATAGCCCAATAAATATCCATTATTGCTTGTTGCCAGGCTATGTGCCTGAAAATGAAAATGAGGATAGAACAGTTTTTAATGGCTGATAGCTAAAATAATCGAGTCTTATCTAAATCAAACTTTATTGGCCTGGATGAATTATTTTTGGCCTCCTGTAATCAAAGCTGAAAATTCACCTGTCAGGCACAGTATGGTAAAACTCATTAGCACCTCACCATGTGCTGTTATGAAATTGCTCCATATGGCAGTGCATGATTGTTTATTTACTAGATTCAAATATAGGCAGGTTTCAGAAATATAAAAAAAATTATTATTTTCAAATTCCTTTAAGGCAAAAGCGTATAAGCTGAAGTTCTACACTTCTGTAATGGAAATATTTCACTTGTACAAAGAATTCTGACTTGTGCAGCAGTGAAGCTATTGATCAGGCAATTGGCAATTCTCAAGTGTGAGCACTCATTAAGGCAAAGGTATATGAATCATTTTTTAATGACATCTCTTTGCTTTCAGCAGCTTAGCATGCGTCCTGGTTTCAATGGATGCACTGTAATTTAGGCAAGCTGTCTACAGACTTCAGCCATTACTCTTACCATATGTTTTCTTCAAAAATTACCATGCACTGGGGCCTGCTAACTGCATTCATGTAGCGAGGTGTGCTCGCTCTGCTGTATCAGCACGTTAACATTACCTGGAAAAGCTAGAGTAATGTGCTTATTATAAAGAGAAATTCCCAATTAGCAAGTTTAGTGCATGTGTGTTAACTTGGATTAAATACATTGCAATTATGGGCAGCTCATTATTGAAACCACAGCCAGCTGTTTGCCAGAAATGGGGGATCTGGTAAACAAGCCTTTTCCTATTCCCTTGCAAAAGATCCCAGGTTGTTTCTCCTTCTCACCGGTTCCCAAACAGTAAGTACAAATTCTGCAGTAAACTGCTCTGCCATTCCATCTACATGTTTTGAAGCAGAACAAATCCCAGAGAGGAAAATCAGAATTCAATGGCCAGAAGAGCTTGGGGGCTCATGCACAATTTGGGAAACAGGTGGCTGCCAACTTGCCTTGCTAAGAATACTGGACCAGAAAAAAATTTGTGTTGAAACAGGAAAGATTTCATCCTACTAGTTCCATTTATTTGGATAGCCTTGAGTCAAGCGACTCTGATGTGCGTGTCTCAGCTTGATTATGTTAAACTGTTGTACCATTCAGGTGTCCCAGTTACTAGGGGCTTTCCAGAGTGGGATTGCAGAGAAACAGATGTGCAATTTTCTCAAACTTTAAATGTTAAATGTTGTAGTAAGTGGAGAGAAGACCAAAGAGTTAGGAAAAGGTGAAAAGCACAAGTTATGTTTACCGATAAACCCTTCTATCCAAAGATGTTAGTTGTAGAATTAGAGGATATTTTTTTCAGAGCCATACATTTCTGGGAGAATGAAGCTATGCCAGGAGGTCACCAGTAATGTTAGCTTTTGTCCTATTATATTTGCAGGAAAACTGTGGTACAGCTCTTGGAGAGCACCAGCAGTCTTGCAGGGGTGGTGGTAGGGGAATCTGTCAAGTTCAACTTCTGATCCAGCATCAGCCAGAAAAATGAAAAAAATCCAGAATCCAACTACTGATACAACAACAGCAGCAAAACAGTCTCCCTCTGCTCCCTCTGCCAAGGAGAACGGTGACTGTGAGGCTGCGCACACACACATGCAAGCAAGGCGCCAACTGAGGGCTTAATACCCCCGTATCACCAACAGCAACAACCAACCGTGCCTGCTTTGATGTCTACGCTGACTTGAAGCTCAGCTAAATCCAAACTTTAGTTTCTAGAAAAAGAATGTATTTCTCTGAGCTAGGCCTGCAAAAACAGCCCAGCTGGGGCTGCGGCAAGCTAAGCAGTCCCAAGAAGCTGCTGCTGTTTGTTCTCAGCCCTTTTAGGTCTGTGATATTTTAATTACATTTAATTCCACTTGCACCTCAGCAAAATCTAACAAAAGAAAAGGAGTAGGTGCAAGTAAACAGAAAAGCATTCTTGCCCATATAGCATATTTCAATCAGACACTGGTTTAAACAGCCTCACGGCCAGAGGGCATACACGCCTAGCCGAGGCGCAGGCGTCAGCATGGTGCTCAAGCGACCTCCAACCATCACACCAGCCCAGGAGTCCCAACTAAAAGCAGGAAGACGTTCCTCCGCTATTCAACCACAGGAGAAAATTAAGAGTGTATTCCCTTGCCCCATCCTTAGCATCCAGTCATTATTCTTCGTGGCTTCCTTGTCCCTATACTTGAACTGAGAGTACCATTTAGCACGTCAAAGCAACAAATGGAAGCTAGATGGACCTCTGTACTGAAATCTTATGACAGAGATAAGCATGGGATATTTTAGATGATACATGAGGTGGGAGCAGCTTCAGCTGTCCTCAGGTGTAAGCACTAATTTTCATCTGAAAAAAATACTCCAGTAGACAGGTTAAAGAGCATGTGGGTACAACACAGGTACAGAGTCTGTCTTGAATTATGCAATACCAAGTCTTTGTTTTATTCTAACAAAATCCCCACAGGCAACCAACATTGTTACCCAACCCAACAAAAAAAACCCAATCCAATTTAGTGGTAACTGAAACAGAAGATAGATCTGAAAGGTGCATCTACCTCTTGTGTGATTCTCTCCGTGTTAAACAAAAATACTTTGCAGAGCCAGAAGAGGATAATTAAAGACCATGAGGAAATACCACTTATAAAATCATAGCACTAGTAGGCTTATGAAAAAGGAGAAAAATAGTTGTATCAAATACGGGCCAAAGATAGAGCACTGAGGGTTAGGGAAGAGGCAATCCTACTGTAGGCAGTCACATACTTTCACACTGTCATTAGGAAATTCTGTTTAGTAGACAAAGAGTTTACTGGCTCAAGGGATACTGCTATAAAGGTTTTCCGCATTGTTTGTGCATAATCTTTGTGTAACATTCAACTTGGGAATGAGATATGATGTAGAAAATTGCCTTTGCAGTCCTTGAAGCCAATAATTTAGCTCTGCAACCTTAATTTATAACGGAAAAGGGATGGTAGTTAGAACATGCATTTGGATCACTGTCAGATTTAGGAATGAAAGTAATTAATGCCTCTGTGAAACTCCCCTGATAGTTATTTTTGGATTCAAAATCTTTAAAGAAAAGTTTTAATTTAGGGGCAGAAGCTCATTATATTCTCAAAAGAATCCTGCTGTACTAAATCATTCTGCCTCCATTTCACAGCCCCACATTCCCTCTATACATACAGCTCCTTCACGGATAAAGCCGCAAATTATTTCCCACCGTAACGACTGAAACTTTGATTTGCTTTCTGAGTTGTTCCAAATTGAGGCTGCTTGCCCTCGTATTCAAGGCTCTTACTATTACCATGGAATGATAGTGACCCAAAGTCTGTCTTTTCACATTACCTCAAGATCTTCTGACAGCTGTCACTCCCCATCTTCAAATTTCCTTACAATTCCTCCAAGGAACTAACTCAGAAAGAACCTGCTCTACAATACTTCTTGGTTCGCCAAACTATTATTAACTGTTGTTTCCATTGTAGTACCTCCAAAATATCGTGGAGGTGTTAAAGAAATTACTGAGGTGACAATGCTGTCTGATTGCCACCTGTGAATTTCACCCCTCTGCTTTCTTCAGCTCCCCCTGTTTTTTGAATCGTGGATTGTATATCGCTCCAGACCATAAACCACTCAGCCCATATTTGGTGCTATTATGACATATTAATAATAAAGGACAATAGAAGTGTACTCCTGGGAAAGAACTCTGGTGATTTTTCAGGCCATGATTTTTTTTTTTTAAATTTTATTTAAACCTGTTCTTTAATGCCCTCTGTGACTAAGTCTCACATGATACCAACCAGACAGAAATTAATATTTAATCCTCCTCTAGATTCCTGAATCCTTCAGTTCTGGAAGTTCTGTAGAATTTGCGCTTACAGCTGCAGTTCCAGGGATCAGCACAGTGTCTGCTAAAGCCAATGGAAAGGTTCCTGTTGACCGCAACGGGCACAGGAGGCGGCGCTCGGACAACTACACAGAGCAGAGTTTGGTAAAGGTTTCATCTATTTACTTATTTTCCCTTCTACAAAAATCACCTTTCATCTTTCGTTATTTACATTCTCCAAAGCAAGTACTTATGACAGACAGCTGCAAACAAAACCCAAAGGTTTTGGAGCTGAAAAGCAAGCAGCTGTGCTCTGCTACTTCTGTTGGCATGGGGACATATTTTCAGATTCTCAGTCAAACTGTGAGTGCCCTTCAAGGTTCACACAGGGATGACTGCAACTTGAAAGCTTCCAACAGGCCAGCATAGACACTAGGGCCTTATCTGTATTTTTAAGCCAAAGGGACTATTTACGTGATCAAAGTTAAGGACTGAGCAAGGCTTCACAGCTTTGTGCACCAATATTATAATCACACACGTGAGCAGAATCATTAATTGTCCTAATTCCTTGGCTATTTTAGTAAGAATAATGAAAGGAATACATACATAGAACCATACTTCAGTATCAGCTTAATCTCTCTTCAGTTGCCACTGATATCTCTTCTGAATTAGAGATGGTAGCCAATGTTTGCTAAAAAGCATGGCCATGCCATTCTCACTGTTAGCCACTTAAGAATGTATTACTTAAAAAAAGAACGTAATACTTAAAAAAAAAAAACAAACCTTATCTCTAAGATTTGATTTTGATAAATGGCTCTCTTGGAGAAATGCCACTAAGCATTTCATTCTGCTTTTTTTTTTTGTAAAGTAAGATTTCCGCCCCCCTCCCATTTTAATAGGCTATTATAGCCTTTAACATGCTATGAAATTAAATACCTCCATTGGGGATCCATAACTTATCATAACAATAGTATTCCTAGCACTTGTTGGAACTATGAGGAAAGTTAGAAGGCGGTATAATGATGAGTGTAACACTTTAAAGGACCACAGAATTGTCACTATACACTACTGAGCTCCCAAACTCAACCCATGAATTAAAAGCACATAAAAGTGATAACAGCTGAATTTCTAAAGAAATGATTGACACTTGGTGACATTATCACTTTGCTGGAATTAACCTGTGATCTGCCGGGAAGCATAAACCTCCACCCCCAAATTTGGAAGCATATTAATCTCATAACTGACCCTGCTTGGAACAGGAGGTTGGACTAGATGACATCCAACCCAAATTATCCTATGACTCTAATAACTTCTACTAATTTTTCTAGGTATCTGTAATGATGGATATACTAAGTAGAAAGGACAGATGACTTTCTTCTTGCGTGCATAACATTACAAACTCAATTAAAAATTGAAGGCGAAATGCTGCAGATGTAAACAGCCACTGACATGTGCACCCTCTCTCTAGGTTTAAGGATATGCACATGGTCTGATTTATAGAGGCATTAAGCATTTATTGTTCCCAACGAAATTTCTTTCAAGAAAGGAGGGAACTTCAATCGAGCAATCCACGTCTCCCAAGAATAAGGCCACGATTCAGGAAAACTCTTAAGAGTACTCACAGCTCTGTGTTCAAATATCTTGGCCAGATCCAAAGCTTTGCTCAACATTCAATCCGTCAAGACTACAATAAAGAAATGCTCAACACAGAACCATAGAATCCCTTAGACATTTAAGATTATCAAGTCCAACCCAACACCCAACTCAGTTAATACAGCACTGCCAAGTCTACCACTAAACCATGTACCTAAGACCACATCTACACATCTTTCCAATACTTCCAGGGATGGTGACTGAACCACTTCCCCAGAGAGCCTGTTCCATTGCTTGACAACCTTTTCATGAGTCACTTCCAATCTTTTGTCATGCTGGTTTATTCTGAATCACATTGACTCCTCCTTGAGTTGTGTCCACTTCCGTATTGTTCTTTAGTCTGCAGGTTCTTAAAGGAGGGTCTGTCATTCACTACAATTGTACAGCTTTCTAGTTTCCAGCACTGTGGCCAGCACTGCTTGTTTTTATCACAAGGGATGTTTTACAATTCCTTATGAGAGAGTTAGGAAGATGCCTACCTCCTCAATGAAAAAGAGACACACATTACAAAAAACCAAGTATCAGAGGTTGGCAGATACAAAAACTGCCAAGTTTTAAATTTAAGTCAGTCAATGGCAGGAATGGGATTACTTATAAAAGCAAAATAATGGACAGTACTATTAATTTAGTTAGATTCTGACAGGGAATAGAATCATCATATAGAACACTTCCACCACCACTTAAGTATCCTGGAGAGAACAGGATTTATTTTGATGCAACTCTGAGAATGAAAAAGAATAATTGAGGGTAGCCACAAGGCAGGCCAAAAATGTTCCTAAAAAGTCTAGAGAAAATCCATTGTTACCACAGGGAAAACGGAATGCTTGTTTATTAGCATTTCCAAAGACCTCTCAACACCACTGAAAAGAAATATTTATTTTCTAGACCTAAAATATAAAGCTGGGTTCTAAGGAGCTTTTCTGTAGTCGTGGAAATTTGGATTAGAATCAGTGACTTAAACTGAGCCTAGTCTCTCTGCCCGTCTGGTTGTTAGTGAGGTGTTACTGGCATCCTTAGTCTACAGCAAGGTCTTTTCTATCTAAACTTGGTTCTGCTCCAGGAGAGCTCACGTGGTTTGCACAGGCAGTGTTTGTGCCATATGATCCAAATGAGCATTATCCAAATGGCTATCTTAGCTAGCTCTGCTACTTTATTGAGCTAGCAGAGTTTGAGTGGCAAGTTTGTCCTTTCAGATCTAAATTTAAAACCAAAACACAACAACAGCTAACATTGATGATCTGGAGAGAATGTGAGAACTCTGAATGTACAGATGACTTGAGACTGTGCCTCAAAAAGATGTTGGATTACAGTGTCGGTACTTCTTCCACTGATGGCTCAAAAAGTGAGAACAGGAAATCACATCTGAAATATTTGCTCAGCCAACTGTGATCAAAATCTTCTCTGAGGTATTTGGCATTTGGCCCATTAGCGTATCAATAAGAGGGTGAGAAATATTACCACTTTTACTACACACAGGCCCCTCTCCAATTTAATACCTAAAGTTTTCAGACCATCCAAAGAATTGCCCATCACCAAGCACAACAAACTTAGAGCACCGTAGAATGACAGCTAGTATTTGCCAGTATGAAGAAAAAGTAATAAGTAATAGCAAGATATTAACATGCACACTGTTTAATTAAATGACAACATCGTTTTCTTGTAATCTTTCTCTAACTCTGCTGGAAGAGTACAGTGTTGACACGATAATTTTATAAACTTCCTCGACAGTTCATGTTAAACCATCCTCCATTACCTTAGATTGATAATTGGCACTTACAAAGAAAATGAAATGCCTGAGAAATTCATTAAAGATGTCAAATATCTGAGAAAACCCAGCGCAACGGTTATCTAAATCACTGTGTAAGCAGCTGAAGGGCTGTTTCCTTATTAAATTCTAATTAAAAATAAAACCCATGACTTCATATTATATTTTTAATGGAAGTGGAAATGTTAGTGAGAGACAGGTTCAAGTCTTCCTTCCATCAGCTGATATTGGCAGCAATTAAGATAATAAAGTTACAGTATTTGGCTTTAGATCTGCTCTCCCCTCTTTTCACTTTCTTCCAGGAAACAGAAAATGGAGAGGAAATCTTACTTCTGCAGATATTCCCTTAATAATCTATTACAACAGAGTCGTGCCAGAAAGCCTTATCGCGAAATGTCCAAGTGATCCATTTTCCCTGCACTGGTCAGTTGCCCCCACAGTCTAAGCACACAGACCACGCAGATCCATCCAATGACCTGAAGACACCCTTCTCTTTAATGTACTTTGGCATTTAAACTCCCCGTGGCTGCTCTATCTATGCAGTTTAAGCTGCTTGAAAAAGCAAGAACATCGTTTAATTACAGTACATTGCTAAATATCTGAGCAAAGGAAGTTCTTGAGGATACGGCAAATATCTTGGCCTACCCCTCAAGCCAGGCCAGGCTCAGGAAAAGGAAAGAAAAAACTAATAAGGAGTAACATCTCTGCAGTCAAAATCACTCTCGCTTGGTCTTTCACTGCTGAAAGGAGACTGAAGAATACTTACAAAATTTTTTTCCTTTTGCTAACTACACAGAATCATAAAGAATCATTTTTCAAAGCCAGCTAACACGGACAGAAGGTAAGGAGACAGCTCCGCATCGGAATTCCCAATTTCATTTAAATGCAGCCTGATCACAAAACCTGGGACCAGGTCATCCCCTGATATTAACTGGCCACAATAACACAGCGAAATTCTGGTCACAAAAGCGGACAAAGGACAAGACAAAGTTGCCAACTGTCTGATATTCTTTACAATCATTTATTGTCATAAGAAATATGTTTCAATCACGGATATCCAAACTATCAAGACCACCATCTACCTTGATGTGCGAATGAAATACAAAACCTGACTTCTGGTTCAACTCTTACATGACTATTTTTCAGTTTCTCTTACTCTCAGATGATAAAAAGAATTAGATAATTTATGTATAAAGAAAGATTTCATGAGGCTTACCTTTTTTGATGGAAGTTAGATACTTGGTGTATCAAACAAATCAATGATGGGTCAGAGATACCTTCTGCTGTCTCTTCCACACACCACATCTCAGAAGCTCCATATTGTGGACTAAGTTGTTAGATCTTCAGCATAATTGACTTTAAAATGACTTTCTGCTCTCTGAAAGCACAAAAGAAATATAATTTTACATTTCCTAATGTAGTTAGCTATTTTCCAAAACTGCGTAATTGATCTAACGAAGCAGAGGAGACATTAAACCTATTACTAAGATATATTCTAAAGTGAAAGTTTGATGGCAGTTTGAGATAACATTAATAGATTTTTGAAAATACAGGTGAAGGGAAAAATCATATGCTTGATATAGAAGACAAAATGATTTCTGTCCTGACCGACAATTGGCTTTCTCTCAAATTAGCCATCAAATCTTCTCATCGATAACAGAGATGTGAGATACCAAAAGCACCCCTCAGAACATGAGCCAAACTTCCACAGGTTTTTGAAAATTCTCATTAAAAACTTTACTAGCCCAGGCCTCAAGTTTCATGAGACAATAATCACAAGTCTTCACTAACATCTATAGAGCAGGGATGGGGGGCTGTGAAAATCCTGAGGCATAACCTCCACGAGTGAAACCCAGCACCCCCAAGCCTAGTTTTCACAGCATCCATTTCTTCACAGGACTAGAACAGTCTTCTAGGGAAAAGGCAGTGAAAGTGGCAGCTCCACAGAAGGCTGGTTAGAGGTGGCATTAATTTATATTTTAAGGTGTTCTAGGACCTTGTAAAACCACAGAATATATTATTTCCATATTTCAGCTTTGACCTTACTGGATAGCTTTTGCTCTATGAATAATCCCATTTCATTATTGCAAGGTTGCATTTCTGAAGGTTGGTTATAAATTATATCTATAAATAATTTCTCAAGTTACTGTTTGCGAGTTGTTTGTTACTTCTACCTTTAGGAAGGCCTGTCCTTAGACCACCTCAATTCTGGTCCCTCACCTTTGCTATTAAACCACAAATCCAAAATGTTTACTAATGGCTACTTGAGTCTGAATCCATTTTACGAATTATTCATTTACATTCCCAAATTGCTTGATGACCACAGGACTTGCACAGATCAACTGAACTATTAAGCTGTTATTCTGGACATCACGTTTTTCACTCCAACCTTTCTTTTCTCAGAGTGCATTCTCTGACCATCAAAGACTCAAAGGAAAAGAAAAGACGGGGGCAGGACAGATATCTGGAATCTGATTCTTTGTCACCCCACGAAAAAAAAATCTAATCGACTCCTTTGTGACTTGCGCAAATCCCATGGAAATCAATGTAAAGACTCTCATTGATCTGACAGAGTATGTTTGCCAGGTCTTTAACATCTCTAAAGCAAAATGTAATAGGATGCCTAATTAAAGACTTAATTAATGTCTGTATGATGCTTTCTAAAAATGAAGTTAAATTAATGCTCATAGTTCTCAACACCAGCCTACTGATTGTCTGCTGATTAAAATCTCCTGAACGTATTATGTATTTAGCACTACAGAAATCAGTAAGTTTTTAAATAAGAGAGCTTATTCATTCAAGAGGGGAAAGAAAGGATTCAGCTCTTGTCTCCACCTTGTAGGTGCTAAGAGCTTACTGTAACCACTAAAAACCAGCGGAACTCATACTCTTATTTACAAAAGGCTGCATGCTATCAAGGATGCAAAGAGTTCTCTTTTTTTTTTTTTCCTTTGACCTTGGTAATAAAGCTGCATCTTTTTTCCTTGCCGTAGCCTGAAACAAAATAGCTGATTCTGAGGTGGAAAAATAATTAGTAACATGGGAAGTCAAATGAATTTTGAGATATTGAAGAAAATGTAGTTTGAACTGTCAGGTTTACTCGCTTACCCGCAGGAACTACAGAGCAGCAAAGAAATAAAACCCTCTGAGAACTTAGAGCTTTCATCAACCTATTCCCTCTGGCTGATTTTTTCCCCCAAACCTCTCTTTTCCTATTAGAAACACAAATAGTTTGCCTCACTGCTTAGCGACAAATATCATGTTACTTGCCTTTTTTTTTAAATACTACAAAATTATTATTCTTTTTTCAATGAAGGGTAAAAAGACTATGCAACCTGTTCAGTCAGATATATTTCCCAGGAGCACTTGCACTGCAGGCATTTTCAATGGAAGCTGAAGGTATTAGGAGTTCAACTCCTGTCTCTTAGGCCAAAGAGAGTTTCCCTCCTCTTGACACCCCACCTGCAGAGTTGTCAGGCTTGCCAACACCACCAGGAATAGAGCTTTGTATATGCATTTGGAATAGCTGTAGATTAGCATAAAGACCCTTAACAGTCTCTCCTGTACTCTATTGTAACCAGATCATGAAAAATTTATGGATAGAAATCCAATTCTTTACAAAAGATAAGAAAAATCAGCATCCGGTGCCTCAGAAGGCCATCGAGTCTTTCATTGTTTGTGATTTTTTGTACCCTTTGTTCACTACTTCTTTGTACCCTCTCCACTGGCAAGAACCTCAAGTCCAGCTGCCTCGAGCGCACGTATACCAACACACAAACAGGAGGAACTGGAGCTCCACACCCGGTCTGAGAGCTATGTCATCACAGGCATCACAGAAACTTGGTGGGAAAACTTGCATGACTGGAAGACTACAATGGATGGCTACAAACAGAAAGATCGGAAGGAACGAAGAGGAGGTGGAGCTGCACTTCAGGGAGACAAGAAATTTGAGTGAATGGGGGTAAGCCGAGACCACAAAAGGTCTATCAAATGCCTTTGGATCAAGATTACAGGAGTGGTCACCAAGGGGGACCTTATACTTGGTATCTGTTTCCAACCTTCTAATCAGGATGATGAGGCTGGTAAAATTTTACTTTGGCTGCTCAAGGAAGTCGCAGGCCAACAGAACCTGGTCCTCAAGGGTGAATTCAATTACCTGGACATTTGTTGTGAGAACAATACAGCAGTTGTTCACAACAGCTCCAGCTGTGGGCTTGGATACACCATCTTCCTGTTTCAAGCTATGCTGTTGGTGATGAGGGGGACCATGCCTCTCGAATGGGAGTGTCTGCTCCTTTGGCCTGCTGTCTGCTTTCACCAGCCACTGCACTCTCGCCAATTGTTAATCTGAATTTCCTCCCTCCAGCACCAGTGGTGTAGTGCCTCTAACAGCCCCTGGCCCCCTTTGTCTGCTTCTCTGGCCTGAGGGACATGTGGACCCATATTTTTGTCCTTAGAGCTCAACAGCCCAAGCAAAGGAACAGGTTATGCTTTTCTCCCTTAAGCGCAGCCTCCCACCCTCTCCAAATTTTCTTCTCTTTAGCTGACTTGTACTGTTAGCTGTGTCTCTAAGGGCACGTGCAAAGAAGCACATAGAGACCCCATACAAGGAGCTGCAGGACGTATTTGCAAAGACAACAAACTACGTTAGGTTGCTTAGTAAGAACCACTAACCTGTAACACTGACTTTGCTCTTAAATGGAAGGAAATCACTGCCAGTCAGGGTACTCTGGAAAGCACAGGAAAAACAGGATGAGGTCCTCTTTTTCTCCAGACCAAAGAATTTGCTAATTATTTTGTAGCAACTCCCCTACCACTTGCCCTCTTAGAAGGATTTAAGTGCCCAAATCCCACGTTAAGCAATGAGAGTTAGAAGCCCCAATTTCTTTGTGGATTTGCAGGAGTGATTTGTAGCTGAGCCGTAATCCTATTCTCCTTCACTACAGCCTGTTTTTCCCCAGGGGATGGAAGTGTCTCTGACTGCAAATCCCACCGCATTGTGAGCACACAAGTCTCACTGCTGTACCCAGCCTCTTCCATGGAGGCTCAGCACGATGTCAGCCTAAAAAAAGAAGATAAACACAGTATTGTCCTACAAGTCAGAACCGTATTTCTTATTTTCTGTTAAAACAGGTATGAAGTACCACGAGTTATTATTTTGAGCATATACTGCTGTTCATGTGAATGCTATTGAGGAAATCTAATTCAAAGATGTGCTTTCCATTCCTAACTGAGGTCAGGTTTCTTTGAGAAGAAAAAGTACATTCAAAAATCTCCTCTATTTCAGCCAAAGAAATTAACAGTGCAGGAAAAATTGTGCTAGCCATAGCCTTCCATTGAAAGATGCTGTTCTGAAGTTTGCGTAGAAAACCAGTAAATGGGGAAATGGCCACATGGATGTAGAAAGTCTTCACCCTCAATGCTTAGTTTCTGAAAAGTAAAGAAGTCTAAAGCAGCAGACTCCAGCAAGTGGAAGTCTACAGGAAGGATGAGAAGGAAACTTGTCATAGAGTGATTGCAGATAGTCTTCCTACCAGAACAACGCTGGAAAGTAATTACAGAGAGATTCAGGTCTTGGCAGATAGCAGAACAGTTTTAACAGGAAAGTCATGGGGGGAATTCCAGGCACCGTGATAATCATCAATTCTTTTCATGGCACCAGAAGTGGAAAGTATAAATGACATTCCTTAATTACTTATTGCTGTACTTAAAAAGATGATTAGAGGGAGCAGAGGGCATGGAAAGCATCAAGGCAAACCAGTAAGCTATTCAGGCTGCAAACTTCATGCTGTGCATGGAGGAGAAATGGGGGAACCACGTTTAAGAACAAACTTATTCAAAAGCTATTAAAACAGCCAATCACTGTTAAATTGTGTAGAGGAGGAAATATGCCCTACAGGGAGTGCAAACCAGAAAAGATTGACTTCTTCCAATTCACAGCTGTGGTGGAGCAATCAAATAATCCAACGCCAGCTTTCCCCTCAGAGACTAGACAACCCGGGGCCATACGACCTCAACCTCTGATATGCACAAGGAAAATTTAATGAGAGATTTGCTATAGGAACTGATGTCTTGAAGTGGCAAATTGCAAGCTTCGCTGACCTCTTGGTGAAGGGGAAGGTTCAAACTTTCATCAGTGAAATTGTGCAACTGAGACAGGCACATGCAAGGAAAGGAAAACTGACTCTGAGCAGAAATGTTTACAGTCCCTGATAAAAGCAGCTTACTTCCACATTCTTGCTAGCCAAAAGTGAAATGGCAATGGAGGAACACAATATATAACACAAAAGCATCAAAACACAGCTGAGGCGAAATCCTTGGCTGGGTAATTGATTGACTTCTCCCCAAACCAACACCGCTTGAGAAGAGATGCTCTGTTGATCTAGTCATTGCTAGACTCAGTCAGAACAAGGAGGTGCCCAAGTGTCCACAATCCCAAGAAATTAAATTAAACTCCTCCAAGCTTTCACAGCTTCCAAAAAGGCTTACTTTGGATTTAGACTACAGGGTAAAGCGCAGGCATAGCACAAACCAGAAAGCTTTTCTCTGAGCGCTTGCCTCTTTGTAATTGCCAGGATGCTAACCGTAGGAGATTGCACTACTGCAAACAAGTTCGTTAATATTTCCAAGGGCCAAAGATTTTACCCCAGATTTCCGACACCATATCTCATGGAGTTAATAGGTTTCATGCCGATTATTAAACTCAACAATACAGATGATCATGCTGTTGGCAAAAAAACATTATCATTAATAAGATTTTATATTTGCCTCTAAAAAGGAAGAAACAGCTCTGGGCAATTGATCTAAGCCTCCAGAAGACTAATAATGTGAAAAGTGAAGTGATTTGTCCCAACAGCGTTTGTCCTAGCTCCTATTTTAGGAGCAAAGGAAGATTTCTACCTATTAAAAATCCGTACAGATGGAGAAAATGTTAACTTTTGGAAGTTCTTTTGCTAGATCAGAGCACGATACCTGAAACACTGTACCTTACAGCCATCACCAGAACAGAAGGTAACAGATAGTCAAAACCAATGATTTGGGGTGTTCTGCCTGAGGCAGAGTTTTTCTAAACAAGCTGAAGGTATGTGTGCCAAGAATCAAGCCCCTTTGGAATGTCAGGTTGGGTACCTGAAGGCAGAGATACCTAAAGTCACTAGTACTCCTTAAAAAGTGTAGGCATAATTCCCAACTCCCACACAATCTCTCTCTCTCTCTCTCTCAAAAAAAAGCTCACAATGACAAATCGAGAATAAATCACTCCTCACAGAAAGTCTTAAATGACAGGATTTGGTTCCAGTGCCTACAATTCTTCACTGAAATGTTACATTGTGTCACTTTTTATTGCCCTGTATGCATGCCAATGTGTACAAGATTAGTGCTGCTGCTTCAGCAGATGAGGAGATGCTGTTCCTAGGCTTGCATCCTTTAAAAAAAAAAAAAAAACAAACGATGCTATTACAAAATCTAATTAAGAGCAAGGATTTTTTTTTTTTTTTTTTTTTTTTTTTGGTGGGGAAAGGAGAAGCAGCAGAACTCAGAAAATCACGTGTGAAAAGAGAAAACACCTAGAAAAAGAAGTCCTGTACAATGTCATAACAATAAATAAAGGTTCAAGGAAAAGATATCAGTAGCAGAATGATTTAAAAGAACTCACACTAAAACCGAGAAGCAAAAACCTAGAGGAAAGACAGAAGACTTCAGGGTTCTGAGTCTACTCCCAAACTGAGACCAACAGGGTTAACAATCAATACTCTTTAGGCATGTTAAAGCTTCACCTTCCAGCTAAAAGAAATCCAATGGTGGCTCCTATCTTTGTAAGTGGAATTTTGACAGCAGAGCAGATATATCTTCATCAGCACTTTGTGTCTGCCTGCCCCCTCACTTCAGTTCTTATTGTCATTTTGCAATCTATTAATGATCCAAATCATCGAGTGATTCCAGTTAGGCTGCAAGAGGTCCTCTGAAGTAGGCAGCATCCTTATAATGATAGATTGCAGGAATAATGGCCTCTTTACAGAAAGCAAAACATCAGAAAACTGGCTTAAAAATGGCAGAGGAGGAGGGACTGAAGACAGCAAGTACGGAGTCAGCTATTTAAGAGGGCCACATCATTTTGTATTCACTTTTGCACCTGTGTATTAAATATACATGATGTTCATGTAGGCATAAAGCATCAGTTATCTGGGAAAGTTAAGGGTAAGAAGATTATCAACCAAGCGATAGACATATATGATCTTAAAAGTCAACTCTTAGAGATGTTCCACACATCAGAAAAATGTTGTTGTTTCATTGCAACTCCAACACACAAACACATAAGGTTAACAACTTCATTCCAGGCATTCTAGAGGCCAGAGAAAATTACGCAGGTACTGAATGCATTTCTTGAGCATGGCCTGGACTTGAGCAACCACTTGTCTCTCTACACTGTAGAATTGATGCTTTCAACAGAAAAAAGTTCTTCCAGCTGGAGGGGTAAAGCCCACCAAGCTCACAGCAACTGGCAGTGAGAGGTCCATCACACAGACTGAAGTGCTCCAGCGGCAATTTCATACGCCGGCTTTTCCCAGAAGCTGCCACTGCTGTTTAACAATTCTAACTATCCAAGCTGCCAAATGGTTGGGCCATGGTGTCTTGGAGCCAAACATGCAGCTGGAGCTGGAAAACCTAGCCTTCTAATGCACCTGACTCACAGGCCTACACACATATCACTGACACAACTGGAGAAACCACACACACAGAAAAAAAAGAAAATTAAGCTTGTGGTGGTGTCTACTTTTGTTCTGACCCACATGCGT
This sequence comes from Bucorvus abyssinicus, assembly GCA_009769605.1. Taxonomy (NCBI): domain Eukaryota; kingdom Metazoa; phylum Chordata; class Aves; order Bucerotiformes; family Bucorvidae; genus Bucorvus; species Bucorvus abyssinicus. The sequence goes on along the minus strand of CM020044.1, from coordinate 4,923,328 downwards.
GAGTCAGCTAACAGAAAGGTTGTGAGGAGGTCCCTCAGGTTCAAATTGGTTAGTGACTTGCCTGGGTTTGGCACATCTCGGCCAGTCTGAAACTCCCGGTGTTAAATACAAACAGCGTCATGCACAGGTCAGTTAAAACAAACACTGTTTTTCTCGCCTCCTCTCCCATTCTCCCTCCATTTTATGTCCTTGGACTGACTGCAGAGCTGACTGAATCTCATCCCTTTCAACTGCCCTGAAAAGCTCTGTAATTAGCTTTCTGCTACTCCAATTAGTAAATGCAACACAGCGGCCATTATTATATTTCCAGGTGCTCTACAGATTTTCTGACAATAAACTGGACTGATGAAAACCACGAATACACAAACAATCCGTAAAGTTTAATGCTTCCATTTGTTAGGCTATTTGAATAAGAAAAATGCCATTAATATGGATAAGTTCTTCAACTTTCCCCACTAATAGCTGCTCTTAATTCACAGGTGCCTTTTTAATCTCTCCTGAATTCCTCTAGAACCTAATGAATACATGTAATAATAACAGCAATTCAGAATTTAATCCTGACTCTAGTCTGTCTTAAATTAGACCTTAGTCATTAAGAGATTACAGGACAGTGAACGATAGTTAATCAATGTGTTCAATTTGGCCCTATTATTTATTTGATACAGTTTCTCACATACCGGCTATAAATCTTCCCCCCCCTCCCCAAGCCTAGCCACCAGAAGCAATGCTGAAATATCGAGCAAAAAATATTAGATTTGGTGATCCTTTTAGGTGCAGGTTAAACTATAATTAAGCTGCTTGCATGTGCTCATACCTTTCAGACCAATACATATATGCACATATGTAATTCATACCCAGTCTAACACTACCGGTAAGATTTATTGTGCTTTATTTTTTGTCTCTGTTAACTCTTAGCACTATCAGTCAAGATTTCCCAGCACTTACCACAGCATTAGCCCTAAGCATCGGGAAATCACATTTCGTGGTGCCAAGGGTTTAAAAAGATTCTAATTTAGCTATTAAACTGGAGGCGGCATGTGCCAGCCCCACAGCACATTCACCCATTAATTCTGTCCCCTGGAAAAAATGACTACCTCTTGCAGCAGTCTGATAAAATGAGGAAACACACTGATTATGTCTGTGGCAGCTATTCTTGACCCAACCAACAGTGACAGTCATCAAACCGCAGTACCTAGAGCGCTGCAAGCTGTGTGAGCTAACCCAAGACATCATTAATTCTAAACACCAGAGCTTTCATCCAGATCCTGGAGTTCAGAGAAGCTTAAAAACAAATCCCTTTGGTGGGCTAAAATTCTGTATGCCGTTCATATTAACTGCACTGACAGTATTTGGAACTTACTTCTCTAGCTGGACCGGTCAAATGCAAGAATCCAAGTGCCAGTGTCTTTCACTGGAGTGCTCAAAATGGGACCTCAGGTTCAATTAATAATGTTAGCTAGACAGAAAACTGATTGAGAGACTAGCTAGGGTTTTTTTATTATTATTTTTTATCACTTTTAACACAACAGGACGGAGGTAACAAAGTAGCTGTGAATGCCGTAGACAGGGTGATCTGTCCAGCCGGGATCTGAATGTGTGGGAAAAACCCAACAGGGTATTAGAAGAGCCTTTGCTACCTAATCCTGTAAAGTCATTGGGGAGACTTTAACTATTCAGAGGAGTCCTGGGATCTGGATTTCTGGGAAGTTACTGTGTGATATAAAATCAAGGAGGTGTCCCATGGGATTACTGTACATTAATCTTAGATTGTAGCTTAATGAAGGACTTTTTCCCCTGGAAGAGATGATGTACCTTATGCAGCTGTGTGTAGTGTGGCATTGCTCTTAGCCAGGGAATGATAGCTTACAACATTGACATCTAGCTGCAAATGACACCCAAGTGAGACTTCCCCTCCTGCTCTCTAACCCTGGGAGGAACAGTCCTACCACTGTCTATACCAGAAGCAGGAAGAGATGGGAGGAGCACCAGCTCAAAGCCAGTGGCTTTCCTCTCTTCTGCTTTGTTTCAAAGAGGCAGGGATTTGGCTGTATCATTACCACAGAGTGGGTACCAAAGCCTTCCAAAGAGAAAAAAACCATGCGACCTCCACCTGGTTCTTCACATTTTCATGTTCTCTTCATGTAGAAGTCAAGGATTCATTATGACTATTTCCATTGTCAGGGCTGATCATCAATCCAAAGCAATCAGAAAATGGGGGATCTCTGCACAGCCCTCCCATTTTGGAAACAAAATGTACTGCTTTGTAAAGTGCTACTCTAAAACTTCTCATTGGGGTGTCTTTGCTCAACTGCAATTAAAACAAACAAACAAACAAACAAACCAAAAAACCCCAAACCCCAGACAGAAACACATCCATTTCTTCCTGGAGGTGAGTAGCCAAACAGTATCTCAGAAAGCGTTCAGATTGGAGTACCATGGAAGCGCGCTATACACTTTTCTCCCAGTTTGTGTTTCTAAAGGTGCTACTAAACATGCTTAAAGTCAACGTCCAAGTCCTGCATAGAGGAAGACCACAAAATGTTGCATAGAGGAGGACCACAGAAAGTTCATGAGTAATTTCACATCCTCATCTTCCTTTCAGGCATAAAGAAAGTAACCTGATCTTCAGCAGGGCTCAGCATGTTTAGTTTGTCAGACCAACCTGAAACACTGGCAATAAATATGAGCTAAACGACTTTAAACTCCCAGAGTGACATTGTAGACCATCCAGAGTCTATTTGGTACCCCACCAGTTTCCTCTTTGACTTTTTATTTCAATAAACACATTCTGAACTCTCAAAAATCTGGCTAGTTGTGCTGGGCATAGAACCAAGGATTTAGTACAGAAACACATTAGCCAAACTCAGACAAATCCTTTGAAAAATTGCAACCAGTGATCATTGGTATGCTGCTTTCGCCAAAATTTTTGGGCTGTTGCCTTCCAGTAACAAGTATCTTAGTTTTGGGTAGTCTTGAAATGCTATTCACATTCATGTTGATTTTTCAAAACGGAAGGACTTGTGTTGCCTTAGCGATATAATTCCACTCTGTGTTATAACAATTTCTGCATTCTTTCTTATTTGTTCATGGCAGCGGAGCTAAGACATTTTTTGCTTGCTCACTCTCCTTTTAAGAAATTTTACTAGTTAATAAATAAAACTTAGCCTTGTTCCAGAGGTCCGTCCCTCAATAGTTACTATTCTCTTTCCAACTCAAAGAGCAGCTGCAATGAAAACAATGCCCTCTCGTTCCTCCTAGCACTTAAAAAGGTTTATAGATCTCCAGCCTCCTACAACTCAGCAGAAAACTGCTTGCACTTGACAGTCTTCAGAAATCAGCATTGTTTCCATCCTCACTAAAACTGTCAGCCACACAAGGTCAGGAAATGAGGAGAACTGATGTCACCTGAATCATTACTACCTCTGCTTAGACCTCTCGCCACGCTCCTGTCTTTCAGAGGAAGCTGGTATACCCAAGAGTAAAAGCCTTTGAAGTCTTTTAAAACTGTCATAAAATAGTTTCTGGAAACTGTTTGGAGAACTACAAAGAACTCAAACCCTTCAAAATCGTAAACTCATGAATACTTTCTTACCACAGTTGTCAAACTGCAATAGTGTTTTGCAGGGGGCTCATGAATATGAGCACCTCTGCAGTAGCCTCTAATAGGTATTTTTATTCTTTTCCTATGATTCCACAAGGATAGCAATAATGAATCCTTTCAAACCATCTAGGCTCTGTCTACGAGTCCTGCCAATTAAAAATCACCATGTAAGTCCGCAAGACAGCTCAGAAGAACGAGTTTTCTCTCTGAATTCTGGTATGTGCTCTTAAGAACAATGCCCATAGGATAAGAGAAAAATGAATTCCATCATATGCCTTTGAGACAGAAACATCGTTTCTGTTCTCTTTTAAAAATCACGAAAGCTGTGCATGACAGAGTACAAGCAAAAGGCTTTTAGTGAACTTTCTCCCAAGCTTGTAGGTACTTGAGAGGACCTCCCGGACAGTAGTAATAGTTCCAAGATAATGAGGCAGTTGTAATTAAACGCGTACTTGCATACTGCATACCATCGCACACCAGAAACAATAAAAAATTTGGTTAGGGGTCACATGCATAGCATCAGACACACGTATATGATGTGCGTACATAATATTACTCTTTTCCCCATCCGCCAGCGGCATCATTATTCACCTTAAATCCTAAGCTTATCCTCACTATCACCGAGCCTTCACGTCCACAGGTTATATTTCCAACACGGGGATATTGCTGCCCATTTCCCAGTTACACGTGGTGCTGCTCTCGGGCTGTTCCTTGGCTTTGTCCGCACCTTATCGTTAACGGGATAACAGTGAATATAAACCAAAGCAAGGGGCGGTGTCAGTCAGCGTGGCTCCGCTAACCTTGGCACAGCCTAAATGGTCTTTTGCAGACAGAGGCAAGCTTCTTGTGCCTGAGCTGCACGTCGGCTGGCTGTTAGCCAGCTCCAAACAGGGAGCTATTCGGCTCTATGAATGTGGTGCCAAGCCTGAGCTTACACAGATGAGCTTTTTCTCAGCGAGGTCTGTTGGTTGGATTTAGTGTCATGCTAAGCACACTAATACACAGAACTTGTACCAAACATCTGGTCTGATCTGGCATCCCTGAAATCCACAGAACTTTCCTATTCGCTTTACCTTTGCCAGATCAAACCCATATGGAGTCAAATCCCCTCTTCATTAAGTCAATGGGAGCTTTTGGACTGATTTCAGCTGAGGTATGTTAAAAAACATATATTTTCTCTGGTCAGCCACACTGCTCCCCTCCCCACTCTAAGCAGAGCGCTTTTCAATACACCATTCACCCTTCTGTTAATGATAACGTTAAAAAAAATCAATGGCTCAATTAACAATCAGGAATGGAGCTTCCAGGCAACAAGCACCATGATCAATAACTTATGTTCAGTGAAATTAAAGGTACTTGTTAAGTCAAGTGTTAAAAGCTGCACACACTTAATATGGGAAAATCAGTCACGAACAGTTTGGCAGTTTAACTTGAGAAAATCAGTAAGTACAAAGTTCCCATACTATGTTCCACACCAATGAGTAACTAATGAAGCATAAATATTCACACAAATTCATTTATGTAATAAATCGTCACATCCCCCTACGCACAGCAGTAATGCTGAGCCGACATCTGCTTTCGCTTTTGTTAGGAGTTACACTTCTAAAATACGAATCCAAAATGAAGCTGGCAAAACCAGATTCACAGCTTGCACAACGGCAGACCCCAGTGGTTTGAAGTAACGTCCGTGCATAACGGCCTCACTGCTATGAAGGACAAGACTATCCACCAACATAAAGGGACGTGCTACGGTTTCTTTCAACAAATTTCTCCGAGGTCACCAAAAAATCCTCAAATGAAATAAAATGCATGCATCTCACGGGATAGGTGAAAGCAAGGGTTCCCATAGCTTAGGATAAGTGACATAAAAACATTTGAGTTCTTTGGAAGAGTTATGAATATGCATTGTGATATCAAGAAACCTGTACAGATACAACCTGACTTATTCTGCTACTATATCCCTACTGCATTTTGTAAAACGGTGGGTAAAAGAAGATTTTTCAAAGGCATAAAGGACAGTGAGATGCTCAACTCTCGGTGGAAGCCTAGAAAAATCAGATGTCTGATTCTCACTTATGCAATCTAAAATCTTCCGCTTAACTTTTATACATCTGCTCTCAATAGAGCTTTTCTTTGAGAAGAGAACGTTTAGAGCAATGTCAAAACTGACTCCTACATCAAGCTTGTGACAAAATTCATCTCACGGTCAATAGCCTTGTTTTTAGAGCTCCACTGATAACAGAGATGATTTAGCAGCATACTCCTACTCTGGGAATAGCCAAATTGAAGGCTGCTCTTCCGATTATGCTGAACTGCTTCTACTCAAAGTAGGGAATATTCACAGGGTAATTCATGCTTGTTCAGAACTTTAAAAAATAAATAAAATAAATGAAGAGAAATCTTTGCATGCTTCATTTTGCATACCAAGGACTCTCTTTTATTGCAGTCTGGCATATATGCACCGTACCCTTTTCCAAACAGCTCCGAAGCCTGAATTCCTTAATCAGTAATGGAGAATATGGGGGTGGGGGTGATGGGATGGCAGGATGATTCTCTTGATTTAATGAGCTGCCCCTTTCTTCACTGTGTTATGATCATACCCTGAGCGTTGCTGACTACACTTTGAAGGGTTCCTAATCAACAAAAATCAATCATCCAAAACTGTACAGACAGTATTTCATCTCCATCAAAAATTTTCTTCCTACAGAGCTCCATTAATCTCTTCATCATTGTTTAACTCCAAAAGAAACTTCTGTTGTAAAAGATACCAGACTCTGGTTTTAAGTCGTAATTAAAACTGTGCAGTGTTCACTTTAAGGAAGCCACTGAGGCTACAGGAGGTGATTGGTTTTCCAGAGTAATTTTCCCATGCAGAATTATCCAATGCGCCTTGGCTACGCAAGGGAGGATGAGCAGATGATAAATGAGTGTGAATAACCCTATTTGCTGACAGAAGACCACCTTATCCTTTCACCTCTCTCACAGGGGAGTATACTTTCTCAGCCCTCATGACCAACCTGTTTGTCTTGAGCGGGTCAGAAGCCCAGCCCAAACTGTTTCCAGACGAGGTGGGGAGGCATACCCTACCAGAGGCCGGCGTGGGCAGAGGAGTGGAAAACTTCCTCTCCACGAGCTGCAGAAAATTTTTAGGGTAGGGAGCAAAGACTCCCACTTCTGAAAGAAGAGCTCTTTCCTCAGCAGGTCTTTACAGCCTAGCCTCAACCCCCACATAAAATTCTGCCTCCTTCCCATTGCAGGAACACTTTGAACCCCCACTGCACCCTATTGTCCTGACCATTTTCCTCCAGAACCCACCGTCTCTAACGCAATCCCGTTCCCTCAGCTTCCTCACCAGAATCAGGCACGTGGCCCACTGCAGAGGACATTTCCCAGTGCGGGTGCAGTGTGTTAAACTATGAACAGGGTGAAAAAGGCACACCTGGGACCTAAGAAATACGTTTATGCTGACTGGTGTGGTGTTGGTGCCTGCCCTGGAAGGAAGGGCGAGACTCTTCTCCGTGAGGACACCCGGCATGCTTAAACAGAGAAAGTGTTTGGACAGCAGGTAGTGAAAGACCCAGAAAGCAGCATAGCTGGGGCAGTAGTAAAGACTGGGAGAGCAGCGGGAAACCTGCTAGCTGCAGGGGTCACAACCTCAGCTCATGGTTATTGTAATCCAGCATAAATCCATGATGACGGCAGGGCAGGCTGCACTGCGGCCCCTCATCACAGCTACTCTCCCTTTTAGTCCTATCTGAGTTGTCCTGTATGTCACAGGAAATGATCCAGACAAAGGAACCGTCTCCAAAACCCAGGATCCCTTAAATTACCTCGCTGAGAGAGTATTTTCTGTTCTTCTACCCCAGATCAGTAGCCACAGAAATGCTGCTGCTGTGAAGATTTGCTAGGGTGTGGGCTACCGCCCACAGGACCAGTTCCGACTGTGGCAGCTCTGGGAAGACAGTGTATCGCACAGAAAGAAAACCAGCCTCGTGATACAAAGCCAGTGGTGGGTTCAGCTGTTGTTTGCACCGGGAAGAGCACTGATGCTTCCTTCCTCTCACACCTCATCTGCTAACAGAGAAAGAGGACTGCAGCTGCAGTTATCACCTGCCCTCCCTGCTTCTAGGAGCATGTGACAATATGTGAGCTGCATGACCCTCCCCACTAAATACTTAAAACAAAGCAAAACCGTTTAACAAACAAACAAAAATACTGGAAGTGAAGCCTAATTCAAAGCAGCAGCATCTAATACTATCCTCTTAACTCCTTCACATCACTTTCCTTTTGAACCTGGAACCAGTAAGGGAAGGTTGGACATCAATACATCTGATGGAGAGTTGCAGAAGGAAAAAAGAGAAAACAGGTTTCAAAGACCATCGTTGTTTTCAGAAACGGAGAACTGCTTCGAGTGAACCCTGGTTTAATCTTGTTGGTTTGGTCAAACCACAACTACTTGACTGGAGACAGAAATTAATCCAACTAGGTTCTATATTCAGGGTTATATAGGTCAGATCACAATCACTACGATGGTCCTTCCAAAGCTTAGAACTTTTAATCAACTCAAGACAATGTTTATAAACACTTGGGAGCAAATAACAACCTGACAACTGACTATGTTAATCCTCTACCATCAGGATCAACAAAGTTAGTCCAGATATTACCTTTGTGTAGCAAGATAACGACAGGATCTGTGCTGCAGAGCTATAGCACATGCAGAAACTTTGACAGCGTGTGTCAGCTCTCAGCATTTGTTCTTGTAGATGATAATACCTGCACCAAACTGTTCACGCTTTTCCAGGTCTGATAAACTTCCAGGGAGCAAACCTCTCAAATGAACACTTCTATGTGAGGTCATTTCATACTCGGGTCATTTTGAGCTCCTCCTAATTGTACTTTTGAAAGATTTCTCGCAATTGTTACTGCCTAACTTACAAGTTCTTGGGAAACTGTAGTTCCCTTCTCTTCCCATTCACATGGCCCTGGAGAGCAGAAATGTTATTCAGATATTTTTCATTCATTCCTTTTTTCTACCAGGAAGTTGGAGGGAAAGGAAGCAGAGGAAACTTCGGCAGTACCAAACATTTCCCAGGTGTTTTGTATTGCCTGCCTTGCAAACAGCAAGCAATAATTTAGGTTTTCAAAATCACAGCTGCTTTTTGGGCTTGTCAACACAAGATGGCATATACTTTACACACATCTGACAAGCATGATGGATACTGGAAAACAAGTAAGATTTTTTGTATTACCATTAGTTTTGTGCTGCCCCCTTACAGAACAGTCTTACTGGCATTGTACTACCGGCGCTCTGTTAGAAACTGGAAAACCAGATAAACAAAATGCTTTTAAAACCCAGGGAAGACCCAAACTCAAGCAGGTCCCTTTTTGGCAGCCTGCTCCCCAACCCTTTCCCACCCCTTTGCTGGACAGTCCCAGGCTGTCTGTGTAACATCATCCTTCATGTACCTTGAGAGTGAACAAACACTGTTCCTGGTAAAGCCCTAATGTCACAGAAACAAATCAGAATGTCAGCGCAGGAAATTGGGACCCAAGCGTAGGAGCCATAAATCTGTCCCATCCTGATTGAATGAGTTGTGCCCTGAAGGATTGCAGAGTGCTGAATGGCTTTTCCTTGTCAACCAGCCGATGCAGTCCGAGGAGGGGACAGAGTTATGGAGAGAGGGTAGAGGTGAGCCCTGTTAAGGGTCCAGTGGAGAAAGGAGATGAAAACTCTGAGTCTGGACCAGACTAGCTGAGGAGAAAAATCAAGTAATTGGACAGGCTGGTACATTATTCAATTTGATATACTTCAGGCTGGTTTTTTGTTTGTTTGTTTTATTTTGTGGTTTTTTTTAAACACTTAAGGATGCAAATGTTCCACAGAAAGGCATAAAGAAGGAAAGGAGAATAATTTCCTTCCACTGGCAGAATTAAGCAGTACTGGCTAAACTGTGAAGTCTCCAGAAAGACAATGTGGCAATGCAGCTGAGAGTTAAAACAAGAGCTACATTTTTTACTACAGAAGAGATATTGTTTATTTTAAGCTACTGTTTGGTAACTGATGGTTCACAGAATGACAAAACTGCTTAATAACAAAGAGCTTCTAGGATATCTCCTGAAATATTTAGTGAGGAATGCATGTAGAGTGCAGATATCTGTTCTGGCGTGAGTAGTCAGAGCTGATAATTTATTTAGTCAGAGAGGGGAGTGGGAAAAGCAATTTGGATCTGTAGGAGAAAATGAGTCTTTGGCTTGAAAACCCTTGAATCACTTCTGAAAATAAGACTTGGGTATCTGTGTCACATAAAGCAAAGTCAGACATACTTGTGCAGCCCTGGCATTTCTAAAGCTCTTGCCAACCGCCTGCATGAACACTTCCAGTGTCTTTCAGGGTGAAGTCAGGCATCTTGGTTTAAACCGTTTTTCTTAAGTGGCTCAATCTAATCCAGTCTGACAATCTGTTATGGTGGCATAGCTAATAGGGACTGCGACAAACAGCACGGGGTTGTAACGCCTTAGACAAATGCATCTGAGGGATAGTGTTTTCATATGATATTATTAGGTTGAAAAATTGATCCTACATTCTCAGTTTGTGTGGACTATGAATTTGGGAGGTTGATATTTTGTGCTTTATGCAGCCTGTTTGAGTGATGCTGAGCTATTTACATTCTTCCACAAAAATATGGAAGAAGAATGCAGGAGATGTTCTTTGTACAAGTTTAAGTTACCACTTTCTCTGAGATCTTGTACAAGGTTACCCATGTCCACTGGAGCACACACACAATCTTCACGTGTTTTCACAGCATGGTAAAATGTATGCACTGTCAGCTCAGAATACATTTGAGAGAGAAAGATCCTTCAACAACTTCTCTCCAGAGAGAGTAGAGGATGTTTTTTCTGGTCTCAGGACACACCAAAGGCTCAGTCTGTTCAAGGTGAGCATGGCTGGCCCCTGGCCTGGCACTGGGGAGAATCACATGCATTGCCCTGTTGCAGTGGTTCCCATGCAGCCTCTGCAGGGATGCATGCTCACACCAGAAGGGCTGACTCCCTTGCCTGCCCCCAGCACTCACTGGGGCTTCCCAGCACACGCTGCTTGCGCAGGAGCAGTACCTAAGTGCTGGCAGCTCACGTTCTGCTGCTGGCCCAGCTGCACAGAGCAGGTACAGCACAGGATGCAGTGTTCAGCATGATGGAAGAAGAGAAAGATAACAGGGGGCTTGTCAGGAGCAATTTGGAGCATTAAGTGGAACATGGCAAGTTAGTATTGTTTAAAATATTCCTAAAGGGAAATACCTCTGGAAGCAGCAAAAGCTCAAGCTTGTTTTCACCACATGTTACAGCAATTTTGCCATTATCTTAACTGAGAAAATAAAGTAGATTACAGTAAAGCAAAATGAATATAATTTGGCCAGGTATTCAAACTGCTGTGTAATAATTTGCGTGTATTTAATGGAGAATGGAACTGGCTGGGAAAATACCTCTAAAAGATGAGAAAAGTTCAATTGGATGTATTGATTCTCCGAAGTGAGAAAATTCATGGGAGCAGCTGAATTTTGACCAGTCCCACTGAAGTTCATGGAAGTTTTTTCCTACCAGTGCACACTCACATTGCATGGCTCCCCTCCCAGCCACATCTGCTGTGGAGAATAAATCAGAACTGGGCACCCTTTGGGCTCCCATATGTTGAATGTCTCCATTTCCAGAGAGTCGGGTGCTTTTGAAGTTAGCTGTCTTGGAGACAGAGTCGATCCAATAGTCACTCAGTTATCCAAGCAATATAAAGGGCATCTTAGAGCCCTCAAACCAAACCAAAGGAATGTCCTAAAGACGTTGTCAGGTGCTTGTCAGGATTTCTAGTCTCCCAGACTGTTTGCCTGAGAACAAAGTTTCTTGGGCTTTCTGGGTAATGCTGTAGAATAGAAAAGCACAGGAACCTAGGACCTTATTCTCTAAGAAGAGCCAAGACTGATAAAAATGTTATATGCATGACACATCAATGCCCACGTCAAGATCCTTATACTTGGAGATGAATTGAATAAACAATATTCAACAGTTATATATTTTGCAAACATTCTCTAGCTACAATGCTCTTGTTAGTCTCTGCTTATCACCACCAATCCTTTCCTGCGGACTGAACGCATCCATTGCTGAGTTCCAGCTGAAGCCACCAACCACAGATCCGCGACTACTGCCTAGTCTAGTAGTTGCATAGACAGGATGCACGATATTGCTTTGCTGTCAGCATCTCGTGAAGACCTATTTGGCTGTACAAATTCTTTTCCTAGGTTAAAAAAAAAAACTTTAGTCTTGGATCATTCAGCATTAGCAGAATCAATTTACTCGATACAAGCCAATTACTGGACATAATAGCACAATTTCTGCAATCAACTCTGCTTCATTTTCCGCTTTTATCTCACTGAATCTCATCTCCTCCACGTACATGACTGTTGCGATGAAGTGAACATTTAGGAAGCAAAAGCCTATGTTTTGAAAGGACAACATGTGGAAGCATCTTTGTGCACGGTTTCTGCCTCGCTCATGGAAACCCACGTCTTACGAAGCCTCTGCCAAACCTTGAACGCTGTGAAGGTGGGACTGGGATGAAAGGCCAATGGAGCTGAGCACTCAAGCGTTTCAAGTGAAGAGATGATGTTTCCTACTTCGGCTGCTTTTCTGATTTTACCCTCTTCACTCTCTCCCTCCAACCAAAGATGCGGGAAGTTATTTCAGATACGCATTTCTAGTTATTTTATTATCAAAAAGACACTGAATGCTGTGAATTGTTGTTTACTCTCATACATTTTTAATGTGACATATATGCAATTTTCTTGTTTTGAACAGTGGAACAGAAGAAAAGATCTGAAAAGATGAGTGTGAATGCAAGGGAAGAAGAGAGCAGACAGACAGAAAGATCCCTCAAGGCCAAAGGACTCTTCCACTGAGCAAAGAGATATTATCTTTGAAAAGCAGGTCTTACACCAAGATATTTTTATGTCACTTTGGCAGCATAAATGGTTCTCAACACAAAGAATTGGACTCCTGAGAATAAATCCTTCTGAAAGCGTGTTGGTAATTGACAACGACAACGTCTGAAAATCTCCTTCAGCTTTGCAGCCAGTACAGGAACTGGATTAAAATGAGATCTGAATGTACCAAGCTATGGCTTTTCTCCTTACCCTGGTAGTGACATTACAGCCAAGGTGCAAAACCACACGACAAGCGCTGAGTTATCAAAGCAGAAACAAAGGCTGTTGCTTTTCCATGTGTAAGTTTAAATCCCAGCACAACGCTCTGATTTGCCCTTCGTTGCTCCTTGGCACGAGCACTGCAGTATTGCTCGGGAGCTTGGGGTGGTATGGAGGGTGCAGAGGAAGGCCCTCTGCATCCCAGCCCCCGTCCAGCTGCAGCGCTGGCCTTGCCCTTTCCGAAGAGGCAGTCAGTCTGCGCCGCCCTGCCTACAGAGACCCTGTACTGCAACACTACTGCACAAAGGAACTGCTGAGAGACCGTGCTGTGCGACTGGACTCTGCAGAACACGGACACAGAGCACGAGAGAGACAACAGGAGAACTTGCGATACCAGTAAGATGACTCACACTTAGTAGGATATTTTTAGAATTATTTTTTTAAATATAACTATAAAAATGTCCAGGAAAAACAACTGAGGTATTAAACAACCTTCAGAAAATTGTGTCTCCTCAGTTTTGGTCTTGCTTATTCTTTTTTTTTTAAAAAAACCCACATGTGTTCTATAAGGTCTTTTTTGCTCTTCTCTAATTCACTCGTAGCTCAGAGTAAATCTCTTCCCTGCAATTAGTTCCAGGACTGAACACACTGATACAGCAGTTTGTTTTGCATGCATTAAAAAAAGACAGAAAAAGTTGGATTAAAGGATTCTGCTATGACTTTTAGAAGCCTCATTCACAGCAAGTACCCAGCAAATCCAAAGTGCTTTTCTGCCTCAACTAACCTCAATTAGTTACTGCTCCATTCTGATATAAATATATCATGAAGAGAGGAACTGGAAGGTTAAAGTACGTTCAACCCAACCTGCACAGAGCCACAAATCTGAATGAAATAAAAACCTACTTCAGTATGGAAGTTACAGCTTAAACCAACAAAACTGCAAATGTTACTTTGATCTTTTTCTGTCATGATCTAATTATTAAAGCACAGGCTCTGATTCCTGTCTTAGTTACACCAACTCATACCAGCAGTGGCACCACCTATTTTAAATGAAGACCTGAAGCACATCCCATAGTTCTTGTCTGAATCATGGTGTGTTTTGTTTGTAAGATGTCCTGGTTATTTTCCTGTGACACAAAATTGGAGCAAAGTGCCAAGTTTTATTATACTACAGCTTTAAAAGAGCTAGTAAGGCCCTCAAAACAGCACTTCTACAAGTGGAAAATGTATCCCCGTCACTGCTTGGAGCTATGTCTGAGCGAAGCCATCCTGCAAGGAGGCAGGACAAATGACTGAGGGTTGGTGTCCATGAAAACAGAGCTCTCACTTGTAATTTGGTAATTTTTCCCCTCCCTGTCACAGAGCTCCTGCAATATGAAAGGGAGGTTTTGGAATCAACTTTCCTTGGTGGTCACCAATGATACATTCCTTTTTTCTGGAGGGACTGAAGTCAGTGGGGGCTTTGCTCTGAATATAGTAAGCACAATGCAACATATTCCCTGAAAAATCAGGCGCCAAGATCTCCAACTGGGAACATAAAGCTCTTAGCCCAGTTTTGGTCTGAGTTCAAAGTACCTTTGCTCCCTGTGCATCACACCTATGCCACCTACTCTACTCAGACTCCCTCAGACATCAGACTAAAACTAATGGTTGATAATTTGCCTCATCTTCTGTCCGAGCCCCATCTCAGCTGTGGACTCAGCAAACACCGGGGACGTTCACGTCAGATGATGAAAATTTTTAAGGCTTTAGACATGGTGGCCATCTCTGCTCCAGTTGCAGTGTGCTCAATCTTGGTCAGGTATCTTAGAAGAGTTTTTGTCACACGCTCTCTTTTCACAGCCACAGCCTGTGCTATATAGACATTTTCTTTCTCCTAGCAAAGTGTAAGAGCACATGTGTGTTTGTGGGGTGGGAGGGGGCAGTAATCGTGTGTGTACCTGGCTCCCAAGGATGTTAACTTTTTTGAGATGCAAAGGGAAATTTTCAATCAATACACCTTGCTCTTAAAACGTGTCCAGGTTATTTCTTCTACATCAGAGTTACATCAAAACTTTCCCTGAACCTCTCCAGAGTACTGTACTCAGAAAAGCAAGTATCAGATTAAAAAGTACTTCTGTTTATTAGTTCAATCTCCTTCATTAGATTCCCTCTATCATGTGCTTTCCCACACAAACAGCGATAAAAAAACCTGCTAAAATCCACTGACAGCTGCGGCTGTGATAGACTTTTTCTTAATCCGATTAGCTGCCGCCTCCCTGTTCACACCAGTTTCTGTAAGCAGTTACCATATTACCCTGCAATCTGCTGATTTCATCTGCACTGGCATCAGGCAGCATTCAAAGAAAGTCTGGCCTCATAATAACAGGCTTTGAGAGCCAGGAATCTCCTCTACCCGCATACGCACAAGCTGCTGTCTCTTGAATTGTAAAAACCCGCCTGATTTAGGAATTCAGCTCTGAATGAATAGGGCATTCCCGCAAACTGCCACCTTAAACTAGTGTTACCCAAACTATTGTGTGCTCAAGCTTGTCTTTTCTCAGCTCTTCATTGTGATGCTTGCATTTGCTGAGATGCTAAAAGAAAACTCATCTTTGCTCAGTCTACCGGCTCATGCAAGAAAGGGAAAAACGTCTCTTCAGATGGGAGAAAAATAAAGCAGCTTACATTTGAACACAGAAAGCTTATTCGCATCTACTCAGCCCCTCGCTTGGGGGAACTTGCACTTGCGCCACCCAGCAGCCAAAAGGGAAGCACAGTGTGCTCCTTCTCCACGTGAGGAGCCAGCAAGCAAACGCAGGTTTTCAATTCCTTCACCCCAAGTCACAGCTAGATTCTGGGGAAAGAGGCCTTAAAATAATTGGAGAGACCTTGACTCTAAGTAGACTAGGTGACATGGAAGAGGCCTAAGTTTAGGTAGAAATTATAGATTTAAGGCATCTCTTAGAAGAAATTCTGGTCTTCTGACCATAATGATTTTTTCCTTCTGCCCTTTGGCTAAAAGTCACAAAGGTACCACCCCCCAAGAACAATGCTACTTAATTTTCTTTCACTTCCCACCAAACTTGCAAGCAATGTCTTTATCGCTCAAAAAACAGAGCACCAAGTCACAGGAATTTTTGGAAGAGATATGGCAATCAGGGCTCATAATACAGTATATAAAGGCTGCAAGATGACAATTAATGGTCAGAAAATAGGCAGCAGTCTCAGTCTAGGGAGAAGATAACCTAAGCATTGTTCCTGAATGGTTTTTCATCCTGTGGGTGCCCCTGATCTCTGAGTAACTAGTTTTCCTTCTAAACATGAGGAGCATGTCAATGTCAGTGGGCATATGGAAAAGTAATTTTGCCAATGTTTCTGAGATCACAGCATCTGCCTTTACCTGTTTGGGCATTTGAAAAACAACAACAACAAACAAAAAAACCAAACCCCATAAACCCAAACCTGTTTAATCTTCAGAACTATTGGCTTATAAAAACCTTTGGGTCTGATAGTTTGGGGTTTTAAAACTTCTCCAGCTCTAGCGAAGTGAAAGGCTCCAATGAAGATATTTACATTGTGTAATTAAACAATGTGGAACAACTAACCATATTACGTAGCTAATTGTCATTATGAAGCATTGACTATGGGCAATAAATACCTCAGTACTCTGCAGCTGGACACCCAATCAGCCCAGGAATTTAGGTATGGCAGTACAAAGAAGAAACTTTCTATTTAAAATGTCAGTTGCAGACGAAGAATAAGCATCAGAGCAAGAAGGTACAACGGTACTCAGAGGAACATTTAACTTTCACAGTTTCCTCTTCACCTTTTTCCACTTCTTCCAAAGCAGACGACAGCTCTAAAGAGATTACAACCTCAAAATGCAGGTCCAAGAACTATATGCTATCAAACAGGATGGTTTAACACTGTCAGCATTTCCCTTGTCCCAGTTTTTTGCAGATGCAGAATTTCAGCACAATTGATAACTTAACAACCACGTTAGTTCTGATAGAACAGCAAGCTCCAGCAGAAAATGGCCCTACCAAAGTTTTTCCAGGTTGGTCCTAGCTGACAATTTAAGAGCCTTACAATAAATATATAATGAGGCTGAAATCTTTTGCCTTATACACAGTAGTAGGTAGGAAAATGCATATGAAGTACGAAACTCACTAAAAATCTTTTGAATAATGTAGAATAATAACCCGATTTAGACTTAAGACTGAGAATTCAGAAAAGAAAATAGAATGAAAAATTTTTGTTACATGATCTGTTGTTCTCAGAAAAAGACAAGAATTTTCCTTATAAGCTTGATTTTAGCTCAGGATCTGAACAGAATCATTGAAACAACACCTGGGTACTTATTCCCCATGGAAGCATGGAAAACAAATGAGAAACTCAGAAATAAAAATATATGATTGCAAAAAAGAGGCACTAAAATGAAATGCTGCTCTGACAATGGAAGGTTTCAAAATCCGTTGTTACTTCTTTAATTCCGTAAAACGAATTTCTATTTGAGACATGAGATTCTCTGAATAATCCAAACAACTCTTTCACTGTAGCAATGATTATTATCCTATTTAAATAAAAGACCTGTGTTTCTGTAGTAATTATCATACCATATCCCTAATTAATTATTACTCAAAATATCTGTTAAAATTCTTGCCAGCCATTTAGAAACAGGCACAAATTATTCCCTTTGATCAGACTTGCATTGCTAAAGGCACATTAAAAATACAGACAGAGTCTGGAAAAGCCTTACAAAATTGTCCATAAAGCCAGAATTACGTTAACTACTGCAGCAGCTCTTACTCTGCATATTCAGGAGTTGATGGCATGTGAAGGCAATTGCTCTCTTCGGACAAAAGGTCAATCCACACCCCCAACATTAAATCGCATAGAGTTTAAAAGAAAACTATTGTCCTCTAATTTGAATACATCACGAAAAAAAATTAGGACAAAGAAACCCACAAGACTTTTGTGAGCTTCAAATCACGTTACTGTTAAATAGATGATACCAACTGAGCAGATTCTGAAAGGCTGAATATGACCTCTGGATGTTTAACACACTGCCAAGTAGCTAATGAAGAGAAAAACCTGGCCAGAGAACGTGATGCTCAGCTCCCAGGCCTATGAAAAACTCTATGGATCTTTAATTCCCATGAAGAGAATCTCATTTTTTAATGATTCCTGTGAAAGACCCATGACAGCGAAGATAGACGCTTTTCACAATTCAAATTCGTGATGCTCCTGGACTCGGTCTTCAAATCTCTGATGTTTCTTTCACTAAGCCTTCCCTGGAGTTGCAATTTCTATGTCAGAGTCCTCATTTCCAAGAAGAAATATGAGCATACTCTCTGTACATGTTTTCATTAGAACTTTGAAACCAGTTTTAAAAAGTACTAAAAAACCAGATGTAAAAATTACTGTATAGGAGCTCACCGTCGTCAACTTACGACTAACATAACACCCTTTTAAAGCAATTATTCTCCCTGTTTCCAGAGGTAAGTCATTTAATAATTTCCCATACACTCTTAAGTGAGCATGAGTAGACCAAATAGAACCATGATGCATCCTAGGGACATATCAGAGAGCAATTGCATCTACCTGGGTCATACTCATTTCAGTTCAGAAATGAGAGAAAAGGCTGAGGCACTGCAGATGCTTTCCTGACTCTGAATGATACAGCTCATGGAAAGCCAGGAAAATATACTTTAAACCACATGTCATCCTATTCACAGGAACAAAAAAAATGATTTTTTTTTTTTTCCTTCAGATACCACAGTTCCTCGCAAATATCCTCACAGTCTCTCACAGAACCACAGATTAGATAACACTTAAAAAACCCCCAAAGTACAAGGAGTACTGAGCCATGATGATAGCTCTCATTCACTTGCTCGATCTTTGGATTTAAAAAAAACCCACCCAACTAATGAAAATATTTATGAAAAATTACAGTGAAATTCTATACGAGAAAGGAATTACTTTCCTATAGTTTATTAGGCCAACTACTGAACGCAGCAGGAAGAACTCTGCCTTGTATCTGGTTCAACAAAGCAAAGCCAGGACACCTCCGAGGCTGTCTGGAGGTCCTGTTTAATTATGCAGAGATTTCCTTCTCTGTGACTAGCTCCGTACTTACGGTGCACAGCATGGCTGCAATGGACAGATCCCTATTTTAATCCCAGAAAGGAGATGTTAACGCAAAAAAATATTTCAATAATCAGCTGCTGAAAAGAATGGTTGAGAGCCTGAACTGTTAAAAGAGCTAAGTGCAAATTTTAGAAGGAATTTTTACACTGCGATAATGTAGTGGAGAGATTTCTTTCAATATAGTCATGCGCGTGAATCAATCTAGAAGCTGCTCTAGATTGATTTGTTTCTTAAGACCGCTCAAAAAAAAAAGAAAAATCCAACAAAACCCCCCACCCCAAATCTAACACAAATTAAGGGGCTTCTCTCACTCCCCAATATGTAACGTGTGATGCTAATGGGAGTTTTGTGCACTTCAAGAAAAGCATAAAAAGTAATTCCCATATGCTGTATTTGCCACAGGGAATTTGTTACATTCACTGATGCTAAATTAGGCCATTGTGTACACACTTTAGAAACCGAGTCGGGCCATAAAAACTCCTACATGTTATTGCTTGAGCATTCGTTCCTCAGATTGTCTCTTTGCTGATATTAAAGTCTGAATGTTGTTCATCAGAGAGTGACTGATAATAAAGCAGTGATTGACAAACTTATTACTTGGCTTTAAAAATAAGTTCTCCCAATTCCAAATATTCTTCTCAAGTCCAGGGAGACGAGGCTCGTTCTTTGTAACAGAAGGCTGTAACTGGAATATACTCAACGGGAAAAATACGCTTGCTTTGTATTTAAACTGTGTAAATAACTAGATACATGGTTCTTAGTTGAAAGTATCAGGCATGGCTCAGAGGGCAGTATGAGCTAGGTGCTAGACTGGAAGGACTCCACAGCTCCTTCTTTTCCTCATTTCACCATGAGTCTGACAAGTCTGAGCACGCAAGGTCATCTTGTGGCGCTGTCTTTGGAGCTACTGTTACGGAAAAGGCAGAGATGTAGCACCACAGGACATTCCTTACTCGTCATCCAGGCAACACCCCACGTGCTTTAATAAGCCTTACAACCAGTGGCAGGGACAGGATTGCACATCCATTTAAACCCACCAGGAACCCAAGGTGTTGACAAACGCATCGGTCCCACTCTTCCCTCCTAGTCCTGTGTTTGATCCCAGCCCCTTCTCCACTGCCAGCAGATGGGGGGCTGGATGAGCTCCCTTGTCCTGTCCAGGCTGACGATGAGAGAACGCTAGTGATGGCAAGAAGGACCGAGATGATGGGACCAGCCTTTGACAGCAGCAGCACAGGTTCACACCAGATCAGTGCGACTCTCATCATGCCTCTGAGGGCACTTCACACCATAACCAAGATGATCTCGCAGCTGGCTGCCACCAAAAGGGGCACGTTTGTAACCTCAAGCCCTCTCCTGGTCACACTTTTCCTTCTTCAGATCCTGCTGGCAGAGGACTATTCCTGACTTCTAGTACATGTATTCTACTGCCTATTTATCTCTGTAAGCCAGTTTATTGCAAGGTCAGACCTGCAGCAGTGCTGTCACCAAGGAAGCGCAGGAACAGAGGAGCAGCTGCACGAGCTGTACTGTCAGCCGTGCCTCGTCGGTGGGAGCAGTCCCACGGCTCTGCCTGCAGGGGGTAAACCATCCTTCAGTGCCAAGGGCCTAATTACAGACTGCCTTTTGAGTCACTGGGCTCTAAACTAAGGTCAGACTTGCTCATTTTTTACTTTCAATGAACCTTTTGCCTTAGGTACCAAACAACAAACACACCAGAGTTCAAGCACATAGACTAAACTTCAGCAGCTGCATCTCTTAAGCACCTGCCTCTGTTTCGAACAGAGGAGGATCACTCCTGCTTGGCTCAGTCTGCAAAAGCACAGGCAGGCAAAGTCTGCGCGCTGACTGACCTTGGGATATTTTGCCGAAATTTGCCTCGTAATAATTGTAGGCACTTGAAAGCCAAACAAGGTGAAAACAAAAGCTGATTCGAGTTGTGCTATGGGATAATGCCAGCTGGTTTCATGAGCTTGGGTCTATGTTTTCATCCAAAATAAACAAACAAATAATCTTTCTTAGGTCCCTTCCTCATCTCCCACTTTCTTTTAATCCCGGGCCAAGCCCCAATCCCCCGTGAGCCTTGTGCTGCTAACCTGCAATTTCTGCCAGTGTGGTTTACCATCAGTCGGAAATCCTCAATCATGAACTTACACACCCTTACCTGAAGGAGCAGCTTTTTTGCTAGTTATCCTTTTAAACTATCAAAGGTCATTTTTTTTAGTCAGGGTCATCGGTCCTCTCCTTCTCTTTCCTTTATCCCTTTTTATCTCTCACCCAATTACTCACATGTGAGCTTAAAAGCATGTGAAATGTATTTATTTGGCTTAACTTCTTTAAATAATCTAAATGTTTTGTTATTTAAGATTAACCATTGCCTTTCTGTATCTATTTGTCTACTTATCCAACTGTATTTTATTTTCACTTTGGATTCTAATTCACATCTTGGTACCTGGTTGCTTAGCAAGAACCAAATTCACCTTTCCTCCTGTTTGGTCACGATTCTGAAGGACTGTCGCCAACAGCTTTTGAACAGGGTCTAGCCACACGCACAAAATTACAAAGGACCTTATTATTTCCTCCGAGTGCATGAATAGAAAAAGCTATTTCTAGGGAAGTCAGAGGCTATAACAATATCATGCTGTTTAGGACTCCAAAATCGTAGCTACATCTCAGCAGCATAATTCTGACTTTATTCACTGGAGGAACAGTCAGGCCAGTGCAATGGTACGAAGTAGCTTTTTGTCACTACAGGATGTGGGGTCAACTGGATGTCTGACAATTTGACTACCAGTGAATTTACCCCAGAAAAGGTTTTATTTTTGGCTTGAAAATCAGTACAGATGGGTACTTTCCTTTGACATAGGTTAAATACAAAATCACATATTATGAAAAAAGTAGAGCCTGTTTCCCGTCTTACTCAGAAAGGGACAACAGCAGTCAGTGGTCTTCTTGGACCCCTGGCCCAACCTCTGACTTGTCTTTAGAGGGTTACTCACAGAAATAAAAACAAATCCGCGATCTTGGAGTTTAGCTACACAGTCGAGATATTTCCAGATAGTTCAATGACATTCAAAGTAAGTGGAAAAATATGCATATTGATTTCCTGTTTTGGCAGCATTAAGATTTATTTACTCTTCATGTTGCAGTGACCTCTAGTTTGTCTTGGTCAATACATACCTCTGGGGTTGATAAACCTTAATATTCACCTCCATGAGAGTCAATATCCACTTTATAATATAAAAGCTATCCCATGGGACAAACATTAATATTGTCGAATAGATTCAGTCACTCACCTCTTTCTTCTCTTAATGTGAAACAGGACTGAGCTTGAATAGGTCGCAAAATTGAGAGGAAGGGGGGGAAAAAAAGCAATGAATTCTGACAAACTAAAGAATGTGCAAAATGTACCATTCACCTTTATCTAAAAGGACTCGGGATGAAATAATCACCTAGGTTCGTGTATTAGAGAGGAGTCAGGCTGGTTTTTACAGGATAACCTCCAATTCGTCCTCGTGGAAAATCTTCTGCAACTAAGATCTCGAGGTACAACTTGTCTATTTTTAACTGACCATCTTCTTGTGATGCTCTCCCCAAAAGACACCAAGAGCTGGAACGGGACGTTGATTTCCTGGTACTAGTGTTAACTGCTGGCTGACCATGTGGCTCTCAAACACTGATTCTGGCTCTCCGGAGCTATAATTACCAGTGCATGCCAGGGAGCTTCCTACAGAGACAACCACAGTCCAGAATGAAATCAAGGGAGTTTGACGTTACATTTCTCTTTCAACCAATCAGTTCAGCTGCTTTATCGTTGAGGGTACCTAAGGCTCTGCCAGCTGTAATGGCATTTACTTGTGGGGCAAAATAAGTTTCCTCATAATGCAGAACAAGAGTGTGGCACCAGTTGTAAAGACTGCTATTGCCATTAAAATGTCAGGGTTTTTTTCAATGTTCACCATAGAAACATTTGGAGATGCGGCAGTCCTTTCTTATACTTCACCTGCTCAGGTAGTAACTACCGTGGAATGATTTTTTTTTTTTTAAAGCAAGTGCTGTCTGTCTTGGCGTGCAATGAACTGGCATCAGTGCAGGTTCGCTCGTGTGTGCGCCGAAGTGAGCTGGCAGGGCAACTAAACTTTCTGACGAGAAATCCTGTCTTTTGAATCTGCTGGTGGGAAAAGGTCCCCTGCAACTGCAACAGCTGCTCCAGCCGTGAAAGGACCTACTGCAGGAACATGGGCAAGAGGAAAATGTGTGCTAGTGTCCAACAGACTTCCAGTTGCCAGAAGAGCTCTGAAGGTATTAAGAGATGATTTATATTAGGATAGATCTAACATATATTGGGAACTGGACCAGTGCCCAAGACAGGCCTAAGTGTCATGAAAATCTATGTACATCCTCCCGCACATCTCCCCGTATAAACTTCAGCTGCTGTCCTCATGTTCGAAAGTGCAAGATTTTTCAATAAAACACATGTAGAACCATTGCCGGTTCCACTCCATCACTGAAAACCTTAGGTACAACACGCTACACTGTTTTATCGAATATTCTTGCAAATTATTTGGGGTGTTTCCAGATTTATTTTTACTGTACATGATAAATCAGATAGTTTATTTCCCAGACAAATTAAAGTACTAATCAAGTTTTCAGAAAGGTCTGTTTTAGTTGCAATCTTACTTTTCATTTACATTAATAATACAGTGCAAGAAACTCTTTGGATCGTCTTTATGCTGATTATGGCATTTTGTATTCGATCGGTACCTCTTGGTCAGCAATAACGAAGACATAACAACAGAAGTTAAATAAAATTCAGCAAGTATTTTTAGGTATGCATTCTCTACTTGTAATTAAAGCCACATTAATCTCTTTTCGAAGGGGTAATAGTTGCGATATTGCCAACACTTCACCGAAGTTATAATAGCTGTAAGTCAGATAGTGGAGTAAATCACATTTTAAAACTATGTAAAGCTATTCACTAATCTTTAACACTTACATTGATTCTTCAGAGCAACAAGAAGAATAACCAAATCTGAACTGCAGTTTAATAATAAGTCTCACGGTACACGACTGAAGCAAAGTCTGGCTATTTAACCTCGCCAAGCCAATACATAAGATTGCTCTGTTGCCAAAAGCTGGGGTTCTGCCACAATCCCTGACTGAAAGCTCTTGCAAAATTATCCTTGTGATTGGGAACCTTCTATTAATCTAAAATTTCTGATAGCCAGATCAGATTTATTTATTCTCATACCCTCATTATTTATTGCAAATTCCTCTTCCTGGAACAGACTTTGAACAGTGTTTTGTACGTATTTCTTTATCCCAAATGAGCTTTTCTAGTCTCCCTTAGAAAGAGGAGCTATCCATCCTCTTCCTGCTGTGGCAACACCTTATGCCTCTGCTCTAGTTTTTGTCTTTTATTTGAGGGCACAGGTGACCAGTGCCACAGGGAGCATTCCTGGTGAGGCAGGGCTCCGGTGCTAAACCCATTCCCCAGACATGGTAGAAATACACAGCCTGATGCATCCAATGGTCTCACTGCTATCTCACCGCTGTCTTGTGCTAGCGGCTCCGTGCTGGATTCACCTCCTTGTCATCACTTTTTATCAGGAGGCTTCAAAAAGCACAGGTTTATTTTTGTCCCTGCATCACTGATCAGACTCAGAGACAGGGGCACACTGAGAGGTATCTAAACTCCTCACAGAAACTTGGGGTCTCTCCTATTTCCCTCCTAACAAAGCGCTCTGTTGGTATTGTCCGCACGTGCTATACAGCGCTGCTGCCGCTGTTGCTAATTTTCAGTTGA
This sequence comes from Bucorvus abyssinicus, assembly GCA_009769605.1. Taxonomy (NCBI): domain Eukaryota; kingdom Metazoa; phylum Chordata; class Aves; order Bucerotiformes; family Bucorvidae; genus Bucorvus; species Bucorvus abyssinicus. The sequence goes on along the minus strand of CM020044.1, from coordinate 4,898,601 downwards.
AAAATAGGAGATTTTAGCTGTTCCAATTGTATGCCATCAGGCTAGGCTTTTTTCAAAAATAAAATTTTACAGGAATGAAAGAATCTTCTCATAAAGTTAAAAGACACGCAATTATATATCAAAGCCTGAGAAACACTATTACTCCTGTTTTTCCATGGAGAAACCAGCATATGTGTGCCTCTGAATACAGACTTTAATTTTCTGCTATTTTGGAAATCACCAGCTTATAACATAATACAACCAAGAATTTTCTTTGAAGATGGCCTTGTCTCTGAAATATCCAATACCTCAAGAAGAGGTGGCATGGGATTTCTTTGAGACACAGGAAACTAATTTCAAGATTTCATGCTAAATTGGAGAGAGATTTGTAAATCATGACAATTTTTACGGGATAAGATACTGTTTCTTGCCCAGATCCAGATTCACATCCACTTACATATTCTCTTTTTGGCACAAGAATACAGGAGTCTGAATAAACACTTGTACTGTTATTTTTTGTGATGTGTATTTCTGAGCACGAGCTGTGACATTAATCTAATGTATGCCTCTCTGCATTAACCAGTCAGCAAACTGTTCTTTAAACATTGCTTTCCCAAATCTGAGTACTGGAGGTCAGGACGTACCCAAAATGCCTGCTTACGATTTGTTTCTGCTCTTACACTTGGGTTTCCACTATTTGCTCCATAAGTGATATTGTTCTTGGAATCATACCTAAGTTCTGCAGCCTGCATTTGTTCTAGAAAGTTATGGTACTCAAAGAAGCCTACAGTCATACGTGAACAAAAAAACCCCAACAAACAACAGTAGGGATTTCAGTTGCTGAATGCTGGTGGCAGTGGCCAAAACGTAAGAAAAATCATAATTAGAGAAATTGTTTTCCCAGGGCGTTTTAACATTGAGCTCAGAGCAGCTCAGTAATCCAGTAGTCCAGAAATCTGCTGCCGGTGTAACTGGTTCCCTTACGGAGCTGCTGCAGTCTGTTTTTTCTCTGCTCTCAAAGCAATCTCTAAGGATCCAATAAATCCAAACACTACGGAGAACAGCCTCAAAGCTCATACTGAAGTCAGAACTGTTCCAAGGAGGAGCAGGAAAACAGGGGAAGACAAGAGCTGCATAAAACCTTTACACCCCCACATGGCATCTCTCTCAGAATGTAAAAACCAGGAATCCAAACTAAAATCCCACCAGAAAACCGCAAACCAAGAGAAAGCACACGTTTGTACTCACAGTCATCGTTTACACTGGATAATTAACAAGATAAATATTAGTCAAGAGCCTTTAGAGGATTCACCCACACCTTTCCACAGTGCTTTGCTTGGAAAGAGAAGTTTTCAAGCCAGACGCTTTCCAGCAGTTTCTCAGCACGCAGTGCCTTGGAGCAGGGGCACTGCAAAAGGGCTGGGCTCCAGCTTCCCAGGCACTCCAGCGTGGAGCACGGCTCTTCTCGTAGTTGGTTTCGCAGCAGGTAAATGCCACGGGGGTACGAAGTTGATGATAATTATCCCCTCACCCACCCTTACAGACTCATTTAGAGACTCTTTCTAAATCCCCAAGCGTGCATACCCGCTGAAATATTTCAGATATTGATCGTGCTCTGGGAAGAGACTGAGAAGTGCCACTGCAGTAAAAGAATCTTACGAGGAGTAACTATCCATCCCTCCTCAGCAGAAACTCAGGAGGAGGAAGAGTGGTAAATGGCATGAGTAGGATGGATGAGCCAATGTAAGGAAGCATTTTTCTTTAGCTATAGTTGCTTAGAAAACTGGAACCCAATTTTCTTTTACTTCATTGCTGTTAAAAGGAACTCACAGAGGAATCTGAGAAGAGAGTTCTTTGTTCCCAAGTCACAGAAAGCAGCTCCATCTAATAAATATGTTGGCACAAACCCATAGCAAGAAGAAAATCCAATTAAAAATTAACCAGGAGTTCAGGAGTTATTTGTTATTTACTGTGTTCAGTTCAGATTGAGCCACAGCTCAATCCACCCTTAACAAGGTTTAACATGGCCCTAACCTCTCCTCCGCGGGGCTGAGAGAACAGGGCAAGCGAGGGGTACAGGTTCTACAACGCGCACTGCAGAACAAGGAGGTTACAGCTCTTCCTGCAGGAAAGCTCTTCCAGAGGTTATACCATCCCGCCCCAGCAACAGTATGTGCAAATGCCTGGGAGCTGCTCTGTCACTTTGTGGCTAAGGACTCCAGTTGGGTGTCACAGGATGTAATCCTTCCCTGCCGAAAGGGCACGGTGCAGCAGAGCTGGGAGATCTCATTGTTCCAGCACACTGCAGCATCCCAGTAATTCAAGGACAGACAGTAGTCTGTGAGTCCTGGCACTGCAGTGAGCGCTGTCTGCAGCACAACCCACAGGCAGGGCAACAATTTTTTTTTTTTTTTTTTTTAAATACAGTCAGAAGTCTGCTTTGATACTATGGATCCAAATCTTTGATACCTGACGGTACAAAGGTGACTTAAAGACACTAAACAAATTTTTATTTATGTCATGGAGGTATAATACAGACCAGATTTCATTGCCTGCATTTTCTTTAGCTTTTCTAGTGGTAAGGTACTAAATAATAAAAGAAAGTAGCTGTCATTAAAAAACCAAGCAAACAAAAAAGCGCCCAAATATCCTTAGGAACAAATCTGAAAGAAAAATATTGAGGTTTTCTTTAGAGTTGCACCCAGTACAGTATGCTCAGTTCATGCTGGCATCGTCTCTGCTGCTGAATTATAAACCTCTCAGAAACCAAGGCTATAATTACAGCTGGGTGACACTTGAACTTTCCATGGCCAAACATCTCGCAGGACGTAATTTCTGCACAAAATCTCATGGCACATTGTAAAGCTTTGAACTTCAGCTTGGAATTTTGTGATCCTCTTTTGCCAAGACATAAATGAATAATTATCGGTAAGTAATGATAAGAATGAATTACTTTTATTTTTAACAGTGGAATTGGTAAGATAGCTCGCTCTATACTCCTGGTACTGAGGCGAAGGACAGAGAAAAGTGGCCAGTGGTGTTATCTGCAATGTTTTGTTACAGTGAGTGATAGCTACTGGTTTAGAGGAGAGGGCATTTCACACCGTCTTTTGCTTTCAATCACATCTTTTCATTAAGTCATGACTGAACCTCAAAACCACCTGGAGATGGTGCAGATGAGCACTTATAAGCTTGGATGGTTATCTGGAGCTTATCTGAACAACTGTTATCAGCAAAATTGTGATGGGAATTTCACAAGAACAGTCTTTCTGGTTCTTCCTTTTCCTGATTAGGTGCTGCAAGAGCTTGTCCGCTGCTGCATTCAAGACCTAGCCTGCTGTCTTGCTCCAGACAGAATGTGAACCAAACCAAATTATTTCATCCGGTTTCCCGAGTGTCTTAGTGGATGCAAAATTAGCACTGTGACAAGATGACAGTAAAAAAAGCTGTTCTTAATTTCTAGGCAAAAATCAGAAAGATAGAAAAACCCTCAAACTAGATTCAATTGTTTCTATCCCCCTCCTCCCCAGCTTCTTCCCCATTTATACCACAGAATTAAGAAAAGTCAAATTCAGATCAGGTACAGGAAACAGCTGCTAAGATTTAACACAGCTGGATTGAAAGAATAGAGGAAAATGAAATCCTGGTATTTGGGTCAGTTGAAAGTGGGCAAAGCAAACCACTGGAAAACAGAATATAAAGGACAATTTTGAACTGGCTGGAGGGCAGATAAGAGGACCTAACGCAAGCATCCGTTTCCAGCACCTTGAATTCCCTGCACAGCAAACAGCTTTTACCAGCAGGGATGTGAAAAATCAGCCTCCCAGTTAACATTGGTTTCCTTTCCCGTGGCTCTGCCCACCGAAAGCTGCTCTAGCAGGTGCTGCCAAGCTGGCACCGGTTTCTCTGAGAGAGGAAGGGTTATGAAGGACTGCAGCTCCCTCACAGGGAGCAGACTCCTGCCACCGACAGCCCCCTCTCAGCCATCAGCAGAACCCAAGAGAATGGTACGACCCGTGCAGTCCCACTTGTAAAGTCAACACAAACCGGACTGTGCCTCTGACAAACCAAGGCAATAAAATTATTTTCTTAAATACTCTTAACACGTTTGGGTCATCTAATACATTTAGAAATTAAACTTGCAGTAGTTGCCTTCTTTTTTTTTTTTAGTTTCATTGTGGGTTGGTTTTTGAGGAAACACATCAATTAACAGATATTGCCAAAGGCAGAATTTTTGCTCAACAGCTGTTCTTTCGCTATAAAGAAAGCAGCAGAACACATTACAGACAGAAAAAGCATCCCTCACTATACACTGGAGTTAGATAACAGAGACCAAAAAGAAGTTCCAAGAGCGATCAGCCCCTGATACTCATTTTGTAGAAGTTCTTTTCCCTTTACATTGATTTTTCTACTCTGAAATGTGAAATGTAGTTCAAAATATCCCATGTGGCATGTCAACTTCATTTACCCACTGCATTTCTAATATGTTTTCTCCATACTCCTCTATCCCATCACAGCAATTCCTGTATGCCACAGCATGCTATCATGTTTTATGCAGAATTTCACAGTGAATTCAATGGTGACTAATGCCTAAAAAGAGCTGCCACAACATGGCCCTACCTCTCATTATAAAAGCATAGTCCCAGGGTTTTAGATCTAGTCCTTAAAGAGGAACTTCTCTCATTTCTATCGTTCATTTACAAGAGTGGGAGGGGGTCCACAACAAAACCTCAGTTCCAAGTACCCATCAAACATTCACATCCACATCTCAGTTTAGATCCAGGATTGATAACAGCTTCTTGCTTTTAAACTGTTCAGAATCGATAGGCTGCAGTCAGCCATATAGCCACACGAGCACAACTTGTACCTATGGTGGAGCAACAGTTGGCCTAGCAGCGCTCAGAAGCCCACTTAGTAAAGTTCACAACACGAAACAATGTCGGTCTCCCCAGTATCTTGGATGACAAAGTTTACTTCAGTGTGAAAAAGTTATATTACTCCCCTGTGTAAAAGCAGAAGCTGACAAGCTGTTGCTCATCAGTTAGCTGCTAGTTATATCCACGTTCAACTACAAACTGAGCAATCGCAATTAAACCCCATTGACACCACCCATCCAACCTAAGATGCTGCAAACAATATAATCCCCGTTTATAAAAATATTAAAGCTATTAAGAGAACAAACATTTTCACAATTTGTTAATCACCTCCACCAAGATTTGCAGCAGTTTTGCAAGGTAATAAATATTCAAGAGTTGGGAACTGGCCATATTACCAGCTTTGCAAACACTCTGTGCTTTAGAAAAGTCTTTTGGAATGGGATGACGCGGCAGTATCTTTCCTTCGCTGACTGCGGAGGGAGTACAAACTATTTGCTCATTTGGGGATGAATCATCCTTAATGCTTCCAAACAGGAATTTGCCAAATTATATACAACATTGATTCTGTTCCCAGTGCAAGAAAATACATTTTTAATTACACAATTATTTTTCATTCTTATTGCAGGAAACTGTTCCTTCAAAGAACATCAACTACTATTGTGATATTCCCTGACTTTTTGCCTCTCATCTCGTATTAGCAAAGACCCCTTGAACAAAAGGGAGAGCGACTGTTTTGACTTATTTTACGTGCAGTAGTGTTTAAAGAACAGGTAAACGATCAGTGCTAGATGGATTTAAACAGTCTCCACAGGTTCAGAGCAGCCAATCTCTCCTCAGTGTTATGTGAACGCTGATGACATAACCTTCTATACTGAATTCTAGTCTAAGGGTCAGATGTGGTTTCTGCCTTGTCGTTCTCTCTTTCCCTTTGCTCTGGCAAAACAAAGTTAATACTCCATTATTTTCTCCATTTCTGTTTTGGATGTGGGGGGGGAGGAAAGAGCAAAACTTATGAGCTACTCATTCATTTTTATCACTTCCAGATTTGGGAAGCAGCTGCTCTGCGTAGTAAATAAGAGCCCTCGATAGCTCACTTTGTTTTGTAAATCGCATTATTTGAATGACAACTTCGGGTGATGAACCTGCAAGGTCAGGAAAGGGCTGGTTTTCTGGACATCAGGGAGGGAAAGTGGTGACCAGTATGAATAACTGTTTGTGACAAAAAAGAAAGGAGGCACTGTCTGTATTCCAAAAAAGTGGGAGTAGGTTACAGGGAAGAGAGCCGATGCTGGCATCTGAAGATGCAGCAGCAAAAGGAAGACAGCAAGAAGGGGCAATTGTGGAAGAATGAGTTAGAGTACTATTCTAGGAAGCAGAAATAGTCTTGTCAAAGAGATGGAAGATTGAAAACCACAGAACTGAACAGGAACGTAGGCAGCATGAAGATGGGATCTACTTCTCATTTGGGCTGTACTCTGCCTGCTGCTTGCATTCAACAAAAAGTGAAATTTTCACACGCAGCTGAGTCAGAAACAAGGACTGACAATGTCAAACATATTCACCCATTCTTAAACTGCTTTCCAGATTGGTTCAAAATGACCTTCTAATGTCAAAAGCCACAAGATCCATATTACTGACATTCACACCTATAGATGAAAACATGCGTAGACAACGTACCTCACGCCTTGCTAGCTGCATTTGTACCTGCTGTCGCCCCATGCAATATCAGTGCCTGAGCTCCCACAGAGTTCAGTGGGAGCAAGATCAGGTCTGCTATCTGTCACGTCGGTAATTGCTACATGCATTAAAAATTAGCAATCTCTTTTGAAGGAGTGGCTTGTGATCTGAAACTTTATTGGGTTAAAAGCAACACTTCCAGAGAGAAACGTGGTTTATCAGTCGCTAAATCCACTGCTTCTCATTACTGTTACAATGAGAACTCTCTCTCCCATCTGCAATATATCATTTACAAAGTCCCTGATCCAATGATAGAATTGAAAGTTTAGACTGATGTTTTGCTTGAGAGAATACAAAGCTTTCTATTCCCATCAGTAGAAATTCATGCCCCCTCAACACAAAATTTACTCAAATAATTTAGTTGGGAGAAAAGACAACTAGTGCAATTATTCCTGAATGTTTAGATATTAATGTCTCTAGAGCACACTTAGTGCCCCAAAACCCAATTGTAGCTTCTTAGAAATAAACCTTCAGTCTTCTGCACCCCTCTATAAGAAAGAAACCCCACTGGGGAGCTTACAATGAGGGAAAGCCAAATTTTTATCCAAATTACTAGAGAAGAGCTCAGTTTATACAGTCCATTATTTTCTCCTTGCTTCTGAAACTCACAATGCATTCAGAGGTCACAAAACACACCGATCTTTTCTAAGACATTTTACAGTTTTATCATGCCACTCACAAACCTCGATTACTAGTGTCTAATTAATATTCCAAAATGAATATAATAATGACCTAGACCTTTGTCTTGAGTGGTTTTACTTTGCTATATGAAAAAGAGAATCTTGGGATCAGACCAGAAGGTGGAGAGAAAAAGGAGACAAATGAAGTTCCTTACTGATGTTGCTAAAACATACCCTCAATTGCCTATTTTACATACACGTACGCACACGTTACGTGCCTGTACATGCACTCACGCAGTATTAGTAGCTACGCACAAACACAAGCTTCCAGAGTAACCACTCTACTTCATTTGCAGTAGGCAAAAGAAGGTGGAACCAGGCTATGTGCAGGTGGTTTGATTGAATCAGCTGCTAAACCTCCCAGCCAGTTCCCAAACTGTCTACTTAACACTGCCTCCAACAAGCCCTGCTGTCCCACAGAGCCGAGCCATCTGTGCTTGCTTAGTGTGCAGCTTTTCCTCCTCCTCTTTCACGTGTTTAGATTGTACCCCAAAGCCTCTATTTCCTGGCGCTCCTCCCAGGGTAGCTTCTTATTACTGTGGCAGCACACAAGGATAGGATAAAGGTATGTCACCCTCGTACCCAAAATGTGATTTCTGTAATGAATGCATTTCTTCAGGCAAGTCCCCACTCTTAGCTGCTCTGCCAGATTCTAGGATTACTGTTTTGAGTTGCAGTATATTAAACTGGCACTTAAAAACCCCCAACCCTACAAAAAAGAAGTGGCTGAAATGGATGAGCAGCAATAATAGAGCTGATGGCCCTGAAGATTAAAAAAAGTCAGTGGTAATGCTGGGCTGTACGGAGCACAGCCTTGCAATGTGCCTGCTCAATTCCCAGTGCCACAGATGAGGGGAGGGGGCTCCCAGGAAGTGATCAGCTCTTGAACTAAAGGAGCTGAAGAAGTTAGGATTTCATCTGCTTTACATAGTCTGTACCATAAGTTACCGTGCGAATTGACTGTGGAGTTTTTATCACCCCAGCAACACAGGCTCAACTTCTCACTACCTGACATGTCACAGAGGACGTTATTGCTTTGTTTCCCAAAGGAGACAGACATACATCCATTCAGAGCCTTTATGCCTGTCTCTTGAAGAATTGTGGACACATGGCCTGATTTCAACCAAATTTAATAGAGGTCTTAATGTTTCACGGACACAGAAACCTGAGTCGAGGATGGAGGCCCAGCAGGAAGAACAGCTGCAGAGTATGTCCACACTTCATTAGACCCCAGAAAAACCTGCATATGCAGCTTCAGGCAGAGCTCACCCCAAACCATAATTCAGCCCCAAAGCAGAATTCCATAGGAAATGGGTTTCAGTGCACAGTGTGGCTAGAGGTTGTGGATCACTGGAAAAGGCCCCGAAGATCAAGTCTGGCCTCTGAATTTCCCAGAGCACCTGACTGGGGAAAAAGGATAGATCCATAGGATCCAAAAGGATGGAAGTTCAAATCCAATTGTATTTTTCCAATGTTATTTTTCTTTGCATGCAATGACTGTGCGCCCTCTTGAAAAAAGGTTTTAGTTGACCATAGATAGTAAGAAAACAGCACCTCTGAATTAATCTTGGGTTCTTCTCTCCTTTATATTTTCTCACTTTTCCAGCAGCAACAACATTACCTTAATAACTAAATAGCTTGTAACTCAATAGCAGCAGAAACTTTATAATTATATAGAACATACACTGAGGAAATGCAGACTTCTCAATATGGCTGAACAAAATATCAAAACAGATGAAGGCTATTCTGTACATGCAGAAAGCCACCGCAATAACTACTCAATGATTCACATTTCTGTGTAATTTCAGGTATTAAATGCAGGCAAGGGGAATTCTGAGATGGCCAAAGGAATGGATGTGATCAGATTACATTACACAAGAATGATATATAAGGAGAAAGCCAGATGCTTAGAAGACATCTGAATGTCCTAAGTTTGCCCCTGAATTAAACTTTCGTGGGTTCTAGGAGCGGTAACTTGCAAGAGACCACTTACTGACCAAACTCTGCTTCTGTAAAATCAACAGCGGACATTCCTCACAAAGAAAACAGACTGGGATTAAGCCTGAATATTTCTGTGTTTCTTTGTATGTGGCTTATTACTTGGCTGATTAAAAATAAAAAACGCTACTGTATCATCATTTGTTCTAGAAAAATATGGAAAATTTTGGTGGCAGTATAAACAAAACAAAATAGGTTTGTTGTCAAGACAGTTGACTTAGTCTTGAAAAATACGGGTTCGGTCCTTCAGTTCATATGAAGGGGCGGAGAAAGCAGACTCTTACATCCCTTCCTGCAAGACAGGGATAATAATGTTTGTATTCTCCTGTTTCCTGCCTCTCTTGTCTGTTTAGACTCTAAATTTCCAGGATAAGACTTGTTTCTTTTTGATAGTAGAATGAACCAGTTAGAGATTATACCATTAGCATAAATATCCTTTAAATGCTTTAAGTTGAAGATACATTTTAAAAGTGTAGCTGTACTAAATTGAATTTCTTAGCTTTCTAGAACTGTGAGAACAGCTTTGAGTAGGAGATAAGTCAGTTCTACTTTTGGTCTTGAGTAAAATCCAGATCTGCCAGGTATATAATCTCTACAGCCCCCCATCTGTTATTTATAACCCCTTGAGAAGATAGACTAGCATTAATAAGTTAGAACAATTTTCACAAACTCAATTTCCACACTGTCAAATCTCATAACCCACCCAAAACCTCTTCAAATCCTTTCTGACTACATTTTGCTTGTTAGAGGAGCTAGAATTTATTGACAGTCCAGTGACTTTGATTTGGGCAGCCTTAAACAGCGGTGGTTGGAGGTTAAAAGGGAGTATCCTGTCCCAAAGCCAAAAAAGAGACACTGGCTGAACTTTTGATCATGCAGTCTTAAAAAGTGCTTAAACAGGTGCTCCAGTTGAACTGATGACAGACAGCAACGCCAAATGGACAAAAAGTGAAATGTTAAGACTGAGTATAATGCAGCAGAGGAAGTCACAGACCTGAAATTTACCCTTAGCATAAATGTAACGGAAAGCAGAGAAAAACAAGCCACGTACAGTCAAAACCTGACTGTACCTCACAGCAAGATATCCTGACTTGGCAGGATATCAAAAATACAAGTAAGATTCATTCTGTGCACTGCCTTAACATAATCTGTGCTACGGTTAACTTTATCTTACTTAGCTGCTAAGAGAATGCATTGAAGACTGACGGCATTTCCATGTAACTTCACGCACGCTTGACTGGAACAATATGGTAGATAAGTTACTCTTCCCTAATGCTATTTGTGGCATTTTGGGCTGAAAGATCATTCTTCTGAACTGCTCAGCTGAACCCACAACGACAGTGGCTCTGTCTGAGACTTTTGGTACATTAAGAAGGACAGCAGATATTGCTACTTGAGGGTCAGTGTTGCTTTTGTTTCCGAGTTCCATTAAAAGGCAGGTCTATGAAGAATGAGGTATTGAAAGCAGATTTTAAATCTAATTGAGCATAAAAGGCTTGCCAATTTTCAAGACTGAGCTGAATCGTATGAAATCCAACACCCACTAAATATTATTTCTCTCGACAGGCTGCAGGAGAGAGGTTTAATGATTTTACTTCTTAGACTGAGCCAGAAGATACCCAGAAAAGATCTGTATAATTGCTATTTCTAATTTAACAGATTTTAAAATATTTCAAGTATTAAAGTGACTTTCGTGTTGCCAACCAGAGAATAGAAGGCACAGGGAAGTTAAAAAACAAGATGCCCATTGTGAACACGACTCCTGATTCTCTACGCTACTCTGCTTCTGGCTCTGGGATACTGGAGAGGAGAGGAGCGCTTTAAAATTATTTTCCCAGTGTGTCAAACTTCTCTACAGAAAGCAAAACAAAGTGGAGAAAAGGAAATATTTGTGCAGCTCAGAGTATTTTCTTTCATTGATTTATGAAAAACACAAAAACCCCAGCAGAAGCCCCTTGAAAATTAGAGGATTTGAATTCCCCACCAACACTTGATCTCAGATGGTGGAGCTTCTGACTGGCAAGGTGCCTGCCAACACCTTGCCTTACACCTGGCAGGCAGCTCTTGTTGCAGATCTCGGTTCTCAGAGATGCACAGTTCTTGTCAGCCTCACAGAGGCCAGCTGCTAAATATCAGTCACCTAAAGACACCTAAATCTGGAGATTTTCAGATTCATCACTGCTACCTAATGGTTGGCAGGAGGAAAGTTGATGAGAATTGTGCGTTCAGGGTATTATGGCTTTAAAAATGCCCAGTGCCGTGGCAGCCAGCTTTGTGACTTGCTGAGGATGGCCCTAGGCACCACAGGATGCGCTAAGTCCTTGTCAATAATCTGAGGCTTTTCTAGGAGCCTAGAGCCAAACAGAGAGGCTGAATTCCCTTGGAACATGACTCAAAGTCCACTAGGAAATTGTGCTGGTCAAACCATTTGTACAAGAGCAGGTTTCAATTAACTGGGAAGTCTAAGATTCAAGACGTTCTGATTTTTGAGTCACTTCTGCTTGTAATTTAATGCACCAGCTTGATAATATTAATATTTAATAAGCAATATGCTTATCATTCTGGGCAGAGGGAAAATGGGCAGTAGTCTGCATTTCTTATGCCTATTGTACATGAGAAATATATTAGAACTCATCTTTTCGCTTATGGCTTAAGACTTGTATACTCTTCTCAGCACTCGGTATTTCACTTAGCACAGGACAGCACTTTATAACTATTAAATGCACTGCCTTAGGGATGTGGTAACCCATTGACTTGACAAGTCTTTTAAAAAATGCTATAGTCAAACAGCAAGGCAGGATACATAGGATTTATCTGATAAGCTGAAAAGTCCCTAATGACCCCAAACACTTCAGGCAACACTAAATATAAAAGTCATTTTGATGAACCTGCAAATCACTTATAAATCAGGAGAGAATTTTTGTGTCCAAATATTTTTAAAGGCATATATTTCTATTGCGTCATCTTTTTCGCCCTTTACAATTCCCTTGACGTGAAAATATAAGAAATCATCATGTTAACAGATCTGAATTAAACATTTTTTCACTTTGGCTCCCTACCTCCTTTTTTATGGCTTCACTGGGAAAATGGCAGCCTTCACTCACTTTCCTTTTCCATGCCTTAAAACACCTCACAACACAACATGTTTTTGTGGGATAACTTAAATTTACAAAGGGGTAGACAGAAATGATGCTTTCCCACAGGACCATGTCAGTGCTACGCTTGCACTGAGGATAATTTTAGCTATATGCTACACGCATAGTGAAGTGACAGGAGTAAGCGACATAGTCTGTTCGGGGTGCTGGTGCCTGCCAGTCTGCTATTCCAACAATATTCTGTAATTAATGTTGAGTGAGCAATAAAGACAGACCCAAGAGAAAGGCAAATCTGCTTGTTTTCTTTTCATTATGGATGACTATGCAAGAGGAAGGCAGGAATATTCTGACAGTGCAGCAAAGATCTGGAAACTGTACATCTGTTTTGATCATTTGGATCCCAGCATTCACAAAGATGAGCAGTTTATTATGCTCAGTGCCATTTGTCAATACATCTTTCCCTATTTGTCCCTGCTGAGATTATGGCTGCTACAAAGTTAACAGCTGGCACTAGCGCTGACAGCCCAGGGCCAATTTATGGAACTCAGCTGGTAAAATACTGACCACTTCTGACACAAAAGAATGTCACTCTCCAACCCATCCAACTCGCTACCCTTCTGTTGCCTCCTTTCCTCCTTTTGGCAAGAGCTACCGCGGCGTCTGCTCTTTGCCAGAGCTCTGAACTCCAGCACACCAGCAACTCTCACGAGCTTGGAGGCTTTTTGCCGCTCGCCCCCCAGGTTTTCCTTCTGGCAGATGGTCTGCTGCATCTCAGCTGAAACTGCCCACTTAAAATGCACGCATCAACACGGAAGTTAGTTTGATTGTTGTGGGGTGCTGGGAATAAACATTCTTTTCATTTATTCCACACCACCCCCCCTCGAAAATTATGTTCTAGAATTTTCCTGCTAGAGGAACCTGTTTTACAATTGCAAAAGGAAGATTATGCTTAAGAGGACGACATCTTTTCCTTAGCCTAGTAAGCTTAATATGGACAGGCTTCCTCTTCCCCCCATGCCAATGGGTGGAATCTCACTGACTACAACTGAGACATTTTATTACTGGGGAAAAGGTCCTGCTCCTGTGTCTAGTGCCAAACTGACAGACCTAGGGACATCTGCTCCAGCGAGTCTGACTGTGGGGCACTGCTGGATAGACTTACTGCCACACGGGTTACAGTTAGCACCATTGACTGGGGCATGCAACTGAGCTGTCACCAAGAGAACGACTTGTTGTATAGAGCTTTACAGGCCTGTGTACTCTTGGGATTCTCCAGTGGCATGTATCTAATAGACCCACAGTTGTCTCTCTCTCTCTCTACTGGTCCTGCCATCCTTCCTGTATAAAAATTGCAACAGGCAGTCACCTGCTACGCTCCACCTTCTGTGTTGCTCTTGTTTTGTACATCAGCATCTTGTACTGTTAGATCTCTAACACATCATTTGTTGGGACGCAAAAGCAAACAAGATGCGCCAAATGCCCCTGGATGGCATGGTTTGTAATACCGTACTTTCTGTCCCCCACATTCCAGCTGGAGCTGTGTATCGAAAACTAATCTGATCTCAGGATTAGTCAACATCTACAATTGCCCGGATAATTTCAGAGCTCTTTTATTAGGTGAAATCTTGGTCTAAGTGAAGTAAACCAGAATAGTAAAAAAAATACTTGTGGACTCCGTGTCTGGCATGGTGTTATTTTATCTCTCTTTGGGATGGAGTGTTACTTGTTCTTAAAATATCACTGCCAAGGCAAGGAAAGGACAAAATTGAGTACAAAAATGGCCTCAGATTACAATGACCTGTGTTGTCTACTGCAGTCAACAGCATCTCCTGAAAACAAAGAACAGAGCTAACCAGCTAATACTTGAGAAAATGGAATCTCCAGCCATCATTAACACATCCGAAATCCATCCGAAAAGCATTAAAACACCTATATACCTATTACCAACATGTGTAGCTTTCACTGCTTGTTGAGCACGTCCATCATGTACCATACACACATGAATTCACGAGTCAAGCTCTTTGGCCATTTTCTCCAGTGCCCTCTCCTTGGTGTACTATATACCTTTGAGTAGACAGGGCACAAGTACACATAACTCCCCCGTCACAAAAATGTTTTATACTTGCACTTCACCGCAGCAGATAAGAAAACTTCCTGCAAGGCAATGGAAAATCCTGTTGTTTCTATGTAGGATGTTTCTGTTAGTCATTACTCGTGGGGAAGGAAAGTGCTCTTACAAGGCTGGTGGGACCTGAATGCCCCGTGTGTTCCTGGAGGATTGCATTTCTGTAAAGAATTTTCAATAGAATCATGCTTGTGACAGCTTTGCATTGCAGCTTTTGGGAAGGTTTCACAAGCTCGACTGTTCAATAAATAATCCTTTGGAGCCACAAGAGCGTTCAGAAAAGCTTTACAAGTTGGCAGCTGGTATGAAGTGCAGCCATGCTGAATAGATTTTAGAAGCTGCAGGTCTTGCCTGGGCAGATAAGAAAGTGTCATTTTACTGGGAAATGGTGTAAATTATAGAGGTAAGATGTAAATTTCCCCAAACCACTACTTTTTAATATGGTTAAGTCTATCAAATGTTTCAAAGTGGTGGGATGTGCCAATAAGGCCTTCTGTGCAAGAGAACACAGATTGTACTCACAATCTACAAATTATATTTGCAGAACTGCATTGCAGGCAGTCTGTAGGCACAGCGTTTACATGGATTGTGTCACTTCTTTTTTTACCTGAACACCGTATCACCAAGGAGGAAGGATTTACTTTGCTCCAATGAGGTAACAAAGAGAACTTGCCACCCTCCCAGAGAAAAAAAAAAAATATCAAGAGGTGAAGTTAGGCTAATGCATCCCACTAACAGGCTATAGTTTCACCTGAAGTCTCTGCAGAAGCTGAAGGTATTCTGGAGACAGCTCGAGAGACAGCGCAGAGGTAGGAGGAGTCATCGAGTCTGTGCTGTGATATGAACAGTCGATAACAACACAGCTTTACTCCTACGCAGATAACGCACCTGCACAGGGGGCAAGACAGACAGGCAGGCACTGCACGTCGCTGCACTGCTCAAGGTATACGCCACTGCTCAAGGTACACAGCCTGCGCCAGCAGCGCTTGCACTGGACAGCCACCAAGAGCCATCTCAAAGGAAAAAATAGCAATGCCAGACTAAAAATTGTCAGCCCAAGACTCAAAGTTTTAAACCACATCCAACAAGCACCTATAACTCACAGTTCTGGTCTCCAACGAAAAACACCTGAAGTTTATTTTACACAGATGCTGTTGCTGCAGCACCTGAAATCTATGAATCTTCTGAGAAGTTGAGCCTGTTTAAGCCTTAAAATAGACCTGCAAACCTGAGCAGTCCAATCACAAAGCAAGTGTGTATGCAAGTTTCAGGTGAAATATGACAGCCTTGCTTTCTAGGCTTCACAGAAAGATCAGTCCATCAGCGATAATTAGCTTAAGTTAACTCCACTAGCCTTGGATTGTAAGAAAAGCAAATCACTAATTGAAGGATGAAACTGGACATAGGCATCAGCAATGCAGTCTTTCTGAAAGCTTTCTACAGAGGAGAAGAAATGTGTTAATCGCTAGGAAAACAAGAGGCACCTTCATGAGGTTCATTTCAGCAGTCACTGTGTGACACTGCTCTAGCATAGGAATGACTGAACAAAGCTGCTAATAGAGGACTAGACTCTGCCCCTGTAAACAAATTGTCATCTCAAGCCCAACCCTCTGGACATCAGCTATTTTACACCTTTCGCTATTTGTTACTGCGCAGGTGATAGAGAAGTAAACACATCTGACATATTTTTATTCCAGTATTTTAAAAACTACCGAAGAAAATTTCCAAGGCTCTGCTCTCCTTACCATTGCTGCCTACCATCTCCTTACTGCTGCTCATCTGTCCCTTCTCTTGCCTTATGAACCGTCAGCACAAGGGCTGGCAATGCACGTTTTTAGTGGCACGCAGCTGCACCGCGGGAACAGAAACAAACAGGTAGAGTGCTTTTCGCAGCAGCATTTCTGAAAGTATTGCGCTAAAACTATAGCGACAGAAGAATTCAGGCCTAGAATCCACGCTGCCCGTTCCCGCTTTACGATTGTTATTCACACGAGCAGACAGGGAGGCAGCTTCCCCAGCAGAGCGTGGGTGTGACCAGGTGCCTTTGGAAGGCAGAGGTGCCGCTGCCCTACGTGGAGTTAGCGGGCATTGGGCAAAGGGCCACCCAACAGGGCCCGCGCCACGTGCCGGTACAAGCGCTAACCAATCCACTTGTGCCTTCTCTAGCAAGTAGTTAGCAGATAGGCATATGCGAAGCATGACACCGTACATACAATTTTGCTGTTGGGAAGAGAGAACAAACCCTTTGTGACAGATGATAGTCGTGCTGCTTAATGCAGCACTGGAAGATGCTGAGTTGCACGCGGTTAAGATACAGTGACGGGAACAGCACACGGACCTAAATAGGATAGAAGAGACATTTAAGCTTAAAACTTTGAAACTTTTCCTTTGAAATGGTCTTGTTTTATGAGGGACATTTACTAAAGGCAGAAACATTGTTTGCACTGAGCCCTAGAAAAGGATTCGTTAATTTGGAGGGTGGGTGAGGGGAATCGGACTCTGGCACGTACTTTCAAGACGAAAGCGTACAGCCAGCCTTCAGATTTCTCATGCTGCTCTACGCGCCTGATACATCTCCAGAGCTATTTTTTTAATGTATGTACATCTTAAGGTCTAAGATCTAACATGAATAATAACTGAAATGATACATAATTAAACATTTTGCACATCAATGTGTGATATTGATGGTTTAAATATTTCATGACTAATATGTTCGGTTAGGTTTAAGCCAAGCTACTGAGTTATTTCTCCCTCACCTCCAGTGCCCTAAATCTGAGAGTATTGATACAGCTTTCACCACGAGTTGAAAAGAAGATTTCAAATCTACTTCCTGGAAGGGTAGTTAGATAATTACTGTCATGCTAAAAAAAGGAACATTCAGACAACAAAGGAGATGGAACAGGTGTCTCTTTCTACTAGCATGTAATCCACAGCATCCTCTCTCGTGCTCAGTTTTCAGCAATGAAATGCTGGTGATGGAGCTCTTCATTTTCAGGACTGGTAGCCCAAGGTACCAGCTCCCAGAGCCCCTGGACCTGTATCCTACGTCTCATAAAACATGGTGCCTTCTGTAATGCAGCATTTATTTGAACCATTTACTGCACTCGGACTAGTCATGTCAAGTTCAAGGCCTCCAGGTTGAATAAATCAGTGGTTCACAGTGTTCCCTCTGTACTGCTCTGCTGGCTGATAGTAAGTTACCAGATAGAGAATTGCTCCTTAGGCTCAGTGAGTGAGACCTTTATTTTTAGTGTTGAGGATGAGGGGGTCCATCCTTGCTGATGACTCATGTCTGGAGAATGTTACATTTTCAACCTGTCAGAGGATGTACTAACACATGAAGAGTAGGGAAAAAAGTCTAGTGAGAGCAAAACTTCTCTTTAGGTTGCTCGACTTTTTTAGTTCTACTCAATTAAACTTCTGCAAGCATTTCCTCCTGGCTTTTCTTCCTCTCCTGCTGTATTTCCCATTACCTTTACACTTGCAGCGTATTTTGAGGTATCACTCTGAAATGCCTTTTGAACTATCATGTTTATTATATTTTGGTGTATCCAAAGGACTTCTCTTTAGTTCAGAGATGGAAACATTTCCCTTTTTTTTGCTTTCCCCAGTATCCTCCTAAAAACGTGCCATCCCCAAAAACACATGCAAGAGCTTCTCTTGATTATCCTTTAAAGTACAGTAAGATGTACAGTTTGGATACATTTATTACCTCTGGTACAGTACAGAAGATGCTGAAGGCCAGACCACAGCATCACTTGCACCCCTACCACCCTCTTCAGAAGCATTAGCATAAGGGAGGCTGTTGTGAAAATAAAATCATATCCTGAGAGAGCTAATAAAGCAACGAAAACCATGAAGAATACTACCATCTCAGTTCTGAAAATGTTTATATTCAAGACTAGTATTCATATTCAAACTACTAATCCCAGCATTTTCAAAGACATTTGAAAGAGGGAGGTACCTAATTCCTCATGACAATAGGATTGAGGAACCTAGTCCCTTGGTCAATAGTTTTACTTAACATGTCACTTGAAACGCCCACAGGTACAGTCCAATAAACAAGGAAAACCACATCGCACGGCCACTCTTAGGGAAATATGTATATTCCAAAGGGATTAACTGGTCTGTGATCCATTGCCAAAGCCGGTATCAAACACACTGCATACTGGGCTGAGTATGCTGTCAATTGGTGACCATAAATATCTCTTGTAATAAGAGAGATACAGTCAGTTATACAGCTGGGATAGCTAGAGAAGGACACATTCACTGAAAAAAAATCAATTTTAATTAGGAAGACAATTATATTTTCTCCCAAAGGTTGCCAAGGTCTCAAGATTTATCTTTAAGGTGATGAAGAAGTAATCTTTTACCATTCTATATCTACTGGGTAGCGCTGAACTGTAGAAATATTTCAGGTCCAAGGGAAGACCATAAGGTCCCTCAAGGTCTTATAACCCAAGGCAATAAAAATCACTGGCACATCATTAGCTTGTCCCCTGCAACAGCAGCTTATGGTTATATCCTTTGGTTTCTCCAAGCAAAGGTTTGTTCAGTTATTCTCAAACTGTGTAGCAGTGATTGGGCCTATGCTGCTGCCTTCAATCCTATTTATAGCTGAGCTTTGCGCAAGTAGATAACCCTAGGGCAGCTACCATCTCCCCTGGAAACAGGGACAAACTCTAAAAACTCTCAAGTGGAAATCGGCCGCCTAGCCACTGCGAGTTACTTTGTCTGGGGCTTTTATAAGGAAATTTGTTCTAGTAGCTGAGAAAAGAAGCTATCCTGATATTTCTGGAGCAGTAACCTGTTGCTGCCAAGCCTTTCCATTTTAACGAGGAAGAGTCAGCAGTAGAAATGGACAGTAGGAACTTGCCGAACGTTTCTAGATGATGATGCTTGCCTTTCCTCTACTGCCGCTTCCTGCTTTCTCTGCTCTAAACCTCATCACTCTGCTCCTCCATGATCTCTCACTTTGCTTCTCGGACAAACTGTCAACAGCTGCAATACCTTCATGCTTCTTCGCATCATTCCCTCAACACTTACCTTTGGCAGGGTAACCCACTAGAGCTGCTTTGTCAGCTTAATAAGGTAGCCTGCAAAGAGCCACCAGACTCATTTTTCCTTCTTCCTGACTAGCAAGTAAAGTACTCTCTATGTAACTAACAAAGCTGAACCAATAAGTTCAGTATCATCTTGTATGTCCTCATCCTTAACCCTTTGTCTGCTACGGTCTTTGAACTGTAAGCTTGCCAGAACACATCTATCTCTTGGTGTGTGTGTATGTGTGTGTCTCTACAGTCCACTGCGTCCCTGCTGTGATACACTTTTGTACTGTGGTGCCCACTCTGTCTGATAAGGGAACGAATAGAAATTTCGGGCAAACTACTGCAAAATCATAATTGGCCAGAGACTCATCAGTCTGCTTTGATAAACACCACCATTGCAATAAAAAAGATGAGCACTGGATCTGTCGAAGCACTACTGGAAAAAGATCTGTCAAAGTGTTGCCAACATTCACGAATTCCTCTTCTCTCTACAACGGATTTCTATCACAAACTTCAAACATACTCTGCTCTGAAAACACCCCATTGATGTCAAGATGTCTTCAGCGTATAAAACAAGTGCAGGGTACATAAGAGCGAGGCACAGCATGGCTCTGGAGTTTTGCATATTCTTGCAGCAGTGTTCTACTTTTTGAGACGTTGGAATTGCCAACGAGCATCCCAAACCCGCAGGACCTTCCAGGGTGATCAATCCGCAATTTTTACATGTCTTATTTTCTCTCTGAAATACATCCTATTACACATGACCGTGGTCATACTGCTGTGGTTTTGTTTCAAACTGCAGTCAAATCAAAGAAGAATGTTTCTGAAACAATAAAGTATTCCTGTGTTGTTTTTACACCACAGCAATTTTAAGCCGTACAACGCATACTCATTCCACATACTTATCTCCCAAACCCGTGAACGCCTTCTTGTGCAGCTGTCACAAATTTGATGCCAAAATATTAGCATTTCAGGAGTGCTGAAAACTCCCCACTTCCACTGACATGTCTATCATGGCTCAGCACCCCAAAATCTGTGTTTATCTGAGTTAAAGGCCCAGGCCTGAAGAGCATTACTGTGTCCTTTGTGAGGCCTTTGGCTAGTTTCAAACATAACAGTCTTACAATAAATATAATGCAGTTATTATCATAAATGCAGAACATACTAGTATTGATCAAATATACAAAGAATTAATATCAGTCTGAATTTTAACAAGCTACCAAGTAAAGCTCAGGAGTAAGGCTGAAAATACCTGAGTTTTGTTACTGTCTATCTCAGTGATCTCGGGTGGCCAAAGTAGCGTGAAAGCTGTGGAAGTAAACCCACGGAAGGAACTTCGACTTTGGAGGGACTTTTAGAGATTAATTTCAGCTATAAATAAGAAACATGTTTATTCTGTTCTGTAAAACACCAGAACAAACCTTTTTAAAATAGTGTTTTGCCATTATAAATGCTGGAAAGCTTTCTGATTGAGTTTGATTGCAGTTAGGGATGTTTTTATTATGTGATTTCAACAAACAAACTTGAGAGTAAAATTCAATTTAATTTCAGGAAGCAATGAGAGAGGGTAAATTTAATAGGAACATATTGTTCCAGGCGTGCTCTATGCCAGCCTGCAGACCTTGAGCAAAGCCAGCCATCTGAGAGCAGCAGGGGAGAGAATGAGAGAGACAGAGGGAGGTAAAGAATGAGAAGGAGGGGGAGGACAGCACAGAGAAAGAGACAGATAAGAGAGGAAAGTTCCTGTCAGACTTTTCTGTGATGAGAGAGAAGAGCTGAGCACTGTGGGAGAAAGAGGTTTGAGGAAGCCTCTGAGCTGACTGTGTATAAAATAAAAACCCAATACATAGAGCACAGGTCCAAGACGCCGTCCAACTTTCACAAAGTCAGTGGAAAGACTCCACTAATTTCTCTGGTGGCATTGGCTCAAGTCATCAGTAAATAAAAAACAGTTTCTGTCCCGCTCTTCTCCCCAGCTTGACAAAAGGAAGGGGCTGTTGAACACAGAATGACTCAGTCTGATCCTTGCTAATCCAAGTTGTCAGATGCCAGAGAGAGGGGTTCCCCTGGAATTAAACAGAGGCTGCTTTAAACCATGCCATGCTGGCACAACCCGGTTGTGTAGCAGAAGGGGAGGCAGCAGGGTAGGACTCAGCATAACTAATCAATAACCCTTTCTGGAGTAGGATGTAAGATTTCAAGGCCTTCAAAGAGAACTATCTTTTTCAAGAGCCTTTCAGCAAGTTCTAGTGAAAACAAGAAAATGAAAATTATCCTAAGCCCTCTTAGGGGAGACACCAGCTTGTAAAAAGAACTTCAGCACATCAGCTAACAATCTTGTCGCTGTGGTTTTTGTCCTTCCTCTTTCTAGCTGCTGCCTTCTGCTCATTTTGTTAACTGGACCAGACTGTAAGACCTCTAGAACAAAACCTGTGGCACTGCATTTGAAAACACGCCATACAGGTGTTTGGTTTTAACAACATTGCTAATGAGAATATTGAGTAGAAAGGCTTCACCCTGATGACGATTCCTGAGACTTAGCTGGAATTGCTGGGGCACAGGATGTTCTGTCTGACACGCAAAGAATGGGAATGAACTTTTCCAGGTATATACCGGCTGAGCTCTTGTCCTGTAAATATCAGTTGGTATAGCAATATATATAAAAATTGAATTCCTAAGCATCCAAAAGAGCTCTGTGCTTAATGGAGCTAGTTTGTGTCTATACAACGAGTGTGGAGCTAAGTGTGTAAGACAATTTGGAGGCAGGATCTCTTCATAGCAAATCTCAGCTCTCACAACATCTCTGAATGTGAACTTGGGCAGATAATTTAAGTCTAAGATAAGCTGCTTCTACTCATACCATTGTTTACTATTCTGATTGTCCAAACCAAACGCTTATCAAAGTTACAGAGCCCTCTCTTTCTCAGAAATTGTTTTGGTAAAAAGGCTTGTACTAAAACCTAACTTCTCCACAGGATACACCGACTTTTGTAACCAAAGTAGCAGAGCTATAAATAATATAACCCTTTGAATTCATGTTTATTTAACTGGCAGGGAATTTCAGGCAGCTTTTGGAAATCCCTCCTTTAAGCAAGGCAGCTTTCTATGCAGAATCAGTTTTCTATTAACATGTTCTCAGTTGCTTTGTGATTATCCTATGATGTACAATGATTTATGAACACAGATAGGATTAACTCTGCCCTTGTGAAAACCAGCAACTTCCCTATTCCTTTTCTCCTCACCTGAATGACTTACTGGACCCCTTAAACAAATTAAAGAAATAAGTAAGAGTGACTGGAAACACTGCTGGACTATTTAAGCAAGCCACAGAGAACTACACTGGATAATTTATTCTTGTGAGAAACATAATGATCACCCAACAAGTTTGGTTAGGAAGGTGGTTTATCAGACCACCTTGATATACTAGGGCAAAAAAATACACAGAACACCTACTGATGATGGATTGCAAGATATATTAATACAGAAAAGGATTGAGATTTACTTTCAGTAGTAGATTAAGGTGCTCCAATGCAGCCAAGACTAGTTCTTCTAAAACAACAGGGACCGAGTTTCTTCTAGGTAAGGACTTAATTTTTATTGAAAACCTACCACCTTCAAACTGCTCGAAAGTTGAAGCACTATAAAACTGTCAAATAACACCATTATTAAAAGCTTTATTTGACAAATCTTCCACTGCTGGGATAACTTGTGTGTTTGCCTTCTCTCTCACATGAAATAAAATCATTCACTTATGCAAACTGCTGACAGGAACGGAAACAAATGGGGTTCTCAGCACAGGGTGAAACACACTATCCCCTTTCTGCAGCTTAATGGAAACCATAGGTATTCATAAATCATAAGGCACTCAGGCTGGTGAGTCGCTCCACTGCTTGTTGCACAATGCTTTGGGAAATGTTTGGGATGGGCTCACAGAAAGCTCTATATGGTGTTCTGGAGGAGCTGGTCATTTTTCAGGAGCAGCCTACAAGTAGAAAACATCTGCATGAAACTGTTCAAGGGGAAAAGTGACTGAACAATATCTGCCAACCAAATCTAGGATTTATTTTAGCCTCCTGTGTTAGTAGCTCTGCTAGATGGTCTGATAGCCTTTTATCTGTGACCAGTGACCTTGCTATTGATTCACAGATTTTTAAGGCCACTAAGGACCTTTACAATTTTCTAGGCTGACCTCCAAATTAACATCAGCTTGTATGAGCTTTCTCTTCTGAGCATCACCTTAGAGTAGTCTGGTATGAGCAGCTGATGCATGAAAAAAATACCCGACAACGTACCTTCCATTTAGGAAGGATTGACTTGCAAGTGGGTCACAAGCTTTTGAGATTTATCAGCTTCACACATCTTTGAAATACTCCCAGACTTCAGGCACCTTTGCACCTGGAAATGGCTAGGGAGGTTTCTTGTTGCTTCCCTTTTTAAATAAAGCCTTTAAATAAATAAAGAACAACTTAAGATTCCTAGCCAGCCCTCCAGGAAAACTGCAGGATGTGCCTTATTAGGTAAGTAGGCAAATTCCTTTCTTGGGATACCTGCCCAAACACTGAGTCTTCCAGCATGCACTCTGCCAGTGCTAAGAGAGTTGCCTTCTCCAGTGATTGATTTCATCGTGCTTTTGAGTGTCATCTTGGGACAGCCCCCAGGGGATGTGAAAAATCCTGGTGATCCCTAAGTAGATCTGGCTACATTTCCTGTGGTGCTTATGCATCTATAAGCAAGGGCAGTGAGAAACAAGGGACCCCACTGGGCTTTGGGGAGATTCCAATCTCAACAGGCAGAGTGAGAGCAGAGGAAATAAAGACTTTCTCAGATCAGGTTTATTTTGAAAGGGAATCAACAGAGAATTCGGAACTAGCACAGTTTTGTTTAAGAAACTAACCAAAATTAGTTTTCTCTGTTGCTACATGAAGACCAGGGAAAAAAATTATTAATACAGGGCAGAGGGTGGTCTGAGCTGAATCACACCTCGAGAAGTGAGGCTTAAAGTCCAGCTGAGTAGTTACAAGAGCACGAAAAGTCTAACACACCTTCTGTAATGAGTTCTGTCAATCAGAGCAGAAAGGCCTGCTTGAAGTTAATGCTCCTTGAATATTTTCCCCATCTATTTTAAACTGCGAAGTCTGGACCACTCCTTAGAGACCTGGGAAATGTTCTGCCTATCAAAAACATTATTGGGCACAAGTAATACACCAGTGGGAATAATAAAATTACATTTTTGCGACTCTGAGATAAAGTAACAGCACCTCACAAGCCTTTGCTATGTTCTGCTGCTGTATCACTCATACAGTTATTTTTGTTGTTTAATACTTGAGATTTAATATTTATAATTGTTGATTTTCTTACCAAACAACATGCTTTTGGTTTTTCCTTCTATCCTTGTGACATGACATTCTGGTTCTGGCTGTACAGAAATAGCATCAATGACCATCATCATTTACTAATCTAAGTTTTATTTTTACTCTACACTGCATCTCTAAATAAAAACTGAGTTGTTTCCATTTGCTCTAGATTTAGTGGGTCCTGCAGTTTAGATAAAATAAATTACACCTCAGTCCAAAAGATATTTTGGGGTTTGATTTAGCAGGAAAATATACAGATGCTTGTAAATGCTATCCATCCATGAAAGCAAGAGATCTTGTGAGACAGAGTTTATAGTATTTCCAGCGTGATCAGGAAGGTTAATGTATGATTATGAGCAGCTTAAAACACACTTCTCTACAGTGTTTCATGAAACAGCCTCCAGCCGTGTTTTTCTCCTCTCTGACAAAACGAACAAGCTTTGGTTCCTCTGAGCCACAACTCTCTTCCTCAGAATTTACTAACAAAACTTCTGCTCCACGAACAGATTCAATGTAATACAAGTGATTGCTTCTCTTTGAATATTAATCGTTTATTAAGGAGGGGGGCAGCTTAGAGGATGGCCTGTCTGATTTGTAAGTTTGCCCAAAAAAGAGAACATCGCCAAAAGAAAAATTGAGAACGTCTATTAATCATCCTAATAAAAGTATATACAAATCTGAGTTTTAAAATGATACTAACATTTTAAAGTACAGCTGAAATGAAGCCCTATATACTGCAGGTGTGCTACCACTTCTCAAATGGTGCACAAGTTACAGCAGAAAAGACAGAGGGTAAACTGGGGGTGGGAGAGAAGGAATATTGAGGTGCAAAGAGCTGAAACCTCTAGTCAAAGGCAGGGACAATAAAACCAAGAGATGACAGGTGTCCTGAGCTTCTCCACTATCTATGAGTCTTCTTGTTTCACAAATCATTGAGGAAATTGATTAATAGAATTTTATAAGACACTGAATTTATTGTCATAATATTATCCAAACATCACTTAAGGAAGGATATTTTGCCTCGAATTGCTATTAATATTATGTCTTTTCTGGAATGATTATATCCTGTTTGCTTTTCCTTTGAAGCACAAGTACCATTTCTTGCCTTCTCCCTTGCCTCATTTTGCCCTCAAGAATACCGGGGAGGCCCTAAAATCTTACTTGTTTTTTGCTACTTCCTTTTCACTGCAAGCCTGAAGGGACTTAGTTGCTTTCCTATAAATCAGCCAGCCTTCTCTGAAAAACACCAGAGTGGTGTCCTCTACCCAGTCTGTAACTCAAACTCTGATGCGCAGGAGCCCTCATCTGGGGGGTGATCTTGTTTTGTGCTTTTGGTCCAGTCTTTTTGAATACATGTCAGTGAGAGAGAGAGAGGAGGAGAGAAAGAAGGGATGAAGAACTAAAACACCTAAGCACACCCTAAAGCATCAGACACAAATAAACAACGATGATGGAGAAAAGAGATGTGGAAGAGAGAAACAGTGCGCAATAAAATGTTCTTCGCAGAAAGTCTTACTGCAGCAACTGAATACTTCATTCTTTCATTTATTCCACACCCATGAGCCCAAACTACTGTAGCACTTTAGGTGTTTGCTTTTCTACTCTGCGTTGACTTCAACTGAGCTCATCTAGAAGGCTAATGCTCTCCTCGATCTTGTGTATGTGCCTGCACTGGGGTAAGAGCTAACAGAAAACCTCCTCCCTCCCCACTCTGGAACAACGAGGTGGACCTCAGCAGGGACTGCGGCTCGTGCCCCAGGGTCCGTGGCCAGGACCTTTCTCACCAGGCTGGCTGGGTAGTGTCTATGAGGAGGCTACAGGGCAAGACACAAGGCTGTTCTGGGGGAGCATAAGGAGTGTGGCTGGGAGCCCTACCAGGAGTTACCTGAATGATTTTGCCTGTGGTACTCCACTGCTTATTACTGGTACAATCAAGCTTGCACAGAATACAGATTTTCTTAGTCTGATAAGAGAGATGGAGTGGTAATAGGAGCTGGGGGAAGGAGATGAGAAAGTATTAGAGTAGTGGCACTTTAAAGAAGCACAAATATAGCACAATTTACTATGGTGTTTCATGACGGACTGAAAATTCTTACTTAGATATAATATCAGAAAGAAAAAGGAAAACTTCTAATAGCTACAACATTTCTGTAATCCCTGTGCCAGATTTTGTCAAGTGTTGAATAACTTCAATTGGAAAGAACAGGCAAGAAGGTTTACAGGTAATCAGCATTGCCAAAACTCAGACTACAACAGCTAAAGTACGGTAGCACAAAGTTCAAATTCCAGAGAAATGTTTGTTTCACAAATAAGGTTACAACCAGTACCTCTAAAGAAACAGAGTGAATATTGTCAAACATACACAGAGCTGTATGTGTGAAACAATGAAAATGCATTGTATAAAGCAAAAGGAACTGATCCTTTTCTGCTGGGCTTGCATTCAGCACAGCATCTGAAGATACACTCAACTTCTATTTCAACCCTACAACCCTAAGTGGTCCTTGGGCTGTAACAGAGCCTGGCACATGATGTTGGAACACCCAGAAATTAATATGCAATTACTATTTTAGCACTAACGTCACAAAAGATAGCTTGAGTAACAACTGCGTATCTCTGGTCATGCTAAAAGGTGTATTTTCACTTCTGCTGGTGAGGCATCTGTCCCCAGCTGAAAGCTGGACACACTTTCCAGCAATCAAATGTTGATACCTGCATACTGAAGTGAGAGATCTGAACCTTGTGGGACAGAATTAAACTTTAAATATGGAGAGTTCGCAAAGCCATCCTTTTCACGTTACCGCTCCTTCATGCAGAGCAGCAAAGTGGGGTCTGGTGCTACAGCTAGAGCTAAAGCTACGTTTAGCATGCTACTGCCTCTTCGGTCCTGACCACAGCACAGCCGTACTCAACCATACTCTCTCATCCAGGAGTTGGTCTAGTAGAGAACACAAACCCAACACAAAGGAATAGGAAGCACAGCAGACACTATGGTTTCTTTCTTTTTAGCTACTAAGAACACGAATGCTATTCGTCAGTAATTCGCCCCTCAGCACAAGAAGAAAGCACCACCTACATCCCAAAGATCTGATAGCACACGCTTACATTTCTGTGGCATAAGATCACCATTGGGAGCACACTTCTGGGTGTAAGTGTTTAAATATTTGCACATACAGCAAGGAGAAATTAGTGCGTTTAAACTGTTAGAACAATAAAGCAAGAGAGGCTCATGGTTTTAGTGGGCATCTATCAAAGATGTCCCCTGCTCAGGAAGGCCACCCTGCAGTAAACGACATGAGGATTACTGTTTCATTGCTGTTCTGAAACCTTACTGTTTCAGAACGAGTTTCACCTGTAAAATAACTTTACTGATGCTACGATTGTATTTATACAGACCGAGCATCACAGACATCTCAGGGAATTCCAACAGGTTCTGTATTTGACACATTATTTTTTATCACTAGGAAAACACCAAAATACAATCTCTTTCTGCTGAATGCCAGCCTGCTTCACCAGTCAGGATTTTATTCTGTCGTTTCCCTGCCTGCATTGTACAGACTCTTAACACCTGGAAAATGAAGCGATTCAACCCATTCCTACATGAGCCAGTGCCCGTTTGGTTCTCGTGTCAGTAGCAACACCGGGAGCTCCACTGGAGAAAAGCACTTACGGTTGCCCATGTTTTAAGCACCGTGTCATCTACACTTACTCCCAGCAGGCTGAACTGATGCCATACTGCCAGCAATAACAGCCCACCTCTGAGAGCTCCCATCACTGCTAGTACCACTGGAACTGCCATGATGTTCACAAGGATGAGAGTTTTGAGGGCACGCACAGAATTTTACCAGCTAGATAAAGCTTTACTGAAGATTTTTCAGCCCTCGTGTCCCCGTGTTGATTTTGAGAGAGAATGTCAACTGCCCATGTTCAGTGCTGTGCACAAGGATTTGAACGGAAGAACTCTCCTGCCTTTGTGCTTGTATTGCTAAGCCATCAGCATCTACCAGAGAATGAGATACTACGGAGATACTAAGGAGGTCAGCAATATCTTTGAAAGGAGAGATTTAACTCAGACATTAATCAGCATATAATTGCTTACGTAGCATGCCTTTCTTCCCTATTAATGATTTAACGTTATGATTTACCGAGGCACTGAGAGAATGCCTGAATGGAGGGAGAAAAAATTCAGAAATATAGCCTGTGGTATTCCCTGCCAGAGAATCTATCTACCCATGCAGGAGTGTCAATTTGATAATGAAAGATAAAATGTATGGTGAGCCCAAGAGGGTACTTTACATATTGCTGTGAATAATGCTGCTGCTCTCTCTACCCATTAGACTGGATCAGCTTCTTGCAGATCCAGACAAAAAAATATGGGGACTCCATTTCATTCACAGAAATTGCTATTCACTCAGGATACCATTTCCAATGAGCAATTTCTCATCCAGACTTCTGCTAGTGACAAAAGTGAAATCAAATCATACGTCAGTAGAAAATAAGACTTCGATATTCCAGGAAGGTTTCCTCTTTTAATATTATCGCCAGATCCCTAATTATTGCCCTTCCTAGCAGTTACTCTATTGCTAGTTTGGCTGAAAAATTGGAGCTTCGCATATATTTACCAGATCTGATGGAAGAAATTTCCTTTTTAAACAATATTTTTTGTCTGTTGAGACTGTTTTAACCCATAACAGTGGTTTTCAAGTGTTTTACTCTTAGGCATCTGAGGATTATTTCTAAGAGATCCATAAAACAAAACCAAGAAACTCAAGCCTACTTTCAGTAGGTTTAAATTTCCTTACAGGAGTTTGGATCTCTAGACTACAAAGTTTTTATAAACCACATCTCAAAAATGTTTGACAAAACTTTGGTCTAGAAAAATACCGTGTACAAAATACACTGTTACATCTGCTGGTTACTTAGCAGTGAGATAGAGTTTGTTGTCTTCTGGGAGAAAGGCACCTGAACTATCAATTATCATCCAGAACCGCTCTGGAAAGGCTTAAAAATGTGCCGTTTAACAAAAGCCATGAGAAGAAAAACATTTTCAAGATGTATTATTTAGATTAAGGCAAAACCCTAACTCTGTGAAAATTTGCCCCTCATTTTGCATTAGAATCATACTGAAAATAAAAATGCTTAATTACAGTTTGAATTTTTCTGCCACAAGCACCATGACACTCCTTCCTTCCCCTTTCTAAAAAGCAGAACGGGAACAGCGATAACAATATTGAATAACATTTTTATCGAGTGAAACAGAATTCACTCGATTTTTCATTTGTATAGGATCAAATATAATTATACAGGCCACAAACTCTGTGCTTCTATAATCCACATCAAACCTATATTTCATTTTGGAATTGAACACAAGATTTTTGTGATTCATGTCCTCAAAAAAACCCCAAAGCAATACAAAACAAAGAAACCCCCTTAAACCACTCCCCAACCATCTGCCATCCAAAAGCTTCTTCACATTTACGCTCAAGTATAACCGTACAGTCATCTCTGTGAAAATGCGGTTCTCCTTTTTGTACAATTTCAATCGTTAACATCGTACTGAAACCTTGGATTGCAGATGAGTGTCAATATCTCCAAGCTCCTTTGTTTGCTAATTTGCATTCTACACATTTATGGATTAACAACCACAAAATTCTAAAGTAAATGGGGCAGAATTGTTTATAATGAACTAAGCTGTTGTAACATCCTCCTGTAGGTAGGCACAAAACACTGTAGGAATTAATGGATCCAAAAATTGTGAGCATGAGGCAGTAGGTGTTTCATACCATCTCAATTATCCCTGGTCCAGTTTCTGATCAGTGGAGTGGTACAAATTGTGCGTGGGTTATTTTCTTCAAAGCCAATTAGCTTTTCATTCCTAACAGTAGAATTATTCTAAGTACCTGCTACTGTGTTTATTGAATCCAGTATGAAATCACTAATCAACATATTTATTCAAATTGGGGCTAATAGACTGGATGCAGAAAAGCCTGTAAAGCTGCAGTGTCATCAAGAGCAAGGCTGTGCTGCCATGGAGTAGAAGGTAGCCCCAGCCCATCTGCAACACCCACAAACACTGCAGTGTCAGAACTATCAAACTGGGGACATCACCAGATACCCAGAAGTGTAACAGCTCAAATGGGGACAGTCAGCTGGACAAAGCCGAGCCAAAAGCATCCTTAATGAATCTAGCAAGTAGTCTCTTCCTCTTGAATCTGTCATCTCATCAACTCGGTCTTGGTGTAAACAAGTGGGGCTTTTTTCTATGGACTGAGTTTCTTTCCAGAGAACTGGATGTGACAGAAATGGGCCCTTCTCCTCCACACCTGTATGTGACCCAACACGACCACCA
Source organism: Bucorvus abyssinicus (assembly GCA_009769605.1). Lineage (NCBI taxonomy): Eukaryota > Metazoa > Chordata > Aves > Bucerotiformes > Bucorvidae > Bucorvus > Bucorvus abyssinicus. The sequence continues at coordinate 4,867,362 of CM020044.1, read as the reverse complement.
CACCAAATGCAAGCACCTAATGGGAGACTCCAAAAGCTGCCTGACTGTTGATGCCAAACACCGTCTGTGGTCAATGCAAGCTGCACGTATCAGCTCTTTAAGCTCCACACCAATGTGGACACAGCTCCGCAGTTTGTGTCTGGACTCTGTAACTCTCCCCCGGAAATAGAAAGAAACCAACTGCTTTAAGGCAATGGATCACAGGCTTTCCCAAGAGTCTGGGTGATGCCGGTTTCAATTTTCCCTGTTCCCTTTGACTGGAATTTACGCTACATAAAAGAAAGTAGAATTATCGCCAGTGTGAAAGATAGTACTGATGCTCGCCATGCTTTCACTGACAAATGTGAAGCCCAGTTCAGCAAAAGTCAATCAAACCGAGCTAATGAATAAGAAACACATGTGACCTGGGAGAGGTGCTGGGCTTATGGGCTTTTCTGGCAAGAGGGAGTTGGTGAGTTTAGCTTTAGGTAAGGAGTTGTAGCACTAAAAGTCACCCCCCCACCACCCGAGAATGCTTGAACTACGAGTGCATTTGACAGCTAACTCTGGAAAAGACATGACATCGAGAATAAAAGCATCTGGCCAAGACACGGCCCCTGGTGGCCTCTTCCTCTGTAAGACTTTCGTCTCAGAGATATGGAGGAAATGGAGAGGAGAGAAAAATGGATATAAAACTGCTGACACTTCAGAGATGATATTTCTAACTTATGAAATACTAAAGCTCCTTCCTGCTAATACACTCTTCAGTGGTTAGCGTTAGATCCACCTGGGACAACAGACAGAAAAGAATTAACATAGCTGCTTTTTATTCCATTCACACAATCTGTTTCCATTTTAAAAGCAATTTTGTAAATTTCTCACACTCCTTTTATTTAATCAATTGTGATGTAGAATATTAATTTCTAAATTGCATAAATCTTAAGTATTTGAATACCCCTGTGGTCCTAAACCCTCTACATCAGTCCTGTGCATTTATCTTTGTTAGCAAGTGACACGGTGCTTAAAGAGTACAGTTAAAGAGTAGAAAGATCACAGCTGCTGTCGTATTAATATTTAGAGAGCAGATTTAATAAATACCATATCTCACTCGATGTTATTATCTGCATTAGTGCTATCAGGTTTTAAGGGAATTCAGGAGATGGTTTCTTATCCATCAGGTTGTCAGAAGCAGACAAGAGGAAAATCAAATGTTCATTTACTCACATCTGGTGTTCCACAGGGATCTGTGTTCAGACCCCTACTGTGTTTATCTGTTTAAATGGTTTCTATCTATCATCTAAATCAGAAAAGTTTATGTGTAGAGCAAACACCATGAGATAAATATCCTTATCCACTAACTCAGTATAAAAGTACAAACCAAATGTACACAGCACATTGTAATTTCTGCTATTTACTGAGGTTATAAAACTCTCTTCCCTCTTTCTTCCACTTTTATTTTTGCTTGAGGTTCATAATATGATTTGCAACCAATTATTGCTTTCCCCTTTTCCTCATGCCTTTTATCATTACACTGATACATAGCTTCTGTTTCTCTTGTACTAGATCAAGAAGCTGGAAAATCAGTTTTTAAAGTGTTATAAATAGGTAACGCTGAATATAACAGGAAAGAAAAGCAGATGTATCCCTGGAAATGAAATATTCAAACTAAGAGATATATTGCATCTTGCTTTGGGGAACCTGCTAGGGAGGACAGAGGTAGCGTGGCAGAAGCAGTGGTATTGCACAGAGCTTCTTGCTAATGCTGCCATTATCATTCTCCTCTCTTTATCTGATCTTTTTACGATGGCAGCTTCCTTCCCCAAGGAGGAGTCGGTAGAATTTTACATGGGAAGAAAGGAGCAGAGGGAGACCATAAGTGGGATGGATCTTTGATATCAACAGCCATTTGGGCTTGTCGGGTTTTTTACAAGAGTTAAATTGTTTCACTTTTATGCAAATCTGAGTAATTAATACATAAAAGTTGAGACCATGAATACCTGCTATTTCATTTCCCATCTTAAACAGTCGCCTGGTCCTGTCGGTACTTCCTCCCTCTCAGACACCTATATGAAGTGCAGATAAGATAGGTCCTCCTGCAATGACACCTGTGTGAAGGACATTTAGGTGCTGTCCTCTTTCAAACCACCTCCCTACAGCACAGCGAGCCTTGCCCGGCATTAATGCAAAGCACAGCTCCAGTGGGAACGTGACTTCTACTTATTCTCTGTCCTCCACTAGTGCTCTTTAACCAAGCCAAATAATACATGTAAAAGCAAGAGTATCCTGTTTTTAAAATCCACCAGAACCCCTCACATTGCTCTCCTCCTCTCTGCCCTCTGATTTCTATGCATCGTACTCGTTCCACGAGCTGCATTAACACAAGCACCCTGGATTTGGCTTTAACCAGCCAGCAGACACTAACCAGTTCTCTAAATAAAGAGTTCCCTGCTGATTGTAGCACATCAGTTAAAATAATACATGCATGATTCTTTGTTTTCTGTAATCCTGGCAACATCGCTGCACATTTGCTTGAACTGTCAATTAACAGTAGCGCTAGTTTGAATGTCTCATCTGCCTTAAACACAAATTATTTATTAATCTCCTCCAATAAAATACATATACACGAATAATCAGTCTGTGACTTCCTTGAATCTTGTTTTAAGAAGGCTGTAGTTTCAAATAATTAAAAAGCAATACACTTTAAGGTATCTAAGAGCTCCACATCTACACATATTTTGATACGAATAATTCTGTGCAAATCCTCTGGAGATATTCTCGCTCTTTCCAAAACGATGCACCAAAGTCATTTGACCACCTATGGGCAAAGCCTTTCCAATTCACATGCTGCCAGTAATATTTTGCTACACATAATTTTGATTACTATCCCATTGGAAAGTGTCACAAAACGAACAAACAAAATATAAACACATGTTCACTAAGACCCACAGGATACATAGAGAGAAAATGATGTTAATATGCCTTTCTCTCTGCAGTAAGAAGGAGAAGATGGAGAAGAAAATGTATATCTCAGCAGAAAGATGTGTAGACGGATTTTAAACCACGGCACATTTAGACTGGCAGCTGCCACCTGTATGGGGTGAAGACCCTGTGAGGAATGATGCAGGAGAAACCCAGCCTATATCTCAAATCTGTGCAAAGGACCTACATAATATTTTGCAAGAAGATAGAATCTTATCTGCTTGTGCTCCAAGATGGCCTTAGACATGAAGATGTATTTTAGAAACCTCCTTTACAGGGTTTCTTGGCCAGACTGATGTCCTTAACAAAGTGATACGTGTTGGCATGGGCTTTCCCACAATTTTACATGCACAGCTAAGCCGAGTTAATGTAGTTATGTCAGGGGAAAGATGTAAATTTTTCAAGAATCATGATAATCCTGTTTTTACCTCATTATTGTACCTGTCATACAGTTTAAAATAGAATTTAAAAAATTGAATATTGAGCTTCATTTACTTTCAAACCCCACATCTGTGAAGTAAAGCAATGCTACTTAGCTCCTTTAACGTGGGAGAAACAGAGGCTCCGAGATGTCATCGACCTCACCATACAGAGGAAGGTTAATTGCAGAAACGGGTCTCCAGAACATCAAAGTAGTAACCGGACTTGACCGTCCAGTTCTACCCCACTTCCTTTTGTTCTCCATTGCAAGAAAGCAACATGCACACCACATCAGCTACTGCAGCCGGGCTCGGGGACTGGCTCACAGCAGGAACACTCCACACAGCATGGAGGCTGATGCAAGCTTTTCCCGTACGCACACACAAGCACACTCGAACTGGCTCATTCTGAATATGCACACTGCTCAAATGTAATATCATCCCAATGGATTATCTTGCCAGCTGAGATTTTGTCTAGTTCAAAGCTATACTACACATTTCACATTTCTTTCTCTCTGACAGAGTTGGATAAACACGCACACTGGAAAGACAGCTCTTGTTTTAAAGCAGCGTACAGATGGCTGCTTTAACTCTGAAGTCTCAGGAATTACCAAACATGATAAAAACCCAGTCTCTGTATATTCCAGATGAGAATAAGAAGCATAACAAGTACTTTCTATGCACAATACTTTTTCACTACATATTAAAAAAACCTGATGCCACCACACTATATTGCTTTTAGCAGTGGGCCATGAGGTGCATCATGTCCTTTCTCCATGCATTTCTCACTGGTATTTAGTTGGCCACAATTTTCATATGTAAGGGGCTCTCTCTAACTCCATACCTTCTCTAGGGATTAAGCTTAATTGGGGCTTAAACTCCAAATCTCCAATTTTGCTGCTCAGTACATGCAGTAAACAGAAGTTCCTTTTTGTTTAGGTGCACCAAATAACCATCCGGCAAAACCTGGCGCACCAGTGCTTTCAAAGTTCATTGAATTCTGCTGTGTGCTAACATGGGGTTGTAGAGGCTGAAGCGGCCCTCAAAACAAGGAACAGTTTAGGCGGAACTCAGCACCTCGTTCTGCCACTCTTACATGACACAGTCCGCCCCTCCTGCCATATATTCTACAGCTGGTTGTCACCTACATCATCAGCGGGAAACCAAAGGAAACCAAGCCAAGTTCAAGAACAGCTGATGGATGGTCAAGCCAACTGCAGGTTCACAGGGCTGGGGATCGCGCTGCTGAACGACATAAGGGTTTAACCAGAAACACTTTTGCTCTGTAACATTCACACAGACTACAACAATGAAAATGGGCCTGAGCTTTCTCATTTACAACATGCCTCCCCCACAACGTTCTACGAAATGCTGTGTTTTCCCTTCCAGTCAATGGTAACAACAATTTCAAGGAAGCTGCACCAATATTTAAAATAAATATGATAAAATATTAACTAATGGAAAAGATCTGATATTAAAAATTAAGACGACATTACAGTTTATATTAAATTTAATATAAAATCTTGCAATGGTGCTCTAAGAAATTGATAAAGAATACATCACAGTAAATCATATACAGATTTAAAATGTGATTTAAAAGCAGAGCACAGTAATGTCTGCATTCACAAATGGTTATAAATGGTTAGGTTTTATGCTACATATTTGATTAAACCCGTGTTTAGTGAGGTGTGGATCATTGCTTTTATATTCGTGGTAAATTCTACTTATATTTGGAGTTGGCATCCCATTTCTTAGATTTCAGATTTATTTTACTACTCTTTTTCATGTCATGAAAAATTGCTCAACTTTACAGCTCACACAGTAGGTAGGGGATTAGTCCTGTACTCGGATGTATCTGGTACAATGTCACTTTGCACAAAACTTTTTCAAGCAAACATTTCCAGTGTAAATAATTCAAATTTGCATTTCATTTCACATCATGCACTTAAACAAACACACTAAAGCCTATCTGCTGGCATATAAGCAAAACATATATTTTCAAGCCCATTGCAATTTGCAGAACTGCAAGACGACGAGTATTCACCCTGCTGTCCTGAGTTAGGTGTGTGGGTCAGGCTGTAAGCAATGGCCAGGCAGAAGGGCAAACAACTTTGCTGAGGAAGCAAACCAATTCCTCTAATATTTTCCTTCCTGGATAAGACCGGAACAGATTTAGATATTTGCCACTTAATCGATAGATGGTGCAAGAATTTTCTGCAGTGAGAGTAGGGTAACACCAGTTTGGAGTGCCGGCGCATGTTCCCCTGCAGTGCCCTGGGCAGCTCGGAGCACCAGTGGCGATAGCTCACCTGGAATACGCTGAGCACCTCCACGGCTGCATTGCCTACACCCTGATTCATGCGGGATCCGTCACTGAAAGCAACCCTGCCAGCGCTGGGGAGGAGCCGCGGGACTCGAACCACAACTGTAATGCTGCTGCGTTACAGACCCTGCTGAAATTTGCACAAGGGGAAACCGATGTGAGATGTCGATCCTAAGGGAAAACGCAGTCAGGGGATGTTCTTCCAGGGACGTTCAATCCACCCCTCTTTGAGAGCTTTTAAATAAAGTTTTCTTTAGAGGCATATCAAATCATACATCAAGGAGGCAAACTGGCTTTGCGGCCTTGCAGAAATCAAAAGAAAGACTTGATGGCGAGCACCACCTCTCATGCACTGATAAATTGGTTTCTCCTCTGCTTTCATTATGCAGTACTGGAGTTCTGCTCATTGAAGTTAATGGGAGTATTTCCATGGACGTGGGTGTGTAGTGGGTCATATAATAAGTTCCTCTGTATGTTGTAGTCTGAGGGTCAGAGCAGCACTTACTCATTTTAAGCGCTATTTTAAGATTTGATGGATGACTTAGCTCTTTTGCTAGTTTTCCAAGGACCCAAGGTAAAAACAAAGCTAAATACAAAACACTTCATGGCATCCTCCTTTTTTGTCTTGGTTGGTTGTGTTGTTGTTGGGGGAAAAAATGAGCATTCAGTCCAGTCAATAAATCACTCTGTCACCTTAATCTTTTATCGATCTCAATAAAAATCGTATTTTGTTTCTTAACAAAAATTCACCAAGAAGGACATCACATCCAGGGATGTGTATAATGTAGGAAGTGCTCATCATTTAACATTCTCATTTATGGGACGAGATATGGATTTTTGTGGAAAAAAGCTTCAACTGTTTTTGTAAGGTGATGCATCATATTTTTAAAGATGTGCTTGCCTAAAAGGCAGGCCGTTTACCAACCACACTACGAAGCGTATCTTATGGTGAGGTTTTATATAAAGAGATTACACCACCACTTTTTCTGAAGCAGCGGAGGTAAGGGAGTACAGTACTTTCCCCCACTAAGCCTGTTCTGTCACTGCAGTTCAGTATATCATGGTAATTTAATTTTGTTTCAGATGATCATGTTGGGAAATGTCAGAAAAAAAAGAAGCGATTGCTAAGGGAGCACTACACTTCCCCACGAGGACCAGTCTGAATCCACGCTCCCACGGAACACACGAGAAATGCAAAACCTGCCTGCCTCCCCTGTTGGCACCTGCTTTCTGATCATCGCTGAGAATATAAAGGTGGTGCTCGGGCAACAACCTGAACTAACGTCAGACGCGTGCCGGTAAACAGGGTGCCCTGTCTCTGGTTTAGCACAGGACGCACTGTGGAACAGATGGAAGGGGAGGCCGGTAACTCTTTTGCACAACCACGTGCCAAGTTACTGAATACAGATACTATGAGCCGCAACAACAGGCATCTGACATTTTCCTACATCTTTCATAGGTGAATTGCAACCGAGTCCAATTATCCTTCACTGCATTTTTTTGAAGAATCCTCAGGCTCTTCTTTCTACACAGTCCAGCACAGTCTTTACTGAAGACCTATTAAAGGCTTTAGTGCACCATAATTCTGTTTGCAACCCCCGAGTTGTATAAAATTCATATGTGCTTGTATTAATTGCTTAGTAAAGGTTTCCTATTTTCACCATACAATAATGTTAAATGACGGCCAGAATCCCTTCCATTTCATTTTATGTAACCTCCAGGACTGCACCCAAAACTGGCTCCAAGACCTCATTTGCATAGCTTGCAATTTATCCGGGCTATCTTCCTGCCAGGAAAGGCAAAGCAAGGAGAAAAAGCCTCTGCAATCCCTCTTTGCAAAGGAACTGAAAAAAGCAGCCTACAAAGTTGCCAGGACCCCCAGGCCTAAACTTTCTATCCATCAAAGACAAGTCAGAGTCAGTACCAAGCGTCCCCTCATTCTCTTAAATCACGTGGCCAGTTAACCATGTCCTTAAGACCAAAGATTCATTGCTCACAAAATTATTATTGGAATCTTCTCTCACGTGAGTAATGCATTCTGCACAGCAATAATTACACCTCTGATTTTCTCCAAGTATAGTATGTGCTGGTTTGGGTGGGTTTCAAATCCAATATTCCAAACAGACCCCAGCAAGAGGCTTTCCCAGCACATACTGGCTGTGAGAGACTAACCCATATATATAGGATAATATTTTTTTCATCTTAATGTTAGTCACTAAACCATTTTTACAGCACACTGTCACAAGATCAACCTTAAGTTGAAGCAAGGACTATTTCTTTTTCATCAGACTCTTGACATTTTTTGATTATTCATCTAAATTTAGAGATGAATATAGAGAACCCTCGTGTTTTTCATGTTCTACTGCTCAGTCTTCTCTGCTTCTTCACAGCCTGGGCACATACTTTTTTAGACTTTCGAGACAAAGAAAGTTCCACCAGTGCCCACAATAAACCAGAAAGCACTTATTCCCTGCTCATTCCTATAAGAAGTGAAGCTGAAGAAACACTTTCTCAGTTCTTTATTTGTTTTTCAGGGTCAGAAATTCAAGGCACATTGCACTGGCCTCTTATATCATGGCTAGAGGTCAAATCTCGTAATACATGACTTGTCAGTATCTTTTAGTACAATTGATAGCAGTGTGCTGCTGACTCTTGCATTCCAGACCTAGAAGAAAATGTCTGGAGCAACTGAGGTTATATGATAGATTTCGTGAAATACCACCGAGTCTCAGAAAGAAAGATGGTGTTGGAGGCCAAGAAAAAGGGCTGCACATCAACCTTACAAAATGCCAGAGTTTTGATTGATGTTTGAAACTGGTCATTAATGGTAGCGACTCCTGCCAGCCTCAAAAAGCTCTACCTGGTTTAGAAGAAACTCGTGTAGGCAGCAGAAGCATTTACCAGCAGATGACCTCGTCCCACATTCAAACAAAAATGCTAGAAAAGCATTGCTCCTTTACTGTATTTTGTAAATCTGTATAAAACGTTAAGGTGAAATCATGGCTCCACGGGAGCAAATGGAGAAATTGCACCAACTTGTAAGACCCGGAACTGTAAAAAAAGCTGTTTATGAGGGGGAGAGGAGGAGAAGAATATGTGTGTTAAAAGCTCAGAATTAGTTTAATTTTTAATAAATACATAATAATAAAAGGAACTCTGTTATTATGGAAAATCAGCTTCCAGTAACTTCCAATTGACCTATTCTGCATGAACACTACCATACAAAAGTGTTTCCAGCAGATCTCATGCAAGAGAAGGTAAATGTAATCAGCAGATGAGGCTACAATTAGAAACAACGATTGGGGAGGGAAACCAAGCTTTAGTGCTAGGAAAATGATAGGCATTATTTCTTATTTTGAACTCAGTTTCAATTAGCTAATGATAATAAAGTCTTTTTAGGATTCTGCCGGCTTACGAAGGACATATGAATACCCGATAGCAGGTGTTCTTCCATTAACTGCTCCATCTATTTCTCCAGCAATCAGTGATGTAAATAAATCACACACACACTCTTCAACAGGATTCTCCCCTCCCCTGCTTTTGTTGCAGCTCTGTTCAGGTTAGAGCACTAGGGAGGACGGTAAATAGCCATGAGGAAAAGGTGAAGCTACGTGCACACAAAATCAACCTATTTTCTCAGGAAAAAAAAAGTGTTAAATTTGTGAGCAAAATATTAAGTAACTGCACATGAATATGGAGGAACAGATTTGCTTCCCTTTACCCCAGCTGAAATTCTGGATTACCTTTGCTTGCTTCAGGACAGCACAATATTGATTAACAGACAAGGAGACAAGATCAGTCAGCCCACACTGAAAAGTCAGCAGGGAATGTTCTTCAATGCACCTGGCTTAGATTCAAAACAAATAATCTTTTGGGTATAAAACAAAGCCTACTATGATATTTGATTACAGATTAGTATTAGCATTTCCTTTGTCCACATCCCTGGAAATTCAAGGAGAGAAGGCTAACTTTCAGTACTGCAACTTTCCTTTTATCATAATTCCCATTTAACACAACTTTTCAAAAAGTTACTTTTTTAGCCTTCTATTATTCTTCAAGGGCTCTGACTTTTCTTATAGATTATGTTATCAAATATTATCACAGATGTATCCTGGCCTGCCAGCTTAAGTAGCTGAAAGTAAGGAAATTTTACTTGACATGCTGATATTTTAGGTTTAAACAATTTTTTAAAAACACACAGGCACAGAATGAAGACTGGTTTTCCATTACATATACACTAGATAAAGATTATAAAGAAAAAGACGCTAAGAAGTTCCTACGTTTAGATTTGAAAATTAAAGACATACAGAATCCTTCCTAATTTCACCAAAAAAAATGTTTTACTTTTGTCGTCTGATTTTAGTGCAGTTTGCAACAATCTAAACTTGAAATAAGAGCACTTGAAAATTCTGCATGGGTGTTTCGGTGTGCCTTTTGACTTCCTAGAGAGAATAACGACTGCTGAAGAGTTAAGTACCCCGGGTCAGATGATGGGAAGGCTGGGAATAGCAAGACATAACACAAGAGGAAGAGCCACGGACTCCAGCAGCAAATGTTGTCCCTTTGCAGAGGAAGAGAAGAGTAAAATGCAGCATTTTATCAAAAAAAACTAACTGTGTGAAACTGACCTAACAAATGCAACATTTTCATCATATGCGAACTTCTGAAAAGCAATTTGAGAAAGATCTAAAGCTGACCCTACTTCTATCTCCCAAGACAGACTGAAAAGTTTAACTGACTTCTGATAATATTAAAAGATCCTACAAGGGTGAAATCCCATAGCCGACTCAGATCCCTCCCAGTCAGTCGATAGACTCACACCGTATGGCAGAAACTGTTATAACATCAGAACTATGAAAGTATAAAGGTCTGAAAAGCATCTGTAGTCCCACCTGATTATGGTGAATATCTACTAGCACCACTTTTACCAAAATTATGGGTACAATTCTTGTGAAGATTAAGCCTTAGGTGGTTCTTTGTGCTATGACAGAACTTTTATCCCAAATTAATTGCTTTACTACGGCCTTCTGACACAAGAAACTTACATATTTCAGAGCAAAGTTCTTCTGCTTAGGCAATTATCAGGAAATACATATAATGCCTTTTTATAAGAACACAATTAAAGAGTAATCACACTTTCGTCGTGGCTGACAATTAGCAGTCTTCCTCCCCCAGAGATATAATACAGCTATGTCATTATCATTATCAAAATCTTAAGCCCACTGAGGGAGTATTAGATCTCTGCAGAAAAACAGGTTGGGAGAAATCCTGGCTCCACTGAAAACAATGGCAAAACTCTCATTTTCCCAGCTCTAATTAGCTATGGTTAAATTACAGTGAACATACAGAGTACTCGGCTAGAGCTGCTGAAAGAAGAAAAGGAGACCTTAATTTTCCATGATCTCTCCTGAGTAGCGACTCTGAAGCAAGAAGTTCAGAATACTTTTCTGAGGCAGCAATCCTCAGACTTCCATTGTCGTCTCGAGGAAGATGGTTGTCTTCCCTCCCCAGCTCGAAGAGATGGAACCACAGTAATGAGAAGAAAACAGTTACACCATCAGGCAGCGCATCCCACGTGCTTATGTAGCATTTTTTAGCGTGTGTATTTTTCAATCCCTAGTGTTGTGGTGTATTTATTTCCACCTATCATTGTTAATAAAAGTGGAGTTTTTGTTGCTCTTTTGCTGCATTACATATTGCACTGTTCTCCATTAAAATATACCAGTCTTCCTTTTTCAAAAACAGCACATGGAAGCTGAAGTACGTTCTCATTCAACACATGCTGAAGGATTCCTGCGTTAGCCTTGCCAGGGTTTGCTGCAGGAAGGTAACCAGGAGCGCGTTGCTTCCCGGCTGTCTCGCAGCACCCGGTGGCTGCCTGGGAACAGCCCGTTTAAGAGTACAGCTCGGCATTGCCTGGTGTCCAGCTCGGCTAACGGTGCTGCAAGAAACATAATGCAAATCAACATCATCGCTTCCTGGCATGCACGGCACTGGCATGCACTTTTCGTGTGCCACCTGCAGCGTTTCAGGCCAAGTTCATCAGTTGTTGCCTCTAGATTGCTCATGACAGAGCGATTGGTACGCAGTCAGTTCAATCCTGTCATTTCAGTTCAGGGGAGGCCATTGCTTTCTAAAAACAAATTCTTGATTCTATCATCTGGAGAGGCAGTACCTATATATGACACGAAGAGAGTAGTTCCACTGTGAAGGTCTGGTGCACAGGGTGTCCCCATCCAGGAGTCGGCAGCGAGGGCTGCAGGGGTCTCTGCAGGAGGCTGTGGGCAGAGGAAAGGGATGGGGCTGCCCATGCAGGACACTGCCGCTTCCAGCCAGCTCCACCGCAGACACAAGTGAGCCCTGCAGTGGTGCGCGTGGCAGCACTGGTGATGCTTTGTTGTTGTTCTCTCTACGGACAAGCCTTTCACTGCAGAACCTTGCGTTACCCCCATCCTTCAAGACCCAGAGGCCCCAAGTGCAGAGCAGCTCTCTTCTGCTCTGGCCAGGAACCAGATTAAAGAAGTGGCAGCAGGCTGAGAGGAAAGGGATAGTTCAGCTCATTGCAGACTTCACCCTTCCTATTAGTAGAGCTACGATGCTGTCTGAAAAGCATTAGTCTGCCCCTGGGGCACAGAAGCAGACTGGGACTACATATCAATATCATAAATACCTTGGATGATGCTAGTATTCACACTTTTAGTAAAAATACCGAGAAGGAGAATGATAATAACATATTATTGGTACACTGCACATCTCCAGAAGAGAAAAGGCAGCATTGTTGAGATACGCAGGGTTGAAAAACAGTATTTGCATTAAACAAGTACTGACATGAAGCCACTAGTGGATAGGGAGGATGCAGAATGAACACCAGTAATGGCTATCATGATACCAAAGATGAGCATAACAAGAGTTCTGATAGTTTTCTTTTGTGCCGATTCTCTCTGCTCTTCAGTTTTGAAATTTTTTATCAGGTTTACATTCTTACAGTTAACTTTCCACATGCTCACAACAGCAGACTCAAGAGAGTTCTCATCTGTAACAGGCTTCGGCTACTCCTTGTAGCCTGCAAGAAAAAGATGCTATCTCTATCTGTTGTTTTTTGGATGGAGATACATGCTGAGATTTGATTGTTCATCTCTCTGTTTTCAAATACATTGGCAGGTTAGCAGAGCCCACTGTTTTATCCAGCTGCAAGTCTAATACGTTCTGGCACAGGAAGTGAAATAGATTGGGCTCAGCAGGACCTTCTAAAGAGTCTGCTGTCTTGACTGTCCATCTGGGAGAGGAATGATCTGGTCATGACGATCAGACTGCACATAGAGGATCACATAAAACTGGAGGAATGCCACTTTGTGGCAGTGTGAGTGCCCAGTCCTCAAATATTCTATTCTGTGTTGCCCAAGCAGATTTGGATGGTTGCCAAAAGACAAGAGGCACAAATTTTGGAGAGAAGCCAAAAGGCAAGAGGCAATTGACCTAGCACTTTTCTATGCTTTCCTGGGAATTGCAGAGCTACAACATGCCACAATTGCTTACAAATGTTAGGATTGTTTTCTCTACCTGTGCATTGTGTAAAGAGACTAATGTGCTTTGACCTGCAATTTGCAAGGGGGTTACAACTACCATGGGAGAAGCAAAACGTAGTGCAGAGCTTCAGAAGTGCTCAGGTGGAAGAAATGGAAACAGCCGAGTTTTATTGCTCCCTGCAAGAGAAGCGATGCTCTTAAATCTTTACTTGTACACAGACCCAACCAAGGCTAACAATATCAGAAAAATCTCGCACTGATTTATGCACAGTGCTGTACAAAAACCTCAGAGCTAGGCAGCCTGGCCTCTGCTTCCAAACATGACTGTGTCCGTGGGACACCTGAAGGCCTCTGGGTCTTCTGTAAGCCAGCTCCCTTCCTGAGCCCTGCCACAAGCAGACATGGGAAACAGGGGTGCCCAAACCCCCCACTTTGAAAAAGAAATTTGGGTAAGATACATCGCTCAGCAGTGGGCATACAGATAACTCAAGCTGTCAGTTAAAAAAACCAAAAGGTGCCGAGCAGCGCAGCGTTCTCCTGACTTAACACCGACCCAGCACAAGCAGCCCTGCAGCTGCACGGGCACAATGCTGCTCCCTGGCTATTTACCTTCAAGGTAAATTACCTGACAGCAATTTCATTCTACTCCCACCTGTATAAATATACAGGTGCCCCTTCATCGCCCTTTGTCCTGTAACTGCTCTGGAATCACTCTGTAGGGAAGCGGCGCTTGGCGATGCCACCTTTGGCCAGGGAAGAGCTCTAGCACACGTGGCATTCAGTGGCAAGGATACCTGGCACACAGAGTTAACAGCGACCGAGGCTTCCTAAACCATTTGATTTTGTGGCCCTTTTATAAAATGCAAATTAAAAAAATTATGAAACAGTAGGCAATAAAACCTGAATTTTTAATACCAAGCAATCACTGAACCTTTGCACGTGAGTTTGAAGGACTAAATAATCCCATTCTTTCTCACAGCACAGACCCAGGAGAATTTCTTTCGCTATATTGCTTTTATAACAGCTATCTATCTTAGTCTGGTCTTGTTGATATATTTTAAGACTTTTAATTTGGAGGCTGTTATTTGCTCAGATGTTATCTTCAGCATATTAAGCACAGCAAGCCTCCATCAAGTCATACGCTGGGCATTTGAGCTGGGGCAGAATTTCTGACTTAAACTCCCATGTACAATGGCAGAACAAATAAATAAAGAACACCTTCAAGGCCTCCAAGCACCTAGTAACAAAATCACTCTCTAACCTTACAATAATGCTCTGCTTACAGTCCTCCCAAAATGCAAGTCATTTGCTGGATCCCAAATGATGTTTCGTTGATGGATTGCTGGTGATTTCTACATCAGAGCACCTTGGAGCCCTAGTGCTAAACCCCTGACAGCGTTAGCATAAAAGATTTACATTTATGTTATGAGGGCCACACAAGAATAATAATTTTAAAATACATTGCCTTGGCTGCCGGTGCACCATGGGAAATCTAACAGCAGCAGGCAGCATGCCTGCGCTGTAATTACAAAATGGCAGCACGGGAGAGGCTTTGGAGACAAGGAGCTAGAGACTACAGCCATCTGCATGCCTTGGCGAATTGAAATTACAGTAATATATGAAGACATTACCTGAAAAGCCCAGCGCCATTTAAATGATTTACTATTACGCCCCAGCAAGCTTTAATTTAAGGATAAAGTCATTCGGCAAGCTAATCTGATATAGGAGGCATTATTTCACACAGTTAAGTTAATTTACACTAGCTGATTGTTGTTGTTGCAGTTGGCATTATTATCTGCACAAACAGCCGATCGGCCCTGACAGAAGCAATACCCTGCTTAATATGGCGTCTTAATTCAGCCGGCGAGCTATCCGTGATAAAGGTTTGTTTATAAGCAATAATGGGGAGGAAAGTCATTTTGAGGCTAAGCTGATAACACTGATGAGAACTATTTCAGTTTTGAGGGGTAAGAAAACAAGCAGGAACTATCGCCTCATTTGTCCGCCTGTCTAATAACAGTCACATCCCGACAGGTTTCACTAACACCGGGTTTGCTCTCCCACCTTAACTCCGAGGTAGATCTTTGGCATCACTTTCTGCAGGTATTGCCTTTGACAAACAGCCATCGCCAGCGCAGCTCGGTGGGAGCTCCCCAGTGAGACGCCGGCTGTGGGAAGACCTCCACAGCTAAACTCTCTGATGCAGCTGGCTTAAAAAGCTCCTAATATGTCATAGAAAATGCAATGGTACAGTTCTGGTTGGCTTTCCTGCAACAGTTGATGGTGGGACGCGCTGTGGCCCTCTTAGAGTAAGGCCATTCTGTGTTATCAGAAAAATCTGATGGCAAGGACTGGTGGGTGAGGCACAGCCAGCCAGCGCCCGGGCCAGGCCCGGCTTTGTACCGCCTTTTAGGCAGAGCTTGGATCAGGTTGGCCTCGTCCCCAGAGGTACATGAGGGAACTTTCTGCCCAAATTAAGGGAATTCCTTAAGTCTGCTCACCTCCTCCACATAATATTTCAAGTTCCAGAGCATGCTTCTGGAAATTGCCCCTCTTCCCCAAAACCGATTACCCAGTAAAAACCCTCCTCTGTTCATAAACTCCACATGAATTTAGTTCAGCTGCAGCCACAAGAAGAAACCAGCCAACCCACCCTGAACTTGCAAGCACACTTCCTTCATCTTGTGACAGAAATACAATATAATATTCTGTAATATTGGTTCAGGAGCGGTAAAAAAAAAAAAAAGAGGGTGTTCGGAAACTTCAGCATGGTAAGTATCTTAAAACCAGATTGTTAGAAGTAGTTAGAGGGCTCAGTACCGTTTAGATGTCAAACTCCATTGACCCCCACAGAAGTCAGAAGCCCAAATGCCTCCGAAGGCCCATGTCTGCAGAGGTTTCTGGAAAGAATCTTTTTCACCACAGAGCTTAAGCATGAGTTTAAATAAGCTACAATAACGCCACTAAAGAGCCAGTCTATGGCCAGCTTTTCTGTGGGTCTAAAGAGCACCGTTCTGAAGGACTGACCCCCGCGGGGTATCAGCAGTTTGTACCTGCCATGATTAAGCCCTGAGCACAGAGCACAAAGTACTGCTGCAACCGATGAATCTTTCCAGAAGTTGTTCTGGCAGCAAAGAAGACTGGTGCTCATCAGCTGAGCTCCTTTGGGGCACAACATTTGGCCCCAACAACTTACAACTATTGAGGTATTGGAATACTAAAAGTTCTTTCATCTTATTTCAACACACTGAATCTGGCCTTGTGTAGCATCTGCCGGACGTTGTCCAGCAAGCCCTACCCAAGCGTAACCGGGAGCACGCTGCACTTTGATCTGTGCGTTGCATGAACATGAGCCTTTCTAGAGAGCATCTGCCTCACCAGCTGCTGGATCGAGTCAGGAAAGCTGCACTTGGCCACACTGGCTTCGTGAGATCGCACGGGAGCCAACGTACAAGCCCAGCTTCAAGAGGAGACGACTGCACGTCTCCCATGGCCTCATTTTCCAGAGTTTTGTTATGACCGACAAAAGAATTAATGTTGCAGAAATTCTTTTCAACAGTCAAGTCTTACAGGCTCCATGTTTTGCAAGCTCTTTTAATAGCCTGCTGGTGCATGATTTTCGCAAGAGCTACATTATTTAACATCTTATGGCAGAAGCTCACAAAATCTGCGCTCCATTCAGCCACTCAGCAATCAGGGAGTTTTCATCAGAGGTCGACAGAAAGCAGCGTGAGAGCGCACAAAAGCAATATAGAGCAAAACACAATATAAGGGATTTTCCCCTGTTTTATGGTAATAACAGGATTTTACTGGCATGCTTTATGCCCTTTCCCTTTTTTCTATTTTATTTGTTTCTTCATTTGTGTTTTCTTCCCCACGTTTGTTTTCCCAGGAAAACTATGGAAGCAGTGCAACATAACAACGAATACCAAATGTTTTAAAAACATTCAGTTAGAGGTAAACCGTTACAATTCTGGAGTCCTTTTAATCGTCTTTCAAGGATCATACATTAACGCCTTAGATGGTGTAAAAAGAGAATCATACCTCAAGCGGTTTCTTTATTTTCAATTCAAACATAATAAAGGCAGCTGAGTTCGTGTCAGCCGCTGTAGCACCTTACCCCAGGAGTGCCACTCGACTCCATACATTTGAGCATCAGGGTTCTAATGCAGAAGGATCTTCAAGAAGGGGGATATAAGGCATAAAAGAGGGAGAATAGAAGATGCCTGGATTTCATGCTTTTGCTTAGAAAAGTACACACACAGTCAGACACGCAGAAAATAAAGAGGAATACTGCAAATTAATTTGAAATTATTTGGATGAATTAGGCTTATGGTCTGATAACTGAATTATGCAGTGTATGGGAATGTAAGGTAATGAGATGACGAGCCGAAATGCAATTAGATATTCAAGAATAAAGGGAAAGAAATGCAGTTTCACAGATCAGGAGGTAGATTCAGGATAAGGTGATAAAACAGCTGAAATGTTGTAAATAAAAAAAGATACCCAGCAATCCAGTAGAATACAGACTGAATGAATTATTCCTTATTAGCTCACATACATGTTTTCATATTTACAACACTCCTTACAGGGAAAAATTTTTTCTGTTGTGACTACAAATTTATAACAGCATCTGATTATATAAATCACTGAAAGTCTGTTAACAAAGAAATGGCTGCAGCCTTGCAGAGTGTGAGAGTTTATTTCCAAAGTCTCACTATTCAGCATCAGGCAATTTTACTCCACTGTGATTGGTTAAGTATGTCACTTAATACCATTACTCCCTCTAATTTGCATGGCACTGGTAGTCCACCAGGGATGAATTTCATCCACATGGAGGATGAATCTGGTAAAACATTTTGGGGTTCTTGCATGTCTCATGTAATTTATATTTAAATATTAAAATACAAATACGGAGAGAGTATATGGAGGAACAATACACACAGACAGTCGGGCGTATTTCTAATTTAATAACTTATTCTATGGTCAGTGAGGTATGTCATTAAACTATTTTATTCCACCTAATAAATTTATTAACATTTATTAGCTGAAGGAAAATGCTAATTGATTTTGCCTCCTGGACACACATCCCTCCTAGCCATGTCTAACTGCCTCGGTAATTGATGAAAAATGTAACATACAGTTAGTTAGATGGAATATGGAATTGATGGTTGACTTCCTCATGCTTGATCCTTATTTAGTAGGAACCATCAATCCGGTCCCTGCTCCCCTCCCTTCCAAACCGGAACCCCAGCTTATGAGTCAATGGTAATAGACATCACAAAGCTCACCCACCGTTTGAAGGAATGTATCTCTAACGCAGGAGCAAGAGAAAAGAACAGGACAAGAAAAAAATGTGTTTTGAATCATCCATCAATATGTGACTTCATTTTGACCTCATCCTTCATAGAGAGGCAATCAAAAGGAAAAAAGTTAACGGCACGGGTTTTATATTATTTAACAGCTAATAGTAAATATATGTATCTAAGGAAAGCAGGATGGCTTTCGGATTGCACTGCTAGATTAGGACATAAAAAGACACAGGTCTCAAAATCCAGTTTCCTTTGAAGAACCTCTGTGGCACCAGTAGATCGGTGTAATGCTCGGAGGTGGTGGCCTGACCTTGGCTGGCTGCGAGGTGCCCCCTAGACGGTCTCTCACCGGTCTCTCACTCCGCCCCCCAACAGGATGGAAAGGCTCATGGGTTGAGATAAAGACAGGGAGATTGGTTACCAGTTGCCGTCATAGGCAAACCAGACTCAACTAGCATGGGAAACTAATTTATTGCCAATTAAAATAGCATTGGGTAGGGAGAAACAAGGACAAAGCTAAAAAACACTTTCCCTCGTCCCTTGTCCTGGCCTTTTTCTGAGGCTCGACTCCACCTTTTCGTTCTGGACGACTCCGCCTCCTGTCCCAAGTGGTGCAGAGGGATGGGCAGTAGGGGCTGTGCTCAGCCCATGGCCGCTCCTTCCTCCTCACGCTCTTCCCCTGCTCTGCCATGGTCTCCCCAGGGGCTGCTGGGGAACCTCTGTCCCGGCGCCGGCGGCTCCTCCTGCTCTCCCCCGGCTGCTGGCAGGGCTGGCTCCGGCGCTTCTCCCCTCACTCCGCACGGCCTGGGCAGGGTTTGGCCCGTTCTTCAGCACGTTCTCCCAGGGGTGCCACCAGCCTCGCCGAGGGGCTCAGCTCTGCCCGGCGCTGGGGCGGCTGGAACCGGCCGTGTCCAGCACGGGGCAGCCCCAGCCGCTCCCCGCAGCGGGTCCTGGGCACATACACCCAGTGCCATGGAACATCACCTTCGGAAAACAGGCTTTACCTTGACTCTTTGCTTTTTACATTGACTATCTGCTTTATTTCTTTTTTCCTCACTTTTTGTCAGTCTTTTTAATGGTTAACACTACTGTTCTAAAAAATATTTGCACATCTTACACTACCTAACCTTCTTCTATTTTATGATATTTACATAATTGTTCTAAAACTATTTTTAAGAGAAAAATTACTAACAAAGAAACTCAAAATTAAGTGCTATATTAGATTAAACTTTCTCAGTCATATATAAGGTCTTATTAAAAAGTTGCAAATTACATCCATAATTTTCTATAAATCATGTAGGACATTTAGCTACGTTACTTTCATGAAAAAAAGCACAGGAAAAAACCTTCGAAAAACTGCCTGATAGTCCGAGGGGAATGAACAAGAGGATATGAAAGACCAATATTCATTTCAGAAAGTCGATGTATATCAGACTAAAATTAACTATACTAGATAGCTCTCTCAGTTTTCTAAACAGAAACTGAGACTGCATGCCTATTAAAAGTACACAAAGAAATGCTGTCTCCTAAGCAAGCCTAGGCAAGATAAAAATATTTCTACCATGAAAGATGAGGAGGTGGTACTTAGGCCAAGAGCCGTAAAAAATATTAATGTAATTTAGAAAAATCTATAAGACCTTATTGGTAGACATTTATCTGTTATCAAGCTACATTTTATGATTTTTTTTTTTTTTTGAGAAGGTGCAAAGTGCTGTAAAGGCTTGGAGCAGAGTAGCAGCAAAAGCTGAAGCAGTCTGTAGGAAGCTAAACAAGAACACAAAACATCATGAGGCTTTGCCATGGGACTGAAGTGGACTCGGGAGCAGCGCTCCTCAGCCCTGCACTCCAGCTTCCCCTGGCTGCAGCCAGCCTCAGGGGATGGCACCTCCTCGGCACAGTCCTAAGGGTACAGGCCCTCCTCCATTGATGCATCGTAGAACTGAGCTGTATCAGGTCTCCAGAGCTCAACATGAGCCTCTTAGAGCTGAACGTATTAGTTTCACGTGGGCATAATACACTGAGTCACACATCTCCCCCCATTAGGGTCACAGGTAAATCAGCACTAAAGAGTTACCCAAGGTTCTACTAGCAGAAGACTAATTACTGAAATTTCAGCCTTCAGTAAGATTACAAACTGGACTTTGTGAGCTTGTTTGCGTGCAACCACCACCTAAAGACTCCAGTTCAGCAAAGAACAGTCAGTCAGGAAGCAGGGCACCTAGGCAGCCCGGGGGAGGATGGTTGCACAAGCTAAGCTCTATCCATTAAAAGAGTTTGGTATGTGTGCTCCTGAACGTGCATCTCAGCCACTGCCAGGGGGCTTTAATACAGAAGAGCCGTAAAGCGGCAGCTTTTCTGAAGACTCCAGAGAATCATCAGTAAGAGTTTCTGCTACTGTCATTCCTGCCGCCATTCTGGAAAGATTTGTAAAGCAAAATTTTGTGAAATAATCGACAGTTGCAAGTTTTCAGGTTAAATGGTTAAGAAATTCATTCTTTTTTCTTAACTTTCTTTTTTCATTCTGCTAATATATCACGTGCACACACACAGCCCCCCCACACCTCGGCACAGATAAGAACGAGGCAGGGTTTGTAGATAAATGTCACTTATTAAATCAACTGAAGTAGCAAGGGGAGAACAGACAAGCTGTCAGGTGCACAGGCAAGTCGCATCAGTTAATCCAATAAAAGATACTACCTCTCCCTACAAACTCCATCCCACTTATACTCTTAAACCACTATGTTTACAAGAGCAACACTGTCACACGTAAAAGAGCACTGTTGCTTGGGTGAAGCAGGTAAGAACCTTTCCAACAAAGTGACTTGACCATTAAACACCACAACAGATTTGAAACTGGATCCTGGTCTTAGATGTTCTTCAAGGCCTCTCCTCTCCTACTGTATCACCAAGTAATGAATTCTAATTGGAATCCAATATTAACACCCCAAAGGTGTGGCACACCAGAGATGTGATTCTGTTTTCACATAATTTTTGTATAACAGTGAAACATCTTCAAGTATTTATAAAGAACTCAACTAAATCAAGCATTTTATGTTCAATAGTTGATACATGCTGGAGGTATCCAATATGGGATATAAATTGTCTTGCCCTGCTCCTGCTTCTTCCATAAATTTCAATTATTTAACACATTACTTAGCACACAGGTATAAAATTTTGGATTAATTTAATGCACACCCTGTGCAGGGTCCTCTTCATACTCAACTGTTGTCTTTCTGTATTCTAAATCACATGCATCAAATCTTCACTTCTTATATTTAATATGCAGCTCTGAAACTGCAGTTATACATCATTTTCATTTGTTGAGGAGTGATATATAATCTGAGCTGAAATTAAACAACGTCATGCTAAGTTTAGTATTTATTGATACAAATTGAATCTGCTCATATTTCAACCTCCAATCTTCCCCTGAATAATCTGTACTTAATTATGCATTCCACCTCTCTATTGACCTTTGAAAATATCCCTCATGAGCACCAATCAAAAATGATATAAATTAGAAATGCTTTCAAGTCCTTCTGCAGTATTTGTCATTCCACTCCCCAAACCATTCAGCACTTCAAATTTATCCTCAAAACATACCTCCCTAATACTAAAAACTCAGAACACCCAAGCCCTTCAAGTTCCCCCAAATTTCAGCCAACCATTACATACTACTGCCCATTCAGCGAAGATACAGAATTGAGCACATAAGGCAGGTCGGAGTTGTTATGTAACGGCTAAGAACGAGGAGATAACATTCTGTCTAGTGTCAAACAAGTTTGTTATCAAACAGAAGAAACTATAAGTTGTACTTTCAGGTATTAGATTGCTTCTTACTAGAAACATTTATTATTTGATGAAAGAATCAACTAAAAAAGACACAAAGAAGAAATTAAGTGGGCAAAATTCTAGCCACATATCGCCCCCTCCCCTATTTATTTACTCAATCTTGCAAGCTATATAAATAACTAAGCTGCCATTCTATCTGCAAAGGAACTCCTCCTGACTTTATTATGCAGTATGTGAGAGTTCAGATTTAGAATCAACTCGTGAAATAGTAACATAAAATGGTTTTGAGCATGTAGAAAAGAACCACTATTTTGCTAACTAATTTCTGTGGTCTTACCATGAAATCCACTTTACCTACCCGAAGCCTAACTGTTCTGACTGCTTGGAGACAGGCGAGTGGCTCTAGGGAGTGAGATCCATCTCTTCTACACTGTGGCCAGGATGCGATAACAACACAGGTATGCTACGAACAAACTCAGGGGTTCTGGCCGCGGTAACAGACCAAGAGTTTTGTCGTTCTCTGAGGTTAAAAGTGATACACATCATGGTGAATTTCTGCAGCTGGTGGTCTGTGTACATGCGAGAAATGGTGGCTATTCCCTACAGCCCCAGGACTGGAAAAACACACCACCAGCAGACAATCTGTGATGCTCCCAACACCACTCCCACTCCAGCTTTAATAAGCCAAAGATTAAAGGAGATTTTCAGCCTTTAAGAGCAACTGGCAATAACTCTGTCATTGGGAATAATAGCAGTGCAAGTACATTGGAAACACAGAGCAGTCCACTTTACATGGACTTTATTAAATATTGCCCAGAAAACCACATTAGGCTCCTTTCTCCATTGCTTTGTGTTCTAGCAGTTCTAGAGCTCCATTTCCATGATCATTAGAAACCTTGGCCATTTTAAATATGACCTTGTAGCAGTATTGCTGTTTAATTCCAGTGGTTCTCTTCCCAACTTGGTAGTAACTTTTATGCTTGTCGTACTCATAAAAGAATAATCATATTCACATACAGCTCATATAACTCCTGATTGCAAAGTATATAATAACAAATACTGGAAGAGAAAAAAAGCATATTAGAAGTTCTGTAGGTAAAAGTTTTGATTAGGTTTATCTTTTGAGACAGTTTGATTAGATAAAGTTTCTGCCTATCTCTCCAAAGACCACAGTAATAACCAGTGTCATGACTTTCAAATCCTTTGAACTGCAGAAGTGAATCAAACATGGTTGTCTTTTTATCCCAGCTTTTACTCTTTAGAATTCTAAAAGCTTGCTTAGCTCATCTGTCAAAGGGATGGCATTAAGGGGATCACTGTTGACAAGTGATAGTACAAATTATGCAACACAAATGACATTTCACCACCTCTCCACTGATATGCAATTCCTACTCTCAATCATTCCCTATTCTATGAAAATATTAAACCACAGAACCAACTGCAGAAAAAGTGAGAGTGTGGGTGTCTCTTGATATCTTGCTACTGAACAAAAATATGTTTTGAAGCCTACACCTATAATTATGTTTGTGAAAGTGGGTTCCATTTAAAGTCCTCAAATTCCTGTAGGGATCTTCAAATATAAGCCTACAGATGCCATCACAGTATCAGGGCTATATGGCCTTTTGTAAGTTTATGTTGTGAAAGGTCTTGCATTAAATTCAATGGAAACCAACAGCCAAAATCACTGCGCTGTACTGCACCAGAGGTTTCTCTTTATGCAAGGAGAAACTGAAAAAATTATGTGCTCTTCCAGTTTGCTCCTTCACAAAGTCTTATCTCAGACCCATACAACATCAGTTCCTGATGAGTTCTCTCATATTCTTCCAAAGTTTAGATGGAGACAAATTCATGACTTCATCCACTATGCGTAGAGGGATGAAGAGGATTCTGAAAAATCAGGCTGCAGCATTCAAGCCACCCAGGTCCCAGCAATAGCAATCGAAATGCCAGGAGTGCATCTGCAGTGGTGGTGGTGGTGGTGAGAAGAGAAGCAATTCCAACAGCTACAACACAGCCACAAGCATCACGGCTTAAGCCAATCTGCACACACTGGCTGCATTGCGCTAGCTGGAAAAAAAACAGGCTTTCAAGTTTTAGTGCTGCACTCATTGCTACAGTGAGACAATCCAGTCCTTAGACAATACTAATCGGACCAACAGAAAGATGAAGTCAAGTTATTTGTTTGACTGCTTCAGAGGAGGAAGAGTAGATTTTTTTTTTTTTTTTTTTTACAGGAGAGGAGATTATTCCCTTCCCATGAACATATGTTAATGTTCTTGTACACTGAATTAATACAGATGGCAAAATAATTTCCAGTCACCTGAAGACATTGCATGGGCACCATTAATGCTGCGGTCAGCAAGGCAGTCCCTGTACACATACTTTGCAATCACAAGATTTGTTTATACTCAGTGCCAACAGTACAGAGGGGGGCCATTTTCAACAGCTTCTGCTTTGGAACAAAAGTGTTGCCCCAAACGAACGCGTGACCATTTTCAGAAGTGTGCAATTGACTTGTCTTGGCACCTGACCTCCAGCCACTGTCAAAGCACAGAAATATTGAAATGAACACAAAGGTTATAACATACGTGAGAGAAAGAGAAATGGGATTAGAAACAGAAGTTTTGCCACGAGGCTGTACTTACACTGCAAAAGCAAAACAGAAGAACAAATAAAATTGTATTAATCTATTTTTGCCCAAAGCTTGAAAAAGCTCTCGTGTCAAAAATCGTCCCTCTAAGTTACACTTGGTATTCACATTAGATATTACATTAACTGCTTTTTATTAGCAATCTTATTACTGTTGATGTGCACATGAATACAAGCCGTTTACAAATGAACAGAATTGGACTGCCAAGAGTACAAACCATAGGAATTGTTACAAGTTATTTACTGGCTCAGTATAAATCTGCATATAGATTGAGGAAGTCAGTTGCAAAGCACCTTCAGGTATGCCTCGAAAGATACGATTATGAAGGTTCTTGGAAGCCTTGTATGCGCACAAAGGGCTACTACAAATGCAAGAAAACAGTTCAATTTGTCAGACATGCTTAGGTTTCTCTTTTTATTTGGGAATTATTGTATGGCATGTCTTGGAAGAAAAAGAAATATAGACCTTGGCTTACGGCTGAAGAGAAAGCCACTGGAGTTCTTTGTGATGCAGGATTAAACTGAGTTTAAGGATAAAAATCCCGTACTCTAATGCGATTTAGGACACGCTACTCCCTATGCAAGTTTTCCCGACCTTGATCACTTTTCAAAGCTGATTTTAGTTCCGCTGAGTAAATTATCCAAGAATCAGTCAGATTATGAGGATAAAATGAAACTAGAGGGAAAGATAGATGTGTTAAGAGCATTAGAACATGAAGTCTGCGGTGTAACTCACGGTTTGGCTGAATGCTACCCCTGTGAAAAATTGAGGATGCAGTCTCTAAGGATGCCCTCTCACCTGCCTATGGAAACCACAGCTACCGTGAGGGAAATAAAAAGTGCTTCCATTTATTGTGTAGAGCACAGTCAATTCTTGAACAGGTTTATTTTTATGTGTTTGTAAGTGTTTGCAACAAAACCAGGATAGTTGAAGGTAAGTTAAAATTTAATTAAAACCATGGCTCGAATTTATGCTTTAATCCAAGAAAAGCCTGGGCACTCACACAAAAAACCAGGACCACGACTTCTGAAAACTAGATTGTTACATAACAAGACTAATTCTTTACAATCAAGGAAAAATTGCTTAATTAAGATAGGAGAGTTCTATGGTTATATGAAAGAGGACAGTCAACCTCACCACATTTTGCTATCTATTGTATGATCAACATGAGGGCACTGAACTTCTCTTAAATGTTTGCATTTCTAATTGGGAGACCGTATTTCTCAGGGAGACATATTAAAATAAATTCTGAGTTTCAGCTGATCACTGAATCTTATTTTCATTCACGGGAGTTCTACTGTTAGTGTCACACATAATGTAATCTCCAGCTGTATTAATTAGTGTAATTGTGGAGTGGTCTCCCCTTATTGCTCCTGTCCTCTCTCCTCATCCTGTCCCTTGTGTCATTTTGTCACCATGTTCAGCATGAATAAAATTGTCCTGCGGAATATAGCTGTTGACAAAAATCAACCTTTATCTCTTGGAGTGCCTCTTAGCGGAGGCAGCCAGCCCATAAGGGAGTTATTCCTTACCATAGCTGTCATTAAGGATTTGGAGTCCTCTACAAGTCCATACCATGTGAACTTACAAAAGTCAACAAACCTCTGAAAGGACCTTAAGCTGTGATATGAGTATTTAATCCTTTGTTTCTTTTGGAATCTTGAGACAAAATACTCCGCAGTTGAATTCTGATAAAATGAAAAAGTAAACTCTAACAAGAACGATGCTGTTCAGATTTTTACATTAAGATTGCTTCAGAACTTTTGATATAAAAATCAGTCTATGAGGCCTTAAAAAGGTTTCTATAGACTTAACTTGGCTAGCAAGTTCTCCAGCCCATTGTAAAATCCATTTTCAGCCAGGTTTCGAATAGAAATAAGCCTTGTAAAGCTAAGGGTACACATTCTTACTGTATTTGCACAAGAGCACACCGGACCTAGCAACTCTGGAACCTATTGACCAATTTCAATTAAGGCAGACAAAAAGTGCAAGGAGAATTATTTTCCTGTGGATATAGGATGTTAGGTAAAGAAGGCACACACCAGACCACGGAGAGAAGCTGCAGTACACAAGTCACTCAATAGCGGATCGGAGAGAATCCACTGATCCACTGGAGCTCACGTCCTATAGATAGCATTGTCAACCACCACAGGCACATGTTTAGAAACGCTTTACGCAGAGAAACACTTTCTTGTTTCAGGTAGACCTGCTTGTATATAAAAATGCCCATAAAACTGATAGAGTATAATAGTGTTTTGACTATCTGGTGATACCTACTCGCTTGCCAGGTAGATAAGCTGGTTACAATTAGCAGAGGACTGAAATACATCTCCCCCCTCTCAATTCCAATCTCTCTCAGACACTTATGTTCTGCTTTTTACCGATCAATTAAGATTTTGGCTAAGTTTACTGCCCTGGAAAACAACAGTCATTTTTCATCAGAGAATTTTTATTTTTAATTTTTTTTTTTTTTAGTCAATTGCTGCTATAGACATATGAAAGAAACCAAAACTATATTGAAATGCATTAAGACTTTAACACTTCACTTAAGGGTAAGGGTCTCACTTTTGTTCAAGGTATCTGGAAGCTCCTGAATATAAGACATGTGTGTGAAAATGAGATTCCTTTCTCTCTGGAATGTTAACATTCTATAGACTAAAGTGTGAAACTGCTTAATAACACACACAACATAACAAAGGTAAATTATGTCCTGGCAGTGCTTTCCATCTCAAGCCTAATTGCAATGTCCCCAAAATCTTCTCCTGAAACTCACTAAAATTAATTCCTTCCACAATCTATTTCCCTTTAGGACTAACTGCAAATGGACTTTTCT
Organism: Bucorvus abyssinicus; assembly: GCA_009769605.1. Taxonomy (NCBI): domain Eukaryota; kingdom Metazoa; phylum Chordata; class Aves; order Bucerotiformes; family Bucorvidae; genus Bucorvus; species Bucorvus abyssinicus. Next base: position 4,839,552 of record CM020044.1, on the reverse strand, counting down.
AGGACTTTCAAAGTACTATAAGCGAAGAACAGCTTTATTAGCAGAAAAAAAGGCAAATTAAGATCTAGATTTTTGCTTTTCCATGTAGCTCTAGAGCTTTGAAAGCTCCTTTTTTTTTTTTTTAAACCAGTATCTTTAAATAATACTGTGCCATGTCATAGTTGCTTCATAATTCAGTAATAGGGTAATTTGCTTTTCTTGGTTTGAATACACAGTGAAAATTTTAAGAAATATTTATAATTACTGCTAAGACTTGAGATTTGAGTACAAATATAAAACAACACAAGCTTGGTGTAAAACTTTCACTAAAAGTATTCTCAAGAGAAAAAAAGATAATTGGAGAAAAACAACTTAGGTTTGGGCAAAAGAGGAAGGAAAACAGACCAACTTTAGTGCTGTTTTACATCACATGCAACGAAGTGAAGCATCACCCCTGAAACAGCCTAAAAACGTTAGACCGTGAAATTCATTCTTGTTTTGCCCTGGCTCTCCTGTTGTCCTCCGGCCGTCCAACTATGTTAAATAAAGCACTTCAAAGAAAAGAGTCTCAAGTGTTCAACAGCTGATTTTACTCCCAGAGGTGCTGAACTGGCAAAAGTGGAAACGTGGAGCAAATATAATTAGCCAGAAGGGGAGGATGGACTACTAGAGCATTTCAGAGCCAGAAAATAAAACAGTAACGAATGAATAGCACTGGTAGAGGTGAGCACGAGCTAGGCTTAATTAGAAAGGCAATGGAACGGCAGAGATAACAAATCTACCGCTTCCTAATACGTGTCTAACTTATGCAGGTAAAATTAAATATACTCATAGAAGGAAATAACACCTTTTTCTGCCAATGGTTGTGAATACGGTGTCACGTCCCTCAGAGCTGGGTCTCCGTGGTAATAAGGGCCAGGTAAGTAGTTCTGCAGAGTTCCGCACAGTCCATTTGTGGGTTTCTCATGGGATTAAGGACCTAAGTACCCAAATACTTGGGATAAATCAGCACGACAGTCATTCACCATATCATAACTCGAGGGGAATTCCCTCATTTAAAAAACACCACAATTGTTTATTCCATATCTTCCTAAGCCGATGGTTTGTAACTGATTCACCATCAGATGAAAATAAAGCCAACCCCTGGAAACTTATCCATGAGGGAAAAATACTGTAACGTTTCCTCCAGAATTTCAGAAGTATTCAGCTGGTGAATGGGAGATGCCTTTTGTCTTGTGCTTAAGAAAAAGCAGAATGTGACACCGTCCTGTCTGAAAGACACACTGCAAAGAATGTCTCTTTAGGGGACTCATACCAAAGTGTCATACAAACCGAATCAACCATCGCAAGAAATAATAATACCCAAGGCATTAGTTTTATCCGGAAGTGCTATTTGATACAATTTCTACCCAACAGACAGAGACAATGTTCATACAACCTAGAGCCCAGGTTTGGAATGAGTTATTACTGTTCTTTACGTTACAGCGTGTAATGCAATAGTTTCCTAGTATTTTTGGAAATGAAATTTTTCATATTCTCTTATGTGCTGGGCTGACCTTGGCTGGCTGAAAGGCACACACTCAGCTGCTCTCTCGCTTCTCCACTAAACGGGACAGAGGGAGCAAACGGGATGGAAAACCTCACGGGTCAAGATAATGACAGGGAGATTGCTTAAAAACTACCGTTGTGGGCCAAACAGACTCAGCTTGGGGAAAAGTAGTTTAGTTTATTGCCTATTAAAATGGCATTGGATAGTGAGAAACAAAGTCAAAAACTAAGACAAAATTCTATTAGAGGAAACATCAGCGTATCCCTTTTGTCCAAGAGCGTTGCCGTACAGAAAACGCCGGAAGCTATAGGCAGAATTGCTGACACACGTGCCACCACTAGTGCTGCACTTTCTGGGCATCAAAAACTCAGCTGGAAGAAGCAATGTAGTACTCGACACCCCTCATTTCACCGGATACGGAGAGGATCGTTACACACTTCTGTTGTAAAACGCTGCAGATACATTGTCATAGCATATTTGATTTCCTGTATCTTATTTATTAAACATGTCCAGGTATGGTGATAACCGAGTTGGGTAATATCCCATGCAGGCTAATATGAAAATAATTTCTGCGGAACAGAAACTACTTATTTCGATTTTGCAGGGGTTTGTTTTGTCAGTATTTAGGGAAACTAATTGCTCAATGGTGGAGTCCAAGCGGTGTAAAGTTATTATAACAGAAGTGGAGAAAATAAAAAGAACAGTGGATCTAAACTCATTTGTTTGATTATTAATGGTGTTTCATCTAATTTACAAGGGCTAACCTTGTGTTATGCAAATATAGAGTGCAAATGTACCTTTTTATCTCACAGCCACTAATTAGTTATGCTATATATCATACTATTTTTGCTCTAGTTAAGCAATGGGACACATAGAAATTGGCAGCAAAAAGCCTCTAAGAGTCATCATAATAAAATACCATAAGCCTAGAAAGATTGAGAGAAATGTGAAAAGTATTTAATATAGCTTTACAATTCTGTATAGCTCTTTCTCCTCAGCTAAGCTAGAAAAAAGCCATTAAAATTTAGAAGTGAAATCTTTCCAGAAATGCTGCAATTTATTTAGAAGGCTTTTGTTTCTTTTCCTAAGGCTTCACAGAGGTACCAGCCCTGCATGACATCAGGTCAGTCACAGGAGCTGTGCAGCCCACACAGTGGCAGTGGCACTGCCTTTTGCATAGCAGAGAAAACACATCACCTTTTCCAAAGAGTTAAGGACAAGAGATTTGAGATGAGAACAGTGAAGCAATGCCTCGCTTGATAGCTCTGATGACCCACATCAGAGGTAAAACAGAGCAGAATCTGAATCTACTGCCTCTATAATTTACATATAAAAACCACACACATGGATTGGCTTGTAGTGGTGAATACGAACAAAACACGTTTCACTGAGCTCTGCGAGTTATATGCACAGCAAGGAGTCAAATACAAGGGCGTTGGTTCCTCCCTCTGCCCCAGATTTTTTTGCATCAGACTCCAGGTGTCTTTCACAGCTTTTATTTCTCAGGAAGTTTTGTAAAGTAAGAATCCACACTTGCTCAGTTGATGGATTGTGTTCCTCTGCTAGCTGAATTTCCATAATGGAGAAGAGCACAGGCTGGAATCAGGCCAACCAGCTCAGTTTGGGTGGCTTCTGTAACACAATGGCATATCAGCAGAAGAGAAAACACATCTCCACAAAGCAATTAGGTAAAAATCAGAAGGTGATAAAATGGAAAATTAGTGTACTTAGAATTTAGGACTGAAGCTTTGCTCCTTCCCATTAATCCAGTGATGGATTACACCACTCTGTTCTCAATACATTTGTTTTAATTAAAGAAAAATGAAGGACGGACCATGCTTATTCAATATTTTAGGTCAGTAGCACTGTGGAATTTTGTGCACGTATATACCCTACATATCTCTTCCCTTATCCTCTAATGAGGTGATATATCAGCGAAAAGGGTGAAAAGCTCTAAACCTTTAGTTTTCAAACTGTTTTTTTTTTTCCCCCCCAAAGTTTTCCTTCTGAAAGTGAAATGACTCCCCACTCTTAGCCCCTATTAACAACACATCATCTCCTCTCTTTTCAGCTCCTACCTTACACTGCCCACAGAATCTCAACAATGGCAGGATAGACTAACCAAGATTGTCTGGTGGCTTCTTTCTGCTCCTTCTCTGATTTTAAATTACTGTTTGATGTTTCTGGAGAACCTCGCATAACAGGGCATTGGCCCATGACGGTAACTGAGACACAACTGTAATACAAATAAGAAATGCCTTCTATTCAAGGAAAATTGAATAGCCTGAAAGGTCCCAAAATAACATTATTTTTAAAGTTTTAAGCATGCACATTCTCTTTAAAATACTTTTTTTTCTTGTTCCCTGACAATTGGCTGTTTTCTCAATCCTCCAGTCTGTCTGGGTACCAGTAATTTACTGCTGAGACAGCTGTTAGCTGTCCTTCGTAGTTTCTTTACAAAGGGAGGTGTCAAGTCTAGCCAAAATCACTAATGCCACCAATGCGAACAATCTCTTAATAGCCAATTACAGACAGGCAAACTGAAGGGCCTGCTTCTAAGATACACGGTAAGACCTAATTAATTTTGATAAAGAGTTTCTTTAGTTTTGGTCTCTGAGCATCGAGTCATTGAAACACTGTGCCAGTTATTTTGTCCTTAGCCTTCCAGGCATGTTCCCTCCTCTTGCTCCTTCTCAGCCTAGTTGACTCCACTCTTAATGAACTGAGGCCATTAGTCATCTGCTCACCCATGAGCGCGCTCCTTTTCTGTTGAGAAAACACTTCCCTTCCCTTTTAAGGGCTCACCAAACGCTAACCATACAAATTCAACCAACTAGCCCTCAACCAAGGGAGAGTGAGGGTAAGGAACATATAGGTAAGTAACACGGCTCAGCAGGAGCTTGGTACCGCTTCTGCTTCTGAAACAAACCACCTTGCATCTGTCCCTCATGAAAAAGTATGTGTGTGGATTTGTTTTCTTTTATCCACCTGTTCCCATGATGCAGATAGCATTATACCTTCATATGACTTGGTGCCATGCAGTAATTCTAACTAGCATCTTCTAGAAGATTGTATTCTTGGATGCCCTAGAGTTTCATTTTGCTTGTCCTTCACAAAAAACATACAACAGGAATAGAGGAAGGTCAACAAAGTAAAAGGAAAATTATCTGAGACTCCGGAAAATGTCTGCGTTTGAAACAGAGCTTACAGAGACATTCAGTATACGAATCAGCATCAGGAGGGTCATCAGAATATACCTACAACATTACAGAAGAGGTAAAAAAAGCCCACGGGAGCAAAATATTGATATTTAGTGATCAATCTTCTGTTCACAGTTGTCTAAATAGGTTCTCATGTTTTGATCAAAATTATTTTAATAAATTAAACCCCAGGCAAATCACAACCAAACCTAAGGAAAGGAAACTTTCATTTAATTTTGGGAGACTGTTCAATCACAATGGTGCCCATGTTCAGAAAGGCCCTGTTTACAACGGTGCGAACAACAGCCCTCCAAGGCTGGGTATTTCATAGCCATCTGCTGAGGTATGCTGGCTCACTGTTAGCACTTCCACTGCGTTTCAAAGTTCAGATCAAAGGTCTGGTTTTTTATCTCAAGGTCTTTGCTAAAGTGTCTGCACAGCATACTGCTATTCAGCCACCTTTATTTGTGCTAATTATCTGACACTATTATTTTTGCTGGAAAGACTGACAATTATGCATTTGCAGATGTAGTAGATCAAAATCCCCTGAACACTCTGGAGTTTGCTCTGGGCTTATTACTCTCTGATACTTTTGCTATTGGTAGAATTTGCTTGTTTACCGTTGCTATCTCTATTTAGATCATTTATACAGATGAGAAACAGTGTGAAGTCACACTGCTGACTCCTGGGAGGTCTCATTCGTTATCCTCTCCCAAATGAACAGCAGCTACTTTTACTACTGTTTGCTATTTTAAGCCCGAGCTCCGCTCACACCTGTGTTCTCACTTGCACTTTGCATAGATTTGAGGTTAAAAGACATCAAGCTATGCGGGCTCCAAATTCAGCAATGGGGAAAAAAGTTTCCAGAGAAAAGATAAATGTTAAATTCTGAGCCGATGACAGGGAGAAGCATTGGGTTTTTACAACCTGGAAGTGGAGTGATTATATATGCTAGCAAAGAAAGGGGGAAAAAAGAAAGGGAAAAAAAGGAAAAGGTCAGCTAGAATTTTCCAGGTACAGTTTCAAATATATAGGGGTGAGTTACCACTAATGTCTCTTTTTAGAGGGTTTCTTTGTTTCTCGTTAAAGGAAGCAGTTCAGTGCACGAGAGAGTTAATAAAGCTGGTTTCCTATAGATTTCCATTTTGTGATGGGATTTTACTGAAATTTCATAGAGAGTAAACTCGGGAACTTTGATGGAAGTCTTGCTATGTGGAAGGGAAGGAGAAGGGGAACTAATTCTTAATTCTAGCCACTATTTTCAAGAAGTGAATGTTTAAACTATTAATTCTCCATCAGACTTGGGTGAAATAGGCTGATGCACACAGAATGGATCTTATTCGTTATAACAGATGAAAGTCATGACTAGATAAGACACTTCCTTAAGAAACAAGACTCTTAAAAATGAAAAAAAATTAGAACAGCAATGCCACAAAACACTATGAAAGGAGATTCCCCACAATGCGTGTTCAATATTTTCCAGTCACATCCCAAGGGTCTCTGCCAAAGAGGCAGATCCTGGTTTACATGACCCTCTGGTGTGACTGGGAACGTGGTAAAACATTAGCTCCAGGAACTGTAACAAGTGAAATAATGAAAAAGCACGGCACAAAAATCTTAGCTTAAAAGAAAGCATTGATGTCCACTGGGCCTCTGTCTTCAGTGCAAATAAGCAATTTGCTTTTCCACCCTTAAATATATTACCTTGACCCAACCTCTGTCACGGGAACTCCTCCTGCCATTGCGGAAAGCACAGTACAGTGGTAGAAGATCCTTCTTATTTGTGTCACTCTGTGGCAAAGCATAAATCACACCTCTAGCACTGATACTACACTGAATTTTCTTTATCAAATAAATGCCTTTTCCTTTGTGCAGCTCTTCTTTTCTCAGCGTTTATATTTTTCATACCAAGGATTATCTCAGCCCTTTGTATTTTTACGGAACAACAGGACACTGAACAAGAATCCCATATACCTACACCATTCTCTTTCTCCTCTGCGCCACTGTGTAATCGTTGCTGAAGCCCTGCACACAGTTCTGTCACAGTGCTGGACTTTTCAAAAAGTATTTCAGCAGCCTAAACAACAGGGATGTTGTTTGCAAACGCCTGATAAGTAGATGATAACGGTTCTCAAGACATTTTTTAAGCATACTGAACAGAGACTTAGGAGACTGAGTATCTCCTGCACACCAGAAGCACTGTAAATATTATGAAACACTACGCGGTGTTTGGGATACGCAAAGTGTAAACTTCAAGCCCTCAGGCCACAAAGTCCCTGGTGCTCCTTACAGATGCTTTCCAACTTTGCTGCTGTTTAGAGAGTTTCAGCTCAACTGTAGGGCATTAACGTACACACAGACATTCTTCTCTGATCTTTGCTTAAAGACTATCTAATCCTCACAGCATAGTCATACTTTACAATGAGGGTTACCCCAGCATTTCGGCACTGGAAACCAAAAGTGGAAACTCACTCTTTTCTAAAAATCTTCAAAATACTGTAGGAAAATACAATGGGGTCTCCCTACAGGGCAGCAATTGTCCTTAGGCTAGGGGTTGACAGATCTCTATGGTTACAGGTGAAAAGTAAAATGATAAGTTCTATCCAAAGAGGCACACGGACGTGGTTAAGACTTTGTTTTCCTTTGTTTTTAAACCCGTCTTTGTGGATAGAGCAGATGAAGAGGTGTGTGTCATACATTGGCAGGCTACAAAGCTTTCAGGCAGCATGTGTCACCAGAACAAGGAGAAAAGACTGCTTCAAAACTTCTTTCAGCAAGGGTGAACACTACGAGCTGACTGCAGTACTTTCTGCAGCATATCATGACTGACTTGAAATCATTACTGAAAGCCATGCCACTACTATTGACTTTGCAATAACTCCATGTCTCAGCATTGGTACAATGGCAGCCTGGATCGACAAATAGTAGCTAAAACTGGCTCTAGGCTTTTGTATCTATTGGTCTTTGTTAATTGCATTTCTACTTTCTTTATCACATTTCCTTCTAAACACTCAGCAGCACAGAGAATGCTGACAGGGCAAGTAAGTTTTGTCCTAAGTTCATGCACAAGCCTCTACAAATAAGACTCTAGGCTAGATGCCGCATTATGTAGCTGCTCTCACTGTGGGAGTAGAAAAACAAAGCAGTGCAACTCTTGGTGATGATCTTAAGTACATAAGAAAGAGAGTCAACAAATGCCTGCAGGGACATGCTGATACACCGTTAACTAGCACTGGAAAAGCCTGGCACCTGTGTCCCCCTCACTGCTAGAAGCAGCCTGCGCTGACTCGTAGCATATTGCTCAGTCACAAAGGGATTCATCTCCCCTAATCTTAGGTCCTCCTCGACATCTCAGTTAGTTATCGTTGTGTAACCAGTGGAAGGCAACTGACACTTCTACTAGAGCGTGGATCAGCTTGTCCAAAGAGGGACATCAGATATAGGTCAGAAGAATCACTCTAGATTCTTCTGTAGAAGCAGTGATTTTTCTCCATTTTTTATGAAGAACTCTGGATGGAAAGGTGCCTTGAGAAGTGGAAGGGCTTTTCAAACAATCAAGTAGAAAATGGAAACTCGAGGTTTTTAAGCCCATTTAAGCCAATAACTAAATTAGACTATTTTCCATATGCCACAGTGTATGGAACAGCAAAATCCTAATGTCACCTCAGTTTGTCATCCTGCAACTTCTTTGTAACATACAAACACGCCAGCCCAGAACACTCCTGTCAGGGAGTGAACAGCCCCCTGGCTTCACACCATTATCTCTGAGAGAAAGAGAAAACAAACTCCATTCCACAGCTCGCTCCTTTTTCCTCCTGTTCATGCATAGCTACAGTAACTACCCACGTGTAAAAGAGTATGAGAAAAATGCTCTTACAGATCACAATGCCTGGCTGCCAAGAATAGGGTAAGTCTGAGGCTACTTTGAGGTGGATGCATGCTTCTATTTCTCAGCATTCATATAAAATCTAACAATGATTCACAAAAATACAACTTCTTTCTGCTAGCAGAAATTCACCATTTGAATTTCCACTGCCGTACTCTTTGTGCAGTTGGTTTCTACCTGTGCTAATCACAATATCAGCTTCTCGACTGTAGAGCTATACCCGAGCTGGCAAAGAAGGCATCCTTCAGGATCCAAGGGTGCCTTGAAATCGTATTTCAAAATACATTGTCTCTTCTAAATCGGATCAAATTTGTTTCTACTGAAAAGCGCATTACTTCCTAACTACTCTGGCACCTGAACAGACTATTCAAGGAAGTCTGCTAAGGTAAAAATTCTAAACTGTGTCTTATACCATCAAGAGCATTCCTGAGTAGGTAGAAAATGCATTGTTGTCTGATTTTATCAGTTAAATAAGAAAATAAGGGGAAGAATGGTATTTCTAATAGCACAGCAGGCCCCAGAACCACAGCAGAATACTATATCCAGGATTAATTCAGATGTGCCTATGAAATCCTCAAAAAGCTCTGCTCTTCCCTCTGTCAAAAATTAGAGTGCACAGTTTGGTGGTGGTTGAGGGAAAGGATTATTATTACTATTTTGGTGGAATTTTCTGTTGTTTGGAAAGCTATGTTTTGTCAGATATGTATTTTGCAAGTAGACATGGGAAAAGCAGGCTACAAGAAAATTGGTACTTTGTTTAAACTAGGAACCCTGTAGTCTGGGCACCTTCAAGATGAAAAGTTGCCATTATACACTGGGAGGCAAAGAGACAGTGGTGCCAACATAAGACCTCTGTCTCTCTTAGACCTGTCAACCATGAATCAGAAATATGATGTACATGTGCACGTGACACTGCAAGGACAGCAGTACTTGTACCGGGTTACTTGATGCATAGCAACGTGTAGATTTTTATAAAGCTTGTTTTAGAGAGGGAAAACTGACCATCCACTGCAATCATCTGTCACGTTTCATCCAGATGTCCTCTTACCCCTGAAAACTTCAGTCCTCAGAAGACTGAGTAGCACGGCACAGGCAGAAAGACTAAAGGATTGGTTCCCAGCTTGAACTGTGCTGCTTTCATGCTTCTAGGCTACAGCAGAAAACACCCCCGCGTGCATTAGGCTAAATGAACGGGCTGGACCTTAGCAGTTCTTTCTCATAGTTGTGAAACAAAAAGTTCTGCAGCTCAGCTGCTGTGAAATAACCAACACGGATCTGGGTATCTGAGCACGTAGTGAGTAGGTAAGTGATAAGGACAGGTAGTCATTACTGCCTGAGGTGACATGGTGGATCCAGCCTGCCTTAGTTCCCAAAACAGGAACATAGTTCAGCCGAGTTAGAACTTCAAATTAATCAGTGTGTCCTGCTCAGATTCTTGTTTGTTAAGCTTCAAGCTAAACCTAAAAGGGACAAAATTTAGCAGAGAAATGAAGCACATGGACATGGTTCAGATTCACCCTAGTCTTTCTTTACTACATCCAGGCTTTTTTTATGCCAGTGCACTTGTCTTTGATTATATGCCTGGAGTCACAGTTTTTGGAAGCCCTTCCACCCAGCACAGGTCTGCCCCAAGCACTCCGCCAGCCTGTGCCGTACAACCAGTGCAGCCCTAACCGTCAGGGAACTGCCTTTTTGAGGGACTAGGTGCTCCCTAGCTCATCGGTTTCATAAGAATCACATAAAAGTTAATGTTTAGTCTCTTAATAAAGCTGTCAGAGGTAAACATCGCTTTACTACTGTCATCTTAAGGACAAGAGACATACTCTGAGGGAGAGAGAGGGATCTAAATGAAGTCAGCTCCTAAACTACTCTCCATCTTCCATAAAAATAAATCTCTTCCAAAGGGCTCTGACTACATGACTGGTGTCAGGGAATGGGGCAGGAGGGAAGGTAAGAAGGGGAGAACAGAACAAAATCACCTCCCAGAGCCAAACAAGTCTTCACTCCTGACCTCAGACACTGAGGATACAAGATTCTCTGCACTGCTTCAAAGCACTTGGCTGCCCTCTCTGCCATTCTGTTGCCAACCATGCATGGATGATTTTTGTTGCTTCAGAGGAAGGGAGAAAAACAAACAGGATACAGATCGCCAAGTATGCACTGGGGGAAAAAAAAATCCTTCTAATGCCTGCAGGAGATTTGGTTGCTACAAGTAACCGAGTACAGAATCTCAGCCCGAGTTTTGATGGCTCTACATACTGTCTAATATTATACCAGTGAAAAATGGGTTTAAAACATGCCCCCTATTTTGATCAGATACAACTGGTTACAGTTGTGAGGCACTAGTGTTTATTTTTGCACAAGATATTTGGCAATTTGAAATCTGGTCTAGTTCAGCACATGTTCCCTTTTCAAACCTGCATCAATTCTTTCTTCCTGTGATGACCTTCAGCTCCTTGAGATTTGCCGCTGAAGCAGTCAACTGTGTCCCTCTGCTACTCATTTACCATGAAGTTCTTTTGTGTGAATGCACAAATTGCATTTCCAACAATGTGCCAGAGAATACTGCAAGACTGACAAACAGATGCATATACACCACAGATAATACAACAGTTTCAGTGCTACCAGGAAAAGTGCACAGCAGTTTCTGTCTGCGCACATTAACATCCAAGTCATCTAAGCACTTCTTCTGTGCCTCCGAGTCATCTCGATTGCTATGGATTTCCATCTCTCTGGAGATTCAGGATGGCATTCCCGTTATCCACTTAGCTACATGCTTTTACTATATCATCTGCTTAACTTAAGCTGATGCTACCACCTGCCATTACTTCTGTGTTATGAATACTGGAGTTGATAGACATCTACTTGCCATTCCTCCTTCTTCCAGAGGATGCAAAGTCAGAAAGTGTGCCAGCATTTAGCTTAGAGCTTATAAAACAGCCTGAAATGGCTAAACCTAAGCTTTGAAATGGGTTAGCTATAATTTTGATTTCTTGGTCATCCGTAGGTAAACATTAGTTGTTTTGCTTCTGATATGTCAAAATTCTCCCCACAAAAGAAACACTTTCTGTAGATCTAAAGCAGAATGGGAGAACCAGACATGTTCCTCTCACTAGTATTGTTCACTTGGTCCACTGAATGACAGGACTCTCATTGTCCACAGCTTTCCCCATCCATGTACCAAATACATCTTTTAAATGGCATGACGAGGTTACAAAATGAGTCAAAACACCACTTTGCATTCAAACAAAAGACAAGTGCAATATCTACATGACTGACAAAATCTCCTTTGTTACAGCCAGTCAGATCAAACAATTAACACAGTACACAGAGTTCAAGAACATGAGTCATAGTGCATTCAGTTTTATAAAGTTATTCCAGTTGCAAGACAAGCGAGACTACTTTTGAAATGGCCTACTACATGACACTGCCCCTGAGGTGTTCCGTAAAAATCACCTTATTACATCCAAATGCTGTTCTCTGCTTCAAGTCATAACTCCTAGACTGAATCTCTTTCATGGAAAGACAAAGTTATTCACCATTTCAAAATTTTCTTTGCATCTGTTAATATTACGTTCATGGAAAATTTGACAAATTTGCTAAGGTCTTCATAATATATTAGCATGGCCCGAGGAGCTACTAAATAACAGCCAAACTGTTCCAGGCCCTGTTTAAAAGGCAGAAAAATCATAACCTGCAGAATTTTAAATTAAAGAGAGAAAAAACACCATATATGGGAGAAGGACATGTAACACAAGCAGAACGAACAAAGTGCCAATCATTCAACAACTTTTGGAAACAAAAACATAGCTAGGAAGGTACGAGGTACCGGGGGAGGCGTGGGAGATGAGGGCATGGAAGGAGAGGTACAAATCTAAACCGGAGTGAGGATACTGTAAAGAGCAGTGGAGATGCAGAAACACTTATGGTGAGGCTGAGCCAAGACTGCACAAAATCCTCAATGTAAATTAGGTATTTACTGAGATGGAGGTGGAATTTCATCTTGGGGGAACGTACCCTGCTTCTGCATGGCTTTTATTGCTAAGCATGATGTCACGTATGATGGAATATCCCTTGGGTCAGTTGGGGTTGGCTGTGTCCCCTCCCAACTTCTTGTGCACCCCCAGCCTACTTGCTGGTGGAACAGCGTGAGAAGCAGAAAAGGCCCTGATGCTCTATAAGCACCGTTCAGCAGTAACTAAAACATGGATACGTTACCAACACAAATCCAAAACACAGCACCATACAAGTTACTATGAAGAAAATTAACTGGACCCCAGCCAAAACCAGAACAAATCTCTGCAAGACGGCAGTGCGAACACCTAAATAAGGAATTGGCACGCTGAGGGCTATAGTCCTCCCTCACCCCAGTGCTGCACGCTAGTCCTGTGACGGGGTTTATATATCCCACGGGGAGCGGATGCAGCCCCCCTTGTCCTCCGTGGTTTGCTTTGCAATCAGAGGCTGACACCAGCAAGAGCGGCAGTGCCAAGTACTTTACAGGATGGTGCCCAGGCTCTGCGTATGTATCTGCCTCTGTAACTACCATCCATTAAAAAGTGTGTCCTCCTTGAATGAAAAAATATTTAGTTTCTCTGGCTTATGACAGTCTTTGTGAAGCGCAGTGCTGTATTGATTCTTCCTTCAGTGTGTATACAAACTCATTTATAACGTTATGACCTGAACCGCAGAGCGCAAATCTAAAATGACCTGTACATATTATGTGGTAACATTTGGATTGCAAGTTAAATACTCCCTGATTAAACATGAATGCTTTTCCCTGGGAGTACAAGATATCTTATCAGAAAAGCCTTCTTATCAAATTCACCATCCTGGAGGCAGACACGTTCTCTTGTGGTGCTGGGAGTTTATAATGATAAAATTAACAATGTTGTATTTCCCAATGAAGTCAGCAGTAGTGCGCCGCATCCTACCATTAATCGTTAGAGCCAGTTCTCATAACAGAGCCACTTGCTGGCCCTCCGGCACCTGCATCATTCCCCAAGCAATTCCAGTCCCCAGCAATAACTTATCGCAGAAGCCAGGGATCAAGATTAAAAACCCGGTGAATAATGGGAGACTGTGTGCACCTCTATTCCTCTGGTAGATACAAGAAAGCTAATAACCTCCTTAAAGGGGAAGCAAATCATTCCATATTTTTCACTTTATAGACAAGCCAGAAAAGACCTGTATCTATGCCTCAGTAAAATTTATTGTATTGTTTAAGCTACTTGTTTCTGCCTTGTGCAAGGCATCAGCATGCATAAAACATTCGGGGGGGGGGTGTGTGCACGCTTCTCTGTATAGCACTATTCCAAGTACACTATCCTCTGCATTCTGCTTACAATAAAAACTGCAGGGGAAGGAAATTCCAATTTAAATCAGGAAATCAGAAATACTGCCTGTTTTGCAAAAGCGTTTGGGCAAGCAGCACAATCACAGGCCAGATTTCCAGTCAGTGAAAAATGGCTTGAATTGACATTTGTGCCACAGAGGTGATAAAAGAGCCTTTGCAAATGCATTTCAGCCATGGCTTCTCCTCCTCCTCTCTCCTTCCCAGTCACAGGGCATGGTGCTAAAATACTGAGTGTTTTGCTGCTGCTGAAACTCGGTGCCATTCTCCGAGAAAGAGCCTGCTGCAATCAATGCAGCTCACAGCTCACTAAACATACAACAGAGACAGGCAGGTCTGGAAATAAAAAGAGAGTATGTTATCGAAACCTTCATGGGAACCTAACTTAAAGGCACCTGCTGGGATTAACAAATGCGTGCATACATATACATACATATGAAGGTAGGTAGGTACAGTTACACAGGGAGAAAGGTCTTTGTCTCAATTCCACACCAAATATTACTCCACTTTCCAGTCCGTACACAGTTACCCCAGTTATTCCTATTTTCACTGACAGAACATACGCAACTTTTAAATTATTATACTGTTTATTCAAAAATTTATCTGGAAAAGTATTTCCAGTCCTACAGTAATTTGAAAGGAAGTAAAGAAAGTAGAGTCTGATTTAAGAGACTGAGATACAGTACATTGTGCTGCACTTCCCTGTTCTCAAGAATTTCATATATCTAGTTTTAATTTTTTTTGGAGGTTAGTATAAAGTAGGTGCTTGAATTCTCAAGTGAAAAACAATAATTACTATGCTTAATGTAATTAATACTTGCTACAGATTTGGTACGAGGTGAGCAGAGAAACAATTTCAAGTATGGCATTGAAGAGGAAGAGAATACAGAGAAATTGAGGGAAGATACATGGAGAACTGCAGTGTTAAACGCACCCTGTTGATATGGGCAGTTCTTTGCCACACTGTACAGGACTCCTTAGTCAACAGCAATTCCAGAGAACACACCGAGATGAACCGGCACGGTACGTAACACCGCATCTTTGAGAAAAACACGTGAAGAAACTATAACCGAGTCATCGCTGGGCTGATTTCATAAAGAATACTACATAGGCTCAGGGGAGAAATCTCCATCACTGGGGATCTAATTTGCCATTTAGAGTATAGAAAACGTTAAGAGTTATGGAGAGTGCAAATTAATCTTTAAAAGCTGAAACATACCACCAAAAACTCTAAGAGAGAAAGGAATCAATACCAAACACGACCACAAAAATTTGTCAAGCGAGACCAGTCACCGAGCCTAGTTATAAATTTTAAGTGTTCAACTCTTTTCCTAGGAGTTTTCATAAAACAGTTACTTCTGATTGACAGTTCTCAAAAATTCTGCCGCCGATTTTCCCACCCGCTAAAAATATCAGTTCATCATGGTTATAAAAGCTTGATGTACACCAGAAGCTTTCCAAGCATACACTCGAATGAGATAGAAGCCATTACTACTTAGTGATGTATCTGTAAACCTACATAAAAATCACATTATGCTTAATGATTTAGAAACAAATACTAATGTATTAATGTAATGGATGCATTTCCCAATACCACGTGATACACTGCAGTATCAAACGGTTCAAGCTCAGTGCAATTACCATGCCTTCATGAGGTGAGGCAGTTAGAAACAGGGACCACGACGGACTCAAAATTTTGTTGTAATCAGTCCAAAACATGTAATAACAAAAGTGATTTGAATGTTGAATGTCCTGATCTTCCCATCATAATCAGTTCATAGACAGTTATTTCTACCCAAAGTCATGTAAGGTGCTATTTCTCACTTTTTCTTGTTCAGTTTGTGCCCAGAGTGAGGAAAACCTGAAACTGAATTAAATAATTCTACTGAATGATTTTTCCTGATTAACTCTGGCAATAATTCATTTTCCACAAAATACTTAGTCCTTCCTGATTGGACCCTTTTGATAAAAGAATTAAAAAGCATAGTATTATACATCACATTTCAGTGAAATACCTCTACTGAGCAGATCTTGGGCTCCTGTCATTAATATTACAAAAGTCTATTGTAGGGGAGAGAATCGAGAATGCTGCAAGTCATACAACGACCGGGATTTTAAAATATTATACCCATGAACGCGCATCATTCGCTTTACAAACGTCAGAACCAGTGTCAACTCAAGTCTTTAGAGACATGATGCTATTAGCAGCTTCTCCACATGTTCTTGAAGGAGGGAAGATCAATCAGAGAATGCTTCAAAAGCTGGGTGCCATTGATGTACTGCTGACAGACAGCGCAGCAGAGGAATTTCGGTCATGTCTTAAGGAAGGCGACAATCAAATAAAAATCTTTCTGCAGGATTATGCTTTAGAGAACACAGTCCACGGGTAGATGAAGAAAGCAGCATAACAAACAGTTTGTACAAGATTGTGAGCTAGTCTGATAGCAAAGGCTCTTATTTAACAGAAAGAATTGGCTTTCTAACTGGGCACTCGGGGTCATAGAGGTTTGTAAATCAGAGCAGTACAGCTTGCCAAATAATTCCGTAAGGACATAATCACACAGAATCCATTTTCTACTCTGGAGCTGATTCTTACCATGCAGGATACAGTACCTTGGACGCCAGAAAGTCCTGTACCATTCATTTCAATGTCTGCCCATTCCTCACTACTGTACTTGACCTCTGCCTACTTATCAGCTTGAAAACATGTCCCTTTGCTGACTTAAGGAATAAACAACCAACAGACCTTTTCTAGTCCTGCTATCAGTTCCTTATTCACAAACAGCGAAGACTATGGCAGATGGAGCTCAGTGGTATTCAGTGAAAGAGCCAGAATGCAAGCACAAGACAAAATACAAGATATCCTATTTAAACATCAGAAACAGCTTTTTTTCTTGGATCTCACTGAACACTGGATCATGTTGCCTAGAGAAGTTATGAATTTTCCATTCTTGGAGATATTCAACACCCATTTGCACATTGCCCTAAACAACCTGCCCTATTTGACCCTGCTTTGAGCAGGAGGGTTGGACTGAATGTTCTCCAGATGTTCTTACGAACCTCAACCATCCTGTCATTTTGTGATTCTATAAAAAGATTATTTTAGTTGACACCTTGTGACTCACCCTGGTCCCATGCCTTTGACTGCAAATCTAAGAGATACCTATGATTACAAACAAACTGTACAAATACATGTTCCTTCAAATATCCCTCCTCAGCAAGTGGCAGACAGTTGTCAACATACACCCTCCCTAGGATATCAAAATGGGCTTTCCTCTCTGCCAGTAGTTTCAAAGAACTACATCTGCGATTCTTGTTGAACGAGGTGCTGAAGGCTATCACAGCCACAAGAGCTGTTCTCCACAGGAACTGGATGTGTGGGGTAGTGGGCAAGAGGGCAGTCTGAGCCAGGACACAGTGGTGACCTGTTCACAGTGCATAGTTTGCTAAGAGGTTAATCAGGTTTTCAGTGAGAAAGAGATTCATCAAAGACCACTGTGGATGCTGTTGTGGAGAAAAAAATTCGCTGGTCATAGAATGCGTAAATTAGGGACTTTCAGAAACAGTGAAATTGAGAAAATGCAGCTAAAGATACAGTCCAAGTATCTGCTAGACCTGACTTAAGACTGGAATAACATAAGATTTAAGAAGACAACTGAGAATACGCCAAGGTTAGTCCTCTTCCTAAAAACATACAACAAGCTGTTTAACTTTAGGTAAATGCTCAGGCCTTCTTTGCGATATTGTTAATTGTCTTCTCAGAAAGAGGCTCGAGATCAGCATTGCAGGTGGAGACAAAACAAGCGCCAGTGGAGACAAGAAGTTCTACTAGTAGAGGGAGTCAAGACTTCCAACACTTCTGAAATTCAGAGGAAGAGATAGACTGTGTGTTGTGTTATGTTATGGAGGAGATATTAGATTTGAAGTAGTTGTGCAACAGACCAAAGAAAATCTGACAGTGACTGCCCTTGCAAAGGATGTACCATTGGTTTTTGTTTGGTGGGTTTTTTTCAAGAAAATATTTTTAATCCTATAACTTTTAGCTATAATAGCAGCTCACTACTACTCTCTCTTTTCTATGAGAACAGTAATTTTCCTAAGACCAGGTAGAAGACGACTATATTTATGAGCTAAAACTTAGAATTCTTAGAAAAGTTTCCCTAATTGGGTTATTTTTTCTGCAAATTGGTCTAAACATATCGAAGAGTCTTTAGTTTTCTTGTAGCATTGCTCATATAACTTTAAATAAAACAGAAGTAAATAAAATGCTGAAGTAAAATAGAGTAATACTTAACATTTTTCACTAGAAAACAAAAAGGTTAGACTTATTCTACTAGGTTTGACTGATATGTACAAAACCAAAAACACCTCTATAAAAATGAAAGCAAAAGTTCAATCCTAAAAATGTTTATGCACATGAATAATTGAAAGACTCTAGAGTAAAATCATTTATGCTTTGGACTTCATGCACAAGTGTCAGGATGCAAAAAAATCAAGTTCTCATATTGAAATTTACAGTTTTACATGTCTATTTAAGCTTCCTAAAGTTCCTCCTGATTGCAATGAGGAGTTTGCGGGAGATGATGATTGGTACCTGATCGTGCCGTTCAAATCCTGCCTGTCTGGATACAGAATACATTACACATTTGTGAGATTATCTTCATTTTGTAAAGCCCCACACCTTGTATTTATATACAATCAAACCCAAGAGATTTATAATTTAGATGCTAAAAGATCGCATTTTTTTAATTGTTAAAGTTATCTCATCTGCTCATGCATTCCTTGAAACTGTGCTTAGATTAAAAACTTCTCTAAAGGAAATAGAACGAGACATTTCAATAGATCCGTATTTTTTGCACTCTGCATGCAAAGATCAAGCTGTTGAACACAAGCAAGAAGCAGTTTGTGAAGGCCCTCAAACGTGCGAGCGATTCTCATGTAAGAAAACGCTCAGACTTCAAAGGAACACAACTACTTCTTAGCCTTGAATAAAAGTATTTCTATTCTGCCAGAAGTGCTCAGGTACACATCATCGTTCAACTCTTTTCCTCTTCCAGGTGGTTTAGTTTTACACACACTTTGTCTTCAAGGCAGGCTGTAATGACTTTGGAGAGAAGAGGGATTTGGGGTTTTTTTAGTGGGTTATTCAGCCATGAAGACTCAACCATTTTGCTGAGTTCAGGTGATTCACTACATTACCCTGCTCGAGCTCAATATCTATTTCGGTGTTGCCTATTTTAATTTTAGTGGCAAGTTAAACTGATGTGGCTGAAGATTTTTTTCTAAAGGTTTCCAACACGGGAGCTAAATTGCAGTACCTTGTAAATGGGGTTTTCTCTGTTCAGCAGGTGGATAGCGATTGATTAAGCCTCAGTGCCTTGTCTGTGGATATGAATTCTTAAAGACACTGATCTGCAAGATCAGAGGCCCAGTGACAGATTACATTGATAGAATATTCCAGTGCAGGAGCCTCAAAACTGGTAGAAGTTGCTTGTGTGAGGCTGAAGGGCTGATCTAGCACTCCGTGATTACATAGACCAACAATTTTATGCTCTTTAATATTCCACCATTTGGAAGGGTGAAATTATGCCCCTCAACTAATCTGATTTCACCAGCTTTTAGGGTCTGCGGTCTCCAGAAAGGCAGCTCTGTTTAGCAAAGCACTTTTAACTTTAATACGTTATGAAAACAATGACAAACTATAATTCTGGCACAACTTAAGGGAACAGAAATGAGATTTTACTGACCACCCACAGCCTGAGGGAAGTCCATGGCAGAGGAAGGTATGCTATGAGCTGCCTTCCACAGCTCAGTATGTGCGTTTGAGTTCAGTATTTTAAAGAGCAAAGTATATTTCAGAGTTGAGCCAATTTAGAATGTAAATTCAGGCGCCAGTTTCACAATTATCCTTATGAAGACACCCTGGGGTACTTTGTGTTCTTGCTTCTGAGCAGCAAACTTTGACACAAACAGCTTGTGGATCAATAAGCAACTTGTTTTTGTGGTCTCCATGTGCATTGATTCACAAACCATTTTCTCCTTGTAAACACTATAATAGAACGATTAACACTTAATAATGCACCGTTGCATCATCAGTAACCAATCAGAATGCTGCAGAACCAGAATTTTCTTGTCCTTGTGTATATCATCTGTATATTGCAGTTTATTCAATTTCAGAATAAATCAATATATATTTCTTTCCATGGCCTAGGTATTTTGGAAGTGCTTAGGTAATTTCTCCCCAAACAGAAGACCACCTGAGAAACCCAGATAATTCTAGATTTAATAACCTGGAAATAAATGAAGGAAAGCAGAACTTTAAATGAAGTTTGTATTGAGGAATTTAGCATACAATATCTATTACAACTGATATTCTAAATTTTAAATAGAAACATGCTCCTAGTCCAGAATAAACTTATTCCTTCTGCCTATTGTAGAAGCTTGTGGGTGTACTATGTTGATAGTTAAGGCACTCATTTCGTTATTTTTAGAACACATTGTCAGATACCACTGAAGCTTCTCCAAAAAGGACTTTTTGATGTCATTAAATCAAACCTCACACTGACATGGTGGATAAATCTTACCTAGTAAGGTTCTGGTAATTTTCTTTAAACAGAGTAGACCCCATACTAACAAATTAAAAGAACCCAAATACACACTTGCAAATCTCTCCGCTCCTTTACCTAAAGATGGTGAAGCCCCACCTCCGATGGTGAAAATATCACCTGTGTTCTGTTTGTCCATGGCTTTTGAGAGGCATTCAATACCACCTCCCTTAGTCCTTCAGAAAAGGGCTGTGGTGGGCAGGCAGGTAAACGGAAAAAGGTTACAGAGGGAACACCCTGACACAGAAAGGTCGATAAAGGTCAACAAGCATACGTCAGCCTGACACGCCGGCAAAAACCGTGGCTTTTTATACACACATGTAACGGATCATCCCTTGTCATTGAGATTGTGCTGGAACAACAAAGTACAGCAATTCTTTAATTGCTACTTTAATTACTGCACAAGCACTTGACCAAGAAATTGTATCCTAGAAAGGCAGGTTAAGTCACCTCGCAAGCCAATGGAGTACCTAAGGTATTGGAATAGACGTTCCTGCTGGGTACTTCTTTGAATATAACTAAGACCGCTTTTTCAGAACTAATTCTTCATGTTGTTATTGTGACAATCAGTTAGCGTACCTTTTGCTATTTATAGGGAATTAACTAAATTCCAGTGACCATACCCACACCTCTGCGTCAGTATTACCTGCAGTTTCCCCCTGCTATGGTGACAGGGACTCTGCAAGCCGTGGGGTACTCTGCACAGCCGCTCTTCTGACCGCAAATCCTTCCCAAGACAAACAAAGCCCTCTCACAGCCTTGGTGTGACAAAACCTGCTGCTGCTGCCTCTGTTCTGGGCAGTGTCCTGCCTGCTCTCACTGCTGGTGAAGGCCAAATTCCTGTTTCTACCTCACACCACAGTAGCTGCCTCAGAAATCAAAGTTCAACTCCTCGGAGAGGAAAATATGCGGTCAGAACAATAAAGAGGGGCACTTACTGCAGATTCCCCCCCCAAAACTCTCACACAAACATTGCATACGCTTCTCAGTCTTTTCTCTCTTCTTCTAAGTTATCTTCACCTAAGACAACTATCTGCAAGGTACCCCCACCGCCGGGGTGCCAGAGGAGCTTAGGTGGTGCTAAGAGTCATGAATTAGAATAGTCCTAACGAATAACAGTCCCTTGAGGCTACACACACGCTACAGCAAAAACACCTCAGACTTTGACATCCTCAGGACCACACCGCATTCCGTTGCAATTATGACCTTTCTATTATGCTTAATGACATTTAAAGCCAATTTCTTTCATTAGGCAGTTATTTCTGTAGCACTGGGGCGTGATCAGGGGCACACATTCCCCAGAAGACGCAGGATGTTAGAGAACGGATAAACTGTCTTGGGTTCAGCACCGTCATCTGCTCCATTGCTCTCAATAATGTAACACCCATCTGCAGTTTCTCCTTTTTTATTTGTTTGTTTGGGTTTTGATTTGAGTTGGTCTTTTTGGTTTTGGTTTTTTTTGTTGGGGTTTTTTTTTTTTTTTTTTTTAATTTTCATGGAGATTACTGAGGAAAACAAATTTACTCTAAGTTAGTGGTGGACACAGGAGCTCCTCACCACTGAGGCTGAGGCAGAGCCAAAGCTTTCCATATTTTCTGTCACATTTACTTGGACTGCAATCACTGTAATTTTTACAAGTTAATAAATATTCTTCTAAACTGTAGTATCTGCTGATCATTGTATGCCCATTTAATTGCATAAGCTTTTAAAATCCTATGTCACATTAAGGAAAGGCTGTGCTTGTAAAGCCATATTTAATACTGCATGACAAAAGGAAAATGAGATGAAATTTGGCCATTACAAACTTGACTCTCAAGGGAGGTTCACCACATTCCCGAGACCTTCTGGGGACTGCACCAGCGATCTGAGGCAAGGGGATTTGCCAAGAGCTGCATGACTTAGATCCTCTATTCACTCAGGACAAGAAGTCAAGCCCCATGTATAAATCCCAGCTTGAAATAAACAGTCATGAAATTGTTTGCTAACCATATACGTCTAAGCACATAGTTAGGCCCATTAGACACTAATCCTCACCACTTGGGTTCAAAAGACAACATTAAACTCAGACTTTAAAATACCACACCAAAATGTGTTTGTACAGCATGTGACCAGCGAACGATAGGAGCTACAGAGCCACAACCGCAGCAGTTCAGATACCACTATGCAACAGTGTGCTTTTATGCCTCTAATATTGTATTTTTATTTTTTTGGACAACTCAATAACACATTATTTTGTTTGGCAGTATGGTAGATTTTTGTGAGCGTAACAAAACAACCTCCCTAAATACACAGCAATGGGTGTTAAATTCAACTGGCCTGGAGAGCATGGCATCTGCTTCAGCTTTGATTTTTGCTTGCAGGGTTTCTCCCACTCTCCACATCAAACACTGCATTCCATCTTCACATTTCATTTTTACCAATGCCAGTATCAAAACCCTTAAAATATCTTTTAAGTTATTACAGGGGAAGATGTCAAGAGGATCCCTTTTTTTGCCTTCACAGCAGTTCTGCAGACTCCATGCAAAGTACCAGGCCTACTTAGATTCCCAAATATTTGAAATCACCAAATACATCTTGCCGTATATGTCATCTTTATTTGCTCTTGATTCAACCATGGAACAAACCTTCCACCTCCCCCCAAAGAGATTTCTGAAAAAGAAATATTACAAATACTGTAAAGATTGATGTAGGAAATGTATAAAACCTCCATATGTCAGTAAGGGAAAGCAATTCATCGCGATGATGGTTTCTAAAGTAGAACAACAGATTTGGTGTGGTGTTTGAGTTGACTGAGTAGGTTGGCAAGGCACAAGGAGCTACTCTGAGCCTGGTCCTGGAGGGAAATTAGACGTGACATAGAAAAGCAGGCTATGTTACTGAAAGTGTTTATTGACAATATTTGCAGGGAAGTGATGAACTTGCCTGAATTTCCAGAATGTCTGAGATTTCCCTGATATATATATATTTTTTTTTTTTTTAAATCACACTGTCCCTCCCCAGCCTTCTTGAGGAAAAAGCTTCCTGGCAAATCTGCATACCTTTAAAAAGGGCAAAGGAGGGCTCTATCTCTCTCTCTCTCTCATGCCATCTAACCTAATTTCCTTCTCAATTTCCTGAGCCACTATCTCTGGTAATTGCAATTGGAGTGTCAAAACTGTTGGCATCTTGAAATAATGGAATACGACCCAGTATCAATCTCATTTCACATTTCTGACAGAAAGCATGATTTCCCTTTGTCCCATTTGCAGTAACAAACTACATGATTTCCATTTTCACTAATAATTTCAACACACACAGTTGGCTGACCATCATTTCAGATCTACTCCTTTATTCTTACATTGATATAAATCTTCTTTTGTATCTGAAAAAGTACTTAAGGCCTCCAACACTTTCATTTTACTTTTAAAGCAAAAGACCAGAAAGGAGTTTATTTTCTTAGCCTGGATCAATATAGAAAGTAATTGCTGAAAGCTTGTGGAATCATCTTATGTTGGATAAAAACCAAATGAGTCAAGTTGAGAATAACAAATTATTTCATTTTACTCATAACTGGTGTTAAACAAGGCTTGTCTCTTGCAGCTGACAAATCTTACCATGACTCCAAATATCTCAGATTTCTATTCTGCACAGTTAAAATGAAAATATCTTTCTAATCTTTTCATATATGACCTCAGACATCCATTTCGGAGATACTTCCCTATTGCCCACATGCCAAAAAATTTTGGCCTTTCTCATTTAAGCCTCATTGTCTGAAAAGGCTTCACATTTCAAATGGGGAAAAATGTTACATCATACCAATGTAACATTTGGAAAGAATATTCTTTGAAGTGGATTATGACTGGTTTATCAACAAGAAAATTCCAGAGAAAGACTACAGCTAGAAATTTAAAGCCACCTTTAACTTGTCTCAGTGGAGCCTCTTTCCCTTGGCTTTGCTCCCTTCCAGGCCCCTCTTGGGCCCATCTCTGGGCATGATCAAATTCATCGACATCTTGTACAGGGGGTCCAAAACTGGACACAGTACCACAAATCTGAGTTAAAAAGTGCCAAGTAAGGGAAATGTTTGTGTCTCATGGTCTACTTCCTTCTATCTACGTGATCTAGTCTACTTCCGTGTACCAGAGCACAGCATCTCCTTCCACTTAGCAGAAATCCTTATGTTGTCTTAAAATGTTGTCTTAACATGTTGTCTTCAGAGCAATCTGTGTATTTCAAATAGCCCAGCACTGCTGCCCTCCCAATTTCACCAGTTTCATGCTTTCTTTTGATAAGGTTTTCAGTCTTGTGTGTAAAACACACCTCAGTTTGGGGTGAGCCTGTCTAGACTGCAGGCACTAGCACTGTTTTATGCCCCTGTACTCATCCACTCCTTGAAGTTGAATTTTTCCATTTCGTTATGTGTTTGTCTTTGGCTACAACAGATAGACTGTAACCTGAAGAGGCAGATGACCAATGATCTGCAATCGTCTATTCATGTTTGATGGCAATTTCTATTTTGACTGAGCAAATTTTGGTTTTAATATACGAGTATATCTTAAAACAGATAACCACATAGTCTATAATTGGGAAAAAAGAAAGATTGAATGACCTATGAGATCCTTTTGTTAGCATTGAGACTGTTGTCTGTAAATCTTCAAAAAGGCAGTTTTAGGAGAATATTGTGACAGTTACTATAACAAAGAGGAATAACACGTTGTAGTAGAAACAGATTCCTTTCAGGAGGAAACAATCTCCCACTCCTTACTGAGCTAAAAACGATTGCGTGACTAAACCCACCTAATCAGGTTGCTACTATGACTTAGATGACCCTGCCTCCTCTTAGAAATGTCATGGTTACTGCAGCATGCTACACAGAAAGAGCAGAGAAAAATTCAGACCCTGCTGCACTCTTTGAATAGTCGTATAGTAGCTTAAACACTAGAGTTCAACCTGATAGACCTTTCAAGTGGGAAATACTCACCGGTTCTAAAAGAAGTTGTTTGCATCCCCACGTTAGAAAATAAGGTAAGTACAGAACACCCCACTACTTTCAGTTTTAATGACTGCATAAATCTAACATGAATAGTTTTGGCACCAGTATTGTTCCTTCTCTAAGCACAAAACACTGCTAAACAGTGATTGCTAAGCTATATTTTTCATTACCTCCAATAAACAAAATTATCCTTCTCCAAATGCCAAGCTCCAGAGAATTTCATGAGACTTGCATACACACACAGTTTTCTGTTTCCTATGTGGCCAGCAAATCTCCACAGTATGAGATTCACTACCTCTACCAAACACAGCTGGAACACCATTTTCCTTTTTTTCACATCATATTGCTTGAATCCCCACACAACATCGAACGGCACCTCTAGGGAAGAAAGGTGCACAATATTCAGGCACACTGAGCTGTCCCTGAAGAGCCACTGCACTAGTTCAAGGCCTTCCTCAGAAGAGGAAGGTTTTTCAACCTCTGCTCGCGTGTTGCAAGCTGCAGTTCCCTGACTACCTTGGTAGCCCTTGGCTGGACTTGCTCCTGTTTGTCAGTGCCTGTCCAGTACCCTCAAGCAGTCACACAGCTCCAGATGCTCTCTCCTGAGCGCCTAGCAGAGGGGAAGGACCACTTCCCTTGACCTGCTGGCCACACTCTTGCTAACACAACCTAGCATGTCACTGGCATTACTGATGTCTTCTATGACTCGGGCTCAGGACTGGTAACATGTACTAAGGCCATATATTCCAAACCCCTCTCTCAACGCAGTAAGGGTTGTATAGCACAACCTCAGTTTGACTGGAGCTTGCACCAGCTCTTGAGTTTAACGACACGCTCTTTGAGGGGGACCTTGAAGCCTGGGAAACGCTTCGGCGTTCCCCAGGTCAGAGACTCTTGCAGTAAGAAGCACAGCTGCAGTAAACCGTTGATTTGTTTTTTATCTCCCTCTATACACATGCGGTGCTTTCACTGCATGTGTCAAGCGGCAAGATGAAATTATAGTGGGGACACTAGAACCACACACTGAAGGTCTGCATATCTTCTCATCTCTGAGTCCCATCTCTACTTACAGACACAGGGACCTCAGGGAAAATGCTCTCTGTGCTCAGTTCTCCATCTGTAGATTTAATATAAGTATCTCCTTCTTTCCTAACCTTTGCCTCATGTATTTTAATTATGAAATTCACTGTCTCAGAACTATTTCTATTCTGTGACTTTACAAGGCATGATGGAATACAAGAATCAGAACAATAATTACTTAAGGCAAACAACACAGAGAAGGGAATTAGCTCCACACTGGCAGTGATTTTATAACATTTTAGCTAGACACGACACCGTGCTGGCAACAGTTTTGATTAGGCAGCGTACTTTTGCTCCTCTGGATGAATCTTTGCTGAAAGAAACAAGTATGTTTTTTTCCCTGTGTAGCCACAACCATGTATGCAATTTTGCTGGAATGTCCTTTCTCAGAAAGCACCGACTCATCTACAATTCTACACAGTAAATTTCTCTATGTGCAAAATGAAACTGTGTTTAACCTCGAAGTCCCTCTTGCACAGTAAGTTTTTATTCTTAATTTACAGGAAAAAGACATAATTAGGAAAGCAAATTTCATTGCATATCACCTCCTGTCCTGTTACAATGCAGCTAGGTATTTGAAATACATTTTTTGTGATAATTCTTTTTGTATATGTATTTCTATATGTATTTGCAAGTGTATCTTTTGTGGGGACACAGTGTTCATTTTGATGACGCATCTCATAAAGCATCTTGAAAACTGTCTTCCTAAATATATTTGCATTTGTGATTAGAGAAAGGGAGAACTCTATACCAAAAATGTACCAAAAAATCAAATGTCCAAAGCAGATGTTCAACAATAACATTAGAGAAGAACTTTGGTCACACTTCACCACGGACACCCAAAGTCATAGCCTTGTAAATACATCATGGTAGAAGACTGGCCTACCTGCTGCAGCACTTGTGCTCTTGGAGCAAGGTTGAGAGCATTTGGAGACTGTCAGCCCCAGCTTAAACTTCCATGGGATTCGGACAGGTCACTCGATCTTCACCTTTCTCAGTTTCCTCACCTAAAAGAAACACAGAAAGACTTCCTCAGCAAAAGCAGTTAAATCGTTCAGTTCAGCAAGAAAATACAAGAGGAACAAATGCACAAAACCAGCAAATGAACGTGTCGATGAACCTATTCGTTATGGGGAAATAATAACAGTTTATCTAACAATCCACAGAGCAGCTTTCGAAATGGTTGATACTGACTTAGTTATGAGACTGCACAGAACAGGATCTGTATCTCTTAAAATGGAAATGATAATTTGCTCTTTTTTCCACTTAAAAAATTGTGTCCCTACCACAGAGGAAGATTACTTAACAAGTATAGGTATTTCACCACAGAATTATTCTTAGGAGCATGAGAGATTCATCAACATATACTCTTGCAGCTTCAAACTCATTCAAAGTGATGGATTTGAAGGGAGAAAACAATCCTACAGAGTTAGGGGGAAATACTCCAGAAGCTCCCTAGAGTGAACGCTTAACATGCAGTGGTGTGCCAAGTGCATCTGCTGCTGCCGGAGTCTCCTAACTTGACTGAGCACAACAGCTTATGCTAGAAATACAGTTTTAGTATGCTTATAACAAATATGTCTATATCAGGTTGAAATAATTTTAATTATACAAACACGCAACTACAAAAAATTATATATAACCCTAACTTTATGACTGAGCGACAGGGAACATGAAACTATGATTCAAAGAGCTCTCCGTGCTACTGGCCAAAAAGGATTATCTACCTGCTGACTACGTGCCGGATAGAGAAGTCAATGGACTCCAAGCCAACCCACCTAATGAGACAATTATCCCTTCATAGGGTCGTCGTCTTTAATCTCATCGAACAAATGGTGGGGACATATTTTGTACTGTAACAGAGAGAAATGTTCTCTTCTGCTTTCCCTTCTTTCGTGCATGACAGCACCATCTGTTTATAAATACATCACTGGAATGACAGTGCTCTGATGATGTACTAATATAATACATCATCAAAGTGCCATCAGTGATGATCTAATGATGTATTAGAAAGCTGTTTATCAAAACCCTGTTGCTTTGATGATGTATAGGTGCAATACATCACTGGAATGTCTTGCACTGGTGGCACTGTACTGATATAGACCTTGTGGGGAAAAATGGGTCCTGTTAGGACTCAGCAAGAGAACCAAATGCAGACAGATAAAAAAGGACAATGAAGGAAATAAACAGTCAAATGTGTAAATGAATTATATTAGGAGGAAGCTTCAAAGGTGATGAGAAAGGGACAAAGGTTTCAAAAAAACAGAGTTTCTAATAAATTTGGATTCATCAGCTGGGGAGATAGAAATTTGATCACACTACAAACGGAACAGAATGAAAAAAAGACCCAGTTGGTATATAATAGCTGTTTCAAAGATCTACATTCCTCATTCTCTTCCACCCTTTCCTCTAACTCATTTCTGCAAGTAGGCTCAGAAAACAAACGAGTGGTTTTAGGCTATGAAGTAGGACACCAGTAATCTACCAAGAAAGCCCTGCATGCCTCACAAAGCTAGTTTTAGGAGACTTTATTTAAAAGATTACACGCAGTAGTTTGCTTTTTGTTTTGTTTGTGTCCCCCACCTTCCCAGCTGGCCCTGCACTTCTAACTGCTATGCGCTTCTTTGTTCACCTGACCCAGGGTTATTACCGCAGCACTTCACATTCAGCAAAGACAAGCTGAGATCATGAACTGTACTGGGGCCATTTGGGATGGAGTTAGTTTTCTTTGTTGAACTGCACCTTGCATTTGTGTCCAAAACAGTGTTGGTAACCAACCAATAAAACAGAGGAAGCTGAAGACAGTGCCGTTGACTGACAGTCAAAGCTAACCAAAGCCCTTCCCTCCAGTTTTATTGCTGGCCGTGATGTTAAGTGGTGTGGAATATCTCTTTTGTCAGTTTAAGCCAGCTGTCCTAGTTGTGTCCCCTGCTGACTCCTTGTCCACACCTATCCCACCTGCTGGAAGGCGACAAAGCGAGAAACAGAGGTGGCGTTGACACCGTGTAAGCACTCTTCCGCAATAGATAAAATGCTGCTGTACTACCAACATTGTTTTGGTCACAAATTAGAAACACAGCACCATACAGGCTGCTATGAAGGAGATGAACTCCATCACAACCAGACCCAGAATATAAATTTCTATGATACCAGTCAGCATAAATGAGGCGCTGATTTTGTTTGGTGATGTCTGAAGCAAACTGAATTTCAAGATTTTTAAAGCACGTTGCCATTCTTTATTTCATCTGAAATCCCAGGAAAGAGGACGTGGATATGGCAGTCTACCTGCCAAAGGGGTGTGGCACAAGCAACGGCAGAATTGGGTTTCCTTGCTTTCACCACGGTGCCTTAACCCTGCCCTTAGGGAATTTTTCAAAGAAAAATAAGACAAAAATACTTTCATAATAATTTGGATCCCAGATATCGTGGTAAGCGGACATTCAGCAATATTAAAATGCTATAGTAATATTTATCATTGCAAACATTAATGGAACTGAGTAAACATACCGACGCATAAATAATACTTTTCACTAAAAAAAAAAATCTTCAGAAGATGAGATAACCCCCTACAAAGACATTGACTTGGGTTCGCACAATCTCCCAGCTCTGGCACAAATCCCTGCTATGACCATCAGTCACTTGTCCACACGCTTCCCTCTGTAACTACCCTGTTCCTCCTATTCCTCTACATCCATTTTGCATCCAAGACAGGGACTCTGCTAGGAACAGTTTATGTGACTCTTCATGCAGCAAGTCCCCGATTTCCACAATATTCCAATGCCAGGTATAAGGGGATTATCACAGAACAGGTGATCACAGAATACCTGGTTTAGGATTTTATCAGTCAATGCAAATCAGTTCTGCTTCCCCCACCCTCCAAAAAAACAACCAAAAAAAAGTGAATGAATTCTGCTTGATTTTTGCATGGGCTTCCTTAAAGTAAACCCAAATCAGAAAGAGCTCTTTAATACTGAGAAAAAAGTAGGACTGAAGCATGAAGAATCTAACAGCTGTTCCAGCTGGAAAGTTCCCACACCTTTGCATTTAAACAATGGTGGTTCGGGGTTTTTTTTTGTTTGGTTTTTTGTTTGTTTGGTTTTTGTTTGTTTTTCTTTTTTTACAAAGGGCATTTTTCTTGCAGATGGGCTGAAGGCAGCTGAGTTTGGTTTTGCTGGCACAAAGCAGGTCTCATAAATTTTCAACAGTCATCATCAAAACAAGCTCATTTTATTTCTTTTGACCTCGTTATTCATTTCAGAGGCTCTTTACAGACTCACAAAGCATTTTGCACACGGTGGGGAAAAAAAGGCTGTAAGGGACCTCCAGTAGAAAACTGCCCAAGTAGTGGTGACTCCGCAGCCCCTTTTGGCAAATCCAGCCCTCGCCGCATCAGGGGCAGGGCTGAGTGGAACAGGACACAGGCACACGACCTCCCCAGAAGAACCTCAGGCCAGTTCTGTGCTGGGGTGCTACAAAGCATAAGACCAATTGTATATGCACAAAAGAAAATACATGTTAAGAACTAAGAAGCCAGCCTCAATTTTGAAAGTTAATTCATAACTACCTCGTTGTCTCTGCTTTTTGTGATTCCTGATCAGGAGTTTACCAAACTTCTAAGCCTTTGAAGCACATGTCAAAGGAACACGACTGTCAGAAAGCAGTTTGGTAAGTTCACCAACTCGGAACCACCAACATGGTTTTTTTGTGTTAAACAAGAGCAAAGATTTGCCACAGGTTTTATCATTTTCTGTTCACAAACTGTCTTGCAAAAGAGCCTTTCCTGACTTTGTCACTCAAAATTACCTGTTATTTCTTTCAGTAAATTATTTGCTCTCCATAGACTGCTTAGTTACAAAGTGCAAGTAAATTACACAATCCTCACTGCGATTTATTTGAATAGGATATATCATTTGGCATGTGAATATTTGAAGTTCTTTGCATGACAGCAAAGCACATAGATCGTGCAGTCAGGAAAAAGAAAGAACAAAAGTGTCATGTCTTATGTATCCAACATATATTTTATGACCAAGTACACAATCCTAACTTACGTGCAGGTCATTCTCTATCAGCACAGATTTATTGTTTCAGGCTCAAGTTTCCCACAGTGTCTGCACTTCAGAGAGCCTGATTTTCAGAAGCAAAGTCCAATAGCTACATGTATCAGTGACAGAATAACCCAGAGTGTTCGAGAGCCTCAGGAGAAGAACTAGTATCTTCTATTAATCCATCTGATTTAATGGAAAAAAGAAATACTTTGATGTTTAGAGCCTCCCAGTTTATCAGGTAGTTGCTATTTCAAATGTAAATTCTACCATAGTACAGGCTGTAGCCTTGTACTAACCCAGCTGCAACACCAGGAGTTATTTGGAGAGACCAGTACTACTGGGGCTCGATGGCAGAAAGATGTTTTGCTTTTTACACCTTATGTCCATCAAAAACTTTCCAAAGACAGACAGTAGCATTTGTTTCTGTTTCACTTAGAGGTGACAGTTGCAGACTTTGGGGCCATCACTCTCACTTCTCTGGCTGCTGACCCTAAAGAAAGAAGTCTTTAAATATCACAGAGACTAGAATTGTAGAGAGCTGCTGTGCCTTTATCCTAACCGCAGAAAGAGAGTAATTACCTGCATGGAATGATTGCTGTGTGATCTTCTGGAGGCCACAGAGCTGCTCTGAGATAAAGTGGAAGCCCGAGAACTGAACCAGGTGCAGTAACAGTCTTGTTAGGACTCAAAGGTTTCTCACAAGATTTTTCACCTAGGACCACTGCCAAGCTGAAGCCAGCCATCACTTTTCACAGGGGAAGTAGGTGTTTCTTTGTTTAACTTCTTGGCTCTTTAACAGGATGTTTGATTTAAGGGATGTTTTGAAGACACAGATTCCAGCAAGACACACAGATTTGAAGGCTGGAGGAGAACTACTAAAGAGTTCAGGCAGCTTGCCTGGAGAAAACCTCTGTTGCCCAAAGAAATGGCATGCTGCATTTTCCTGCCGGTGTCACCTGCTGTAACAGGATCCGGTACTTTATCTTTCAAGTGCTGAAACCCAAGTATTAGCACAGCAGTGGGTATTTGAGGAAAAAGGTAGATAGCCAGTTAAGCCTAGGCATTAAGACTTTTTTCTACCATGCTATGCCTAACCAGAAATTCTAACTTTGTGCAGCCTATGGTGAAATATAAAAGACTTCTGGAATACCAGCAAGTGCCACTCCTTACCAAGGTACTGAGATAACCAACGCTCCCGTGGTCTGAGCTACCTGACCATTAAACTAAGCCACGCTTAGTTAGAGTGCCCAATTTTTTGCTGTGGATTTCCAAGAGACCAGAATTTAAAGAAGGAATGAGGTTTTAGTTAAATAAAAGGAAAATAGCCAAGCCGAAGGCAGCTCTTGCAGAACAGCTTTGCAAGCTCTTTTTTTTTTTTCCTTTCAGAAAAATCCAGAGGCATACGACAACTTCACATACAACCAAATCAATGATTTACCACCTCATTTCATTTTTAATTTAATGGTTCTGTTCATTCATAAAATAGAAATACTACAAGGTGAAACATGGACTGAAATTTAAACACCTCATTAGAGTTACATATTATTTTGTCTACCAAATATATTGCTTTGTCAATGAAACATGGTGGTTTATGTGAGATCTCTACCGGGCTGTTTCTTTACAGTTATTTGTTTGGGCTTCATTTTACTGTTCAGTTCCCTGATCTGCATGTATATAATTTGGTTTATGTGCAGCACACTCGGTGATATTATAATGATTTGTAAGGTATTTGTATTGATTTCACTTTACAAAAAAGTCAAAATGAAATGAATCATAACAAAGAGACCAAATGCAATCTTTAGAGTTTTCTCCAGAGAAAAACTTATTGGAAAGAGATGCAATTCAGAAAAACACTCCAGTTTTCACATTTCAGTTTTGCTTGAAAAGCTCTAATTGCTGAAAATATTTGATCAATACTGTGACTTCTGATCTGTCATTTCTCAATAGCTCCAGATAAAATTCACTGTAACATGGAACTGAAAGCTACCAAGATAATTAAGTGAATGCACGTAATCCATAAACGTACTGTAAACAAAATGAATTCTTGGGTTTCTAACCCTTGGAAGATAGAAATTGCATTATTAAAGCAAACCTGAATCTAACGAACGCAGGAAACAGGTTGACTTCTATTGAATTAGTCTTACGTTGAAACTACTTTTTCTTCAAAATTTCTCAGCAACTTCCCATTTAACCCAAATGCCTGGCTGAATTACAAAGATCATGCCAACCCGGAATTTTGCAGACAGGAAGAAACCACGATGGAATGTGCCATTGAGCCTGCATGAAATAATAAACAAGCTTTCTAATAACTTTGCTAAATAATCATCTGGTCGACATAGCTCTGAGAATGGCCAAAATGATTAGCGGGGTGGGGCAGATGCAGCACAGCAGAGAGCAGAAAGTCAGAACGGGTTAGATGACTGCACCTCCGCAAAACCCCTTCTTCCAGAAAAAGAGCAACGGTCAAAACCAACACCAACCACTCAGGTGCGGTCCTTCTGCCTAACAAGGTGAAGTCCAGGGATTCACCGAGGCTTCAAGGCAGCTCTGCCAAATTGCCCTCACCGCCTCACTAGGCATTTTTTCCCTCAGGTAACACAAGCTATTCTCATCTATTTTATTGTTCTTTTCAACTGCTTGTACAAAGGGCGCAGAGGAACAAACTTGCCCCCATGTTAGTGCACGTGCTGGGAGAGAGAACAATGCAAACAAGGTAAGGTGAAGAGCTTCTGTTACCAAGAGATGACAGACTAAATTGTAGGGAGAATACGGGTCAGTGTCCCAGCACTCCCTATCCTCAACAACATGAAAATCCATTTAAAAAAGGGAACAACAAGCAGAGGCAGGTTATTTTTCCAGGATTTATATTGCTATGAAGCAAGTCCCAAACTAAGGCAAACGTATCAATTGAAATAGCTGGTTGTAAGTTCACAAAAGTTTGAAGTCACACCAGAGAATAAACCAGAAGACCTGTTTTCCATTCATACCTGTCTCTCCTTAATTCCTGTGGTCTCAGGCTGCTCCAAGACCCTCTCTCAAGGGGCAGTGGCATCTCAGACCAGAGAAAGAGCTGGCTTTTCTCTACCAGGTTTGTAGACAAGAGTCAGCATCGGGGACAGGAGCTGCATTCCTTTTGTCACTGCTCTTTCCCTGCCCTCCACCCTTATGGAAAAAACTGCAAGGACAGCAAGAGCTTGAACCCACACCATCAGCAAAGAGAGACAGTTAATGTATGTTATAATGCCACCCAGAACACAACCCCACTATCTCCGAGGTGATTCCTGTAACTGGACAAGAAATAAAGGACATGTTCAAAAATATTGTACACACTGTATTTCCAAAGCTCAATTCCACACCACACCCCCCCCCCCTTTTTTTTTTTTTTTAATGGAGACTGGAGCTTCTCAACAGCTTTCTCTAGGTCACCAGCAGAGTGA
The DNA here is from genome assembly GCA_009769605.1 of Bucorvus abyssinicus. Taxonomy (NCBI): domain Eukaryota; kingdom Metazoa; phylum Chordata; class Aves; order Bucerotiformes; family Bucorvidae; genus Bucorvus; species Bucorvus abyssinicus. The sequence continues at coordinate 4,804,446 of CM020044.1, read as the reverse complement.
AATAGCAGTAGTTGAAAACCAAAAATATGTTTTAGCTAGTTAGGATCGTGGAATAGCAAGGTCATGTTAAATGTTTTGCTAGAAGCATTTATTCTACTGAAAAATAATGACAAGACTATATTTGCAAATATAATAAAAGCAATAATAGCGCTGACAAGTTCCTCCTGTTTCATATAAATTGGAATCTGTGTTAGAATGTAATCTTATTCTGATAAGCTACTTTGAGGCTTTTGTTAAAGCTGCTAAATTAACTGCTAAATCAATAAATGAGAGATGATCAACTTTTGCTTCTAACACAAAACCAATGTAAACCAATATTACTGGCACGGACTATGGAACAACATTTTTTGGTCCATAAAAATCAAGATAAATCTGAAGTTTCCAAGTGCTCTACAAATTAATCCATATATTTATGTAGAATGAGTAATTCTCACTGAAAATATACTTAACAGAAACCAATACAGCTCTCTGACATAACCGTATATTATGCCTGTAAATTGATGTACCTTCTATAGTGTATAATTTAATAACATCAATGAGATTTTTATGCAAACTCATATTTTACCCTTAATAAGATCTATCACAAACAAACACTGATCCATCCAGAACAACACTGGGTACTAACATCGATAGCACTAAACACACGTTTAAAAGCTGCTTTACAGAAAAAGAAATGTAGCCCTGCACACCGCAGGCACGTGATTCCTATTTCAGCCTTGGTCTCTTGCTGCAGCCCTACTCATTATCTGGGATTCAGAAGTCCCTTGGGTTCACCATCTGCTGAACTCTTTCCTGATTCACTTTCCATACTGCTGGAAACCGTACAGATAGAAAAATGCTGTAGCCAAAATCACTGCACGAAGAAAGACCAAAGCAATGTTCATTTCTCAGAGATATAATGTTAAGCCTTGAAGAGTCTCAAAATTCTGATGCATCGATACACTAAGTGAGTAGTATAACAGTAAAATAGATACAAGAACTAAAGAAGTGTGAGAAACAAACTCTCCTTTCAGGGGTTAAGATCACATTCATTAGCAGCGAATGTCTTTCCTCTTCCTGCTTCACCTCCACCCGCTTTGAACACACACAAGAGTGAAGCAACATCGGGCATGGTTGACAATCTATAGTCCGCTCAGTTTATTAAAAGTTTTTCCCAGAAAAATGAACCTTAGCAATTAATTTCAACTACTGCAAGAGAGAGTGGGATCTGAACGCACTCACATGCTCCTGATGATGCCGTATGATTTGGCACTAAATTTTAGTGTGAGACATTTATTTACGGGTAATGTTAGATTGGTGTCCTTGTCTGTGGCTCTAGTTTTACAAGCCTAGAAGGCTACTATCTCAGAAACCTTCAGCTCTGAGTTATCATGCTCTTGGGACAAGAGCCCACCGCAATACACTTCAAACAACCTGTCAAGTGACTCGGAACATGCACCAGACTGAAATTCAAGAAGTGGCACTTTTATATGCATGGAACAAACAGTTGAAATAGTTTGAATAGTTTTTTCTGCCAAAACATCTATATTAACAACATACCTTAATATTTCTTCTCGGTCTATATTTTCCCTTCAAAAAATTGACAAAGTACTAGCAAAATGTTTATGTTACTTATTTACTCATAAATGTATTTTGATTCGTTAATAGAATCAGCAAAAACATGTGATACTTTGTTAACACTTTGAGTACCTTCCAAGAAGAGTGATTGTTAAGTATCAAATTTTCCAATTAGTAAATTGGGGCACGAGGAAATGAATTAACCTTCCCAGGATCTCAGTGAGCCCGTATTGGGTTTGTGCTTTCAACTTTTGTGAGCTTCAGGGCAACAACAACAACATTAAAAAATGGCCATGTTTAAAAACCCAAACTAACCTAACCCGAGGTTTCAAGCACTCCACCTCGCTAACACTTCAGACAGGCTGCAGAACACCGCGGGGGCTTGGCCGAGTGAAAGTGCAGGGCATGGCAGGCACGGGAGCCTTGCACGTGCGTGCGTGGTTGGGCCAAAAAGAACCGAGCCCCAGTCCTAGCTAGAGCCGAACACGCGACCTCCGTCTGCACAGTCCCGACCGGCAGCTGGAGTTAACAAACCATTCTGCCGGTTCTGCCTGTACCCGAGTGCACCCACAGGGGCAAAACAGACAGCTCTGTGTCCACCGCTCTCCGTTCCCAGCTGAGGGGATCAGGCAGCTATTTTACACCCAAATCTAAGGGGAGAGGATTTTCACAGCCCTTTGGAGCAAACCTCAGACCTGTGCTTTGACATCTGTAGAGAGATACCCTTAGGGGCAAGGAGCCATTCGATGCCTTTCTTTCTACCTCTCGTGTAGGTATGTGTAAATGCTGATCAGAGACAAAGAAACATGGAGACATGCTCTTAAATGACCCGCTCCTCACCCTCAATTTTTCAACATTAATATGGGACCTTTTCCTCCTGCAAGTTTGGTATTATCCCTAATGCTTTCTAAACCAATTCTTAGATTTCTTCCTTTCATTTTGATTTATGGTTTCAAAATTGCTAACCTAAGTAATGAAGCAGTGCAATAATAATAAAGAAGTTATTCTTGCCAGAGCAAACATCTAAGCCTAATTGTTGATATTAGCTTTTAGTGACATCAAAATGAAATTCTGATTTCTAGCAGCGACCTAGTGTGTGAGTGTGAGTGGTGGGGATAATTTATCATGGAAGAAGGAAAAATGGTACATGCTGTCACATCATGTATCATCGAAGTATCAAAATTGCTATGGAAACTGTGCACTTTTTATAGAGTAGGCACATAAAATTCACATAATATGTCAGAGAATAAGTTATTACTGTCCTGAGGCTGTAATAAGATCTACACCCTTATTAGTGAAAAAATTTGACAGATTTTGTTTATAATGAATACTTGTAGCCAATGAGTTTGAGTCAAGTCACCCTCTTTTGACCCATCCACTTGCTTTTAGGTTTCTGTCCCCCTTAGATACAAGGAGAGTGCAGACTAATACAATTTCCAATGGTTATTAGATTCCATTATAGTCACTTGTGATACGACAGGGAAATTGTCTGTATCCAGGTATGATATTCAAAATTATCAGGAGGAAATATCTACTTAGCCTTGGATTTTTATCCTGTATTGTACAGGCTTATTCTTAGGTTTGTTTACAGTTTGTTGTTTAAGACACAGAGCAGAAAAATTATAGCATTTGATAAGACAAATAGAAAAACGTAGGTTTAAACGCAAAATGGTTTAAAGTACTTCCTGTGAATAGCCTGAACCCTGTAGCCCTTTGCCACCCTGATCTGTGTGTGACATGTTTCTCAGTGATTGACAGCATCTCTGATGGGTTAGGTTAGAGAAAAATGAGCTTGTTTAGGAGAGCAGAAGATACTACAATGAGGTTTTGCGGTCCAGCGTTATAGTGACTGGTACAAGAAAGCAAGGTGGAAAAGAAATGGCTGTACGTGTAACACCCTAGGGTGCAAGGGTACATTTATCACCTTGTTTTATATGACACAGTGGATGAATGTTGATGAAGATTGTCAGCATCAATGTCAGTGAAAGCAATTTCGCAAGTAAAAGTTTGTATTAAAAGACCGTCCACCAGGAGGAAGTTCACATGATTACTTTACAAATAAACAGCCTACGAAATGGAGCAAAGCAGATAACAGCTGATTAAAGATCATTTTTTACTTTGTTCTAGGTGTGGGCTCCTGTTTACTGAAGACAAGGCACCTGCAGTAAGCACACAGTAATCAGACAGAAACCTTTGAAAAAGCCAATGTAAGAGGAATGCACTGTAGCAACAGTCAGGTATCGTCTCAGGGGCGTGCCGTGGGAAACGTAGGAGTGCTCTGTACGTGAACACGTTATACATTACACTGTTTTACAGGAGTCCATTGTTATTAAACCACATCGCGTCAACTAACAGGAGCCTGAGTTTGTATATAGCATCTTCAAATGAAATGGAAAACATCCTGGAAATCAGAATTGCTGAAATCATTACCAACTCCAACAACCCTTCATTGCCTATTAAAACAACAATGACAAGAAACAAGCAGTAATTTTAAAAAAAACCACAAACAAAAACCAAAAGAAAAACCAAACCACAAACCTAGTGCACAATTAGGATTACCTGATGGACTCCCAAACCTTTTCACTAGCCAAACCCTTTAAACCTCAAGTTTTTGAAGATGCTGAAGAGCAAAGGTGGACCCATCCAACCCAACCAGGCACTCACTGAGCAATGCTCCATAGCACACCCCTCTTTTAGCAGGAACTAGCGTCTTCTGTGCTCCATGCTCAGCACCACAGGACCTCCCTCATACCGCAGTGTCGCTGCGGTTTACAGAATCCTCATGCCGGAACGGAGCAGATCCAGACGCCAATATGGTGTGCAGAAAGCTCCGTTTATTAAGTGCAGCAGAGTTATATTTATAGGCACAGAGCTTCCGTACATGCACTGATCACACGCTTCAAGGTTACAGTTAATTGGCTCATTAGTGAAATTCATGCGCCTATTCTAACACTATAATTGGCTAGTTAGGTTCACTCTGAGTACATATCCGTGCTTGTCCGTTCATGTCCATCCTTGTTTACAAATCCGACAGCAACAAGTCCTGCTGCTCCTTAAAGTCTCCCACACCACAGTTTCTGCACATCCCTCCTTACACCGTCGTGAAATGCCACATCTTTACCTCTTCTTCATTAAAGCCTCAGCCCTCTCAGGCAACAAAAGGGTGGTGTCTTTTGGCTGGAAGGGCCTCCTCCACATGACAGAAACAAAACATTCAGAAGCTGTTTCTTTGTGATTATAAGGAGGGCTCGGCTGCCCTCCCAGCAGCAGGGCTCCCCACACCCCTCACACCGCACCGACCCTTTGCTAAGTGCTGCAGCTGATCCCTCCTCCCTTCAGTACCGGAACATCTGCCACACTGGTTTAGGTGTTTCCTACAGGCTAATGCAAGACCTGGGGAGAGAGGGCAGCGATGCAGGTTCTCATATGAGTATTCACGTCCCTTGTTTTTGGAACCTGGGAGTTCTTCCTTAAACCTGCGACTGCACACTTGGAGGGCAACTGCTGTGGAAGTCTAACTGTGTTAATGATGAAGGATTGAATTTGTTTTGACCATGCAATCAATCAAAGTCCCATTGGGTGAGGGTATCACCTGTGCCCATACAAGGGCAAAACCATAGACTGCATTTTTCAACAAACTTTTGCTATTAAATTCTGAAAATTTATCCTATTTTCCACTAGCTATGGAAAAACAAACTTTTGAGAAAAACTGCTTCGCTGGAATTTCATTTTAAGGTTTTTAATTTTTATGCATGTCGTATCTGGATGTATCTATACCCTCTATTAAATGCACAGCATACTCTTTTCAACATATTTAAGGAAATTTAATGAGTTTAATAAACTTAAAGGGATGTTATGTCTGTTCACTCTGTAAAGATTGTTTATTTCAGGAAAAAGGCATTTTGAAATAAGTAATATGACTTTTAGAGCTATGACTATCTCATTCAATTAGTTTCTGTAATTATTGTCATTCCACACAGTATATGCAGTGCTAAAGGAGAAAATACATTTTCAGGAATTACAGTGTCGGTGTACAACTGTTACTGCTAATGAGCCATAAACTTTAGTCTCCTGCTCTGAAAATTCATGCCAGTGTAATGCAATTCGACAAAATGAGTCGACAGTTACAGTTGGACAAAGGAGGTTTTATTTTAGTATTTTCTATGAGATTGTTATCCTCCAATGCATTTCGTACAATTTATTTTTCCTCTATATTTTAGAACATCATCTTACTTTTAAAAAAAATGTTGCAATAGACTGAATTGAGATGTGAATAGTGAATTCTCACTGCTCAGTTACATGTTACCTCAACTATAGACAAGGAATTTATAAGATGTTTTCACCTCTGTCTAGTTCTGCCTTGTCTCAATTTCAAAGACATGCTAAAGAACAAATTAAATGCGATCCTAGAGCTTCACAGCTCATGGGCTTAGGCTTTTCTTTTTCCATTAGCAAGCAGTACAGATCAGCAGGAGCAGATCGATGGATGAAGCAGTCAGTACTGAGGGCCAGACACATGTGTATCTGTGTTGCATGTGTGTAAACTCAAAACTAGCTTTAGTCTAATCCTGGGGACTGCAGTGCATTACACACGCTCCTGGAGAACAACTTCCAGTAAAGTTTCATCTGTAAGGCATCCAGATCATGTATTCCATGACTGCTCCAAAGCAAAGCTCACCAAGGGAAAAGCTGGGAATTTCCTTCATCAGTACACCCCAATCCGAACTAAAACAGCGTAGCTGCACTCTTGGTGGCCCAACTCAAAATGCGCCGTGACCAATGACATGTCTGAGAGTAAACAACAGGTTTTGGTGCCACAGCTTTCCCCCTTGCAGCATGAGTCCCCATGCTCAGAAGGGGGAGGGAAAAAAACCCAAAATAATTTATTAAGAATGGAGTAAGCATAGGTACAGGAACAAAAATAAAAAAAAGGAAAAAAAAATCACCCGAAAGCTAATAGTTCTGATTACGACGTTTCACTTGGAGTTCACGTTACCCAGTGCCTTGCAATTGCACAGAATAAAGTTTGTTATATTTTCCTGCTAGCCCCTCTTAGGCTGACAATATACATGCCTGCCAGACTGTGGGTGGGGAAGGTCTTACACAAAAAGAGGCAAAAATTGATTGCAAGTATCTTCATAGGAGCAGAATGCAAAAGTAGGTAAATAATAACAACAAATGTTCTGTATACAGTAGAGGTTTGGGTTTGTCCGGCATCTCCAGAACCTGGCTCTGAACGGCCAGACTCAACACGCTGATGAATGTGTGTCTGCTGCACCGTGAACTGGTGGTGTTCTGTTATACATAGATCATGATAAAATACTCATCATCCAAAAAAAAAAAAAAAGACTCAGGCTACCATCATATCACTCAAAGAAAAAAACTTTGATCAACAGTTTCCTTGCCCCAAATTCAGGAAATCACTGTTGACAGTTTAAAATTACTAAAGAGCAACCACCGTATTCTCTATTTGCATGTATGAATTCAAGGTCATTGCTAGACATCTTTGTGTACAGCACACCTGAGGCTTACATCCAATAGAAGACAATTTCCACTGAATCTTTAACCCTTTGAATATTACATCAACAAGAAACATGGTTAAACTGTAATCTGCGTTTGAGCTCCTCTGAGAAACCCCCTGTTTCTCACAGTTCTTCACCTCTCCTCAGGCTGCGATACAGCACAGCAAAGGCCACTTTTCCAACCTGTGAGGTACACTTTGCACGCTGCCTGAAGAGGTGATGGCACGCTGCCTTGCAGCAATGTTACAGAGCAGGGCAGGACAGGCAAAGCAAATTTTCTCAAGTCATCAACTGAGTTAGAATGACTCCTGTCTTGTATTCATGATGTAGGTCACACCCTGAAGTGGACCTAGCGCCTGAGGAAGGATACTCAGCTATCCTTGCTAATCAATCAATCAAAAACATGATAGTGAAAAAAAATCACCTGTCACTTTTGAAAAGCTTAGTCATCATGTGCACATTTATAGAGGTATGCGAGACCCCTGCTGAACTGAATCCACTTGCTCTCCAGGCTGTTAGGAAGATTGTTATGTTGGGATCAGAAGGTACCAACTAGTTGGGGTAAGACAAAGGCACTGTCAATGTCAAACAATTCACCTGGCTATACTCCTTGTGGCTCCTCAGGGTTTCCAAATCTTAGAGTTTAGGCTTTGTTTAAAGTGAATGATTGACAGAGTAAGATTAAATTTCTACGCTTTTAGAATGTATTAAAGAAGAGATGGCATGTTGAAGCATTTTTACATTTATGACGGTTTTACTAGATTATTCCATTAAAATGGATCTCTTTCTCCAGATGTTACAGTTCCAAACTGGTACACTTTAATGTACCCATTACTGTCTTTAAGGCAATTGTTAAGTCATTCAGCAGCTTAATCCGAAAGGACAAAAGACCAAGCTGTAGCCTCAGATAACGTGTCTAAAGCAAAAAGGACCTGGCTTTTCCTAGTTTTATTCAAAATTAGGATGCCAATCAAGAACGTATTTATAAGCGTATGGGAGGTGATGGAATACAACAGGGAAGACAGCTGTTTCTTGTATTATTTTTAAGCTATCCTGTTGTCATCAGAAAAGTTAACAAACTCCAGCATCTCAGCCTTCAGATAGAGCTGATAAAAGCACATTTGATTTCATTTATGATTATATGATCAGGAGGTGCCAAAGCCTCCCGTTGATTTCCTTCCTATTCACATGAAGCAGAGACTTCAGTCTATTTGCGTGTCTGGGAGACCCGGGCTCTAGTCATCTCGTAAAGACAACTTAATTCCTTTTTTCTACCCAACACTGCCTTTTGCTATAGCGTTTACGATTGGTAACCCTATGCCCACAGGACAGAATTATAGCACCCGATTTCTTTTACATGATGCAGTGGTAGAAGATAAATGCTTTTAATCAATTATCTATATAAACACATTGTTCAGCAGAGGCCCAACTATTTCAGAGTTAAGTCAGTTTGATATCAAAGTTAGCATCCAAGAACACCAGCCATCACACCAAGAGAGGGAGAAACCAGAGAGAACTCCAGTGAATCCTCATTCTGATTATTTTAATTAATTTAATAATATCTTAATACTTAAGTACCAAGCTAGTTTACGGAGAGCAATAATGCAAGCAGCACACTGTACTCAGTTTTTCCTACTTTGCAGATCACACATGCAGATTTAAACCAACAAAATGCAGAAGTCACAGCATTAGTGTTTGTGCTTTACTGGTTATATTCCAACTATAACAAGCATAACATGCAGCAAGTGCACAGCCAACAGCTTTCAGGCCACAAATTAGTCTAGATTTTCCTTCTCCGTCAATATCGCTGTTTCCCCCAAGATGTATTTACTGACTTGCCTGGAGTACAATTCGAGTATGTTCCAGACAAATCTCCTTTAGAATGTCTACTGTGTTTTTTTTAAAAGATCTGTTCACATTTTTAAGTTTTGCCTTCCTAGGAAGTAATTGCTGTACCATAAGCTACGCAAAAATGATATCTCCATTGCTGCTCAAAAAAAAAAAAAAAACCAAAACCCTAATCAAAGGAGAAGGAAACTACTCAACTTTTTCTGAGTGTTTATGAAGCACGTGCTCTCTCTTTCTTGAAGTCCTCCCTTATTTTCTTACTGCAAGCTATCAGAGAGAACAAATGACCCTTTTAGAGGATGACTGAACACCCCACCAATAGTAACCATGGAGGAGCACACAGCTGCTCAGCACAGTTGGCACTGGAATTGAGATGCACTGGAAAGCTTCCTGGTATTCAGTGGGCCTCCTACTTTCACAGGAGGATCACATTTCGCAAATGTTATTGACTAACACATATGCAAGAGCAAGGTGAGCAAAAGGCTTTGGTCAAGACATTTCTCCCCTAACTATGGCATGACCATAAAACTATAGGGCAAGACAGGTCTCCCCTGTCCTCCAGTTAATCATGCTGCAGTAACCCCTAGAAGCCCTAACACTGCTAAGGCAGAAAGACCAAAGACCTGTTGTCTATCAGTCTGTATTAATTCCACTCTTCCCGACCAGGTTCCACTACGACCATGAGGCAGGCAAATTTTGCCCAAAGTACCTAGAGATGCCAAGAGCAGTTTGTTAAACATCTCAGAAGAGCAGCCAGTTGGGATATGTAGAAACACTCTTCTAATCCCTCCACTCATCCCTTTCTTTTCAGATACTTCTCAAATAAATTAAATTACTTGTGGTCCTGGCAGGTTACATCTGCTCCTGCTTAGGACCACCACAGGGCCAAAAAGATAAAGTATGACCCAGCAGGCTGGAAAGTAGGAGGAGAGAGCTTTGGGATCTTCACTTACACTGGGCTTGTACCCCCCAACATGCCTCATATGATAGAGGCGGGAAGGATGGCAGATGTTCCTCTAAACCTCAGGCTGAAGTGGCAGCTGCTAAGAGGTTCTGCTACATCCAGGGTGCAAAGACTTTTCTCTAAGCCTCTGCCCTGCTGTGCTTTCACGTCCCACTCTAGGAAAAAATGTGAGCAGCAGTGGAAAGCAAGCCTGGAAGCAAAAGGAACAGGGACTTTACATACTGTACCTATAAACACAGAGTGAAAATACCCAGTTTGTAATTTGTCCTTCCATTAAACTACAATCAGTAAATCAATTAAAGTATAATTCAGTAAATCATGTAACTGAAAATGCACCAGTACTGATTTTCAGAGCACACCTGCTATTCTTTATGCAGTCAGATCTGCAACACCACAATCTCCATTAAACAGAGCAAAAAGTTGAGTTCTCCTCCCTGGCACATCAGAAAACTTCAAAGGTAATAATATTTGTTATTTGCTGGAGATGAGTTTTCAGTCAGTCACTTTGTCAGCAGACAAACTGTAGGGAGGGCAGTGAACGGATCACATTCTGTGTGACTGAGCGTCTAAAATCAAATTCATTTTCATCTAACTAAGCTTATTTATGATTTTTTTTTCCATGAGACCATGCCCCCTCCAATCTCCACCACTTTATCTTGTCATATCACATGAGGTCTCTTACAAGTTTCACACTAAGTCTCTACAGCACATTCATACAGAATAATGAATATTCTGTGTTAAATACAAGTGCCTCAACAAACAGAAGCTCTCGGCAGCTAAAGCTGCATCTATATGTAAATATATCCAACAAAGGGAATGTGTACCATCTGGGAACATAGATTAATAAAAACAGATAAAAAGAATTGGCCCCACTGAATCATAAGAGAGTGAAAATGCACTTGAGTGTACTCCAGGCATAACTGGCTTCTGAGAGAGTTAGGAGCAAGCCTAGGTACGACTTTAGAACAGAGACCTGGGTTGGTTTAGAGTTTTGTGCATACCCAGGGAGTTCTAGGCAGCAGCCTGCCAATACACAGAATTATCAGCACATCAAAGGCATTATATTTATCAAACCCTGCCACAGCACATTTACGAGCTGTATGATGGATGTTGTTGTAGCAAGCAAGGAACACTTTGATGTACATGGCCTTCTTTGATTAATGAGGGCTCTTGCTGAGAAGCTGCATACGGAGTAAATTACTCTTTCAAAAATGGCTGATTTGCACTATTGTTCTAATTATGTCACAAGCTCAGAGTCAGTTCCAGATTCAGTCACCCAAAATAAAGATTCACATATACAGGTCACGCTTGTCACACACATGCATCAGCTCAAAATCTTAATGGCATTAACTTAGAGTTTCTTTCCGTTTGCAGGGAGCACTGATAAGGATTTCCTCCCTCCGCTGGAAGTTTCTAAAATCCAGTGTCTAGCAACTACTTTGTTTTTCCACAATCAATGCAATTTTAATTTTAAAATTCTGTTGCATTTTTAAGAGTATAGGAAGTATAGGCATAGGAGCTCTGGAAGCATTTTAACTCTTAAAAAAGGCAGAGAAGCACACAAAACACAAAGCCTACCTCTTAAAAGCATTTTCCAGACTAATTCTACCAGCTAGCGAAACACTACAAAACTGAAATTACTCCATTAGCCTCAATTCTCTAAGCATGCGGTGCCTTAAGCAACGTATCCACTTAGTAACAACAACAACAAAAGCATTTCTTTTAGAGCATTAAAGGAGTGTGACTTTGGATTTTGAACAGTAAATATTTTATCCTGTTAATTATGTTTGCAGACTCCAGTTAGTTATTACAGATGGCAGACCTATCTCTTTGCCCAGGGTCAGAGTGCACAGATCACACTCTGGGTTGTATCGTTGGGCACAGGAGGAAGATGGCAGAGCACAAAGGCAATGCTCCTGCCGTGGGGCGACACTCCGCCAAGGACAAAACCACTTCTTAAGTGCACTTTCTGTCAGGAAGTTCAGGTTTAACCCGACTTCGGTTTCATGATACAGCACTTGAACACAACGCTGTTTGCTCTAGTTGTGTGATAGCATGTTAATTCCAAAAAAACAAAAAAGAGAAAGAGCAATAGCTCACATTACCCCTATGGCTTAAGCACTAAAACATCACAAGATCTCCTGTCACATCACACATCCAGCTACAGTTTAAAAAGGCTTCTCAAATTTGCCTGTGTAACATTCAGGCGAGTGAATGCCTCGCCTTGCTTGAACCAAGAGGTTTGTGTCCGACACATACTTGGTTCCACCTTTCTCTAGCACCTATGAGGTTTCCATGGCCTCCAGACAACCACCTGACAGAGATCAGAACCATAGTGGAGGGGTGCAATGTGTTTAACTAGAAAGGCGCAAAGTCAAATGGTTAGGAAATGAGAGATGACGAGCAGGTTGTGCATATCATCTGCACGCTTGTTCTGAGAGAAGTCAGCCACACTGCATTCTGCTCCAGGGATTTCTGCTGGGATTTCTGAACTGCTGCAAGGAAGAGAAAGAAAAGATTCTGTGGAAGGCATGGTTCCCATATCAACAATAACAGTGCTTTAACTTTTTTTTCCACAGAAGCCTTTCATTGAAAACAAGTTCTCCGGGTATATAAAATGCTATTAAGTTTCCTGAAAACATAATCCAGAATATCTGCACTGTCAATAAAACATCCAAACTGAGGTGTTCCCAAATTGCTTAGAAGGTCGAAAAAGTTACAGCTTTCAACGCTTCTCTGAAAAGTCATTTCTCTTGTCATAGAACAAGCTGGAAAAGGTTTTTTACAAGGATTTGATAGTAATACCCACCAGGGGAAATTATGGAGGGAAGGAGTTGAGGAAGAAGGACATTCAGATCTTTGACAGGTCTCCCTGGACACGCTTCTGAAAGGTTAGGAGCTCACTCTGAAACATTGGTTCTCACAGTGAAATGTAGTGCTGTCACTGGACAGCCCACAAGCAGTTCCATGGACTTGCTCAAAATTTCTGTAAAATGTCACATATCAGCCCCAAAATAATTCTAGGCCTATTTACAAACATATCGAGTAGGTGGAGCCATATTATGTGTCACCTTAGAACAGTACAGAATGGTCTACCTAGAATTCCCAGCTGAACAGCAACCAGTATAAACCTCTTTGGTACTACTGGTACAGAAGAAAACCAATAAAAACAAAGACTACATATGAATACACTCTGAGGTTTGCTCAATTTCTCCTCCATGTGTGAGTACAGCTGCCCAGAACAGCTGAGACAACTCAAATGCCTACTTCTAGGAGAGCCCAACTGTTCCAAGTTCCCTGAGATGGCTGACAACTAGACTAATTAAGAACAGCCACATTATAATGCTTAGAGGTTTGGTTTAAATCCAGAAACTGAACTAAAAGAAATGTACTTTTAATATGCCAGACTTTCACTTCTGGTCAGTCGTACTGGGAATTTCTGTATCAAGTTGTTCAAGCTAACAAACAAACAGATTAAAATGTTATATTAAAATTTTACTTAAATTTCAAAAGAAGATGAGGATGGTTCTTAGGCACCGTAACTGATATCTTGACCCCAAATTTTCTGACTTCCTTCCAGCCTTAGAGGCTGTGAGCAATGTAGACCACGTTGTCTGCTGTAGATTTTTCCCCTAGAATTTTCTGGACAAAATTTTTTTGTTTGGAATTCTGCCAAAGTTCAATATTTCATCTGGTTCTAATTTCTAAACCAAAATGTCTGCCCATGAAAACTTTCCTATTAGTTTATATAATAAAACTACATGGTGCAAACTCTTTTGTTTTTTCCCAAGGATTTCTACCATTAATTTCCTACATGATGCAATTAACTAGTAAATTAGTTTCCAAAGCAAAATTGGAAATACATTCTCAGACTACGATATTCTCTGTAGAGGAACGTCTCATTTCCAACTTGATTCTTGTATTACAAACATTTTAAAATAAAAGCAAGGAAACCATGAAGAACGCGAGTTCTGTTAGAAGAGAGCTGTGACTTGTGCTGAGCCCACAAACCCAAGGAAATAGAGAGAGCGATAAGCAAAAGGATCCAAAGCTGACCTCCCATCGTCTGTGAATTGCTGGATCAGCCTGCTCCCTCCAAAGCCACTCATTTGGCTTCAAGGCATTTTAAATAAGCCTTTGATGTTGGAATTGCTACTGTGTAGCTGGAGAAGAGGAAATGCTGAGTTTAAAAAGCAAAAAATAAAAACAACTTGGGCATCTGCAAGCTGGAAAGTTGAACAGCGGAACAGGATCTGAAGGGAGAAAACTCAATAGTAACAGTTTAGAGGGTGCTCCCTAAATACACTGGGACAAGAAAACTAAATACTGAGAAGGAAAAACCTGACACCTGAAGGTACTTACAGCAGGAGAAGTAGGTATAAATTAACTACAGGTTTAGCCAGTGATTAGAAAGGGTTTTTACCAATTAGACTTGCAACAGTCTAAACCAACTTTACAGTTAACAAAAAAAAACCCCAAAACACACCACCACCACCGCCCCCTCCCCCCCCTAAAAAAACCCACTAATGAAAACGGTTAAAGTTCTGTTAAGTTGCCCAACGCTATTGAGGAGCAACTCTGGCATTGCACCAGCTACAACAGTGGGGGACCAGACTCAGGAACTCAGAAGGCATCTTCCAGTCACACGCTCCATGTCGTTATCTGTAATTTAGCTCAGAACCATATGATTCATGGTTGTGGCTGCCTAGCTGGGCAGTTAAGAATAAAATTCTGGCTATCATAATGAGCACAATTATTTCTGAGGTCAGAACGCTAGTTTGTAGTTGTCTTATGTATTGATAGCAGTTCTGGTGAGTAACAAACACAACATGGCATAGATGTTATGGTTAGTGAGACATTTTTTAGCAATTGTAATCAGTATTTACAGGCATCTGGTCTGAATTAAAAATAAAGGGAAGGTAGGTGGGAACTATCATGAGGTGGGAAAATAAGCAACTCACCCAATGGTCCTTCAAGATACTAGATAGAGCCAAATTGCCAAGCCCAGCACCAAGTGCAGAAAAGAGTCTGAGCACTACTGATTTCCTCCCGGACCTTCTAATGAAGTGGTGCTACTGCTGTGGCTGCAGAGCTGGCATCCAAAAGAGCAGGCAAGCAGCCCATCAGCCAAAAGCGGGACAAAGTGCGAGGCTGCTCTTTGCATTCTCTCACTGATAGCAAGCATGGCCAAGCACAGCAGTGCATCCAGAACGCAACCACCCTGGAAAACTGACAATTGCCTGGCACTGACCATGACGAGCGAATAACCAAAAGGTTGAAACCCTGCCTAATTAACATCTTTTTCAAATATTCCCATCTTCTGCAACACTCTTCTGTCAGGAGAGTCTCAGCAGCCCCGTGCATCTCCCACAAGGTCTGATTTACTATGACGAGAAGTGCAAGGGGGCTCCTGCTTGAGCTTCTGAGACTTCGCCCAGCAAAGACCTGGGCTTCGTTCCAGTACTGCAAGGTAGTTAATCGGGCCGTTTACAGTTTACAAACTACTTCCACTTGCATTGACCACTGTAAGCCCCAAGCAAACCTGTCATGAGGCTTTTGTAGGGGAAACCTTAAGAGCTTTGGTTAAGGCCTGCTGTCAGAAAACTGCTTGAAATGAATTCAAATCACCAGGCTCCCTTACTGAAGGTCAACCACTGCACTTGCAGCTGGAATAGCCAACATGATAGTAACACGAGGGGAAAAATAAAGACCTGAGAGGAAGACATTGGGTATTTTGTTAGAGTTTTACCTGTTTCTGGGGAAGAGGGGGAGCAACATGGCAGACGCAGCTGTGGGAGGGGGCAAGCAGAGCCACAGGCTGCCTGTCAGAAAGATGAAACTACGAAACCTTCTACCTCCAAAACAGCAGTTAGCCTAAATGTCTGAATTTACTTTAATGGCTGAGGGGAGAGTCAGCCTGTGCCAATGCTGTGCAAGAAAGCAGGCTTGAACAATCTCCTCCCTGCTTTCTGTGCCCCACAACAGGCAGGTTTTCTCCTGGTGAAGGGAAATCTCCCCATCGAGCAGGATGAAGAGGAGCCCTGACAGCTCCTGGCAGGCACCCAGTGGGCACCCCCATAGCCACCATCTAACAGCCCCCACCATGCCTTCAAGCACCAGAAAAAGGGAAAAACTCATGTTGCTCTCCTGCGCCACAGCATGTGGCTGGGGATATCCGACAGCTCTTGTGCGTTCCTGGTGAGCCAAGATGTCTCAGGTGAAGTGCTGTGCTGTATGGCACAAATGGCTGAACTTGAGACAATAGCACAACATCCTCCTGGCTTACTCCGTGACATGCTGCTCTAGCACTGGAGTGACTTCCAGAAGGGCCCAGTGCATTTATATAATTTCTTGTCATTGTTCACTCATACTGCTGTTGGCAGAGGCGAGAAAGCCTCAGCACTTGGGGCAATTTTACTATCGGGATGTTTCTCTAAGCAAACTTCAGCTCATGGAGGGGTGTCAGGGAGCTGGGAGTGGAGGTGGACCCCAGTGCCAGTCATGACCTCCCCAACAGGCTGCAGCCCCATAGTCTTTGCCCACCATGGGCAGAGCTGGATGCCCTGCTGTCAGCAGGGACCACTGACAGCCCCAAACATCATGTGAACCAGGCCCTTGGTCTGTCTGCAGAAGGAGCCCTGTCAGGAGCAGAAAGAGCGGAGGGCGGTTATGGCCAAGTGAGGCTGTCCAGGGTCATTCAGACCCATCAGTGTCCTCAGGGCAGGCAGCTCATAGCTCTGACAGCGCTCTTCAAATTCAGTATGATAGCTCATAAAAAAAAAAATTATCTACCACATTTACTGGAACCTATAATCTTGCTCTGTTTCTTAAATAATTCATCTTTTGGTCTCAGCTCTGGCCAAAGGCCCAGATTCACGATATTTTTCCTAATCCAAATAACACAGTTATGAAGAAAAGCACTAAGAAAGATGGGGCCAAGTTTGTCCACTCAGTAATTCAGCCCTAGTGAATACATTTTTGGACACCTTTTTAGAAGAGACACACCTTAAATATCTATCTGAATTTGCATTAAAAGATGTAAGACTTTCATTTCCAGTGAAACAAGCTCCAAATCTTACAGAAAACCGGAACGTGCAGCAGAAAGCTCAGCACCTGTATGTGCTAGAGGCTGCTGATTCAGCAAGCTGCTCACACCCCCGCGAGAGAACAAGACTAATAAGATAGGCCCCTGGGATCAGAATCAATCTATTAACCAATATGATCTGGAGACCCTGGGTCCTCTCATATTTTCTACAAATTACATTGTTTCTTGTTGAAGGCAAAATCCCTACGGTATGACTATCTCAGGATCACATCAGCATTTTCCAGATTATATTGCTGCATGGTAAGATATTAAAAATATTAAAATGGAATGCGACACTAGCTCATAGGGGAGGAGGAAAAAAGAGAAAGAAGAGATAATTGATCAAAGTAAAAAATAAGAAGAAATGTATTTTGGCAGAAAATTGTCAAGTATTAAAAGCCCTAGAAATTAGATTCTATTAAAAATATACAAGGAAAAGATGTATAGGCATTAGTAGTTACACTGAAGATTCCACGTGCCACAGACAAATTATAGGGTAATACACGAAACATGTATGCGTGGAACAATGAAAGCTGACTACAAGGCAGCTCGTAACTTTGTTATCTCATCAGTACTTCATAATCCAGCTAGTAAAACTATGCAGGGCAGTTGAAGATAGAATGCAGTATTTAAAGTGGCTAGAAGGAAGATGGAGAGGAGAGACTTTCAAGAGACCAAAAGTCAAGAAAATTACTGAAAAATCATACACGAATGATCCCAGCTTCTTCATTCACATCAAAGAACACCAGTTGAACATGATCCTGAACGTGAACATTTAAAATACTCTCAAAAATAGTAAATACCATAAAGAATGGACGGAGCAAACACTTTGGATGAGAAAGCACTATAGCCCATTAACAAGAAATAATTGCTTAGAAATACCCAACTGCAACAACTCTCATGCATGTCCAGAAACCTCCCACAATAACCTTTCAAATAAACAAGTACATTTGCCCTGATGATAAATACTATGGGTATTTTCCTTTTTTTTTTTTTAAATATTTTATCCCATTTGATGTGCTTTTGAAGGAGAATATTGAATGTTTGAGGTCATGCATAATCCCCTTTACCCATTTCAAAAGTGTCTATCATTATTAGCAATACTGTGATACCAGTAATAAAGCACTAAAAGCTAACATTAACACTTCATTTTTCCATAACAGCTTCAAACTCCCTGTTATTTTACTGCATTTTATCTTTATTTTTTCATTTAATACCACTACAAACATTCCCTTAAAAGAATGACCTGACAGTCCTCCTTTTGGCTGGAAAGCTAAGAAATAGGAATCAAAAACATGGACAAGACCCATGAAGGGCTTGAATTAAGGATGCCAAACAAAAAGAAGAGGAGGGAACTGAGTCTCACAGAAAACATGTTAAATGGGAGTTTTGAAGGATTACAGCTTAAACAGATGGAACATTCAGCCTACCCCATTCCCAAGGCAGTACGCATACGTGCAGGTTCAAATAGCCGTTCAAAATTTATTACAGCACTAACAAGAACAGAATGAGTTATAGTAATCCCTGGGAATAAGAACAGTTGAGCCAATGTTACTAGAAGACAAACTTAGGATTTTGAAAAAAGACAGTTCTCTCTGAACCTGGCAGCCACTTCACTGGCCAGCAACCATTGGCTTTTATTGGTGATACTCCGTGACTGTAAGATTATCCAGGAAAACCTTTACTTTTGTCTTTTCTCTCTGTAGTTCCTACCTAGTATCTTCATGCATAAAATCTACAAAGCAGGAAAGAACCTTTACCTATGTAGCTAGCGGTTACCTTGAAATAAAGGAGCCTTCCTGTAGCACTGCATTTGTTGTCTTTTAATAGGAACCTAAATAGGAGCCTAAATACCACATTTGGCTATGTTGGCCTTTTGCAAATAAACTCTGCAGGAACATGAGGAACAGATACTGTAAGGAAAGGCTCTACAATGCCTGCAGTAACACAAGTCCTTGCATCTTACTGAACTGTGCTATTTAGCAAAGGCCAGATAGAGGACTAGGAAAGAAAAAAAAAAAGTTATATCCAAGCTCACTTAATTTAAAATAAATTAAAAAATTTTAAAAAGACACACAACTGGCTACTTTCTACTTTTTGCTGCTTTATTTTTAGTACCCTTGTAGCCATTGAGCGGTCTCTGTCAGCTTAGTTGTCCAACTCAATTTTTAAATCTCATGAATAAATTACAATTCATGTTCAAGGAATATTTTATGAAATAAAAAGTAGACTTTATCTATTAAATTCCATAATCCTTTTCACCTCACAGCTGGCCTGCAGCCTGAAAGCAAATCTGCCTATCTCAGCAGCCTGCCCCTCTTCGGAGCACATGCTATCCTTTCCTATTGCCAAGCATGCGATGTGTCACACGGGAGGCAGTTGGGTCTAGGAAGCATTACTGGCCTGGCTCCAGTACCTTCATTTGTTCTAGACCGTACATCATATCACCAGTACCCCTAATGAAGGAAAAGAAAACTCTAAAAAAAAAATAGAAAGAACTAAAAGGACCTGCCAAGGTTCAAACTAGATGACACGGGGAGCAGCTCAGCTCAAGCAGAGTGCTGAGCTGGATGCTGGTGCACCAAAGCTGTTAGCAAGTGATGGTAGTTTTTTCATTTTCGATAGCAGCAGATTTAGAAGAAAAGAAAAGAAAAGCCTGGGGGGCAAAGAAAAAGTTCATTCTTGGTTTGTTCTCATAATATCAAGCACGCAAATTTTATAATTAAAAACTAATTTAAAATTTTCTGAGAAAATAAAACAGTAACTACTTACATTAAAAATTATTTTACTATCAAGAAATATATAGCCCTGGGTTTAGAATTAGAGCTGGTAAGCAGGTCTCACACCTCCCTTTGTGGTGACACACACACTCTGCCCAACGCCTGCAATAGAGCAACTTAAGCAAATCTCAGCCTTCAGAAGCCACATAATAAGCCAAATTATTAAGCCTATCATTTCAAACTGAACTTCCCAGGGAACTCTGTTTTATTTTTATAGCACATGATGTGAAATAGTTTAACTTTGGGATATCATTTTCCTCAGAATTTTGCAGAATCCTGGTGTCTTTGGTGGCATTGATTCTGTGGCCCACCTTCCATTTTTAGGAGAAAAAAAAAAATTATAAGTAGCATTTGGCATGTGCTTGTTACCCCTCTCGGAGCTTCAGCTGATCTCAGCTGCATGACTTTAAAGATGCAGCACCATTCGCTGCAGTGGCTCAGCTCCCACCTTACACCTGGGAAAATCAGGTCAACCACCTCCTTTAATGTAATTAATCCTCCTCTCTAATCTAACACAGGAAATTAAGAAGACTCAGAGGACGATGGGCCCCCAGCTTTAGCCCTGTCCCCCTCTTTCCATTGCTGAGAGAAGGGAGCTCATTAGCTCCTTGTGCAGAGGCCACTGCAAAGCAGCCTTTCCCGGGTTGCTGACGGTTACGGGGTAAACAGTCCAAATATGTTCTGTCCTGTGAAAAGACCTTCTACTGCCCAGAAGAGACACAATTTTCAAAAATGTTTTGTGGGTTTTTTGTTTGTTTTTTTTTTTTCCCCTCAGACTGCAGATGGGTCAGTGCAGTGAAAATAGAATGATTACACTGTGCGTAATTTGTGCTTTTTCCCATCTAAAACCCCTGTCATCTATTTGAGGAGGTCTCACATGTCTCTCAGCTGTCACTTCTGATAAGTGTACAGCCATTCCGAGGACATTGTACTACTGCATCTCCCTCCGTCAGATCTGGCTCTGCTGGTTCTTTTACCCTCCTTCTTTGCACGAGTTACTTTAGGTGCCAAGAGAGTTCCCTCACAGAATTTATTGTAGCGATCTTAATTAAATTAATATTCCTGAGTGCAAGGCTACTGGGATCTGAGGCTGGTATGAGGTTCATCGACTTTCACTTAGAGGGTAAAGTTTCCAGATTTCACTCTCACGAGGCAATATGAAAAATTTATGACAGAAGCAGGAGAACTCTTGCTAGAGGCAATGACATCCCTGTGCAATTAAAACACTTTCAAGTGTCTTTTTTTCCTCCCTTCTCCTTCCACTCAGCTTAGAAAACAATATACAGAGCAACTTTATTCTGCACCATCCATTTTTAACTTGAAGATCTGCAAGCGGTTGACAAATATAACCTGATCATAAAAAATTTCTTACAGTTTGAAATGTAACATATTGTACGAGGTTATGGCCAGATGGTAAGGAGCTTTTTATTTTTTGTAAGAAAACCAGTTCTAAAGCTTTCAAGCAGCAGAAGAAACTCCCTCCAGAAATAGCAACAGAGACCCTGTCTTGCACTCGTAGGAGATCACAGCAGTTTTACTGAACCCCTTAACAAGCAGTTGTGGGGAAGGGCAAGGCTGACTCTGAGGGCTCCCAAGTTTTACCCATGCCCTGTAGTTCTGGGGGGAGCTGACTGCTGGTCCAGCCCGGGCTGTGGTAGTTAACCACTCCACGCGGTGCCGTCCTGCTGTAACCCGTGCACAAGCAATGTGCCTTTTAGCGACCAAACGTTCAAAGCAGCGGGGAGGCCCCACAACTGCCTTGGCTGCCCCGCGCTCCGGGACGAGGCACACAGTTCCTGGGGCGCTACGCCTCTGATTCCGGGCAGCTCCCGTATGGGATGCCTTTGAAGAATATTTCTTTATTCTTTCTCATTTTGCACAGCTGTGTAAGTGAGAGCTGTGGGGCAGTTGGCCTCTTGAAAACGAACATTCAGCTACTCCTGTGGCTGCAAACTATGGGGAATAAAGAAACAATAAATACTTAATAACCAACATAATGCAACGGTCCATTCTCACTGCACCAGAGGACATAACGTTTTGCAAAGCGCGTTGCGGAGCACACTGCAGTAACCAGAGCTAACTGTGCAACTTGGAAACAACAGAGACTATTCTTTCAATGACCGTCTATAACTCCCCTTCACAGCACGTGGCCTGAGAGTAGAATTTACTTCAATATCCCACACTTAACTCTGAACATGTTAATCGTTCTTATCTCTGGATAGTTAACATTGCTGCAATGCAGCAGCCTTTTAAAGAAAAGTCTATTTATGATCCCTGAAATCAGTAAATAATGAAAGAGGAAAGCTATGATTTCTTAAACTCACTTCAGAATTTAGACCTGAGTGGTGTAAATAATGTAAATATTTTAGATACCCACCAGCTGACCTAAGAAGCAGAGCTATATCCTGTTAAATGCTGTCTTACTCTAATCATAATGGCAGTAATATAAATGGGCCTTGAATTAGTTGCAGAATGTTGCACATGGTGGAAGATTATGAGTCTAAATTCACTTTCATGATAAGGTAAATCTATTGATTTTTCTTCTGAAAGCTTAAAAAAACCCCCTTCTTCCACCCTCATATTAATTTTATTTGTCTCTGCCTTGCCACCACTTCCCTCCTCCTGCCTCACCCTCTAAATTCAGTCTCTCTTTTAGTAACATTTGAGAATTGGGATAACACACACAGCTATCTCAGGGACCCAAAGGCATAAACAATCCACACCTCCATCCTCAGTCACAAGCTCCACAGACCTGTCCTATGACACAGCAAAACTCCTCTGGTCCCAAAAGGCAGCTGAGCAGCAGACAGGTTCTGCTTTGCAAAGCAGCGAGAGTAACGATATGCTCCTGCACCCAAATCTCTATCTGCGAACTCAGGCCATCTCATTCTTCATCAGGTCACCAAGCCTGCTCCTGAGGCAGCACTAATGACTAACTCTCAGTTAAACACCTTTGGTGCGGGAGAAGGAGTTTGTGCACCTCTGGAAACCAGACAGCAAACCATCTTTAGTGTGTGTGCTAGATTAACAGCGCGACAAAGGCAAGATTTGGTTTATCGCAGTAATCAGAAACGTCTGTTCCTCTTTGCTGCTCCGGTTGACTGGCATCCACGTGCTATCTCTCACCACACCTTTGATTGCATGCTCTTGTAGCACTGAAGGCCTTTTATAACTTTCACTACCAGATAAACCCTTTTCTCATTCCAGTAGTCTTAAGGCTCAACTATTCTGGAAACGACAAAGCAAAGCAACAACCAGAACTTGCTTACCTTAGAGGCACGTCCTCCGTGTTGGCAGCCCACGAGTGAGGGGAGCTCAGCACCAGTGCTCACGACTATCAGTTCTGCTGGTACAAGCTCCTCCTTCAAGGGCCATCAGCCTGATCTACCACAGCTGCACTGGCTAGCATGCTGCTTCAGGTGGAAAGACTGTCAGGGCTGGGTGGGGCAGTAACTCTGGAAGGAGACCTAGCAGAGGACATGCACATAACCCTTCAAGCCAGAGCTAGAGGAAGATAAGGTGTAACTGTTCATCAGTAGAGACATCTTGTGAAAGAAATGTGGTCTGGCCTCCAGGATGGGGCCCAGGAGCGCGTAGGGACTGGATCCCCTCTTAAGAGGTAGGTATTTCTGAGTCTGTGCTTCGGGCAGGAAGAGGGTGGCCTCAAACAGGCATCCCAGCTTCTGGGAAAGAGGGAGGACAGCTTTTTGGATGCAGTTGCAACAGCTGAACTAGAGTGAACCACCATTCATTCATCATATTTGAGAAAAAGGGGAAAGCAAGCAAGGTACCCAGAGTATAACTGAGCCCACCTCATTTCCTCACTTCATGCAGGACAATCGTGTCAGTCAGAGCTTTAGTTTAAACAGATGCTCAAAAAGGAATATTTGATATATTGATCTGATCATTCATGGCCCATGCTGTAACTGTACTACACTGCTGTCTGCATAGCCGTGCTCAATGCCTCCCTTCATACAGACAGCCTGTGCAATGTACAAGTGGCATTTCTTCCATAAAAGTTCTTAAATAGATAAAGAAAGGGTGGGGGAGAGACTGCACTGATGATTGTTAGTGACACAAGTAAGCCGAGATGTCAGATCACTGGACAAGACAGAGAAGACTGGGATATTGCCTTTTCTGAATGCACCAAAGTATTAAACTTATCATCTAAAGCTGTCAAAAGAGTCCTACCATAAAGACACACAAAGATATCAGCTAAAAGTTTAATTTGGAAGAAAAGTATAACCACTGGATAAAGTAACTCATTAAGGTATAGATGGAGATGACAACATAAAGTACAAAAAAGCAGGAACTCTTTTGCTATCTCCAAAACATCCCTGCTAACACCTCATGTTTCTGTGATGTGGGAACTGCTTTGCTTGTCACAAATTCAGAGAGATTTTATGTAATTTTTTTTCCTGTAAAGTAGAATTCATACAAACTCCGAATGTTTCAACATGTCCTGACTTGTAGAGATAAAGACAGGGTTTTAAAACACACACACATCACCTCCTTTCTACAATACCCTCACGTGGAAGTTATCATCCCCACAGCTTGAAGCCATCAAGCCCACCATCTTCAGCAATGGGGCAAATTAAGAAGCTCTATTCAACAAGCTCTGTGCTTTCCTCATCTGAGCACACAAAGCAGGAATATCCTGAAGTATTTCAGCTGCTTTCAAAGTGAACTGAATATTTTTGTCCCAAATGAGAAAAATCTGAGGTTAGAGCACCAGATTGGTCAAAAAGTTGGGATTCACATAACTCTGTCGTGGATGTCATGGAAAATCTGACAAACCATGCAACTTCACCATGCTTCAGTGTTTCGATGTAAAGGATGAATACAGTACTACCTCACATCGTGAGGGATTTATGAGGGTAACTGCACAGAGGCACCTCAGATAACACTGCAGTCAGGAACTACACCAAATAAATAAAGGATAAATTGGACAAAACCTGAGACAGGCACCTTCACTTTTTCTGACATTCTTTCCCCAGCCAGTGGGCAGATTAACTTCAACAGTTGCTGCAGTCTAGTTAACAAAGGCAGGAATCTGGGGCACCAAGGGCAATTGATACTGCATTATATATTTTGCCAATTTAGCCTCAGTGAAGAAATCTATATTCCCCATCTGCACAGTGTTTTGCTAACACAGCATAAGACAAATAGTAACCACCAGCTGTAATAAGTGAAGTGAAGGATGAAGGAATTCATGAAGTTCAGGATAGCTTCCCAAAGGTCAGAAGCTCACATCATCAAAACAACACTGGGAGAGATCTGGGACTTCTTCACTGTGAGAGCAAATACAAGCCCGAATGGAAAAATCCTGTGTGAGAGAGTGAATTGTAATTGGTGTCATGGAAAAAAGCCCCTCTCTTCTTAAGGCAGAAGAACTAGACAGGATGATGGAGGTCATAAAAAGCATCTTGCACTGTAACTGACCTTGGAACCCTCCTTTTCTCTCAGCCTGATTAAGGGAAAAATACTTAGTTAGATACTCTCTTTGTCCTCCACATGGATAAGCACAAAAAATAAAAAAAAAAAAGGAGAAGGAAAAGAGAAAGAAAAAAATCAATAAAAGTTGTCTTCACTTTAATCAGAATGTTTCAGTGAATAGGTTTATGAAACTTCCAGTAAGGAAGAGCACAATTGCTCCCACAACAGCAGAAGTAGCTCCCTTTTAGTGTAGTGCTACTTTCTTTGGTGTCATATAACAAAAAGAAAATGCAGAAGGTGTTCTTACCGTCCAAGGACAGAACTTGTATTAAGTGTAAAAATTACTAACCTGGAATAAACTCATCTGATCTAACATAGAGGCTGTGACAGCAATCACTGCTATATGCTATACAAGAAAATATAAGAACTGCCACGCACCCAGGAATAAGAATAAACACGGATAATAGGAAGTATCTCTTCCTGTCTCGCCTAGCAGAAACATTTATACTCTAAAGGAAGAGTTCACATATACTTCAACCATTTTTGGTTAAATAAATGGATTTAAAACTACCCAAAATCATAAATGTGTACGTTTTCTTGATAAATAGCCCAGTCAGCTTACTGAGCACTGGTGAATTCCTGCCCTTGCTGATATCCTGTAGAAGTCAGTTCCACAGGGAAACGCCACGTCGCATGAAAACATGGGCCAGGCTCTTGATTTCTCCCTCTCTCTTTTCTCTCCTCCTTACATAGACACATATACATTCTCATCGAAACTGCTGCATGATCCTGTCTGACAAAAATGAGACATATACGAAGACGCAGAAATAGGGGGTAGGGAACATAAGCAGATGGTCTTGCTTTACTATGCAGGTGCCGTTCAGCAATTTTTCCCACCAGTGAAGCTGCTGTATTTTGCACAATGTTTTCCCAATTCACTAGACAATCAGGAACAGCACAACACGAATGCTCTGTTCTGCTACGATGTGCTGAGACAGCAGGTTATCGTTGGTGACTCTGAAGCTTGCTGACATCTGACATGAATTCCTGGCACGCTGACTTTTTAAAAATCAATGGGGACAGACCTCAGAGTAACAGAAATAGCTGTGAAGTTTAACACTGCTGAAACTGCTCCGGCTTGATTGGCTGGTGAACATGGAAGGTCAGAAAGAGGAGCACTGGATCCTCATCAGTAGGAACAGAAGCAGATTATTATAGAAAAAAATCACTCTGAAGTTTCATAGCTTACTGTTCCTGTGAAATAGCCGAGATCAGGAGATGCATAATGTGCAGCAGACCTCTGCTTTATTAATACAACCTTAAGCTAAGGATGAAAAATGTATATTGGCACACAGAGGGCTCAGTGGAGTGTTATAAAGCCATTGCTTGATCTCCATTTTTGATAATTTTAGAGCACTTCCTAAAAACTTATGTTAAAGGAAACACTTTAGCCGTAACCAGATTGTTGATGCTAATTAGATTTCACTCTGTGGAGTGGAAGTGGGGAGGGAAGTGTTAAGCTCCAGGATAGAAGTACCTATAAATCTAAGTTTTACTTAAAACATGGATGGAGCCTCATTACTCGCCTTGTCGCAAACAAATTGATAATATTATTGTCACTTCAATCTAAACCAAATTACACACTAAAAACTGCAAACCACCTTACTACGGAATTGATGAGGCACAATTTCTCCTTCATCCTGCTTGTTTATACATGTTAAGGAGACTCACATTGAGGGAAACGTTGTCGAGTCAATGAAAATTTAAAGGAAGGTCAGCAAACCTGTTTGAAACCCTTTGAGAACATAACGAAAAATTACATTGTAACTTCCCTTTCTAAATACAAGTGGGAATATATTATAAAAATATAAAGAAATATAAAACTTTTATGTAATTTTAAAAAGTAGCTAAATGTATGCTAGTTAAATGAACAAACAGTTATAGCTGCACAGAAGAGTATCTCCCTAGTACCTGCTATCCAAGTGATCAGAAAGCACTTCAAAAGCTTTATTGAGATTCACTTGACATACAACTCCGGTTACATTGCCTAAAAGTAAATCAAAACAGCTGAAAAGTAAATAAAAATGAGCTGAAATCTCATAACTAAACTATTGCTTAGCAATATGGGGTCCCACCACTGATGAGAGCTTCCACAGTAGTGATAGCTACAGTGGTTTTGGTGCTATGAAACTGTATTAGTTCAACCTCGTGACCAAGAACATGACATCAGCCTCAGATTAAAAAAAAAAAAATAAAAAAATCAAAGCAAACCTGACTGATTAAGCACAACAAGAATAATCATTGTATATTGCATGGTGATGGGACAGAACACTTGATATCCCGGGCAACACCTTCCTGTTTATAAGAACCAGCCATCATTTTTGAATACGGGATTCAATACATTCACTGCAAAAAGTGTGGAATATGTACATGTCCTGCATCTCTAATGTCCCTGCAGAGCATCTTGATTCCTCCTTGGCCATGGCTGAATCCCTAGGGCCAGACACTTCAACTAATCAGAGCATTACTTCTTAGCATGGTTATTTCTGGAAATCAGAACAATTCACTGCCTCTGGAATATCAAGCTTCTCTCTCAGATGTTACGCCTCCTACTAAAACATAAAAGAGATATTTATGGCAGATGTCACTGAAATATAGTACAATAGAAAAAGAATTATCTAAACATGATTTAAAAGTAAAATTGATTTTGGAAGACAAACCCACAAGTGTCCTTTTCTTATCTCTGCTTTGGTAAGGCAGTGGATGCCACGCATGAGACGGATTTTTGGCTCTGTGCTGTTGACAGCATTTAAGAAAACACAAATCCCAGGAAAACAAGAAACTCCTAAGAGTTAAAATTCTAGGAGACCCACTAGATGGACTGCCTTAGTGTGAGAGACAAAGAATGTGACTGTAAATACCATCGTTTGAGGCTTTACCTCAAAATGAAAGTTCAGAAGTAATTCAATTCCTCTGTTTCTCTTTGAAACTCTAGCTATGCTTCTAAGAAACAAACAAAAATGACCTATCAGTCCCCAGGATTTCAAGGATGGTGGGTTATTTCAAGAATGGTGAATTCCGAATGCTTAGAAGCATTAACGCTGTTCCTGCCAAGTGATGATTTATAACACATAGGCAATGAATACCGCCAGTGAAGATCCGGATGGAGCAAGAACAGATTTCCCAAAAAGATGCACAGTCAGCGCCACCAGTGCACAAGTTTCAGGGCAGGCAGGATGATGATAGCAGCTCCAGAGGTAAAGCATGGTACCCAGGATCACCAGAGGAAGTTAACATCCCTGGAACAGAACATAACGAACATCCAAGATAGTGCTTGAGGCCTTCCCCATCCCCAGAGCACTTTGCAAATCAGGAGCGAGACCAGATGGTTTAAAGATACATAGTCTTCCCTTCCACTGGGCTTTGAGTCCATAAAGCACATTACAGAGTCAATCCTTTTAATCTTGCAATTCAGTGTTTAATTCATATCTCCCTCCAGACCAGTGACTTCAGCAAGTCTTTCTTGCAACTTTCTAAATAGATTCAAAGGAACCTAGGCCAGAAAGGCTTAAAATGAATAAATGAGTTCAGGCAAAATAACATTTTTAGTAGTTAAACCTGAACAAGGAGATAAAATTAAATGTGTTCCACATACTTATTTTTTTAAACCTCATTGGCCTATTATATTGAACTACAAGTTGTTCTCTTTGATTCAGTTACTTAATAAACATTCCACTATTACCTAATTCAAACAGGTTATGAGTGCATCTTTATAACCCAGGTCCTTTCTGCAGAGTATTCTGTAATGATCAGCCACACAGCAGCTCAGGGCACAATAAGACCCTTTATTTTTATTTCAGAGAGTGAAAGGTCTATATTTGGATTTAATAGTTGTTAATTATTGCAGAAAGCATTCTGAGAACTTTTGAGTTTTCAGTAGCTGTTCATGAATTAATTTCATATGTAACAAAATTCAGTTACCCAGAAAATTACTATTGAGGAGGCTGGTGCCGAGCTCTTAATCTCAGCATCCGTCACTGAGTTGTTATGGCACATTCTCCACCTCGGCCAACGACGATCCCACCACCCAGGCTGTGTTAGGGAGCAGGATCAGAGCCTGAGACTCGGCCCCTACTTGCTCTTTTCTGAAGTCTGCCTGTAACGTTGGGCTCCCTGTACCTCAGCTGCCCATCTCCCAAAGAGGGATAATACAGCGACAAGATCTGGGGAGTTCAGTTACTGCAGAAAATGTGAGAAGAGAAACGTCTTTGACACCGAGGATAACCTCTGATGTCAGAAGACCAGGGACCTGCTGCCCACAAGCAGTGAGTATCACGTTAAGAGAAACCACTCTAAAAGAAAGGAAGAAAGCGTTGTCCTTTACTGGCCCCTTTGATTTTATCACCTGTCACAGGATCAAGTGGTCCTTTCAAAATTTGTGAGCGTTGAAATATTATGGCCCCACAACAGTAGGCAAGAAAAATGACCATATTTTATTTTTTTTCTTTTGCAAGGTGAGCAGGATATGGGGGGAAAACACCACATTTGTAGAATGCTTCTTATCAAAATTAATTCTGAGGACAGAGCTACTACAGGTAAGAAGTATTTGTCTCTGCTGAATTGTTAGGTTTGTGACATTGCCTCATTCTCTTTGAAGCTGGCTTTAGGTATTAAAAACATCAAATGTCAGCCTGCTATCTTTTCAGGACTCTAATTCTGCTACTGTCTCAGAAAAGAAAATATTCTGATTACGTAGTTACCATTAGTTTCTATTAAGAGCCCTGACTGGTAGGAGCAAAGACTGAGAATTAAAGCAATGATAATATTAGGGTTTGCTTTATGCTTTTTCACTTATAAGCACTGGGATTTTCATGAGACTGTTCAAGGGTATTTAAAAGCAATCTTTTTTTTAGGTCTGTCTAATGCACTATCTATACAGAGCTGTAACATGAATTATGTGAAAATGCTACTAAAGCTGGGGTTGTACAGTCAGCCTTCTTCAGGATTTTTGAAAAGCAGTGACATTGCTTTATAGAAGGTTTTTTAAAGACCGTTCATTCGTATTATGCTATTGCAGAGAAAACTCGCATGTGGATCAGAACGCTGCAGTTCCGGGCACAGAAAAAAAGACAGTCACCATCCCGCAACCCAGAAGACAAGCTACATTCCCGTGGGACTCGAGAGATCTGTCCTGAAACACATATAAAACACAGGACTGGATACTTGGAACCGCAATTAAAAAAAGCAGCGGAGGAAGCCTAGACACAGACGAAAACTTTGTTTAGAGAATACAAATGAAAGGTACACGACAGCTTTTGGACAAAACACTGCCTGGAAAGGTGCTCAGCTCTTGATCTAGTCCGGACATAAACCTCTGAGCAGTTTTCCTCAATAAACAGGTTAGATGCACCCTGCTGCTTCTTCAGTTTTTCCACCTAGTAACAAGAACTCCCAAGACCTCACATTTTAGCTTAAATCCAAGGAGAAAAGGTGTGTGGACATAACAGGACAAATCACATCAGAACAAAACCACACTGAGGCCATTTCAAGAGCTGCGTGAAACAACCGTTGTCTTCTAAGAAGCTCTTTTGCATTTTATATATACACGTAGAGAAACATAGGGTGGAAGAAGAAAGACTGCCATCCAAACTGGACTACTAGTACTCCAGAAATCTATGATTGGAGTTGCAGATTTTTTTTTTTTTGGGTCTCTGTGGTCAATTGTGGTTATATTCTGGAAGGCATAGAAAAACATTAATGAAGAATGCTGCTTCCAAAGAGCTGGCCTCCACAAGTGCAGCGCAGGGTGACCTTACTTTATAAACACTGTGAAGATTTAAAGGCATATCACAAGACTAGATACTCACATTAGAAAGATACTTGTGTTTCTAACTTAAAATCAAATGATTCACCTGATAAATCTCCAGGCCTTTTTACAGCACTAAATTTCAGTTCTCTTAATAAGGACCAGTAATTGTAGATTCAAAGACTGCCCAAACCAGTCAGCAGGAGATAATATGTAATATGTAACCACAGGAAAAGCAAACTGGAAAAAGAGAGACCACTGGCTTTCATAAATCATTTTCTGACAGGAAGGTTATTTATCATGGGAAATAAGCTTAATCAATAATAGAGTGAAACAACCTTAATAAAACAGGGAATCAAGCTCTGTTCTGTTAGAGCATTATAATTAATGTGGGTAGGGGGAGCGAGAGGAGGCAGAAAGAATTGTTACAGATAATTGTTATTATCCTGACAAATGGATCCTGCTTTGTTTCTAAAAGTTCATTTTCATCTAGCGGCTTTGAACGAGAAAGTACCAAGAATCGCATTTTATTTCCTAAGAAGAAATGAGAATTTTTGAGGGAAGTACCCAATTAAGGCATAGTTACTCCTGTGATCAATATATTTTGATACGATCTCAAGTGAATGATGTAACAAATCACGAAATCATGACCGTATTAAAACGGGGGAGACCAAGTTTTTTCAGTTTATTGGTATATACAAACCAAGTGTTAGCTTTCCCAAAAGTCGTAATTTTTGTCCTGGTGTGATTAATTTTACAAACATGAGAGGAAAGGCAAATCTCCCAGAAAAAATTTGGAAGCTTGATGAAAAGAAATGTTTTCATCTACATTAATAGACAAATTGTTGTGTATTTATTGTTATTGCTTGGTTCAGTCGCTTTTCATTTATCTTTCCAAATATTTTTATACGTCATTAATAATTCTAACAGATTTTGAAAACACTTAGCAAATTTTTTGAAATCATTGCACAGCATCATCTGCAAAAGGAAAAACCTCCATGTACCTATACTGTGAATATGTATCCCAGTCAAGGGAATACATATCTCAATCACATAACGCTTTTCTAATGCACTTGTCCACAGCATCAACATACAATGTAAAAGAACGAACTGGTAATGTTCAATAAAAAATTCTAAGACAAAAGTCCTACTTGCAGCAAAATTACAAAATGAAAGAAATACTAGCCCCTAAAGGAAGTTCACAAATAATTTTTTTGGAGACCATAGAGTTACAGTAACTCCAAAAGACCCATTCACAGGGAGAAAGAAAGAAAGAAAATACATGTAAAGGTAAGAATGATGAAAATGGGAAGGGAAAAATGAACAAGAAATCTGTTGGACTGACTTACAGTCTGGATTTCAGTGACGAAGTCCAAAATACATGAAACTCAGGAGTTTATCCTAGAGCATAAAGGTGCAAGAAACCTACCCCAAAGCATTTAGTAATTTAATAATAAATTCGATACAAGCACCTCTAGCTTAGGCTTTTGAATTTCAGAAGAGTGGCTCTTTTGCCAAGACTCTCCTCTACAGAGGACATTCTGTTCCTGCTCCCAAAGCCCTTCCAAGCTCCACTCAGTATTCCACTGAGATTTCACACACAACCAACAGAGAAGCCACAGGTCAGAAAAATAAGCAGCAAAATAATTATTATCCAGGACATCATTTGAAAGCCTCTTAAAAGGTTCCCAGATAATTTGTGAAGGGGAAGAAAAAGATTATTAGGTATCTTACCCGTAAAAAATTATTCAAGCAGCTCAAAGATCTGGAAAGCCAATTGGTTTTAGAAGGTAGTTGTTGAAAAGAACAGAATTTTTGATGCTTTAACGTGAAATTCTTAACTTTTTCATTTTATCCCATGATAAAAAATGTTTTCAGTTAACTTTTTACACAAGTCACATCATACACTACTCTGAGCTTTTATTCAGCTTGATCCTCTGAGGATTAAACTGGCAATGTTCCTGTTGACTTCAGAGAAGCAGGATCAGGACCCCTGTTCTTCAGGAACTAGTTGTTTTTCCACTCCTGATTTACATGAATACAGTGTCTTGAAACTGGTGGCGTAACATAAAGTGGCAGGAAAGTAGTATAAATATAGGGTTTTCAAAGTGTTGTATCCTAGGTCAAACTCTTCTTCAGGTCCCCTGAGAATAGTTTCAATAACCTAATGCATAAAACAACCCCAGAATTCAGCCTGTTCTTATTTCTCCATCCAGCGTTGTCACCTAGCCATAGCTTCTTGCTTGAAATAAAAGGCTCAGCATTTTTTTCATCATATTTTGATTTACTGCACAACATCGGTGATGTAAAACTGGGCTACTGTTAATTTAATTACATCGTAGGATGGAGAAGAGAACACGTTATTCCAGTGCTATTGATAGTCAGTAGCAACACCTACTGGTATCCTCATATATTCCCTCTGGAAAATGTCCCGCTTTAACCATGCGTCCTGCAGCGTTTGCAGCAGTGCAGATGTGCTTTCCACTCCTCTACAGCACTGCAGTTAGGAAATGTCTATTTAGCTCTTCTAGGATTGCATGGGTTGTGTTACCTTTTTTAAGTGTGTGAGAGTCACAGAACTGGAATCCAGTTCTATATTAGTGTGTACTTGTTTGCAGAAGGCATTACAGCTACAAAAGAAGAATCTTTATTCTGCTGGGAAAGACATGGCAATAGTGATTGACCATTTCTTTTCCCGGCTTGCTTGCAATAAAACATTTATTCATAGTACGTGTTTAGTGCTGCAGGTGGCATTGTTACTGTTCAAAGAACTCCACTCAGCATATAATGTGGCTGGCACTTCATCTTCCTGAAAATGAATCTTGAAAACTTCCTGAATTATATATCTCCTCCTGCTTTTCAGTGGATCCATAATTTTCTTCAGAAGATGAATTGTGGACAGCAGCACTGATGAGAATTAAACTAGCAAGGTTCATGTTAAGAACACAGTCAGTAAATCAAAATCTGAAAGTAATGCCAGAGATTCAAAATCGTAGACTGACAACATCCTGAGAGACTAGGTGTGATGGAGCCTGTAATGAAGTCATGAGGTTAAACATCAGCCTTCCATAGACACCCACATGCTCAAGTACCATAAACCTGCACTCCTCCTAGGGACGATGAAATCCCCCTTAGTGTTTGTGTGGAGGAGAAGGAAGCCTCAGATAACTACATCTAAAAGGAAGAGCCTATAGGCATCAAAAACCAGAGAGCTCATCTCTTCAAATGCTAATAAACCATGCCACTAACCACAAAGAGCTTTCTGACGTTACCAGTGAGGCTATTCCCCAGCAGGACAATCAGAAAGCTATGTGCTCCACACAGCAATAGAAAAAAAACTTCTCAGCTTAAAAAAATCATTAAAAAAAACCCCAAACCCTAAAAACATAGTAAGATCTCACTCCAAAGCCATCATATTCACCTTTCCTGCTTAACTGGAATAATTCACCAGTAATACATTGTACATATATCAATTTATTGTATAAACACTTTAATAACTCCTCCTGTTTTCTTGATGAACGAGCCTGACAAAATAATTTGTATACCAGTCCCACCAGCTGTCTATGTGAACCATATAGTCTGTTCCAGCGGCTGTTTCCTCATCACATCTGTAGGATTCACATTGTTTACATTCTATATTTTTACCTTCAATTACATGCACATTCCTCTCCTTGTGTCATAAACATTTCTACTTCTCTATTGACAAATAATTTGCTGAGGACAGACACACATAGGGGCAAATATTTAGTACAACGTGCAGGGATTTAGCTGTGTGATTGCGTTAAATTTCATGGGAGTCTTGCAGCTATGTCTCTGTGCACACATGGACTCTTCACCTCTGCACAGTGCTTTAGGCTTTCACAAGTGTCAGGCTCAGGGAAATTGATGGGCTATATTCTCATCTCAGAGCATCCAGATCTCTCTGTATGGAATTTATGTGCAGAAACCTACATGTAGCAAGAGAAGACAGTATTCTTGGTTTATAGAGGTAACCATATTAAATCATGAAATGCTTAACATTAGAAAACTCACAGAAAATACAGGACAAATGCAAGCACTGTGACTGCCCTCCATGGAGTTCAGCAAAGTCTCTCATCCCTGGCCATGATAAAAGCGTAATTCCCACTTCATGTCAATAATACCTTCATCTGTTTACTGAAGTTTCCCAGTGCAATGGTGAATTCTGTGACATGTCAAATAGGGGCTAAATCAAACCCAGCAATTTTCTACTGCTTTGATACATGCTTTGAAAAGAGGAAGAATTTAACAAACCAGAGCTGCAGTTGATATAAATCAGCACTATTCCACTGAAGCTAATGCAGCTGCATTGATTCACAGCCACTGAAGTCCTGGACTCTGGTCTCACAAACATGATAGAAAGTTCCATTTGCTAATATAAATATATATTTGTGGTTTATCAAGTAAATTCATTCAGCAAAATGCATGAATCAGTATTGCTTTTTTAGTAATAAATCGCTACAGCGGGTAGGAGTAAGTTCTGAGCTGTTAAAGAACCCGACAACACACGTACTTCAGTCACACAGTAATCCTACAAGTACACCACTGCCTTTTAAAAGACCTTCTTTCTTAGTGCCCCTCTCCTCATGCAAGACCAGAAATTGCACAACCACTTCTATGACTCTAGATGGCAAATTTAAAATACCCTTAATTGGAAGCTGAAAAAAACTAAGCGTGCCGCACAATGGCTGAGACACAAGACTTATGGTTGTTTACTGTAACACTAAGACAGTCCCATTAACAAGAATGATGGGAAACTGCATCCTGGCATTATTCTTAGCAAAAGACTTGACAAATATGTTTTGTAAATGAAGGAGCTACAACAGAGAAAACACATAATACACTTTTCCCTCCTTTTTTTCCCAGTGAAATGGTTGCATGTTTAATGCTTTATACATTATTCAAGGCTCCATTTTCCAGGGTTCATCAATACCCCAGTCCACAGCAGCCAGGAGCTTGTAACAACTGACAAATGTAGACAAAACATGCTGCTTAACCCAAGAAGAGTGGGTCAGAGAACAAACAGGAAAATTTATTGTCTTTGCTGTATTACTGTTGAAATGGAGAAGTAAATGAATACCATACGTTATAGCTTATCACTTACAGTACGAGTGTATCATGAACAGCCCAGCGTGTCCTACTTAAATAATACTGATGGATAACATGCAGGCAGCTTTTGTTCACTGCTGAGGTTTTG
The DNA here is from genome assembly GCA_009769605.1 of Bucorvus abyssinicus. Classification (NCBI taxonomy): domain Eukaryota; kingdom Metazoa; phylum Chordata; class Aves; order Bucerotiformes; family Bucorvidae; genus Bucorvus; species Bucorvus abyssinicus. The sequence goes on along the minus strand of CM020044.1, from coordinate 4,768,234 downwards.
TCTTGTCTACATGTTGTTTGTACTTATTTAGGGTGAGAGCAAGAGACAAAAGAATAGCAGGAGTCATGCCAGGGGCTCTCACAATCCGCTTCCCTCTGCGTGTCCATTATGAATCTAGACTGTGCCTACCACGGAAGTTATTGCAAAGAAATAAAAAAGCCTTCTTGGGATAAAAAGTGGATTCCACAATATACTCTTAGACCAGACATCGTATTATTTCCCAGCTGTACCTGTAAGCAACTCTGCAAAGGACAAAGGAGAAAAAGGGGGGGAAAATGGGGGGTGGGGGTGGAGTGGGTGGAGGAATAGCAACCTGAGCTTTATTGCCTCTGCCTGCTGGAGAACTGTATGGAGATCAGCAGTAATTTTTATATTCAGCACAGCGCCTCTGAAGGTGACTCAGGAACTTGTGTGAACTCAAGTTCTAGCAGAGTATAAGCAAACCCCCAACCGGCGGTGCTGTTACCTGCTGCCCTCAGCACACTGTATAACCAGACTGTTACACCAGGGCAAGGCAGGCCAAAGCGCTCCTCTCCGCTGCCGTGGCATTAACACCTTCCGCACCACTTCCCGGGTTCCTAGTGCGAGGAGAGCAGGCTGCCTGAGGACCTCATCCGACACTGTCATCACGCTAGTTCAGGCTTTATGGCGGTTCTGTGCAAATGGCAAATGAGTAGGAAAAAAAAAAAAGGCACTGCGATCTTAAAAAAGGTAATTCAGAGGCATTTTATATCCGCCCTACAAGTGCATCACAGAAACTGCAGAGCGGTGTAGAACCAAGCCCCGCATAAAGGGAATCATTTAACAACAGGAGGGACTCTTAAATTACTATTAAGCTTTTTGCTATTCAATGGGAAAACAGGAAACAACTCACACAGGCCAAAAAAGTAATTTTTCCCTCAATAATTGAAGGTAATTGTGACTAAAGGGTTAGATTTATAATTTTTGGTAATTTAATTAAGTCATTAATATTAACCACAGGAATTAATTTGGTCTGATACTTTTACAAGCAGTTTTTTTACCAAAAGAAAGAAGATATTCCCACCCCAATATGAATTAAAGAGTGCTTGTCTACTCACAAAACTGTATCATTTTAATTAAGATTTTGCAGTCACCGCTTATTAATTTAAATCTGACCTATATCTCAGTAAGGGAATCTAAACCAACAAGTCAAGTTTGAATGGATTGGAGCTCCTTACACAAATCACAGTGGTTTTAATGAAGAAGCTCCATATTCCATCTGTATTTACTCCAGCGTAATTTTGTGATGTACGGCAAGCCTCCAGTGGAAAGTATTTCAAAAAGGAACTCAGCTTCCAAAAGGAAACAAGATATGATGGGTTCAAAATGGGACTCAGGTGTCCAGTTCTCAGTGGTCCAAATATCATATTGGTCAAGAGGACCATACTCGGCAAAATAACACCTGGCAGCGATTTCAGTGCATGCATCAATCAGTTCTTTAACACATACTGCTCATTATTATTGGTAGATTTATGCTTGCTATAAATGAAGGATACATATATTTACTGAGGTACAAATCAAATTTAAAAAACAGCCCTTGGAGCTTCTTTACCTCATAAAGGGTTTTTTCTTTCCCACTGATGCTTCTCAGCACTCATTTTCATCCCAGTGTCCCAGAGACCTGCAGTTCCTTAAGGCTGCCAGTCACTTAGGCAGACCACAGTAAGACTCAGAAGCTCTTCTGGGATGTAGTCATGTTGGCATAATATGTTTTTCTTTCCAACACAAAAACTGAGTTAGCAAGACTGGCCAACATAGCTCTAAGGCTCAGTTTCATCAGGTAATTACTATCAGAGGACCAACATGGAGAACTTGTATTGGTGTCATTTAAAACACCCCCAAATCTCCTAGGCTCTCCACCCTACAGAGACAAGCTGTAGGTCACTAGCAGGCACTTACTTAGACTAACTTCAAATTTTTGCTTTGCTTTTATTCCAAAAAAGGAGGGAGGGTAATAACATTTCTAATTCTGTATTAACTGCAGCCGTATATGCAGTCCCCTGGCATCCGTCTGACTTGTATTTATGTTCGTCGCTTTTAATCCATTCTCACATTCCCTACACACATAGCACATTCCTTTCTCCTTCTAGAACACCATGATCATGAAGGACTGTACAGGATATGTCTGCACGTCGTAAGCTGCCCTGGAAGAAGGCGGCCAGTTTACATGTATTCCTGTACTCCTGGCAGGACTGTGCTATGCAAGAGAAGGTTGCAGGACTGAATCTACAAGACATGGTACCAGGAACTCTTATACTGGAATACTGAGCATCAGCTGCCTCAAATCAAAGATGGTAAGAATCCTACCATTAAAATCAAGCACTTCCAGCACCAGAAGCCAGCTGTGAATGTCAAAGAAGGTCTAGAAAAATAAATGTGAGACAGAGGGAAGTGCTGCATGAAACTCCAATGTAATCTGGAGAAACTTATTCATATGACAATGTACTTGTATTTTAAGGCCTAACAATCTTTGGATTTTGTTATCTACATAAAGGTGAAAATTACTAAAGGTCTCTAAAATATACTTGACAAAAAGAGGAAGCCTTAACAGTAACATACAGCAAGAAGGATTAGGTCTCAAATCAAGACTCAAGCTCTGGGTTGGAAGACCACCACTACAGAGAGGGTTGTAACCACTTTCCTGAACCTTTTTTGCCACCATCCAGATGTCACAGATAGGTGGCTTGTGGTATCTGTGATGAGAGCACAATGTTTGCTCTGTTTTAAACCTTAGCTCCTTTTGAGCAAGGCTGGTTTCAGCTGATCAGCTCCCAGCCTGTACCAGCACACAGGTTTATTTTGCCCTAAGGTGCAGAGAGGAAGCCAAATACAAATCTCCTGTTGGCAATGTAAGACCTTAGAGGTCTACGTGCATAAATTATAATCAGGTATTAAATAATATTCATGTTTCCCATGTGATGTGAAGCCGGTATGTCTCAGCGCATCACGTCTATTTGCAAGTTCCATCTATCTCAGTACTAAGAACAGCAAAATAGCAACATGAAAATAAACCAGTATCAGTTTGATTGAAAGAACTGGCAAGTTTGACAGTGACCCAGCTACATTCCCTTCTGTCCTTTACGACATTGTGGTACTACCTCTAGCTTCTGCAATTTATTTGCCTCCTACTCTGAAGCATTTACTGAGAAATAACCTTGAACTTGACTTGTCACCGTTCCCCAGGCAAATTATTATGTCTTTAGATTCCTTCACCCTACGGTATTTAACAATTTTGGTTTCTTGTCTGGGTTCATTCAGAGCCTCAAAGCGCAAAACAAAAAAAACGACAGAAATGTGCAAGTAATGCAGCAATTTTTCAAAGATGTTCTATGTGTAACATAGCTAGAGCAGGGTCAAGGAGAGAAAATTGCGAGCGACACAAAAAATGACAATGCTAAACATAAAATAATAGTAAGACCACCACTTTGCTTTATACAATAATTTCATCACCATCATCACCAATTGGAACCATGATTAGTATAGAGGGTTAAAGACATATTCAATTTAGATATTCTGAGGCTCAGAAATATCTGCAACATGTACCCTTGCACAAGGAAAGCAGCAGGAGACTGAAAGCACAGGGAAGTTCTGCTTCCTGGCTGAAATTTGGTTTTAAAAAAAAGTTATCTGATAAGGATTGGAAGTCCATATGTTCTACATGGTATTTGTGACGGACAAGAGCGATTACTTTGTCCTCTAGATATTCAAAGAAGAGACAGCAAATCTTTTCACTGTATCACACATAGCTGGGTAGAAGGAAATCTTCACCAACTTTATTAAAAGTATCCTTATCTGAAAAATGGGCTGAGGAAATGGTGGAGTGATGGCGGACACCAAAATCCCACACAATAGATGCTTACCAGCCAAGAGCAAAGCCATAGACAGTCTCCTGCAGAACTGTAACCTTTCACTTACTACCATCTAGGAAGGGCTAATGTCAGACAACGGATATGGGGGGGGGGGGGGGGGGGGGGGGGGGGCGGAAATTCCTTAAAAAGAAACTGCTCATTGGTTGAAAAAACCCACCAGGTTCAAGCAGTCATTGCTATGGAGATACTTAATTAAACATTTATTTTGCATTAATTTTTTTTTTAAAATAAAGTTTAACTTTTTTGTTCTTACTAATTTCTTTACTGTGATATAAATTTGAAGAGTTTCAGAAGCAGGGTAAAATCCAGAATAAGAATCTTAAGTTGCCTGAAAATTATCATTCACTGTATTTTTTGCCTCACCTTTTTATCGCACGTAATTGTGGTCTTACCATTGCTTATAAACAGATGTGAATGTGTCCCTACTGTCACACTTATACCTGCAAGGGAAAATAACAGCAACACCTAACAGCAATTGCAGTGCCGGCAATGGGTGTTGTAGACCACATAGTCTGGACTGAGTCAATTGGAGGGATGCTGTGAATAAAGCTAAAAACATTGATGTTTGCTTCACAGAATACTGTAGCCAGGAAACAACTTGGATCCATGTTCCAACCTACTCCCCCCTCCACCCACCCAATTCTATATTAACAAAAGTGCCAGCTACTGTTTCAAAAAGCAACAATGTCTTCTCCTAGTTCTTCTGTGATCCAAAAGCCCACTGGAAGATATTTTACCTCTGCTGCCCCTGAGCCTCCAATAGAAGAAATCTGTCAACTCTTTAATACTCTCACAGTCACTCAAAAAACCTCCTATAGACCAGCAGCTTGTTACTTTATTTACCTATTATCTAACTCTGAGAAGCTAATAAAATCTCAAAGTACTTAGGCTTGGATCCTACCAAGACATAACGTACATCACTGAGCTGCAGCGTGCAGCCGTACTTAGGTCGAGTCAAACACCAGAAACATTGCCATGCTGCTCTCCCTGGCCAACAGCCGTGCTCAGACGATGACTGAACCCAAGCCTTGTGAACTGCCTTTGGTTAATCTTTGCATTAAAAAAATAAATCATACAACACTTATTTTTCAATAAAAGACATTTTCATGTATCTTCAAATCAGATGAAATTCATAGAAATGTAAAACCACAGCCCAATTTTTACCGTGTTAGTTGTCCTGCATGCACCTCTTCAGAGAGCACCAGGTGGATGGGTGCAGGATGAACACAGTGCAGCTGCCTGGCTTACTTTTCTCCATGTGGAACTTTGGCTGCATGCTGTCTTCAAGTCCTTGCACAGAGCTCAGATGGACATCAAGGGGAGATCCATTTGAGATCACTGACATTATATGGCCATCTAGAAACAGAGGTCTGCAGGTTGAAAAATAGCCATCATCATTTCAGTCATGAGACTCTGCCAGTTTGATAGCTGGAACTGATTTTTCTGGAACCTAATTACACCTTTGACAGGGCTCCAGATGACATTATGACGTTGTGATCCAAACGGACGTACCTTACCTTCTTCTGCGCAGTCCAGTGTCTTTAGCTGTACATAACGGCTGGTTGGCATTAAGTGAGGAAATTGGTGAGGTCTTTAACAACCTGACCCTAACTGAGTTTTCTGGTCCTGAAGCAGCGTCCTGCAGTTCCGAATGCTCTGTGACGTGTGTGTGCAAGCACACATGTGGCCATGGAGTCTGGCAAACTGAGCTAGATCCAGATAGCAGTAACAATAGGGTAAAGGAAAAGGTAACTCCCTGGAACTCCTAGACTCCTTGCACTGCCTGTTTGGCATTACTCTGAATAACTGCTTCTGAAATTACTCAGTACAAAAATGGTTTATTAAATACCAAAAGATGCCATAGAAAAGGAAAGGTTATACTGGATAATTTGATCTAGAAAACGCAAAGAGCTCGTTGTGGCCCCAGCACTGTATACACACGGAATACACAAGCTGTTTACCCTCATTAAAACGAATGCTATCCCCAGCTTTGATTAGTTTCATTATTCTCTCAATGAAATAACCGTTTTCCAAGTTAATCTTCTGCAAAAAGAAAGGGCAGAACAGAGGTATTATTGGTCTGAGAGCTTCATTGAAGGATATATGAAGGAACAAGGTGATGAATATTTTATTAGAGAAAAAAAAGAAAATAAAACTGAATCTAAAAAACCCCACCACAAAATCACAAGATAAACTCCTTACATCAAAAGTTAAAATTCTCCACTTGCTTTTGACGGCTGCTGTTTTTATTATTAAAGGTTTTGCTGAGAGTCTGCATTTTGATGTTAACATATGAAAATACATTGACTGGCACAGAAAAACAAACTCATAAATTTCAACTTTAAGTATCTGTTTTAATGTATTATTGTACTTTATTGGCAATCTTCCACCAGCAAATGTCTTTTTATTATTGTATCCCCTCTTTGCTATAAAAAGGAATGCTGTTGACTGGCTTCCACTTTGGGAAATATGAAATCATTGTTTCTTGCTAGCTGTGGGCAAGAAATAGTTTTGAAACCACGCTGAAGTTACAAAAGTGTGCTCAGGGAAAAAAATATATAGCAAGAAATATGTTAGTACCTTTCATAAATTTTCAACTCATGGATACAGCAAGATAATTTCTAAGCATAAACAGACCCAGCAAAGAAAATACATTATCTTAAATCAGGTATCATTCCCCTGTATGACAAAAGATGGGTTGTTCAACAGCATAAAACAAGTAGACTTCAGACCAGTATGGTGCGATACTTGAAACAGAAAGAGAAACTTCAATATTTCTCGTAAGTAGTCTACCATCTCTGGCCAAATCCTTTATCCCTAACTGAAGCAAAACTCACAATGGTTTCAGAAAAATCTTTGCCTGTCTATGGGGGTATTGTAGAAATAATTCAAAACTTTAGAGCATTTAACCTTGGAGCATTTCAGTAGCTGGAATACTAGTAAAAAGGAGAACTGAGGCATTTATCCTGAACTGCATAAATAGGAAAGAGTTGTGAAAACTATGATCTTTGTGAGAGAAAGGAAGCACCAAGCCATAGACCGTGCCTCAGCTGCTCGTGTCAGCAACGCACTCAGCAGCCAAGCTACAGCATACAACAGGAGCTCTGCCGACAGCCAAGCGCAAACACCTTATGTCCTTCCCTTAATTTTCTGTCTTTTCTCCAGTTAATAATGCACAAAACCCCCTCGTATTTAATCAAGTGAATGATGAAATAAAAAAGCTCTTAAGAGAAGTTTTGGGTAATTCTGGGTAATAACATCATTACCATAAATTAACAAACTCACTTTCACTGGACAAAACCTACTGTGACACTCTTTAGTTATGCACCAGTTCTCCCTACACCAACATATGTACACTTAGTGCTTCACCTCTGGCACATCTGCCTCATAACCTGCTGCCTTTTCATTGCTCCATGTGAACCAAAAGACTCCCAAACCCGACTTTTTCAGCCAAGGGAGTCCAAGGCAGGGCTGAGAACTGTCTTCTGACACAAACCCAACATTTAAGCAAGGGAATAATCTAGGGCCACCCGGTAAACAAGGTTTTTCCTGGTGAGGTGCAGTCCTGCACAGGCACTCAATCTGCACACACGTCCTTGAACCTAGACATTTTCCTTGGAAGCTAAAAAATACACCATCAGCCTGCAATCCACTAGTTAGCAGTCCCACTGCTATAGTTATTCAGGAAACAGATGGTTGAAACCAGCATTTCAGATGATTTTTGCACTCTTCTTGAAGAATTTTGTTACGATGAGCTAGTAAGGTCCATTACGGAATGACTCATTGTATTAATGTTTGACACAGGTTTAATTTAAACCTAGACTCCTTTATAGGCAATATTTGCATCATTTTTAGGGCAGTCTCTTAGCATTTTTAAACTTGCCATATGCAGCAGTTGGTATGAATATTTTAATTACATCCAAGTGTCCACCATAAAACCCAATGATTTATTGACATATTGTAAGATGATTGTAGAAGGCGGCACTATCCTCCTCTAAACGACAGTTGATGGTTTCAGTCTTGTTCCCAGTGGAAATGGGTCAGTTGTGCTGGAAAAATCTTTGATGCTAACTGGTGATCCTCCAGGTTAAGCTTATCGGCAGTGACCTAAGGAGAAGTTCCATTTTGCTTTTTCTCACGTTACACTTGCTCTGTGGGCAGATAAAAAGCTACAGCTTGGAGGCTTGTGAATCTGACGTGTTTCGCAAGCACTAAATTAAATGAAAATTAAACAGATCTTAAATGCAGATATAAAATAAGTGACAGGGCGGTAGAATTAGAATTGATTGGTTCTTATTAGCTGTATTTACTTCTGCAGCAGTCACTCGTTGGGGATTTTAAATATAAGACCTTGCCTGCTGCTGCAGGACATACCATTCCTGTGGATGTTATTGGAGGCATTCAACTGACATCATCAGATATGAACGTTGCCCGTATAAAACACAGGTCACGTGACTTTTCTGACATGTGCTTTGAAAGGAGTGACATCACAATCACGGATCCTTGAACAAGACGGTTCTATCCAAAAAAGGAATGAACTTTATCTGCAAATTCCTTATGAGCACGTATGTTGCCTAATGTAAAAAGCAGTGGTAGATTTGGGTGGATACATGTGTGCGTACACACAGAAATATTTAGCCCACACAACCTTATTGCAAAAGGACTCCTCATTGCACAAGAATTAGAAATAACAATGAATTATGGTCTGAAATGACATTCTTTCAAATCTGAGAATACCAGTCAAATGCTGAGCCGGTTTTCATTTATGTTTATTGATTTCAGTCATTTCAGAACCTAATTCGGTAATTTCAGTGGAATCTAGATACAATCTTCAATTTTCCAAAGGACACTTTCAGCACAGTTGTAATGTTTCATTTTTCTATGTTCTCTGCAATCTCAATAACAAGTATCTTTATAGTGTCAAGTGAACTCAAGAGAGAGCATTGGGGACCTCCCACAGTGGTCACTTATTACCCAGTTTACACAAGCAGCTTATCTGGGACTCCCATGATCTGGGATTTCTAACAAGCAGTATGACAGTAACTACAGGAGATGTAATACTTGACAAACTGGTAAAATGATAATTACAATGTTGTCTCAGGGAGTAGATGAAAGGAAATTAAAATCTTTCCTCGTTGCAACCATTGCCACGCACTGAGGATGAAATGGAATCACACACAGGAGCAGCTAGTACTAAGCGAGAGGATACCAGTTGTGGCACTGGGCAAGCATGCTAAGCACTCCACTCCATTTACCCTTTTCAATACAGGGCAGTTCCCATCCCAGGTTATGGCCCTGGAAAAAAACCACCAGTAACTTTCAGTCTATGTCCTCTCCCTAGTCCAACATCTCAAAATACAGAAGGTAACAATTAATACACCCACACAATGATTTTATGCAGCTCCTTTTCTTACTGACTGGCTTTTCTCATTGACTCACTGAGAGGTGTACCTAGGGTCCGTGTTAGCAATATGTTATTGAATATCAACAAATAAAAAGCCCTTGTTATTCTTCTAGTTGCATTCAATGTGAACATCAATATTACTGCTCAGAGCCATCATGATTTTTTTTTTTTTTACTCTAGCTTGAACATAAAAATCTAATTATAGCACTACCATGCAAACATAGAAAAAACCTGGCATGGCCTTCTCCCTAAAACCTCACAGTCTAATACATGAATGTAATGAGCCATAAATAACCAACTATTGATCAAAAGCAGTACTGAGCTACAGCTTCAGTGGAAATATATGGCAATGAACACATTGGAAGTACCACAAGAAAATTTGACCTCTCCACCAAACATTATCATAAGAGGCACAGATGAAACGACCACGGCTAAACTTATAACAAGTTTTTGTGTTGTTTGTATATCTGGAATTAAAAAAAAAAAAAAAATCGATTTGCCCTGATTTCTGAGGCATTCTTCCTTTCTCAATGGAAAGTGCCATCAGCTAACAGCATACGCCAAGGACATCAAAATTCCTGCTTCCCAGTCTCTCTCAGTGACACCCTTCAGTCCCATCAGTCTCAAAGTCATCTGAACCCACATTCAATCCTGATGACTTCAGGGCAATCTCGGTTTTTATTCATTTTCCCAGTATTTCCAACACTCTCCAACAGTCGCCATGTGACCACTAGGAAAAAAGAAGCTACTTGCCAAATAGCAACTAGACTTCTTCCAGATGTGCTCGTACACATCTGTACATCACCAGCACACAGGCTGCATGCTTTTGAGTTCAGACCTTGCCTAGCAGCACCTGTAGTGGCAGGTACCACAAGTCTCCGTGCTTTGCACTAATGCCACTACAGGAGGAGTTGTCCTCCTTGGCTAGAATTTGATATTTTCTGTGAGGGGGGAATGCTCAATGATCTGTCTACATGCAAAAAACATTCAGATGAGCTTGCTCCAGTATGTCAGTCAAAGAGGTTCACCTTGAACTGAGATTATTTGCAGGAATTAAGATTATTTAGAACTGTTATCCTTTTAATGACCGTGTTACAAAGGAGGAAGATGACATCGCATTAAAGAATAAATAAGCAGAACAACAAACAAACGCACATTTGATTTGCAAAGAGCCAAACGTTTGGGTGGACAGTGGCTAAAAAGACAAACTCAGCTTATCCTTCGGAAAATTTTACTTTCATTAAGATTACTTTAACAGTAAGGATTGAGGTGAAGGCAAAAAACCTACAACCTGAAACAAATACAGGCTGCTTCCACTCTGAGGTGGCACATTCCACTGAAACAGAAAAAGGAAATTTTTAATGCAACTTCCAGCACGGTTAGATTCTGTGTTTGTCTCTATCCTCTCCAATATTTTGCTTTTAACAGACAGATGAATAGGATGACTTTACTTGATTCATTGGCACTGCTAAAGCTCTGACTTTTTTAACAGCAATCATAAATGGTTTCAAGATACAAAACAAGTGTTCCAGCATGGTCCATTGAGCAGAATGGAGAACATTGCCTTCCCTAGTGTCACCACACATGATATATTTAATGATTGCTACCGTATGTTCCGATCAAAAGTGCTTTTAGTCATGTACTACACGGGATTCCATCTTGTTTATATTCCCTGAAAAAGCTGCATAGACAGTAGTAGTTTGCTTTGCTGGATTCAAAACTCTGAATTGCTCTTTTACACATCAAATCTTCTTATTTCCTCATATTTCCCTTTTACCATTATCATATATTTATACAAATATATTAAAGTACAACACTTAAGCATTAGAAAACGTTAATTATTGGCTGGCAAAGAGCATTGAGTCTGCAACACTTTAAGTTTACGAGAGCTATAAATGTATTACACCACCATTCTGCTCGCAGCTGTTCTTGAAAGCCACAATACACTACTGTCATTCCCAATGTCTTGAAATATTTTTCAACAAGCAACGTTCAGAGCTGATAGAGAAAAATGAACTTTCCTTTATCAGAACATTCAAAATTTTGTTTTTATTCGTTCAGAGATGAAAGCTGGAATTCTAAAAATTCATAGAAAAGAGTTTTAATAAATCTTGACTCATTTGAAATGTTCTATTTGACTATGGGATAACATTTTTAAAGAAAAAAATTTAAAAATTGCAAATAATTCAATACCATATCAAGCAGATAATTATCGAAGTTGAGAAGTTGGTTTGAGGAGATAAAGTGTTATGACATCATGATATTTTCCTTGAGAAAATTCTTCAGTGTTTTTTCTTTCCCAGTATCTTTATTGGCCTGATGTAGCTGCTCAAAAAACAAAATCAAATTTAAAGTGGGAGTAAGATTTTAAATACGATCTAATCCCTTAAGGAATATTAGGATAATTTCTTATTTGCAGGAAATAGTATTTTGCCCAATATTTATCTACCGAAGGTTTCTCTCAAGAAATTCAATAGGTAATTGATAGGAAGAGAGGAAACAGCCTCAGGCTGTAGCAGGGCAGGTTTAGACTGGACATTAGGAGAAATTTCTTTACCGAAAGTGTTGTCAGGAATTGGAGTAAGCTGCCCAGGGAAGTGGCAGAGTCACCATCCTTGGAGGTATTTAAAAAACTGTAGGTGTGGCAGTTAGGGACGTGGCTTAATAGTGGACTTGGCAGTGTTAGGTTTATGGTTGGACTCAATGATCTTAAAGGTCTTTTCCAACCTAAGTGATTCCAGAATTCTGTTCTATAATTGAAAACTGACCCATAGGCAACTGCAGAATAAAGGCATCTCACAGCGACTAACAACTGACTTACGGGCATCTCCTGGCACCCTGTCCCTAAACCTTGCCAAGTACCGTCTGCTTACTTCTCCTTCAGTCTTGAGGCATAACCAGGCAACACACTTCAGACCATCTCCCTCCACTGTTTGCAAGCTCCTGGCCCGGACCTTGTAGGGAGACGTTCAGGGCAGAGTCAAGCATGGGTCAACTACAAGCCAACTTCGACTCCAGAACAACCCTAACCAGCCTTGCTACTGGTCCACAGAAAGTGCCCTTCTGTACCTCTGTAGAAACACAAAAAGTGGATTGACTTTCAAATCACTTACGAAAATAAGGAACAATTTTAACACAGGTTCACTTTGCACCAGGAACCATGTGGACATCATGACTCAGGCATCTTTCCCCACATCCTACGTGCAACACAGCAAATAATCTACAGTGCTATTCTTTTGAAACTTGTAATGACCTGGGTTAAGACCACTCCTCTGAGTAGCCCTTTTGCAGCCTATTTCATGACTTTTAGAAAAAACTTCTTCATTCTGAGTAAAGCAGATCACTTATTTCTGAGTGATGGTTTCTGTTCTCAGATTATGTACTGTACCCTTAATTGTGCAGTTTGATAAAGGTAGTTGATATCCTCAGGATTTCTCTAACCTTTATTTTAGCACACTCCAGGATAGTAATGCTGTAATCAATTAAAGCGTGCTGATGGCACATGAGAAGCCCTAAATCTCCTATTGACAGCTCATCAGGGAAGTCAGCACTTTTTTGTAATTTTCCATTTAAATGATTCCTGGGTACAAAGCAATCTCAAAGCCTCTAAACTGTTTGTTCGCTGTCCCATGATCCTGAAATGGAGTTTACAGAATTTTATATATTTTTATGCATCTTTTACATATCTTTATATTTCTTGGTTTAGAATATTTGTTTTTGTTGACTTCACAGAGTTCCATAGGCTCATCTTCAGACAAGAAAATTATTTGACAAAACATAAAGATGAGTAGTACTCTTATTTTTTAACTCTGTTCTTAGTTTTTGAACAATATAGTTGTTCTCCATGTTCAGAGAACTGAGGGAAATACAAGTCTCTTCTTTAAAAGGATTTAATTTCAGAGGATGCAACCTATAGCACAAATTCGTACACAAATATACTGCATGAATTCAGCCACCAATCCATTTCAGAGACCAAATTAATTATATTTAAGCTTTCTAAATCATAATACCTGTGAAGCTAGTTACGTATTTTCTTTTCTATAAGTACCACATAACTTCCTCTTGATCAATGACAAATTATAGCAAATGTCAAAAGAATTAAAAAAAAACCCATCTCAGCAAAATTTAAATTATCAAAACCACAAGCAAGGCACATTAACATAAGAAAAATAGCTGTGAACATTCTTTCCAAACGCTGAACAGCACTGCACAGGACACAGACTTTCTCCTATGAGGAAACCTCATCACTTTATATCAGAAATACTTGGAAATAACAAATGCTGTTTTATTAGATATTTATTACAAAGTACTGTATAGAGAAAGAAAAGAAAGGTGAAGACTTTTATTAGCCAAGACTCACTTTCCATTCAACCGTAGTGCTGTGACATTTGCAAGAAAGCGTAAGAACACAATAAATGTGATATACTGAGCGAGCTTTCTGACATACCTTTTCTATCCTTGAACTCCAAACAAGGACTCCTGCCTCCCTCTCTGCCATTATAGACACCCTCTAAGTATTAAAATACAGTAATTTCAGACGGATTTAGATCATTGTGTGACAATGAATTGGTATTCTTCAGAAATAGCTATACCTATTTCAAAGCAAGGAACGTGAACTATCAATCTAGAGCATTCTCTGAGCCTTATGTAAAGGTCAGTTAGTTTCTGCTGTAAATGCAAACATTCTACATGGTACCTAAATTCCATTTTCACTGTTGAAAATAACACTTGGGGCAGATGAGGAGATTTAATTAAGCAAGAAAGGAAAGAAATTGTTACAAAGACGAGCTGATACAGTAAGTGCTCTTACTCTAAGATAGGAAAAGTAAAAAAAACCAAAAAACAAAAAACCCACAAAACCAAAACCAAATGCTGAATCTTTATTGCTTGTCTCATCATGTCTAATAAAGTCTTTAAACCCTTAAAATGATTGAACTAGTTTTGTTAATTCAGAATTGTAGCTTCTTACGTAAGATAGCTCCTCGATGTTTGGCTTTTTATGAAAAGAGATAGAAAGAGATTAAGATCTTGACCTCAGAATACCCAACAACTATGAATGAAAAAATTAAGGTGTAGATTGTACCAAGAAAGGCGAAAGAGAAAATCATCTGACATCCCCGAGGCTCACTCAGTTAAGGGTTTGAGGACTGATTGCTTTGGTTTGTTTAAATTCAAAGCTACAAATTGCACCCACTTCTGTAAAACTGGATGTGTGACACAAACCCAACTAGGTCTGAAATCTGTAAGGCACTCCAAAATCCGGGGAGTTGAACAAGCTGCAACCTTACTGGATAAAAGATTACTTCCATATGATACATTTCCAACAGCGTGCCTAGGTGTTTGCATCATACATGGACATACACACTTAAAATTAGACCTCATTTGAATACAGAATCATTTACAATACCTGAGCTCTTCGTGCTTCATCACAAGGCAGGGGGACCAAAGGTCTAATGCATGCGGTATTGAAGGAGAATGGCTTTCTACCTCTTGTTTCAGCACTGCTTTTTTCCACGCAGTTCTGCAAAGGAAAGGAAAGGATCATTGTAATAAATAAATAAATATGAACATTTGCTCAGAATATATTAGAGGAGATCATCTGTTGTTGGCAGAGAAGTTGAAAGAGTTTCCTGTCTTTACTGAGGGTGTTGTACCACAGCTAAAATAACAGTCAGGGTAGGTCACCAACTATCTAGTAAAACTATAATTTAACAGCTTCAACTCTTCTGAAATAGGGAAAGTCTCAGACTGAAGATGTGAACAGTATTTTTCTTATGTATTGAAGGCAGAAACCCAACCTAAAAATCAAGATACAATGTAGTTACATAAAGAAAACATATTTGCATAACCAGGACTTTATGTCACTTCTTACCATTATTCTTTAAAAACACAGATTTTACAGAAAAATAAATCCAAAGGCAGATTTTCTAATTATTGTAGAATATATTATCAAGTTCAAGGACAGTTAAAAACCATATTATTGATTAAAAGATGTGTTAGATTTTCAAACTGTGGCTCCTATTGTTACTTTGGTTGTACTTAATAACCTTTAAGATGCTTAAAGCCAGAGTCACCAGGTTTGACACTCTATGCATGATCTTTCCTGCTCACTTTGTTTTCCAGATTTTTCGCCAGCAGAGCTTTTTGTGGCATCACCTTGCTTTACAGCTATGATTTCACATAAAGATAAGGTCACCAGAGCGAAGCACCAGGATGTGCTGACAACCTTGCAAGGAAGTATATATCTATTGTAAACTTTAAATGTAACTCCCAAATGAAAGCTTCCTCACACTGGAAAGACCAAGTCTACCAAAATTCTAGTATGTAGCTTCACGTCTGACTTCAGTCACAATTCACGATTGTTGAACAGTCCTGTCTCTTTGGAGATATGTAACAGAGATAGGGAGAAGCCCTGGAGATTATAGAGTATCAATAAGCTGAACTAACTTTATTGCTTCTGATAGAAAACTCTCCCAGGGTTCTACAGAAGCTCAACAACTATGACCAATGCAATCTTCATGGTGCAACGGAAAACAGATGACAGTGCCAAAAGATTTACCAGACCACAACTCCTCCTTGAGTTACCAGGGAAGTAATTACGCAGTTAAGCTTTGTTGGTCTTGATGATATAGTCCCACAAGGATACTCTGCTGACCAGCAAATAGCAAGAAATATGTCCTGACTCTCTGCCCTTTTTTGAAGGTCTATTTGTAGTGCTTCTAACTGCTTCTGATGTACAAAAAGGCAAAAGCAGTAACAGATCATTTACAGACTGTGGCTGGTTCAGTACGTGCACCTAATACATCCAGTGTTGTCCATAATTCCGGTTAGTGAGGACATATCAAAAACTTTAATTCTGACCAATTTCATTCACGCCAGCCTTTCTGGATTGTTATGTCCACCTGCACTCCTTACTCAGTGACTCTCAGTTATTATTACAGTTAATAGAGTTACTTTGAGAGAGATCAATTGGTCCCAATGATCCCATACAGCCAGGACGTAAAGCCTGTAGATACAGAACTACCACATTGGAATTGCGGCAGTAAAGACAATTATTGCCAACATTAGTCCACAAACTTTATTTTAAATCTCTAGAATAGTCAAAAAAATGTTCCAAATATCCTTGCTACTTAGATATCAACTAACATCCTTTTCTGAGAGCTCTGAACATTATTTTAGGACTTTGCCCTTAATCTTAAACAAGGTCTTCTATGTGTCTTAATAATTATGTAATATTTTCTACCTTGAAATAGCCTATTTAGCTTGTTGTGTCAAATCTCTTGATCAAAAGACACAAAATATTACCAAAATCTTCAACACCAGGGATTTCTGCTTTACTTTAAAAACATTACCTACAATTATTTACACAGCACTGCCTGACACAAACAAGATGTTATCTGTGAAGCATACATTTTACCATGAGAAAATCCATTAAAGCAATTTTTCAGAGAACAGTGAAAATATACTGCTCCCAAGGTAAACTTCTTTGCTATAACATAAATATGAATTTGTAAAAGCTTCTAAGCAATAATTTACTACCTTTGCAGGGTTGGCTTGGTACACAATTGTGTAGTAGTTCTAGCTGAAATGCATTTAATTTCAAACTACAAGATGACATTCTCGATAAACTTTGTCCTTAAGTCCTGTTGTGAATCCAAGTTTGCCAAATTCCTGCTACATATTCAGCTGGTCGGAAGGAAAAGTGACACGAAAAAGAAATATCTAGGCATAGATGTTAACAAGAGGCTAACTAAGGGCAGCATGGATTCTTTGGGGTTCTGTTCATCTGTTATGACCAGGAGAAGGGTTCTGAGAAATGTTTTGGTTAAATTTTTTAGTGGCCCATGAACCAACCCCAAGCTAATGGGAATTCTCCAAAGTTCCCACCACTAAGAAGCATCAAACCTTGATAATTTCAACAAGCTTTTATAACAGCATTGCCTGTGCTAGTGATGCCACTGAAAATCTCAGCCAGCTTTTGGTGATAGTCTGGAAAGCAAGCGGGGAGGGAAGGGACATATGGGAAAGTGCATGTTAAGAAGCAGGAAAGCAAACAGAGATCCTATTTTAAAATCCTGTGGGATATAACTCGTGACTTCTGAAGCTCAACAGTAAGGCCTGTTTTGTTGGGATGGGGAGAAGGAACATAGCAAATCTCTCTAACTGCTGTCTCACCCGGTGTCAGCACTGGCTAGTAGGTAACGCGCGGGCACAACCTCTCTGCGCACAGAGCTACCCCCATTCAGCTGACATCTCTATCTGCTCCTTGACTTGACTGCCCAGCCTCTTCCCTGGGACACATCAGGGGGCTCTCTGCAGGCTCCTGGTCGCAGAGCCCTGCTTTGTACCGTTTCACCATGTTTTGTTTAGGAACAGAAGAAAACAGTGTTCACTTAGATGTCTGTTCCAGATTAGCGTAATAAATAAGAGTAAAAATTTGTTCCCTTTTTTTTTTTGGGTCTGCAGGAAGCTGAATTGATAGAATACATTTGGTGAGTTTCTCTGCAGAAATCATAACATGAGCAAATGCACCGGTTCTTTGCAAACAGCAATCACCTTTGATGATGGAAGCTGTAAATAACAAAGAATTCCCAGTCTCCTAATTAACATGAGAAATGTTTGCATTCCTTCAGACATCCTATTGCAATGTGACTAGCAAAATCAGGAGAGGGAGACTGAACGGTTGAATATTCTGACAGCTTAATAGGAATTTATTAGGAGAAAGCACTGCTGCATCATCCAGAGAATTCATCACAGACTGAAAACATAAAAGTGCCCAAGTTCTAAGCGTATTCTGAGAGTCAGTTCATTTCCTTATTGCTTTTCTCCCCACAAATAAAAGTAATACTTATAGCATCTACTTCCAACACAGGTTAACTGGTGTATTTGTCTATCAATTTTGAAGCACTATGCTCATACAAATAATAATCCTATTTGTGTAGCCAGCGGTTCCTTGTCATCATCAGTCCTAGCACAATTTTTGTGTGAATACATACTATTAGAGGAAGACTAAAGACTGACCAATGTAAGTGACCAAAAGCTTCACAACAGCACAACAAAAAATTCTATATAATCTATTTAATAATGTAGGGATAGAGGAATTTTTTCTTGAGGCCAGAACACACCACTTTTTAAATTTTTGTTGTTGTTGTTATATGAAACCCTCTTCCAAGACAGATTCTGAGATTAAAACATTCAATCTTTCTGATCGCTGGAAGCAGCAATCTTAGTAACAATATCAGACGAACAAAGTAAACCAACTTTTAACAACATTCTGCTTTGCAGATTTTTTTTTTTTTATTCTAACCCACTGCTATTAACACTGTGGATCAAGGACAGCCCATGCAGTGTTACCTCTATTTTTGCCACTGTAGTAATATCTTAACTGAATAAGGCAATTCTCCTGGAACACACTTTAAAACCCTGCTACACAAGTAAAAGAGATGACAGTTGGAGGAATAGCACTGAAGCAGGACGATAAATCCTTCAGATCTCCAGGATGTTGAACCTGGACTCTGAATCCAAATTAAGCTCCAGAGATCAGGCCACAACCCAGTTTAGATTCTTCCATGTCTTCTAAGCCCTCCCCATCAACACGCACAAAAAGCCCAAGACAAAACCCAACGAAAACTGTTTTCTTTTATAGCTAAGATATGTCTTGATCCTGTATGTAATTGTTTTCATCCGCCTGCTATTTTTGTCCTTTTTTGAGGGCTGGGATGGGAGAAGACATCTCCTTTCATGAATTGCACATAATAAGCTTCCCCATGGGTGGGACTGCGAGCGAAGCACAGGCTTAGACTCTGAAGAGTATTAGGAGTGTCCAAACAGGGTCATTCCCACCACTGGTCATTCAAGCTCAAACGGCAGTAGAGCAGAGTGTTCTGCTACTTTGGCTAAGCAGCTAGAGTCGCAGGATACAAAATTCACAATATGGCATTCAAGTGATAAAAGATTTAAGGACTCGCATGGTGGAAAGAGAGAAAGCAAAGCTTTTAAATCTCATTCAGTGGTTGAAAGAAAAGCATCTTGAATATTCCAGTTGTCTTTGCTTTATTGTATTGATCACGAAAGACAAGATTTTGACTTGAGATCTCTGATGATATACATAAATGCTGTTCTCAAAAAATTTTGAGGAAAATGCTTCTATGAGAGAGGGAAGTAAAATACCCTAAATTTAACTATATCTTTGTAATTAGGCAAAAGTTAGTTAAAATTCTCATCTGAATAGGCTGCCTCATTTGTTTTACCAACTGATTAGCTATGAGGATTAAATGCCAGGCTAACCTCTAATGAAGTTGTACATTATTCCTAAAAAAGAACTAATTTTTTCTGGGTTATTTAGATATTCCCACATTTCTTTAACATTATAGACATAGTTTGCACCCAAATGGTAGTTATACCTCTCTTTCCCAGTACCACAGAGCTGAGGATCACTGCTGCCACATCACTTCCTTTCCACGACAATTTTAAAGCACTATCATGTTTTCATGGTGTATTTCCTCTAAATTTTTTCTTACCTTTTCTCTCTCTCACACACATACACAGGTACTCACATACTATTGAAATAAATGGAGTTAGGAAGTTCAGCCACCAAGGCCAGCACCATGAGGCTTCAGCTGGGTCAAAATTGTCAAGATTTTACCCAGTGTGCTTGTTAAGTGAATTTCCAAACAGGAATGGACTTACACAAGTTAAGTTAAACACACATTTAAGCATTTTGCTGAGGAGGGACCATTAAACAGGAAAGGAGGGAGTAAACACTATAGTAAGCTTTCAAAATTATAGTCTGTCAAGGTCTCTGATCCTAATAATATACATAAAATGGTACAAAATAATAAAAGATAATAAAATAACCCACTCTCAAAACACCTCAGAACAAATATGTATTATATTCAGCCAAATTCTTTGATGCAGACAAGAGAGATGGAGATTGATTTAAAGATGAAGGGACATCTTTTCATACCAGCCCCACTCCCAGTTCACCACAGCACTCCACTCCCAAAGAGACGATGAGTTCAACGAACCACCTGCACAGTGAGGGAGGAATAGGACAGAGAGAAATCCATCCCACCTACCCCCAAGCATGAATGAGATGCAGCAAGCCTAGGGGCATTATAAGGCAAAGGGGATTTGTCTCGATATTCCAAGCCCCTTCCGTTGCTGAAGAAATGCTGTTTTGAGGAATAACTACACCACCTCTGGAATCTCTCTATTTTTCCTATTCACAGAAAGCAGAAGACAACATCCAACTAGTTGTCTCAAGAAAATCAAAACCATTTGTGGCTGTGACCACGCCTCAGTACGTCAGCTCAGAAGTCTTTCAGTAGTAGGAACCCGAGTATTTCCTCGCAACACTTAAAAGTTGAGTTCATCTCTACTGAGGGAAAACAGGTCATGGTTACAAGTACAGTCACAAGCAGAATTTAACGCGTCCTTGAATATATAATGGTATAAGGTATATAAGGCTGAGCTGGCCAGTCACTGTCCAGGTTTGAGAGCTTACTATTGATGAATGGGATCCCATTTCCAACTGTTCACAATTGTGTTTAAGGATGGGAAATTCAAGATAACCTACTTGAATCTTCCCTTAAAAACACAAGCACCAAACTTACCTAGTTTAAACGTCTTCACTAAATAAGAGCGACCTTCCTATTTCAAACCATAGCCTTAGCAACTGGAACATCACTTTTCCTGGTCAGAAAGGAAAGATGATCTGCATGTCTCAGTTTCCCAAGCTTGCCTTGCTACATTTCCACCCTTTATTGTTATGTAATTTTCTTCTACAAGGAAATGCGCAGATTGCTTAAAGGCTTTGAACTTAGTACACTTTCTTCCCTCTTCAGTTATAAATAAATACGTGCCAGGGTGGCAGCTGTTAAAGGAGGTGCCAGGTACATAAATCAAACAGACAGAGCCTAGAGGGGAAAAGGCCTCAAATGATAAATAATTACCAATGCTACAGAGCTTGATTACTGCAGAAGTAATGTCTGATTAAAACAAGACCAGGATTAAGGCAGCAACCTGAGCTGATAGAAACAAAGCGGGAGGGAGGGAGCAGGCGGGCATGGAAGGCAACTTCAGCTTCAGTGCTGAGCTGAATCCCAGCACCAGGCTTCTGGGCTCCCCCCTTCTGCCCAGGAGGAGCCAGGCAGCAGGTCCCTGCACTGCCCTGGAAAGCCTTTGCTGCCAGGGACTCACTGTGGTCACCCGTTGTGTGAGAGCATGCCAGGCCCTGGGAAGGTTGAGTTTCCGGGTGTCAGCTATTTCACAGGTTTTTTTTCCATACCACCTTTATTGCTCTAGTACCTAAATTCTCTCCACAAACACACTAAAAGGCCTGACATCTAACATAATCATGGCTCAGTCTCTGTTGGAGTATATTAACTCCTATAACTTGCTTTTCTGAGGCTGTTTTGTAGGGTTTTTTCCTTCCTCTTTTTTTATTCCCTGTTAAAGAAATAATAATATTGATATAAATAAAACTGTTTTCTACTCAGTGATTTAATGGGAACACATTTTCTAGTAAGTTCTTCAGCATTTTCAACTTATCCCAGTGATAATTTATTGTAATTGTTGAATTAACTCAGAGTACATCTTTTCAAATGCAACATTTTTATACACTGTCAGAAGCTCATTGTTTTAGTTTTAAAGGGATGAATCCAAAGCATTCGACTTCACTTGGCTTTTCCAATACTGAACCAATGAAGTAAAACTATGACACTATGACTACTTTTTGTCAAGAATTGTTCTGAATAACCCAGGTGTGTCTTAGGACAACAAAGAGTTAACTAAAAGGATGAATGGAATTGCTGATCTTAAAAAGACAGACAGGTGCCAAAATTTACAAATATGACTCTAGAAACTTTGGCTACTAAACAAACAACAGGATTTTCAAAAGGAATTAATACTGGAAAGCAATTAATCAAAAGCTGCTCTCTGATCACGTTTTAACTTCAGACTGCTTATTCAGATTCTTTAGCCCCATGTTTAGGTATTACGCTCTTGACCAAAATTCCAGGGAAAGACGCCGAGGGATGGCTGATAAAGCTAGACACATCAGTTCACATAAGGACCGGTAATTAATGTTATTGCAGATAATCACACAGTCAGTGGATCATGAACTTTATGTCAAAGTTTAGAAACAAATGGTGCACTGATTTTCATGCACGTGATGCCATAGCTGTAGAAGCAAGACAGGATCACGTTTTTTGAACTTGAAAAAGTCATACAAAGCATCCCAAACCCACAGCTAAATTTAACTATGCTTAAACAAGGGATAAAAGCTCAGGTCTATATGACAGACAGAGTCATGGGGGAAAAATTACCCCAAAGTGGTGAGTTGTAGAAGGACTCAGGAGCTGCCAGGAGCAAAATAAAGGATTGCTAGAATAAGAGCCATGTTCAAGAGGCTGCTACCCAAAACGTATAGACCTCCATTTTCTCTCATGAAAGACAAGATGATTCCGCAGAAGGAAAAGACAAATAAATATTTAATGAGTCTACCTACCTCTGCATTCTGAAATTTTCACCACATTTTTTCGTAGGGCTCCCTAGCCTTGAGAGCTCTAGTACCAGGGTTATCAGGGAAGGCCACTGTCAGCCTGGTGCAAACATTCTGATCTCTAACAGGCACCAAAATAAATCCATTTGCTGGAACACCTTGGTTGCATCTCTCTACCACTAGATCCATGTCCAATACAAACACAGGGACACTGCAGACGTCCCAGCAGCCCTTTTTGTGTTAAGTTGTAACTGTAGACTTTTTTACTAGTGTCTTTATAGATATTTGAGTATCCAACATAAAATATTCCATTACAAAGGCGAAAGCTAATAAGAAGCTATAACACAGCAGAGCAAGGGCAATGATCAGGCAAATGCAGAGAGTTATGAAAGATATATAAATAAATTTGCTTTTTTACTCTGAAAGGTTACAGCACATACATGCATACGACCTATAATTCTCCCATTTGCAGCATTGACTGCAACATTTACTGATCTGTTTTACTACTGCACTCATTTTAGGAAAGATGAGCTAAACTCGTACCTATTACAGATAGTCTGTGTGACAAAGATCCAGAGACTTGTCATACATTTTGATACTGTTTTGTTAATGCTGGACTGGCAGAGCTTTTACTTCAAAGGAATGGATTCCAGTGAAGATAGTTCCTGCGATGCTTTGCCTGGAGTCTCAGCAGAATGGAAATCTTTATAACCACATAAGGATGTTATGACAGATGCCTACAGGAATGTGCACACACATATAGTCAAAGGAGAGGTAAAGTAGCCTCATAGTACCCCCTAATTCCGATAAGGTTGAAATGCTTACCCATCCTTATATGTTAAAAAGGCAGTTAGAAAAACATCTCCCCAGAATTAGCCAATGCATTTCTATATTTTATAAAACCAAAATCAGACATCTTTGCAAAGCTCAGTCATGCTTTGGCAGTATCGTTTCATGGGAGGAAGAAACCACCCAGCATCAATATAATGCGGATTGGCAATAATTGGGAGCCTCACAGTACAGGAGCCCTGGAATAACACGTGCCATGGAACAGGCCTTGCAACCCCTGCTTCCACCACGCTCCCTTACGCTGGAATTTACAATGGGAATATTATGGGATGGGTAACGCTATCTCCGCTTCAGTGGGGTATTAGGAAAAATTTCCTCCAGCTCCTCTCCACGTTTTTTATCCCAAATGCCCTCAGAGTGACTTGCATACAAGTACCTGGTGGGACAAAACTTACTCTGTACCACAATGAGCCAAACGGTTGCAATAGTTCCACACAACAAAGCAGGAAAACAACAGAAAAGAGAGCACAAAATTTTCCAGAGTCCAAATGCCTAAATTCTTCCAGCATCATAGTTGCACCCAAAGGTAGTTCGGTCAAAATCAACATTCTGAAGTTCAATAGTAATCCCTGCTGTATTTTTTATCAAAAGGAAACCCAAGCAAGCACAATCTGTGAGTGTGAAGTGAAATGAATCTACTAATTTACAGCACAACTAAATTGAGTAACCATATTATCCCGGAGGCAGGCTGCCGGCTCAGGAAGGGTCGGAAGTAAATAAATCATATCTGACTGTGATAAATGATCAGTGCAGGACGTGTCAGAGTGCAGGCCTGATCAGCCATCACGCTGAAATGCACTGAACTACCATGGGAGGTTTGGGGGCCTGCAAATATGAAATAGGCTCTTGTTAGTGTCAGAACTGGGCAAATGATTTGCCAGGAATTAATACAGCAGCAGAGCTTAGCCCACTTCACGTTTCTGAACAATGAAAAAGCAGGTAGTGGATTTTTTCTAATGTGCTTGCTGGTGTTGTCCCACCTTCCCCAGAATTCAGGATTCCAGTAATTTTTCCTATGGTTACCTATTAAGAACATAGGTTTAACTCAAGACACACGATTTATTTTATCCTCAAATTCCCAATGCTACATGCTAGCGTTAACTAAAGTTCATTCTGAGAACACTTTCAGTCCATACCAAAACATCGTTAGGATAGCCTACGTGTCAGACAGAGCTGTTCACCAGAGGACTGGATCCCACTCCGTTACGTTCCCGGACTCAGCAAGGGTCGTGTCACGTTCTGGATCTCTGTCACACATTGTATACCCTTGACAGATGCAGAGACATATGACTCTCAATTCCACGCTTAAAGGCATGTGCAGAAGGAACAGCTTATTTTATTATTATTATTAAAAAGAGATTAACAAGGAAAACTCTCAAACCAGGAAAAAAAACATATCATCAATATAAACACCGAAGAAAACAAGAACAGGTGACATTTCACAAAATTCACAAAAACATCAATAACAAAAGTAGATTATAAACTGCGTTTACCAAAGTAAATCACAGGACAGATTAGCCCAATGGCAGCTCTGCCACAATGGGCTGCAGCGGAATGGACCTTCCTGAGGGCTACGCGCAATTGCAGCGCACATCCGCTGATGGAGTCCAGTCTATTCCACCAGTTCAGGTGTGCCGTAGTGCCAAATAGGGCACTGCAACGCATCGGGGCATGTGGTGCAGAAGACATGAAACTCAGAAAGAGTGAGAGGGGTCTGAGTTTCTGATGGCTTCCCAGTCCTCAATACAAGATTTACCAAATTCGACAAATACAGCATGCAGAGACTAATGCCATGGAACTGTGACTGCTCAGTGGCTACCTCTAGCAGCAGACCTCAGTTGACATTTGCAACCTCTTCTCTGTCCCAGTCTTCTGTACTCTAGCCTTAACTGTGAGCTGAGACTAATGCCACGGGACAATATTCCTAAGGCTGCACAGGTAATATATCTAATAGCAGCCATCACCTGACCTTGGCAAAGTCAGCCTCACTATAAGGCTCACATTTGTCCTTCTCTGAATCTGAAGTGTAAGCCAAGTCTAACGGCAATCCCAGAGGTATAAGCCTACACTGGTAATAACTGTACTCCTCCCATGGGCTTCACTCTGATCCTCCTGAGAACGCTAACTGAGTAGCACCACAAGTTCCAGAAAAAGAAACTAAACCAAATCCACTAGCACAGAGGGTCAAAGTAATTATGATTTGTGGCTTTTTTTCACCTGTTGTTATGCAGTCAGATGATGTCCAAGGCAAAGACCGCACAGAGGACATATCTAGGAGTAACCCATACTTGACTATCTGAAACAACTTCGAGCCCCTTTCTTTCTACTGAACTGAAGCCACACGATACTCCAGTGCTCTCAGTGAAGCAACACACAGGCAGCACCACTGCTGGTACATACAGACGCCCGTCAGAGAAACTCTTCCTGCATGACTCAATTTTCTCCTTCTCAAACACCAAATCTCACTCTAGGCTGAGACAACAGTCATGGGAGTCCCCAGTCCCTGAACTTAATTGTTTCATAGAGTGGTCTAGTTGCACTCTTGGTATGCTGCAGCAACATCTTCTATTCCCTGCTCTTAGTACATATCTGAGATTTATTGTTCTCAGAAGCCTCACTCCAATCTCGTCCCCAAGCACAGCCTGAGCCCCAGGCCAGCTACTCAACCTGTTCAATCAGAGCTGAGTGCGCAGTTCACTCCCGGCTGTCAAATTACCTTGGCAGCCCTTCTGAGCCCCACTGGTACTGTGTGTCCTGGATCACCATTTTTCAGCACATTACTCCACTGGCGGCTGTCATTCTTTTTACCCGATGGGGATCTCAAAAAGGAGGCACTAAGTCCTTCCTCTTCTAAGCGTTGTGGTGCTGGGCAAGTTATTGGCGTACAGGCTGTGGCCGTCAGCCTCTGGCATCCTTGCCAAGTGCAAGACATCAGTAATTCACAAAGACTTTATTGATGTGACTCTCAATAGAATTCTCACAAGGGTGCACTTCCTTGGGGCCTGGAAGGACCAACTCTTGTTTAGCATTTGAATACATCTATAATACCTTCAAGATAACAGTGTAATGATATGGTTTTATTTTTAATGATGTGAAAATACACGTGAAATCTGTTAAAATTCCTCCTTCAATCTACCTTTTTTAGAGTACCCAACAAAGAACCACAACAGATTCATAGATCTGTCAAGATATCTTCTTGATTAATAATGCTTTAGACTAAATTTTCTTTACAGTTTATCAAAGTTGCTATTATCACTCGATTGTAAATTCTCCCCTTCACTTTGATATTATTGGTAAAATGAGAAAGTTGGGACCATAAAATTAATTAAAGTCTTAATTATGGGGATTCTTCCTTGCATTCTGAGATTAGATAAAGCAGTAAGTTATCATAATTCTCTTTAAAAAAAGGCAAGACTAGGAGGAAGAGAGCTACCTAGCAAATGATGGCAAAAGAGAAAGGATTTTATTTTTATGTCAGATATGCAGACACATAGAGCTGTATATCTTATAGAATCAGGTAATGTGAAGCATTGAAAATTTGACAAGACACGGCATAAAATAGAGGTATGAATCCATTTGTCTTAGATGCCATCACTGATACTGGGCTTGGTTTATATTCCACATATCCCTGAAGTTCCAAATTATTTAGACCTGGGGTACTGAAATGTAGGAAATGTATCAGAGAAAACAACATCCCAAACCTTTCCTTCTAAGGTAATATGAAAGAGGGGGGTTTAATCCTTTTGGGAACACAGCAGACAGTGAAAACCAATCAGCATATTTTTTTCTAGTATTTCTCACTTGGGCACAAAACTGGAAATGCTACAACAAATAGTTTTACCATCTCTTGTGACCAAACTTAAAGTCTCATTACTCTTGACGCTGGCTAAAACCATCATTTTCAGATGCTAGCGATAACATGAGAATCTCAGTTTTCATTATTAGAAAATAAAAAAGTTTCTAAACTGTCATATCGAATACAGAACCATGATAACATGATCAATGGCTAAAAACGTAATGAGAAAAATCATTATTTAAAATAAAACTGTGACTTTGATGAAGAATATTAATATTAAATACTGCTTAAGAACACTGGACTGAATCCTCAAATGCAGTATCCGATATTCAAAAAGTAACAACAGGATAGTTAAAATTGCATAGGAATCATCAAATGCCACAAATGGGGTGGAGGTAGGAGCAAAGCTGCCACCAGGGTTTTCGGTTCCTGCAGTAGCAGAGGATTTGGTAGGCAAAATTTCCAGGTCATCTCCAATCGCACCCCTTTTCTGCAGAAGAATAGGTACCTGTGACAGGCTGCTCTGAGCCAGGGACAATTTCTATGCATCCCACATGCGAGTTTAAGCCTTAGCTCATGATCGATGCACAGCAAACAGTTATCTTCATAGCACATCACATCAGCTACTTGATCCTCATTTGTATTTCGCTACAGTCAGTGTTTGGTGTTGCTGAGTAAGATGGAGGGGACCAAAAAAAATCATACCAAGAACTACAAGAGGTAAAATAGTTTGTTACTCGTTTATTCAAGTATACGCTGCAAACCTCAAAAGATAAATAGAATGTTACGTGGTGCAGACAAATGGAATTTTAGTCTCTTTTTAAACCCCTCTGGTGACACCAACATGCTGAGTACTCAAGGATTCTTATCCCACACTCTGTTTTCTCCTTCGAAAAGCACACATTTTGTGTTGTATCATCCTTTCTATACACTTGCCAAAACGACGGCAAGGTGAAACACCATGGTACATTGCCAAGAAGATGGCAAGGCGAGATGCTGCTTGTGAGTTGTGTGTTTCTGTTGCATCAAATTGACAATGAAAAGAATAAGTGATGAAATGAAAATTAAAGTGAACAATTTACTAGCAATTAAGAAAATGTGTTCAACTAATTTTGAACAACATTCAGTACTCACAGAGACAGCTCAGTGACTGAAAGGAAGCACTAAATTCATAGCACCAGCCACCCCCCAACAATTCACCCTGCTCTGAACCTTCCCGGGTTCACAGGCCGCTAACTAATATTCAGCTAAGAGGCTTTAGAAATGTAGATTAATGTTTCATGCTCTAGGGAACAAGCTCATCACCAACTGTGTTGAGAAACTCTTTTTTTCCCCTCTGGGGAACAGAATTACATAATCAGTTAAGTACATTATGGTTTCTTCGCTCTTTCTAAGCCCTTGGTACAGGCAACCAGCGTATCTTTTATAGGGGGAGGTGGGCAAGTTGTCTTTGTTGCAATTACCCACCAGTATGGTACAAAATAAACACATTAGTGGCATTGCAGCCGTGCTACTCTCATTCCATTTAATTTCATCCATTAAAAAGTAGCACTGATTTTCTGTATGTGCTCCTTGACAACTGTCAAATGACCATGAAACAGACCATGCTTGCAATCACACACCCCAGTGCTCCCCCAAACAACCAACGAACCCAGGAGCAAACGCATATTTCAGGACTGGACTCCTACCAGCGCCTTCCCTTTGTCATACAGGGACGACAACACAGAAAGGGAATTAGGTTCCAAAGCCACATTCATTATTACAGTCGTATCTTACAGGAGACCGGCTACTGCAGCCGATTCTTGTTGCAACTTAAACCGAACGTGCAGCCATGTGATGAGAGATATAATGAGATTTTTAACAGAGGGCTGCATCTGAGTATTTGACAAAAAAAGATTCAGCTGGGGTACAATGAACTGCTATTTATTTCCATTTGAGTTTAGCAAAGGTTGTCCTACATGACTGTGAAACAATTTTACACTTTTTAAATGTATTAGCTTTGAACTGAAACAGTATATAAACTATTTATTTGGATTTTTTTTTTTAGTATCTCAAAATGGATTAACAAGGGTGTGTTGAGAGTACACCACCACAGAGAACATTTTTTTGATGGCAGGCTAATGGGATTGCAAAGGGTTATTTTGCTGGAAAGCAGATTTTCAGATGCTTTCTCTCTAATGAAGCTTTTGTTCCTCACTTACAAAGTGGTTTTTGCCTTTCCTTTTCACCTTTTTTTTCTTCTTTTAAACAAGTCAGGGAAAGGTGAATTGCCTTGAAGAACCATGTTGTCATTGGACTAAATTAAACCTTGAAAGATCAAAGTTTTTAAAATCATGCTGAGATCAAACTGGGATCTTTGGGAGACTTAGAGGGAAGGAAAAACACTGATCTTTATGGTTTGTCTGCAAACACGTTGCTCTTCAGCTGCCAAAGATATGCAGGAGGACTACGCTGTGTAAAAAAAAAAACAACAACTAAACCAATCTGCAGTGATAGCAGAGCAGCTTTTAGAGAAATCGATCTTTGCCGAGAACAGGTGGAATTCACCTCTGTTCTGAGAATCCACAGGTCTTGTCCTGGCTGTGCATGTTGTTCATTTAATTCTCTAATGGCTCAGTGGTTGTGCTATAAATTTTATCCCATGTGACCTTCTAGCTCTCTTCACCCCTCCGAAGACTGCCAAGAATAAAAGAATGTTAAAATAAATTAAGAAAAAAAAATCTCCCACAGCAGTGGAGAAAACCGTTATTAAGCCAAATGCCTGTTACTTTTATGTACTCAAAAGCTCTAGTAACTCAAATGGCTTTAATGGCCCATGGGGCCTAAAATTATGTTTCTGAGGTTGGATACCTGTCCACCTATACCCACCTACTCTCCTAGGAGTGGTGCATCTCCCAGCCAGCTCAGATAACTCCTCATCTTCCTGACCAAGCAGAAGGGCCAGGTGTCCTCCTGGTCAGCTTTCAAATCAGTTACTTTCGTGAGGTCAGGCCAGGCCAGTTTCACAATGAGTGCCTGTGTTTGACTACATGAAAGACTGAGTTGCCTAAGAACAGAAGCTTCCTGTCTGGGAAGATGAAACCACAGAGCTTATAGCAATCCATTTTTCTTATTATCACAACTGGAAAACTACACCCCAAAACTAAACAGGGCAGGCACAGGAGATGGAGAAGCCTTTCATGCCTCTCACTTCCAGCTTTTCCTATCAGTGCTTGAACATAGCACCTATTAAATACACGCACCTAAACATACGTGCACCCATTGCACGTATTGAACTGCTTCTTGAGCTGATGGGCTTGGCTTTGTGAGTCTGCTGGCAGCCAGACTTCAGCTTGTGCTGCTCAACTGCTAATCACTCACCAGATGAGGTCCCTCCAGGACACCAGCCCTTCTTACTGCCATCCCACCAATCCCATTTCTGATAACCTATGCCAGGTACTGCATCCAACGATACCATCACAGCAGCCTCTCTCACAGTGCAGGTTTCACCGGCCTTCAGAAACCTCGGGATGACATTTCCGAGCACCACCCTTGCCACCAGCAGGTTAATCTAAAAGTGCATGGATCTGCCTGTGGTAGCATGGCCTCACCCTAGCCACCAGCCACTGCAGGTGAGGTGGCCCAGCAGATGAGGGAGGTGCTGGCTGTGAGAGCAGAGATACCCTGAGACAAACTATCTGCCGGTCCTCATCGAAGCATGGTTGGGGGAACAGTGAGAACCGGGTGCTGCTAGGCCAATCGGGAGCAGGAATTCCTGCCAGTGCTGATGGCACTGGCAGTGCCTGGGTGCAGGGGAGGGCAGGCGGCTCAAGGAGCGCCCGCCCACCCCCAGCACTGCCCTGCCAGTGGGACACCAGAGTGAGGAACCACAAAGATCAGCTGTTTGGGGTTTTTCTATAGGAGTATTTGGGGTTTATAGTCTCTTTTCCCTCGTGCCAGAGGGGAGCACTGACACAGCATTAGAAAGATGGGCTCACCTGCAGCAAGAGGTGATTTCACCCATGGCAATGCCTTCCACACTTGACGGGCTAAGTAGAACTGCTAGGTCCATTTTAAGGCAGTCATTGTGGTGATTAAACTTCCCTTATAAAGCTCATTGCCTCTCAGCAAGGTACGGAGGAAACCACCTGACAAATGTTTTTGCAACTTGCAAACTGAACCGAGATCCAAACAAACAAAAAGCTCCACCAACCAAACGAAACATCCCACCAACCCAGCCCTCCTTCCTGCTGTGAAGGGTGACCAGCAGTCCTTGTAGGACAGTCACATCACGGGTGTTCATACAGGCTCATCAACTTTCGCACACACTTGAGACAAAGCTGATAGGAAAATTGCTGCAAATGTCAAGGCCCTGTATGAAGATAAGGGCAAAAGACTGAGATTTCCAAATGAGAGAGCCAGATGAATCTGATTTCAATAACAAACAGATGCACAAAGAACATCCAGCCAAATATAAATACATTTGTCATCGCTATACCCATAAGCCTTTTCCCTCCAAACCTTTATCCTCAGAATTCATTTTTCAGCATGAATATTTCAATGCAATTGTCTCTGGGATTTCCTTTAAAGAAGTGATGATGGCAAACATTCCTGGACTAAGTTAATTCTTTACAATACTGAGGGAAAAGAAGAGCAAGGTGAAATACATTCATTAAAGTCCTCAACTTTTCATTACCTAGTACTCACAATCAGCTTAAATCATTTATAAATAATTATTTAGACTTTAAGATAACAAAGATCAATCTGACAATTTGTACTGGGTAAGATTATCTTCATCAAATTATTTCAGCGATATCCTCAGTGGATTTAAATTACCACAAAATTCAATACAGTGCATGGAACCGTCACATTTTACAACACTGTAGCATATGTTCTAAAACAAACTCAGATTTCTAGCAATGTCAATAAAGAATTAAAAGTATATCCAGTATTTTAAAGAGCAATTAACTTACCTATGGTAAGAACAGGACAGCAGTTACAAAATTATTTCACTAAGTCACAAACTGTAACATAGACCAGATTTTATCACAACTTAATTCAAAATAATTGTGCCACATTGAATTTCTTTCATTTCTGGAATGTTTTCAGGTCACTTTAAGAACACATCTTAATGCACTACCCTCCATAGGCAAAATGGAAATCCACATTATCTGTGGCAGAATACTGGGGGGACAGAGGGGGGAACAACTGGGCCAGCTCGGTGTTTGTGCGACTGCAACAGCTATGTATTCTGCTGATCCAAAAACATCAAAATTGTATTATGTTTTATTACACTGAATCCACAAATGAGTCCAACAGAATGATAAATCTGAGTATAATTCATGCATGAATGCCACTGCAAAGCAGGATGAGAAATTATTTGACACACAAAATACAATAGATGGAGCATATAAAAAAGAGAAAAAGGCAGCCTTAGTCCAGGATTTTCTCACCGTTCACCTGAACTGTGGTGCAGGTAGCAAGACAAAAAGGAAGAGACAAAACCAACCTAGAAGCTGCTCAGAAATACCGGGCATGTCCTTGTGCATATACACAGAAGCACTACTATTAATAGCAAAGAAAACACAGTTTACACCCCCAAATGTTGATTTATCAAACTAGAAGAGACTATTCTGATTTTCAGGAAAGATTTTGTTTCAAAACGTACACCTCATTCAGCATTTCCATCCAGCTCCTGAAGTATCCAACAGATCACGTTTCCTTCTATCGCTTTTTACAAAATGGCCCAATTTTTGAACAAAAACAGTTAACAGGGTTCTATTTTGCAGCACCACCTCCAAATATGAATAATTAACATTTCTAGGACATATTGTTACATCCGAATCACAAATAACAATCATGCTGTATTTTACCCAAACCAAACTTTCCGTATTCCCTGAGAAGCTTTCACCGATGTTAAAAATAATGTTACTTGAAACCCTTGCACAGGACTTCAGCAACCCACTCTGGCAAAACTCCAGCTAAGCCTTTAAACACATACATAGTCCACGTTATGTGAACACAAACATCTCCACTAATGTCATCATCTCTTCAGCACCCCTAAAATTAAATATGGGCTTAAAGCATTTTCCGGATTAGGCTCGCTCTCCTTTCTTTATTAGAATGGGACAGTGGCTAAAAGCCAGCAGAAACTCTAGTGATAAAGTAGAAGACATAAAGTTGGAGAGAGATGTGATAAAATTCACGTCTATACACGAGGAAATGACTTCCATAACTCATTCCAAGCTTTTCTTGATGTAAATAGCGTAGCATGGTAAAAAAAGCACGCTGTTTTGTTTCTAGAGGCACACTACACTGATTGCTTACTCGTTTTAATTTGACAAAGCAGGGAGCATTTTGAAGGCTTTTTTCCCTTTTGTTTCATTATCTTTATTGGATTTTTTTTTTCTTTGGATTAAAGAAGGGAAAATAGAAAAGTAAAAAAAAAAACCAAAAATTAGTTTCACAAGTAAGACAGATCTACTGAAGAGGCAAAATTCACACTGCAATTTTTCTTCTGTTCAGTGGGCTGGATGGATGATCTACCTTTCTTTCAACTTGCCTTTGCTAGAGGCAAGAATAGTGACAGTATGTTATAGGAGTAGCTAAGGTGCAGAGCAGCTGGATTCCCCAGCCTTCTATAAAAAGCCCAGCAGGATGAATTTTGTTAAGGTCTTAAACTATCAATTACCTTTACATAGCTCTTGCAACATTGACTGCTGAGATATATAATCTGGAGAAAGTTCTGCTGGCCAAATACACATTCTCCATTTTACTGTATCGTGTAGCTGTCAAAGAAGTATCTATCCAAACCTTTGAAACACATAGCTATGAACAGATTTTTATGGGATGCACAAAATCCCAAGGCCACAGTGACTTTGTGTTAGTTGGGGGTCATTAATTATTTGTCATCTCCTTGTATTAGGCACTGCTAAAACAGAATAAAACCACACTCTCACCTTAAGGGATCAGGTCTTTGCTGGCAATAAAGGCACAGAAGACAACCTGAACAATAGCTATAAAAGAAGCTAGGGACCTTATTCCATTGAAAAGTGGGGTTCTCTGAAAATAAAGCTTAAAAAAATTGAAGAAAACAAAAAAAAAAGAAAGTTGTGTTTCCAGAATAGGCATTCTCCTGATGAGGATATTTTGCATTGCTGAACCACAGGAATACACTGGCTATTGTACCCAGAAAGGTACTACAATATGATTTCAGCCTTGGTCATTTGTCAGGTGTATAAAACGTTATTCCCTGATTGATCAGGTAAGAAAGGTAAGCAAATCAAACACTACATAACATTCTGGTTTTAACTTGGCTTTTGCAGCCAAACACAGATAACCCTGAGCAATTAAATGTTCAGCATCACCATTTACTGCTACTCCGTGGAAATTCTGTCCACATCTTGTAAGGCTACCCCATAAAAGTTCAAACGGATAGAGGGGTTTGTTGTCTATCCAGCTTCACAGAGAAAATATGATACGGCGTGATACAAGAATTCTCAAATGTCCTTAGGGGAGTTTATAATGTCACAAAGCCTGAAGACTGTCCCCAGGAGACGCTTCTGCATTTCCTGTGGAGGGCAATTATGAGAGATGTGTTGGTCTGCACACTACGGGCGGAAAGTGCCTGCACCATAAAGTACAATGCTGTGGAACAAACAACCATAACTTGTAGTTATAGATACCATTAAACCAGAAGGCAGAGAACAACTCAAAATCATCAGGATTCAAGATAGCTTAAAATTATTGGAATCCTCTGCTTGTCTGCATGCAAATTCTCAGTTTATACTTTAGATCTTCCCAGGAGGCAGTATCTGAACAACAGGGAGAGACAGAAATTACAACCTAGAATCGCAGGACCAGCCTCTACTACCTTTTGCACATCTACACTTCAGCACAGTCTCACAAGGCTATCTGGGTAAGGGTCTGGTCAAATTTACCTGAATTTACGACAGTACTGGATTTACGATAAATCAAGTATAGATTTATTGCCAATTTAATGACTGTAGTCTATGTACAGAGTTAGGGTTAATGGAACAAAACATGGTCCAGGAAGTTTCTGGGTATTTAAACAAAGTCTCTTAAATTTGTGAAATACTCTAATCCATAATAAGAATTACAACACTTTTTTTTTAGTACCAAAATTCACTATAAATTATTTAAATAACTATAAATTATTTAAAGAGAGATATTTCTATCAAATCCCCACTCCATTCCTTGCATTGGCACCATTATTAAACTAAAAGAGAGAAAAATGGTGAGAAAGAATATTCGTCTTCAGAACTGAATCATCCACATGAAAAGTTTTCTATTTTGAGGCTACTGCCCGATAGAATATACTGACTTGAATTCACAAGGAAAAACTATTTTACTGATTTTTTATTTTTAAATTTCAGTAAGATTTTTTCTAACAATCGTGCCCTGATTTCAGCCATGGGAGGCCACTCATTTACCACAATGCCTGTGAATTTGATGAGTTCAATATATGCTTCTCTTATCCTGCCTGAGCAGAGAAACAAACACCTGCTGCAGGAAGAAGAGTATTTAGTCCCAAACCTGCAATGCTTCAACATAAATTTCTTCTAAGTTATTTATATAACTCTAAGTAAATTACTTTAATGGGCTTGATTCAGAAGGGTGCTAAGACGTGGCAGTTTCCTGGAGTCATTTGTGATTTCAAAAGGTTCACCCATGGATGTCCCTGCAGCTTTGCTCATCATGGTCTGCATTTCTGAAGAGATGAACTAACAGTCTATGCCTTTAGCAAAGAGTAAAAGTAGACAAAAGAGAATGGTTATGTTTGATGGATAAACACAAGGAAAGTTTTGCCAACTAGGAATGCTAACCCCAATGAGAATTAAGCTTCTACTATAAAGTTTTCCTAACAGTTACCCTGAGATATCCCAGGGATGTGTGAAAGCTTGTAGAACAAGAAGAAAGGTCAAAATAAAAGTAGAGGTAGCACTGGGGAGGCCAGGGATCGCTAGTAGATCAAGGATTCAAAAGAACATACCAACATGGAAAAGTACAAGCTCCTGAAGGAAGAAAACCAGGGAGGCTGTTCAGGTAATTGGGTCAAGTTGTCAGTGTTAACATTTTGATGGACCTGGTGGGTGACATCAACTCAGCCACACTGAAGACACTTCGTAAGTGGCCAATCCTTCTCCTCATAACTGATGCCTCCTGCGGCAGCATACAGTCTTTGGGCAAGTGAACGCTGACACTTAAGTGAAGTCTCTGATGATGAGGTGTGTGTTACTTAATAAGTAAATGCTTTAAATGTTTTAGTTGATTATAATTGCAGAATCTCTTTGTGCCTCGCTAAAGGTGACCACACAAACTAGCCCAGCCTAGGAACGGTAACAGCCACTGATTTCTGTTACTGCTTGTAAAGAAATAGTAAAGTAGAAATGTACTTTGTAGATAGATAGATGGGAAAGGTGTTCTTCGATATCCAAATTTTACTTTGAAAGTAGACAGACCTAATACATGCTCACTACCAATGAGCCGCCCTTGCCAAATAGCTGAAGTCCCAGCCTAATCGAGTGGCTGTATCTGTATCTCTGCAGTAATGTGAAAAGATTATGGATAATGGAAAATTTATGAGAGAAGAGAGATGAATAGTGGGCTCTATTGTATATACACTGTATTATTAACAGTAATGGGGACAAAATTTCCACACCGATCTCTAGCTTAGCCCAGCGTTTTAAACAATGACACTGCAGGGACAAACCTAACCGTTACTCCAGAGCAAAACTCAGCTAGAGATGAGACACACAGCAGCCCTTGCTGCTACCCATCCTGCACCTAGCCAGGAACAAGCAAGGGAAGAGAAGTTCCTTCATGGATGCACAGCAAATCACCAAAAGCACGCACAATGAAAATAAAATCCAGACATAACGGTCTACTTTCTGTTAATGAAAATTTCACGTATAATTACTTGCATGATCAAAATCCCATTGGCTTTAATGGGAGTCTCTGAATATGCAAACGTCCTCTAATCACCTTCAAGGCACATATGTATGTATGTCTAAAACCCCCACACGTTATCAGAATTTCATCATGGGTATAAAGACATTGTTCAACATAAGTTGATTTGCTTTTCTCTGTAGTTGGCTATCAGCTAGTGATATGATTATCATCCACATGAAATTTCCCCACAAATATGTTAATAAAAACCGCTTCTTCATGTCACCCATGAGGAGTTGAGTCAATGTACATGAGAAGAATTGGTTGCTTGAAACCTGTGTCATATTTGTAAGAACCAGGAAGTTGATATTCATGAAAATCTCTTAAGTGAGCCTATCCTATATAAATTTGTTTTTAAAAACGTCTTGTCAGTCTTGTCCTTGATATTTCATTAAACTGTGTATCAGTTCTGACAAGAGTATCATTTTATTTTTAAATTAATGTTCCTTACATCATCTGACAGTCTCTTCACTATCAATCTGAAAAACTCCTTTCAACATCTGGTAGAGCCAGTTGTAGCTGCCAAAGCTTTTTTAATTCAACAATAAAAGCAGGTGCTAAGGAAGTGAATTGACAACTGTTAATTTTCAGTTCTTGTTCTTGCTTTCTGTATTCTTAAATTGGTCTGAAATGAATATCAATGCAGCTCAGAGGAGCTAGGTTCTGGCTACCTCACCTGCAGACATTGGAAACAAGTTTCAATTAAAACATGAATTGAATAAGGTTTAACTGTGACAGCATTTGCCTGGACCGAAACAACAACTGCTCAGACTATGCCATAGCAATTCAACTCAGATCTCCAGTACCAGATGGAGAAAGCATGCCAGCACCTTGGTGGTCTCAGCCTGGATGGTGCTCCAGAGGGAGGATTCTGCCACTCAGGTGGTGGCTCAGGGAATCAAGCTTCCCTCCATCAAAAGGGTTCATGAACATTGGTTTAACCTCTAGTTAATAAAGCCAAACGCATCAGTAGCTCACATTAAGCTTCCTCCTGAAAAAGTATCCAAGAAGTATCCTATATTGAAGAAACTTCATACAGATCAGAAACTTACTGTTAGAACACAGCTGAATTATCCCAATCATCTTAAGTTGTATGGTACAGCATTAATAAAACAATCCCCAGAATGTACAGCTACTGGTATAATCTCTGGTGAAATGGGAACTTCCTCTCTGTATCCCATGCAATTTCTTTGCCTTTTCTCAGGCTACCATCCTGGGATTCCCCTTCCCCTTGTCTCCCAATGAGAGGGGCTGAGGTGAGCTGCTGGTTCACTAAAATGGAGTAATAACATTGAGAACTGTTCCTTGTATCCAGGTTTGCTCTTTAGCAGCATAAAGAACCACCAGAATGAATAACTCCTTTATTAATGGCTTTTGAAGTTACAATGTGGACTGACCGTTTGTTATCAGGACAACTTTCTCAGTTACAGAAAAGGACTGGCCTAAATAATGAGATGAAAGACTGC
Organism: Bucorvus abyssinicus; assembly: GCA_009769605.1. NCBI lineage: Eukaryota > Metazoa > Chordata > Aves > Bucerotiformes > Bucorvidae > Bucorvus > Bucorvus abyssinicus. Next base: position 4,729,377 of record CM020044.1, on the reverse strand, counting down.
CAAGCAATGATAATGCATAGTGATTTTTCTATTTAAATTACAGGGCCAATGAATAAGAGAAACATTTGTGGCTTCTCTTTAAATCCCAGCAGGCAATGAATGAAGACCTCAACTTATACCTATGGGATACAAAGGAGAATTGACGATAAATATCTCCACTGCCTTGTAGATCTACCACGTTCTGTATTGATTTTTGGTCATCCCTTATCTGTACTTAAAACAAGTCTGAATTCGAGTCAATTTATACACTCCCTAATACATCCCAGATGTGAATAATTTCATTAAAAATAAGAGAGTGTCAGTCCTCAATCTTCCTCTGACATTCTCAACTATTCCTCAACTATTCTATCTACCATAAGCGTGATATGTGTAATCTAAATGTTAGTACATTTCCAGAAGTTCATTTGGCAGACTCCAGAGGGGTTTTGGTTTGATTTTTTATAATGGAAATACATTAAGATGAGTAATAATTAAGGAAAAGCTGAGTTTTGTTTTAAAACAGTAAAATTACGGAACCTTTAAAGCTGTAACAAGCAAGCATTTGCCTTTTTCAGGCTCACGGGATATTCCAAAACTGTAAGTACCTGAATAAAAATCAGATTGCTAGCTCAACTCAAATAAATAACATCACTACCATGTAAATCCACCCTTTCCATCACTGTCCTATCCTAATGCTACCATCTGAATAGGGAGTTCAATCCTGAAAATTCTTAAATCCTAATACAGCGGGTGCCTTCAGGGCAATTGGTCTGCAAAACAGGGAGCAGAATCAGTGCCAAACACAACTTCACTGTTCTTACACAGGACCACATACAGAATCGCTCTCAAAGACATAGTGAAGTGGGCTAAATGTCAGCAGAGACCATAAAAGCCAGCCACTAGGAACTACAAAACGCCATCCAACCCACAGCACAACTCTTACCTGCTTAGGAAATGTACCTAACAATTGCCCATAGTAGAGGCAAAATCCTCTATCCACAGGCTTCTGAGGGTCTGTCAGTATCTTCTCAATAGATGGGATTATGCACCATCACCTTTCTTGTGACTGCAATTCCTGCCACTCCTTCCAGGTTTCTTAACTAGTGAGTCAGACCGCAAGAGTTCATTTGGATAATCAGAAGACACCTGAAACAAGTCCCAGGGCACCAGTTCTCAATAACCTGAGACTATCAGGGCCTCGTTAACAGGCTAATGACAAATTTGGAGCAGCAGAGTGAAAGTCTGTCTCCTCACTGATCACCGTAGTGGACTTGGCTGATCAGGCTGGCTAGGTGAATTTTTCATCTCTCCTCACAACACCTGTCAATAGTGAGACAAGGAGTACCATGCTCTGTGCCAGGCATAGCAGAGTCTCCTTCTAGATCCTCCAAACAAGATAAAAGTCCTTTTGTAGAACATGGCGCAGCCAACCCCCTAAGTCTTGAGACATGTCCAAATGAAAGTCTGCCTACAGCAATTTTCCTTTCATTGCAAGAATCATTTGGTTCCTCAGTTTTCCTTTGTCTTGCTCTACTCAGAAAGCTCTCAAGTTTGGTTGGGCTAGACACATCCCTTGAGAGAAACCAATGAAGCAGATGGTCTCCAAGCAAGATCAAGGCTAAACAAGCCTCCATATAGCAACAAAACCCCCCTAAGGTCTGAAGGCCAATACTAGAAGATGCTTAGTTAAAGAGTGTCCATTGCCTATGGCAAATGTCACAGGAATGTCTTCTCACTCCATTTTCTCCTCTGCCTGTAACACACCTTCGGATTGTTACCGTATCCTTTCGGCCACACAAGCAAAGTACCAATTTATCCATTCCATGTAATTTTGCCATGTGACTGACACCACACTGGCATGCTGAGAACTCAAGTTATCAACGTACACAATGAACAAATGGTCTCATATCCCCCTAGTTTCACCCAATTTCTTATTGCTTAAATGACAATTTTGAAGCTTAGCAAAAACACTCTAGCAGAGCTTTTCAACTTTCATGTGGGTAGGGGTTCTTCCCCTATTTAAGATAGTAATTAAATGCTTTTACTAACATGACTAAATCCAAAATACATGGTAGACTGCATAATTAGCAGAATCATGCAAGAGCTCTGTACTTTTTGGAAACAAACTAGTTTCTTATCTGAAAGCCTGATGCAAGTCTCAGACAAAATCCACCCAAAACAGCAAAAAAAAAGTTTTTATTTCAGGAGTGTGCAAACCACATAGTTGTTTCATGCAACCTACTTCAATAAGGAAAACTATCACTTTCATGTCTGCCTTTTTGCTGATACTTTAGAATACTCAGAAACTAATAACCAGCCTTCGACCATAAGGCAGATTCACAGATAACTCAATGAAAAGTGTTGTTAACCCAGAAGATGGCTTGACAGTTCTGTAGATCTGGCATTCGTTATTAGTTTATTAATATTTGATTAATCTCATAACAGGAAGTGATCATTAGTGCAGGAGCATATGTCTAGAGCAGTGCAGACAAACTCCTTTTCCGTAATACTTGTGCTGGTTTTTGCAGAAAAAAAAGGACAGAAAATGTTAACTTATGAAAGACTTTGTACGGCTTATATGCTCCAATGCCTTAGCAGAAGGAAAAAGTACTAATTCACAAATCGAGAATCCGCGAGATAAATTTTAGCATTCACTACCAGGTGACAATGCGTGTGTACCTTTTATCACATCAAATATCCAGTGCTGGCGGCAATCCTGAGGTTTGGCTTTTGAAAAAGACTATTTCAGCCCACACTTTTGTAATGATTATCAACGTTATAATCTACGTGAAATGCAGAAACCAAAATATCAAAAGAAAAAATAGTTTGTGACTTCAAACTACCCAAACCAAAATGCCATATTATGAAATGTGAATCTTTCCCTGACTTACAGGTCCAGCCCTTCCTCACAGGTCTTAGGTTAGTATTTTGCAATATGTAGCTGCCCAGAGGTGGAGCTCCACAAACCTTTCTGACACTTGCAAATCACTAGTAGTAACACCACAGGTATATTAGGAACTATGCTGAAAACCTATTGCCTAACTTACACAACAGGCTGGAAGTTTACTACAATGTTTTAGTACAAAGTCTTGCATTCCCTTCCAAGGCATTTACAGCAAGCACTGCAGGGGAAGAAAAAGATTTAAAAACAAAAATACCATGGCCTTTTAAATTAAATAAATAAATTAAAAAGATGAACAAATTGGCAACAAAGTAATGCTGTGCTTGAAACTATCAACTCAAGAAGTTGCACCAGCATCTGTTAGAGCAGCAGGGTTTAGATGAAAACCAGGATAAAATGAGAGTATGACTGAGAAGAAAAACCTTCTATCTAAAGCACTGTCTTTTCAATTTATAATGAAGGATACAAAGGGCAAACAGAGCCTTTTAGAAGAGATTTTCAAAGCTATCTTGGAAATTATACATTCATAGATTTTCAGGGCTGACAAAGGCCACCACAACCATAACTTCCTGTTCAACAAGCCAAAACTCATGCTCCACATTCACACACCTCACAAATCTTTTGGCACTTCTGGAAATGCTTCAGCCTTCTCTTCACATCTACTGTCGCATACCTTCTCCCCCATTCCCGTAATAAACTCTTATAAACACAGTCATAAATAAGTGAGCCAGCTCTGCTACCGCTACCTGCACCTACACCCTCCGAGTTTCTAACATCTTGTCTGACAGTCTCCTTCAGCATAACAATCACTTGTGCCACCTTCTTTTTCAGGGGCTCCTTACCCATATAGCGTGTGTCACCCTCTTTCCTCGGGTTTCCTCGCTCCTGCCTCTTCTGCGCGTTCTCTCGCCAATCCTTGTATCACGGAAGTTGTACATGACTTCCGAAACCAACATGCTGTACTCCTCTTATTCTAAGTTAGGATAAACTTTATGCATGTTTAAAAACCCTCTCAAAGGAGAAAAGTTTCACAATCTCCCTGTGCCTACTGGCATTCTCCCGTAGTCAAAGTAACCCTTTCTAGGTACATTTTTCAGGCCTGTGCCTACTAGTTTTATATGGATGGCTGTGCTTCCTTTTCCAGATCTCTGATCCTTTTCATTGCTTTGCCCCAACTTCTCTACATGAAGTCAGTTCTTCCCTTAACGGGATCATGCCAGGAAAGCCTAGTGAAGTTCAGAGCATGTATAAGCTCTCTAACACTAGACCCACTGGTCTGTTACATTGGTCTTTCATCATTTTAAGTTCTTAGTCAAGTTACCATGCCGCAGAAATCAGACCCATAGACAGATCTACATCAATGATATCAGTCTTAATCAATGACATCTCCGATTTCTTTAAAGCCCATCATGAGTCCGACATGATCTATTTTTCATAAAGCTGCACTGACCTGTATTACCACCTTCAGATACACATTTATCAGGCCTTGTATAATTCATGCCTTTATTAACTTGGGGATCCATGTTAAAGAGAACAATGTGAGTCTTTACAGACCATGGTCTGGCTGTCATGGCTGTAAAGTCTTCTGGTACAGCGCAGGAAAGACCAGTCCCAATACAGTGACATTCACGGCAACTGAGCAAAGGGCAAACGCTGACTTGTCTAGTGACAGGCCCGGGACAGGATCTGAAATATTCCAAGCAAGAAGGGACAGTGCTCAGGGGGACTGTTTCACACATACCATGCTCTTGGAGCACTCAGCCAGGCAAAGTTCACTGGGAAGAACAACATGACAAACAATGGCCTCTGAATTAATTTCTTGTATAGTATCTTGAACGGCATCTCATAAATTCTTAAATGAGCAATCCATTTTGCTGTGCTGGTCACGCAGTTACATTGTTATATTATTTAGTCCAACAATATCTTAGCTTTCCCCTTGCAAGAACAGAATTAAAACTCTGGCTAAATCTGCCTCTGGCTTCCACGGCAATTTTTTAATGTGCAGTTGCAAACTGTCGAAGAAAGGTGGCACGTTGAACTGGCTTCTATTATTTTGTCAATGAGCATGACTATATCCCCCATGGAATTATTTCATAGGCAACTAGACTTCCTTTTCATGCAGCAATGAAAATGGAACATTCGTAAAGCTGGACATGCAGGAAGCTCTCTCTGTCATGTTCACAATCTACATTTCAATTCGAAATAAGAATTCCTTGTGAGCTGTGGGTTTTTTTCCCTCAGATACTGTACTCTAAGATACAACACTAAATTACGCTGATTCATTATTCCTATTAAAACAAACAATAATCTCAAATTGCGTAGCAAACCAAACAATTGCAAACAGTAAATTTAAACAGTAAAACAGGGAGCACGTTGGGTAAATGTTATTTCCCTGAACAAGGAAAGCTTTCGGCAAAGTGCTTAACTTGAATACAACAAAAGGCAATTTAATTCAGTAATACAGTTGGATGAAAAATGGAGACCTCAGGTTTAATAAGAAGGGGGAAAAAGACAAGCATATATCATCCAAAAGGATAATTATGAGAAACTATTTTGTATGATCCAGCTAAATCAAAGCTTTTAATGCTTTCTTACTCCTGTCAAAGGAGGGAGATTTAGTGCTTTAAAAATGGGGATTTTGCAGACTCCACTGCCAAGAAAAAATGATTTGTCCCTTGATAAATTACTATTGGGTTTTCTACTTGAAAAAAAAATACACTTACATTGAAATAAATGCCAAGGAATGGCTAGAGAATTTATATTATTCACTCGTATCTGTCACTGGATTGGTTGAAAAGCGACAGTGCTATTAAAAATGTCTTCTTGCTTCTAGACATAATGGCACAAAGGGGCCACACGAGCCTTTGGTGAATGGGAAGGATATGTATACAAAATAAATAGCAAGCAAATCTTTATTCCACTCCACCATCCCGACACACTAGACTCTAAAGAGAGACCCTGGGTGTGCGTGTGCGCACGTGTAGGGTGCATGCGTGTATCTTGTGTTTAGAAGCTGACATTTCCGATGAAAACTCCCCTCCCACTGGGATGGAAATCACCCATTCATTTTCCTAAGGATCTTCAAGGGCTCTTAAGTAAATCCTAGAAAATCTCTTGCTCTTCTGAAGGAGGGGAAAAACATACATGTATATACGCCATATCTGCAGGGATGTTAGCTTGAGAGCTGCATTGCAGTAAAAGCAATTTTACCCCGAAGAAACCCCTCTAAGGGTCTGTTTGGTGCTCTTTGGCTGGGGAAGCTCCCTATGTTCTCTTTTTGCCCAGCCCTTGGACAAGAAGTCTACATATCATCAAGGAGCAGAGAAACCCAGGCAGGCACAGGCACTGGGAACAATGAGACACACTCACTGGGGAGCAGTCCTCTCTGGGGGCAGCTTGTGGAGGGGTTGTGTGGGGACCAGAGGGATGCCGCTGCACACGCCCAGTTCCCTTCAAGCCTGCAGGTAATAATGCCTTGTAGTCACTCAGGCTGCTGAGAAGAAACACCTATGCGCATCGTCACTTGGCTGGAGACAGGCACATTCCCAGCAGCCCAGTGGTCCAAGTGCTGGTTGCTGCTGACAAGCTGCTCCCTCATGGGTGCAAAAAGCCACCCGAGCTCTTAATGGCCAAGCTTCAAACCCACCAAAAGCTAAGGCCCCAGCTGCCAAGAGGTTGGCCTTCTGCTTGTCACCAAAGCAAGGGCAGAATTTACAGAGTGCATGCAGTTGGCAAACAAACGAAAAAAAAGCCATTAATGAAGTTGGGGTGCCAGCGTGCAAGGTTAGAAGAGCCACACAGGTTTGCAGGACTGGGATAGTAGCTTTACTTAGTACTGCAACTATTTTTTATATTTTTTTTGTTATTCTGTTCCATCAAAAATTTCCTTTTTTTTGATTGTAACACCAAGTTTCTGTCAACATACAAGAGATCTTTTGCTTACTAAGTCCCTGATTGACATAAATACCTAACTATCTCCTGAGAGTAGTATGAGTTACACATTCTCACGGAAACCCAGAAAAATGTTTCTTTGGGCCCTAAACAAATTTTATGCCTACTAATTAAATCAGTATTAGCGAGAGAGTTCTGAAGCACAATAATGATCAAAAAGCAAGAGTAAGTTTTTCTATAGATGCACAAAGTTATATTTCACTGTAATCATTCAGCATATGAAATGCAGAGCATAGAACTAGCTAGAAAGAAAGAAGTCCGAAAGGTGTTTGACTTAAATGCAACCGTTTTTTTATGTAGAGTGCTTAGCTCTCTAAGATCTTTGCAACAGAAACAAACTTTTTCCTCCTCAGTCCACAGGAACCTACCATCATTGGACCCGATTCATGAGCCGAGCACTTAGAAACTGCCAGGATGTCAAGACAACAGCAAAAAGGAAATTCTAGCATTAAATGACAGATTAGAAAAATCCCACATGGAAAAAGTACCTCTAGAAACAATCACTACAAGTTTGTCAAAGTTAGAGGGAATTTATGCAGTAATTTCAAGACCATCTGGCTTACAGTCTTAAAGTGCCTGCTGTTTAAAACTCGACAGGGCAATGCCACCAGACCTGACTTCCAGATCTTTCTGCATAATTTACAGAGTTACACGTGGCTATGCCAGGTACTAGGTACTAGAAATGTCATTTTTACTCCTTCATCCACCAAAACACCCAAGATGATTTCACTAGAAAGTTGCTATTTGCTCAGGGGGTTGTCGCTCTTTTAAATGCAGGAAATGATGTTTTATTTTATTTTTGTTTTCACTTCAGAAAACTTAGTTCAGTTTTGCAGTGCAGTAAATGCAACATTTGTTAAAATCTAGTGAGTTACAAGTAGTATCCAAGCTTTTCTTTGTAAAAAAAAAAAAAAACCAAACCAAAACAACAACAGCAAAACTCAGTAAAAGTCACAGAAAATATGAGTCATTTCATTCTAATGTCTCAATTCTTTTTTCATATGGCTTATGCTACCAAACCAAACAACCAACCAAAAAAGCAAAATTTCAATCTATGTCTTTCTTGTGACAAAGGCTTCCCACAGAACTCATATCATCTCCAGCCATTTATCTTCAGTCAATCATCCCATGGCCCTTCTAGAATGGCATTTTGCAAATATACTACAGAAGCTACTTGAGGCAGTAATTTATTTTCAGGTAACATCTTTATCTTATCCTTTGGCACGTAGGCTTAAGTGGATTGTTTATCCATGAAAAAATAATGTAGAACAAAGTTTACCTCCCCAAATAACTTTTGCCAGAAAAACAAATGTCTTCCTAAAAAATGCAGTTCTAATCACTAATTAGCATGTAAATACTAAGATTACATGGGTAAACAAAAGCATAAATAGAGATTATAGCAGAATAATCCTACCAGAGTTTTTTCGAATATGTTGTTTTCATGTTCCTAAATTCCTAAATCTTTGAAGAACTAAGGAATGACGCAACTCATTGTTTCTCTGTCTTTTGCAGGTATTCACTCACAGTGGTTACTCTGTAGAACTACTTCCAAAGAAACATCCATTACTACTAGAGCCAACAATTCCTTCCAACCTAGCAGTTACAGCGTTGGTACAAGGCGCTTTAACAGGAAACATCATAACGTGAGTCTGTTGTTGGAAGGTGATGAGGAAAAAATAAGCCATTTTTAATTGTTAGTATAATTAACCTCTAGAAATTCTCTAAGATGTCTCCACCCCTCAGTGTCTTTAACAACTGAAGATAAAAGAGCAGATAACGTGGCCTTAACAGAAATCACCAGATGCAGTCCTTTGGTTCAGGACTGTGGATCAGAGTGTCTCACTCACATGCTCTCCTGGCTGCAGCCATAAGCTTAAGTCCACTTGCTTGCACCCCGTTGTCTAACAGTAGCGATGAGATTAGTATCACCAGAATGCTTCTGCAATTATGGGAGCTCTGCATCGCCTCAGAGTTATCAATGATCTAGACATCCAACCAGGTCAGCCCTACTTATGCTCAAGTTAGAGGAGGAGGCCGGGGCCTCAGTAAGGCTGCTCCCAGCAGCTCCTGGAGACGTGATGGTACCAACGATCAGAGAACTCCCCTGCACGGGAACCCTGACAGCGCACCTTCACCATTGCTTCGAGTATATGTAGAGAGCTCACAGCACCTCTGAGACAGCTTTCGATCCACGCATCATTAGAATGAATCAGCTGATGATTTCACTCTCGATTTACTGATCTCTGTTGGAATTTATGGGGCTGCAGGACATCTTCAGTTCCAAGATGTTTAATCTTCAAATCTCTTCCCTTTTGAAGTTAAACTGCTATGTCTCCTGACAGCCAGAACAAAGGATAAATCCACAAAATCAAAATGGTTTTCTAAAGCTGTCTTTGTCAAAGGAGTTAAGAACAGAGAACACCGTCAGAGTTTCGCTCTTACAACCCAAGATCAATTCTGCGGGCCAAATCCTCAGCCAACATAAATCAGCTCAACTTCATTCAGATAAAGTTGACAGCATATTATACTACCTGTGGAACCGGTCCTAACTATTTGTGAGTTCCACAATTTTGTGAGACTCTCTAATGCCTGCAAAAATGAAAAATAGCCAATAAACAAACGAAATGCATCTCCTCATAAATCTTTCTTCAAAACTACTAATAATCTAGCCTGATACACATGCAAGGTACTCAATTAATTAATTTTACAAGGTATGCTAAGCTCAAGGAAAGGTAGGAGATACAGAATGCATTCACAGATCTACAATTTACCTTATTTTTTTAAAAATTATAGCCCTGTAAATTTTTTCTGGACTGTTTATACAACATGCAAAAAAGGCAGCCTGTGCGTGAAGGAGCCATTGTGCATTTCCTCATTTCTATACCCATTAGCTGAAAGTATACAGCCAATTCTCAGCCCTGTATTTCAGGTCATAAATCTGCTCCCTCTGTTCCTTGGGCAAATTAAAAGCTATATATCTTTTGTCAAAGTCTTTCTGACACAGAGCTCCTACCTTCACAGCCTAAGGCTAGCTGTGTGTCTAGGAAAATTATACACAACAGGCAACGACAGCCATGGAGTCTAGCATTTAGGCACTAGTCAACATATTTTTTATACATGTAAAAATCATTCCAACCTGAGCACAATTTATACATATTTAAAAGGATTACAGGAGTACAAAATAGGAAAATGCTTTCAAAAGGATAGGAAGGTGGTCCAAATTTGATATCCCAGCAGTCTTTAAAACTATGTTGCATTAAGCATATGCATTAACCTCCCTATTACACTAATACAGACTGCACTACCAGAACCAGAACCTATTTTCTCATGCTTTAACAGTTGCCATGCTTCAGTTTCTGATGAATGTGTGGGCACCGCTTTTGATTTCAGCTGAATGTGCAAACAGTATATGTGTTTTAATTAAATGCATACAAAATTACGTTGTTTGGGAACGCCAGCTTTGTCATGTATCACAGCAATGGCTTGTCTAGTTATATTGGAGTTTTATGGCCTTGAAATGAGGCATTGCAGAACAGCAATATTTAAGATGCCCCACACGAATTGCTGCATCGTGGAAAGTTTTGAAAGAAATGGGCTCCTGCACTCCTAAAAGCTGAAAGAGGCTTGCGAAGAAGTAATTTTGACTATAAGACAGAGAGAAATATTTATAACAAATTGAGGTTTTCATCTGATTATTTGTTCAACAACTATGCTGCTCTGCCCAAGGCTGCAGGTTTTCACAGTACATTCTTCTCGTTCTCTTTACACTGCAAGTCACCCTTGTTTCATACTTACTTTTATCTGAAACACTACTTGCCCTCCCTTAGACCTCTCTGGTTTACAGCTGCCATTTTCACAATGTCATCTCTCTTACATGGTGATCAGAGGTGTTCATCTTTTTCCTTTCCTAAGTGATACTGTTGTCGTATAATTTACTTTGTCGGTTATTCCGACTGGAAAAGCTGGAAGGCCTGTCTTCCCTACATTTAACACGCAGCCACGATCTGAATTGAGTTTGAAGATTTGATCTGCAGTTTCCATTTATTGTCCATTTTGAAATAAATACAAAGTAGTGCTGCTATCCAAAAATACCTCTTACTCCTATTTTTGAACACATGGTTTATATGCCTTAGGAGAGTGGTTTACTTTCCAACTGTCATCTTTTCTCCTGTCTCAGCAGCTTTAGGATGCTTTTATGAGTCATTCAATTTTTCCTTCTCAATGCTGATGACAGTAGTCAAATTGGAGGATGTGATGCTGCTGTCATCTCATTTAAAGCAGCACTACAGGAAGGAAAGTCATACATACCTCATTCAAGAACAGAAGTTATTTACAGAATAAAAAGAGACAGAAAGCAGCACTAGAACTGTTTGTGGAGACTCTTGTACTGGGACATGGTCACAGGACAGGAAGGTGGTAAACTCGGGTTCCTCTGACTGCCCATGGTAGTTACGTACACGTTCCAGGCCTCGCCAGTCTTACACTACTTACAGTCTCTTGTTGTAAGATTCCGCACCAATTTGATTTCAAATCCCCAAGTCTGATTCAGAAAGGCATCACAATCTGGGAAAGCAACCAGGAATCTGAAATCGCTATGCTGTGTGACTGAAGAAGACGATGTTTATTAGGCTCTCAGAACGTAGAAACCCCTAAGCATCGCCAGCGCTTCTAACGTGATGGCAGCTTCCCTAAATGAATAGCACACTTTTACTAATGTAGGTCTCAAATAAATGAGGTTTCAGTGGGCCCAATCCACAGCTGGCACAGCTGTAACAGACATTACCACACCTGCAGAGACATGCGTGCTCCTGCCAACGCTCATGCCAGCAGACCAGGTCTTTAATGAACGGACACATACAGCAAGGACATGCAAGGCTGCAGCCCCCAAAAAATCCACTTACTGCCAAGGCTTCACACTGGAATTGGTCATTTGTTTCTGAACACCTCTACATATACAGATGGAAAACTCGAAAAAGTCAATTTAGACTATTGCATCTTGTGCTACACTGGTAGAATTTTACGCCTTTCTTGTGGAGGCAGCATTTTATAATAAATGCATTTCTGTTTGCATTGGTTAGCAACTTCACACTGCTAATAAGCCTTCATCACCTGTTAGCGTACCGGCCTCGTGACGGTGCTCGTCTGACTCATACTCTGCGTCTGCAGCAACATTACTGATCTTGGTAGGAACATTTAGGTAATGACGTATTGCTCCGCGTGAGAAGGACAACCAGACTGCAATCCTGAGCAACAGAAATTGTTCTCTTTTTAAGTCGCTTGAAATGAAAAGCACCACAACACTGGCATATCTGCTTGCGTTGTTATTTTAAATTATATACACACCACATCTTAATAGAAGAAATTATATGCTCCCTAGCTGACACATTTCACAGTTAGAAATAGATGTTAAAACTGTTTTCAAATAACAAATTGACAATCCTACTGCTGCCTTCCATGTGTGCACACTCTTTAAAAGCACAACCAGAAGGGGGAGTACAAAATTTGATTTATTATAACCCAGTGCTTATAGAATTTGCAATATTTTTTTAATCACTCAATGGAGAGAAATATTTTTTCCAATTTCCTTTTAAACTTCTGCTAAAGGTCACAAAAATGAAGATAGGAAGCTACAGCAAATGCACAGAAGACATTTATGCATTTTAAAAAAATTTTTTTTGTGCTTCTAAGCAGCTTCCCAACTTCTAAATGCTCCTTTTCCTTTCCAAAAGATTGCAATCCACAGGTTTACTACTTTAAAGTCTCCACAGCAGAAAGGCTGTCAGATGCAGCACTATAAAACACCAGGGCAGCAGCTATCTTTGTGAAATTATTTCAGCTTGAGTATACTGGAAAAGGGTAAATAAAGTTTAGAAGAATTACAGTGTACTGAACAGCTCCCAGAGAGAGCGAAACACACCTCTCTAAAAGCGAGGTGAAGTGGCTGTGAGTTCCAGCAGTTACACGAGTTCTCATTTGCTGTGGCTTAGTGGTTCAAAACTCTACTGGAACTCCACCATGTCAGATACACACGAAATGTGATAACAGTCATCTCGGAACGTACTGCAGCCCGAGCTACAGAATGGAGAACTGGAAGCGAAGCTAAAAGCACCAGCACAGCTATCGACAGCTCCTCTGAACAGGACCTCCCTTTTTTTGGTTTTTTTTTTTTGGATCTGTATGTAAATGGGACATTCTTCCTCTGTCAAGAATGGAAAGTTTTCTTGCATAAGTTTGTTCTTTAGCGTATTGCTATTAAGACACTAGTGTTCTCCTCCTTTTTCTACCAAAAAGCAAGACTTCTTTTCCCTAAACCTTGAAAATATAGTCCTTATAACTTGCCTAGAATGGCGATGAAATTGAGAGCTCATTTTCAGACAATGAATATTTCAAGATAAAAAGCAAGGAGCATAAGGAATATGGCTAAAAATCCAGGGCTGTTGGCTTATTTGTTAACTTGACAGCAAGGTTTTCAACAATGCAACAGTTTCTCATTAAAACTGTGCACTTTCCTTGAATTTAGAAAGAACAGTCAAAGATAAGTCTCAAATATTTAGATACGGAAAAAACAGCAGTGGTGTCTCTTGGGAATTATAATCATTTTATGGCTCATCCTGAGTTCTGTCTAAACATTTTCTTCTATGAATTCAGAACGCACAAAACGGAGGCTCTCGCACAATGCACTACCATGAATCGCTCCACGACAGAGAAGTATTTGGCCCCAGGGATTTTGGGCCATCACGAGGTTTACAACCTGACCACGGAGCCTGTTCCATGCAGCAGGATATCAGCGTGAAGGAGATGAAACAAGAACATAAATTTTGTTTTGACATTATGCTATAAACTGTTGGTTTTGGAAATGTATTCAGAAACGTGGTATTCCAAACTGGTTGGTATTTTGGATTACCTATTTCCAGAAAGGGACGTGATTTCACACTACTGACAACATGTCTTCTGCAGTATTTTACAAGCAAGCAGCACCCACAGGATTCACCGCGCAGAAGCTGGAGCACCCAGGAGTGGGGGGAGCAAGTGCTACAGCCAATGAGCATATCCAATTAATTCATTATGAGGATCACACAACAAAGAGACAGTCCTTTCCTCAGAGAAGCTGGAAATGGCAGTAAAGGGCCTATGCGGCTGAAAAACCCAAGGAAAAACAAGAGGAAAAATCCCAGACATTGTCACCCCCACTAGCCCAGGAAGCCTGCAGCAGAGGCAAAATCTGAGTAGAGAGCTCACCATCACCACCTCACCACTAATCACCACTGCTACCCCGCTTTCCAGTTGCATAACAATAGCACCTTCTGTTGTCTTGTTTTTATTTTTACCCGCCATTACTTACATATGTTAGATTTTAACATGTTCTATAACAGTAACCTGAAAAATGTTATTTTCACATTTAAAATATGTTTTGTAATATTATTTATTCTTAAGCAGGCAAAAGGCATTGTTTCAGTCAGTGAAGGCTTACAGGAGTAGAAACAGTTTCTTTGAATATCACGCTATTGTCACTGAAGAAGAGGCTAAGTACGATAGGGAAAGAAAAATGGGGAGGGGGGAAAAAAGTAAAATCATACTCTCCTTTCTCCCAGCCCTGCTTTCCTCCTCCTTCCCTATTTTCACTTGCATGGAATAGGCTCAGATAGCAGGGGAATCAGACCCTCACACTACCATCAAATGGATAAATGACAATATATACTTAAGCACTCTAAAATTAATGACTGAAATGAAAGTCAGAAATTGTCTTAAGCTAAGTGCAGCAAAGTCTTAGGGAGATACGTTCTTGCCTTCCTTACAGTTGAAAATGAAAATGCATTTACATAGTTCTGATAAATTAAGATGGTATATTGATAACATTAGTGAATTCATTCTCCACTGCCCAATGGAATTCTCTCTAAATGCTTAGAGATGCTACTGAGTGGACTCAACAAAAGAATTTTCAGATTTTTCTAAAGACTAAGCATGGTCAAAAATTTTTCAGTGTTTGTTTTCCTATGGAAATACACGAATTTATTTTAGAACTTTGCAAATATAATTAAACATAGTTTGGGATTTATTTTCAAAAATCAAGTAATTCTATTTACGTGAAGTAATCTTGGAAGGCAGATTTGCATCATCCTTTCACATGATAAGACCGTGTGACATTTCATCGGTGACATTAACAGGGCTGCTATAAGATTCCTGCTGTAAAAGCAGAGCTCTCCAGAACATCTGGTCGGTAGAGCGTCACGCACACCTTGCCCGCGTAACAGACAAGCAAACAGGTGCAAACAACTGCTTGCATCTCAATCAGGGTAAGAGAAAGATATAGTCCTCACAAAGTGTTATAAATTCACACCTGCTCATAAATATTAAGCAAAAAAAAAAAGCATCGCACTCCACACTTACCATCATGCTCGCATGAGGGAAAAAGCCTTCTCCAAAAGCAAAATTAGGCTAAAGAAACAACTCTTTTTGTAACACCACAGGAATTCTCTATTTTCTGACAATAACCATTTATGTGAAACCCTGATATGATTCAGTACCATTAATAATTGTGTTTATATTTAATAGCTATCAATATACCTCAGCAAATGAGTAGCTCATCGCCTGGATAAAAATGTGCTAGCCACTGACAGACTCAGTCGGAATCTATCGTATAGTTGAATTAAAAAGAGGAGCTTTGTTAAAACAACATTAATCTTTGCTTCTTTGTGATTCAAAGATTGATTTAGATTGAAATACTGAATAGTTGTGACTAATCAGTGAGGAAAAATTAGATTCAGGTTCCATAACATTAGTAATAGTAATGCGGTACTTCCACATGAATTCATAGGCACGATCCATTACTCCTATGACTCACGTTTATACTTAACACCACATACTGGATTATAAAATTATTATTTCCTCCATAAGATCTGCATAGAAATAGTCCAGAATGAAAGTAACAATGCATTTAAACCACAGCTCGGGAGGAAGGGAGGAAAGGAACACACAGAACTGGGGTACCTCCTCTCTCAGTTCCAGACTGAGGAGCTCAGGCCTGTTGGAAGAGCAAATAAGAGTAGCTTTCCTCTGTCTTGCAGAAGTCCAAAAAAGAACACCAGAGCAGGCAATTAGTTTATGGAGCAATTATCTTCCCTGAATGTCTTTACAGGAGGGAACTGCGAGACAAGGCTTGGAAAAAATCAGACTTTGATAAAGGTCAGTGACGTATAACCTATTTTGGCAATTACTTGTCAAATATATGAACGGTTTAAAATACATTGAAGCACCTCAGCAGATGTGGTGACAGGACTGTTTTGAGCAACATGCTCAGTTATTCTTCAAAGATAACTCTGAGTTTAACACTGGCAATACTGCCAAAAACACGGGTGTGGGGGAACAAGGGAAGCAGCAATATGCCTTCTGCCGAGTTTGAGGGGTTACGGACACAGCTGCGGTGGGTACTCTGTGCCATCGGAGCTGTGGAGCAGTCAGCCGCTCTGGGCTCTGTTCTGCATTCTGCTCTAGACTTAATCTAGGTATGACGCAGGTGCGTCGGTGACCTGTTTGCCTATGAAGAGGACTGACTCCTCGTGTGCACCATGGCAGCTGGAAAGCTTTGGGGAGTTCAGCAGCACACCGAATAGCCCACTATCAGCATCCTTATTTTGCTCTGGGTTGGATTACAATTTTCTTCCCTGGAGAGTCTCCCTTCTCTATCCTCATGTGAAGATACGTGTTGTTTGGGGTCAGATTTAAAACGTCTGACCCAACTGCTGTTCAGAAGCTACACAGACTGTGATCCCCCCACCAGTTCTGCCATTGTGTGATTTTATCTGTGCCAGTGGTGGAGGCTGATTGAACATCAGGAGGGAGAGAGAACATTCTATAAAACTGCAGGCGGAAAAGGTTTGCCAATTATTTTTCTTCTCGTGACTTTTAGGATGCACAGATTCCTTTCGGCAGTTCCCCTTGTTTTGCACTCATAAAATAAGTTTAATGGCTGAATTTTCTTTAAGATAATCAGAGGCTGTATAATTTATGCATCTGAATAGCATTGTAGCCAGATGTAATTTTGCTTGAAGTTTCAGCATTACAGTTAGTAATGACTCTGCTGGCTGTGTTTTGTAGAATTTGCAATTTATTTAACAGTTGACTGAGCACTGACCCCATATAATATACCATAATCAAAATGTGGTAAAAATTAAAAATTAAACAAAAAAGAAATCTGTGCCTTCTGAGAAACACGTAGACTTCAAGAGGACAGGGTAGAGAAGCAACCTCTGAAAATGACATAAGGTAACTAACATGGTCTTTAAAGTTCATAGCGCAGACAAACCAGCCAATCAAAGATTTAGGTGAATTCAGGTTTGAAACACTCCCTCAGTAACAGCTATGGCTCAAGGCATTTGTTTTGTCGGTCTTTGCTGCCATTCAGCTCAAGTCCCTTTCCCTGATTTGCATGAGTTGATAATTCTCTGATCATCAAGGGAAATATCAGAGGGTATCCTGCGCTTCCAAAGAGCAGGGGGACCTTAGAGGGAGAAAAGTTAAATTTCAATTACTGTCCGTTTCTGCCATGGCTTCACAAAGAGTAACAGAGCACTGCCAAATCGGAAGCTATGTCTCTCTGAAGCACGCTGTGATATACACAAACATATGCCCTTATTTTATCAAAGCAACTCCTCCCCACTCTGGCAGGCTGCCCCAGCCTTCCTCAGACTCCTGCCCAAGCTGCAAAACCCTTCACCGCTGCCCTGGGCCACTGTTCGCATCCTGCTCGCCTCTTGCGGTAGGTCTCAAACCAGACCCACAAGTCTCTCTTCAGGTCGTTACTTTATTTCGTCCCTGTTTATAATAAGGTTTGCAGTTAATTCACCTTTTTAGCCCACCCACTGGGTGACGTTTAATAAATTGTATTCTTCATTAACATTTCCTTCTCAAGCATTATAGATGATTAATGGTGATAGAGAAATACAGTGTCATCAGCATAAAACAATGATTTATGGTGATAAAGAAACCAGCGTCATCAGCATAAAAAACCATGAAGTTATTTGAAGAACTAAAGTTAACACAGGGAGGAGAAGATCCAGAATTTGCAAGTTCAGTTTACCTCTGCTGCCTTCATGTATGTCCCTGTTTTGTCCTGTGGAAACAACAGTGTGACAGGGACTTACAGATTTCTGTGTCCCCAACAGGTATGATCAAACCCATTTGAGACACTGTGCTGCCACAACAGTGTTACAAAATACACGGGGAAGATGGTTTTCTCTCAAATGCCTCTATGCTGTCAGTGAATCCTAACTGTATTCTTAAGTCAGTTTAAATCAGAGGCCATTATCACATATGACTTGCAGCAGGCTACACTACAATTTATGGGCCATGTGGGATACAGCGAGCCAAGAAAGATTTACTTTCAAATCACTCAAAAGGCTGAAATGATTTCTCAGCTGGTTGCCATTTACACTAGTAATCCAACTGGAGTAAGAACACGCCTAACAAAGTTTAAAAATGGCAACAAAATTGAAGACAGTGTCTTGAGACAGCAACTCCACATTTTCTAAAAATTTAAAAATCTGTGAAAAAGTTTTGCATAGCGGCACACAGTCACAGTACACTTGATCCAGTACGGAACATTCAAGGCTTCAAAGCTTTAAGATCTATGCGACTCCCCAAAGCTTCTCAGAGCAGTGAAAATTTTTTCTGAAGAAAAAAAATCCTATTGAGTGCAAAAAAGAATACCAAACAACACTAAAAAAATCTTATTAATGCAGCAGTCCATTAGAAATGGGCATCTGACACTCAGGATTCACTGAAACAGTGGTGGGCTACACAGCATGATAGCTGGTTTACATCTAGGCCACAAAGGAAACCTAACAACACCAGTTTCATTTCAAAAATCTCAAAAGTCTTTGTATTCTTCTCAAATCACAAGTCACTCATTCATAATAAAGCAAGATCAAAATCTTGAGATGAAGGCCCTTTCTCTCTCAGTAAAGAGTTGAAAAGTCATGTAGTGATTTAAGGAAAATTTCAGCCATCCAAATTACTCTTCTGGGTTTGCAGAAGAAGAATTTCTAAGGGGTTTAAACAGTTTTCATCCAATCGCTCACTTTAAGCAATCAAAATAAGGGATAAAAACTATGTTAATGTCATGTCATGTATGCATCACGAAGTGACAATGGCAATAGCTGGGTAAAGATTATCTGGACGTTTAGCAGGTCAGTACCAGAGAACTGCCCTTTACTGGAGAGCAATGTGTTGGGAGAATTTCTATCCTCCAACACCCACAGTGGCAGCACAGGGCACTCGAGTTTATTTCCAACCCTCTAGCACCTTTTCTGTAGTTCGCTCAATAGCACAACGAAACAGTTCCTTTCTGATCACTATGTAATGCCAGTATTTGCTAAGGACCACCAGTTAAATTTTGGACTTGCAGGCTCAGGAAGGTCAGGAATGGAAGTTCAAATCACAGCTAGACTTTAACAGGCTTGTTGGAAGTTTCCTCGAGCTCACCCTGTTCATCTTTGATGCTGTCCACACTCTTGGGTTTTTTTTTTGTTTGGTTTTTTTTTTTTTTTTTTAGAAAATTACTTCTCCTGTCTCCCCTGTATCTACTCAGGTACAAATGCCCAAACCAGAAATGTTCAGCTCTGTAAGGCAGAGGAGAGAACACAGACAATTCCTGTCAGCTCTCATTCACAGATCAGAAGCCTCCCGCCTGCAGTCTCAGAACTACTCCTAAGGAGTCAGAGAACAATTCTTATCTCAACCTTAGCACCTTTTAAACATTCCTGTGCCAGAACTACCTACATTCAGAGATGACTTTTGCCTCTGTTAAAGTGACCTTCTTCAAAAATTTCCATAGAAGAGCTGTAATAATGCTCACAGAGCTTGCTACCCTTTCTACCACTTTACTGGAGAAAATTCCCCCGAACGCAGAGAGTTAACCGAGCAGATTCTGAGCAGCTGTAACTTGGTGTGAGTTGCAGCACACAGAAATCCCTGGAACTGCCACTGCATAAACCAGCCAAGGATTGGGCCAATATGTTTCATGAAATACAGCTGTCGAGCGGTGTCCCGTAAGACTGCATATTCATAGCATCCCATGGGCTGGTGTGGTGTGTGCTGGAGAACTACAGCTAGTGGTATGTGGTGGCATCCTCCAGTTCAAGACAGACCTCCTCCTCAGCTCAACTCTACAGCTTCTTTGTACAAGCAAGTTTAGTGGAGGCTTCACTTTAGGAAAAATAGACATCTTTTATTTCTCAACCGCAATAAACTAAATTAGTATTTATACCACTCCTTGATAACATCACCATATCGCTCTAATAGTTGGAGGTGGGAAGGGGAGCAGAGGGAAAGGTAATCTGCTCCTATTTTCATTCTGTACTCATATTCACTGCAGTTACGAGATCAGGTATGCCAGTAGTCAAAGAAGAGTACTTAAGTACTTGATAGCATGGTTCCTAATTATTTGCTGTTCCTGCCCATTAATTTTCAAACTTGACTATCTTGATTTTAACACTACTAAAAGAGTCATTTAAAGAAATAATGGAAAAGAATGGTTCCAGTGCCAATTCATGCTGTCCTCTTCCATAAATCTCTCCAATTTTAAACGCTTCCATTTACAGCTACAATATTTTTGACCTTTATGCTGTTTCAAAGCCTCTTTCAAGCATCAGCAGCAGATTGACTACTGTGAGATTTTCTTCCTGCGTATTCTGAGCATCCAGATACAACAGCCACTTCAAGGGGAAAGATAAATCTCAAATAGGTTCTCCCCTCTTACAAAGGGAAATATCATGACGATGTTTTCAGCATTAACATTGTACATTTAAAGCTACAGACTAAAGGTGCAGCACATTGCACTTACGCAAGAGCATGCAAAATGGAGGCCAGAGACACAGGGAACCTCCTTTCCTCTCTGCTTAGACACTAGCCCACAGGTAAGAGCCTCTCCTAAGAGAAGGAAGAGTACATTGAAAGCAATGACCACCACACTAGCAAGGAGCACTCACAATTCCCTGTGTGCAGATGCATCTCTCCATAATGTCAGCAAACATTTTTTAAATCAAACAAAAAAGTCTCCCAGAGGTTTTATATAGGTGGTTTTGCATTTCACACACACACACAGAGCACGTGATGTGCTTTACTGACACAAATTTCAAACCTGTCCATTCAAGAGAAGCAGAAGCCAGAGTCTTTCTACCAAGATGAAGAAACGCTCCCTGAATAGAATAGGTGAGTCAAAGCCATCCGTCGATTACATGTGGGAAGGGGTGGTCAGAAATGATAACTGGTTTTTATACATTTGTATTTAAATACTTAAAACAACTTTCTCTGACAGCATTCATCGTGTTTAAAACTAGAATATTACTGAGCAGATTCCAAATGAATTATGGAAAACATGAGCACACAGACAATCGTTCACTCCCTCCAAGAGTACGCGAGTGCACAGCATACACAGGGTCAGGAAACGCAACACACCGGGTTGCTTCTGCGTACCACAAAGTGAACCAAGTTTATAGACCATGAACTGATTTGTAGAAATCAGTTTGCAAATTACTTTGAACAACAAATTAAGCTCCGCTCTCTGCCCCACGGACTGTCTGGGGTAATCCAATGTTTTCAACTATTTTTTCTAAGTTCAGTTAAAATACACCGGCCCAAAAATACTGCTTTCACAGGTGAAGTGGAAAGGAAAAAGACTAGAGCCTCAATCTACTTATTCAGCTAGGAAAGGTAGAATTGTTTTACTCTGCCTATTGCACTTGCCAGCTGTTTTCTTTTTCAACCCTGAAAACAGTTTCTGTAATAGCAATTCAGCGCTCCTTCCTCAGACTACGCAGAGATTTGTTTAGGCTTGGATAAATGCCCAAAACATACTCCCTACTATTCCTGTTCTACTGAGTCACTGAAAAGGCGCTACATGTATCTTTTCAGAATTTGGGTCTTTTTATTTTAGTCTCAGATGAAAGCATACCAAGCTAAAAAAGGAGAACGGGAGGAAAGCAATCTGAACTTACACAGATAAAGAATGGCTCATTTGGACTTTGGCTGGAGTTCTGGATGAATGACCACCTTAATGTCTGCCGTATTCCAACAATTCTTCCAACAGTATTTTTCAACCCTGGGTAACCAAAATTCTGACTTTCGCTAAGTAAAAGTCTATTATAAGGATGCACACAAAGTCTGTTTAAAGGAAGAAGAGGTGGACGCAAAACTGTTATTTTTTCAGGGAAAGTCAATGGCAATATATTAACAGCACAGTCAATAGTCAGGTATAGGTAAGAGAAGGGAGCAATCTCACATCAAATAGAAAGGTTTTCACCTTAAATTTGGCTTAAAACTTAAGCAATAAAAACATAATACAAGCTTTTAAAAATAAGAAATATCTTAATAGCTTGTATTCTAAAATACTAATAAGGCTTTTTATTTCTCCTTCAAGGGGCACTTCTCATAACAGATATTTAGTGGATGACCTGGCTTTCCCCATCGCTAACCTGTATATGAATGCAATGCAAACGGCACGTGAGTCAGCAGCAGCAAGCTGGCGAGTAGAGTCGTACATCATGACCGCCAGCAATGGCTCCAGTATCAGTCATTCTTCAAACATGAAGTAAAAATACCTTGTTCTCATGATTAAACATAAGATTGCTTTCAGATGAAACACCTTCTTATTGCCTCAAAATGGTTTTACAGAGATGCAGAATGCTGTTTAAGTTAGTAGGCATATCCCATTTGCCAAACAGAGAAGTCTCGGCATTGCGATTGCTTACATGTAAACCAGCTGAACAGCAGGACAGGCTTCCAGGAACAGGCACTCATTGTGAACACTCATCCACGCGTAATGAAAGTTCAGTCCATTCTTGTGCATCTTTTGGGTTCTCTTTTTACAGAATATCAGAATGGTCATTTTTCTGGATTTTAAATTATCTACTAATTATCTACTAATAAAATCCCTGCTCCTCATTTACATACCTCTACAATAGCGCTCAAGAGGAGCAGAGGCCAGTCTCCCCAGGATACCTGGTTAAGCACTTGTGACGGGAATGGAATAAAATAGTCTGTTATAGCATAGGTTGGGATTAAAAAAATCTCTTTTAATAACCTCCTCTGCTTGAAGCCATTAAAGCAAACCAAGTATACGTCCCACTGCATTGTTTACAAGAAGTAGCAACTCCAACAAAATGTGATTAGTCCTGTTTGAGACTACAAATCAGCATATGCAATAAATTCACATTATGCACCTGATGCACTGTCCAAAAGTCACAGGAGGGAGTCAAGAACTTGGAAGGTCTCAAAAGATATTCCTGAGCAAGTCAGGCTCACATCTGCCTCCCCTCCATGCAGCCAGGCTATGTGCAATCACTACTCCAGCATCCTCCTTGATTATGCTGTGAGACAGTTTGCCTCCAGTTACATTCATGCCATGACATAAAGCAGGGCCAGGGAATGTGTTTGAGCATGAGCCTTGATACTCCACCCCACCAAACTGCTGGTTTTCTTGTTTTGGACAGCCCAAACCCTCAGCAGCAGGGGCATGAACCAGAGGATCCACCTGGCCCTCTTCCTGCTCACAGGAGAAGGAACGGCCTTCCTGTTGTAAAACCCAATATTCTGGAGAGGTTTATGGGACCACACATACTCACCTTTTTCTCTTCATTCCCTGCCCTTCCTTCAGCTGGGGGCGTCAAGCGATATGACCATAAGGCTGTGTTCACCTCTGCAGTCCAAAACCAACCCATCATCACTCAAGCATCCTCAGGGGTCCTGTCTGGGCTCAGGTAACTCTGCTGTACATGTGCAGATGCCAGCAAAGCAGCCCAAGTCTTGAAAGCAGAATAACCTCACTGCACAGTGATCTGCTGGGGATGCTTTAGTGTGGGACACTTTAAGCTCAGGGGTCTATAAGCTCTCCAGTCAATTTTGTCACTTGCCCATCTCTGCTCAGTCCCGCTCTCATGGCGTGCTCTTTTACACGAGCTCACATAGGGTTTGATTAGCAGTGCTACTTGCTTTATATGGAACACTCCATACCTTCAACTAACACAGATAATCAAGAACTGTCTCAGCTTCATTTGTAAGAGAACTCAGTATGAAATAGTCAATTAACTGCACAAAGAGGAAAAAAAACCCATCCTAGCTCCAAGATTTTGCATTCCTAATAGTTGATGAATTCAAATGTACCACAATCCTCTGGCTGGCATTCCCATTTAAAAGAATGTGCATCCAGAAAGAGATATTTAGTAACTGCAGATTGTGAATCCTTCCAAGTTGCCAAAAGACCCAGCTGACAGACCGCAGGGAGGCAACCTCACCTGAGTTCATAGTGACCGACATTGTGGGCATAGTACAAGTCACTGAACGGGCACCAAGGAGGGGGTTGCTTGAAGGCAAAATAGCAGGAAATCCCAACAGTATCAGGTATTTGGTTGATCTGGAAAACTAGATCATTAAAAACTCAAGTGGATTGAAGGATTGAAACATTAAAAGAAGAGAGGAAGAAATGGAATGCAGCAGAACACAAGGGTGATGTCACATACTGGAAAGGAGCAAGGAAAAGCAGATGCAGTAGCTCAAAACAACACAAAGAGAAACAGGGACAGAAGAATTTCAGTAAAGAATAGAAAAATCTCTATGTTTATTTTCGTTTGAAGCTAATGGAAGAAAGAAGTCCTAAAGGCATTGGAATAGTTTAATTTTCATAGCTGGTCTGGTTGACATTTTCTTTTGAACACCAGATTAAATAACACAACTCGGCTAACAGCATCTTTGCTATAAATGCTACGGGGCTAAAGACCAGATAAGCAGCAGCATTTAGAGGCTTTTTCCCTATGCAAATAAGTGCTAGTAAATAGTCTCAAGATATGCATATTTGGAGCAAGATGGAAATACAAAATTTGTTGACTGCTCAAGTTTGTTTTTTAACTTCATAATCCTGATGCCAACACCTGACATCCATCAGCCTGAGGTTTACATGAGGTGACAATTCCGAAGTTGTTTTAAAAGAGAGAAAGAGAAAACTATATATTTTATATATTTAACTAAGCACGTCTCATTGCTCATTACTTTTATTAGAGAAGTGTTTGCATTTCTCAGAGTCAGGATCCCTTCAGCATGAAACATGAACAGATTAACAGGAGTGTTACGATACCAGAACTTTTTCACCTGAAGCTCCAGTTCTCAAAGGCAACAAATTAACAAGAATATCAGCTCCTGTGTTAAGGCTAGACTGCAGCCTCAAAGTTATGAAATAAATCTGGAAGTATAATTTCAGAAGAGATTGCAAAGTCCAAAGATGATCAAATCTTCACAAGGAAGCATCAAATATTCAAAATTTAGATGTGTGTTTCAACCTGTATATGTTTGCGTCATTTTTATATTACTTAATGCTTCATTATTTTAACTTTTGAACTTTGTAGTAACATAAAGGTGCACAGAGGGAGCAATATTTTCTGATTTAAAAAAAAGTAAAATTTAAAGAAATAAAGGAACAACAACAAAAAAAAATTAGAGAGAAAAAGGGGACTTGGGAAAAGAAGCGATTTTGGGGAATGTCAAGCAAGATACCATGTCAGTGCTGAAGTCACACCTGTGCTGTACAAATGTACAGACCAGGCCCAGACTCGGTGCAAACGTTGCAGACTGGGCCCACAGCCAGAACCACTATTCCAGCACCAGATGTGCCCAATATAGGCCTGGACACTAGTGAAGCCCTAAAGAAGTTGTGGATATTCCCTTGGGAAAACAGGTCCATGCCAGTTCCAGGGAAATGGATCTAAATTTTATTACCATTTCTGAGTCCAGACAAGTTTTATACTCTAATATAACTGCCGCAATGTCTGATACATCTGACTTAAAGGACAGAATTGTAATAAAGTTAGAAGCGTACAAAATTGCAGAAAGGACAATTTAAACTGAAGCTTTTAACATTAACATCCAGGTTTTGAGCATTCAAAACTGAGCTATGAAACAGCAGAAAAAAATGCATTTAACTTGAGGTCTTTGGTAAATGTCAACCAGGGGAAATGGGACTTACATTATTAGAGAGAGTCAAAGAATATAATCCACCGTAGATCACTTCAGCCCTGGCTAATTACTAAAGGCACCAGTTCATTACACTGCTGTAACTGTATCGAAGTCAGTTTGCTCTCAGTTCATCTATTATGTCTTTTTTCCACATTACTGTCCTGGCTGCTGCAGTGTACAATCTGCTCTAAAGGTGCTTCTCAACCCCTGCAGCTTCCACTAAGTCCAGAAGCCGTAATTGAGGATCGCTCCATTTTAAGCTGACTACTAATCAGCGAAAACAAGGAAGGCGGGGGGGGAGAAAAAGTAGTGGCAGCAGCAGGGATAAACTCATGTTTAAAAATCAGGACCACGGCTGAGACATTTTCTGCAATAAGAGCTAAGCAACTGGAGTTGGTTAATAGGAAACCATTGTCAGATGCAAATTTGAAATTCAAAAGAACAAAGGTATTTAACCTATGATCAGACCATTTAAAAGATACATTTCATTACAAAGAGCAATTGAAATTTATTCCCATGGGATTCTGTTGGTGCTGAAACTTTACATGGATTCAAGACTTAAGTATATTCATATATTCAGAGAAAAAAATCTCATCCAGGGTTAACAACTACAAGCATCCAAAAATTTGAAAGTCACAGATGACTGGGGAAGTATCCTAGAGGGTCTTTTTTATGCTTGTCTTTTTCTTGTTCTCTGCCTTCAACACCTTTTAACTAATGCTGGTTAGCTGAACCTTACTATCTCTCAGGCAACCCACTATCCCCCTGATTCACTCGGTAAGTGTTCTGAACTATTTGCACAATTTGTACCTTTTCACAGAGTAAGCATAGAGTAGCCATAGCTACGTACATCTCACGGATCCATAGAGCACTTAAAAATACTTCAAGCACTTCATAAGCAGCAGCAAAGCGCTTATTAACAGGAACAAATATTTTAAGTTGCGTGGTATGAAGTGTCGGCTCATGAATATCCATATATCAAAGAATATTTACTATCCATATCTGACTTTCCAGTAGTTAATAATAGTGAAAAACAATTTAAGTGACCATAACAAATTTCTTTTACACAGTACATGTCATTCTTGTCACTTTTATGGCTTGGAAATACAGCAACGTAACAGATACTAAAACTGACATAGTCCCATATTTTAAATAGTTGTCATCTGCTCGTATGTTTTGTTTAATAGGGTTCTCAAAAGTCCCTGGCAGCTAATTGGTATCAGTTTTAACTGAGTTTTGTTTAGGTATTAGAAGGAAAACTGGAAAACCAGCTTGCAGTAATTTCCTCTACAATGAATCAAAAAATGCATCTTCTTTGAAGATAGAAGAAATTCGTTCCTATATAAATTAGAACTGACTGAACAGCTACTCAATATTCAGAAAAGTATGATCTGTGACTGACATAGGTCCCATTTTCCTCCATTTGTATGGTGGGCAGGCAGTCCAGCCATCTCTAGCACAGACGAACGAGAAAATCAAGTCGCTTCAACCCTTCCTTGCACAAAGCCAGGCTGTGCTGGGCTCACCCTGAGCATGCTGAAAGGGAGCAGCCTCTGATGACACCTTTAGAAACTTGCCAAAAATGTAAGTTACCTGCAGCTCTACGTTCATACTTTTGGCCCTCCACTACATTATTTTACCTTTCAGCAGTAAACTACAAAAAATAATGTTTTCTAAATTCACCAGTAGGAGCGTACCCTAAAAGTTTCTGCAGGGCCAGTGACACAGCAACTTCTAAATGCTTCAGCGTAGGAAAACACAGACAGAAGCAAGTGCATTCAGCCCCAGAGCAAAGCACACTGATTAGAGTCAGCATTGAACCTCTGCCCTGGCCACGCCATGAAGCGCGGCTTTGTACAGAACGAAGTGGCATCGATAAAACAACTTGTTACCCAACAGCACTCTCATCGTATGGGTTGCAAACACGTCCACAATTCTTCATACACAAAAGCAGTGAATTGAGGGCAGTACTCAGAGACTCTAATCTTGATGAACCCAGGAGAGAAACTTCCAAAGTCAGCTCTGTTTTCTTGTTTTGACTTCAAAAGAACTGCCAAGGCACGTTTCCAAAGGTATAACACGCATCTACATAGAGAATCTGGTCTAAGAGGTCATGATCACTCCCTGACTCTGCACTCTGAAGATATGCATGTTGTCTATTGCCTATTGATGAATCTAGATAGGATTTTCAGGAATGTGACGGAAAACTCATGAGATACATCTGAGCAAGCTTTAACATGTACAACACGTACAACAGATTCCCCAAGCTGATTGCACGCCATAGGTTTGAGGCAGCTGATGAGTGCACTACAGTGTTTTCCCTGCTTTTCAACCTGTATCAGCTAAAGGAGGGCAAGCTGAAGCACGTCTAGTCGCTCTTCAATTGCTCCTTTACCCAACGCAGCATAGACATCACTACCTTTATATAGTAGCAAATACATCCAGTCTTCTTGTTCCTCAGAGACTCTTAATCCGAAGAAGAGATAAACCTGAAAAACCAACTGCATCACACAGAGCAATACAGCAGAGTATTGGGTGTTATCACCTCCTCACTCACTAGAGCTCACTTTCATGTCTGTAATCTCTTTTCCTCCTTTTAAACCCCAAACCTTCACACCAGAGAAGATAAGGAACCAAGGAACATAAAGAAAAGCATTTAATAGCCTTATTCTAGACCAGTCTGCACTGCCAGGAAGCCAAATGCAAGTATTCCTACCTGTGGCTGGAAGCCAAACCTCAGCACCACCTGGCAGTGACCTCAGTTCCCTGCCTCAGCAAAACCCTGCCCCACAGCTGCAGCCAGTCGGGTGCCATCAGCACCCAAGCTGGGCTGCCGACAGGCCTCTTCATGTCCCCAACTCAGCTTAAAAGTCCCCAGTCCCCACAGATTCCTGCATGAGGCTGATGACCCTGGACATTACCTCCCCAGATGAAGTCTAGAAAAAAGCTATATGGTTCAGGTTGTAACCCTCCACCCTTAATTCCAAAATACAAAGAACAAATTAACTTACCTTCGTTAACACTCTCTTACTACATTATACAAGAATAATGAAGGCTTAATGACACATTGGTGTTTGGTTTTCCTTCCTAAGGTTTTCCATGTATGAAGCAAGTTTGCTAGTAACTCATGGACTTATTGATTGCTGTATATTAAATCAAGCAGGACCATTTGTCCTCCAGGTTCTCCCTTCAATACAGTAGGCAAAGCTCTCTTTTCTCAAGACAAAACAGTTCAGTTGGTGAAATAAAGACTTTTTCTTAAGGCAAGATACAGAAAACACACTGACAGCTGAGGGCTGTGTTGCAGAAACAAAAGGCTGTTCAAGCCCAGGTGTTTTTATCAGATAGCTCTTTTGCCTGTGATCCCACTTCAGATACCACACATTAGAAAAGTTAATTAGTTTATTGGAGTAATTTCTGCTGAAATATTAAAACGCTTATCCATCACCTTGTAACATTGGAAAATCTGTTTCACAGCATTCAGAGAAAAGAAACTACCTTGCCAATGCATTGAAACACAAATAACAAGAAAGAGCTGTTCAAGGTACCTCCTGCATATTGGCAAGGGAAGAAAAAAGCTTAATAAAGAGGAATTAAAATAATGCGTAAGTAGTGTTTCAGAGCACAACATCAGCAGTGCTTGGTGACCGAGGACTCATTAACATGATGGTGAAACACTCGGCAGTATGAGATTAGAAGTGCTTTTGATCTTTGGGCAAAAACTTACACTACACAGACATCACACAGAAGGCTACCACTGGGTGTAATCATAATTTACAGTTAAAGTACATATTATTTTCATTTGAACCCTTACGGTGAATGGCAATGACTTGCTCTCTCTCCTTGCGGCATTTCCTTCTGTTTCTAATTACGTGTGCCAAAATGTTTATGTTGTCTTTCTTCCACCATGCCACATTTGCAGTCCGCTCCCTTCGGAGTTTCTTAAAACTGAATGTTCGTGCCTCTATTATTATTGGGATGTCAAAAACTGATTTTCAGATTAACTTTCTGAATTAAAAGCCTTGAAAAATTTTAGTTTAGGGAGAATACAAGTCTTTCAATCCAAATAAGCAGTGGCTTTGTCTTCATGTTTTTGCCTATTTTAATGACCTATTTAATGCAGTTATTTTTACTTTTGAAACAAGTGCAATATTTCTGTTCAAAATGGAAAACCCTAATACTTGCTTTCCACAGCATTCCACTCCTCCTTCAAAACCACTGCAGTCCTGCAAAACGGTCTTAGTGAGAAGGCAACTGTATTTTGGAGTGAACAAGTTAGTTAATGTTGTTATTTTTTGCCCAGTTATAACCGTAGTTGCTAGTGGATTTCTGCTTCACACAGATTTGTGTGTGCTAAGTCTCTTAACAAGCGGAGGGCATATGAGCTGGAGCATGTCCTTCCAACAGCCATAGAGTGGAGATGCCTTCTAATGTACCAACAAATATGCCTTTCCCATTTTGAAAACTATCCAAATTTTACAAATCCTTACTTACATAAGACCGATATTTTCCCACACGTTTTTCTTGAGTCCTTTAGCTGCAAAACAGCTGCAGCTTTGCTTCTACGTTACAGGAGAAAAAGGAAAACTCAGCTGGAGAGCATTAAGCTTCTGAAAATGACTGTGATTACAGGTCAGAATACGAAACCCACTGAATACTGGTTGCTGAGGAGCCTGTACCTGGATTTGGCACAGTTTTTGACTGATGTCACCTCCCAGCTACTATGTTTACTGCTCCAAGGAAAAATGTGTTGTCTCTCCATATACCATTTTAGCAGGTGTAGGTAAAAAGCCTTTTAACACATGGCCCCTTACGAAGAAATGGAATAAAAGTGTTAGCTGTGAGAGATAAGCTACCACACACTACTGCTTGCAAAGGATATTTTTGTTTCTTTTCTTTTCTGATGCATGTGCTTGAATGATTCTCTCACTGCAGAGAATTTTTATCGAAACTGTAAAACCGGGGAAGCCAGTGGCATTTACTTGGCAGCGTAGCCCTCGCTCACGAGCCCAAATGCAACTATGAGGCTTGTGACAAAAAATACACAAATGTCTCCCAGCAACCTCTAGTCTCTCTCAATGCCTAAAAATGTTGGCGCTGTAACCAGCAACAGGTAAGCACCTGCTCAGACGAAAGCAGGTAGCAGAGCAGGGGAAGGGCGAGAGCACAAACAGGATTGCGTGCACTGAATTAAATGAAGGGGAAGGGAAAGAGGAGGAGAGGGCAGGCCAGCGCCCCAATGTCAGCAGCGCGGGGCAGTTCAGAAGCTCTTGGCCTCTGATGCCGAGGCTACTGCATGGCCTCACACAGCACTTGTAGGCTCTCACCTACAAGCACAGAGTGGGCAGATGACACCATGAGGACCAAATCCAAGAACAAAAACATAAAGCAGCTCTGAAATTACGTTTCCCAAAACATAAAGAACTTTTCTCTAAGGAATAATTCCCCACCCTCCTTTCTATTGTCAGAAAGACAGATAACAGAGAGAAACAAGGGATATGGGAAAAGAGGGAATTTTGAAATCAAATTCACACCAAAGAAACTGCGCAGACACAAATAATTCAATAACTCATTCTGTGACTCTCTCCCCGTTAACTTTTACAGAGCAAGCTTAAAGCTAGTCAAGCAGGTGAGCTGGGAAAAACTTAAATGCAAAATGAAGAAAGCTTGTTCAAAACATGACTTGCCTGATATCACCCAATCTCTAGACATTCCTATTTTTAGCTGCAAAATAATTTGTGTACCAGTCACCTCTCTCCTCTTCAAGGGAATTTTCTAATTACAGATTGCCTGGAGACAATATTTGAATTTAGTTTAATTTATAAATTACCTTGAAGCAGGTTTGTCCCTTGTGAATTTAAAACATTAACTAAAATTTTGCGTTTTATCCACAGCTGTCAAGTGAGCAATTTCCCTCCCTTGGAATATATATGATGCAAAGTGCTAACCCTGAAAAGAAGGGAAAAAAATTAATCAAAACCTCTATCCTCAAGAAGAAAGAAATCTAGTGATACTCCTTTCCATCACATGAAATTATGATAAATTACTGGTCCAAACTGTATCCAGTACCGAGCATATGGGGTGGTGACACTGATTTAACTGTTCTGGATAAGGCTGCGCATGGCATTGTACAAAGTACAGAGAAAACAGCTTCTCTCTGAAAAAGCTTAGTCTCCTCGCAGACAATACCAGCCAAGGGTGAGCGAAGAGGAACTTTATTATCGCAGATTTGCAGAGGCACCCCGAGCACAGAGCGTGTGAGCTGACTGCACTCTCGAAGCCTTTGCCAGAAGACGAACCTGTGTGTCTCAATCCCAGTTTAACACTTTACCCACACATCAAACCTCTCTCATCCTGTTGACTCCTGCCTGCAAATCAAGGCTGTCTGAGCCCATGTGTTTTACTTTTCTTCCTCTCCACATCCTTCAAGCAACTTCTAGCTTTTCCTTTCATTGTTAGTATTTTTAAATCAAGTGCTTGAAACCTTTTCACGACAACGGACAAGGAGACGGGCTCCTGCACCCTTTGGTATTCAGTTACGGCCATTGCAAGGGCAGGTTGATAACAGCACGGCAAGTACCGGTAGCTGCTTTGCACCAGATTCCCCCCAGCTTCTCTAACTCCGATCTGTGTAACAACTGCTTGGAGGATACGCGCTTGAGTCCTTGCTCTCTGCTGTTACTTTTGTTAATCCTCCTGACAATAATTTACGCCAGTAGAGAGAGACTAGTGAAAAATCCCCAAAGCAATCAATACCAAAATTACAGTAGAACTGCTTTAAGGCTCCAACTTTAGCTCTATGTGCAGTGGTGTTACATCACCCAAAGGGCTGGCACAAATGATTTAGTGGCTGACCGTGAATGAGACAAGCTGTCCTATCACCATAGAAGACATGAAAGTTTGTGGTTTAATGAAACTTTGAGAAGTAAATTAGTATTTCCTATGAGGGCATGATGAAACATTAAATTTAAATGAACTTTTCAGTTAAAAAGTAAAATTTTTTATGAAAAATAAATATGGAATTCAAAATATTTTTGCTTTAAAATAATGCTACAATCATAACTCTGTGATCATCTGCAAATTTCAGTCTCAAAATCTTAAAAATCCCCTGGATCTTTAGGAGGATATTTATCCCCCATCTTTTAGCATAATAGAAATGAAGGCACAGTGCTGTCAAAGTGCTGACACAGTAAATTAATGGCAGAACTGACTAAATATCAAAATCCCCTGATTCCTATTGCAAACATTACTCCACATTATCAACATTATCGACTGCCTTATATATGTACTTTTATTATCAAGTCTTAGTCATAAAGTAACTCTATTTCAACTCTATAAACCTAGAATGAATAACCTTTTTGGTTATTTTAACTTTTGTGATATTTTCTATTTCCTAGAAACAGATGGCAAATCCTTGTCTTTGCCAAAAGGCTTCCTTGCACCCACCCTCAATTTTTTTCCTTCTTATTGGTCCGAATATACGCTGTTGTGATGCCATCTCAGCTGAAAGCAGCAGCATGGCAGGCTGCAGGTCACAGATTTGCTGCAGGCTGTCGGATTTGGCACAGCACCGAGATGCAAACAAGAATTTTCCAAGATTTTTCACAGCTCTTGAAACAATGGTAAAATAATAAGGAGCAGTACTTGACAGTGCTCGTCAAGGTACTATTTCACACACTCCAAAGCTCTGGGCACCACCCATTTCACAGGGTATCTGGTAATTCCTGTCTTCTTTACATGAAACGTGCACTAGCACTTTCCACTCCCTGCCACAGCATATCCAAGGTTAAGTACCTGT
Source organism: Bucorvus abyssinicus (assembly GCA_009769605.1). Lineage (NCBI taxonomy): Eukaryota > Metazoa > Chordata > Aves > Bucerotiformes > Bucorvidae > Bucorvus > Bucorvus abyssinicus. The sequence continues at coordinate 4,695,748 of CM020044.1, read as the reverse complement.
AGCACAAAGCCTTTCAACTTTAGGACAAGAAAATCGGTTTTCCTCAGTTTCTAAGCCAAAAAGAAGAACAAAGCTTAATCAATAGCTCAAGTCCTGCTGGATCTTCCTCCCAAACTTGCATTTTGCAGGAAATTTTGTGGTAAGAGATCAATGCTTCTTAATCCCGTACCTGCTTCAGTTGAGAGCTGCTAATTACAATATGCATGAAGAAAGGAATAATAAACAGGCCTTTTGTTGGGATAAAGAGCCGATTCTGGACACTCGTATAACCGTTCTGAAATCTACTGGGTTTGGTTTTTTCATGAAACACTCATAGATGGGGATACTGAATTTGATGGAGTGAAACTGGTCAAAACCACTATACTTGGTGTTTCTTTTGTAACATGCTCACCTGGAGCTTTAGAGCCCTGGAAAGAACTTGATGCACTTCAAGGGCTAGAAAACCACTTTGCTACAAATTCTACAAGTGAGAGGGGGCTCAACTGTGCAAAGGGGGTTCTTTGGCTGATGCAAAAAGGAATGAACTCTGACTTTTCAAAAGTTTATCGTTGAAGTACTGTTGTACCAGAACATAACCATTGCATACAAACTCATTGCAAATTATGCTCAACAGACAGATCAAATACAAATAAACATTCTATTCAGTCAATGACCACTCACATTTCACATGAGGGAAACTCTCACGTATCCCAGGTTCTGCCTGACCAGCCTCAAAAATGCATTACTGAGACCAGGGGAGACTCACCTCAGGGACCAGGAGCATTCCCTCAAATACAAGCTTTTTCAGCACACAAGAAGATGGCTACTATTACCCACAGTCAGGCAAGAACAAAATAATGGGAGAAAAAGGAGTAACTCAAGCATTATAAACTGAAACAGCTCAAAAGCTATTGGATAGACCCTGGGTCAACTGAGAAGAGCGAGACTTTGTTTTTGGCATGGCTAGACAAACAAAACAGCTCCTCATAACTCTTGGCACCCACTGCTACTGATGATACCTTTTGTTCATGACGACTCACCATTTCTAAGCGCGGGGAATAGTGCCGGCAGGCTTCTCTCTCTACTCTGCCCTCATATCGCTGCGACTCAGCTGCAAGGGTTTCTGGATCAGAGATGTTCCTCCATGCTGTGGCAGCCTCTGTTTTGACATTCAGAATTACCCCGAGCAGCTGTTTTCCCCCATTTTTTGGTGCTTGGCTAAAATAAAACCAGGAACTCCTCTTCTACCGTTTCCTGTGCCAGTTGTGTAACTGCTGCACAGATCTGCAGTTACCACAGCAGTAAAATGGCAGAGGGCAATGATGCATTGCGTAGACAGTCATACCAAATACTCCTTTCTGACTTGAACAGACCAGGAAAAGTGGCTTATTTCTCCCCTTATTATCAGTCCTTTAAACAAATTTACTGAACATCCCACAAGCCATTGTAGGAATGAATGCTGCTGTCCTCAGTACAGCTATGCAGAGTTGGGGTTTTATTTTTCCATCCAGTCTAAACACAAAAGCAGTAAATTGATAAAGAAAATAAATGAATGTAATGTCTCCCATAGACGTCACTGGCAGGGGAAGATTTAAAAATGAAGTGGCCTGTTTGCTCCTTGGTATTCTCTCACTATTCCACTGTCTAAATTTTTTTTAAATTAGTATTTTGATTAAATAAAAATTCCTAGTGCATAGTCTTAATACTGCTGATTTTAGATGTGAGTGCTGATACTTCAATATGTTAGGCCCATAAATGCAAATTGAAGCAATCACACAAACATGGGAGCTGAGTGAAAATAGAGCTGAAAGGTTTTTAATCCAAACAAATTCAGTCACTTGATTAAAGTTCTTGAGTAATTTGCCCTTTGTGATGTTTTGGGGAAGTCTACTGATATACAGGATATAAATTCTCTTTTCTTCTGGGTACCATCTATTTCTGTACTTGCAATACAGTGGAAATATATCCAAGCTCCCTGTAGCCTTGCCGGCTGTACTCACGCTAACTTCATTTTGGGAGCAATACAGCCAGATTAGCACAGTGCTATACTCAGCCTGGTTTTGCTTTCTCCACAGCAGCCTGCTACTAAGGCTGCTGGAGAGAAGTTTCACCAGCATTCTGGCACAGATCCCTCAATAGTCAAAGCAGCCGGCACTCCAGCTTCAGACTCTGAGTGGGAAGCAAAACACACCCTGCGTGTGTCATTGTGGGTAACACACATAAGCTGCTGCTCTGCGCATATCGTTCTGTATGCATATACCATGAACCACAGAAAACTCAAGCTGAAAGAGAGGTCCCACCGACACCCATCCCCTGCTAAAGCCGTGTGTCTTAAGTAACTGCTCTTGCAATTTCTGTCCTGAGAATCCTGGATCTGACTCGCCTCCCACAAGCTAAAAGCAGCTCCTATTGATCAGTACATCTTGCCATTCCAAAACACTCAACCCACAGAAGAAAATGCAATAAATTCTTTCAAGTCATCGCTCAGTGCATGGTGTCATTAATTCTAAGCGTATCTTGCAGACATATGTGTTCATATATTAGCGTATAAACACATCCCACAATGCAATAGGATCCTAAATCACTTTGAATCTGGAGATGAAGATGCCTTTTTTTTTTTTTTTTCCCTTAAAGCATGCCAAGAAACACCACTGGCTTAAAATATCTCAGAGCAGGTTTTGCAAGACCACAAACTACTGACTTGGAATAAGTCAATAATAACTTCAAATAGAGAGAGCTCAGATTTACTAGGGGAAATAGATTAAAAGAAATTGCAAAGCCACCGAGTGCCCACGATATCCCTGCAGGGCCAGTCCTTTTCTTAATCTTGCTTTCAGTGTGATGGCTTCCAGCAGCCTCTCAAGTTAAAACAAATGCTGCAAAGTCCTTTCTCATGGCCAGGGAAATCTCCTTTGTATTTCCACCTTCAAGTGCAAAGGACAGGTTTATCTTCTGCTCTGGTCAAAAGACACCCTGACTGCCGCAGGAGCTCTGCTAGCTCCGACTTGCCACCTCTACCCCATCCTTCCCCTGCAGAAATCCACCCTGTGGCAACTAAATGTGCCTCCACTTTGGGGAACCACCACTTCTACCTCCTTCCACACCCACTAATAGCAACTAGCTCAAGTCCAGCATCTGAGAAAAGAAATAATCCTCAACAAAGCTCAAGTTTCGATGACAGAAATCTAGTGCTAAAATGAAATTTTTTCTGTTTTAGCAATCCTAGAGAATATACACTGATGACTTAAAGGAATAGTTATAGGCAGCCAAACTCGTAATGTTCTTTTGTTGGCTTCTTTGGGGTTTTTTTTGCTAAAATGTCAACAGATTGAGGAAATTCTGAAAGATTCAAGGATTGTCAAGGTATTTCCTTTATTATTATTATTAATCACCTGGAGAACTACACATCATTTCCCTCTCTGGTTAGTGGTAGAGAAAGCATTTAAATGTTACATCAGGGACACCATCAGCAATGAAAAGAAATCACTCAGCATTGCTTTCATAGGATGTAGGTGCTGTCACAAATCTATTATTTTATTAGAATGCTTATTTAAGCAATTTCAGATCACTGATAGAGGCAGCTACGTTGATACCATATACCTTGTCTTTTAACCTACCTTTTGATTAAGATCTTGCACTGTATGATGTAAACAAGAAAAACCAACAACTTGGGTGACTGACTGACTTCAAGACATATGTGTTAATAAGAAGAAACCAGAGTTGATCCCTTTCCAGTCTCAGGTCAAAGAAAGAGCTTGGCTCCACATTGCTGCAGATTTTTGTCAACAGTAAGACCATGTTATGAATTTTTTGCTGGTACAACCTATTGTTGTTATAAATATTTGTGGAGCAGTAAATAGCAAAGGCAGGTTTACTCTTACAGAGAGCTCTGACTCACTTGCAACCTAAAAAATGCATTTTAATACAGCCAAATGCAACATAATACATCTGGGAACAGACCAAATTTACAAACAAATCTGCAAAGTAAATCTACAGGCTGAAAAAGCTTGTCTTGGAAAGCAGCATCGCAAGAAGATTTAAAGGTCACCGTATAGAAAGTTTTGTATTTTCTGTGACAAAGAGTTTCTTTGCTGAAAAATACACTTAATGTGTAGTTTAAGGAGGGCAACACTTGTTCAGTAATTCAGGCAGAATTTGAAATACCATTCAAAGGTGAAAATCCAGGTTTTCGGCCTGCCTAGTATCACTTTTCTGTAGTTTAATCTCAAAATGTATGCATGCCATTCATGTGGTGACATGCACACATTTAACACTAGATGTGTGCTAAGCTTGCTATACTCTAGAGTCAGCAGTGAACATTTCACACGCTTGGAGCTGCGGTCTGAAGCACATTATGCTTCCTTCCACACCAAGACTTCCTAAGACAGTCTGCTTTCTGAGGTGCTTTAGAAATGAGATTCAGCAGTTCTCAAAGAACTTCTCCTGTTACTTTGAAAGCAATTTCGCAGCCATTCACACGGTGTTTTTTTTTCAGTGGCCTTGAGTGATCGGTTCGTTCACATCCCAGTTCCCTCATATCATCCTTGTATGCCCCCACAGAATTAATTGAGTGCAAGATTCACTGTCACACTCACTGCCCCTTAAAAAAAGCCACTGTTTCCTACCCACTTCACAGCTCCAGCAACAGTCAGGAATTACTAGTGTTTGATGATCTTTTGTTTCGAGACTTCAATCTCTTGTACTTTGAAATTGAAATTCCTTAGCCTGCAAGGGCCCCAGAATCTGACAGTTGACTTCTTGAACCTTCCTAAACTGCAACAGCAGAGAAAGTAAATCTATCAGCTTTGCTTCTTACAGTAATAGCATTTGCTAGGAAAAAGAAAGAAAAAAGAAAAAAGAAAAAAAAAAGAGCAAGCAGAGCCGGCAATGTCTACTGAAATTACTGTCCTCACTTTTTATTCCTCCATTAGTTGAATTAAATCCTATCTATTTACACACGCTATTGAACAGATCTGTTGAAGCACTGGTATGTCTTTCTTGGATTCGGCAATTCCAGATGTCAGAAAGATTAGAGAAGCAAAAGCACTTTAGCAGCTGCACTCTCACAGTCTAATCAATTGTGGAACTTTTTTTTTTTTTTTTCAGACAAAGAAATAGCTGGCATTTTTCTGCTTTCTCTTCTTCACACCTTCTCTACTCAGCCCAAGCTGTCCTAATTTGCAAAAGCTCAGAACAACTGCTTGGCTCTTGCCTGTTTCTGTCCTTACCCCAAGCATTCACATAAAAGTATTTGCATTCATAGAAACGTTTAGGATATGCCTGCTTTGCATGGAGGCTGTAATTCACTTGGGAACCTTCCACAATTCATTCTGTACAACAGAGAGCTAGGTAGTTTTCAGCCTGATTCCAGAAGTGAAGTTGCAGTGACATACACCAGATCTATTCGTATATCCTGTATAACTTACTCTTCTCCTGTTCAGTAAGTTCAAGGAGAAGATAATGCTGTGTAACACAGAGCAATAAATAAGAACTCGACTTGAGACCCACCTCCTTCAGTAAGTTGGCTCTTACAGCCCTCAGCACTAAATACTTTAGGAGCAGCAGTAAAATCTGTATTACGCAGATAGCAGATAATCCTCCCTCAGAGTGGATCTCTTCTAAATTCTCAGTAGAATTGGAGAAAAATCCCTGAACAGTGGAGTTTAAAATGGCAGGGTTAAATAAAACTGTTTTCAAGAAACTCATAGGTTGAAAATAAATCAAAATTATCTATCAAATAAAAAATACTATGATTAAAAAACATTTAGTGAGATTGTTTGGGAGGTGGAGGATGGAGGAAGAAGGAAAATACATTTCCTTTCTACCTGGTTCTTGAAATCTACTGCCGATTTCTTTATTGTACTGAAAGTAAGGTAGAAAAGAATACAGAAATTTCTTGCCCTTGGTGCTAATATTTCTGCTTGTGCTGCATTGCTACATTAGGCCAAACATACCAAAGTTAGTTGAATCATTAAGATCATACTCCAAGCAACCAAGAACCGTTGTATGCCAAGCACGGAAGCACAACTAGCCAATTCATTCATAAGAAAAGGATTTTTTTCCTCTCATACAGGTGCAATCAAGATCCAGCAAGACAGCTAATTGTAACCTCATCTTGTCAACTCTGTGTGCAAAAGCAATTTCAGATATGATTGGAAAATGTGCAAAGGGAATAACAACAGGGTATTTCTGGCACCCTCTGGGATTTAAAAAACGATTCAGTGGTATTAAATAAATTAGCAGGGCTACGGTTGCTAAATCAAATAATATCGGACTAATAAGGACATCTGGAAACAGTCGGTATCAAACAACATTTGATTTGTGTTTTCTTCATGACGGCAATATGTGGCTAAAACAGGCACACTCTTCTTTGCAGCAGAGGTGCCAAGGGCTGGACACTTAAGGGGAAGTTGTAGATAAAATTGGCTAATGTGTCTGAGCATAAATAATAACACTGATTCAAGGTGATCATGTTATTTAATGAGAAAAGAAAGAGTTTTGCCCTCATTAGCATATTAAGAATTACATTTTAATGATATTCTCATATTAGACTTGATAAACATCTCTAGAAGTACCAAAAAAAGCATTGCATGAGCTTCTAAAAAAAGGAAAGATGAAATGAGGCCCTACATCACTGTACTCCTTTTGGATACAAATAGGGAATGATGTCTCCAATCCAGTGCCAAACCTACAGGAAGTTTATCTAACAGGAAACTAAGATTTGGGGAATTCCAGGCCTTGGTGTTTAGTCAGGCAATATATCTCATGAAAATTTAACATTTTTCTTAGTTACCTTATTGGAATTTTAAGATCAATAAATAGGAATGTGATGGATGAACTTAAGCTATCTTAAGTATATTAAAACTTCTGCCTCAGTGTGTCATAAAGTTAGCATAAAGAGTCTGACCACTCCTCTTTCAACATATAGTACCTGTAACCATTTCAAGTACAAGCAGCTTGGTCGCAATTAATAAAAGTGCCAGGATGACCCGAGAACTCAAAGGGCGCGAAGCGCGGATAAAGGGAAATGAAATTCCCCATGAAACTTCTCCTGTCACATCAGCTATCAGAACTGGGCAGACAGTGCCGTTCACTGCTAGTATGATTCTCAAGGGGCTGAGCTGGCAGACATTTTCTAGTTAAATATTTTGTCTATGTTATGAAATTTTGTGTGTTCTTATGATGATTCGTTCCAAGCATTTTAATAACACCAAAAAAAGCCCCCAGTTATTCAGGGGAAGTGGAAGAATTAAAACCCAACAGTGTGTTTCAAATGTAGGGTTTCAAGTTTTCCCTTCAAAAGGAAAATCTGTACAGTTCTATGCAAAAAAAAAAAAAAAATCTATAGCCTATGATTTGAATTCATTTATCTGAGCACACAGATAGGACAGTCTCTCTTTGGAAGAATCAACAACGGGGCAAGCTTAAGGAACATCAGGTAGACATGCAACAGAAAAGTGAGTTTCTCAGGGTCATACCAAGCAAATGTGGTGCTGCTGCAACTGCTGCTTTCATCTTTGGACCATGCTTCCACTCCCAACTCAACACCAGACAGATCAGAGTCTCTCCTTCTGGAGTATCAGTTCAAACAGTTTTGAAGACCTCCTTACACACATTACACCATGCTACTTATTTTATCTAGAGGATTGATAATTTGAGAGGTCTGGAATTTAACTGCTGAGCTATCTACATCAACATCTATCATAAGATCACTTTACTAGTACGTGGACATCTAACTGTCACAGCAGTAACCTGGTTATACTCCTTTGGCCAATTTGGCTATATTACTGACATCTGCAAAGATCTGTACTTCTGTAATAAATCTATTTACCACTCCAAAATCAGTTATCTTAGTAGCAATTTTAACTGGTTTAACTGCATTGTTAGCAGGGGTTTTGCAAGCACTGCTAACTCCGCGAGGAAGTACAAGCCATACTCAGTGGCTGTAGCAAATACGGCTGTTCTAAGTCAAGGGCGGTAGAAGACTATGCTCACTACAGCCTTACAACATCAAGACTAAACTGCCAATTTCTTTGCTGAGTCAGGGGGACTATTAATCATTTCCACAAGCACATACTCCCACACAACGTATACAAATCAGTGAGTCAAAAACTGTAAACTGGATCAGCAGAAGTAGGAACCACTCTTACACTTGCGGTGCTTGCTGTGCTCAGACCTCTCAAAAAACTCTGTGTTCTTGATAAAAATGATAAACAGCAGCTGCTCTTTACGTATGCCTCTAAGCTCATCCTCTACCAAAGAAGAATCAGTACAGAAACACCTGGGTAGCAGTATGGACCTTTGTATTTCTCCAGATACTCCATGGATTCCGTGCAGTTTCTTTAGATTTTGACTGTCTGTTCTCCCCTTCCGTTGTGTAGTTGTATATATTGTTTAGGGCACAGCAAGATCTAAGGCGCTATCCAGAGCATGAGCTGCAGGACTATGTTTGTTTGGACAGCAGAAGTTAAGAGTGATAGCTGTCTTCTCTCTGTGTCCAATGAATGTAAGAATTTAATTCCTGAACTACCTGCAGCAATGCCAACCCTTCCAACTGTACAACATGTATTAGAACATATCTACCGTGTTTTCTCTCTCTTTACCTTTCCCCTTCCCTTTTCTATTTCTCCCGTTCTTTTTGCACTTCAATATTTTTCTTCCGTCCCACAAACCCAGCCAGAAATGGAAAGCTCTAGAAGATCACGGTTATACCTACTAGTGCGGACCTTTTATTAGTGTAATAAAAGCAGCAGAAACTGTGCACGTTAGAGGAGTTAGTGCGCTCCCCAAATTATCACACGCTGCACTTAGCTGTACAACTCCTACATGGGTTGGACCCTTATAAATCACCGCATATGTAAGGAGAGTCCTCCTGTTCTATAGAGGTAAAACCAGTAACTGAATAAGCAGGTCTGTCACAAAACAAGGTAGTATTTAAAGGGCTTATGACTAAGTCAATCTCCTAAGGAAAAAACTTTGTCTCTTCTATTAATGGCACTGACATAAGACCAAAGCTAACCTCAAGAAATGTCCCTAGCGGAAGCAGCTGTCACAACAGAAACGTGCAATCTGTGCTGGCACTGCCAACCTCGCTTCACAACTGCAGAAAACCACAAGCTATCTCTTTACAGGAGTTGGGTTTGGCCTCGTCAGTGACCAGCAGCTGGCTGCCACGCAATGCGTTTGAGACCAGGAATGAGACGCTATAGAAAAAGATCATCAGCCTACTCAAAGACAGAGAAGACTCAGACTGATGCGAACAGGAAAGCTGCTGCAGGAAATCCCACATCAGGTGAAAGGCCCAGGAAGGAATCCCCTGTGCTTCTCAAATGGGGCTGGTGACAGGTACCCCACAGTGCAGCTCCAACCAGGGCTGAGCTTTACTGGGACTGGTGGGCAATGGATGAGGGGTAGGGGGGGGATGCTGCTCAGAACCATTAAAGCCTGCTGGTGCCCTCAGGGTCCTGGCAATGTACTCCCTCTGTTTTGATCTCCATTGGAGGGTTTTTTGAGAGATTAATCTCCTAGGATTAGAGCTATTGCAAAAATAAGCTTTATGCATTCAGTTTGGGCTGCTGTTTACCATAGCCAAAAACTTTTAAAATTGAAACAAAATCTCTTTCAATCCAGAACTGCTTTGGTGGAATCTCAATACACTCGAGTTATTGCAAGATTAACCATTGTACTATGAAACAAAGACTCAAAAGACATGAGGTTTAGTGCACAGATCTGTTAATCATAACCAAAAAAAGCCAGACATGTAACAACTGCATTCCTGCCTCCTCTACTGTGTAAGAGGCTACTCACAGCTCTGTGGGCCTTTACACAGGAAATAGAATTACCATGAAAGTAATATCAGCAGAAGTCAGCTGTGCTCTGTAGCTGAGTTTTCTGCAACAGATCTACGAAGAGATGTATAAACTTTAAAAGAACTAAATCTAAGACAAGTAATTTGGTATGCTTTGTTGTTCCTATGTTGAATTTTATACTCTGAAGTTTATCCCTTTTCTTTACAAGATAAAGAATAGGCACCTCTTAATAGCCTGAAATCTCACAAGTTTCATTGCCCTGAAGTACCAGTCTGCTCCTTGACAACTTCTCTATCAGTGTTCATAGGAGTCTATCCCTTTCTGCACAGGAAGAATCAGATCTCCAGCTATGCGATAGGACTTTTCTAAGAGCCCTACACTCTCACGGATCAGTTAATTCTGTTGGTGTTACCACTTGAGAGCATTCAGAGACCTATTCTGCGTGCTCTATTTTCACATGATCTTTCCTAGCACCAAAACTAGGTCCCTGCAAAGGTGAAAAAATGCAAACAGGCAAAAAGAGAAGTCATGTTCTGCGACACACTACTGGTTCGAGCACTACTTGAAGATGATTCATTTACCACAAGTTTTGACTTTACATTGTTCAGAGTTGATAGACTGCAGCATACATCAAGACTCGTTTGAAAAATTCAACAGCTGCTTAAAATGATTAAAAAAAGAAGAACAAAGACTTCAAGAAGTGCAACCATTGCTTCCCTGTTAGGAGAGTAGATAGCAGTCTTTCTAAGATTACTTTACCCCATATGCCCAGTCTTATCAGATTCATAATCCTCTCTTTGTTAGGTGCACGATAACATCTGCTTACCTTGCCAAATTCCAAGCCAGCACCATGAGGCTGGAGCTCCTCTCCCGCAGTCTTCAAAGACTGATTAACGGCAAGAGCAGGTGCAACTCCTACAGGCTTCACTTGATGACTTCCCCCTCTCCTGTAGCTCTCCTTCCACTGTCTCCCCAGATATTTGTATTAAAAGGCTCCAATAGCAACACATCAGAGGCAACTGACTTTTAGATCAAATGTATTTCCTGTTCTCAGCTTCGCTCGGTTATTTCCATTTTGCCTTCATGTGCTGGCATTCTGCTTGCAAGCGTGCTATGCGCTCTGGGGTCACTGCTGGCTCTCCAGCTCTGAAATGAAAGAGCAAGCAAAGCTGAGCATGTTCCCTACAATCACAGTGTCGGGGATCCTGCCGTGGCCACTCACAGTAACCTCTCCTGTAACTTGGCCCTGACACCAGAATAAAGTACAGAAAGCAATGATTCCTAATCAGGCAAGAAACATGCAGCCTTCATCGCCAGGACATGTCAATGAGGGAATTTAAGAGATTTAACAATTTTCATATCATGTGAAATATACCTGTATATGCCAAATTCACCTTTGCAAAGACAGACACCATAACGTAGAGCCTAGAAACATGGGCTGGATCAAATCTCAATGCCAGTGAATGCAGCATTTTTTAAGTAAAATTTAATGAAAAATATGAGGCTCAAGCTAAGCAGAGAAACCTGTTATCATGTGAAATAAAAGGAAAGTTAGGAGTTAAAGTGAGGTAGAGATCTTCTGGTTATTGTTTCAAATATAACAGAAGACAAAGAAATGCAAGAACAGCATCAAACAAATTGCAAGAAAAGGGGACGAAATCAAGAAGAAATCATTTAACTGCTTTCCTATGGACAAACAAGCAAATTAAAAGGAGACTTTTTGGTGAAGTGTTGCACGATGAAATCTTGGGGGAACAGACTTTCATTCGTGCTTTTTAAGCGCAATCTAGAAAGTTGACTCCATTACCAATTTTTTCCCAAAATTGAGCAACCTGCATAAAAACCAGAGTTTTTAATCTAGTTAAGATGACTAATGATAGTGAAAATGAGGTGCCAGAGAAAACCAACAAAATGGGCCAATTCGAGCCTGGAAAGATAAATACTGATACGACTGAGAGACAAAAAGGAATTAACTTGAGATCATATCAGCTATTTTGCTGCCTAATATGTGATTCTAGCCCCTTTGTCCATACACCGGTGTTCATGGCCTTGACTTGCACACAAGACCTCTTAACATTAACTCTTTACACTCTAAACTCACGTAACCTCAACAGGACATTCATCTCCACAGACACAGTATTCTGGCAATAGAGACTGCAGTTCAGAGTCCCAGAGCTCTGATGACTTCAGTAACTGATGTGTTCTTCAATAACTGATATATTAAGTTTAAGAGTGGCGTAGTTCTTCTCAGGACTGGGACCCAATACTAAAATCTCTTCAGGAAAGAGACAGTTCCTTCCTGTGTTTTTATACCAGAGCCCCAGTCTTTATTGCAGCTTTTATGAGACACTATAATTCAAAACTCAGCTTCCCTAGATTGCTTTTTTTCTTCTTCTTCTTTCACCTTTGCATTTCACTTCACATACCCTGCACAATCTACAACAAATATGAAAGACCACATTTGCCAAAATAAAGGAAAACAAAATAACACCCTTGTCTGCAGTGGCTACCCTTTCTGCCTGTATTGCCATTGATCCAATGATGTTTTTTCACATCCATCCCTCCAGATTTATTCTTGAAAAAACGATAACCAGTCAGAAGAGTTATCACCACGTCTCCTGTGGAAATGCATTGCCACCCGAGCCACAATTCATACAGCCAATATCAAGGCCAGGAGTGGAATATCTATGAAACTAAGAGGCAGGAGCATTTCACCTAATGATGAAACAAAATCCACAACAAAATCCCATTATGTGTTTCTTGCTGAGAAAGGTTTTTTCTAACGATATTGTTCCAAAGGCAGTTGGAGTCCATGTTGTTCACACCTGCATAATGAAACAAACCGGACAAAAACTACTTTCCCATTGCTGTTATTCATCCACACCTCGCGCTGTAGATCAACACATTTCAGCCATCAGCAGTGTGCTATGTATTGAACATTTGTTTCAAATGGAAATAGCTAAACCAAAATCAAAGGGAAGTGTGGTGTCTTTGATGTAGTTCCATACATTTGTTATGCTGCAAGGGCTAAGGCTGCTAGACCCAGCTGGCGTCAGCGGATTGGTTAAATCCTCTTTTAGACTTTGTGGAAGGAACAATTAAATCCCTGTAGATACGGCCACAAATGCTTTAGAGATGCCACATTTTTTGAGCTATTTAGTTGCCTGGTTTGTTCCTTTGTGTCTGGGAGAAAGCCTAAAGAAATAGCTGAGACCAAGATCCAGAGATGAGACAAAGTGAGATCTCCCAAGACACACTGCTAATCACTGCCTTAAACAGCAGTACCTGAGCAAGAAGACTTCCTGATCATGCTTGCCTTCTGTGACGAGAACAACAGCACGTGCTGTCTGAGGAAAGAAACATCACTGTGTCTGACTACCAGATACCTGGTCTTGGAGATGACTTTATACAAAGAACTCAGTTTATAAAAATATTAAACTTGTAACTACATTATGGTTGACCCAAGATTGTTGCAGAATATGACCAAAATATTTGCCGGCTCATTTCTGTCATAGCACACGTGAACATTTTCCTGAGTGGAAGGAATTTGAAGCTTGGGAACATGTAATCTCTTCAAAGGCAACAAGCTGCTATCACACATTATGAGGTGTAAAAAACCTAACCAAAAAAAAAAAAAAAAAAAACAAAACCAGCAAAAAACCCAGCAAGCTGTCTAGGCTTTACTAGAGGAAAAAAACAATAATTCACACAAGTGGCATAATTGTATATAATATGTAACCACAGGAAATAGCTGCTTTACCATGTTCACCCATTCAGAAAGGAGAAAATGGAAGTCACTCAAGCTAAATCGCTCCCTTTAGACTTGCACAGACTGCCTCCTGACGTAGCGGCTCTGCCAGCGCTGCTAAACTGCCTCCTTGAAAGCTGCTTTTAATTTGGACGCATGGAGCCTGTGCACACTATTGCAAATGAAAAATGCCCTTCCCACACAGTGCTGCTTTAAGATAGCTGAAAATATTTTGTCTCCAATGTGAGAATCACTTGTGTTTCCTCAGAAAGGAACTCCATAGGGGTATGTAAAACAATGAATGGTTTAGTTCAAGTTGATTAGGCTCCCCTGTTCATTCTGAAAAATAACACCAGAATAACGAGCAAACTCAAGCAGATGAGATACACAACAAAACAGGACGAAAAGTAAAAGTACTTGAAAAACAAATACATCTGGTGGAGCTTTTAAGCAAGGGACAACCCAGATGGATAAATACTTTAAAGGGATTAATATATATATAAATATGCTTTAATTTTTGATTTGGTTTGTTTGGAGTAACAATTAGACTACTCAAGACTTCTTCCACACCAGAATTACACATAATAAAATCACAGGGTGGTAGAAGGCAAAGGTTTAATAAAGAGTAAGTAACTCTGAACAGTATTTGCATTACTATAGCTTCATTGATGTGACCAGGGCTAGCGAGGAGGTAAGGTTCTCCCCAGTAATGGTAGCAAGCTTAGATGAAAGGTAAACAATGCAAGTGGAGATATGAAAGCTCATTGGGGTTCAACTTCCCATGGCTCTACGCCACACATGAAAAAACCACCTTTCCCCATGCCTGAAAGCGGGTCAGCACTCAACTCCCATAGAAACTCATCAATCATCTAAGCTAGGGTTAGGTACAAGGGGCAACACACACCTTTTGCTTTGTTAGTCAGCCCTGCGTGCACAGGGCACCATCCTACGTTAGCATGCGGAGCAGGGAAAGATAACAGGGTTTGGCTAATCGGAGCTGAATTCCTGGCCCTGGGGACATTTACCTCAAAACCATCTCCTGCCAACACGTCCCTTAAACTGTCCCTTCAAAATGTCTCCAGACAAGCTGACTAGACAAACTTTGGTCAAATTGTGTTAACAACAGAATGCCAAGTTCCTTCAAAATCAAAGCATAAATTCAATTTTCTTGAAATATCTAATAGAAAAGTATTTCTGCCATTCACTTTGAAAAGACTCTGTATTGAGGGTAACACACAGCAAACCTTAGAAGTCAAATTAAAAATGTTTAAATTCAGTGAAAGCTATTAAATGCCCCTCGTGAGGGGTGGAGGAGGATTGCAGGGGATAGAAGTGTGGTTTTCTGTTATTTTGTTTTTGTTGAGTGTTTCGGTGGGAGGTTGGGGTTTTTTTTTAATATGACTTTAAGGATTTTTTTCCTCTGTTTCGCTCCAATGCAGAACTGAGCAATTTTGAAATGTGAAAATCTTTCATATATGGAACATTCTCTACTCTAAAGCTCTTATCTGAAGCAGCAAATCACAGTGCTTCATGGTTTCAGATCTCAGTCGAGTATCCAGTAAATGGATTAAATGGATCCCGTTAAATGGAGTTGGGTTTGGTGCTTCATAATCCTATTGAGACAATCAATACACACTTGCTTCTGACACAACTACTTCATTACAGAGATTGCAACTGCTTTTACACCAAAGCAATGTTACCTACAAATGCGTTCATCACTGAAGCATTTCTGCAACTCAGGCCTCGCTTGTTAGGAGGCCTGTTCATCCTGGTCCTCAGTGTACAGAAAATCCTGCCAGGAGTTGTAACTTTCTCCATGAGTTTCATACATTCAAAGCCAGAAATCACTGAGCAGCGCTGCCAGGAACTCAGCCAGTATCAGCTTGAAGCTCTAGGTTGCCAAGGGGTTTATTTTTTTTAATTGCAATTTTAAAAGAGAGATTTATTATTTAGTATTTTTAAGCCAGGAAATTTTTTTTCTTTTTTTTTAAAACATCTTTTTTTTTTTTTTAAACAGAACTATTGTGGAGGAAAATAACCTTTGCAAAAGAAGTTAAAGAAATAGTAATTTGAGTTTATGAGGTACTATGATTTATGATAAAATAAAAAGTTGATCTTGACATGGGAATAGTTGATCATGACATAATGGCCACATGCTTTCTCAATAGCGATAAGCAAGAATGAAGTCAGGAAAACAGCTAAGGAAAAAAAATAACCTTTAAGTTATGTACCCACAGGAGAAATAAGGAGGAAAAAAAAGGTCACTATCTCCCAGACAGTTGAGAAACGAAGATATGATTGTACTGCAGATCATTTACAACACTTACAAGAAAGGATCATTTGGGCAATAGCCATGTCAATTTACTGAAAAAGTTAAGATGTCCAAAGAATGTTGTTTTTGTATTCCTGTACTGCACAGCTCTCCATTTTAAACTCCATCTGAAAAATGTTCACTTGTAGTTGTTCACAGCTAACACATCATCAAAATCTTAATCAGCAGATCAAGGCATCATTGAAACTTTAAACTTAAAGCAATAGGGGAGGGAACTGCACATTAAATAACATGCAGGAGATCAACCTCCCTCCCTTAAGAGACTTTTTTTTTTTTTTAAGTCCTTTGAGAGGTTATTTAATACATGCTTCAGTGCATTTATCGCTTTGAAGAGGATTTCCCTTTTAATTTAGTAACTCTAGAGGTGCAGGTTTTTAAAAGCCGTGCATGTTCTTGCTTAGCTCTCTGCACTGTTACATATTGCATATAGAAATTTTGACTTTGCTACAACTTCAAACCCTTTAAACCCTATGAAACTCAAGTACTTATTCATATGGTATGATCTGAAAGCAAAACTGGTTCACAGATGGTGAGGTAGATCCATCAGAATCTGGATCCTTATGATCTCTACTACGTAATGTACGCTGTAAGATGCCTGTTTTTCTTGTTTGTGGAAAGAACAAGACCATCTCAATGCATGCACACACACCAAGCAACGATTCTTAGCAGTGAGCTACCCTACGCAGTAAACCAGTCACATCCACCACTCACCTACTGCTTCCTACCCAGAAGAGGGAAAATTTCCATCTTTCTACACCTAATTTTTCTCTCCATGGCCACATCAAAGAAAAAGGCAGCATTTCACATTTCACCTAGTGCAAGGGGTCTCTCTCTGAACATGGAGCAATCCCATTATGGACACTTACAAGCTAAAGCTTCTAGTGGTTATGATAACACATTTTACTTCACAAGTGGGCTGCCTCAGGATCACCTGGATCGTTACCACGGATCACAAAAGCGATTAATGCCCATCACCCTCAAGTCTGAATTCAGGTGACACCATCTTGAATTAAAAGGATGCTGAAGTTAACCACAGAAATATAATTCAGACTGGAGGGGACCCTCAGGAAGTAACTATGGTCCAGTCTCCTGCTCAAAGCAGGGCTGACTTCACTGATGGACAACATGGCTCAGTGCTGTTCCAGTTAGGTTTTGAACTTCTCTGAGGATGAAGATAATAAGTTTACTCCAAACCCTAATGAAGTACAAAATGATGTATAAGCAACCAAGGGATTTTAATTAGAATTTATAGCTCAGAATGTCTTTTCTATGTAACAGTTTTGTCTAAAAGACCTGACTCTATCCCATACTTCGGTTGAGGTGCGTGTACTGCCCTTTCAGTACATAAGTGTACGTTTGGAAGTTTTCCGGCTTTCATGTCTACTGTTTTAAAATAGTATACAAAAAGTGAAATGGAAGATTTCATTCTGTCTGGAGCTTCCAAATCTGCGCACGCCTGTAACGATCTTATTTTGACAGATTTTCACTAGCTAGCTTTTTCCAAAGTTAAAGATTTACTATCATCGCATGTACCACAGTTATCTATTTTCCTTTTACAACCAATCATCAATTGGGTAAATCTGATAGAAGTTGGTTTCTGTTACTATCTTCCTTTGCAAAATTATTTTGTAGGCAAAGAAACACAAAACGTCTGCCAGGCCACAAGTCTGTTTTCCAGAAAAGGGAAGAACATTCTATTGAAGCTGCATAGAAATGATCCTATTATATGTGAACCGTTTAGAGCACAGTGGCTTCCTAACAATTAGAGCTTTATGTGTTTCATTCACAGCTTATATAAAAATTCTCAATAGACTATTTACCCTCTCCTTCTCCCACAGAAAGTTTGAAAAGACATCAGTAAAGATCCTTTATGGCACCTAATTTATTCTCTCTTGAAATTACCTGCAGTTCTATAGTGAAAGAGAGATTTTTAAATGAATTATCACTCTGCCAATTACAACCTCTCTCATCACGTGCTAGCTCTGCAAGAGCATCAACCTGACAACTTTTCCTAGTTAGGAAAAAAGGTGATGCCTTTTTTTTCTTATGGTAGTTTGATTTGGCTTTTAAATTCATGAGTTAGCCTTGTGAACTGTATTCAAAATTCAGGTAGAAGTGCTTTGGTTTACAGTCCTGTGTAAAATACCCTTGAAGACCACAGAAGCGTGGAAATACGGAGATGGTGGTGATCTCTCTCCCATAAAGCAGCTAATTACATGATCATCTTGAACTCTCTGAAGTCAATTAGTGTAATTACCACAACTATTGTGTTGTCATATTTCATTTGGAACAAAATGGTAGCATGAGAGGAAACTGCCAAATATGGTGTTCCAGACTTTTTCCACTTTATAGAAATGTGTTTAAAATGAAAGCTTCTGTCAACCCCAATGAAGTGCTCCTAAACTCAGGAGGCATCGTCACTTGTTACAATACTCCCTGTTAATGTAAAGCCCTGTACAGTGTAATAAGATTAAATAGAGGGGGAAGGCTCAGCTTCAGTTTTTAAAACACATCCCCAGCAGTACAGAGAGCACACAAAGATGTCAGCACTGTCCACAGGGCAGCCCGAGGACCCGTTTCATTTTCCTCCTCAGGAACGGCTATTCACAGTGTCACCTTGCAAGTTCTGTTTCACATGTTTACGCCAGAAGCCCTGTGTAAACCAGGAGATACTCAGCCATCACTCGAGGAATTGCCTGGCTTAAACCACTGCTTGAATAACAAAAACATTATAATACAAGGTTAACCTCAACTTCATCCTGATGGAACCATTCATCTGTCACACAGAGGTAGGTATATTCTCTGTGGACTGCTTTTATTAAGGGCACATACACAAGCTATTTTCTCACTACAGTGAGGATGTCTAAATAAATCTCTTACAGGCAAGCAATAGGAAATATTTCAGCTCCAAATGACTACACCCAACTATTTCCCAACCTTCAGGAAAGCCAGTGAATATCTAAAAGTATCAGGACTTCTAAAAGAATGAAACAGAGACACTGGTAACAATCTCTACAGTTGCCCTCAGCTCTAACTTCATGGAATACAAACTCTTCTAATACTTGTTACCACCCAAAGGTGCCGCACTGTATTGTGATTCTGTTTTGCTTCCCCAAAGCAGGATACAGATGGTGATACAGGCAGTAATTTCTCCATGCTTTAAGGTGCCGTAAACATTTAAGCCCTTCCTCATAACTCCCTATCTCAAGAAAGGCTGGGCAGATTCTCCAAGGACCAGCACTGATACAGATATCGAACTGTGGGCCGTGCTTAGGGGTGAGTGCTAGAAATTTGCTGGGCCTATATACATGGGGCCTGGCAAAAATTCATTGGAAAACTGTTGTAAAGAGCATCCTTCACGTCTCATTAAGCCTTGTAAGCACTAGTCCTCATTCAAGTACAACGTAACCCCCTAGCTTTTGAGGAAAACCAGAACTGCGCTTGACTGGCACACTCTGCAAAGGCAGAACCTTGGATTTGGAGTGATTGACCTTCAGCATGTCAGGCAACCATTCCAGGAGGCAATGCAAAGGGGGAGCAGCGCTAAAGCCTTTCTTCTGCCACAGTTCACTTCTTAGCCCCTCTCCTCGTGAGCCCAATGTGCAGCAGCTATGTCAGATAGGAATGATAAGGCCATAGATATTAGCAGGGCTTCCATAACCGATTGCATTATCCAAGACTAATGAAGAACATTATTTGGTAACGAGTTACAGAGAAACCTCAACGTTGATAATCGTTTTTTCTTCCCATTGGCTTCAAGCAATTCAGGATTTCATGCTTAAGGTCTCAAAGATAACATAAAAAAATTTTTAAAAAATCAGAACCATTGCAAATTAACAATTCCTGTTGGTAATCTCAAACGTGGTTGCAAAAGGCAGAACATCCTTGCCTTGCCTGCAGATAGCCAACCCTCCATACGTAAAAGGCTTCACCCGAGAACATCTATCACAGAAATTTTCACTGTTGTGCTACCTCCCTTAGTAGGCAACATGGCTACTTTTTCAAAGAAAACTCAGGAACTTCATCTGTGAACACCTTTTTATGCTGCTTCCTGAAGACATTGGCAGCAGAGGGGCTGCTTTTTGGTGGTGGTTTTTGTACTTTTCATATCCACTTATTTTGACATTGACTCTTACTCAACTGTCAAAGAGTTTGTGAACAGACGAAGGACAATGCAGCACTTCCATACTGTTGTGGATGATAAAATAAATAGGTTTCATTCCACAGTGTTAAATGTATTCCATGTTCTCACAATGCCTACTTAATAGTTTGGGGACTGTGCGTGTGTTTCCCTTAGAGGGGAAAAGCAGAATGCACTTTTTTTTTTTTTCCCTCCTCCTGGATCTAATTATTCTTTAATTTAAATGCAAAGGCCAACCCAGGTTGTTCCTGAGACACTATGGGACTCTATTAGGATCTTTTACATTAAGACTTTTTATGATAATGATTATATGATAAAGAGCATCTGGAGTCTAACACAATATTAACACTTTTTGCTTAAAGGTGCAACCCAATTTTTTGTTCAACTTCTCTGTGCTTACACAGCCTAGCTTAAGGGTAGAGGATATTTTCTTCCAAGTAGTCCGTATCGGTTATGACAGTATCAGAAAAGCCAGGTGCGGGGACAATAAGACTAGTTTTAACATCCATTGGTGAGGAAGTTCTGCACCTTCAGGCTCTCTTTAGTTAAGTCCACTCTGTTCCATTATCTTCTCCATAGAAATGACCTGCTAGTTAGTTTACGTAAGCCGAAAAAATAACAACATTAAAGGTTTGCCGACAGCCCCAAACAAACAGAATACTCTGCCACACAGAGTGTTACATTACACCCTTTCATAAAACCTCCATGCTGAGAAGTGAGACATTGTCCAGACTTGTATTAAATTGTAGAACGTACAGGACATACCATTCTTTGTGTAAATCTTGTAGTGTTCTGATGTCTGAGGAAAACTAAACACATCCACCAACTCAGAAATCAGGTAGTCAGGTAGAATATACGAAAGGTAAGGTTCTGGTTTTATAAACCAGATTCCCCAGAGTCTCAGACTTAAATATCACACTTCATAGTGCACTGACACAGTTTGGGCTTTCACTCTACTGTATTGTAGTCAATGTAAACACATTCTGCTAGATTAAGAACAATCTGGCTTAATTTTTATTTATTTGATAAGTAGAGAAAGCCAGGAGTATTATGATTATTTTATGATCTCCTCCTGCACACAAATAGCTTACCAATACAGAAATAAAATATTAAAAGCAGGCAGTGAGAGGCAGAGCCAGGGATTTTCATCTGCAATGCAAAGTCCAAAAGGTTCATTGATTTATCCACAATCCGCTTCTTCCTATGCTTCTCTCCTACGTTGCCTGCCCCTGTACAGGTATCTATCTATGTACCTACCCAATTAACAGAGACTAGCACTCATAAGATTAGATTTTTAAAGATCCAACTTCAAAAAGGTCTTGAAACACAGTTTTTACTCTAGACAGTTGAAAAGGGCTAACTCCATTCCTTACTCTTTTTTCACGCACAGAACGAACCTTTTGTTACTCTTTTTGATGAAATATTAAACATATATATGAAGGAAAGGATCAGGAATACGAAAACGCTTTAAGAATTTTTTTCTAATGGCTAGATTGTACAACTTCAATAATCATATTATACTACCACAGTACCGCAGCTGCACTGTATCTGTAAGGAAAGTAGCAGGCTAACAGAACAGCAAAATCATCCTGCATTTGTACCTACACTAAGCTATTTGTTCCAATGTTTCATGAGGGCTCATGGTCTTTTTGCTTTATCAACGAGTTAGTAATCTTCACACCTATACGCTATCTGTTATATCATCATAAACTCATCACAAACAGAAAAATTCCACTAATTACTGACTGAATACAGTGTCTGTATACTAAAGTATTTTTCTGCTTTACTGTAATTCTGAGATGAGCTTAGTAGCCCACAGGCTATATTACAAGAAGACACTTTCCAGTCTGAGATATAGTTTCAGTCTATAATTAATGCACACATAAATGCCTCATTATTTCTGTACAGACTTGCAGAAGGGACATTTTAAGTGCACATTTTTAACCAAATAGGACCTATTAGTTAGCAAACTGAAGCACAATATCAAGAAACTTCTGTCCTCAGTGTTCCTGAGCTGGAAAAATCCTACTGAAGGTTGTCCTGACAAAGCAACCAATGAGTTGATTACTTACTACCATGAAAAGCAAAGTGTCAGTTGGCCCCTGGTGTATTTTCTGATTCTCTCAGTGTAAGACTAGCTAATTCACATGGTCTCAGATTCACATTCCATGTTTACACCGCTCTGTTCAGTGAATAAACCCAACAATATCCATTTTGATTATTTTTCTAATGTTACTTTGTGAGGCAGCTCGTACACTTTGTGAAGAATTACACATAACCGAGGAGGAGAAAGACAACTCTCCTCAGGGTGCTTTCAAAGGAAGAGAGCTAGCACAGGAGACTAAGGACTACAAAAGATTTCTAGAACAATGCAAAATTCTGTACTGAATACTTGATGTTATTTCACTTAAATCAGCAGAATACTAAATGGTTTACTCAGTTTAGAGTATTTACGGTCTAAGGTAGTGATAGGAGACAAAACCCCCCCAAGCATCCTGACAATATCTGACCATTGTTTAGATGCAGTCATTCTCTGGAGAAATTAATGTAGCCTCAAAACAAGCAAGAGCACTCTAATTTATATTATAGGTATTCTTTGCTTTCCAAAGGCAGAGCAGGCAGTTAAATGTGACTGTGTAAAACCAACATCCAAAGTTGCATTGCTACTTAAAGAATGAGGATGGAATGGTCCTCCGGAAAAGGAAAAAACCCCACCTTTTTTATACCTTTCCATTCTTCACGCTGCTAGAAGTCAAAATGAAGATAAGAATCTTTCAGGAACCAGTTTTAACGTGTAACTAAATTGACGTCTCAGGGTTATAAGTCGGCCAAGGGCCAGCATTAGTTTTATTTTCAGATATATTGCTTCCTCAATAGGATTTCATGACACTGGAAACTTGTTTTCACAGATGTGCATTAAATGTGACTGGTTTGTTCATTAGGATACTTACATAAACCAATTCCCTGACATTTTTTAGAGGGAAGACACCAGAAAAAGTAATTGTTCCATGATTTATATTGTACTATTAGAAAAACGATCATACTTTAGGAAAACAAACCAGCTCATTGTTCTCAATACGTCCCTTATAACCTACCATATGATCAAGGAGATACTATTCCACTTTTATGTATAATTATAGGCAATCTTCTCCCCTGTACTGTCCTGTAACAGGTTGATCCTATTTGACAGCATTCCTACTCTAGGTAATGTCAGGAGATCAGTCTGGACTACTGAAACATCTGAAATAGGCAAAACTGATCTAGTTACTATAACAAAGCATTTTTATTTCTTGCGTTTTGTATTTGTTGTGGTTTTCATACTTACAGGACTGTGCAGTTTCACAAAACAAAAGACACCTTACATTTGTGTGTGATTTCAGCTTGGGAATTTTGAGTGGAGGAAAGATGAAGACACTACGTTAGCTATGTCATTCAGGATTGAAACATCCTAGTGCAAAGCATCTGAAATTCATGTATCGCATGGTGTTATTCTCAGGCAGAAAATTTCAGAGTATTTACATACTCTTGAAATGCTTATTATTTTAACTGTATCTTTTTCAACGTTTGGTCTACTGCTGCATACAATAATCTGCAAGGTCTTCCAATTTGAGAATCAATTGTCAATATTTTTGAAAACCTTCAAGGAGCATGTTTTGTGTCTTCACCTTAGTCTTGCCTGTTTAGGGAAGAATCACAAAACTTGGAGAACCACTTCTCACCCATTGCTGAGAAGTACAGTTATATGTAAAGCCTCTGGCAAGGACTCTCAGAGTCTAGTATATCCTTCAGGGAATCAGGGGTAATCTGCATTACAATATGATGCATGATTGACTGGGGACTACCAGTCAAAACGATGCCATTATCTGCCAATCAACGTAAGAGGCAGTTAACAGAGAAGTCTTCCAATTACACACCATTAAGATTGGGGCTGGTGATATACTTAATCTTCCCAGTGTCCTGTACAAGGCAATCTCCAGGTTTTGTCATTTTTGACAGTTTTGCAACTTCATATGGACAGACTTTTAGGTCAGAAGGAGGCCACGATCAAGGCGTACACTTCACGCTTGACTACAGTGAGGGGCTAAATCTAAGTCCATGTTTAAGCAGTGATTATACTGCATTGACGTTAGAGTCAAAAGGATTTCTTTGTTTTTTTATCGAGTTAGCAGTTGATTTCACAGGAACAGACCTCAGCGTTACAAGATACTCCATCTCTAGTTTTCCTGACTCCATGTCCCTTCATAGCTCACTGACTTCTGGGAAAATCATAATGAACTCTGAGACCCGATTCTTAGCTGTTAAGACCAAAAGGGATCATCAGACCATCTCGTTTGACTTTTCATAAGCCAGGCCAAATAGTTTTTACCAGTTACTCCCACACTGGAGCTTAATAACTTGCATTTGATTAAAACATGCCATTGAGAAGAAATAAAGACAGAAAAAACTACCAGCTATATTAAGTAATAGTAGTGTCTCAACAATTAATGAGCCCTGTTGTCACAGTTATGGCTTATTTCTAGTTACATTCTTTCCAATTTTAAAGACAACTCTGATTTTCATGGCTCTGTGCTACAGTGACTGCAACATCATAGGTTGGGCTGATTTAATGGGCAGATCAAGCTACATGCCTATGAAACTTGGTGGTGACTTGTGAGAGGTTGACAGCTACACTACCCAGAGATTTCACATGCCCTGAGCATGTTCCAGTACATCCCAGCTCCTCACTGCACACATGAATAAGCTAAGCACATTTTTCACAGGCTGAGTATTACTTCCACAATAGCTTCTCCTTCCTCCTATAAGTGACTGTGACAAGATGACAGTGATGTTACATGTCTCCTGTCTTCCAAAAAGAGATCTTTCTGAAAAGCAGAAGGTGCTGGATGAGGGGGTAGCAAGTCAAACATATACAAAGAACACTTCAGGAGACAACTGAGATAAAGGGGGGAAAAACAAAGGTTTGGATTTACGTGTAGAACGAAATACAGAGAAAAACATATCGGAAGGATGATTTATTCAAAGACACAAGGCAAAGTATCCAGCGGTTCAGGAAATAAATCTTACAGCCATCTTAATCTTAAAGCTCCCAGGGGAAACAAGATGCTTCTGATACTGGAAAATTCAGTTAGGACCACAAAGTAAATGTTACCACTATGAAGATGAACATCTTTTGACATGTGGCTAAAAGTGCCAATGGGATGAAGCAGCAATGGGTAGCAGCAATACAACTCATGGCATTTTCATTTCTTGCTACCTGTGATTACTACTATGTATGGCAAGCACTTAATGACTGCCATAAGAAAACAAAGTTTAACATGTCTGCATAGCCCTTGTAAACAAAGCACGGCTACTGCTTGTGGAGACCATCAATTCCAGAGAGTTAAGAAATATTTATGCTATGGTAAGTTTCCAAAGCTGGTGGAGGCCACTTTGTTACCGAGACCCATCCCCTTTGCCCTATAATACTATCAGACCTATTCTACCTTATAATGATGCTACCGTAAGCCACGTTTGGTCCCTTCTTATATTAGACCTTAAAATACAAGACCATTTTTTGTGTATTAAGAAAACTTGATTCTTTCTATGTTGTTTATTCAATAGAAAATAAATTAAAACTAGGTTAGAGGAGCTTTATTTTCTGGTTTGGTAGCTATTCCCACAGCTAAGACTTTCATTTCAGATTAGCACGCAGCAGGTAGTTATTATGAGAACAATTTTTGGTTTTTAGTGTGGTCAGCCAAAGTCCAAAATGCCAAAGACTGCTGCACATTTTCTAGCCTGATGCTATGATGTATCACTTAGTACCTTTCCATTCCAATGGTAGGGAAAAAAATCGTTAAGAAGTAGCAATCATGTAAAGAAAGGCCTTGCACATAATAAGGTTCCATACAGACCACACACAGGGTTTTAGACATGACAGATGAAGGAAGGTTTTACAGATAAGAGCTAAATACCCAACAACCTAAAGACTTCCAGCCAGCATGTCTAAAATAAAAAAAATAAAACACCCCTCCCCAAGCTCATGATCTTCCTTTCTTCAGTGAAACTAACAGATGGTTCATCCAGTGGCACAGCAGCTATTTACCTTGGCTTCACAGTCAGAGTAACTCATGAGTTCTCCCACAGCTGAACAGCTGCTTCTCAACTGTCTCTAACCGAGAAGCCAGATTGGCACTGGGAACTAATGAAAAAAGATATGGTCAAAGACTTCTTGTTACATCCACAGAGTTTTCCTACAGAAATCTGAAGAGTTTACTCCAGGTACCCAAAAAAAAGAACTGTTGACAGAAGTACTTGTCCTCTCCATACCAGGCAGTCACTGCCAAAGCACTGTGGAGTGGAAAATTAAAGACAACAGCAGAGGACTTTCCTGGAAGGCCTAGTGAAGAGCAAAATCTATGAGAAAGATAAGGAAGAAATCGAGATAGAATGGGGAAAATATATGCTTGACAAAACAAATAGAAGAAGAATCATCAAAGATGATTGAATCAATTTCTCAGGGTTAACAAACCATACTCGGGGAACAAAGATTTATGTATATCACAGACATTGCAGGCATTGTATTATAGAATCAAAGAAAAAGAGAGTTCAGTGGGACATCCTGAGGTTCTGCAAACATAACAATTTTCCCTGACATCTCATTTTCCTTAAGGACCTCTACTGATAGAGAATCCCTGACTGGGAACCCATTCCATCGCTTCTCCATCCTTAACATAAGGGGGTTTTCCCTAACAGCTGGGCTGATACGTTCTTGCAAAAATCCACTTTGCCTTTCAAGTAGAACACAGACTATTATTCCTTTCTTCCTTCCAGCAGCTTGTTATGTATTTGAACATTGTTCTTACATAATCTTCAGAGTTAAAAGTTAGTACAACAAAAGCCCCTGCTTTCCCAAACAAACTCTCATAAAAGCAATTTAACATTCTGCTGGATCACATATGGCCTAATGAATACAAAAATATTAAAAACATTTGCCCAGCCACATCTGCCTTATGATTCTGCAGAGATATGCTGACCTCATACACTTTGAACTATGATGTTTTAGTGTGGTATCAGGTATGTGACTCATAATTACTGACACAGAACGAGATGCTAAAACCACCAGGTGCTAGTGCTACCTGGAGATGTCTGTGCTACCATCCTACACTCTGCTATTCACTGCCCTTCGCATCTGGACTCCGCTGTGTCTGTCCTGTCCCTTTGCCTGAACATGAACACTGAAAGGTCTTTTCTGCTCACCCACAGCAAGGGCTAAAATCAAGCCACGCTCCTCCTTACCCTGCTCTTCTCACTGCCTGCTCCCACAGAGCAGTAGCACATCCTTCGTCTCCAGGAAAACAAGGGAACAGAGCCAGCATGGATAGGAGCAGAGCAGAAGCTGTGATTCCTGGCAGGTGGCTGTACTGAGGTGGCACCAAAATCATGAAAGATTCAAATGTTTTGTCCATTATTACCTAACATCACCTTATGTTGCTTCTCTTTCAACAGCAAGAATTTCAAACCACCCATTGCTTAAAATATTCCCAGAACTTATGGAATTACTGAAAATTCCTCTGATTGAGTGCCAGTACTACTGGATTATTCATTCTCCAGATTTGAAAGATTATCAGAAAAAGCCCTTATGATCAAAACCAAAACTTGTTTTTACCTTTTTGTATTTTGCATCTAAAAATTCCAATGAAATTTGCATTTGTTTCCTACTTCTCGTGTTTATTTGTTCTTTTGCTTAAGATTTTATTTCCTTTCACCTTCTATCAAGATGGACTTTAAAATGTGGTCCGAGCTAAAATTTAATACGCACAATAAAATTTACTATGCAGCTGAACAAAAAGTCACTGCACCAAAAATGGTCCAGTCCAGCAGTTTTCTAAATGATGTAGGAGAAAAATAATGGGGCAGAGTAGCAGAAGCCTGACCCTATTCCCATAAGACTGTAAGATTTATCACCTACATAAGCAGAATGCTACAGAAAAGAGATCTATTGACCACAGCAATAACTCACAGCCCCGTAAAGCTAGCTGAGATGCTAGTCTGGTATTTGCTGATAGTACCTTTATTATGTGGTACTCGGAATCTTTTTAAGTAGCTTTGCTCAACAAGCTACTGTTTTTAATATTATGCACCACCTCCTCTTTTTTAGACCAGCCACTTATTTACAGTCCTGATATTCAAGGGAGGGGGAAGCTGCAGGGAAGGATTCCTAGTAGTGGGGATTTACTGTTTGAATTAAAAACTGCCTTGCCGCAATTCTTGTAGATTTCAGGAGAGGGGGAGCTACAGGCACATGTTATCCCGCTATAACAGAAATATTACTCAAACAGAAATATGTTTGCATAATACCTTCCCCTTTGAATAGAATATTTACTGGGGAAATGAAAAATAAAAAAAAAAAGTCAGAAAACTGCTATCGCTTGCAAGGCACGGACAGAATTTTTGCTGGTTTGGGTACATGTAGGAAGATGCTCAATTCATTTTCCATTTTGCAGAGCATTTCCTCAAGGCCTTGGATAACAAGGGTATAAGGTCCTGAAGAATTCATCCAATGCTAGAAGATGGACACAGAGGGCATTGCCTTTTCTCCGTGAGCTTGTGTCAGAGCCCTGAGTGCAAGTCTTCCCCCAGGACTTCAGCTGCCTGTGCTCAAGGGCAGCGCTGATCGGGTGCCTCAGACTGCCATGAAAAGAGCTGTGAGAAGCAGGGGCCTGGCCTCGTTTGCTTCTGAGCTGCATTTAACTCAGGTCGTCAGCCCTTGACCTCTGCCTGAGCTACACTGCAGCCATGTCTGTGTCCGGCTGTGTCCCCTGCTGACCCGGACCCTGACCCATGGACTTGACTTCCTGCCTGCAGCTCAAATCCATCGCTAGAACTCCCCGAGAGAAAAGTAATTTTCTTCCAGCAACCCTTAGCTACAACAGAGCTATTTCAGCCCAGCAAGAGAGTCTGAAACACACGCCGTGGACTGAAGAAATAGCCCTCGTCTCTACTCCCTTCTCCGTGTTCACAGCCTGGGTCACACACATTTTCTATACTCGTTCAGGGTTTAAAAGAAAACATAATGGGTTTTGGAAGCAGTTACAAGTTGTAGTAAAACACCTGTTGATGATTTTTAGAAGTTATTTCCATTACTTGTTAAGGTGACTGGCTCAGACATCGAATACTGCAGAACCCTACCTACAAGAGCAGCAGCTTTGTCCAAAGGGTTCTCGGAGCAAGCTGCACCAAAAGAGGCTACAAACCAACCACAGATGAACCACGCCATAAACCAAGCACCAGTAAAGGAAGAGAAGCGCCTGCAGGTCGGCTGAACCCCGGCTCACAGCTCGGGTGCTCACCTCGCTACCCCACCCCGCGGGAAACCCCCCACAGGCTATCAGAGGATCGCCGAACAGCGCCGGCTGGAGGGGAACCCGGCAAGCCCGCCCGCTGCAGGCTTTTGCAGGGAAGGGCGCCTGGGTGAGAATCGCCAGCACCCTGCCCAGCCACACCGTGAAACCCCCCCGGGGACAGGCATCCAGCCCCCCGGGGAGCCTGTTCCAGCGCACCGTCGTTCTCGCTATAAAACATCTCTTTCTTACATCAAGATGAAAACTATCCCGGTGCAACGTGTACCCGGTGCTCCTCGTCTGCTGCGGGTGGCTCTTTGTGAAGGGTCCCTCCGCACACGCACCGCCCGAAGGTGCCCGGTCCAGACCCGCCCGCGCAGGGACCCCACAACGCTCGCGCTGCCTCTGCCCGCGCGGCGGCTGCAGCAGCTGCTGCTCGCGCCGATTCCCGCCTTAAACCGCCCGCGGGACTGCGGCACCACCCCGCTCTCGCCCGCCCAACTCTCGCGAGTCCTGCCGCTGCGCCCGGCAGTCACACGCACGCGGTCGCCGCCCAGGGTGGGTGGTGCCCGGGAGCAGCTGGCGGGCCGCGGCAGCCCCTCACGGCTCGCCTCGGCTTCCCGCCGGCGGAACCGGCCGCGGAGACCGCGGCAGCGCGCGGCTGCTGCCCGGGCTTCTCGTGAGAGCTGCCGGCCTGGGCTTCCACACAGGCGGCCTGTGGGTTCCCGGGCCTGGAAACCCCTCAAGACTGCCCTATGGGCCTCGCAAGCCTCCCATAACACGGCAGCTGCTGCTGATGGTCATCTTTACCCCATAAAATCCCTGTTTGCATCTGGATGTGTTTTCCTTAAAGAAATACTCATGGGTGCTGAGGGGCATGGCTAGATAGCGGTTGCTGCTGCTCGGTATCACTGAGAGCAGCTTTCCTCCGGTGCTCTCTGTGTAGCAGCGAGCGTTGCCTTGTAGGGAAGCTTTTACAACTGTAAGAGCTGATAAAATACAGACACTGAGAAAAGACTGAGAAAAGGAATTAAAGTGGTTTCTGCTCTGCTTTCTGAGTGTCGCTCAGGCAAACCGCAGCACCACGGCACTAGTGGTCTTGCATACAGACCACCCTAGAGTTTGGTGCCTGAAAATGCAGGTCCATGTAGCAGAACCCATCCATGGAAAGACATTTCAGAACACCCTGAAGATACGTATTTATGAATACACAACCAACCTTTAGGGGGTTTTCCTCTGTATCTGCTCCTATAAGCCCAGCGCTTTTCACCAAGAATCATTTAAATTTACAGGGGAATGGATGGGGCACGAAAGCCTGAAGTTATTTTGGGTTTCCACGTGGAGCTTTATTTCACAGCTCCTTTGAAACCAAGGAAAGCACAAAGATGGTATGAAATAGGAAGAGCTCCTCTCTGACTATCAAAGGCAAGCTACTTTCTAAATGAAGAACAAAACAATTTTCATTTCTAGTGCGGCCTGGTTGCACACGTTATAAATTCCTCCCAGATGTTTTATATAGTCACCTTTACCAAACAACATTAAGAAACAAAACCCAGCCTCTCTCCTCAGAACCTCTAAAGATCCACTTGACAACACAAGTCATGTACGTGGGAAGGTCAGGGCTTAGTAAAGGGTGATGTGCAGCTGAGTAATGGCCCAGTTCTACTCTGGCCTCTAACAAAGTTTGAGACCAAAGTTTCTTTCAGCACAGAGGTTCATATTTCACACCAAAAAACCAACCAAAAAAACCCACCAAACCAACCAACCAAACCAGCAACCGACTCTTTGTTCATGAAAATATAAATGCCTTTGCTAAAAATCAAGTTACATAATTAGAACAACAATGGAAAATTCTACCACACAGGGTACGTATCCATTGCCATGTGCATAAATTCTCAGTGACTTGCCAAAGTAATTTATCCACCCAGAACACACATCCAAGCTGGCCAATATCTAGTACTGAGCAGAAAGGAAATTTAAAGAAAGGCACATCATTTATCATTACAGACAGCTCAGCAATATTGTGAACAGGGAGCACAATTTCAATGGAGGGGGAAGCAGGAGGATAAAGATTGGAAATGCTTGCTGAGCTCAGAGCCTGCTGTAACAGCAGCCTGACATCAGGATCTCAAGGGCTACTTCCTCTGAGAAAAGAGGAGTACAGAAAGCCGTGTCTTAGCCATTCAACCCTGTCCCAGCACATATTGTAATTCAATGAATTGCTATTTTGTGATGGCAAAACTTGCTGTTGGAAAATTTTTGACCACCCTTGCATAACTTGCAGTAGAATTTAATGTGAAGAATAAACAAACTCTTCACTGTACAGCGGTCTTACTTAAAGCCTGAAACCTTCCAGAAGTAGCTGTTACGAAAGGCCTGTTTTCATAAGCTGCAGGTAAAATTCTGCCCCTTCCTCTCCACACTTAGAGGAGTTCTTGGCGAGGGTTTCAATGCAATTATTCAGTACAAAAGCCTGTCTGCTGACTTTTTCAACATGCTGTTCAGCTTTCTAGGCTACAAGATGCTGGGGCCAGGTGAGGGAAGGGCAGGTTATTAGCGGTAATTTCGCTATTTGATCCCCCCATCTTTATCAACGAATCAAGTTTAGAGAAGAGAACACGCTGACTTGTGGGTATCAACTTCATGCTACAGAATCCCATTGTTCATTAAAATTAAGGAAGATTTTAACTCCCAGCATCACAAAAGCAGCCTGAAATCCATCGGCAGGCTGTAAGCAGCGGCTTTGTGAGGTTTCGGGCTCCCCAAAGCCTACACACAGACAGCGTTCAGTTGTTCTTGATGATGCATTGAGAGCGATGCCCAGTGAGATACTTGGAGGCAAAGAGGTTGTAATGCAGCTCCAAATAGAAGAGATGATGGGAGCTACAGGGAGTAAATTTTACTGGAGGCAGATTTTAAACACGTAGTTTGGGAGATGTCTGTATTTTCAGGAGCTATTTCAACTGAACTGCCTCCAGCACAGTCTTGGATGAAAGTGCAATCACAAGCTGCTGCACACGAGCCCTAGTTAGAATGTTTCTACTGCACGTGACGAGTCTTGCTCAACTTTGTACGTGAGCGTTGGCCCTTCTGCTTCCCTCCTGCTTTTTAGCACACCTTCGTTCTGAAATGAGACACTTTCCCCTTCCCAGGCTGGGGACCAGAGAAGAATTGACAGTCATCTCAGCTGTGCGCACAGCCAGGGACACAGCAAGGCATTTCTGCTCTCCTCCTGCCCACGTGCCAAAGGGAGGTGTTTTCAGTTCTTAATTTCTGGGAGGATCTTGGTTTTCCTGCTTCATTTTCTGAGACTCAGAAATGACACAGCTATTTCTCTGCCACAGAGCTAAGTTCAGAAAAGTCACAAGAAAAGCTAGATTATTAAAATAACATGTCTCCTTTTCAGTCATGCTGGGAAACTTAAATATTATAGCTACCATGAGATCCTGAAAGCCTGCAGTACCACTTTCAAAAAGAGAGAACAAATTAAGAAACAGAAAAAAAAAAAAATAGAGGGAGGAAATAAATAATCAGAACCTGTAGATATTCCAGCAGAGGAAGAATAGGGGACATACTGCTAACCAAGTATTTCAATAAAAGGAAAAATAAAAGGGCAAGGCTGAGGACAGCCCTTACTGCTTATGAACCAAGACTTCTCTATCTGTGCTGCTGAAGGATGAAAGCAAGACCACAGTCATTCTCCATCTGAATTCTCCCTGACACACCAGAAGCACCAAATGAGCCACCATGGCATTCCTCTCCTGGATGCCATCAGCCTGCATCAAGCAGAACAGAGTGGTACTGGTTAGCTCTGACGAAGCAGCCAGCTTCACCCCATCCAGTTTCCTGCCTGCAGTTTGGGGAATTCCACTCTTAAGATCAGAACGATGTACTGGAAATGTTTTACTGTTGTTGAAGAATGAGAGCATTTTATGAGAACCCATTTGACCAGAGAGAGTTGAGACAAAACGACTGATTTAAAAAACAAACAAACAAACCCCAAAAAAACCCCACCCCATGCAATTTTTTAAAAAATGAAAAAATTACCAAAAAGCAAGAAAAAGAAAATCCAACCCCAAACCAAAAAAACCCCATAGTTCTTTTCATTACACCTTGATACCTTTTCCAATGGGATGTTCGCAAAGCTCATTAATCCAGATTGTACATAGTTTAATCAAATATCAAGGAAAAAAAATTAAGCTCAGAAACTATTACCGCCAAACAACAAAAATTGTCCCTGACTCGAAGGGCCTTAATTTTAATGTAATGGAGGCAGAAATGGCACATAAAAACAAAAACACCCAACAAAAACCCCAACCAAGCCACAAATGCAGAAAGAGTCTTTGGCTTTCTATGGCTGCCATAGAGTCAGAGATCAGCCTGGCTTTGCCTGAAATAGGCTGTAAGCTGTCACACTGCTGTCACTTTGTTAGAGAACACATGGAAAGGTTCAAACTGAAATAACGCCTGAAACTAGATAACTTGACACCGTGTCTGGTCTGTGTTTTAAATAGTTTGCATAGTTCTGGCTAGGACTCAGCGCCATACTTGCTCTCTGATGGATTATTAAATGGCATGTTTTTAAAACACAAAGCACTGGCCATTTTGTGTTTCTGGTGTCATCCTTTTAAATTTCGTGGCAATGGAGTGAAACAACACAGGCTGGCTTGGGAATTCCTATCAATAACTGTGCTGCACTTACCCGACACACAGTGCTTATTCACAGAATACTTAGATGTGATAGTTTTTATAAGGGAAGTTGAAAACTTGTCAGAGAACTGTGATTTTAGGGGGTGGGAAGAGGGTGGTTTTTCTCTCTGCTTTTCTGACTCACCTTCTCAGGTCCTTGTGAAATGATTTGGACTCCTCTGATTAATGTCATAACACAGCACAAAATAGTAAAATTCTTAATTATTTTCTGTTGGGCAGGAGGAACTTAATTTGTGACGGGTAGACATGCAGATCACATGTGTTACTTAAGCTTCTATAGCAAGTAGAAAGCAGAAAGTTCCAACTGGCTGAACAGCACATTATCCAAAAAACAAATTACAGTTCCTTTATGGTAAATCAAGTGTAAGAAATCCTTATCTCCATCAGTCACTGCTTCTCCCCAGCACTACAACTCGTGCTCCAAACCAGTTGTGCTGATGCAATTGTCTCTAGGGATGTGTTTCAAAACAGAGCTGTGAAGTGATCCAGCTGTGGTGGTTACAAATCCTCCTCCAGCTCATACACGCGCCTGCTCAGAGAAAAGGATCGTGTCTCAGAGCGGGTCTGCACGGTTGCCGCAGCGAGCAGCCTTTCCAATGGCTGTGTCTGCATCCTGTGGTTGTACCCGCTGTCTAGGCAACCTTGGAACGGTTCAGACAGAAAAGTCTCCTGTCCTAAGCTGGATGTACCATTGAAGAAATCACGCCGTGGATCCACAGGCCAAATCCACGTTAGGGCTTGTTACAGTCAGGTCTCTCCCAGAAGCATGTACTGAATGGCGTTGCCGTCACCCGTGATGCAGTGACCTCCTCAGTTACGTGTGTGCCACAGCAGGACCTGGCCTTCTGTTCCTTGGCGATAGCGCGACGTGCTCTGCGCTATCCAAAAGCCACAGCGAGTGAGCATGCTTTCTATGCTTTGGAGAGAGAACTGTTGCCAGTCAGTGCAGAGGCTGAGCCTCGGCTCAGGAAATGCCCAGATGCTGACACTCTTCTAACAAAATTAACTACAACCTGTGTAGCCCGATGGACAGAAACCCTAGGCCCTCTTGACAGTGACACATCAACATACAGTTCAGCGAGGATGTAACGAGGCATATGGAAACCGGCCTCATACTGTAAGTATCATTAAACATCAACTGAAAAAAAACCCAGAACCTTGTTTTTGGAGTGGAGTCACATTTTTATGTTCAAAAAAGAACAAGCCATTGAATTTCACCTAAAAAAAATAAATTGGCAAAACAGCTCATTAATCTATTCTAATGTAAAATACGCAGCTCTAAACTAATGAATATTTGAAATGAAGAGAGCGAAGTTTAATTATTCCTACATAACTACAGATGTCGGAGGCAGTCTAAAGCATATTGTTGGGTTTAGTGATTTTACGAAATGCATAACTGTCTATCGGCTTGTACAGAAAGCTAATTGTTATTTATAATTTTTCAGCCCTAGCATATTCGAGCACAGGTTTATTCTTTTCATTGGATAATCATAACTGGAGATAGAGATACCTCTTTGTTCTTCATAAGCTTCCTAGAAGCAAACACAAGAAGCTATTCTGCAGGGAAGAGTCGGACTCTTCGCAAGAACAGCTTTTGCAAAATGATGTGGTCTAAGAGCTAGGAGATAAAAGCGGGGCAGTAGTTTTAACATATTTTCAGAACAGATTCCTTCTATAAATCTGAATTGCTGCAGTTATCTGATACAAACTTTGGCAGATATTTAGCAGAGCAGATGTCTATAATAAAATGTTATTTAATGTATCTGTGAACAGTTTCCAATATGCAAATAACTCAGTTTCTGCAAACATCTGATGGACAACTGCCAAAATGATGGGTGTTCGTTTCAATAGAGCAGAAGAAGTGGCTACAGAGATGCTTAGTTTTCTGATAAAAGCACCATTTAAAGTATTTATTGCTTCATTTTGTAACAGCGCAGAAGGAACATGTTTGTTTCTAGCAAATAGTCCAAAAACATAATAAAGTTATAATAAACTTGGGAATAAAATCAACAAACGCCTTGAGCAGTGGAAAGCTGGAGAAGGAAAAAGCAAATTATCCAAAGATGCTTAGCAATTGTTTCCCTCAGAAATTGCATGAGGTGCGTTCACATGGCTGCTAGATTGCTAAGCACTCCAGTCTTTGCATTACTTGGTTTTAATTTTGCTTTCTGGGATCCTGTGACCCCGACAGGCACAGTAATACAGGCCAGCAGGCCAGTACGGCCGACTGGCTCGGTGACAAACCTGTCTTAAGATGTGAGAAAGCATCTTGGTGTATTACATCCCCCAGACAGAGCACTCCTCAGCACTAGGAAAGCTCCCTCGACTGGAAATCATTTCTTCCACAGCCTCCAAAACATCACCCCACCCTTCCCGAGGTACAGGACCTAGGGCAAAAGGCAGCGTTGATACTCAAGTGGAGAATAAGGATTTACAGGATTTACAGCTCCATCACTCTTTCTAGGCTTTTCCATCTCAGCTATTTTCTCATTTTCCTAAATAATTGAAAAATTTCACCCAGCTGATGGGTCTTCTCAGTTTGTTGTAATTTGATTTTTAAATAACCACCTCGCTGACATACTAAATTGTCTCCAGATTATTTTATTAGTCTTATAAGAACATTAACAAGATCAGTTGTGTATGGTATTTACTACTGTGAATCGGTACTGTATTCTCATTTATGAGAAAGCCCCTTTCCCTCCAACTCCAAAGGAAACGCGATTGACCCTGACACAGTTATGTGCTCCAGAGAGGAGACAATCTGTCATGTTCAATCATTTCTTGATCAAATCCAAAATGGCAAGCTAATTGTTTAATTAAGGGAACAAGGCCCTTGGAAACTTCCATGTTCTACATTATTTCATAATGGGTCTACCTAAAAAAAATAAATGCGATCTGACTGAACGGAGAGAAATTTCATAAGCAAACCCAGTGCTAAATATCTGTGATACTGTTGTGGTTTAACCCCAGCTGGCTCCTGAGCACCACACAGCCGCTTGCTCACTCCCCTGCCCCCACCAGTGGGATGGGGGAGAGAATCGGGGGCGGGGTGGGGGGGGGGGGGGGGGGAAGGAGCTGAAAAAAAGGGCTGAGATAAGGACAATTTCATAGGGCAGAAAACAAAAGGAAAATATTAATAATAGTAATAGAATATATAAAACAAGTGATGCACAATACAGTTGCTCACCACCCGCTGACAATACCCAGCCAGTCCCCAAGCCATGGTGCCCCCCGGCCAGCTCCCCCCCAGTTTCTATACTGGGCATGACATCACATGGTCTGGGATACCCCTTTGGCTCATTGGGGTCAGCTGTCCTGGCTGTGTCCCCTGCCAGCCTCTGCTGGCAGGGCAGTCTGAGGACCCGAAGAGGCCTTGGCTGAGTGTAAGCTCTGCTCAGCACCAGCTAGACCATCGGTGTGTTATCAACATCATCCTCGTCCTAAAGGAGAAACACAGCGCTGTGCCGGCTGCTGGGGAGAAAGCTAACTTTATTCCAGCCAAAACCAGGACAGATCCTAACAAAGAGCTACCAACAGCTTATCTCCAGCAGCTGAGCCCAACAAAATCAGTGGAGTTTGATATGAGTATTTTGGAAATCTTCTGAAAAATAATGGGCACCCTTGAACACAGTTGTACCTCATTTAGGATGTACCATGTTTAAGACAAAGAATGGGCCACAAAAACCAAAATTCTGTCGTCTTGAGGTAATCCTGAACAACAGGATTAACAGGAAGCAAAGCACTTTGTGGGAAATTGTGCTCCCAATGCTGCAACATGTAGGTGCCTTTCGCATCTTAGAGGGTTTTTGCCATCCAAATTGCTGCTGCCTGTGTCTAGAGATCACTTTTCACAGCCAATAGAAGTTCATTTTTATAATAGAGAACTATCCATTTGGAACTCTGAACTAGACTTAACCATGCAGTGGTTAGTTGATCTGGGACCGGGCCCCCCACCCCAATCAATCCCAGTATTTATAAAGCAATGCGAAATGCACCGAGTCTTTTCGCTACCTCATTCAGGATACAGCGTACCTGCGCCGCTCATTAGTGATGTTTCTGCCAGCGTTACGTGTTCTGAAGAGTGTTCAGAACTTTCTACATCCAATAGCTTTACGGGGTGGGGGGGAAGGTGGGTTTTTGGTTTGTTTGGTGGTTTTTTTTTTTTTAAGGAGGAATGTATGGGGAGGACTCCGAATTCTGGAAGATTCAGATCACAGAGCTTCCAGTCAACGCAAATGGGTTTGGGATGCTTGTTTCTTATTTTTGGGAGAGGGACAGACAACAGAGAAAAGGAAAGACAGACAACAGAGAAAAGGAAAGACAGACAACAGAGAAAAGGAAAGACAGACAACAGAGAAAAGGAAAGACAGACAACAGAGAAAAGGAAAGACAAAAGAGGAGAAAGAATGGAGTCAGCAATAGGAGCTAATTGCAAGCCCTAGAGATTAAAAGGCAGGCAGCTCTCAGCTCAGGAGTAACATAGGAGGAACACAGAACGTTGGTTTTTATTTTATTTTTGAATAGTCTCTGGACTGCAAGACTCACTCTAGAGTCTTAAAACTGCGTAAAAGCCCCCCTAAAATTCTATGTGTATTTTGAACTTATAAGCTTTCCAAAACAACAGTGAGGTTCTTTTCCCTCTGACTTCTACTTTCTTTTCATTGTGATGTGTGTTTTCCCAGTTTCTCCTCATCTTACTTACGTGTGAGGAAGTTTCTAAACTTTTAGCATAACTCAGTTTCATGGAGAGAGAACTTAAAAAAATATTGTAAATATTTTTAAATTCACAACAAAAATAAACTGAACAAGCTGTGCTGAACACAGATATTTCAGTTCTTTTTCCTTATGCCACTCTGCTTAAAAGCACACAATTAACACTGCCCTAATGTACGGCGGGCCAGGCGAGGTGGGGAACCGGCAACAACAGAGTGTGTTCTGCTGCTACCAGCTCACACAGTCACAGAGGAAAACCAAATAATCCTGCCTGGATTCATCAGCGTTTAGTCAAAACCTGACTTTTCCCTCCCATCAATTAAAAGATTTGCAGAAGGCTGAAGAGAGGAGAAGGTAGTAAGTCTAAAAGCGGTGAAGGAGCCCAGGGGTCACATCAATAAAGACACGTTTTTTTAACAATTGTCTTTGCTCCAGACAAGCACAGTCTGCTTTCTCCAGCCACGCTGAGGAGCTGCGCTAAACCTCTGATGTGACAAAGAATTTCTTTAAACTTTTATAGGAATGAGAAGGTCTCTGCTAATGAGAGTTTAAGGGAATTTCTTAAATCTAAAGTGAAGGATACCAGGAGTTGAACATAACCTGAGGGTTTTCCTGTACATGTTCGCTAATATTACAAAGAGCTTTCAGAAAACCCTCTGAAGATCCTGTTTCCTGCAGGAAGAAAAAGAAGCAGGGCAGATGAGACTTCAGGGAGCTGAAAAGGAAAGAATATCGCTATAAAGTTACACACACAGTATGTTGTTAGAGAAGTGAGAGTCTTCCAGATGCCACAAAGTAATTCCTGTGTCTAGGAAGTAATTTGAAATGGAAAAAGCAGAACAAAAGAGTTCTCTCCTCGCCCCTTCATCAGACAAGCTGTTCCAGCATACAAAGCCGTGCAGCCTGCACAGGAACACGACACTGTAACTGGGATAAGAACTCAGCTCATTGGTAACACTTGTGAAAACACAGCACTGAACCTTTCACAAACAGTAAGTGAACCCACGGCTTTCAGGATCAGACCCAAGGAAGAGCTGGAAAAATACAAGACGATTTTTCACCCTTCCAGAGATGCCGAAGTCTTCTGTCCTGCCTGCAATGAGGAGTAAGACAGTCCCTGTTCACACCTAGATGGCAGTTGAGCTGTCTGATAAGTTCCCCACTGCCAGCGGGACATTTAAAAACCAAAACGCTCATAGATCATTTAAAAGGTGTAATATATTTCCCCTTTTTGCGGGCATAACTCTAAACACAACAGACCTGCACTGCGCCTTCTGTCTCTGTATTGAGCAGATCCTCCTGCAATTCCCCTGTTACAGTGATATTTGTAGCATGTCAGAACATAAAAAGTTTAAGCTGCTCCTAAGTCAATGACCTAGTGTTGGAGGGGGAATCAAACCAAAACCCAAAAAGCCCCAACAATCACGCCAAATCCATCTGCCTTTATTTTGTGTTCAGTGGAAGCACTGTTTAACAAATAGTATATTGCTGTAAAGCACAGAGAGAGGGAAGATTTAACCTTTATATAAATAGAGAGCAGTCAAGGGCAATAAAGGCTCATGTCAGGTAAGAGAGGCTTATCAATGCTGACAGGGGTGGGAATGGAGGAGGCAGAACACTTGCTCCTAAGCACAAGGTGTCAGACTCATGGAGACCTTTCTAAAGCTCTTCTCTGGTTCTGATTCATTACAGAAAGCTCCTTTTATTTTGGAAGATCTGCCAGGGAAGGGAGCTGTCTTTCCAAATCCCGAAGAAGGCGGTAGCTTGCCTTTCCAAAACAAGGTGACTGAAGTAGGAAATACTGCTGTGAGGGCTGCCGTAGTGAAGGGACCAAAGAGAGGGCAGCACTTTGAAGTTTTCCTTGGAAGACAGGGCACTTCACAAAGCACTCCTTCGGCTGGCGGGGCCTGCAGAGAGCTTGTGGGGCCAGCCTGCGGCAAGCCCCAGCATGGCCTGCATGAGGTCTGCAAGGAGCGCAGATGAATGGGAGCAGCCCTGAGGCACGGTCACAGCAGGGGGGACAGGCCACAGACACAGGGAAGAGATCACATCATAGAGGTGGTAACCTAGCATGAAGCGACAGCCAGGTGAATGAGGAGCTACCAAAACCAAGGTTGCTGTGACCAGTTGGTCCCAAAAACATCAGAAATTGTCCCCAAAGAACCTCATTTAAGTTCAGTGCAGGAAGTTTAGACTTGGAAGAAAGATCATCAGAAGGTTACAGCTGGAATAAAGCAGAAAGAACAAATGGGGAATTGCATGGCATGTGGGAAGGAGATTGAAAAAGTTTGGAGAAAAGTCAGAGAAACTAAAACAAACAAACAAGCCACCCAAAAACCCAATAATACATGTTTCTAAACATGGAGAGAAATCCTGGGGCAACGTCAAAGAGGATGTGCCTTTAGAAAGTATAGCGAAGAGGCCCCAGGGAATGTGCTGGAGCATCCTGGCTCCTAACAGGAACACACCGTATGCGGCAGCTACAAGGGAACCTGCAATCGGTGGAAGTGTAACTGATGTTATCCCAGGAGTGCTCTCTGAAGTAGGGCCCTCACTGACCCCGGGCCTGCGTGTGGCATCAGCTGAAACGGCTTGATGCTGGTATCTGGTATTCAATCACACCGCGCTTGTCTGAAAGCTCTGTGCACGTAAGTGGCATAGAACCATCTTTCATCCCCTTTTCTTACATTCATTTCTTCAACAAACAAAGTTTGTTTTTGTAAAGATTTCAGGTAAAATATTCAAGAGAAATGTTATCATTTCATCTGGATCAAACAAAAAGGAAAAAAAAGAAAAAAAAAGAAACCGAGCTCTGAAGCTTTCACCTGAAATTCAGGAATATTTGCTGATAGTAGTCCACACTGTCTTTCTTCGAGTCCAATGCGCAATGGGCACTTACACCTTTGTAGCTCAGAACTTCCTCTAATAAGCCCAGAAGCAGCTTGCTAAGGGTGACCCTGCCTGGAGGTGTTTGTGTGCGGCATCTCCGTATGCTACAGAACCAGTCCCCTTCTTGTTACACCCACACATGCACAAAGGACTGTACAACATGTCCAGTTTGAAACACCAGCTCTCGGCATCTAGAGGAGTACTATGTGTGTTATATTTTGCACCGAAAAAAAAAACCCAAACGTGCCAAACTCTCTAGAAGTGCTGGGAATGGGGATTGTCGAACTCGTAACTTGTATGAAGCCAGTCTGGCGTTCTGTGGGCTAGGGAGCTTTCGTAAGACGATGTCAGTAGTTGACACAACGTTAACTTTTGAAAGGAAGCCTGCCTCTGATGTTCCCCTTTCACATGTATTTTACACCACTAATATCTCTTTTGTTAAAGTCTTAGACACATTTCTGAAGTGAAACGTAGAGAAACCTCCTTCTTTAGAACCAGAGAGAACCTCAGTAAGAGACCTCCTCAGCATCTACTCTACAGTCGCGATGGTTCTGAGTAATATGTAATGTTTCCTGTTTCTTCTCAACTAGAATTCTGTTTTCTTGTCAGAGAACGCAGGAATAAAATGCTGTTCAGTATTCTAATAGCAGCACAAATGTCCTGGATAAAAAACATAAAATACTTGGAATAATAGTAGCAGCTGAGGGGATTGTGTTTATGGACTATTTGTTATTATGTTCAGTGAATTGCAGGAAGCGACTCAAGTGAATATTTGTACTTGTGCAATCTTATTTTCTTTGTATATAGTGGCTCTTGTAATGTGGGCATTTGCGCTGTCTTTGTATTTTACACGGTTTCCCAAGAGGAGAAGCAGTAGTGAAACCAATAAAACAGGCAATAAACCCGTATTAATAATGTATGCAGAGCTGCAGATGTCTGTTTATATGATACAATATTAAAGTGTAAATGCATTGTCGTCATAGGGTTTGGGTTTTTTTTGTGGAGGAACATGAATGACCAAAACAATGTTCTTAGCTTTTTTTACCAACAACGACATCTTCACAGTGCTCCTGTTAAGGGACAAAAAAATAAAAAAAAAAAAAAAAAAGCCCCTCCATTTTTTTCTACTCTGTATGTAATTATATTTGAAGACTATTAAGAAAAGAATAGTAAGAAAAGAAGGACAAAATTTGAAGTGCAGAAAATATATCTAATATTCATGTGCTCATTGCTTAAGGAGATAAACAGAATATACTAATTTAGCAACAAAAAGATTTACCCAAAATATGCTGATATTTCTAAAATTCAATTAAATTCAACAGCACCTGTAAAAACTTGAGGGTTTATTGTTTCTGTATTCTCGTCTCAGTGAGGATGTTGACACTGAAGAGCAGACGGTAGACTGCCACGGCTTAAACTGGAATTGTGGCAGAGATAGAGCGTTGCATAGACCTTAGCCAAAGATCACGTCAGGGGTTTTTGGGTAACAAACATTATAAAACTTATTTTTTAAGCTCTCGTTCACGTAATCAGATCAGCTGTTAGAGTGCTTTTATGTCATAAAACATTTAACACAACACGCTATATTCACACTTTACTAAGACATTCTGTGCCTCACAGCTAAATGAGAAGGAGGTGGTGGGGCCATTGTCGGGGGAGATGGCAAATTTCACTTCAGGATTTAAAAGTTTTATCTTGCTAAGAGCGCCTTTGGCACACACATATTTGGTTAACCAGTAGATCTGAAATACCATAGCTAGTGGACATAAGTATTTTAATTGTAAAGCAGCAGTTACCATTTATTATTTAAATCAAGGAGATCCCAAATCTTTTAGCAATCCTCTGATGCCATGAACTTCTGGACTTAAAGACCGACAAAAGGAGAACAAGCAAAGCTTTCTTTTCTTCTGTAGTGACAAGCTACAAAGTGGTACCCTCCTCTGCTGGGGTTTTGGGGTGTGTGAAGAGAGACCAGATGTATTTCTGTTTGATCGGGGCTTAATATCATTGTAGGTTCTAATTGTCATTTTTCACCATTTTTGTGCAGGTAACAACTGCGGGCCCAGATCACCGGGGTAAAAATCAAACGACACTGAACTTGCAGCTACAGTTACGCACATGCCTGCAAGCTCTGCTGAGTGCCAAAGCTGTTCTGACGCTGCTCTCTATTCCGCCAGCCTGCAGTAGATGGGTACCCAGCCCCTTGTGTCCGTGTCATCAGATGGCAGTCCAAAGAACTAAGGTTTCATTATGACTGCTATAAAGTAGCACTTGCCCAGCTATTTCAAACTATATTCTAAACGAGCATTGGGGACACTGTGAGAAAGGGTGTTTCCGCCATTTTGAGTCATGCCCTGGCATACAACCAGTGTTGTATTCCACACAGGGTGAACCAGCGCTGCCCACATTCCCAGGCACAAAGACTTCTGCTGCCTCTCACCTGAAGGGAGGACACGTGCCCTTTTCCTGTACCGAGTGCTGGTCAGCCCTTGGGAGAGCTTTGAATTCCACCAGAGCTCGATACCAAAACAAGACCTGTGCAGTGGAGCTGCTTTATGTCTGTACGATCTCCCTCGCAAACCACAGCTATCTTGGCCTCTCATCTCTCCCATTTCCTGTCACTGCCTCAGTTCTCATCTTCACGTTTTCCTTCACGAACTTCACAGGTTAGAGGGGAGAAGCTTTTACCTGCTGCTGTCAAATGGGAGCATTGGGCGATGTGCAGATACAAAGGAAATACAGGAATTCAAAGTGACTGTGATTTAAAATACATTCTTCAAAAAAAAAAAAAAAGATCTGACTTGGTCTTTGGGAATGACAGAGTGCGATTTTCTCATTTTTGCAGAAAGGACTACACACATCAAGGGAGAGCAATACTACCGGAGAATTTTTGTATAGATATATTTTTGAAGAAGGAGCTTCTGGCATAAAGTCTACAATTACCAGGGGACAGACAGGTACTCTTTCAAAGGAGGAGGGGAAAAAAAAAAAAAAAGAGTTATAAACAGAGAAAGTCAAGTAGTTGGAGAATAGAAACAAATCAAGACAAGAACAAAAAAAGACTGACAAAAGAACCTGTCCAATTTTTTTAGGAAGTTTCAATCTATTCAATACTTGTTTACAGGATTGCTGAAAACGTTTGCACCTCAGCTGCAGTGGAAGATGGACCCCTGAAGAATTAGATGTTCACGTTGGATGAAGAAACAAGTTCTCATCCTCTCTAGGGCTCAGCACTCTGATACGGTGAGGCTGGATAACCG
The DNA here is from genome assembly GCA_009769605.1 of Bucorvus abyssinicus. NCBI lineage: Eukaryota > Metazoa > Chordata > Aves > Bucerotiformes > Bucorvidae > Bucorvus > Bucorvus abyssinicus. The sequence goes on along the minus strand of CM020044.1, from coordinate 4,650,844 downwards.
CAGAGCCCTACAGACTCCAGAATACTTCGATTTAACAAAAAACTTCAGGCTAGAAAAAGCACTGAAAACATACTGGATTTGAGCAATATTAGGATTAAAGCACATGCTGGTAGTTAGAGCTGAATCAGGATCCAAGTTCACAAGAAAAACGTGGAGCTCTCTCACCCATCCTAACTGAGATGATATAGTTTTGAACTTTATGACTTTTCCCTCAATACAGAAGAGAAAAAAATAAATGTGAAAAAGTGATGGCTACACACGGGAAGACATTAAAATTTTGAAATAAAGCTCTAAAGAAGTATAAAAGAAGCTGCAAAAGAAAAGTAAAATCTAAGCTGTTTGACCTACAGGATAAACAATCAAGCCAGACCCTGAGGCTTCTCCCAGCTCCCGCTGTGTCTCTTTGAACAAATCACATCATTTCTCTTGGCTCCTAACTTCGCTCTTAACCTTTGTCAGCCTTGTCTAGTTGGCCTGTAAAGATCTCCAGGCCAGGGCTTGTTGCTTATTATACTCTGCCAAGCACAACCTCTGCCAGATCTTCTGGGCAGCCTGGTACGAAAATACTGATATCTGCAGTACCACTGAAAGCTGATGAGCAACTCTATTAGATGCGTCTTGATTGCCAAGAGCATCAGAATCTCAGATCAAAGCCCCGTGCAGGGTTCGACTAACCACCCTGTTGCCCTAAAGGTAGTTGTCCAGGAAAAGGCACGAGCACTGGGCAAACCTTCAGGGATATTTCCTCAATTACTTTTTCCTGCCCAGCTTTGTAGCTCATGGGCTTTTCAAGCCAGCAGCGGTGATACCAGTGTCTTTGTTTAGATGTCGCAATGCCAGCTGAGCAGTTCTGCTGAGGAGGATGTCCTGCAGGAAGTCAGGCCGCTAGTGCAGGTGGCATGTTAGCTAATGAAAACTGTTTTACAATGACGTAGGTAACTGCAGCATTTATCTCCTAAGGAAATCACACAATGGCTGATAAATGCAGACAGTGAATGCTCTTACCTATGGGGAGAAGTTTCTTCTGCCATCTGGGAGTGACATGGAATTGCTACCGAAATCCTACAACCCGTCAGAGGGTCTGATACACTGCTTTTCTATTAGGAGCTCCATGTCAGTGCTGACGACTTCCTGGGAACCCAGACTTGTATGTGTGTAAACTGCTTTTCTGTTACTTTATGTCTTCCCTATAATCTTTTCATTTTGAATAAATAGGATTTTGCTTTATGGAAGCTGCTTAACCTTATGTTGAACTAAAAACCAGACTTGCAGTTAATTACCAGGATCTGCAATCTAAAGCCCTGCAATCTAAACATTTTATATAGAGAAAATTGAAGCACAAAGAAATGACTTAGGCCAAACAGAAAATCTAATCAGACTTTGGCAGAGTTCAAAACAACATCTAATCTCTTACTGTAATTGCAAAACGTATTCCAGCAAAAACTGATCATCAAATCGCTAAAGGAAATAGAGGAGGCATTAAGAACAACATATACAGCACAGCATTCGGGGTGCTATATTTCAAGGCTTTATCAAGCCATTAACATACCTAGTAATAGACTACCAATTAATTTTTTTATATATAAAGTCAAATATATGGTAGATACAGAGAAAACAACTCTTACTCAGGAAAGGAGGACATAAAAACGTCTGAGAAATACGCACAGTATCTCCTGTATGACCGAAAGCGCTGCTATCAGTGCATTGCTAAACACTTCCGAAAGGGACTCCCAAACAGCGGGAAGACAAACCCCTTCCTCCTCTGCACGTCCATCATTCCACTTCTGCATTGACCACCTCGTTAAGACCAATAAAATAATAGCCGAACACACTAATCTAGCTGCTTTGAGATGACCATGCTTTGCCCTCAAGCTGACTGTACCCCAGAAATTTGGGCAGATGCCTGGTTGATCATTTTCTCAATTTTCAAGAGCAAACATTTATGTGCATGTCCAACACAGGCACCCAGTGCAATACGCTTGTGCCAGCACACAGCTGATTTGGATACAGATTATCCAGACACTGTGCACTGTTTCTTCGCACGGAGGTAGTGCAGCATTACCCGGAGCTTTGAGATATGGTTGCAAATGTACCGTTAATTTCTTACTACTGTGTCAGGTCAGCCTGCATGTAAGCTGAAAAAGGATGCACAAAGGCTGCTCTAAAGTCCCATAGAAAACTTCAAAATTTACAGAGAAAGATCTTAAACACAAAATGTTTATAACTCACATCCCCTTTACCTACTTTTAGTGGGCTTTGGTTCTGCAAAGCACTCACGATGAAATACGTGCTCACTTCGGAGAGTCTCCAGTGCTTTAGCCTTGTTTCACTCTCCACAAGTGAGCCCCAAAAATATGTTCAGACTTACACTGCCAGGCACAGTGATTCTTCACTTACGTTGCCACTGCTCGGACTCTTCCCCTGCCTGAAGTAGCCTGCAATGTCTCTTTTTCCACTCACTGTATCAGCAGCAGATATAGCACTTCAGTCGCACACCTCTTGGGAAAAAGAGATGAGGTAAATAGCCAAAACTTGCAAGGCTGGAGGAATACAGTCTCCAGAGTCCATATCTCTACATGAACTGCTCACTGAAACTCATTTGAAATTCTCTTTAATTGATGTAGCATCGTGCCCTTTACAGAGCAGCAAACTAGGAACATCACCAGCTGTTCATTAACTGTCAATTCAACCCACTCCCCCCGTTCACGTGTGCAGTGGATCTGCAGAATTACCCACCTGCAACTAACAGCCCCAGTCAAACAGGAAGGAAGAAAAAAGATGACAAAAAAAAGACCCTCCTGAAGCGATGAAAATGAATGAGAGAAAAATCTGTCTCTCTGAAAAATGTGCACGTCAGTTGGTACGCTGTAGATCTGCCAGAGTTTTGTACCAGGCTATTGGGACAACCAAGAACAAACGGTACAGTTGTGGGCTGTTTGGAACTCTTAGGACAAATAATAAATAGCATTTTGTGACTCTGGAAGCAGCCTTATGCTCGGAATCTCGTATTAGTCTGTGGGCTTCTACAGATAAATAGATGCAGACACCAGAGTGAAGCCTTTGTACTATTAATTTCCAGACAGGCCAAGATAAGTAGGACTGCCATTGCAGTCCAAACCGTCAAGAACTCATATATGAAACATCTAAGATACCAAAAAAAACCAAACGCACACACACCCCCATCCCGAAGTGGAGCAAACCCCTTTATTCTTAGTAATTTTTTTCTTTTTTAATGAAGTTGATCATTCTAACACATTTCGGAGACATCAAGTTTGGTCTCTGGAAAAAGAAATGTATGAAAAAAGCACACACCTGTTCCTGTTCAGATAGTCCAAAAGGTTTACAGCAAATCTACCCCACAACCTTAGCTCGGAGCTGCCCTTTTTCCAGTCCTGCCACGTGAACCCTCTAGGTCTTGTGAAAGAGTCTTCCTTCTCCTCCTCCATCTCATCCTCTCAGAGATTTCCCCAAGACTCAATATGACACAGGACCTATGGGTGCCATGCGCCTTTCTGGAGTGGTGTCTGGTACCAGGCAGTGTCCGGAATGACACTGGATACCAATATTTAGGTAGCCCCGTGGCTGGGTGCCCTGTGTGCCTCACAGAGAAGGAGTGATTCCGCTCCCACCTCCCTGAGTCAGACACCAGCAGCCCCAGACCATGGCAACCCTCCTGCCTCTCCACCCCACCATCTCCTTCAGGAAAATATACCTTACTCCGGGATTGTTTCTTTAAAAAAGAACATCCAAACCACACAATAATCCTATTGCCCTGCTCGCTCACTTAGGCTTTGTAATTTACATCTATGGGAGTTACTAAATCAATGCAGCCCACGAAAAACAAAACAGAGAACATTAAATACTAAGCGCAGACATTCCTCCAGGACATGTATCAAGGTGGGAGAAAAACTACCATTGTTGTTACTGTTGAGGGCTTGATGCAATTCTGAGCTTTCCTGGTTAAATTCAAACCTGCAATATGTCTTTCTTTACAGTGTGTCAAGTTTTCCTGGTGTGCTATTTTTAAGACATAGTAACAACAACAACAAAGGAATAATATTATACAAATCGATATGTTCTATATGCAGCGTACGAGAAATCCTGAACTACTTAATGATGCTATTGGCAGATACAAGCCACGAAACACTGCTTAGCCAACAATTTAAAAATAATTCAGCTCAAACAATGTTCTTACAGTTTAGTCCTGCTGTGGATTTCAAAAAAAAAAAGAAGCTTGAGTCAAGTTGATGATTTGATTCAAGAAATAAAAATAAAAGGAAAGAAATACACAAAAAAGAGGGAGGAATTGGCATTTATCTATTTACATTAGAAATGACCCATCTAGGTTTCTCTGGTGATGGGTTGGGCATTTGATTGTGCAAAAGGCTAGTTGCAGAGGCAGTATTGATCGCTGTTGTTGACCAGATGCTGTCAACGGTTTGTGAGAGCAGCAGAACTGAAGCAATGTTCTCCTTTTAGGACCAACTTCCCAAGAGGGTCAATTATCTTAATAAGATGACGGCTAATAGCATGCTGAGCATGCGGGCTATTTTCTTTGCAGACATGGCGGAAGACTGATCAATGGGGAGCATATAAGCTCCCACGCCATCTTCCCCCTTGTTAATAGCTTTGGTGACCATCACAAGACTCGCACCTACAGCCTGGTCCTGGAACGTGTCCAAGATCATCTCTTGAGAAACAGAAATGCAAGATTTCATGACAAACGAACTCTGTCCATCCTTCTGAGAAGGGTGGCTCCAAAATACTCCATCACTATGTCACAGTGTTGACGACCCTCCAACTATGCGAATACGTAGCATTTACAAACTGCGGAAAAGTGGAGAGGATTGACATGAGCAAAGTCATTTTATTTGCAAGCCCATTTGCTATCTTCCTGTCTATTGTAAATTCAGGATTCAGCTTGTCATAAAATGAGAATTCTGTGTCTCTGCACTACAGGAGGAGGGCACGTTTGGGCAAGTAGACATTACTGAAATCAGCACATAAAAGCTGTAGCAATAGCAGACAAGAAGGAGCAGCAGGCGTGCACCTACTGCAGAAGGCTATATAGCTGAGGGGGAACTCAACTGTCAGAAATAGATCATGTCTCTTTTACCCAGTGTAAAAGGAAGGTTCCCTGAAACTCCCTCTAGGGACCCCTTCTCACCTTCTGTCTCTCAGAGGCATCTCACTCAAATACACGGTCAGCATCCCAAAATATGTATTTACAGACCAATAATTGGTTAAGCTGGCAACAGCCTATGGCTGTCACCACCTGGCAGCTGTCTGTTGGCTTGCAGAAAGTGAAGTGGTCTGGTTTCAGTGTGGAGCAGGCCAGGTGTCCACACCATTAGAAGCATCAATGGCACAACTGTTACCAAGTTATGGCCCTGATGTCTGCAGAGAGGCCAGGGCTGACCTGTGCCAGGGGTGCCGAGCATTCTCCCAGCCAGAGGGCAGCCGGTGGAATCACTCCAGCAGTGTTTGGTGGGAGCTTGACAAATCTGTTTGCTGGGCTCCTCCTCCTGCCTCTGCTTTAGTGCAGAAGTCATTTAAAAAGTGACAAAACCAACATTCTTCTTTAAAAATGTTATAATATGAGATCTGAATCTTGCCGTGGTTTGAAAAGGGCTGTGACATCTTCACCTTAATGAGTCTTATGCTGTCTAAAGCAATTTAGCGTATTCTTTCCTCCATTGAGCTATCAATGACATCTCACGCAACCATCACGTAAAATAGGATAGCAGAATCCACAATTCTGAACGTAAAGCAAATAGATGGTTTTCTTTGGAACAACTGAATCATTTTCTCCATCTAGTTTCATGGATTTTCTGGTTTTGCTTCACTCAGCAACTCTGCAGTGGAGGGGGGCACTGAACTGCATGACCTTACAGAGTTAGCTACCTCCACAATTCCAAATATAAACTGTTCTCTCTGTGGAATGATCAAAGACACTTTCTTTTTCATCAACACCGACCATGTTAACTAAACCACCATGACAAACTGTACTATAGCAGTCAAATCTAAGTGGCTGTTCAGTGATGCACAACAACCTCTTCTTTTAAATTCTACCTTGCTTTGTCTCTCTAACACAACCAGTTACAATTATATTTTCCCTTCTTTCCACATCTCTTCCAACCACCTGCAGTCAGAGCATGTTTCTCATCCGCTCACCTCCCCTGCCCATGTGCAGATGACCTGAAGTAAACAGGTAACACAACCCACCTCCTACCTGATCCTTGGACTGAATAAACTTTAGGAAGGGTTTCAAGAGCTTAAGCACGTTGGCAGTTGGAAGCTGCCGTTGGAAGCATGTAGAAATAAAGCACAAGTAAGGATCATTTTGCGGTGTGACTTTAGTTGTTACTGGCCTAGATTTTCTTTCTTGGCACTTCAGTTACTTTTGCCTTAGTTAGAATTCTCGGCACTTCACAACCAGGATCAAATTTACCAATACTGCAGAGACCAGCCCATAATTTAGCCCAGCAGTGCTCCTTAACAGAAGCCTGACATTGGATTAACCAGGTTCACGTGAAGTAGAGGAAAGCAGAAGAATGGCAGGTGCAATTCTAGCATAGCATCTGTCCATGCTGTGGCTTAAGTGAGCCGCTCTGGGTAAAATGAGAACTACCTTTAATTATCGTAAAGCCAAACAGAAAGCCATTCCCAGAAATGCCCATCTGTCATAACACCCTGCTGGTTTCCAGGGCTACTCATATCCCTCCAAGATTTTCAAGTACCAAAGAAAATAATGTTTTGTATATATTTTACTAAATTTGCAATCTCTTCCTTTCCTTATATCTGTGCATATATTATCAATATCTACACATACTGTTTCTCCGGAGATTTACATCTGTAATACAGCATTTCTCAGTTACAGGGAAAATTGAATAAAAAAGGACTATCTGACAATATTAGGTGGTGCTGGATAGTATTACTCAGCTGTGTAATTATCTTATCTCTACCTGCACAGCCATAGCTCCAATCCAGACAGCCCCAGTCACTTCCACTCCTGCTGCAGATAATGTGGGCCAACAGATCACTCAATCTATGCCTATTCCTCCACAGAGATGATAACACAAGTACTACCCTCCCTAGGATAACCTTGCATCACACTCTTCTCGGAGCAGGAGAATCACTGCTGCAGGAAGCTGTGATACTCCGAGATGCAATTCCACCACAAGTCGGGTTTCCTTGAGAGCAGAAGTTACACTGCAGAGTAGATGTAGCTTCTGTCTAATTACTTTATTCACTTCTCCACATACACTCACATCAAACACCGCGAGTTTGGTTTTCTCATTATGGCTGTACAAGGAATAGAAATCACTTTGCAAGCCCTTTCCCTTTTCCTTTAACACTGTTAGGAGAGGTTTTGTTCTCCTCCATAGCACTGTGGGAGGACAAGGGGGAAAGGACACGCGGGTGTCCTTTTCACTATTTAATTGCTATTAGAATTTTTTCCCCCAAAGAATGAAGGAGAAGCAGCAAAGTAAGAAATCTGTAAAAAAGAAGGAAAGAAACAAAAAACCAGCAGCAACCCCCTTGTCAACCCCAAGAAAACACATACAGTTTCAACAGACTATATTTTGGATACAGTTCTATGAAGTAACAAGATAAAATTAATCCGAAGTATTTTGCCAAGGCTGTGACGTATGTCAACTGCAAGTATTAGTGCTGTGGCATATACCTAATTTATAGCTTTTACAGAGCACTGTCAGCTCTGATCATGCTTCTCTCACACTGTTTAAATATATTTTAAAAAACAAAGAGCCCTGTAACACAGATTCCCAGTGCACGTGTGCTTGCATCTATGGTCTCAAATCCGGGATGACTCGCGTTAGAGAGCAAAAAGAGTAAAATGATTAAACAGGCTGGCTGGCCCAGCTTGTTTTCACACATCAATAAATAACCTCAACACAGCAGAAATAGAGATGTGGTTTCCGTTTGGAGTTAATTCAAACACTGGCTTTTCCTCAGACCTTCCATGCTATGGAAAATAGAGCTGGGTGAATAATTCATCATGAATTATTCATTCAATTAATTTAATTTCTTCTGCTCACTAATTAACTATCTTGACTTTTTTGAATGTTTTCATTATCTGAAAATTATTTACTCAACAGTTTCTATGAATAACTCCTTGCCTCTAGATTGTTCACAAGCAGATTACTGCAAGAAATCAAAATTGTAAATTCAAGCTATGCTGAATAGTTTTAATTAGACATACAAGTCACATGGCATTTTTCTGGTTTCTTATTGGATATATGAAAAAAAATGCCAACCGAGCTAACACAACACCACAGATATCGCCTGCAAACAAACCCATTGCAAGACTGAAATTTATTTGCCATGAAATTCTTGAACATATTAATTTTATAACATAGAATGATTTTACCCTACTCTTTGAAAAAAACAGTAAACTAAACATGTTAAATTAGCAAAGTAAAACGCAACTTGCAAGTATCTATTCTTCAACTGCTTCAGCTACCCCTACAAGCCTGTTCTAGGCTCAAATCTCCAGCACGCTCCCTGCTCTGAATCTGGGTAAGGGAAAAACCACCGTGCCACCAGTACGAATCAAGTCAAGAGGATGCCTGAGCCTCATCTTTAGTCTCCATCCAAGGAGATAGTCATTCCATGGTCAGGTTTAGCAGGCTGTAAGGAAGCTCTTGCAGACGCTAAGTGGTTCTTTTTCTACTTTCAGAGGAAATTGAGATATTTATGGGGATAAACAAAAAGACCACGTACAGCAAGCTTTGTCTTTTCATTCAAATCACACCTCAGCACCAGGTTGGCTGTTTCCTCGCAGTAGCACTCAGGCAGGTCACTGAGCCATCTGTGCCTCTGTTCCCTATCTACAAATCCAGGGACAGAAACGTCTCCTTATCTTGCTTAGCTGATGTGATGGTAACAAGCATAAAAGGGAATGATGGAATGGGAGACAACTACAAAAAGAAACCAGAACTTGGTCAAAAGCAATGAACCTGGCTGGGGAATCCTCTGTACACACACAAGTGAAGTAGATAAAAACCCTTTTGGCTTTCCAGTAGCAAACAAAGGAAATTTTTCTCTGCATCATCTAAAAACAATGACAAAAATACTCCCCCAAAACCCCTTTGGGGTCCTACCTTGGACCTATCTTTCTTCTTCCTGCAGCTGTTGTTGCTTGTAAATGGGAGATGTTCCCTTCCGCTCCCTCTAGGATGAGAGGAAAGGGACAAGTTAAGATGACGAATAATAACCTATTAAGGCATAGAGTATTTCAAAGAGAAACAGAGAACTACTGACAACTACCTACTGTTTCTCGGAGGAGATGGCCGCCAGACCATCTCACGTGGGGTGGAAGAGTGAGAAGCAGCCATGATTGCTGTAATCATTACTTCCTGTGACCCGAGGGAACTGTGTTGCTGCCATCAGTTAAAGTTAGTTGGCAATTCTCTTGCCTATTTTCAGCCAAGAATTAGATCTGCTTCCCACCCACCTGAGTGGAGGAATTGTGCTGTGGACGTCTCATCAGATGGGAGCAATCAGTCTTAACTGAGCTCACGAGACACACGTGATTCGAGTCATCTGCTAGAAGTTACAGATTGTAAATGGAGGTGATGGGTAACCAAGTACATATTTTCATAAGAAACATGCCAGATTTGGGTGTATTCACCCATAGGAACAAGTCTTTAACTTATCCCTATGCAGATGATAAATTATTTTGATTTAAATCCTAAAGTGTCAGTTTGACCTATTCCTTCCACACATTAAAGACCCCATACTCCCCAGCTGAAGACTTTATGAAACAGAAGGCTGTATGTAGGCTTTGCCAAGAACTCTTAACATACCTAACAAATGAAATTGTCTTTAAAAAACATTTTCAGATAGTGCATGTTACAGATAGATAGATAAAATATTATTTCTGTTAAAATAATTGCTACTTCTGTCTTTGATCTAACATAATGTATTTCCAGCCAATTAATTTTACTTAAAATTAGTGTCCTACAGTATTTTCATTCATACAAAACAATTTTTCTATAATACCACATGGATATTGATTGAAATGCTTGAAGCCTTTCTTAAATATTTAGAGCTGGACTTTAATTCTGATCACAAAAACTATCTTAGCTCATTTTTTGACTACTGGAATTCCTCTTATTAAGTCTCCAGCATACGTGTTACAGCAAACAGATGAAACTCTTGGTGACAATATGCATAATGAAGAGACCCCATTCCTTACAGAGAAGGCTAATTAATCATTAGGTGAGTGCTAGTAAATTTTCTGAATCACCAAGTTTCTGACAGACATGCTGTTAAGCCAGCAAAATGCCCACAGATGTTACTTGCCCATCAGAGGGGAACATATTCTCTTGAGGACTCTGAGCATCTTGTCACGGTTTATTTATTTATTTTCGAATGAAATGAAAAATTAGCAAACCCATGTAATGATTAATGTATACGTGCAAGCAAATAATAATAGCATGAAGCCTGTTAATAATTAAAACGAGTGCTGGATTTTAAGATACTGAAGTAGAAATGTGAATTGCTTTCCAGTGGCTCTGAAATGGTACAGTTAATAGATCTCCTGCGCTGTCGCCCTAATAGCTTGAGCATGATTTAACTCACAGAAAACAATCCTGAATTTTCACAGCAGGCTTCTCATTTTTTTTACTTTCTCCCCTTTCCTCCAGTGCTTTACTAGAGCAGTCTCCGCACAAAGGCTCCATCGCTAGGTTCGGTAACCTGTGTCATTCTCTCCCACTATATAAACTATATATCCCTATATAGGATATAAAGGCCAGAGCCTTGGTGCAGCTCCGTGTCTGCAAGACCCACCCGACCCGCTTTTCAGCTGGTGGGAATCGGAGCACACATCACACGCTTCACCACTCCTCGTGGGGAGCCTGGTTTTGCTGGCCAGGATATGTCCCAATGTGCCACAAGCCCAAAGGCAAAATTAGACCCAAACCCATCTGCCTTCACAACACGTCAGAGAGCTGGGTCAGGCTGTTGCAGGATACACATTATGCCAATCTACCGCTCGATGACACCTGAGATCTGTGGTTTCGTTTAAATTCTCATTCTCCTTCACAGATTTTATATGGATGGTCTCAGAAAAACATTAATGAGGACTTTTAAAGTGTTTCTGTAATGACAGGGAAATTTTTCAGGTGCAGAATTCCAGGCAGGGCCTCAGCAGGACTCAGACCTGAAAACTCTCTTCCTCACTAACTGTTTTCCTTTCAACAATCTTCAATTTTTTTTTTCCCCTGCCATTAAAAAATATATTAGGGGTTGGCATATATGAAAGCCACTGTTTCTTATATTCCTCTGCCTCCCTCCCTGAATGTAATTACATTACAGTTCATTAGCTGAGCTCATTAAGACCACAGTAGAGGTAGGAAATAGGTAATTGCCTAAGTACAATTATTACATTAATTTAATTAGATGTTTTGTGCTTTTATCAAAAAGGTGACCTCTGTGGATACTGGAATAGGTTTCGCTCCCTTGCTACTTGCTGCTTTGCAGGCAGCCGTGGGTCTGCGATTACCCCCCAGAATGAAAAGCCGCACGAAAACTGCTTTTGGTGGGGCTCAGGCTGAGGGGCAGAGGCAGCTCTATCCAGATAGCTCTCCTACAAGAGGGGTGGATTTTAATACGACTCGGTCCCTCCTCACTTGAATGCCGCCGCTGCTGCTTTTTTGTGTGCCAGGCAAAACACAAGCCTGGATATGGGGAATGTGGGAGCGTCTACCTCAGCCAGACGTCACGGAGGCTTTGTGCTCGAGACAGGCCATATGTCTTAAAATACCACGACAGGAAAGCCAGAGAAAATAAGTTAAAAGGCGTGGAAGGATACAGGAACTGCACAGGAACACACAACTCCACAGAAATGCGACCGAGCTAGCCAACGCCACCACCAGTGGCCTTGGGACATCCCTCCCATCCCAGTTCTGGGACAGCGCCGCCGGCAGAGCAGGCAGCAGTGACCCCCACGCGCTGGCTTGGTGACAGTGCCGCAAAGAGGGCAGCAGGCCTTTCCGCCGTGTGGCTGCCGAACGCTTGCGCAGGGCTCATCACAAGCTGCCCCAAACACTCCTAGAGGGTTTTTTGTTTTAATTTTGCTGTAATTAAACAACTGCCCTGCTTTGTTCCTGAGAATAGCACACAAATGAATACCATCGGGAGAAGGAGCTCTAGGGATGCTTTCAATTAAACCAGCAATTGGTGGGGGTGTCAAGGCCTGATCCGATCCCTAATTAAGTGAATGTGACATCTCCCACTGACTAAACTGGGGGCTGGACAAAGCCCGAAACACAAAAGGAGGGGGTCAAGCAGTGGGTGACTTCAGAAGAGCATTAAGAGGTTTAGTTGTCACCTTTATAGGAAAATGTCTTTGTCTAGTGCACAAAGAAGTTCCTGTTTTCCAAAGACTCTCCTATCTAACCAAAATGCAGAGATACGTTCTGTTTAGATAACAAGAAAGATTTGAAGTGGGGGAAAAAAAAAAGGACTTTTTCGATTTCGTCTGTGTGTTGATTTTGAAAAGTCTGCTCTCCAAGAATAAAATATCTGTGACTGTTCTGAAGCTTAACATTTTCGTTGGTATTACAGACAATTGCTCCTAAAATTCTCGTGGCAAAAATCCATGTTTATGTACTTACTGCTTCAATATTATGTAACTTCCCAGTGTTGGCAAACAGCACAAATAATACCTGTCTGTTTGTGCAATCACACAGGGGATGTAGTTGGGATTATAAATTACCTCCAGACAAATAAGAGGCACAAAACATAAGCTTGTCAAGTCAACTGGAGCAAATTGGTATTGTGCTGGAACAAACTGGAGAACTAACAAGCAATACAGATGAAATCATGGACAGCTGAAGCAGATCCATAGTTCATCTTCCAGAGTTAGTTAATGTCAATGTCAGTGGAATTTGCACAAGCAACAAACCCTCAACCTCAGCTCTGCGCTAGCTGACATTTCCCTCCTTTTAAAATTGGCAGCCTGAGCTGTGGAACCTAAATTTAACCTCTGGAGAATATGCCACATGACATCAGTGCTCTTTACATGTTCAGCTTAAGACTTTGAAAGCTAATTTATCCATGCACCCTCTCAATAAGTGACTCGCCTAGCAACTACTGAACTTCTGTCACTTGTTGGCTTCTATTGGCAGAGCCTTTTTCTCTTGGGAACTCATTCTTTAATAATGACCATCTTAGACCCCTGAGGATGACACTAATGAGCATTTGAAAATGCCAAAAATATCTAGCAGTGTTCAGTGGTTTTTGAAGAAGCATCACCTGTAAAAAGTGGCCATTGCACCAAATTGTGCCAGGCTGTGTTAGAGATTCACGCTGAATTCTCACATCCGAAATACAGACATTTAAACAGACGCTTGAAACACTGAAAGCCAAATTAAAGATTTCTTACAAAGTGCTGCTTCTTACATGCTTAACAGTATGTGAGAAGAATTGCTAAACAAATACCACCACGAAAATAGCTTCAAAATAGTAGGGTAAAGTACAGCGACAAAAGAGCTGCAGAGTCCAGTCATAACTCCTCCCTCTCCCCAGTATCCCCGGAATCCAGTTTAGGTGAGGAAGGCTATGGAGAAGTGGCTTTTCCTCCAGAAATGACAGTGGACCTGTCCTTGCAATGTAGGGAAGTGGCCGTGCTCTCAGCCACAGAAGGGACACTGCACTTTTCACCCTGCATCGACCTACCAATCCATAGAGTTTCTGCAGCTGTACAGGGAAGTCACACACTGTACAACTACATGTTCACTGAATTTCCCCCCCTCAGTGAAAGTAGGGGTTTTTTCCTTTCCACTTATGAGGTCTTTGTTCCACATATGTCATCAAGACAAGACTACAAAATAACTCCATACCTGCAAAATAAACATTACCGAGAAAATAACTGCATAATGCAGTCATGTGTTGGTCTAAGAGGCTGGCTTCGTGGTGACTACTGTGCATTTCCATTGGTCTGCACACCCTGTGCTCTTCGCCCCACCCTCCCCATTTCCTTCTCTTAGGTTTCCATGCTGTGTGGGTATGACAGTGAGACAAGTCTGCAAGGTATTTACAGGGGTTTGAAATGGAGACTACAAGTACCAAATAAAAAATAGATCACCATTTCACAGGTATTCTCAACATCTTCCCCTAAGGAAATAAGCAGTATTGTACCCAAGTATATTAGCATCAAATCAAACGTTCTGCAGACATCACAAGGCCAGGAGAAAATGAGTTTGAGAGATTATCTTGATTCTTCACTTACACGCCCCCATTTGTGGAAACACTCAGCTATATCCTCCCTTTATATTAGAGCAAAATTAATTAAATAGGTTATCATTTAGAACAAAAGAGGTAATACAAAGCCACACTTAATGAGGAAATGTTACTTGAGAATAGATGAATAGATGCATACATAAAAAGGAGTAATTTTACAGGTTTTAAACTCTGTGCCTTTCATATATCCATAGTCATTTCCATAAAATAATGTGCATGTCTGGGGGAATCCAGCTCTCCTAAGTAAAAGTTTAAATTAGTCCATCTATTTACAGTTACTGAGTAGCAAAATGCTAAAGGAAACTATGTCAGAGAATAGCTAGATAAGTGTTGAGAGCATCTTCTCACCAACCTGAGATGGGGTCTTGCTTGAAGATTGACTTGAACGTTCAAGTCACTTTACACAGGGAAAAGGAACTATTTGTATGTATTATTGAACCATTGTATAAATGCGCTCTAGATTAGAATCCTAAATGGTCCTCTCTAAGAGAGGAGAAATTTCTTTACTGTATGTTGGCTTTAAAAAGTGTCCTGATTCCTGTCTGTAGACTCTAGGCGTCAGATACAGCATTGGAAAAAGCCAGCCCCATACCCAAACTGGTTTGCCCTGCCTGAAAGCACGCACCCGCACGTGCTGCCGTGGAGACGAGTCCGTGCGCTTTGGCCGCTATTCCAGGGAGTGAGGGAGGGAGGGAGGTTGGGGTACTGGAAAGGCAGAAAAATCAGATCAAGTAAAAACTACTAGTACAGAGAGCAGCCTGCATTCCAAATTATTAGGTCCTGAAAATGTGCCATTAACCCACCTGAACAGCTGTGCCAACAGCAGCGGTGTTCACAGTTTCATCAGTTTGGTGTGCTGTCGCTGGTGGATAGCAAAGACGGAGCATGCTAGATGGCCAGGGGTCTCAAGGAACCACTTGCTCATTCTGGTTTTGGTTACTGAGAGTTGTTTCTCTGCTTACTTATTTCCTCTTTCATTTAATTCGACAAAAATAAACACAAAGAAGATTCTGAATTGCACATGATTAAAATGAATCTCTTCAAATTCTACAGGCCCAAAATCCCCTCGGTGCCACTTCATTTTTAAGGGATGCCCAGCGATGATTTACTGTGAGATGAATAATGCATTTATATCACATACTAGTTGTAGCAAAAATAATCTATAAATGTTTAATAAATATTCTGTAATGCTTTTGGTGAGCATGTTATAAATAAGTAACAATAGATTTGTGATGAAATATTTATATACGTTTTGGTGATTGTTATGCTTTAAGTGTTCAAGGAGCCATTACTAACAAAGTGAATGGAGTTATCAAGGTTATAGATACGTTCTGTAAGCCATTTATAATGAAATGTTCAACACTTAAAATAAATGCATTTGTAGAGGTTGTTGACAAAGTGTAAGTGTCTAACAAACCATTCATACTAAACTCCATGCAGATATAAATGATACATAGTCATTTGATAAGTCATTTATAGTGAGACGTGAAACTTCTCTGCTGGGAACATATCGTGCATGCTCTGTGTGTTGCTGCGTTCTAACTGGAGCATACTTACAAATACCTGGCTACACCTTGACCAATCTCTCACAAGTCGTATTATGAAGATTGCATCTTACCTATCGCATCCAGATAACCTGAAGGCTGCGGAGTGTGGATAACTTCCAGAAAGCCACTGGGGTCGCAAACCAGCTCGAGGGTTCCTGCCACACCGTGAGCTGCTGAATACCCAGTGCTTCAAGGCACAGCTCTGGAAGGGACGCCCCAGCTGACAAACCAGCCTCAGGAGAGATGGCACCAGCCTAACATACTAAGGTAATGGCATCGCATTTGTAGCGACAGCAGCTTAATACGACACCTATTGCTGTCAGAAATACCCAGAAAATAAGAAATATATAAATAATATAGCAAGCGTTTTAAGAAAAAGATTCCTAATGTTAAACTGCACACACCTCTGTCCTTGTACCAAGAACAGCCATCATACCAAGTTCTGACCTGGGCAAGACAAACTGCGTCCCCTTGAGCTTTACAAGCTGGAGTCCTCTGGCACTGTTTGAAAGGAGAAGCATGAATGATGCATGGGGATGTTAACAATGTAGTTGTATCACACGCTATGACCATACACTTACGCTTCAGGTTTCACAGCACCCTTGTTTGCAGTGGGGAGCACGTGCAGTTGCTGCTGGCTCCCATGGCTGCCGTTAAGTGTTGCCGCTTTATACTCAAACCATCCTCAGCACTTTCACAGCTCCGATAAAACGCACTGATCTCTCCAGCAACCATGTGTTCACAGCTCTTACTGACCCTCAAAGACTCAAATGCTCTGGCCAGTGGCATTGTTTCCATGATAGAAAGTCATAATCATTCCCCGATTTAGTGAAAAGAGCACTACAAATAGTTGGAAAGGTTTAAAACCTGTTTTAAATATTACCACCAGAGGTGGAAGGATTTAACCTCCTCTTACACAGCCACTCACCCAGGGCTTAACAGTGGGGGATGTGGCTTGAAAAACTGCAACAGTGTCAGAACAAGGCGAATACAGGAAAAAGTAATACTCATTTCTGTATGTCAGTTACTCTTCCAAAACATAGGACTGTTATAGTGTGCTGGAACATGCATATACCCACAACAGATGTGAAGAATAAATGGAGACTTCCTTTCAGTCCCTCTCAAAGGTGATAAAGGGAATGCCATTGAAGGGAAGAGGGCATCAGCCTGAGATAAATTAGCTCAAAATATGGGATTATATTGCGTTAAATTTCTAAGGAAATAAACACAATTGTAAATTCAATAACTTTCTGTGACATTAAGAGCTACTGGATCGCAACTGTGATGCAAATTTAATTGCTATACTATTTTGTACGTAGTTCTAAAATGAGATTCATTCCAGGGTCAGTATGAGGTTTGCCTGTTCAGTGCCTCTACCACGAGTGACAGGCACATGTAAGAGGAATTAGATTTACTCTTCATTCGTCCCCTTTCAGATTGCAAAATAAGTAAGACCTGATATATGAAAATAACCTTCACTCTTGTCTTTAGCTACTTGTAAAGGTAAATTCTTACCTCAACTTTGTCCATACCCGCAGCTTTATAGCAACACTAAAACATTACAGGGGAATACTTTCTGATAATGATACATTAATGAACAATAAATTAGAGGAAATACTACTTAGGACATCCATATTAATACTAAATGAGTTCTTCATTGTTAATATAGTATCATAAAAAGGAATTATCAATAATTAGGCTATGGTTTTATATTGTTAAACACCAGAGATTATATTTCATTTCAAACAATTTTAATAGATGTTGAAAAAGTTATCCGCCCCCCTGGACAGAACTTCACATCAAGTGAAGCAGTCAGTGCAGAGGACAGGGGCCTCAAACGCACAAGCCCTGCCGAGCCTGCCATCAGTCAGCAGTTATTTCACTCGCTAATAGGGGAAGCTTCTTTTCGTCAGGATTATAAAATCAGAACTATCACAGCTGTAGATTCCAGAAGAGGGAAGTAGTAATAATTGTGTAACTTGTTAACACCTTTCCTTTCGGTACCATAAAGCATTTTCTAAGCAAACTACTCAAATAGAACCATCAGCATGAAATATGTCCCAGTGGTCCTGTGCCTAATGTCCACACTGGTGCAAAGAGAAGCTTTTTGATTGGAGATCATCAAGCTGTTTTCAGATGGTAGATGCTGATAGTGCAGAAGAATGTGGCTTTTCTTTTCAAAAGAAATTTCATTCTGATGAAATTCATTTACTTTCTCATAGTTATTTTGCTTTTCTTCTCTCATTTCTTAATCTTACCTGATGAAAGATCTCTGACCCATCTGCTAAAAAACTGCTGTTGGCGATGCTGCTTCACCACAATAATGAGGTGGGGGGAAAAGTGTTAAGGCAGTGCATAAAACAATAAAAAAACCAACAAGTTCTTGTTACTTTTCTAGCAGCTGAGGAACATCAGTGTAAAGGAATCAAGTACTTCCATGTTTGAGTGGGTAATTGGGGGCTTCATTACGTATAATATGTTTCATGCAGCAGAATCTTAGTGGTGTATCAGAGGGGTTTGAGCTGTTTAGCCTTAAGTGATGGAACTGGAGAAAGGGACCTACAAAAATTCTTTTCCGTTTTCTGCCTTCCCATTATTTAAGGAGAGCCTTCTGTACAAGGATGAATTTGCTCCACCCATCATTAATAAAAGCTTTGGAAACTTAACACTTCATAATTTGTCATAGATTTAAAAGAAAAAAACCCGACGTGTAACGGCAAGTGACAAACTGCAATCTCACAAGGCACCATGTCTATGCAAATGCTGTCAATAAGGTTCTAAATAGCTCATTCATTGCCCAAGACTCATACCAAAACCTGAAACTCTTCTTACCAAGCCATTGCAGACTGGAGGTTATTTTTCATTTAGATAACTCTGTTTAAAATATAACTATCTGGCTGAGACATCATTTGTCTTTCACGTTCTTGGAAGAAGCACACAATTCAGAATTTTGCTTGTCTGCGTTAGAGACAAGTGTCACAGTTGCAGCTTGCTTCCTGCTGGCCTGGCTCCTCTTCCCATTGCCTGCTCCAGGCTCTGCAGAGTCCTCTTCAGTTCACCAGCACTAATGTTTCTCTGACCCATCAGTGACCAAATTCCTCTTGCCAAACCGGTAAAAGCGCCCCCCCCCCCCCCCCCCCCCCCCCCCCCCATCTTCTTTTGTGTCATTACTGGGGCTGGATGTGTTTTGGCCTGTGTTATCCCTGAGCTCCAAGAGGGACAGCACTTGGGTCAGGGACAGCATGAGGGAAGCAGTGGATGTGCAAGGCAGGGGGACACCAAGGGAGTGGGGCCACCCTACTAGACAGCAGTGACCTGTTAGTCCAACTTTATCTTCATGTGTGAAACATCATAAGAGAGACACCTGCAGTCTGACTTAATCCTAAAAAGTGATTTTGTGATGGAGTTCTCTGTGTCCACCCCAAAGAGGCAGAAGAGTCTTGGAGATGTAGCTGAGCTATATATCCTGCTCCTGCATACCCTTCATGGAAAGAGTAATGTCAGACTGGGACATTAACTGTAATCTGGGGTCAGATTAAAAAAGAAAAAAGAAAAAAGAGGACTGCTGTGGTGTCACAGGATGCAAAGCCAATGAGAAATATTTAGAAAGGAACATGAACGTGTAATCATTTAATGAAGGTCTGTGTTTTCATGTGACTATCTTAATGTAGTTATGCTCCAAAATAATAACTAGCAGGAGGGTCTATAATTAGGAGAAACCAAGAACTTCACTGTAAACCTGTCAGATTGAGATTTCGCCTTGGTAAACTCTTAGAATTGCAATGACAAGATTTGTTTAATGGATAGAAGACAGCCATACCGCTGCTTCCTTGTGTTACTGATCTTGCTTTTAATGAGAAAACATTTCTCCTTTCCTCTTTTTATTGGAAATTATGCAGTGAGCCGCCAGTCTGCTCAGATGCATTCAGTGCAATTGAAAAGGTGCTCCCGGTTTCTGAGGCTGTATATTCAATTAATGTAATATGTCACAACATTTTCAAAATGCAAGTTTCTTAGAAAAAGAGACATTACTGGGAAAGAAGGAATATAAAATACATGTAAAACACATTTCCTTGGGAAAGTATTTGATTCAAATTGTTAGAAGACAAAACCCCATAAAGGTCTCTCTTATGCCTTCCTTCTTAATCTTCAGCCAACGTTTCAGGACCATAAACTGGCATCAATGGAAACTGCATCTCAGGAATGAAAAGAATATACGGCCTTTAATGGAAGGCATTTTTACACTTAAAAGAGGGAGAGGGAGTGAGCATTTCTATGCTTTGCAGCCATTCAGCATAAAATTACTTAGTTATTATGCATGACTATCTTTAAATGCTTTATTGAATCATAATGCAAAAAAAGTACCTGTCCATACTTAAAAGCCAAAATTTCATGCATCCATCCTACATTTGGGTTTGGGCTTCAACATCTATTAAACAACTCCATTCTTTCCCTTTTTTTTGACATTGCTAGGTCAGTGCACCAATCATTCCTTGGGTGTGACACCAAAAAAAAGTCACAGCAGGTTTCCATGGTATTGCTTGCAAAGGAAAGCTGCAGATGGAGTTGCTAAGCAATGGCAAAAGAAAGTTGGAGGTGCAGCAGGACTTGCTGTGGGTATTCAGTGTCCTGGGACCCCCCAATTGCCTTTTTTCCTTAAGGCTTGCTCGTAGCACTTGGTTTCCTTGAACCCGCGAGTTTCACATACCTCCACTAAACTTTCTCATTTCACATTGAAATCCTTTGGCTTATTTTTCTTCCCTGTGCTTGGGATATACAGGTTCTGCTTTCTCAGATATTTTGGGGAGGATGGAAATGGAGATCACTGACTTCCTCCAGCAGCCTGCCTTGGACTCTGTGCTTCGGCAAATCCTGACATATGAGCAAGCCCTTAGTCCTACCTGGGGCTACATCCCAGGGGAGCAATCAGCTTGGTTTTCTACACACAACAAATATGAGCTTCTGAGGAGCCGGCAACTATCCTCCTGAATTTGGCTGAAGAATAACAAAACAGAGGAAATATCTGCCACTGCCTGGATCAAGCTCAGCATTCAGATCCATTCCATCTAGTATTAAGCAGGCAGCTGTTAGGCACTTAGTTACAATTTGCAAATATTAAATATTTTTTTTTCAAATTATGAAGAAATGTCTTAGTGATGTAAAAACAGTGGTTTCATTTAGCAAACTATTTCATCTGTTACTGGTGGCGGATTTTCTGATATCAGGAACTGTGCTCCGCTTTACTTCCAACCTCAGGTTCATGCAAATCCTTCTCAGGTAGAAAATGCAAGTGCAGTGACTTCTCCAGCTTCACTGAACAGCGCTGAGACTTCACAGAGACCCCAGCAGCACCCCCTGCCCACGCGCATTTCACATCCCCTGTTGCCACTGCACATCCCCAAGGGTCTGCTGCATATGCACTGGAACGGGCACACACTCCCCACCATCCTTCTAATTTCTTCTCGTCCCTGCCTGCATAGAGCAGTCCAAGCTACTCTACCGCACCCAGAGGTTAGGGGTGTAAAGCAATGGTTAACACATTGATGCGCTCCTTTTTTTTTGCAGCTGCTACAGATCAAGGTACTGGGTCGGTTGTTTGCCACACAAAGATTTGATCCTCTATAAATAAAGACAGACTTGAGCCTTTCTGGTTGCTCCCCAGACAGAAAGGACAGGACATCTATCTGCCTCCTGAGGAATGTGGGAAAGAAAAGCAACCAGCTATTCCCTTCCCACTTTGACAGGGTTGCCAGCCCTCTGCTACACAACGATGTAGCTGTGCCGCAGCTCCTTAGCCACCCCATTTGGCAGCCTAACGCCCTAACCTCAGCCACCACCCGTTCCTCTTCAGGGTCACTGCCGGCTTTGAAGCCCAGCACACCTAGGCCCATCCTTGCTCCTACCCACCCCAGAAGAAGAAAGTCAGCCAAGCTCAGCATATCAAAAAGGCCTTTTCCCATCATTTAATGTGAACCCAGGGTATACACCCGAATAATGTTATTCTGCAAATGAATGGACTTTCCATTCTGTTAGCATAGTCTCCCTGTTGGTTGGAAGTTTACTCTTTTCGGCAGTTATTCCGGTGGAATGTAATCATTTAACTGTGATTTATGGTGCAGCTATACGCAGCTGGCTTAGTGCAAGGTGAACGCACAGCAGTACTTTAATAGTTCTTTTCCATTAGCAGGTATGTTTTTCAGTTGGCTTCACTGCGATTGGAAGAGTTGATAAATGTAACATATAAAACACTGCTGTAAATGTCTTCAGGCCAAGAGTAAGCTTACTGCTTGCCTCGCAGAAGGTGAGATAACTATATGCCTCTAGAAAATAACCTTCCAGGTGATAGCTGTGACTAAAAATTTGTCGGGGAGGAGGAGGGAGTGTTTACAGAAGTTTACAGAAGTGAGAAGTAGATCTAGGGGGAAAAAACAACCTTCCCTTCTCTTACATTGCCGTTCCTGCTTACAAGCTACCTTTCTGATTAGCGACACTGATGCTAAATGACATTAATAATTGCTAAGTTATATTAAATTGTATATCAATCAAATTAATAATGTCTACCATACTTGAGGCATTTAGGTTCTTCAAAATCACTAGCATCTGCTGCTAGTAAAAATGACAGATGATTTGCAAATCCAAACTTTTGGTGAAAACCATTAGCTAACAAGGTGAAATTAAAATTTACATCTTATTCCAGCATAATGAAGATAATTAAAAAGAGTGATAAAACTCTTTGATTAACCCTCATCCCATTTCACACAGCACTATTATGCAAATGAAACACTGAACATTGTAAACTTGGTACCAGCAAAAGATTCCAATATAAATATATTCTAATTTGAAAAATAAGGAAAGATAAAACCTTGTCATTGGATCTCTGGCTGCACCCTTTGTCACTGCTGAATTAAAGAGCACAACTGGGGGCATATGCCACAGTGAGATAACTCATGTCTTGAGTTCCTGAAGGATTAGAGTTTGCGCCTGTTTCTTTGTTGTACCAGGCATCACATTATTTCCACAATGATTTTGGTGTACAGTTTAATTAGCCTCCCTACTATAGTCAAGCTGTGCTCTGTCATCAGAAACATTCAAACTCTGCAAAATATGCATCAGAATTGCTGCGTTCTGGGTGACTGGGTTTTGTTTTGGTGCTGTTAGTTCAGTTTTGTTGTTTTTCCAATGGTAGAGGTATCATGAAAACGTTAGTTTTAAGTTCTGCCTGGTAGAATGATCTCTGGCAGCACTGTAGGGCTCTGAGCATTTAAAATCTCTGTTCAAAGACCTTACGGTTCCCCAGGAGTCCTTCCTTTGGTCTCTACAGCTTCTCTGTAGAGGCCTCAGCTGCAGACAAAAGCACATCAGCAGAACAGAGTTCTGGGATTGCTTTACCTTCCGTGTGGATGTTTGGTTTGGAAGGGCGACTCGCGGGTTCCTGTCTGCAGTTTTTTGGGCAGGTAACGCCTGCATTTCTGGCACAGGGCTAGGACAGCTAACAAGTATTCAAAAAGGAAACTTCTTTAAATTCGCAATATCCATCTTGCAGAGAAAACGATCGCTGTGCAGGGACACAGCTGAGGAGGTACAAGGGCTGTAGACTCTCTCTCAAATCCCAGTTGCCGCTCAGAAATACTGTATACAATGCTCTCTACCACATCTACAGTAAGTCATTGACCAAACTACTTGTCTGCTTCTCCCTCCTCCCCCCAAATTAGAGTAGCTAACTTAATGAAAAATGATTTTTTTTCTTTTTGTCACTTAGGAGGGTCTGAACATAAAGCTCTTATCACCAAGCCACAGCTGTAGGAGGAATCCTTTAATCACAGCCTTCCTCCTTGAAGAAGAATATAGATTTATGACCAGACTTTGGTTACTGAGCGAGAAAGAAATATTGCCAGCAGCCACCATACTACTTCCCATAGGCTGTAAACAGCTTTAATCTGCTTTAGCTGTCATTTCGAAGTCGAGAGATATTAGAGTACAATGTAATTATGTAGTTGTGGGCAGAAGCACAGTTTATTTTCTTTAAACTAAAGTGGCAGAGGTAAATTCGTAGACTGTGCCTAAACAAACAAATCCTCCTCCCTCGCTCTTACTGCCACCACTGCTGCAACAGTCCCATCCCTTTTGTGCTGCTTCGCTCGCTCCGCTCTTGTGCTAATACACTTTCATGGGCACCCCAGCTTCCCACCGCAGTGAGCTCACGCGTCTCTCTCTCAGACCCTCGTAAAAAGAGAACGTTTTCTTGGATAGTACAAAAAGATACTGGAAGTGCCGTATGCTGGTTTTGTTGGGGGCACAACAGTGACAGGTTCACCCCTGAGCTGACCAGGGCAAGGCTCCACTCCCATAAGCACAGATGCTCATGTCTTACTTGCTTAAATATAGCAAATGTCTGTCATTATACAGAGAGTTTTAGAACAACCTGATTAATTATCATTTATCTTTGCTTTCATATCTAATAGGGCTTGTCAGGAAAAAAACCCACCTACTTAATATAATGCACCCAACAAAAGGGCATTTAGCCCCCCACCCCCCACTTGCTAGAAAGCAGAAAGTAGTTCCTTATGAATTTTTTGCCAGGAAAGACCTGTAAGTTCACGTCTGGAACATTCAAGCTTCAGGTACAGCATTTATCTGAACAGTTTCCTGTATTCCAGATGAGTGATGCAAACATTAAGTTACAGAATTATTCTTCATCTGACCTAACATTTTGTTTTGCATACAAAGTGAAATTTCTCCACCCGAAAAGAAGAAAGACTGTTTCTCTAGCACAATACCTCAATTCTTGGCCAGTATGGTACCCATTTTTGAAAGCTTTCAACCTTTATTTCTGTCCTCTACTGGAGAAATCCTGACAGTCACTTTTTACCAGTATTCTCAAAAGATGCACCTATTGGATCCACTTCAGTAAAGCAGAGCCGTAAGTGCTTAAGTCTGACTTAATTTAGCATATCATCCAAGCACACACTCACTTTTACTGGCTCTTATAAATTTATGAAATTGTAATAAGCATAGAGATATATTTCCTCACCTTAGTTGTGTCTTTAGAAAGTGAACATAATGAAATTACGTGGACTACTGTCATTAAAGGATATTTGCTTCTCGGTCAGAGGTTTCAGGGAAGAAAATACTAAAGCAAACTTGCCTGCTTCTATGATGTAATACTGCTGTCTATGCATGAGTTAAGGCAACCAAGTGCAGAGAAACTGCAGTCTTCCCAGATTTATATTGTTCTATGCTGCATATTGCATTTTAAAATTCATAGATTGAGGGATCTATTTGCCATCAGCGACATGCTATTGCCTTTCAAAGAGCTACTGTAACTCTTACGGAGGACATTGCAGCCTCTCTGGATTTTCATACCAAAAATCTCTTCCTGATTGAGTTTGTCCACCTCCCAAATTCCATCAGAAAATGCTTAAAAAGTCTGAGACCGTTGTGTGCTGAGTGCCACCAGTTCAACTGGTTTTAGGAAGTGCACAGGCAAGATGTCATGAATTAATAGCACTATGACCTAGAGAGAATATGTTTGTTCATTCATTAGCAAAAAGGGGGGTGGAGGAAGCAAAAGATGGTTTATTGGATGAATTAAAAGGACAGTGAGGAGCAGTAACTATCAAGTCTGTCTGAAAAGGCAATAAACAGTCCTGCAGGGCTTTTTGCAGCATCATTTTGCCTCCGTATTCCAGCCAGGCATCAGCCTCCATGGAATCCAAACAGTTATCCAAGCAAATTATTCCTGCTAAGAGCAAGACTTCTCCTAGCAAGCACTTATGATCCTGGTGCTGTGGGCCTATCAGTAAGATCTGTTGAGCTGAACTTCTAATTTCAGAAGCTGAGGAATATACATCTGTGCTAAATATAAAGAAGTAAAATACAGCGGCATATACACTTCAAGAGCCCTTACGACTACCCTATAGCTCCCTCAGTTCTTTATTCAAAGGAAAACACAAGGATATGCAATTTTAATGCCACTGCTGAGCTTTAAAGAATGAAGTTGCAGAGCAGAGAGGACTGACAAAAATTCTGTCACAGTCTCAAAGTGAAACCACACAGCTTCAAAGATTGAGCAGGTCTTTTGACTGAAACAAACATTTTAAATTACTAACTTTTATAATAAATTGCTGCAATAATTGCATCAGAGTAGCGATTAGGTTTGCATAAAATGTCCTGGGGAGTCGGTGACTGCAAATTTCTCCATGCTTTTCTCCATCACTATTCACCAGTCATTCCAGACATTAAAATGAACAGTCAAGCCTAACTCTGTCCAAAACGCCACCATGGTCATAAAAAACAAACCCTAAAAAGCAGTCCTGTCGTTTCCATTGAAGTAGACAGGGAGGTTCTTTCAAAACTGGCATCTTCTAGTGGGAGATACCAAGATAAAGACAAGCATCAAGACTGTCTTTGGTGGATTAATGTTGTAGGTGCGGTCACACTGACACTTCTTTGTAGTAAGCTCTATGATTAATAAAACTGCTGGGAAAGTGGTTCTTTTAATGACAGACAGATATATTGTATGACCCAAGTTCTTCATAATGCCATCTTATTGTCAAAATACTGACAGGAAAATTTGATATGATTAATGTCCTTTCTTGCCCCATTTTCCCCACACTGATCAAACAGAAGGCGGCTAATCCGGTTGCCTACACTTTCTTACCTTAAGAAAAACCTTGCATTTTACTCGTTTGGCATTACACATAATTAAGGGATATGAATCAGAGAGCTGGAAGTGACCTCCAGAGATCAGTTAAATCTGTTTCCCTGCTTGCAGGCAGAAAAATCATACACAGGGTAATCCCAACATATGTGTGTCTATCTGAGGTTGTTAAAGACCCCCAGTCTCTGTAGCCTCCCTAGCCGCTCTGCTTCAACATGTCAGGATCAAGGAAAAGCTTTTCCTAACGTCTGATCTAAATTTTCCTTTCTATAGTTAGAATTTCTCATCCCATCTGCCGTCAGCATGGAGAACACATGAGCAGTTTCACCATTATTTTAAGCTTACCCAGGATGACATTTTTGTCAAAAGGTGTGATCCCAGAGACTCTGGCTGCACGTCCCTGTTGTGTCCCTTGTGATGGCTCCAGTGATTCAACATCTGTCAGCTGAGCTGCTGATCCAGCTGAAAATGAATTGAGAAAAAAACACGGGATTGTTTTGAAGCAGGTCAATGGCTGCAAGGCAGTAGGAGGTCAGCTTAAGATTCCTCTTGATATTGCTGCTACCAAGAAAAACATCTCCAGAGCACTAGCCCAGGATCCTTTCCCACTGATTTCCACCTAGCCAGCTGTCTTCTGTCCTGTGTTTAGCTGCTTGATTATTCCTATCTAAGGACAGTACTTTCCTCTTGTCTCTGCTGAGTAGAGCCATATATCTATAACGAAACCATATATCTAATTGTCCAATTCTGCCATTCAGCATTGAGATTTCTCCTAGTTGGTAACATCTGCAAGTTTAATAAGCCTATACTCTATCACATCCTCCTGATCATGATTTAAAAAAAAAAAAAAAAATAGCATCAGTATTAGACACAGATAAAATGCTGGGTTGGTTAACGATTCTGTGATTGAGGGCAGCTGATAAACATTTCAATAAAAACAACCAGAAAGGTGTTGATGCATCACTCAATTAGAAATTAAGCCTCACTCCTACCGCATCATCTGAAATAACAGAACAGCAGGAAAACAAGTACAGCAAACACAGCGGTCATGTGTGATAACGAGCCCAGGTTCTCTAGAGAATTAACTTTATTATTTCCTTTCTCACATGAACCATGATGGATATTCAGAGAGATGCAAAAAGTACAGTGACTACTCATTATTTTATTGTAGCTACAACAATTAGAAGCCAAGGCTTGTGAAGAAAAGAGAAGGGCTGCTATTCAGAAGGAATAAAACCAACAAATGTTTGATGGAAAAGTCCTGCGGTTGCTTATGGTCTAAAGAAAATCAGTTTTCAGCCACTTCATGAATATCACTGTTTGCATTCAGCAGTAATCTCCAAGCTGTGACAATACCCATGACTCCTTGACACAAAATGTTATTGAGGCCAAGAGCTACTGTAGACTTAAGAAAGTTTTTGTCATGTTAGCACCATCAAGGCCCTCTATGGTCTCCCTAGGGAAGATGAAAATACCAGAGAAAACTTTGAAAGATATGACATCAACTCATTACTAGCGAAAAGGGCTATTAGAAGTGTAAATTGTGACTACCAGAAGTTCATTTGTGAAAAAGAAATTTGTTGAAAACTAAATGGTTCTCAGATAGGGTTTGTGTGCTTTTTCTCCTCATAAGAAGCTTCCTGATACAGAGTCAGGCAGAAGAGAGGGGAGAGAGAGAGAGACTCTATTCAAGCTCACCATTGTTATCCAAACGGCAGTGCCAGGAATGTAGATTTGCCACTTTCCATCCAAACCCCGTCACTGCTGGGATCAGTAGTTATGTTGTTCCTCCCTTCCCCCACAACCAATATCTACTCTTTTTCCATCTGCCTCATAAACCAGAATTATTGTTTCTTATATAAGCCTCGAGAAATGGGACACTAAATTAGATAGACTACTGGCTAATCTGTTAAGGTGATTCTTGTATTCCTCGTGGAGACCAGTTCTTGGAAAGTTTCACTCATGAAGTTAAAGTTCATTCCCTGAGGAGAGAACCAATATAAGGCTTTCGTGCCACTTGTAAGCCCTACAGCTGTTGTGCTGCATAGATATATGCTTAACCCATTCATATTAGAGAGCAGGAGCTTCAGGATTTTGTTTGGTCATTAAATAGACTCTAGAGCAGGTTAAAAGAGGAAAGAAAGAAAAAGAAAAGAAAGAAAGAAAAGAAAGAAAGAAAAGACAGACATGTAATTTGCTGTTCGCAGGACCCTTCCTCCACCCCAGAGACTGCAAATCAAACAACTGTTTCTTGAAGAGAACAAAATTGTTCAAGTACAGCAGCTTCATTTAAGCGCCCTAAAAAACCCACTATGATTAGAGCATTATGTATTAATATAACATTCAACAATTAAAATTACTTGCATCCAAATTTTATTACTATTTAATGGCATCTAAAATAATATTGATAACAAATGACACAGAGTATCTTCCCAGAAGTCTAATTCTGAATCATAAAATTGTTTCGTGGGCTGGCTTGAGTAATGATACGATATATAATGGGAATAATACATCCCATTTGTTGACAATTTTTTCCGCAAGTCAGAAAGCTCAAAAAAGTAAACTCGCTTGTATAGAATTGGTAAATAGGTTTAAACAGTACAAAGGGAAAAGCCAAAACAGAGCCCAAACTCGACAAGCTTTTCATGTTTACAAGGATTTTCCACAGATTTTCAATAGATTCTTTCGAAAGAGTCCAGCTCTGTTTTCAATAGATGTCAATGGTTTTTCAATAGATTCCAGACCAAACCTACCCAAAGATGGCCTCACTCCAGTGATCACAGCACCACAAGGGGTCCTTTAACCCTTGTGAGCAAAAGTAAGGAGCAGTCAAAAGAAACTCTGGCTCACTGGTAGGCAACAGGAACGGAACCAGTCATCAGGAACTCAGGGAGTTGCTAATTAGCCAAGTTTTCCCAGAGCTCCGAGAGCTTGCAGAAGTGAACGTTCCTCTCATCTACGTGTGATAGAAGGTGAGCACTTATTGATGACTCTTGAGAGCAGTAGGGGGTCGGTGAAACCCAAGCACTGAACTGCTCTTTTCCTCGCTCTTTGCAGTCCTGGGAAGTTTGTGCGGTAAAGCAGATAGGCTCGGTGAAGGGGTTACTTTTTTGCTGCTCTTCATCCGTTCCTCACTAACCTCTTCAGAAGAAATAGAATAGAGGTTATAACTGCTTTACAGAGCTCAGTCATTCCGATCATGCCCTGCCTAGTAAAATGCTCTCCGGTTGCCCTCTCCCCCTGCACCAATTCTCACAGACAGGACCGTGTGCATTCTCTTTGCCTACATTTTGCAGAGATTAGGGTCATCAATAAAACAAGTCATAGCCACGGCACAGATTCCCTCGATTCACAGCAGGAGGGATGCTACATCTGAAAGCAAGTGCTGTCATTTCAAATGTCACCCCGTATGTCACCAAATGTCACCTTCCTAGATTTTTTTCTGTAATGACAGTTTAAAGCTCTGTGTGATGTTTGCTGAACCCCCTGGTAGATCATCTATTATGTTCCACTCCAAAATCAGATGCTAGGCCTTCCTGACATCTGGCAAGTGATTGCCCTGTGCTTACCACAGTACAAAATGAAAAGAAGCCCAGAACACCTCCCCCCACACACGTATGTGCATGCACATACACACTCACCAAGCCTTTGCCTTTAAAAAACAATTTCTAAATGTCTTCTAATCCACTTAAAGATCACATCAGCACCTTCACCTTTCGCTCCCCATCTGCAATCGATCTATCTGCTGTTTGTGGTCTTTAGGGGTCACTTCTTTGGAAAGGTGAGCATTCCTCTAAAATCAGAGACTACTCACTACCTTTTTTTTTTTTTTTTTTTAAATTAAGTTCCAGATAGACCTGTTGAATATGTAGGAGTTAGGACAGATAGACATCCAAATTCTCTCTTTAGACTAAATATGTTTTGTAAACAGATACATACGGAAATGGGTCCCAAGTATGAACATTTAAAAGAATTAGCATGTGAAACTTGCCCCGCTTTGCCACTATTCTTCACGAGTTTGTATTTATGGCGAGTCCCATTACACAGTTTTGAAGAGTCAGCGTTATTTCCAGTTTATACTGGCCCATTTTGAATATCGGCCATGCAGCCTCAATAACACCTAGAGTATATGAAAGAACACGTGCAGCTCGTGCACATTGTCACAGGAACCCTAGCAGAGTTAAATACTAAATAAAACCCTCAGATGCATCAAGTGTCACACCCCAGTATCATCCACCCGCCTCTGCCAGGCCTTGTTTTCAATTGCGTTCATTCAGTTTGTGAGCATCGTTTCTAAAATACCTGCAAAAGAAGTGGGCAGTTTTGCTGATGACACTCTGGGTTTGATTCCTGACTGGCCCACTGTTTACCAAGGCTTGCTTTGTTCTTCCCCTCAGCTTTCTCCTTGCTCTTTATTCTTAAAATTCTTAGTGCTTGATGCTTCTTCAAAGCTGCCTCTGCCACGTTTATTGTCCTACCAGTTGTTCAGCTCCTCTCTCTCTGCTCTGCTTTTGACACGAAACTCAATGATCAGTTGATCAGTCTAGCCTATCTGTCTGGCTGTTGACATTGAGCCCCTTCAAGCTTCTGTTTCCCTGTTCTATTTTTGTATCATTCAGCAACTTGCGTTTTCCTCTGAGGTCACCCTTAAAGGTCCACGTGTCATGTTTTTCATTTCTGCCTTGTCAGGAAAATCTTGCCACTGCATCTATCAAAGTAATCATCAGGCCTTGATGTAAGAGTATGGTTCCTCTCACATTTTTCATTACCAGATAATTTATTAATATCCTCCTGAGCAAGACTAGATTTATCTTGATAAAACCGCTATCAGTGGCGACACAGTATACAGCACTGAAAGCGTTCAGCTGGTTTGGCGAGTGCTCAGAGAAGAGGTGTCCTCTAACCTCTCCCACCCCTTAATTCCTCAGCAAGCTACAGGAAGGTTTGGGATCCTGAGGCTCTGGAGGCTTTTGGTGTTGTGCCACTTCAGTGAAGCTGACCTGGGTCAGCCTCCTCCGACCGGCCCCCGCAGCACATCTGGCGTTCCCTTTGCGACGCTTGGAATACATACCCATTAAACGAAATAAAAGTAAAGGAATGACACAGACAGAAGCAGGAAGCTCTAGAGTTAGGAGTGCCGTTGGATAGCAAGGAACTGCAGGCAGTTGTTTCACCTTTCAGGTCGAACAGCCCCCGACACTGCTCGGGATATTCTCTACCCGCGTGGATATCCTGTTTTCTTCTAGCAACCTTCTAGCCCCTCCCCAGCCCCGCACACTCCTCCTGTAACAGCCATTTCTCTTTTACCTTATCTTTGCTGGAAAAAACCATCGCAGGGCTACTCAGCCAGCTCCCCGCTCTATTATGTACTGAAATGAAAGCACAGGAGGCCCTCCACAAAAGCGGCTGGCTAATGGCTCTCCTGGTGGACATTAGGCGAGAGATGCATTTGTGACATGAGTGGCAGCTGTGCAGACACCAGTTTATGTGATTCAGCACAGCTATTTCATTAATTGCGTTTCACGGTTCATTTCCTCGGATTACACTCAAAATAAATAAATAAAGAGGAACACAAAGCTGCTGTGTTCTCTGAACCATCCGCCAAACAAAAAGAAAGAAAGAAAAAATGCCCTTATTTTAATTGGCTTCCTACATACTTTTCTGTCTTAGGTGCTTTTTAAACTGTAAAGTAAGAAATAAAGTAAATTGCAGTTATATTCTGCTGCCTAATTATCTCTTCAGTTTTCCACAAAGACTTGGTGACTTACAGAGAACCCTGCTATGAGGAACGTGCTCTAATGAAAGGGAAAACGTAGACACTTATCCACAAACATTACATATCTATATCTGCTGTTTATATTTTGTGGCTTAAATTTAACACGGAAAAACTGTGTGTGCAATCCCAGAAATCAACAGTTTATTTTAAAAACTAACCCTTTATGTATCTTCATAACTATATGCACATAACGGAAAAGTAATTACAAGGAACAACGAAAAATGCAGCTGCAGAAATGGAAAAAAAAATGCTTTGATTCGAATCAATAATGTGAGTGCTCTAAAGACATCCAGCTCATGTTTGAACAGTGACAGGTGACTTATTCAGCACCACAAAAAACCATTAAAAGCAGCCAAGGCGGTCATGAATTTTTAAGATTAAATGTTATAGGGGACTGTCCCCAAAAATTATTGTTTTCACATCAGAAGGTGTTTTTAAAAAATTTTCTGTGAGGAGCTTTTCCAAACATTGAAATTAGCATGAAACCCTGAGCCAGTTCCAGTGGTTGTTGCTGGAACTTTGTCACTCGTAGCCAAAGTCGAGCTGAGTCAGACACGGCAACTCTCTAAAGATCAAAATCTCTGTAGGTTTTTCAGAAACCTTGCCTTAGGAAGTTTTTCAGGTTTACAGAGATGCACCCAGGAACAGCCTTCAGCCTTGCTGTGGAGCAATCGCGTGGGAATGTAGGTTCAAGCCTTCATTCGAAGTTAGAGCACGTTCTCGCTAAAAGCCTTGTAAAGTGGAGAATAACTCCTGATAAGAAAATGAACAACGTCCCCTCAGAAAATAACTACTTTTGACAGGGAAAATACCTAGTTGTTCTTTTTGTTTGTTTTTACAAAAGATGCAAATGCTGAAAGCTCAGTGTTTGGAAAAAAAAAATTGAGAGTATACATATTTAGAAAAATGTGGGGCAGGGAGTCTCGGCAATTGCTGAGTTATAATCATCCACCTACTATAAATATCTGCAGTGCGAAAAAGGCTCTTTCTCCCTCTGCATTTTGGTGCTGCTGCTAAGCACTAAGCTTTTTTGTGGTTTCAGTTTAGTAATCAGGATCTCTCGTACTTCCCGGACAGATGGCCATTCACACTTCAGTGCTCATTTAGACACATACGTCAATGATGACAGAACATTTCAGCTGAGGACAGGCCAGTGTAATCTTCCAAATTCAAGGCTATCTGTCATTTTTGTTGGTTATATAAAACCAGAATCAAAAGAAAGTAGGACTGTTCTTACGTGGAAAGCTAGAAAGAAAATGGAAAATTCCACCTGGCTTGCTGTCGACATGAAACTCAGGCAAGGCTATTTCAAATGATTTGAGAAGGTTTGAATGTCTAGCCTCTGCTGATCCATTGGCAGTTGCTCTTGGGACCTGCTAAGAAACGGGAGAGGCTAAAATCAGATTAGAGAATGAACGTTGGGCCACGCGGGCTGCTCAGAGCCCCCACAGAGCATTAATTCTATATATCCTCTCCACATCCATCCCGTGTTTATAATGTAACAGTCCTTCGTTTGTCTCTTAAGGTATTAGGTAAGTAGATGCCAGCGCCTTGCAGCTGTACTCTGCAATACACAAAAGACAAATTGGAAGTGGAGGGCGAAGTATCTTCCTGACTCTGACGCTGCTCCCCTGTGTTTGCTCTGAGTGGACGCAGTACTTATGTGGATAAATAGACAACATTATTTTCCACTGCTGTCAAGCCAGCATCTTAGACGAGAAGGAAAGCATTTAAATTTAATAACATTTTCTTCAGCTTCAGGGTGGACTATGTGTGAGAAATGGAAATCTGAAACATGAAAAAAAAAAAAAAATCTATTTGTGACATTTCTGGTTCCTGCCGGTCACAGGAAGAACTTGTACTCTGCCAAGAACATCTACTTAACTGAGGTTATCAGCAAATGATTATTTTTTTAGTTCAGATAAACTTTACAGGCAATCTTTTGGGAACTTTGCCAAACCTGAACCAACCTATGAGCCATTTAAAGTTCAATTAATTAGTAATTAGGAGGACAGAATTAACACGGGAGCATTTAAGAGAGTGTATATGTAATCAGCCAGTAACTATCAGCGCAGCAACAGGAGTGTGACACAGTATGACTTTCCAGCATGCCCACCTAAGTGTGGAAAGATAATGAACATAGCAGTGCCTAAACATTTCAGCTTGCCACCCACATGAATCTCCACTAAGTCTACTTCTGCAATTTGCACCTAAGACACTAACCGTAAGCTGAAGCGGCTCAACTGGGAGAAAAAAACATTTCCCTAAACCTACAATGCTGTTTAACGGCTGAATCTCCAAACTGTATTTTTCAGGAGTGCTGCCAACAAGTGAGACATTCGGTGTACCCTCTCTTGTCATTTGTGTCTGCAAAAGGAGGTTTCTCATCAACAAAACGGGGCAGTGGATGGTATCAACAGTCTCGTCAGATTGCTAAACAGAGGGTCTTACGGGGGGAAGGCAGAGGTCATGAAAATCGGTTTGACCCTGAATGCTTCTATCATTCTGAAAATAAAATCTGTGAGAACTGCAGAGTTTAGGGAAGATATTTTACAAATCAGTTAACTGAATTTATGTTGCAGTGACTTACACGGTCAGGGCAACCGCTGCCATCCCGCTGTGGAAGTCTAACACCGTACTGCGAGAATGCAGTCGCGATCCTTACCTATGGATCAAACAGATGCCAAAGTATTTTTCTGCCATTCCTAGGTCAAAAATTTAGAAACAAATCAGGCTGGATAAAAGTCTTTGAGATAACAGAAGTATAACTACTTCCAAAGGTGTAAGACACAGCAGAGAGTAGTTGGATTTAACCTTAGTCGTATGGTTAGTACTGGAAAAGGCCCATTAAACAAACTTGTCTCGTCAAACACATTGCAAAATAAAAGAAGCTGACCCAGAAGGATCCTTCAAGGCACAACAGAGGAGTGACTTTACAGATCAGCAGCTTTAACAAAGCAGAGGAACTGACCCGGGCTAGGATTAGCTGGGTAGGCAAGCTGTACGTTGTGAGCACCTGACTGAGCTGGAGCAAGACAGAAGATGAGAATAAAATACCCTTCAGCTTCTCGCAGAACCCACTGCTAAACTTCTTGGGGAACAAGATAAATTTGAAGGAAGAGAATAATTAGCTTTTCTTCTGGAATGTAATTCGTAATTGATTCTGACTGAAAGCAATGGGTTGTTTGTGGAGGAGGCTGAAGGTATCTGAAAGAATCTCTGTGCCTCACCTTTTTGCTTTTTCTGATTTAAGCTTTCTCTGGTAGCTGGTGGGAGCGTTTGAAGTTGACTGAATGCAGATAAGAGGGCGGGATGGTCAAGATGCATATTCCTTTTACAAATTGTTTCTCTGCGTTTTATAATCTTCTGTGGTTCAGGCATACAACGAGATCTGCCACATCTGGTTGACGCTCCATGGGAGTGTTGGTAAAGCAGAAATTGCTTCTGGGTGAACAATATTCCTTTAAAATATCATTTTTTAATAGAAAGCTTTAATCTAAAATTAATTTCATCATAACTATATGGAAGTAACATCACTCTTCTTGAAAGTATCAGATGACTCACTGTGCCTCCTACTGTAAGTTTTATATATTTTGCTTGTGTAATCTCTGGCAAAAATTGGTTAAGTCGCTAGAGACTTGGTTACAATATACATCAAATACTACAGATCTCCTTTGAGCATATTGAACTGTTTTACCACTCAGTACTAGATATTAATTAAAGAATTACTGAATACTTAATCTCAGCTTCTGTGTTTGGGGTTTGTTTGTTTGTTTTTCACTTACACATGATTTGGGACTCCCATATGGTATAAAGATGGTTTATGAGAGCTCTGAATTTCATTTTTGCAAGCCACTAAGTTCTCACCTGTAAACTGGTGTTTCGAAATCCAGATGAAAGAACAGAATGACAGAAATGAGCATTACTGAGGCACTTGGATGTGCAAGTGAGTTTCTTTCAATATCCCTCCCATAAGCAGATGGCTAAAGTAGTAAGGGCAGTCCAAAGCCCGTTGGCCTCGCTGAATTTTTCAAAAGATACCTTTCAGCCAAGGAGAAATCTATCTGTTTGGTAAGCTAAGTCTGAAGATTATGATTCATGATGTTTCTCTAGATACAATTAGGCAATTCTCTCCATGCCATCTCAGCACATTCTCCTACCAGTTACAGGACTTTTTTTTTCAGCCTTTTTTTTTTTATATACTTCTTGACTGCATAATTACTACTAATTAGGCATACATTCAGGCTTCAGTCTCTGTCACTAACACAAGATCCGTTCCTCAGTGGATACATTGGCTTTTATGGCTTTGGCTATAGCTCCTTTGGGTGATGCCCGTCAGCTCACAGGAAAGGGGGAAGTCAATGTTCATCAGCATTCACAAATATTCTGTTAGTCACCTGCCTGTTTCAGTCATTGCATTGCCTCAGTCGCACAGCCAAAGTAGGTAGGCAGTGGGTTATTTCAAGCCTGAGTCATCGATATCCATTTCAAGCCTTCACTTGAGCAGGACTGCTTTAGCCTGAAGTAGTCAGTAGCAACAGGAAGAATTTGCTTGATCTAATTATTATTTGTGGAGCAGTTCTCTTCAGTAATATTAATGACTGTATAAATAACAAAATAACTTCTTACAGGTTTGCAAGATGTAATTCTCGTTTAATACCTGACCTTCTTATGTTTTAATAAACTTATTGAAATTCCTTTTTTAATTATTAAACGCTGTAGCTATAAAAAGAGAGGAAATGCCTTGGATATTGCCTGTGCTTTAAATATCATAAGAATTTTGCCTTTCAAGTGTCAGTTGTCAAACATATGTCTTTCATTTAAAGATGATGGTAGCAACACTGCCTGAACTGCTTTAAAAATATCCATCTGTAGATATCACCAATTCAGCCCATTTTTCTACCTTCGCTTATCTCATGATATCCCAGGATATCTCAGGATACCCAGCTGAACCCTAACTCCGTACAGAGAAGAAAGGGCAGCCCCATTCGTGCAAGACTTACTCTGCAATGATCAGTGATTGTTTGTATCGTGTTACTGCCCAGGAAACTTGCTCCTTATGAACAACGCTAGCAGCAAGAATTGCCCCAAAGCCCTACCACCAAAGGAATTAGAACGTAAAAAACTTTAGACTGTGCCTCGCTCAAATTTTTTCTCATAGCTAAATTTAGAAACTTAATGTTTCTAAGAATATTTCTGAGCAAATGGACTCTTCCCCTTGTTTTCTTCAAACACACATCACACCCCAGAAACCTGAATGGCAACTCAGTTACACAAACATGAAGTTAACAGATGAACACAATAACAGCAGAAGATGTGAAATCACTGGCTGTGACTCACTCAGTGAAGACGTACCTATTTCTCTCTAGAGAAAGACGTTTGCGTGACATGTCAACAGACGACCTGTAACCACTAGGAAGAAAGACTTCAAGGGCTAATGAATCTTTTGGGGAAAAAAAATGTTTAAGTAACAAGGTTGTCCAAGCTAAAGTGGCTTTGAAAAATCTTTGAGCTCTATTTCTTAAGGTAAAACAGAAACCCCTGGCAAACTAATAACCAATGCCAACATAGTACAGTTGATCTGTCCTTGTAAATGGAGCAGAAAAAAGGACCTGAGTTTAATAAGCTAGAGATTGGTTAGGAAAAAACTACCTCAAACTTCCAGAACACTTTTAAGTTTCGTGTTAAGTATCTGCATTTCTTTGTAAAAGAATAAATTCCAAGTTTTTTCTTACTTGTGTTTTCTAAGAGTAAGTTATACTTACCATTATTAGAGTGCTCGAGTAACATCTTTTGCTACTTCAAGCTCTAAAAAACAGTTTGGAAAATCATGAATCCTTATTTCAGATGGACAGTAGTCTCCTAAAAAGCTAGAATCCAATCTTAGCTCTGAAAAGCTGATCATTATTTGATTATCAGACATGCATGCCAAGTGATAAATTAATATTAAAGTCAGCGATGGGACCTGAACCTTGATCTGGTGGCTTCCCAGGTGAGTGCTCTGCACTTGAGGTAATACAGTAATTAGACAGCTTTTCCCTCTGAAGGATAATACATGTTAGCTGTTGGAGAGGAAGCCCTCCTGAGGAGCAGATACAGGTTTCCTTTTTCATTAAAAAAGAAACTTAACTTTTTCAGTGGTTAACCTTCAGCATATTAAAACGTTTAGTGCCCAAGTTAGATAGAAGTGTTCCTCTGAGTAACAAACAATTAAACATAGCAGACAAGTGGGAAAGTAGGACTACAGTTCTAAGACAAACCCACAGTGACAATTAAGCTGCCCTGTTAACCATTCCATGTCAATGTAACCCACAGTGCCACAAGCCAGCAAACTACTAGTAGAGTTGTTGATAAAGGTATTAAGTCCATGTGACCCCCAAGAAGCTCATAAGCAGTCTATGCCTTTCCTACAGTTGTGATGTCTCAGAGATGGTACCTGAAATGTGTCACACGACATGTACAAATCTCTCTGCTTACAAAGGGCAGTTTCCTCATTTCTCCTGAGCTCTGCTCTTCCTTTGGAGAGTCATAAACTTGCTTATATTTATGCACACACATTTATTAAAGAGATCAGATTAATGAATGTCATTGGATCTAAATCTATCCTAATCTTAGCAAATTAAGATTACCCTGACCCGTGCAAAGACAGAAACATCACATATACTAAGTCTTAAAAAAATTATAGATACTCAGAAATTCTGACAGATGAAAGAGAATCGTACAACTCGTGAATAAAAAAATGCGATACCGTGTCAGAAGCTCAGTTTGGTCCACTGAAATGTGCAGAAGTTTTCCTACTGACATGAATTAAGCCAGGTTTAGAGTCTAAATCATTTAGGTCTGATCCTGTCTTCCCTTATGTCTTGTGATCATTAACAGGGTAAGAGTGAATGTCCAGTAGGTATGAAATGCTGCTAGTCTCTTGAATCTCAGAATATAAATAACAAGATTTTAATTTCCTTTTTAGGAATTTTTACTTCCAGAAAATGTTTTTACTTTCAGAAGCTCAACATAAGATCTCTCTCAACATATTACAGGTGAGCACATTATATTGCTGGGTAGATTCCATGGGCTGCTTCTGTCTGTTAGCTTTGAAAAAGAGTGACAAAAACCCCTTCGACTGGATTTCAGTGCTAACGTGACATAGATTTGAGCAGCAGAGCATCCTTTCCTAAATTCCCTTTTTTTTTTCTTCTCTCAAAGGTTTTCTGTAGCATCTTACTTACTTTCTACATCTTTCCAGGCTGAGCTGGCATTCCTGGAACTCAGCAATTCCTGTCAATCACTAAGAGTTAAGGCCACTTCCAGAAAATTTGAACTATCAGCATGGCAGCATTAGTGCTGCAGGGACAAGTGGCATGTCAGCAGTAGTAGACGGAGCCATTTACAAATTGCATTAAAAAAAGAGAGGGTATGATTACTGACCCCTGGAAACAGAGTGAAAACCCATTATAGCATTTTTGGTTATCATCCCAGACCGCACAGTCATTTTCACACTATACAATAATAAAGCACCCTTTTGTTTTCAGGCTACGTTTCCCCGTTGCAATGCTTTACAGTCAGCATCAACAGTATGCTGGTTCCTGCCTTCTAGAACAGACGTAAAGTCGAGGTCCTGTGCATAAGACTGCTCTGTTCTTTTTGCACGTTGGAAACATTAACTTGCATGTTCTGTTTGAAACTCTCTTTGAAGAACCATCTTTGCTAGCCACTCTCCTTAGACTTTTTCAAATAGGTGAGCAGTTTTCTTGAATTTCTTTTCATAAAGAAATTCCTGCATATATATAAACCTGACATTTCATTCTGATAACAAAAGACATGCTTTACTTTTTCTACTTATGTTCTTCCTCCGTGGACACACACCCTCACAGATAATCCCTTGACATTCGTGTACCTACTGGGAGAGCAAGTACGTTGCAGTACCAGTGTGAAGTACGGCCATGCCACTGGGCTCCGGTACAGATGGGAATTGGAGAAACCGAAACACTAAGGCCCACGTCTTCAAAATTATTTATGCACCTGTCTTCCTAGATCTGAAATACATTCATGGATTTCAAGACGGTGCATCCATAATGAAACAGAAAACCGAAACAAACTTTCTGGAATCTCAGATTAGTGATATTTCCTATTCCCAAATGCAGCAAGTTTGTCCACGCCAAATTTGCTAGTCCTGTGCAGGACCTCGGAGCCCCCCGGCCCCTGTGTTTGCACAGGGAGGCAGCGCATGTGCAAGCACGCACACTTCATCACGGGGAAGGGATTTAGAGTTTTGTGGCTTAAAAGCTGCGGAGAGGAAGATTTCCTTTACAACACGGAGCAAACAAAGGAGAGCAGCAGTGAGAACTCTCACTATGCCACTTTATTGCCAGCGTATCTCAGGAAGGACAATTAATGGAGGTCTTGTGTCTGCATATTCATCAGTCCTTTTGCCAAGACTGCCAACATGAATAACTATGAAAGCTACTTGTGTTGCTGGCTGACAACTGTCCTCCGAGGATCTCATCAAGAGCACTGTGACCTACAAAACTTCATTTTGCAGATGGGAGGTTTGAGGTCCAGTTTGGGCCTTTGGAACTAAATGGGCTTAAAATGAAGTGCAGCTTTGGGACTGGGTTGGTTGCAGTTGTGATGCCGCTGGGAAGGCTCTGTGGGATGTGAAATGACCCTGCCTAAGACTGTTTTATTTAAAATGCTATGGGTATGCTTTGGAGTGGGAAACTATTGAACAAATTCTGCATCTTTGTTGGCAGGTTACAATTCTGTAATTTATGCATCCCTGCCTTATCTGCCAAACTCTCTCCAATTTTTAGTCTATTAATTGGACACCAACAGTGTACATTATGAGTATCTGATATTCATCCTATTTTTTCTGATTCTCCTCTGGTGAGGAGAGTTCTTGGCAGCCGACTGCCACTGTGACCACCCAGGCTTCCAAGTTCCACATTAACTTTCTGATGAACATTTGCTAATAGTCACTTAAAATTTACTGTTTCGGCAACATTACTGCCATTAGATTTACTTGTCTGAATATTCACAGAAGTCAGCCCAAACAATATAAATCCCATACATTGCTGAGTATAAACAAGGTTAAAAATGTGTGTATTCATCTAATAATTCTTTGCTATTTGCATACGATGGATGATATTTCAGCCTGTCACATTGCTGATGTTGAGGTACCGATAATATTTTGGTTAGGCAGGCACTGTTTTCAAGGATTTGCAGTCACTACCTTTTATGTTCCAACTGCCGCACACACCATAGTTATATTACAGTTCATTTACTAACCTGGATCTGAAGAAACTCGTCGTTAACGTATTAAAACTGACAATAACTGTACCGACATTTGTCGTGAAATCTGAAATTTGTTTATGGTATTCCTAGAATTACATTTTTCCCAGCGTCTTGGATCCACGAAAAGTGGTTTGCAAAGCATAATTTGGTTGGGTTTGCCATGATTTGCTTCACCTGTCTGCATTTTCTGACTGCATTATTAAGCATCACATTTGGCACAGACATTTTTAATCTACCTGACACAGAAAAAGAGTTTTCTCAGGTTTTATTTCAGAATTGCCAAAAGTAGTATTTTAGTCCATTTATTCAAATCTATGTAGAGTAACTCAATGTTTATTAAAGCAGCAAACTGTTACGATGCTGCTCTAAGAGTTTCATTATAAATTCATTTATAAATTTATCCCTGTCTCTTAAAGTCTGAAAGATATGCTGGTAGAGAAGCTACGATCCATGGGGCATAGTGACCATTTGGTAGTCAAAGAGGCAATTACTGAGTCGATGTTAGTGAGGAGGTCAGGATGTCAG
Source organism: Bucorvus abyssinicus (assembly GCA_009769605.1). Lineage (NCBI taxonomy): Eukaryota > Metazoa > Chordata > Aves > Bucerotiformes > Bucorvidae > Bucorvus > Bucorvus abyssinicus. Next base: position 4,608,771 of record CM020044.1, on the reverse strand, counting down.
CGTGACAAGATAACACCCAATAGGTTCTACATGAAGCCAGGAGCTCTGTACCTGCTTTGTGCTCATTCCGTTAATCTGAAATCACGGTCTCAACGGATTCAAGGAGACCAGACACCCTTCAGGTTTTGTTGGAATAGTGAGCTCTTGCGTGTGGATGTGGAGATTACGGGTGGCTTTTTCTTCCAATTCTTATCTGAGTGATTATGCAGTAGACATGAGCCTTTGGGGTACCTCGTTCCGATCCAGTTTTCTTGGTTTTGAAATGGAAAGACAAGCCAAACCAGTCTTTTCTACTCACTGGGACTTTCTGAATATTATTATTCCTCTAGGGTTCTGGTTTTACACGATTTTGCATTTCCCTACATCTTCTTATCTGCCTTTAAATGCTACTGTAAATCCTTCACTCATTTCCAGCTTGGCAAATCAACTTTCTCTTTGTTTAACCCTTTGCGACAAACATATTATAGAGACACCCCTCTCCCCTCATCTTTCTAAGTTATCAAACAAGATCCTTGGGATGACTAAGGATACAAGGGAATTTTTCACACGAGGAGCCTAATGCCCAGATCACATTCAGGGCTGAGTAATTGCATTTCATGCATAGTGCATGAACACGTGGAAGCATCTCCTCTTTGCACTGTCAGCTAGACACAGCGCTACGGATCAAACTGTTATTTTTCAGATTACTAGCAATGCTTTATGGAGAGAAATATATATCTGCCAGCAAAGCATTTTCCAAATGAAGACAGAGCATAAAACCACCCTGCAAGTAACACAAACTGGTGACGGTGACATTTGGCAGCATAACTGCATTTGCTAGCACAGTAATCAGCGGTAAAGAGCAGGGTTTTCATGTGCATGCAAAGTCAAGGAAAGCTGACAGCATTAGAGTGCTGCTTGTGCTGGAAAAATACAGGAGAGGCCCCAGTAGTGTCAGGAAGGATTTCTTCCTGACAAACAGAATGTCTCCTGGCTTCCTTGTTCCACAGCCCTAGCAGGTGGGTGCCTCCTGCAGTGGCGAGAGGGAGCATGCCCTTGGCTCCTCAGTCCCACCAGTACAGCTGCAAGCAAGAGTCCAGACCACAAACAGAAGCTGGTTTTGCAGTCTGTGTTGCTCTCCTCTCCTCTTATGCAAGCATTTGTCTCATTTTCTCTTCAAGGAAACACCGCTGAGTTCTAACAGAAGCAGCATATGTGAGCCGCTATCAAGTTTTTTGTTCTTTTTCCCCAGGAAAAAGCAAATGATACCACCACTGATGCAGCTGAAAAAGGGAGTGAAAAGGTGTGGTTTATTCTAAATAAAATCTGTGGCTAAAAGACAAGGGGAATTAGGTACCTTGCGACAATGAATGCTTTACTTATACTTCAAATGCTTTAAACCAACTTTAAAGAAAGGTCAGAAATATTTTTAGACATGATTGTTTGCCATGGAAGCAAGCAGGTCAAAGCCTCTGTACTTGAAAATCTGGATCTTTTCTCATTATTTAATTTTGGGTAGTGGCAAACCAGAACTTTCCAGACTCACTTATTCCATTAAAAGTAATGTAATAGTCCTCACAGAGCAAGAAAAAAAAAGAACTTTTCCCTCCCCACATTTAGAAAAATAAAGGGCATTTCGTAACCTAGGAGGAACAGAACATGGTATTCATAAGCTTTTGTTGCAAAATTTTAAAATTTGATATCACTTGGTAAGAGAGGCAAAAAAGCTATACCAATTTAAACCTGTGAGAAGTGCAAAAGCATACCAACATTCGGAAAACAAGAATTTATCTAAATCTAGCTCTCAGAGGATAACAGGTCTATTTTCCCAGGCTGGAGACCGGAAACGTTGGCTGTCAGAGGGCTAGGTTCACTGCAGAAATTAAAAAGTGGTCTGTAACGGCTCACACAAAATCAGAAGTCAGCTCATAGCTGAATAGAGGCAAGATTTTCCTGCTTCCTGTCTTGTCATCCCACTCTGATTTATTTGAGCTTCATTTTCATTTATGGGAAAATTTCAGACATCTGTTTGGTTACAGAAAAGATATAAAATCCCTAGATCAGAGCGTTAATGAACCCCAGCATAGAAGTTGGTTTTTTCCCCAAGTAACTTCTCAGAGTTGTATAGCTGTCCTTGTTTATTTAATCTTTCCTCATAGGGGCATTTTCTGTTGTGTTCTCTTTTGATTTCCTAGCAATTCCTAACGTTCTACTTAGTGTTTTGGCAGCAAATCAGCACTAACCTGATGTCTTAAGAGAACAATTTACAATGACTTTAAGATGTCTTTCCTGAGTAGCAATGTTTAATTTAGAGCCCATAATGACCCAAGTAAAGTTAGAATTACTTTCCTCTCTATAAACAATACTTCGAATTAATTGTCCAATAACTCAATATTAAGTGATCCTCCTGTAACTTTTCCATGTCTCTATAGATTAAGTTGTCCTGCATAAATTTACATCAAACTTTATCAGAGAAACTCTCTCTAAATAGACAGCACAAAGTTTAGCACAGAGCCTTGCAAGACCTCGTTAACAACCTCCTTCCACCATAAAAATCTAGCATTTATGCCTGTCCTTTGTTTATATTGCTTAACCAGTTCTTAGTTCACAGAAGAAAATTGGCCCTCTGAAAAATACCTCCACTGACAAAGTTTTTTGGAAATTGGGTTTGTTATATTGTGCAGACCAGCCTTACCCACGCAGCGTGTTTGCTGCTGGTACCTGCAGATCTGCTCAGTCACTGTGAGCATAAAGACCTGGTCCAGTGATGCTGTCATGGAAAGGATATCACACACCCAGAAATCATACAAAGTTCTGTACCTCTGTCTGCATGGAATTTACAAGTGCAGAAGAAAGTGTTGAGCTGTGGAAAACACGTACATATGTAGCCATAATCCTTTCATCACATCAGCTAGTCTGATTTCATGAAGCAGCTTAATTCAGGAGAGGCAGAGGATATGACTTTGTTCTCTTACCAGAGACTGCATCAACATGAAGTGGTGATACAGATGTTTTTTAAAAATATCAGAGTTCATAACAAGTTTTAACTGTCAATCAGTACAATAGGACTGCAGTCCTGGATGTCTCCTGCTGCTGCTTGAGTTACAGGGAGTTGCTCGCACTGTCGTCCTGGTGACAAGGGGGTACCAAGTGTCACGTTGCTGGAGCCAGAACTTTTTGTTTGTGGGCCTTTGAAAGTTTGACATGCTGCTTGGACCCAGCAACATGAACCCGCCTTTCCTCTAGCAAAAGGTAGGGGCCAGTATTTGATCCAGTGATGCCATTTGTTCTTGAGCTGTGGTTCTTCCTCAGATACTCGCTATATTTATAGTGCCTTCCTGATAAGTTTTAACTAAGCTTGACATCTAGGTGGAGGAAAGAGACCTTGTTATATCCTGTCAAAGGAAAGACAGGAGAGTTAATCTTTGTCAGAAGCAGCTAGCTTGCCGGATGACGCATGGGTAGCTTTTCAGCTGACGGGCCAAAACGCTGCAAAGAGCTGCAGAGGGAGACAGGGTGCTGCCAGGACCACAGGAGAGAGGGAGATACTTGGAGAGGAAACTGGGGCATGACCGCATTCCTGAGGGAAGGCATGGGGGGGACTTGTCATGTTACAGGGAACTGGAAAAGGAGGCTGCAATACAAGGAGAACGCACACCTGAGAAGCGTTTGAAATAGAGATGTGCAGGGGATTTAAGATGCAGAAAAAAGCAAAGGAAAACAAGCTTAATTTTCTGCTGTTCACAAAAAAAAAATTCATTTCTCTTCTACTAAGGTCTCCTTGTTAACAGTTCTCTTAGATACCAGTCATTTTCAAAGAACTAACAGTCTCTTCATCTACTGCAGATGATTCTTTTTTGTGCAGCTGATTGTTAATTCCTACAACTCTGGTACAATTCCAGATTCTGAATTAATCTTCATTCACTTTCAGGATGCAACTATCACATTACTCCTTGAAGTCACTCATTAAATTCACCTTATCTTACTCAAGAACCATGCTGAAATCCTGCTGGACACTTTTGTTACTTCTTGGTTGAAGCACTTTAATGCACTTGATTTGTTTTGGCTTCCTAATTTTCTTTGTGAACTGTTTTGCAGTAATCTAGAATACAGCACGTTCTACCCCTTGAACTCACCACTCCTGTAATTTACCTGATCCTGTGTCTTATATCAGACTATACATTAAAAAAACCTAACGTTAGCCTCAATGCAAAGCCAATGATGTCACTGAAAATATTTTCCGCCCCACTTCTCATGTTCACCACCCAAGCCACTAGTTACATCTGGCTCCCTACTAAAGGCTGTAAAGCACGGAAAGATCTGGCCAAATTCAAATCATTCAATGATTGTTTTCCCCCATTGATTACCAGTAGGGAGTCTTGCAAATTCATTTACATCACACTGTAGATGGCTGATTTTCAGCAGAAAAAGCCTCTAATAACCATAGAAGAATCTGCTCCGTACTTAAATTTCTTTATAACATTCATTATGCCTATAATTACATAATAATGTTATATATTTAAATAAAATACATAAGCAAAAGAATGCCCATAGTTCCTCTAAAAGTAGAGACGCCCCATCTTCCCAGACTGTCTGCATCGCTTTGATACAGAATGGTAGATTCCAGATTTGCGAGACCACAGGAGAAAGCCAACTGCGGATTGATGTCATCGCCACTGGAAACACTATCTTGAGATATTTTAAGGAAAAGCCAAATGCTTGACCATTGCAGCTGAGGGATCAGGGAGGTAGCTGGACCCATATCTTACCGCTGACTTTTAGCAAAATTACCAGGACTCTAGCCAGACTCAGAGACGTGTCTACTTTTAATTTTAGGACCCGGCCTAGTTACTGAACTAGCACTGCAAATTCTTATAGGATCAGGGGAAGCTGACTGTCTCCTACCACCATGTTTCCTACCCCTACAAAGCAGAGAAAGGGCAAAAGAGGACTCTGGCTTCTCCACACCTCCCAGCCTTCAGTTCTACCCAAGTTCAGTCCCTCTGAAGCCCTCCTGGGCTCCACAGCTGAGACACCAAGTTGTGACACAGAGCTGCTGCACTCCTGCTCATCACGTGAGGGTTTGCTGTGAGAGTTTCACATGGTGTTGCAAAAAAGCAAAGTTATACTATGTGGATGGAAAATCCATTTCAAACTATACTCCTTGGTTTTTGAATCTAAATGTGACATACTCTCAACAGAAGGCAGTTTAATAGCCTTGCACGTGTACAGGTGGATTATAAAATATATATGTCTCTCCTACAGCTAGTGACTATTAAAAAGAGCAGGTAATACACAGACACGTGATCAAGACTACTGCCTGAAAATGTGGGACAATTAAGATATTTTATTGCATACCCCTCTTTGTTTAATTCCAGTATAGTTGCAAAGTCATAATCTGCAGTGCCTTAAAACCTAAGAAAAAAAATAGCATGCTGTTCACCTGAATACAAGCATTTTCTTCACTGATTCCTTTAAATGATCTGAAAAATAAACTCATTTTTAACTAACAATAGCTAACTCCAATATTTCAGTTTCATATGTAGTGCAGCCGAGGGTAATCTTCAGATAAGTAAATGTAAAAATATTACCACCTTAGTATACAGGAGGAGATGGAAAAAAAGACTAGTTACTGTTTATTCTGTTCTCTAATTATTCAAAATATTTTGTATTTCAGTGAACTGAAGGTACTTACAGGAAAGGTTGGAGTGGTAAGGGTGAGAATTAAAATGGGCCTAGGCAGTTTGATTAGTAACATTCATATTGATTTCAGTTGCTATGTGGGAGAGGAGAAAAATTATTCCCATTTTAGTTTTGAAACCTAAAGCCAAAGCAGTTTCATTTGCTTAATGACAAAACTAGTCACAGCAGAAAAGATTAATTTTTTGTTAAAGTACTTTGCAATGTAAAAAGATGTTTGGCAAGCTTCAAAATAATTGTGTGACTTTTTTTTTCCCCCACTTCTCCCTAATATCGTATATGAATATATGTACGGTAAACAGTTCCTCCATTTTGACAAAGACTTTAAAATAGAGATAGAAAAGCCATGGCAAAATCTACACCACAATCACAGCATCATTTTGGTTGGAAGTGACCGTTAAGATCATCAAGTCGAACCATTAACCCAGCACTGCCAGGTCACCACTAAACCTGTCCCTCAGCGCCACAGTGACACGTCTTTTAAATACCACCAGGGATGATGACTCTACCACTTCCCTGGGCAGTCTGTTCCAATGCTTGACAACCCTTCTGGTGAGGACATTTTTCCTGATATCCAGCCTAAACCTCCCCTGGCACAACCTGAGCCCATTTCCTCTCATCCTGTCGCTTGTTACTTGGGAGAAGAGACCGACCTCCACCTCACTACAACCTCCTTTCAGGGAGTTGTAGAGAGTGATAAGGTCTCCCCGAGCCTCCTTTTCTCCAGACTAGATGACCAAACAGATGATAATAGATGACCAAACAACAGTGGTGTCTGTCTCAGAACTGCTGTAGATCTAAGCAGATTCCATTCCTGCAGACACTTTGGCATTATATATGTAGTCATGTTTTCTGAGATCATGTTCCCTTAAAGCATCTCGGACTATACAAGGCTAAAGAGGACTAAGGATGCTGAAATCCAAATACAGACTGACCCAATGTCTGATGCTTGTAAAGAACAAAAACATATCATCTGACCCACATGTAGCACAACAGCTTCAAGATCCATATTTACTTGAGTATTTCTTGATTTCTTTGTTCATACTCCACATGATTTCACTCCTGATAATGAGCAAGTCAAACATAGTTGTCCCACACACTCCGTGTGAAAACAGTATGATTCCACAAAAGCAACAATCTGTTAAGCTTGTTTGCCATCAGCCTTCATTGAGTGAGGCTTGAGGAGAAAAGCTGAGGCACGCTTGCCAGTCAGATGAAGCTATACAACTCTAAACCAATATAATAAAACCTGCAAAAGCAGTTTTCGAAGAGCGAGGAATAAGAACAGGTTAGTAGGTGTATTCCAAGGCAGCGGCCCGCCAGCATAGACAATGTCTTCCTGAAGACCCCAGAGGAGCTCCCTAACTAGGAAGAGAAAAATCACAAAAGATATTTGTAAACATAATGGCTATGACAGCATGCTAAAATATTCTGATTCCTTGCTTGGAAAGGTGATGCCTAGATACTGTTGCTGAAAGAATTTTTATGGATCTAACCAGAAACTCCCTATGATTTCAGGGTTGAAATAGCATAGCCTGAGGAACACAGCTCTTGCTCAGAATCTAGTCAGAAAACGTCTTCTTTTTAGCTTTATAAATCAATCTAGTTGAAGCTTCCCTGCTTTGACACAATGTTCTAACCTCAGAGCGGGAATTTTGTGTTTGGGTGAGAGATGGAGGGTAACGGATTTGCTGAACATTTTGCATAGCAAAAGAGGAGACCCGGCTGCTTTCTGATTGTGCTCCCTGGAGCCGAACAGGTTTCCGTTAAAAATAAACGGCAAACCAAGCAAAGAGCTGACAGAAGAACAGACAGGCACCTTGAGCTGCAAGAGCAGAGCAGAGAGCGCAACTGTGTTCTGCTACTGCTTCAGCAGCCCACAGCAGGTCATTTGAACTTACATTCTCATTTGTACTGACTGAAAATGAGGTCATCCTCCAGAACAAGGCTGTTCTGCGGCAGCCCAAGCTCAGTCTTGCAGAGTGCCTTACACCACATTTTTAAAAGCGCATCTGTGTCCCACGACCTTTCCAATGCACCGTCCCAACGCTTCACACTGCCTGAGATGTATGAGAGTAAAGAACGGTGAACAAGATAAAAACAAAATTTCTATTTAATTGTGTGTCTGCATCAGAAGAATAATTTTCATTTAACACCCTCATTATTTGATGTGCTATCATCAGCTTGGACCAAAACTGTACCTGCTCCAGTGCCTGCAGCTCCTCCTCTCACCTGGGTGCTCACAGGGCTGCTTCTCACACTGTTCTCCTCACTCTTCCAGGCAGGGCTTTACTCTCTTAAATGTGTTTTCCCAGAGGCCCCACCAGCCTCGCTGAGGGCTCAGCTGTGCCCTGTGCCAGGGCCGCTGGGGAACCAGCTGTGTCTGGCATGAGGCCTCTCCTCAGAGAAGCTCCTGCAGCCAGCTCCTGGGCACAGACACCCGACACGGTGACATAAACCCTGCAGCAGCTGCAGGTCCGACGGGCCTGAGCCGTGCTTGTTTTCCCAGAAGACAATGACATAAGATTGTTCTGTATGACACCACACTGAGCCATGAGGCCTCCGCGATGCTGATTACCAGTGCTCGTTAATCAACCACGTGTAACACAAGCCCTAACTCGGCACAGATTGGGCTGACGAAGGCCCACACCTGAGTGCCATCGTTTAACCGGCTACTATGATTTCAACATACCAAAAAGTACATAGTTTAGACCACGTAGCTTGAAAAGCAGCATGTGAAGCTAGTCAGGAGACTTGGTAAACATCCACAATTATTCCAAGGTAGGTGTTCAGCTGGAGAAGACTCCACTGTAGCTATATGCATGCTTTATCATACATAACCAACATACGCACCAAGTATGCCGAGTAACGTGCAAGACAAAACCGAACCATTTCCAACAAACGCAGCTGATTTTGTGAATAGCACAGAGCGTCGCGTCCAATATGTAAAGTTACCTCACAACGACGACAGACAAGCCTTTACCAGTCCAGATAACCTGACTGGCCTCTATCAAGTTTGTTTGCATATTTACATAAAACAAATCCTCTTTTCATTTGAAGTTCGAGCAGAAAGTATTGGGGGGAAGACAGTAACAAGCAGCAAACACAGCATACTCAGTTCTAGGAACTTGGACAGCAGATGCATAACTAGCGTTCAGAGCAAGAATAAACGAATGAGCAAGCTACAGTTCATGTGTTCACTGAAAGGAAGGGATTTGGGGTTTCAGAGGGGAAAATTGAGGTTGGGGGGTGTTTGCATTAAAGAAAACATTGCCCTTGTTTAGGAGCAGTAAAGGGATTGGTGAAAATGTGTGTTTCACTCTGCAGAATTATGCTAGCTCAGGAGAGCGCTTTAAGACTCAAGTTCTGTGGATATTAGCAGAGTCAGATATACAGAAAACACTGTGGAGAATTTAAAAGTGTGAAAGGCATAAGGATTATACAGACTTGAACTGTGAATGAGGTTGAAGTGCATTCAAGAAAGCAATAAAGACTAGTGAACCAGAAACGCCCTGCTCACTTATGATAAAATATCTAGTTAATTCCAAAGAAAAGCTTCAAATAGACTTGTCTGGTTCTTTAGCAAGTCACTATAAAATAATGCCAGTATTCTCTGTATAAATACTTTCACAAATAAAAAGACTCTTTTAGAAAGAAGATTGAACTCCGTAAGTAAGCAGCTTAAGCAGTAAGGAAAAGCATATTAAAATAATTTCTTAACTTGCAGAAATATTGAATAATGGTCCGTGGCCACGCTCTGTAATGACAACAGACCATACCCTGTTCCCAGAGTAACGTGGCTTTCCACGTTTTATGTACAAGACACATACCAAAAGGTTAACGTGATCTAAAACGACGATACAAAAAAAGGTAATTAACACAAGCACACCAACTCCTTACTCTTTAAGTCTTTCAGTTTTGCTCATTTTCTTAGAAGCGGGGTTCACCAACTAACCTGCTCTCTTCAGCACCGTTCTTTTCACTATTCTTAGTGAAAAAAGATACTTCAGACTAAGTGGATTAATATAATTTAACAAACTAAAATAAGTGCCAAAAATCATGAAATGCTTTCACCTTAATTAGCTCACGTTTCATTTGAACAAAGTCACACTCGCTGTTCTTCAGAGGAGGGAATCGGTAGACACTGTAGACTCTCCAAGTGCCTTGTTTTGTTTACGGGGGGGATCTTACTACAAATTATAAGACTCAAGTGAACTACGCAAGAAATCAAAACACATTCTAGCATAAGAAGCATTTATAGACACTGAGGCAAAACTCAGCACTTCTCCATCTGTTACCAATTCAAATGTGATCCTCATCAATTTTGAATGTGAGACTAATGTTGGTAAGCCAGGCATTCTCTTACTGTCAGGAGAGGATTTTGTTTCCCCTTTTCAGCCATGGAACTTAGGAATGTAAACCATAAGGCTGTACTCTAAGCAGGGTGTACAAAGAACAGCTAATCAAATGTAGAAAGCGTCTGGGGAGAGCCAGGAATCTTTCTGGTTCTCTTAAAGCTCTGGGCATTAGAGTTACATGGGGAAAAGTGCAGGGAGCAAGACAATAGCTTCAGCTCTTACAGGTGTTGAATCCTTGCTCACCAAACCAGCTCTAGACCAGCCTCCAAGCACCACCACCTCATTGTCTCTGCCTCCACGTTTGCAAAGCCTCATTAACAGCTCATTAGGAACACTACAGATGTGACACACAAACTTGCTCTGGGACAGGGAATTAGGGAATCTGTATTAGAGAACTGAGTCAGAAACCTGGAAACGCTTTAAATGATTGTTCAGAGAACATGCTGATCATTATGTGAAAAATAATAAATCACCACTTCTAGAAAACACTAAGTGAAGAAAAAGATAGACCTTTTTAGGGCTTGAAAGGTTAAAACAAAAGGAATTACTGTCTGGGTCAGTTCCCATTTTATCCTTGGATTTGCAGTAATTACAGAAGGAAGTTACAGCTTTTACTTAATGCCTTCAGGAAGGACTGAGTTTGTTTAAAGAAAGTCAGTGTCTTCTTACAATAATGAAAAGAATCTCTCTTTCTGGCCTGCTGTTAGTGGCAACAGCTCCTAAATAATTTCTTGCTCTGTTTAAAAGAAAAAAAAAAAGCTTTTTATATTCATTTCTTAAGTTAGAACAAATGCCAGTTATCTGATACCTAGTTCACACCTAGATCAGTCTTAAAAAAAAAAAAATCATGCATTTGGAATGGACTCAGTCCTCCTCAGAAAAATTCATAGCAAAATTCTACCTTAATTCTATGGGAGCAGGCACAGCGCAGCATCATTCACAGCCCTTATCTGGGAACAGAGTGCCTTTCAGACAGAATACCTGGAAACGTACAGTTAAAAAGATGAAGATTGTGGGGGCTTACACTTGTTCAAAGAAACTCCTCAGATCCATCTGTAATACTTCTGCCTGAGAATGTGGGGTAGGGATGTCTGTTAAGATTGCAATGGGAAGAAGGGTGGAAATAAGGCTAAATATAAATAACTGTCATACCTGTGATGCAACTTAGAGTAGTGGCTCTTGAACATAAGGAAAAAGTTGAATTCTTAGTGGAAATATCTTAAGAGTTGAGGAATCAGTTATACTCTTGTTATATATTACACTTTTTTTCCTCCATCAACATCAGTTTTATAGCCAATAAAACTGCCTTCAGTGGGGTTCATCATAGCATATTTGGGAAGAGAAGGACATACAGGCATAGTAACTACACACAGCTACAAGAGGAAGAACAATCCTGTTGAGGTTCAATATCTTTTCCATTTCCTATTAGTCTCATCTTGTGCAAGGACTTCACGTAGGTGTCCAGCAACAGCAAATGCTATGTATGTCATCGCTGTAGACCAGCTAGGAATATGTAAGCCCATTTGAGCAGTCTGACCCATCCAGATTAGTCACTCTTCCCGTACACGTCCTGCCCATTTAAGTCACCATCTCCACCTGTACCCTGGACTGAAACATCACAGTGCCTCATGTGACCGTGCACTTTGTGCCATCACCTCCTATCAGGCTGGGGCCATGTCCAATTCCGAGGCAGCAGACACAAGGCGCGCTATCAGGACAGCTTCAATTCAGAATATCTTGTACTGAGCACAGCCACACAGTCAACTAACGTATACAGACAAGACATCCATCTGTTCTCTGAAAATTAATATCCAGATCCAAACCCATAATAAGTCAATGAAAGCTGAAACAAGGCTGGTAATTCAAAGTCTCGTCCCTAGCAGCATACATGAGCAGTTGTACTAAATCACTGTTCTAAAATCCCATGAATTCTAACACTCGGTTGAGTAAAAGGGGGGTTAAAAGGAATCCCTGACAGTTGGAGAGAACATAATCTCCGGGTGTCCATAGTCCAACCGCTCACCGAGTAGGAAAAAACAACTGTTCTGTGTAGGTAATTATCCTATGCAGGGTTTCTTTACTGCCTTCCAAGTACCTCATCTCAGCCTCATCTGATAAAAGGGTACCAGTCTAATGCAATATGGCAATTTTCATTTACCTATGGTAATTCTGAGGAATTTTGTGAAGACACATTTAATTTCATATTGATTGTGAATTAGACTGTGGGATTCCCAAAATAAAACCTTTGACTGTGAAAATTAAAATGCAAAGTTCCAAAGTCTTCCTTGGAAAGAGTTATAGGATTTATAATATATCCACTTCTCCAGGTTTTTTAAAACCTGTTGTTACCCACAAGAAAAATGCACATTTTTATTAAAGTGCATACTTTTCTTTGTATTTATTTCCTTAAATTTAATAAAGCCTTCTAGCTATCAGGGTAATTTAGTCTCAAATCTGCGCTTTCTGGTTAGGTTTTCATTATTTCACATGATTCTTTTACCCTTATTATAGAAGCTGGCTTTATTCCCAACTCATAAAGTGACCTGAATTCTGCAGGAGATATTTTCTAGCATTGATTTTTCTTCGTTCATAATGTTAGTAACATGACTGTTCCTATTTTCACTTTCTTAGCTTTTATTATTTTCATAATCTCACACTAACACACTATTCTAGACTCATCGAGAGCACACAATTTTTTTTCTTGTAATAATGCTATATGCGTATCATTCCGCCCCACCTTAGACAGTAGGAGTTGTCTGTAGTGAATTTGGGGGTTTATCCTTTTTTAAAATAATGTCAAACAAGACTACCAAATGGAAAAAAATTACAATAAATTCTTGTGTTGTAATCCTCGAGTCCCTTTTTGACACATGTAATTCATCTGACCGAAAATTCCTCTCTGAATATATTCCAAAAGCTCTTTCCGTGGCACATTTTTCACCTAGAGCGCTATCAGCATTGTGTAAACATGGTTTTGGGGATGTCATAGCCACTCTCTTTGTAATGGCATTTATGAGATTCATAACATTTTTCAAGCTAGAATTTCGGAGCCTACATCTTACAGGTTGAAATATTTTCATCCCAATATACATATAGTTTGCCTCTTTAAAAAGATTGACTGTACATGGTAAACTCTAAATATTGTTACCTTCTGTGTATAGAACCTCATCCTTCTTCCTTCAAAGTACTATTGTTTTTTTAATTTACACTTCCTTTTAGTTGTTTAGATTTTTTCATGTACTGTGTCAGGTTTTGTGAGATAGCCGTTAAAATAGAGCAAAGCTTACCATCCTGTTTTCATTTAGGGATTACAGTTTGCTTCTGAATTCACAACAGAAAGCCTCACCATCCTCTATCAAGTCATGCCCCTTCTGACTTAGATCGGTTTCTCGGTTCCTTGTCTGGACACGGTGCAGTAGTTTCTTTCCCCACGGCCGTGCTGGCAGTTTCTCAGCATTCAATGGCAAGGTCTCTGACAGAGGGAAGTTCCATCGCACAAGGGCAGTTTCAGAGCACTAATACCTACAGCTAGTTCTTTGCCGTACAGCTCTTTTACTACCTGCTTGGTTAACAGGACATTAGGTAGCCATAAACAAGTCCTTCCAAAAATCAAGGCCTTCATTCAGTAAATCAAAACTTCTTGACTCTGAACTTCTAACACTTTCATAAAAAGGACAGAATTTTTTAATTCCTCTAAAACCTATTTCACCTTCCTTTACCAAAGACTCTTTCCTACTTAAGAAAAAAAATGATGACAAAATATCATCTCTGTTAAATTACTTTTTCAATAGTAGATGATTTATAGTTGATTAGGTAATTAAATAAAATACAAGTGGCTGAAAGTAAATCTATTTTTATCATCCCTGTAAATTAAAAGTTCCGCATCATAAAAAATCATGACCATCTTGAAAATGACTAGTCAAGTGCTTTTTATAGGCAAGCAGGATTTATTGTCAATTAACGTATTGAACTGGATAGTCAGCATAACCCTGTGCTCAAGACTTTTTAAATTATTGGCTTCCGTTATCAAGCTGCTCCATATCACAGTAATGAAACGTATCTAGCTATTCACATATTGAACAATTCCTTAGGTTGGGTTTATATCTCGCTATAACAACATTTCACTTTATTATTATCTCCGATCCCCTGTAATGAATACAAATACATTCCTTTTTTCCATCACGGGTTTATCAATTTTCATTGATTTGCCTGTAATGAATGCAGACAGAATGGGGGAGAAAAAAAATTAAAGAGATCATATCCATTAAAATATCTGTAAACTCAAAAATTTTCTACTTGCAGTCACATCAATTAAAAGAAATCATTCAGAAAAACAATTAAAAGGAAATATTAGTTTAAGTTCTAATACTTAAATAACTGTAACAAGGAATTTAGGGTGCTCTGTTTTTTACAGAATGTTGGGGTTTACAATTTTCTTTCCATAGACTTTAAAAAAGATAAATTCTCATTATGGTTTTGCATTTCATATAGGTTCATTTGTTGAAGTGCACCACATTTTTCTTTTTCAATAAAGGTCAACTTGACTAATGAAAACGCAGCTTATGGTGCAATGTGTGATTTGCTATACACAAAATACGTTTGTAAATTACCGATGCCAGCATCTCCCCTTCCCCTTGGGAAGTCCCCCAGCCCCAACATCAGTGCTTACGGAGGAAAGTTCTCGCGCTGTGGAAGCGCTTGCTGCAAGAGGAGAGCTCAGCCCAATCTAGGTATTTTCTAGACTTTGGGTACTGATAGGTTTTTTTTTTTTTAATTCCAAAACCTAAATACAACTACATTGGTTGAGGATAAAAAGACATCTTGAAACTCACATTCCAACAGCATTACAAACTTCCATATTGAAAAGCAAACTTTTAAATGGAAACAGAGTGTTATCAGTTTTGACATTTTATTGCACTATAACAATTGCATCTGCTAGTGTTTGGCAATTATATCATTATGTGACAACGTAATTTGATATGAAATGAAGAGATACGATAACATCCTGGCTTTCATTCAGGCACAGCAAAACAAAAAGAAAACTCCAAAACAAACAAAAAAATCCATGGAACGTATAACATCCCGTCTAATCAGGAAAACAGCGTGGACAGCAGAACCTGACCTACTGCATTTGCGTTGTGTGCAGTACAGGACAAGCTTGGGTTTATCAAGAGAAAAAAAAAAAAGAACTGTGGGGCAGAAAGTAGCTACCCTATGTTTTACACACACATTCTCATTTTAATAGGTCAAAGGCTTGTTTGAAACATGCCCAGATAAGTTTGTTGGGTTTTTTTAAAAGAGGAAATGCACTTGTAACTTTCTAGAAGAATCCCATAGGTTTTAATGCCACAGGAGATCATAATCAAGCACTATCATCAGAATTTCAGATGAGATAGTATGACCAGCAGTAAAAGCATGCTTCAAGAGCAGAAAAAATCCCCAACTGTTGGACATCAAAACCTAAGTTACTTATTATTCCTTATACAGATCTCTTGTCTAAAGAAGCAAGCAATGTTCAGCATTCTCTCCGAGGAACACAACATAATCCTTTTTTTTTTTTTTTTTAATGGAGAAAATGCATCATTTGTCCTCTGCAGCCCTGTCTGAAACCTCAGATAACTTCGTGTTAAGGGGAGAAGAGTAGAGACAGGAAATAAAACAGGCAGTTAGTGTACTTCTGCCAGTTACCAGAAGAGGTGCAGAACGCTAGCAGCCAGTGCCGTAATGGTGATTTCCAAACTGCAGGTACCCTAGTCCTGCTAAATATACTCATTCCTTCTCAGAGACAAGAAAGATATGGCTGGCACCAGTTAACAGAGTTAGAAAATGGTGCTTCTAGGCATTACAGGTTATGCCCAGAAACCTCATTATCACGTGTTAAAATTCTTATGTATTACCAAGCCAAATTCTTTTTCAAGTTAAAATGAGAAGAAATGTAACTCAGGACCTCTTTTTAGTGTTGCTAAATTGGGAAAGAAGATTAAGATGCACAAAAAAGAACATGTACTAATAAATTTCTTCTTCCCTCTTAAAAGGAAGTTCAGAAGCTGCCAGGCTTATTCCCTCTAGACCTACCGAATCTCCTTTTTCCAAGGATATCCTTAAAGCCGGTTCTCTAGATCACCCTGCTGAAACTCAGTGAGAGCCTGGTGTCTTACTGTACCGTGCTGCTTTGAAAATTCCAGCCTACAGCGTTACAAGCATGCTTTGAATAAGTTACTTCAAAGTGAAAATGAACTTATCTGCTCTCATTTTAACAGCTTCAGAAGGCTTTCGGTGTTACTCTTGTCAGTAAATAAGCTAGATATTTAATTTTCATAGCTGATTTTTTTTGTCACATGCAATATCATAAGTCACAGGCGTTGCGTTTAATACTTAAATAGTTAGTGTGGTCTACAGCTTGATAACATTATACATAAGGAGGTGAATGCTGCATGTCGAGCTCAGTGGTGCTATCTGCAAGGGGTGGCAGATGGAAAAGACTTTGCTTGCAGCCTTGAGCGACAAAAAATTTGCAGAATCAAAGAACCTTAGAAGACAATAGCTACTGTAAAACACGCAGACTAATTTTGCTTATGCTCTTTTTAGCAGTAATTAATTCTACTTTCATTCAAAATATTTGATTGGGAAAAGAAATAGGTAAAATTATTTAAGACATCAAAGAGACTATAAGCATACTGTAAAGCAGTAATTACAAGAGGGCTTTGATGTAGATTCATCACTTCTTAGAAAACTTTAAACCATTGTTTTGAAGCTAAGACATGGAGTCACCATTGAATAAGTAGAAATAAAAATAAAACTTGTCATCTCTTGGAAGATTTTTGTAGCAAAATTGTAAAGCAATCAGTATCATCTTCCACTATGTCAAAGTTGAATGTGAAATGTGCTGAGTTTTCTCCCTGCCCAGAGAACAGTCAGTGCTTTCCAACAAAAAAGACTTCTCCAAACTCCTCTTTAAGCATTCAGTATTACTTCTGTGCATTATTGATATATATAAAATAAATAAAAATAATCCTATAACCATGATATTTGCTCCCACGTCCAAGCTTCCCTAGCAGCCTCACTGTTTGGGATTTTTGTTAGATGTTCTGATGGAAGCTCCTCCTTCATCTGACAGAGCCAGCCACTGGTGAAGGAGGGTGAGCTTGTTACAAAAACTGCTTTTCTGAAGGAGAACGTACTTTGGATAACAGATTTGGACGCATTAATGCTCTTCCCTGTCAAAGACAAATGAAACTGAATAATGCAAAATCCAGTGTAAAAGGGTGCCCACCAGTCAAATTACAATGTTTTGGAAAAGGTTTCACACCACTGCAATGCTTCATGCCCTTTGAGCTGCCATAGCCTCATCACAAAATATATCTCTCAGTCTCTACCAATACTATTAAGAAAATCTATTGGTAATGACAGCATACAACCTCCAATGGGGATTAACTCCCAGGTAATGTGGCAGAAATGAAGCTGGTCAGAGGGATGCTGGGCATTTAGGATTTACTAAACTGCCTCATCTGACTGCTTAAGAAGGCCAGAGGCTTCACAGCTGCATTGACTTTTGGTCAATGAAGGACAGATTTAAAACTAAGGTAAGAGACCAAGGAACAGACCTGGTTGTGACCCAGAGGATCCGGATTTAAACCCAGAGCATAAGAGAAAGAAGTAAAGGGAGGTAAAGAACAGCTCGCTAATTGAATAGCCTATGATTCTAGCACACTTTTTTCAACTTGGCAGAAAGGAGACATCTTTGCTTTGCTTTACACAAGTTGATTTGGTGATAAAGTTTCTTTATTAGCAAAGGCATTTTCCCCTCACCGTACTCCCAGCTGTTGTTTTGCGATTCTCTTCCTCCTCCCACTTTGATTCTGGACATTTCTGAACAAGTTGAGGAGATCCCTGTTTGCCCAGACGGAAGCTGCGCAAAGAAAGCATCCTGACACAACGCACATGCTGACCACAGTGGCTTTGCGCAGCGCTCTAACAACATAGATAATTTGTTGGGTTTGCTGCAAAGGCCATAGCTCTTATTACACACTCACAAGCCTAAAAGCCTACCACTGTCTTTGAAACCCTGTCGATAACAGTCTTCTCAAGAGTTACAGCATCATTTGAGGTAGACAATCAAATGAAAACGTGCCAGATGGTGCTTAGAAGAAGCATGCGGATTAGACAAAACCTGTTGCATGATGGGTCAAGTGAGCCCACCCTGCAGACACATCGTCATCTTCCATGCCTAGCACAGCCTCTCCACCTTCAAACCCTTTACAAGACACCTCAGTAAAAAAAACTTCTTCAAGCTCTTCATTTAAAAATCGATAACCTTCAAGCTTCCACAGCTTCCTTTGAGACTAAGGTAAATAAAATTGAGGGAAGGCTGGAGGGATTTGAAAAGCAATGGAGTCAATTGAAACTCAAACAACAAAGAGTGGAATTCTGTAATGAAATTCACATAGGAGAGAAAACCGTGTTTAAGCTTTATGGAGCTCCTGAAAGAACATTAGAGTATCTGGAAAAATCAACAGCATTGTCATAATACTTAATGTTCTGAGCATCTTCTCTGAAAGGTCCAGGATGACTGGAAATTTACGGAAAATTCTGAAGCAGATATGATTAACAAAAGATCATTATCTGGAGTACCAAAAGCAATACATCTGCATGAATGATCAAAGCTCAGTGCTGCATAGGAAGAACATAATAATCGTAGAGAGCATATGACTGAAGGAGAGTTTGAGCAGTGGCCAAAGAATTAGAATAAAAATGGAGATCAGCCATCTTACCACTCCATAAAGCCTTGGCAAAGGATAGGAAGTAACTTCATCCGAAGAAAGAAAAATTTTTACTAAATGACCCTGCATCAATCTTCTGTCCTGCCAGATTGCATTGCTGCTCTCAAGAGTAGAAATCACAACACTGCTGGGAAGTGGCACAGTGGTTCACATAGACCTGAAAAAGAGGCAGCAGGAAAAAGTTAGACAGCTAAACCCATCAAAGATTGTCCGACCCTCATTCCTTTACCAGAGGGGATGCATTTGAACATTCCTTTACCACATGATGCATTTGTCCTGGAAAAAGACGTTTGCTCTCTCACCCAGTATGTGGGGCATTGGTGATTTTACTCTCACGTGCTGGCATAAAGGAATACGTTCAAGTAAAGTAATGCAAAAGTTTAATTAACAGAAGTCATTACAAGGATAGTGAGTTCTTATTGGTAAGTTAATCTAATTCCTGAACTGCACTTTCAGAGGACCAATTTTTACATTTGCCTTATGGTAGCGTTTGAAGATTGCTGTTTGTCCTAAGAACTTTTGCTAATGCATGTTGCTAACATGGAAGTTAGTACTTCTACATTATTGATAATTATAAATCATTATTTATTGTATTACAATACAATAAACAAATATATGATAAAGACCTGTAATAACAGTTTTCTCTTTACTACTGAGAAACAGAACGGAAAAGAAAATAAGATGCCTCATAATCTAGCCTTCAATTTTCAAGGAGCACCTCAGGGCACCTGCAGTTTAACCTGTTGTCCTTGGTTCAAGTACAGCCTACATCTTTAGTACTCTACAGTGAAAATGTCCTTGCGTATCTGAGCTAGATATATTTATTTCTGCTGAACTGAGATAAGCTGGGATACTGCACCCAAAGGGAATGTATGAAGTGTACGTGATAGTGACAGCGCCGAGAAGGAAGATTGACTGAGACAGCACGTGTCCAGGACGAGGGGACATGCTCAAATATAAGCATTGGCTAACAAGCAATCAGGTGGAGAAATCAAAGCAGTATGTAGTAGATTTATCTCAAATAATCTGATCAGGTGTCAAGGCTCTGAGGGCTCAAGGGACCTTTCTGTCCTTGAGCAGCCTCACCAGGGCCCCCCACCCTCAGTTAAGGTCAGGGCCGTGCCCCACCCTTACTTGAGATATGGTGTAGGCAGGCCTAGAAGAGGAGGAATGACTTGCCACAAAGCATGTTCTAAACCAATTCACTGCATCCTGCAGATTTTCTTCACCTTCTGACTGAGCAGTATGGATTGTATCGTTGCATGATCTGTATGAACTAACCAAAGTAGAGACAGATTGAAATGCAAATATTCTGAAGCACAGGAATTAAAACAGCCACTTTTCATTCCTATAAACATAGTGTCTCCTCCAAGTAAGAATTAAGAGACTCACATGAAAAAATTCCCCATGTTTAAAAAATATTCTTAATTATTTACATTGAAGCGGTTCTTGCTCCAAAGCATTGGGGTTGAACAGAAAGCATCCGGGGGTAGAAATCAAATATTGTTAAAGCATTTACTGTCTAGCACAGGCTCATGGTTTTGAGTTGGCTTGCTTTCATTTTTTTTTTTGCTTTATGCATATATGAAGGCTTCTGCGGCTGGCTGGTTTGTTTGTGGTTCTTTGTTGCAATGTTTTGTTAACCTTCCTTTATGTATTTTTAATGAATACTACAAATAAGAAATGTATAAACTCATCCTGAGAAGAGGCTATAATGTCTTCCTGTGCTTTTGATTCACTGCCTCATTTGCAAGATTGCTGCTTATTCACAAATTAATTATGCAATGGCATCTTTAGCTAATAAAGTCTAAACAAAAAACATTTAATCCAATTCATAGTTTTCTCTCAATCAAACCAAGTCTGTCAAACATAATTACATTACACATGCAAAGCAGGAATGAGCCAAACATGTGCCACACCTGCTTAGCGCTTCTTCAGGCAGACGACGTACAGTAGAACAGTTGGCAGCACAGATGGCAAAGGAAGGAAGACTTGTGAAAAATGTAGTTGTGGAGTGTGAGGTTTGTGCCTTTTATTGATGGGAAGGGTCAAATAGTGATCTCAGTTTATGTCAAACACCTTTCTGGTACCTTTAGGCTTGACAACTCTAATTTTGGAGATACAAACCCCAGTCTCCTCCTGCTTTTTGAAGGAAGAGACCTCAAAAGCTCACAGGGAGTCATTGCTGGTTCCCAACCGTAGCCATGAGCTCTGGGGATGTGTGTTTTACCATTTATGATCGTGAAGACCACCCTGTATTTTAGGGTGAATCTAAACAATATATCCCCCCACCAACATCATTGTATATCTATATAATGAAACCTACTTAGCAATAATAAGGATAGTCATTCTGTACATTTCAGTGCATCCAGTTCACAAAGTCAATAAGGAGCCAGTATTTCACTTAAAGCACAAAAACAGGCGATAACACAAGCGGTCCTGGGTAGCTTTTCAATTTTATGGATACGCTTAACCAATAAAACAGAGATATGATTTCATATTAATGTGCATTTATTGTGATTTCTACTTTAAAACTATGTAACTATATCAGGAGGGTAGAGTTTCTGAAAATTGCTCTAGCTAGGCATGTCATGCTATCTCCTGATACCACTGAAACGATCTCTGCCATTTCATTTACAAAATCAGCATCCTGCAGGAGGCGAGATACCCAAACCCAATCAATGCATCACTCCTTATTTCCTAAAAGGTCTGATGTCTAGCCTTTGGCTTCCCGTACACACAGGAAAGAAAAGAAACCCACAAAACAAAACTCAAAATATTCAAAACAGCTTACATCTCTTATCTCAGTTACTGTTACCTCCTTCTCACCACTACAGACTTGTCCTCTACAGAAATCTTTTCACATCTCTTGTGTACATTCGGTATTTGTATTGCAGCCCTGTTATAAAAGCTCGGTGTGGAACCATCACTGCAGTTAGCTGCTTTGACCACATCTCCTATCTCTGGGCTTCCTCATAACTTTCTCCAGCTTTGTCAAGCCTTAGGGAAACATTATTCCCACCACACAGGATTTCCTTCCCAATGGACTGCGACAACTATTAAAGAAGATCTTGGATTACATCCACAGAGGCTACATCCATAAAGAAATTATAAGGAGGTGAGGGCAAGTGGGTTTCACAAACTTTACTAATTGCTATAAAATGTTTTCTCTCATTTCTTTCATTATAGCGGTTCTACCAAAGTAGAGTAGCATAAGATTTAGCCTGAACTTCCACCAGGTCACATAACGCACAGAAGGACGGTATGGTCTTTCCCATCACACATGCAATACTGCATCACCACAGACTAGTGGTCCACGCTGCACCAGTTGTACTAGGGAGAGCGTGGGAGGGGGTTACCTCTCCATCTTTGAACGTGGTAATCCAGAGGGAAAAAAGAAGAGACTAAGTTCCAACTGGACAAAGTGAATTCGGGTCTCTTCGATTCCCCGCAGTATACCTCTGGCTGTGCCATACTGGCTGCAAGATTTTAGAACTCTAATACAACAGGTAAATTAGCTTATTAAGAACATTTTCTAATCACAGTCTTAAGACTCAGTTCTTCATTCACCGTTGGCATCCCCGCATCAAAGTGGAACATAGCTCAAATTGATGCATAATTATTGTCCAGCAGGAAGAACGGACCTGTCCTGACTGCAGGGTTTCAAGTATGTTACGCATCAGAGCAGCTCGTTCTCCACTGAAGTTTTCCTCCTGCTTTCAAAATTGTTTTCCACGTGCGTGACCACAATGCTAACGAAGTAGTCATATAGTATTTCCCACAGGTGTAGGTACACTAAATGGAGACTCTGCAGCACCAAGGACTAGGAAAATGGTATTGAAAGCAGCGCATGTTCAAATAACTTCTGCAGTAGTCGTTCCCCAGAATGTTCAATTTTCAACTCTATTAGTGTGCTTCCAAATTCAAAAATATTCCAGTACAGAATATTTTGTCTGCTTTTCTCCAAGGACACTTGACCAGAGGGCTGTTAGCAAGAGCTGGAAAACTGTCAGTGGAACTAAAAAGATAGTGCTAAATAAATAAATAAATAAAGCACAAACCATTTTTCAGGGATTGAGTGTAAAAAATTATTCAGAGGAAAATACACTGGGATTTAACTTAAACAAAGTTTACAAGAAATTCACAAAGTTTAAATTACTGAGTGAACAACGATTGTCCTGTGAGAATCCTTATGACAGCACAAGTCAGAAATAAATCAGCAGAAAGGAATACGTATGTTTTTCTGAGAAGAAAAATCTCAGTGCCGTCATAGGTATTAAAAATAAAAATAACAAAATTAACCAGTCTTATTCAGAAAGCATGTCTGTTCCACAGCCTCAGCTCCACTGAAAGACACCGAGATGAACCAGCGAGCAAAGCTATAAAACCAAAATCCCAAACGAATAAATAAAAAGGCCATCTTCTGTTTCAGAAATCAACAGTCCCATAACACATTGCGCTATAAATTTCTTCCCCACAGACTGGAAAGAGGATGTTCTTGACTAACAGATCTTTCTTGCTGAAATATCACCTGGGATGTGTAGTGCTCGCTGGCAGCCTTGCACCATCTGCTTGCTGTGGCTGCAGTGAAGTAAGCAGCACAAGGGGGTTGTGTTTGCATAGCACCGACTTAAAGGAAATTGCATCCGTTTTTACTTGGTCACACAGGGACATTTCTTAAAGGCCCGCGTTTACGCCACATTATTGTCTCCGCTGTGCACTATTCCAAATGAAATGAATGTTTTCCTACATCAGAAGAATGCTGGCTTTCTAGTATTTATATTTCAGCCTGAACAAGATCAGAGCCAGAGAAGCATCAATCAGTTTTAACACTCTTCATAGATAGTTGTGGATTCACGGATTATACTGACAGCCGTTTGAAGGGTGGCCACAGGGCTGCAATCTGGGCACCAAAATCTCTTCCCCCATCCTGTTTCCAGGTACCACAGACCTGCAGTCTTTGGGCATTTCTAGTGGATACCATGGAGCACAGTGCAGAGAGCACCACGAGAAGACCATTTAGAGCCAGAGGCAGCATGAACATGGAACCTTACACCAAGAAAGTACGTAACGGTGTTCCTGAGATGAGATGATCATGGGGTGCCACGCTGACATGCTGAAAGAACCTAGAGCGTATCGGTGCATCTCGCCGCAGTGAACCAGCATTAGCGCCTACAACTCTGGAAGCACCGTGGGTGACATCTCTCAGCTCTGTGCTGCAGCAGGCAGTCATAGCTCTTGCAGGCAGCGCTGCTGTGATTTAGATAAGGATGCAGCAAAAAGTCAAATTAGTTTTTAAAAAACTAAGCCAAATTCACAGCCAGCACTATTAATAGGAGTTTAATACCACCTACAGACAAAAGGTAAGATAAGTTCAAGTTTTAAAGTCAAAAAAGGACCATTACTACCTCAGCTTTAGCCTTTGGATTTTACAGAGAATTTTGGTGTTTCCCCCCCAAGCAGATATAGGTACCATCTATTATTAAGAGATGTGATCTTTCATCTTTTAATTTTTTTCATTTAAAAATCTGAAGTACAAAAATAATAAACAGTTATTCATTCCCCTACCTTTAATACTGAATTTTAAATAAAGATGCTTGACATAGAATGTATGAGATGTGCAGTATCCAAACTTGTCATCTCTCATCATTGTGGCCACTGGCACTACACTTGGATTTCACTTGAAAGCTAGATCCTGTAAGATTCTGAGCTCTCATTAATAAGTGCTGCTTCTCAGAGCTTGAGAGAATATTCATATATGCTTAAAACACTCAAAAATATACAGCAAACAACATATCTCCATCTTGATTCTTTCACTAAGCTTTGTTACCTTTGTGCCCATCTAATGATTTTTGTTTGAATGTCTGAAATTGGCTATGAAGTTATCTTTTATTGCACAAACCAATGCCGCAAATATTTATGTATAATTTAATCTAAGTATACAGCCCCAGTGGAGATGCTGATGTGCACAACCATAATCATGTGCATAAATATCTGTCAGACGATTGTCTGTTTTATTTCGGAACAGATTTTTAATAATTGATGGGGTTTTTTGGAAAAAAAAAATTGGAAAATGACTCCTTGAAAATTGCACAACTTTATACCCAGGAAAATGTTCCAGATTAGCAAAACCTATTAACATAAAAAATTGCTAGACCAGATTGATAAGCTTGCAACAAAATATGGAAATAGGTATCCAAAGCCCTTTGATCCTCTTAATATTTAACATTATTCAAGCAAAAGGGATTTTTGACAACTTTTCAAGTCAAAATATAGCCAAAAGCAACCTCCATTAGCGCAACGCAACAAGGTAACCTAAACATCCAAGTGAAGCAGGAAGTGGATTCGTGCCTGGCCCACCTGAGGTGTCACAGGAACCTTGCTGTAGTTCGTGTCACAGGTGTATTTTACCCTCCCACAGACCAGGCTCTTTCACTTGTTATTCAAAGACAGCAAGTTCTCCTGCCTAATACGGCAGCTCTTCAACAAGGAAAAAAAAAAAACCAAACAACTTGCATGTGCCTATGCCCTGCTGATGCTCCACTGATGGAAAACATTTAATTGTACAACTATGGAATTTTAACAAGTATTGATTTTATTCCTGTCATGAAGAGAGAGGACCGCGAATCTTGTCAAACAAGCATGAACACAGGTTAATGTAGGGTTATATATGGATCCACTTGTGTCTCTGGTATTTATTCTTCCACTAGCAGAAAAGTACAGAATGATGCAAGGATATTCCAAAGTTTTGTAAGTAATGAGTGCCTACTCTCACTCACTGCTTGATGTTGAATAAAATTCGCAACACCCATATATTGCTGTGTTTATGTTAGACTGTGAAAATGAAAACTAGCAGACACTTATGGAAATGCAAGCAATACCAGGGGAGAGGAGAAAAGGCTTGTGCCATTCCTAAATCTATACCAAGTTTTTTTGTGGAAGAGCTCTGTCAGTTGGGATTTGTGTGCTACATTCCTAAAATACTTAGGCAGGCCTGCAAAATTGCTCAATAACCTTGTACGCAAAAGGAACAGGGTGACAGCGAAAAAAAGATGTTTGTAGTCAGGATTAAGGCCAGTATTTATCTTTTTGGCAAAAGTGTCGACATGAAAGACCAGAGTAATGATTCCATACTCCACAAACTACTACAAAAACAAGATCAAGAAGAATTGCATAAATACACCTATATAACATCCATCACATTAATGAGAAAGTAGAGACAAATGCAACTCGCTGCTAAACTTGGCATCTATTGACTACAGAAGAAAGTTAGACACTGCAGAGACAAACACTATCCTAAAGCCATCGGAAGACCATGGATAGGAAATGATTTGACACACAGAAGTTCGTCTGTCCAACAAAGTCGCATCTTTTAGGTTTGGCAGCCCACCAAAAGCAAAACGGAATGCTGCTATCACCTTATCAAAGGTCTTTTCTGATTGGTCTCTGGAAGATCTGCTTGGGAAGCTGGTCTCTACAGGAAAGGATGCTAGAATATTAGGAATATTAGAAAAACCTCGCACGCCAAAGGTTTCGGTGAGCACTCTTTGAAAATCTGAAACTAAGGAAGAAGGTAATGATGGCTGGGCTACATTGTTGGACTAGCAATCTGAAAACAGAAGCATTAGTTCAGCATCAGGTGGAAGTAAAAGGTCTTTTCTTTTTGACCAATGAATTCAGCAAGTTATAGGGATATTTGCTTAATATTTTGCTGGAGAGAATGGAATGTTGTGCAAAGCTAATGGGGGAAGTTAGTATATACTCTGAAATGTAAAATCTTCCACAGAAGGACGAGAAGATCTAAACTGGTGAAAATTACCCATGTACTGTTTAGTCATGTTGATCACATCAATTCCCATTTTTGAGATTTTGTAGCTGGGAAAAATGCAATGCTTTGCTCTGTTTCCCACCTGTAATTTTGAATTGTTTTTCAAGGGGAGTTAAAAATCATACCTCCTATACAAGTCAGCTGGAACTGCAAGATTACAGATAATTTTTTCACCTTTTACATTCCAGAGTTCTGTTAAGCATTTTCCATCATAAACCAGATTTGATGGCTTTATGATTACGTATTGTTATTACTGAATCCTAAAGGTAAAAATAAAACCACCACTTTTATGTACTTGTGCTCAGAGCTATTAGTAATCATCTGTTTTTATTTTTCTTTTACTGCAGTCAAGCAAAACCGCTCTTTAGCCAAGAGGATCACAGTACAGAGGATGGGGTTTTTTTCTGCTAGATTTATGAGACAGAAGATGCAAAAGGTTCAGGTTACATAAGAAGTCATAAAGAAATGGTTGTTAATGATTGCAAGGGTGAGCACAAAGTGATAAAATGTGGTGTAAAACGCCTGTGTTTTGCTCAGAAAACAAACCAAA
The DNA here is from genome assembly GCA_009769605.1 of Bucorvus abyssinicus. NCBI lineage: Eukaryota > Metazoa > Chordata > Aves > Bucerotiformes > Bucorvidae > Bucorvus > Bucorvus abyssinicus. The sequence goes on along the minus strand of CM020044.1, from coordinate 4,581,576 downwards.
TGAAGTGAGGTCCTACAGAGACCGGTATCACTGTGAACTGACAGCAGATGGTTATGAGCGCGCCCAGAGTCCCACAGATGCGAGTCGGAGTGCTGATTGTACAGCCTGCCTCGAGTCCGTACAACAGAGAGATAAAATGGCCACAAAAGGATGAGGCTGTTAAACACCCCCTTTTGTAAGAGAACCCATTAAACGTTTGGCACGACGCTCTCTCGGTGCTCCAAGTTTACTGTTTCTGGTGAATGCCAAAGGCCTTCTGCATCTGTGTCATACCCCTATATCGGCAAACGAGCGGCAGTTTCTGCGCTGCCTGACAAACATTTGAAAAGGCACAGTGTGAAAATGTGTGCATTTTGAATGTCTCCTCCACATTTTTATTACCAGACCCGAAAACAAAACAGCTCCAATGGCACCAACTACGGAAAAATAAAACGAACCAAAGTTACCGCTCTCCCGGCTCGGTGACAATCGCAGCTCCTCTCCCTCGCCACAGCTCTTTGCAGCTGTTTGTTGTCAGAGCGGAAAGTACGAGCCTTGGCATTTCTCCTCTGCGCTGTCCCCTGGATGGCTGCTCAGCACATCGAGGTAATTGACTCATCTTGGCTCAGTCATAACCTCAATCAGCTGGACCATCTCATTTTCCCCACAGCCAAGGAATCCTGCCGTTCTTAGTATCAGGGCAGCAGCCAACCCGTTTTCAGAGGGAAGCTTATGGCAGAATATCCCTCTGTATCTCTGGGAATTAGCTGAAAGCTTAAATGATTCTTTTGAAAGAAAACATTTTTTCCAAGAAGGGAAGAAAAAGATCACTTTCTACTGTCTTTCTGAAAAAATCTCTGAACAAAAAGCCAAATCTCAAAGCAACGCTAGGAAAAAGCGACAGGAAAAAGCATTCTAGGTTAAACCTGAGCCTCACACCTGCTGAATTCACAATCAAAACATTTGTTCATTGGATTTGAAACCCAGGGCAGGTTACCTTCAATCTCATCGCGAGTTGCAAAACAGAAATCTGTTTTAGACATTTGGGATTTTGAGGCATTGGTGTTCACAGAATCCGTGTCAGTAGAAGCGACACTCTCTTCCTTGCCGCTCTGGAAAAGTATCACCGTTCCTTTCCCCTTGCCCATAATGCAGCAAACCTTAACCAAACCTTCTTTGTAAATACTGGGTTGACCAAGCATTTTTGTAAACGCCACAGTCACCTCAGTTATAACTACATTTGGGAGTTATGTGGCACACTGCACTCTTTTATTCTGGATTTTCATTTCGCTCCATAAACACAAGTGAAGTTCAGCAAAACAAGACAACCCAATTTTAGGAATTTAAATTGATTCCAAACCATAATTTTATATCAAATTCAAATTGTCACAAATGTCAGGGAATTTGGTGGGGCTAATGTTAACCTGGTCCTTCAGAAAAGGCAAGTTTTGAAGCAGTTCCTGCCCTTTCCTTTTGTGCGTCTCACAACGTTAAGCAGCCACATCCAAGTTTCACCCTGCCTCTGTAGGAGAGTCTCCTGGCTCCACATATCTGGCCCTAGTCTGGTATGGAAGGAGCTCAGAGCCTGCCAAACTGACCTCCTGTCATTGTACTTAGTGCCAAAACATTTCAGTCAAGCTCTGGTACTTGCTAGAACACTGGCATATATAATTACAACTTGGAGAAGAAAAACATCTTTGCAGCTGGTACATCATAGAAAAGAAAATACTATTTTCCTCCAGAGCATTAAGCCTGAAGAAGATTATGCCTGGTTTTTATTCTTGAGAAAGAAGAAAAAGGAGAAATTCTGTCGATGCTTTTGCAGACCATGGTGCTCCTCAAAGCCATTACCCGCCCACGCAGGCTCTGGCCCCTCCACAACTGCTTCCATTGCCCTTCACCTAAACACAGTGCATTCCTCCCTCCCTCCCTATTTGCCCCATGGAACTTAAACTGAACAACAGTTCCTGGATGCAGTTGTTGGCGGTGGTACACCCATTTTCATCTACCCTTTTGTCATTTGTTTTCAGCTTGCAAAAATCCCTACTCTTTATGAGCATCCCTCTGCAAAACTGTTTACTTTCTAACTAGGGTCCATCTGAAGTGGGTGCAAGGAGGCAAATTAATTCCCTTTCATTCTTGCAAAAGTCTTTTTCATCACTTTTTTTCTTTCCATTTCCCCATCCCTGCAGTAATTCATTTGCAGCTTCTTCCTTCCAGTCTTCTGCTCTTATACAATCTCATAAGGTGAAGATAGCCCCCTTAAACACACACATCACAATGGTAAATTTAGCATCTGAAAAATATTTTGTGGTATGCCAAATTTATCATCTGGTCTGGTGGACGTAATCTCTTACTGTGACACATGGAATTTCTCCTTGTAAATCACCTATGCAATGTGGGCTGTACATACAGCTTTATCAGAAAAGATTTCTCCAGTTAGAGGGATAAAGTTCTGGAGCTGAGCATGCAAAGTGGCCGCTAAGAGATACTGAAAGCTTGCAAGAGGATTATCGGTGATACCAAACAGTATCATTGTTCTGCAACACACGGAATTTCCCTCTGAGGCATCTCACACTATCTCAGAAAACGCTCACTAAATGATGATTACTTTCACTTCAGTTCTGCTAGGAAATCTAACTGAGGGGAAAAAAAAAAAAAAAAGACTGGAACACTTCCAATGGGTTTTCTGATGGAAAAACATGTAAAAAAATCAAAACATTTTGTGGGAATGTGTTGATTTCAAAGTATTTTTGATGGGTTTCTCCTGTAAATCTGCCCAGTTCCTATCTGATGTACTGCCAGCCTGACTGTCTGTTGTTTAAACCCAACAGCTGTCTATCTGGTGACCTTCCAGAGTCAAGCTCTTGAGCAGCCCACATGTTGTAAGGGGGGATCAAACAACACTGTACTGCTTACTCACAAGGGAAGAAAAAGTATTGCTCCACCTTTAAACCTGTTGGGCACAAAACACTGAAACATTTCTTGCCTTGCTCCAGGCAGCTGCTCCGTGACTGTGATGAGCAGTTGTCTATGTTTAGCCTGTATCTGGGGCTAAATTAGCAGTTGCTCTATCACCCAGTGACCCCTCCTCAGCAGAGAAGGGGGATCAGGAAAAGGAGGGGAGACCCACGGGTTGAAATGAAGATGGATTTGATGAACCAGTGAAACTACTATTAATACTAATGCCAATAGAAATTACACAAAGTTATACTTAGCCCAGCAAATATACGGTGGTCACGATAAACGCGAAAGCAGTCCTCAGGAGCAGAACGGTAAGTGAGCCCCTCCAGGGATGGGGAGAAGCAGGCGAAGGATGAGGCGGAGCAGGAGGAGTCCCCATCCCCTGTAAAATCAGGGTGATGTTTCTGGTATGGGATACACCTGTAGCCAGCTCCAGTGGCTGCCCGGCTTTTGCCCCTCCCAGCATAAGTTCCCAGCTGACTCAGAACTGCTAACTGCCTGCACACCATGGCTGGCCCAGGATTCTGTCCCAGCAAAACCAGCATACCTTTATGCTGCCGTCCCTTGCTGGTGCTCGTGCTGCAAGAGATGCGATCAGAAAGTATCATTAACAGCTAGCAGCAGTTACCTCTGTATTACAGCTTGCATGGCATACCAGTTTAGAGAACATGTTTCATTCTCTCTTGCATAAGGGCAGGTATTTTTGGAGCAGCCTTCTGAAAACTAAGCAAAGGGTGCAAAGCAAGGAAGCTACAGAAGTTGGCATTATTTCCACTTAATCAGTATGAAATCATTATAGCTTTGCAATGAAAATGAAACAACCCTAGTCATACAAGATACATCATGACACAGAAAAATTAGAAAACACTGTGAGCTCTGCACAGCAAGATTTGTAAGCCTGCCAGCAGAATCACAAACTCGCACAGCTCTAATTTGTCTAGGAAAAAGAGGTGTTTAATTGCTGTGCATAATAAACACACAAACGTCGGAGAGCAGCCATGGATAACATGCACAAGTAGATTCCAGCTGTACTGCTAAGGAAACATAAAAGTGATTTATTTTATATCTTGACCTTAAGTCCACTAAATCACATTAAAATAAAATGACCAAATTTCCCTAAGTGCTCAGCACTCAGCAGCTCTTGCTGGCCTCACTCCTGAGCTCTTTTGGAAGTGCATTCGTTTCTTTTCGGTATCTGCAGGGTACAGTGCCATGCAGCTTACCTGAGCTACCGAGGGGCTCCACAAGCCATAGCTTTTTAGCTTGTTCAATTAGCCCAGACAAAGCGGAGCACTAATGTAGTTCTAGTGCTTCTAGCGCCTGAACTAGTTTATTGAGAGCTAACTCTGGTCAATCTTATCTCTGCTCCATGTGCAAATCCCCTAAGCATCAGCTGATTGCTTTCTCAAGCCTGTCCAGCTTGTGCTGCCTAATGAGAGCCCCCAGGGGCCAGCTCTGTATAAATATCTAGTGAGAACTTTGTTCTGCTCCTAACTACAGCCAATACAGATCAACAGATACCTAAGGTGTACTTGAATTGGATTGTTATAAAATTATGTTTATATCTCAGTTTCTTTCTTTTTCCCTCCAGAGAGAGTTGGGAAAATACAAGGGAACCAGTCTCCTAGAAAGGACTGGGAGCGGGGGTGACCAATCTGCAGCTGGCCTAACATCAAAACTCTTCATACTCTCTTCTTCTCAAGCTCATCTTTTATTGATAACTAGAGAGGGCTTGTTAAATGCAAACCATCCTTGTAGGCGAGAAATCACATTTTGCTGGGGTGTGATCCAAGTTGCCATTTAACCCGTTGCAACTGTTCACCTCAGTGAATGCTTTAGAGTACGCTGCACTCAAACCAAGTTACAGTCTACCTTGTGTTGGGTTTGGGTTTAAATTGATCTTCTGTTTGTCATCATTACACCTTACTTTCTGGATATGAAGTTGTCTAAGATTTTATTGAACCTTTAATTCAGAACTTAGAAGTCTTTCCAAAGTGCTGGTATTTAAGACAACATTTAATTGAGTAATCAGGTCCTTGTTACCTCTCTTTCTTTGCCTGTCTAGCTTCAAGAAAAAACAAGCAGCATTCGTTTCCATAACAAGATTACAAATCACTATCTATGGCTTCAGCAGGAGATGACAAACCACTGCCACAGAGTTTTCTTCAAGGCTTTAGACACTGGGATTTATCACTCTTCACAGAAGTCCTGCATTTGTACAGGGCATTCTTACTGCCTGCAACTACCCCTTCCATACTGCAGAGCGTTGCAGGCATGATAGTCAACACAAAAATTCTGGCTGCAATTCCCCTAGAAAGTAATGGGGCAATCAATATAGTTGAATATCTTGTGATTTTTTTTTTCCTACTTATTTACAGCATGGGATTTATGTAAGAATTAAGACTACTGTTTATTTGATGCAGGAAGAAAATTGCTGACTTGCAGGGTCTCCTGAAAAACTATTTATAAATTAACCAGCTGCTATGTGCTTGAAATCAATAGCAGAGATCAGAACCCGGCTTGCTTGCTTGGCCAAATGCACAAGGTCCTTCCTCATCCTCAGTGCCATTTGTGTAAATATGAATAACATCTTCAAGATCTTCCAAGTCCTTCAGAATTTACATCAATCTAACCAAGAAAAGCACCAGAAAAATCACTGCAGTTTAATTGCTTTTTCTCTTTAAGGTTGTAGGGTCCGCAGTTTGAATAAAAACTGTGTACAACATGAGGGCATTTCTCTCCATTATCATAGTGATGGAAAAAAAGCTTTACCTGAACACAAAGAAGATATTGCTGTAATAAATACAGATAATAAATAACTTCATCCTTTGTTCTAATGGAAGGTGCACAGTTGGAAAAAGGAGAGGCTTGGGACTCAGTATTATTTAGTGCAGGGGACTGTTCCACCATCTGTCCATGAACAGATAGCATCCTCTCCCATTTGCGCTGGAATAATCTCTCTGCAACATCTTGCTAGATCAAGGTTGGTAATGAAAAACGGACTGAAAGAACTGGATATAAAATCACGTTGAAGAAAGTTACGAAGAGAAAACAGTCACAGGAGACATTATTACGATGCTAAGGCTATAGACAGACAGAAATGGTGCCTCCCTAATCTCTTTTGCGTACTCAGAGAGTGAGAACATATTTATATGAGATAGTACAGCCAGAAATTTTTCCTTGCACACCACAGAAAAAAGTACTGCATCTCATATTAGTTAGCCAATAGGCCAAATATTAGAAATGCCCCAAACTTTTAATGAGAATATATTTTGGAATTTTGAAAAGTTATCGAAGTATAAAAAATAAGACCTAGTAATAAAAGCTGAATAAAGCATTTTCCAGAATCACTTGTTACAAACCTCTCATTAGCTGTTGCCATATCACAAGCCAGAATAGGAGAGGGAAGTTTTAAACTATTTCTAAGGATACTAAAAAAGGCATGACGAAATGTAATTCTATTGCTTGAACAAGAGTTGTCACAAGAAATATAATAAATATTTAAAAATACATATTTTTTTTGAACCAGATTTCTTCAAATCTCAGTACCTACATTTCCTCTGGGAATTGAAAAGCAGTTAAAGCATTAGGGCAAGAGGATTCGGGCATTCAAAGCATGAAGTTTGTGTTTAAGCTTGTAACCTATGATTCAACTACAACTTTCCATCTTCTGGCACTATTTATACGGCAAATAGGTCATTGTTATGGGATTTACATAACCAACCTGTGTATAAGCACCAAGTTAAAATAAAATCTTGCACTTCCTTTGTCTGAAATGGGAACAACATACACTTCCATTTTGCAAATTAGTGAGCCAACAACAGATTCAAAGCTTGCATCTCAGAGCACATATGAATCACATCAGGCTGTGCGGTCAAACACATAAAGGGCTGAAAGTCTTCTAATGACTTTACAAGTCATCTTAAAGCTATTCAATTTAGATAACCTTTGCAGAATAATGGGTTCTAAAGCTGCAATTCAGCACAAATCTGGCAATTTTACTGTACAGCACATCCACCTCTTTGAGAAATGATCAAGGAAAGATTAAACCACTTCACAATAGGATAAACTATTGCCTCAACTTGCTGTTTTAAGTGAAGTACTATCAAGATCATCTTGAAGAACCCGCTTTAATATTTAGATTCTCTAGTACCCAGAATGCTTCTTTAGGTTTATCAGATTTACAATAAGAGGGAGAAGGGAGATTTAGTAAGTCAATAGTGCTTGCTAAACTACATTTCTCAGGCTGACTTACAAGCACATTATGCTTTATAAATTAAACTGGACTGTCAAGATAAATGCATAGGCAATACAGTGCTATTTGTAAGTAAATGCCTCTTTATGTTTAAACAGGTTCTTATAGACCAAGAGGCTGAATCTCTTTTTCTTAACAACATTATAAATCTAAAAGCCAAAGGAATAAAATGAAAAGGAAGTGGGCCCCAGGTCTGTGTGAAGGATTGATGACACCGGCAGTACAAAGTCTGCCAGAAATGATTATTTTTCTTGTCTTAAGTTGGCTTTTCTCTAATCATCATGGGGAGCAGGGAAAAGAGGGGAGGGAAGACAGAGAGGAAGGGAACAAAGAAAAAGCAGTTTTAGCTTTTTACTGCTTCTTTTAGGAAAAATTGCCTTAGCTACCCGCATATCATGAGATACAAATAGTACCAAGTCAGCAAATTACTTATTCTGCTGGATATGTGGTACTTACCATGATTCACCCTGCCACTTCCAGTGAAATGACACCCTATTGTAGCAGCAGAATGGCTGCACTTTACGGCTGCAGAAACATTCACCAATTATCACTAGCGAGAAGGGAATATCAGTTGGTAAACTACAGAACGACAATCTCCTACCCCAGTCCCAAAAGACTGTCATCCCTCTCTGCCTATTAAGTGAAATGCCTCTGCATCAAGGCATTGCAGGGCAGCAGAAGCCCATAAACACGCTGCAGGAACGCGGCAGCAGTACGGGGACCTCAAACCCTGCGGCCCCCTGTGCCGCTGGGCTGTGGCAGTTCTCCTGCAGGCTGCTCTGTCCCTGGATTATGGGGTGGCATTTTTTATATTTCTTTATTAACCTACTAAATTAACACCTGGAACAGTTATTTCTGTCATCTGTTTGAAGTGCTGTAGATACTCGAATGGGCAAGCAAAAATAAGCATCTTTGCAGCAATAAAACACACAGAAGGCACTAAAGCCGTTGTTCAGCACAAGCCAAGGCAGAGCCGGACAGACAGACTCGATTCCAAACCCTCTTTTCAAAGATGGCAGGCTCTGCTGTTAAAGCTAACGACGACTCCTCTGGCGCTCAAGCACAGCCCCGCACAGCTTGTTTACACGCTCTGCATAAGATACAACAGGAGATACGTAAGCATTTGCGATGCACGCTGTTTTACGCCTGGCAAGTCCATACAGGTTCAGCGTGCCGCATGGAACTCGTTAGCTGCAGGCTGCACAGCGCGTCCTGCGTTAGGAAGCCTTAATGGTGCAAGTCGTGGAACCTGTGGAATGGAATACTGCCTCGTGTACCTGTCTGTCTGTCCAGCTCCGGAGCACTGGAAGGACATACTGCCACAGAGAGCGAGAGACAAACTTGCTCGGCCGCAGTTGCTCAAGCGGCAGCTCTTCAGAAACCCGATGGGCACATGGATTAGGTCAGGCCTCACAGCTAAACACGCCGGGCCTCAAGGCCTAGGCCAAAGCGCTTGCTTACCAGGAGCCCCCATGCGGCAGATGGGCCCTGCACAAACTTCTGTCTTCAAGGCGGCCAGGGGAGGTGCAGGTTTGTGTCTGCCCAACGCTGCCGGCGTACGGCTGCCAAGCACGGAGAGCCAACTCGAGGTGTGACTGCGGCTTTGTAACGGCATTACACGGCCAGGCGCTGGCAGGGGCCCGAGGGACCTCTGCGGGGAGCCGCCGGGGCTGCCCCGTGCCGGACACGGCCGGTTCCAGCACCGGGCAGAGCTGAGCCCCTCGGCGAGGCTGGTGGCACCTCTGGGAGAACATGCTGAAGAACGGGCCAAACCCTGCCCAGGCCTGTGAGCTTTTCCGTCCTAGCTTCTCCTCCCATCCTGTTGAGGAGGGGGGAAAGGGAGCATGGGTGGGTAGGCGTCTGGCAGAAAGCCAAGATCCACCCACCATGTCACGGATGAGCTGCACCCTTGAACAGGAGTGCGAAATGAGGCACCTTTGCAGTGCTCACCCCATCCCCGGGTGGCTGAGGAAGCACAGATTACAAAATGGGAATCCCCGTCTGCGCGAAGATGTGAACAAAAGGTAAGATCCAGCGTTTTACTGAGAACTCTGTGAGAAAGTGAAACAGAAACAGTTGACATTTCCAAACTGATTTTCCTGACTCCATAACACCTCCCCAGGAACGATCAGGTTCCCAAGAGAAGGTCATGCAGTGTGGCGATGGCTCAGTGGAAGCTGTTATTAGGCCTTCGGGGAAGGGCAGCAGTTGTACGTATCGCTACCATACGGAACGGGCCCGGACAGAAAAGAACAAACACTATGAGAAATTACTGCTTATCGCAGGGAGGCTGACAATATAAAGTCACAATTTTTCCCTACAGCCTGGACTGTGACGGTAGCGTTCGCTCTGGTGTTTATACAGCTGTGGTTTACCTGAGGGGTCTAGGAGAAAAAAAACACAAGCCACATCTTGCAGGTTTGCACAGAAAGCAGAGCAAGAGTCCACTTTCTCCTGTTACTGCTGCCCCAGCTGCCAGAGCTATAAAACGCACACTTAACGTCTGGTGATCACAGTATCTTGATCAGGGAAACTCTGCAGAGCTAGTTTTCAGACTGGGAATGTTATCACAGGAGGTGCATGGAGGGCACCAGCTGTGAACTACAGAAGCGAGAAACACAAGTCCCCGTCCTGGAACTTTCTTCTTCTTACGCGTTTGTTAAGACAAGACTGCCCTAACCTAAATCTTCAGTACAAATACTCTTGATGCTTCAGAGAATAAAATACCAGACTGCACACAGGTGGTCATTTACTATTTACATCCTCAAATGCCCTGTGCTGGGCAAGGAGGAGACTGGCAGAGAGTAAAGAGTCTGAAATACCTCCCCAGCACAACCCGGTGGGGTGTTCGTCTATAGAAGGAGGTGCAAAACTCGCCATCCCTGGCTGTGCCGGACACAGCTGATACAAGGGGTGCGTTTCCATACAACAGCGTGCCATACTGCAGCCTGGCAACTCCTGCTGCAGAAGAGCATTGATGCTTTGGTCAACAGCTGCCCACAAGTACACAACAATCTTCCACAAGGCATTTAGAAACTACGGCTGTACATAATGTAAAGAAGCCAACTGAGTAGAGAAGCCAACTAGAGATAAGAAATCCAGGACCAAAAGAAAAGAACACTCAATTAAATTCATATTTTCACTTAAAGAGGTACTAACTTGAAACAATTACTGAGGTCACTGTAAATAATCAGCCGCAACTGAGCACAGAATTTGGCTGTTATATTCAAATGAAGAAGAAACCAACCAACCATGAGGGAGCAGTTTGGTACTGTAGACAAATGGTCATTATTTAGCATAGAAAGTGGCCAGAGATGGGCTTAAAACCACTGTATTTACACGGTTTAGGATTTGTGCACCTCCCCCTCCCCCTTTTTTTTTCTCCCAACTGAATGGTAGTGGTAAAATACATGTACTCTGGCCTATATTGTCTAAAATATTATCTCTTCTCTGAACTAGTGCTTTATCTCAATGTTATTTGAACTGCAGACCCCAAAGTTTTATACATGGTTCTGACTGCCCAATTCTAAGAGCAAATATGTGATGCAAATGTTCCAATTTGCGTTGGAACAGAATATACCATATTCAGTAGTTCTGCAATACAGTTTGTGCCCATAAGAGGACAAAGCTTTCACTTTAAAAATTTCTTTCTGCCCCATCAATTAAATATCCAATCTCTTAGTAAGAAAAAAGACAAATTCCTTACTGGAAAAAATGCACAGATTGCATTGAGGGTTTGGGTTTTTTTAATTGCACAGACTGTATGGACATCCCAAAAGACAAAGTTCCCATCCACTGCCTATAAGAAGAGATTTGTTTTAATTTGTCATTTTGGACAAATCATCGGGAAATGGAGCTTTTTTCCTACTGTTTTTGTTTCACTTGATGCACTTGTTATGATGCCCAATGAATATAAAACATTTCTGCATCCTCTCAGTCTAATTGTATTTAGATTTCAGTCTGTTTTAATCAAGGCATTTTCACCCAGTACAGACCTCCCTCAGTAGCAGTTCTAGTTAGAAAGAGAGGAGATGAGTGGTCCCTTCATACAAGGCTACCTTCATAATGATCTCTGGAGGTGTCGCTTCTCATCTACGGCCCTTTGATGAGAAAGCAGAGATTTCCCACTCAGCTGATTAAAACTGAGTGACTGCATAATCTTATAATAATCTCATCTATTACTCAAACAAAATGGTTACCTACTGCATCATAGTGGCTAATAAGAGAAAAAGGCTCCTTTCTGTGTTGAGGTTTTGTAAATTGCCTGTTCTACCATATTTATCTCAAGATGTCTCTGCCTTCGTGTTTTCCCCCTGTAGTAACGCCACCACCAACTGCAAGTGTTTTATGCTGTCTACGGTTGACATTACAATTAGGTAAAGATAAAAGGTGACTTAAGATCACGACAGTACTTCAAGATACCTGTGGGTAGCCCATCTTACACTGCATTGTTTCCATAGAATTCTATAGAAAAATCTAAAAAGCACCACTAGCATTTTCTACAGACACCATATTATCATTTTCTTGTGATCCAGTTCTCCCACGGAAGTCACTAGAAAACTGCACAGCGTACAATACAAGTCTAGAACAGTCAAGTGCTCTTCGTTTGGCTGTCATCTTTATCTTTCTCTCTTCCTTAAAAATAAATTAATAATAGGTTGATATAAATAAATCCATTCATTATCTAGTACCAATTTCCAGACTCTGGGTTGGTTCACAGGAGGAATGCCTGGGATGCACCTAGAGGGAGTAGATTTAAGGTAGATGAAGCTGCAGGTTCACAGAGATCGCCATACTGCAGAGGTCCTTTACAACACAGGCAGCTAAGCATCCTTTATAGAAGCACTTACCAGCACAGCCTGAATTATCCTCAGGCCACATATGAAAAATGACAGAAAACCATAGGGTTTTTTCCAGTCCCACACCTGAATTTTCTTCAATAGGCAAGGAATTGGGACCATTCTCTCCACATTTTCTAGAGCAGATTAAAACATAGGGTTGGGGTGTTTTTTATAATTATTCTTTATATTTTAAATGTTAAATTCTGTGTCAAAACATATTTTTTAAGCATCTGCTATTACATTCTGAGATTTGTTAATCTAGAACTGTCATGGTTTAACCTGGCAGGCAGCTAAATACCACACAGCCACTCGCTCCCCAGTGGGATGCAGCATAGAATTGGGGGGAAAAAAAAAAAAAAAAAAAAAGTAAAACCCATGGGTTGAGATATGGACAATTTAATAGGACAGAAAATTCAAGGAAAATATTAATAATAAAGATAAACAAATTAGAATATACAAACGAAGAGATGCACAATGCAATGGCTCTCCACTCGCTGACTGGTGCCCAGTCAGTTCCCAAGCAGCGACCCCCAGCCAGCTTTTTCCCTAGTTTATATGCTGAGCAGGATGGCATATGGTCTGGAATATCCCTTTGGTCAGTTGGGGTCAGCTGTGTCTCCTCCCAGCTTCTTGTGCATCCCCAGCCCACTCACTGGTGAGGTGGTGTGTGAAGCTGGGAAGTCCCTGACTCGGTGTAAACACTGCTTAGCAACAACTAAAACATCAGCATGTTGTCAACCTTATTCTCATTCTATATCCAAAACACAGCACTGTACCAGCTACTAGGAAAGAAATTAACTCTATCCCAGCCAAAACCAGGACACACAATTTTTTCCGGCTGCTCTGTTGACGGTTGTGCAAATAGCACCAAAACTTCTCAAGTTTCAGAGTTATCTCTTCATATAAATGAGGTGTAGAAGTTGTCCAGAAGTATCATTTAAACACAGAGACTCCAAAACTACAGTATTTGTTCATTCTGCATATATTCAAAGAGCACACTCATATTGCCATCCTTTTGCTCCGTCAAGCATTGAACCGCTCAGAGTTGCAAGGAACGTTTAACCGCTCTTGTGTTCAAAACACCCATCTGAGTGCAACATCACTTCCCTTTGCATGGAGGTGATGACAAACTTGGAAATATTCTCATGTTATCTGCTTTGTTAAACTGACACTGGTGGGAACTGTTTACAGTTTTAAAACATTGCACAAATAAAAACTGATGGGCGAACCTTCCCTTTCTACTGTGTAAGTGAAAAGATTTTGTTTTTAAAAGAGCAAAGTCCTGAAGAATTAGCTAAATAATTTGATCTCATATAGTTACCAACATTACTCTTCACAAAAATGAATCATTTAGCCTCGATCAGTGCTGATATTGGGGGAATATCATTGACTACAGAAAAATTACACTTGGTATCTGGACTCCCAACTCTACTGATAAGATGAAGAAAACATTCAGACATTGACTTAGAAAGACAGAATGCTTCAAAATCTGATGGATGGGAACCTGAGGGCTGTGCCATGGCCCTTTCTGCTGACATTGCACCGGCAGCAAAACTAGCTCAGGTCCAAAGCTTTGTCGTCCAATGGGCAGTACTCCCTCATCTTGTCTTCTACTACCCCAAAATCCACACATGCAGTTACAGACAAAGAGGTCACCTGCAGGTCCATGTGTAGAGAAGAGGGAGGAAATCACACTGCTATGTTTCACCTTGCATAGTATTTTAGCTTTATTTTACTTTATTTAATCTTCATCTGAATAACAGTTTCACAACCCAGATTAATTTAATTAAAAAGTGGAAGTATCACTCTGTATCAAAACACTGCCTATCTTATCTTTCAAGCCAACTATTTAAAACAAAGACTATGACCCTTGGGGGGGAAAAAAAAAACCACCCCAACCCTTATCCTTATTTGCTCAGGTACCACATGATCGGTGGTGTAATACTGCTATTGCACAGTGTTCTCCTACTATCTCAGCCAAAATACCAAAGGTCTTTAAGGCCTGCATGGTTTGCAAGAATATCCCTGAGAGAAAAGGAATCAAAAAGAAATCTGTTCAGCTGATGCCTCGGAGTTTACTTCTGTTTTCTTATGCACCTCTTTGCAGAAGGGAATCAGCAGGAAACACACATCACATTAAATAATTCTGTTCCTAAATCCACAAAGGTGACTGGCACATTTTTAAAGGCAGAAGCTTTAAGTGCTCAACAGTACTGTATGCTATAGTGTATACTAGTATATATGTATACACTGTTGAGGTGCCCAATTAATTTCCATGAGAGCTGATATACATTAGGACTTACCAAAGATCATAAGGAATGGTGTGATGGAAAAGGACAGGGCGCAGGACCCATCTAGCATCTCACACGTTTCTCATCTATACCTTACTACAATGCTGATGAACAAACATCAAGTCTTGACAGCTCTTATGAAGGTAGACGTATTAAATGTTAAATTCTGGATTCTCTTTGGCCAATGGCACAGAAAGAGAGCTGACCCTCCCAGCACAGTGCACTCAAGGGCCAGGTACGAATACAAGAATTACTCATACCCAGCGCTTCAGAGGAAGAAAAGGCAAAGCAGGACCCAGCTCCCTGTCACAGCTCAGACCCCTGACCGGTTTTGCTGGCTAGATGGGCAGTTTGTTTAAATGTAGATTAGTTATATTACAATTTTTATTCCTCTTCTGGCAAATGCATATGCATTTGCCCTATGTGACCAGAGGAAGATGAGACTATCCTATTGCAAACTAATCTGGCACTGCATACACACTTCTGCAGAGGAAAATAAATCACTGAAGTGTGACTTCTATGTAATATAAATGTGCTGTTCCCCTTAAAGAACAGAAGTACAAACACTTCACATTCTGGGTGATCGAATGATACCCTTGAAAAAGAAAACCACAGCAGAGGATGTCCAACATAACTAACTACACTGAATGTTAAGTGGTTTTCCTTCGAAACAGAGGTAAAAGAACAGTTGCTTGGCAGCAAAAACTTCATTTTGAAACAGAAACCAAGGTATCTGCTACAATTTAACAATGTATTTTCTCACCTTTTATGACAAAAAATTTTTCAGAACCTTAGACATGAGCTTCACTGATGTATTTCCTGTCCATCACAGATACAATTTTGCCAGTGTAAAACTGATTACAAATTATGGGCCTCTGACATCTATATATTGTTATGAAGAAAGACAGGCAACATCTCGTACGTGCATTGCAAATGTTGCTGTTCTAATTCCTTATATATTAATACAGACAGGGATACATGAGGTTAACAATAAAAAACATATATATATAATCCCAATGAGTACAGAGAGCATTCCTGACAAATTGCATGTTGCTCCTAGAACACCAAAAGGCTTCTAATCAATATTCATAAAAATGCCTCCTTTTCCTCCTGAAAATATACCTTTAAGTAATCCAGCTACAGAGCCTACAAATCAATTGATTCTTCCACCAGTTAGACAAATGGCAAACTTGAATTACTTTGTTCTTCATCTTCCTACCCATCTACTTCGTTTTGGCTTTCCTTTGTGTCTGACAAAAAAAAAAAAAAGGCAACCCAACAAACAACAAAAACCCACCTCCCACAGCCAACAAAACCAACCAACCAAAAATTAAAAAAAAAAACCCCAAACCACCACAAAAACAAACAAAAAAAAGCCCTCAACCTATTTTTACTGAGCTTTCATCCAAACTGAAAATCAGCATTTTTTTGGCCTGACTCTTTGCTTAAGCTGGTGATAAGCTGAAAAGTGTAATTAGAATGCAATCAGGTCTGGAAACAATAAGTGATGATCAGAGGATTAAGAAACTAAACTCTCTCAGCTTATCCAAAAGACAGTTAAGGGTTGAGCTGACCGCGGTCTGCAGTTTGCTGTGGAAGATATTTATATTGGCAGCTCTCACTCTACACGGAGGGGCACAATGAGTTTTGCTGTTCAAAAGTTGAAGTGAGACAAATTCAGAGAAGCAAGAGGACCTGTATTTTTTACCTAGCAAGTAAGCAACAACCAGCACAGGCTGCTTGGGCCTGTGGAAATTCCTCTGTCAGCTGATGTTTGAAAATCAGCTCTGGACGTCTTTCTAGAAAACATGCCATCGCTTCACACAAAGCCACAGGCTTGCCCTGGCACAGATTGCATTGGTCTCTTTGACCAAGCCGTGTCAGAGCCCCGACTAGAGGTTCACAATGGTTCACCCTGGTCTTCAATTCATTGTTCTAAGAGTTTGTGTAAGGATATGGAAGTTTAATTAAACAGCCTCTGGGAGGCTCTGAGACCCTAGGAATTGCAAAATTGTTTTATTTTATCCTAAAACTATTTTTTACATTTTATCATACTGAACGTCGGACTCGTGTTTGCAGTAAGATAAGCTCTGAGCCATGGTAATCAGAAGAAAGTCAGCTCATAGCAGAAATGATGCTAAAGTCTCCAGTGTCATAAGAAGCTCAAAGATAATGTTATTTAACTAAGAAGCAAGCTTTGATTCACAAGAAATATTAAAGTGGAACTGGACTTAAAAAAGTAATTTCAAAATTTGGCGTGTCTGGAAATACTGTCGTATTTCCTGAATCCTTAAAGGTGCCTAGCTTTTCAAATACACTCCTTGGCTAGAAGGGTGAGGTGCTCAGCATCAGCTGTAAGCATAGAAAGAAGCAACTTTGAAATTGTCAGCTTGAGGTCAAAGCAGTTTGATTAAATAGTGCAATTATGATTTCCTCTTACCCTGCAAACAACAGAATTTACCAGAGCACTTTGTCATCAACACATGTACCATAAACAATAGGAAATGAATCTATGTATCCATCACTGATAAACAGAGGTAGTGGAGATATATGTTGTCTTGCTCGTAATTACAATGCTCAGAACACCCTCCCCATTCGCGCTTGCCATTATTCCATTTGCCTCACTGAATTCTGTGCTTTGCTTGGAAATTAAATCAGGTCTTGAATTTGAAACCAGGACAATATTGAATCCTGAATCTATCAAAAAGTGCTGTCTCCTTAACTGAGCAGAAATTTCCATTTTCCCCTCAAACTATTAATATTAAGATACAATCACAAGAAAAAAAAAAAAGCTGAGCTGAGCTTTAGAATATATCTCTTCGCTGAATAAGTGACAAAAAGTTAAAAGCAGTAATTTAGGAAACTTAAATGTGACAGTGTGTGATAGATGTGAGTTGGCAAGGCAAGAAAATGAGAAACATTAAAATCATATATTAGAATAGATCAAGCTCTACATACCAGTTTATGTCAGCAAATTTCTTTTGATATGTCAAGTCCCTATAGGGCTAGAATTCAAGTATACTTTGAAGACGTATTTTTAAAGGAATATGTTTATGTTTAGAACTTAATAAGGTCATGTGTGTATGAAAACCAAGGAAAAATAAAATTGAATGCAATATTGTTAAGTTCACTGCAAGGTTTCTCACCGTGCAGCATTTCTAAGGTTTTTCATGTTCTTCAGAACATGGCAGATTCTTTTACTGATGTAGTCATCTGCTTTCCCAGGTACCAAGCAGAATGATGTAAACAGCCACGTGAGATTTCATCCCCAGCCATTGCCTATCAAAAATTATACCAAGTCAGTGAATTGCAGCTTGGTCAAAGGACATCAAGCAAATTGAATTCAGGCATGCACCATCTCCCACAAGACGCTGTCAAAAGCTTTGTCACTACTCGCAGTGGAACAAAAGCCATGTTCTAGTCAACACCGAGCCAGACATTCACAGGGAAGCTGAATCCCTCTCCCTAGCTAGAATCCATAATATCGCTGAACAGAAGGTCGCTTGCCACCACTCCATTTTAAATACCACAGTGAGGACTAGCAATTAGATGTAATAGCAATAATTCTGTATCCGAGATGCTATCATTAAAATCAGAACAAGGACTGTTTCCATATTTTCATACAGCAACATCACTACGGGGTTTGCCATTTTGGTACTAATCATGCAGACCAAATGAAAGCAGTAATGTCGTGGGATCAGAAACTTGGTAGTTCCAAGTTTGAAAAGGAAAGAAGGGTAAAGCGCTATCAGTCATACCCAGTCCAGTTTCGCCACCACCATCACAGCAGGGAAACAATGCTAGTGTTTCAGCCGGGAAGAAATTCCTGTCAGTAGGGAGAACCTCCAGAGCTGAGTCTGCTCAGTACAAAGACTGTGTCCGCTCCCTCTGGTGCTTACCCCTGCTACTTTAGAGTACATCCAAGATGTGCGAGAAGATGTGGACAAACATGGAAGTAAAGTACAATGAGGTGAGATGATGATTCCTCCAATGCATCACAGGAGGTTGGCAGCTGGATCAGGAGAACTCAGTTTTATTGACCCCTAGTGAGGTGCTTGTGTTTTGGATCATTCTGGAGGGTATTGCATATCCCAGGAACCAGTGAAACACTGGGCAAATTCCTCATCCAGCCCTACTCTGGTGCGTATCAGATACGAGGGGTGCAGGTGCTCTCAAATGGAGGACTGTGCCTCTATGCTAAACAATGGCACTAGTTTTAACACAGTGGTTCAGTCTTTTGCATCATTTAGCTGTGGAACACAATCAGGTGTGATTACATGTTTGGATTCACAGAAGGATGACCAGATTCCCTCTCTTCTTTTTCCCTTTAAATGAACAGTTTAATATGTGTGTTTGCACCGTGCATCCTGGTGGATAAATAAACCACCTGCTGGTATATGAGCAGGTTTATCATTTACACGCAGAAAAATAAGTGATCGTGTGAAATGGCTTTCTTCTTCCTAACTGTGAATGGATCTACATAAAGCACAAATGCTTAAATGATTCACAATCAAAGGTGAGCCAAAGGTAAATAGCATCTAGAATGACAGGGTGGACCATATACTCCCTCAGCAGCCACCCAGGCCCAGCTGCAGCTCCAAAACCATCGACACAAGTGCCCGTGGACTCTGCCAGGAAGCCAGATGCCATTTTCTGGAAAACTCTGTTCTACGGCTTGGCATCTGGTAACAGTAATGACCAGCCAATAACTATGAGGGGAGGGAAATATATTTTCTTCAGTGAACAAAAAGCAACTGATCCCCCCATTTTAAAATGCCACTCTAAAGAAAGAAACATAAAAATGCAGGAGAAGGGGAAAAAAAAAAAAAGGAAAAAACCACCAATACCCCCAACCAACCTACAAAGCTTTTATTATCACACACACAAAGAAATATTCCCCTGCACTAAGAATGTGATAAACGCAAGCTTTCATTTATGAGCTCTCATAAATGGTACATTTTTAGAAAGATTTTACTCAAGCATCTGTAAAATTTGTTCCGTTCTTTGTTTTCATCCAAATAGTCTACTGGCAATAGGAGGGAAGGTTATGAGACAGTTCTGCTTACCACTTTCATGGACCATCACCTCTTCCTGCCAACCCCTCCCCAGCTTTGATCTAAAAATGTTTCATTCAGCAGACCACTGGGAAGCCTTCCAAACTCCACAGTTGGATAATAACCAACCCTCTCTCATCTGCTGCATGTTGAAATCTCACACAATTCACAAGACCAGGAGTTTTCTGTGGTGTGGCTGGATTCAGACAACCCTATGCAAAATGCAAAAGTGGGGATTCTCTTCTGCAAGAATTTCTCCGACTGAAAAATTAACGTGTTTTCAAGTCTGAAATCGAACCTACAGTTACTGATAATCTTTCAAATGAAGTGTTCTTCAGTGTATTCTGTCACCACAGGCTCATAACAAGCCTTCATCCATCACAGCTAAATTAGAAAAATTAGGGGATCATAAAATTTTTCTACCAAATCCATTAACAGCAAACTTCAGATTTACTTATAATAAATTTCAGTTGCAACCACAATACTCAAACTTAGGTTAAAAAATAAATCTTACTACACCCTCTCTGGGAATGCTCTCCCCTCCTAAGCAGTAAAAACCTTGAACAATCAACAGTTATGTTCTCATGTTTAATCAACACTGCTACTGAGACTTTCGAGAGCTAAATTGTAGCTCTGCCATCAGCATTGTGCCAAATCTGCTTTGCTTTAGGAGCAGACCGGCAACTAGTCTGTGAACCAGTGTCACCAGTTTATCTACAGCATTGTTCTAGGTAGTAGAAAAGCAACCTAAGCCAGCTCTAGTTCTGACACATACTACTTCTCAAATCACCCTCATTTAATAAAAGCATCTGCACTGCAGAGAAGTTCAGGGTCCACCCTCTCCCCAGCTGGGTAGGAATGGCACTGCTTTCTACTCAAACTCCCGAGTCCTGGAAAGGAAATGGCTGCATCGCCTCTCTTGCCTTCATGTATCACAAAATTTCTCAATATCGGAATGTAAATCATCTTCCTTTCTCATCTTTTCTTTCATACATGCCAATTTAAATCTAGGTTCAAAGCCTTATAAAAAGTCCTGTTGATCTCTTTAGGCTTTGAATCGAGTAAGGACATTTCCAATTATAAAAATTTCTGTCTAAAATATTTTAAATAAAAGCATAGATCAGTAAGACTAACCCTTCATAAATTTATTAGAGTAGAATTTGAACCATGTTCTTCTTAATTAGAAAAAATGTGTGCAAATTCTTTTCTAATCTTTCTGCATTTTCTGCATAGAGTAGCTTGTTGTACTCATATTCAGAGAGAAAGCTCAATGTCACTATTGTAAAGTATAAAAGATTTAAAAGTCAGAGATATCCTGGGCCTGTAGCTCATGTCATTTCTTATATAGCCAGAGTGAACGTGCACCCTGTGAAACAGCTAAACTTATTAAGACTTGTCAGATTGCCAAACAAGTGTATTTCTATACCGAGGGTTCCACAAAACGTTCACAAACATCAGTGAGCACCACGTCAGAAGCTTTTATACGCACATGCATACACAGACTGCAGAACACCGAATGCCACCATTTACGCCATCAGCAACCAGATACACACAGGTTTTACAATGTGAAGCCTAACACATTACACCAAGTTTAATTCAAAGCTCTCTTGTTGCTTAATTATTGAGGAATAAAGTTGAATTTCAGCATTTATCTCACTCCAAATGTAGAAGTTCTAGTTGTGTCATTTGTAATGAAGCCGCCTAACAAGGGATAAAAGATTATTGGCAGAAAAAGACAACTGCAGTACATTAAAAGCAGATTAAGGTTGTAAGAAAAAACAGTGGCAGGAAGGAAATTCACAGTTAAGGGGAAAAGGCTCCATATGTCTTCTAACACTGACATACAATTGGGGGCACTGAGGAAGTCATTAAGGAGATACCCCATTGTGTGCTGGAATTACAAGGCATATGGCACATTTTCCCTAAACTGTGGATTTTCTTGATTATCTACCATCAGCATACAATTCTAACGTTTTTCAGAAACAGTTTTTAAAGAGGGAAAACAATAACCTACAGCTCCATTAGAAGTAGTGTTTGTGTGCAAGAAGTATTATATTGCCTGCCTGTATCATTCAGACAGACCAAGTATACAAAGACTTTATAATACCCATGGGTCACGTACAGTAGCAGAGTTCAAGCCACACCGCCAAAAAATTAAATAGCAGTAACAGATAAATTTGCTGTAATCAATGATTCACATCAAATTCAGGAATAAATTCCAAGTTTTAAGGAGGCTATGGAGGTAAAAATCCCTGGTGGTGAAACTACCACCCCCCATCCGGTTTACAGTAGCAGCTGGTGACATATCCTAACTTGAAAGGAAACCATAGATCACAGTCAGGTCACCTAAAAACCTGATTAACTCTACAGAAAGTCTGGAAACATCCAGTGCCTTCAGATGCTAATATAATAACTTTAAAAAAAAAAAAAGTCATCCATGCCCTGGAGAGACATGTTTATTAAATAAACATCTAGTCTTTTAGACTCTGTTGGAAGCATCTCCCAACTCAAGCCACATTACCAGGACCAAGAAACACAGCTTTGCACTACAGCACCAGTCCTCTAAGGAGATACCTCTCATTGAGTAAACATGTGCAATGGTTAAGAGACATTCACCCACAATCCAATGACACCTCTGAATTCAGTGTTTCCCATGATGATCATACTGCAAATCACAACCAGATTATGCTGTGATGACACCCGGGATGAGCATGCTTACTTGGCCCACCCATGACGAATGCCTGGTTAGCAACCCTTAATAAAATAAAATGTGAGAATAAAGGATAGGATAGAAGTAATCCCTGTGTTTGTAGCTCTAATGCACAACACTCTCGTGAAACCAGTGAATAACAGCTTCCTTACCCAGTACAAAATTTGGTTCATATTTAAGACTATTTGAAGCTCAGTGCTGGGGAAAAACTAGCATTTTTCCAGGCTTCTATAAATAGAACAATAATCTCAGTGACTCATTTTTTCACCCGTGAGGGTGGAGAAGGACAGCCCAAAGGCTCACCTGTTTCTGCCACATATCCCATGGAACAGGCTCTTGAAGCCATTGAAATAAATTACTTCCATGGGCTTTTAGTTAGGCCAATAGTGAATGTAGCTAAGTGTCGCCTCACCGACAAGTTAGCAAGGATTGTATTGGCTGAGAGCACACTTGACCAACGCTATGGGGTTACGCACCCTGCTAAACACAATGGATAACACATTGTTCTTTTCCTGCAATGGCCAACTCCAGTAAAGGATTCTGTATAACCATCTCAGTCCTATTTACTTCATAGTTTAATTTATGACTGGGTCCAGAATGATCGCCAGCAAATACAACATACTTAATACTACCATATCTTTTATAGTATGAATTCTTTTTGAAGCATTTACTATTTTCTACTCATTTTGGCAAAATCTAGTTTCATATATTCCACTATTACATTAATAATCTTTTAGTACCATTTAATTTTTACCAAATTAACATAATGAACTACACTTCAAAACTACTCACAATTTCATTAAGATATTTATTTCAACTTGGTAAAATGAATCCATAATAAGTCTACTAAAAAAAAAAAAATCTATCAGCAAAGCCGTTGCATTTCCTGGCATGTTTTCATTACTGCTAATAATCTTGCTGAAGTCAATGGCTGAACCTAAGAACTGGGAGTCATTCTGTAAGGATCTGGTCTGAGTATGAAATACAGGACTACAGACTGTAATACGGGCATGCTATAATCTGTGGCACAGGGGCCTTCAGACAGTGGTGAGGCCTCCCACATGGCACATCAGACCTTTCTAAGCAATCACACCAGCGGAATAACTCTTAGCCCCTCAACACAGAGGCTGAAATGCTGACTAAACTATTTTCTTCCTGTAAGATTAATGGCAAGTTGGCTCCTAGAGAGGCAGTGCTGATACAGCAGAATGATCACATTTTAACTGAATTTGACGTAAATTTCTTCCATACCTTTGAAAGACAGTCTCTGTGTGTGAGTTTTTCCTCTTTCAGGTGTGGGGGAAGTTGGAGACTACCAGACTCCAATACTCTGACCGGCTTCTTTTAAGATATTCCACACGTGGAAAGTGTGATGTTTAGTAGGAAGTTTTCCTATTTGAAGGTACTTGATGTTATACAGGACTTCTGATTTAGCACAACATAGCGCTAAAACAATAGCGATACAAATATAGCGAATACAAACTAAAATGTGATAGCGATACAAACTATACTGAAAACACAATATGAGTGTTAGTTAGAAAAAACACAGCACATGCGACACCCAGTTCAATCACAATACCAATGTTACCGGTCTCTAATACACTCACCATCGTGGCTCATCCCCCATTGCTGGGAAAGAATACGTGGGTTGAAGCCAGTCCAAAAGTCTTTTGGTAGTTACTAAGCTTTTATACCTCTGTTGGGCTGAGCCAAGCTGGGCTGGCTAGCTCAGAGAGAACCATTCACACCATCTATTTCCACTCAACTCTTAATAGCTGTTTACTTAAAGCAAAAGCCCCCATTTGTCAGCTTCTCTGGGACAGCTGTGGTCAGTCACACCCTGCATCATTCTCTGAACTTCATGGGCACAGCACCCTCCTCCATCCCCACTGAGCCTCTTCCATTGTAGGGGTTTAGGCAATGAGTCACATCCACCCCTCAGGGTTTAGGCAGTCACTGGCACTTGACTTTTTTTTTTTTTTTTAACCACTTATCCAGACTTACCCAAATTTAGTTTTAAGATGACCCAAGAAGATGATTGAAGTTTTTGGTCATCTTTTCTTTGGAGGTCAAAGAACTCCCAAAACCCCTTTCTAGCATTGCATATAGGCACACATGCATGCTTTAATTCATATTATCTCCCTCACAAACTGAATAATGAGATTCAGTCCTACTTATGCTTTAAATTTAACTATTTTCAAAGATAAAGCCAATAAGACATTATAATTCATATCAAAACAGAAATTAAAAAAACCTTTCCAAATAGATCTTAGATATTCAATGTTATGAGGGAACAAAATCAATTAACACCTCCCCTTCTCTCTTCTTGAAAACACTCTTCTCTGTTCCTGAGATAAGCCTAAAGAAAAGTTACTGTTCTGAAAACCCCTGCAACTTTCTTGGAGTTTTGACTTAGATTCACACATTTGTGAAGTCATCAGACTCTTGGAAACACTGCATATAATTAGCTGGATTTTAAGCAGCTTAAACTCCACACCCACCAAATCTTTTTCAGTCTTCACGTGTAAAAGACAATACAAGTATCAAATCACAGGATACCACAAATCTTTTGGAGATGGCTATGTTACATTATAAAAGGAAATCTTATGGGAATTTAAGAATAAAAGAAAGATTTTGTTTGTTTTGTTCTCCAAAACATGACAGAAAGGATAAAATAAACATTTTAAGTAAAGACGAAATTTATAATTGCTCAAAAGAAAGTATCTGTAAGCAGCACTGACCAAGAAGGGATATTATGAAAAGAAACCCTGTGTTTATGATAATCTCTTCTCTAAACACAATGTCTGAATGAAGCATTAGTTTGTCATGTAAATGACATTCTCATAATGAACTTTCACTGAGGTCTTGAACTTTAACCAAAATGTGGGTTGCTTTTTTGTGCCTTTTCATGCTATTTGACGGCTCAAGAAGACTCCTGAAGGCTTGTTCTGCCTCTTTTAATTAAAAGCATGTTGGTGTAAAAAAAGTTGTCATTTCTTAACCCATCTTGAAGCATGCGGATTAGGTAATACAATAATAGCAACTGATACCAATATAGTCAAAGAAACATGGTAAGTTTAAAAGCACATTTCTATAAATGATTGTTTTCTCAGTTTCTTTAAGTACCTAATATACAGAAAGTTTTCTTTTAAAATATGAAATTCACTGAAGCACTCAAAAATTTATGGAATGGAGTAAAATATTTTGATGTCCATCTTGCTGCTTTCAGTACCAGTCTCACAAAGTCATGATATAAACCAGCAAGTCCAATCCAATGAGATACAGAAACTTGTCTCCTGAGCCCAATCAAGGAGCTGAAATGCAGCTTCACAGATATCTATGAGCTAAAGACCTTTACTTACTTATTTGCAGATTTGTTAAGAGGAAGGTGGGGGAAAAATACCAAACCCAAATGGTAATTTGGGTAATTCTCTTCTTGAATGACAACTTTAAGTCCAATCATCACAGTTTTAACAACAACAACAAAGTCTTTTAACTGATCGTAAGTCACAAATTAATAAATGTTCGAAATTACAATGTAAAGATATATTCAGTGAAACAAAACACATTGTAAAACCCTGGCACAGTTTGAACAGTGACAACAAGAGAGAAGAGATCTAGCAATGTTTTATCTCTCAATCAGTGACATGAATAGCCGCAGCTATATCTTTTTTTATGCATCTTCTACGCACCGAAAGAAGTACAGTGAAATTGCTGTGACATGATTGAAGTCAGAGACCTGTAGACTGTGCAAGTGCAACTCAATGACAAGAGCTGTTCTCAAGGTGAAGCTACTGTAGGACAATAAACCTAACCGGGCTGGAAAGTGCAGGTAGATCTGCCACAAAAGCAGTACTGCAGTTATCTCTAGTACTGTAGCCAATGTTTTCACAGTTTTCTTTACACAGGCAACATCTTTACTTAAGGACATAGCACCATCTGAAGAAGGCACGAGCTATACCTTTTCAAAAATCACTTACCAGTTTACTGCTCTGTCGTGAAATGCCTGGACTGCAGGAGATGATTCCAGCTAATTATGCTTCCATTAAACTGATTAAACCATGAAAGCAGGTCTCATCTGCTACTAAATTTCCCCAGGTCTTCAGTGCTCTGAATGCTTCCTGACCTTTTCCTGAACACGCCTAACTCTGTAAACAGCCTTTTGCCAAAATTAATTTCTAGTAACAAATTCCTAGAAAAACCTATAAAGCTAACCCCAACCATAGCTCTCAAAAACTATGGCAACCATTTGAAGAGAGCAGAAAAGAAATAAGCTCCTGTTGAGACAAGGTGCTCCTGATTATCACCAGAACCTGCCAGCAGCCCCTTTTGATAAGGTACACCTGAATGCAGGCTTATCTGTTTGCAAATAGCATCTCTTCTAAAACCTTTGTTCCTATAGGTAGAAAACTGTCAAAGTGTCTGATTACTGGATATCATGAGTAACAGGTGCCCACACATGGTGAGATCCAAGTTAACATTAATTTTCCTATTAATATTTTTGCTTGCCCACCTACATTATTTAAAAAATATTTAAAATATAGTTAGAATTGTCAAGCTACTTGTGCTTTCATTCCTCATTTCCTCTCCAAATCTGCCTTTCTCTGACAGATGTTGTCATTTATGAGAACAGGAGCATCTGAGGTACTCATAAACCAGCTCCGTGACTTCAGTCTGGTGTAGACAAACTAAACCTGTGATAGGCAAGGTGAGAGCAAGCAACCATTTCCGACACTCGGTTTCAATCTGCTGCCAAATGTCTGTCAGAGCCCAAAGGCATGTTAGCTCTAAGACACCAGTACTATTTCTTAGCAGAAGCATGTGTCTCAGCTAAGACACCTTTTCAGACGGATGATAAAACAGACTTTGACATTTATAAACCAAGCGTATGTATTAATAACTAAAGTTCAAGATGAAAAAAAAAAAAACAACCAACCAAACTACCAAGCTGGCCACATTGGTAATGCAATGTGCAGTCACACTTTTTCTAAAGGGGAAAAAAAAAAAAAAGTAGCATATCAGGAGTAGGCTCTGTGTGTGGCTATTGACTAGTTGACAAAACAGGCTAAAAATCAATAGCATTTTCTATGAGAAGTTAGATAACTTCCCAATAATACAAAGAAGGCTCTGCTGAGGAATAGCTGTCATCTCTGCTGATGGCTTCACTACAAATACTTCATTTATTTATTTCTGCTTCTTGGAGAGCTCACTAAGTTCAGTCCTGGTACCAACACTCCAGGGAATAAAAGAAAATAATATTCCCATAGAAAAGGAGAAGGGAAGCTTCAAGCCATGGGCAATGCCGAACACTTAGCACTTTGCTTGCTGTAAATACCAGGTGAACTAGCTAAAATTTTTGAGAAGCGTTTCCTGGTGCAAAATTGATCTGACAACGTAAGGAGAACAGGATCCCAGAGTCAAATCTTAGCACAGTTTGTTCCCCATAGGATTGAAATCCTGTTATGCTTCATCTCATGTTATGGGCAAAATGGAAAGCACCTTATAAATTACTAATAAAATAGCAGTTGCCATCTGATTTTTGTACATAGTCCACTCATGACAATGACAAATTATAACAGATAGCTCAGAAGAAAAAAAAATAATAATAAAAAAAAAAGGAATAGTTTGGTCAGCAAGATTTAAAATGTGTAAACCAAGATTTAAAAAAGGTAGATACGATGTGAAAAACCATCTCTGCCGTAAGGAAGGGTCAGGGGAACCTTCTGCTGCAAAAGCACCACGAATATTAGTCAGGTGCACTTCTGATTCTCCAACGCCAACTGGAAAGCGGCAGTGCGTATTCACGTTCATATAGCCACACGCAGCTCATCGTACCAAAATTACAGATTTTTTCCAACATGAAATGGGTATTTGGGAGAGGGGACTAATTTGAAAATTACAGTAATTGAGCTTCTTTCCATTTCAATTCTTTGCGTGGCATTTCCTTGTCAATAGCTGTTCTCTTAGTTTTGCTATCTACGGAAAAATTAGTGACAATTATTTTTGGGAGAAGTGTGAATCATGTTCCTTTCTTATCAGCGGATGCTTTACGCTTTGTTGTGGCTTAATTTGAACATAACTGCAAATTTAAAAATACCTTATTTTTTACTGCAGGAAAAGTAATTAAATCAGTTTTGTATTTGTGGAGCTGCTTTAAAGTATTAAAGTAACTTGATCCCCAGTGAACTTAAAATTTTAATTCATTTTACCTTATGCTGGCTGTGGAAGAAGTCAAATTTTTAAATGCAATATGACATATGGCTGTTCATTATTTATACATTCTGTAGCAGACTATAAATTTTACTTTGGACATATATCGAAGCACCGAAACCATTTCAGTTGCAAACACATAAATCATAGTTACAGTTATTAGTCTAAATGTAATGCCACCCAGGTTCTAGATCAAAACCTTTAAAATCCATTATAATTGACATCTGCTGCATAACTTATGTCTGATTTTATTAAAGGAGCTCATTATTATTTATATCTTTGAAACGTTATATTCCTAGCTGTGTAACCAGTTAAATGCGAAAGAATTGAGGAACGGGGGGGAAGAGGAGCCTACAGACCAGGAAGACCAAGGCTGTAACAGAGGACAAGGTGTTCTGGAGGGAAATGACCTCATCCACGGTATGAATTAGCCAGCCTGCACTAGCAACCGCCGTTCAGTTGGGACAAATAAGGCAGAAGTTCTGTGTCGGCTAACTCACACCCCAGTGAAAAGGCTGCAAACCAAACAGCACTTCCCCGTGCTACACGTTGACCGTTGCTTCACACGATGGGAGGAGGAAAGGGTTTAGATCGGTCCTAGAGCTTGAATAAATCACTGGAACAGAACAGAAAGGGCTGAGAGGTCTTTATAGATTTATTAGAAGGCTTTTTGCTGATGAGCAGTTTCCTTTGCGTAGTTGGGATGCAAAGCGCGCTCTGGGATGTACATCCTGTAAACACGAGCAAGTCCTTTGCTTTTATTCTACCAAAGTGGCTAAGCCTCAAAGGCAGAAACCTGTCTTTTCTGGACCTCTGAGACATGATCATTCCCTTCCTGTTCTTCTTTTTGTGTTCAAGAATGGCTTTTACTCGGCTCTCAAATGTAGCCAGAGCTGCTACGCCAGTTAAATGTCTGCTGAAGACCTGATACTGCGCTCTCTAAAATCAATGACAAGACTTCAAAAGGCAAAGGGTCACATGGCTTGAAGTTTTCAGTGAATGAAACATATCTGTGAGACACTGAAAATTCTGTACACGTGAGTTAGTTATTAACACCACCCCTGGGAGGGAGAGGGGAAGGGCTTAGGGATAAACCCAGGCTCAGCCTGGGTGGGGACCAAAACCGCTTAATAACGGATTTGCTTGGAACTATAGAGGACTTTATTGCTACTCCGCCTTAACCTTGTCTCCTTTTAAACTACATTTAGCATAATATATTTCTACATTACGCTTACATTATGTTTATGTTATGCTTACATTACTTATAAACTGCATTTATGTATTTAACTATCTTTTAACTCCACTTAACCTTCTTCACATTAGCTGAAGGGAAAAATAATCAAGAAATTACCATTACTCTCCGTATCTTGCTTTAGTTTAGCATCCAAATGCAAGAAAAGGTGATGAAAAAAAGAAAGGGGGCATTTTGAGTATAGCAGAGCTTGCAACATGACTGCACAGTTTGGTATCTTCCTTAAGTTAATTTTTGAGCTTGTCATACTTGGCCCACAAACAAGAAAGTTTAATTTCTGGAGATACTTTGCATATTTCTGAAACTGTCAAAGTTAACCTTCGCTGCCTTTTTTCTTTATACTTTAATACTTAACATTTTCTTTTACTCACTTTCTTAACTTGAGCCGGAGGCAGATCCAGGCTTTGATTTGCATATGTGTATAAGCAAGGAACAAAAAATGATTTTTGTATTTCTTGGTGCGTCCCAGAATAGATTCCCAGTATTGTATTTTTCTGAGGAGCACGCCTAGTTGGTTTGCAGTAGTACCAGGAGTATATTAAACAGTATATATAACCATCTCTGAAATGCTTGTCTTCTGTCACAAATAGAAGGGGCGTGGACTTTTCTTCTGGTAGGCCTAGACAATTCGTGTTTCTTGAAATCAAGGAAGGGAATAGAAATTAGCTCCGCTTGCTTAAAAAAAAAAAATACGAGCAAAAAATGTCTTAAACTTGGATCTTAAATGTGAAGTGAAAGAGAAAGATGTTGCTAATACAGATTTAGTGAGTATCAAATGCTAAAGAAAGAAATTTTAAAAATCCACCAGTTTAATAGTAAGAATCCTCACGTTAAAATAAACATAATAAATATTGAGAGTTTTTTCATCGTGATTAATCCTATCATACAGAACTGCTTAATGAAAATTACCCCTTTCCTCTTAATTAAAAAATGACCCTTCTTGAGGAATCCTTTTTGGAAACATACTGTCCATTCCCAAGTTCTACACCGCTTTTCTAGATTTTTCTTTGTCCCTAAACACTAAAGTTTGTTTCTGTTCAAATAAACTTCACATTTCAGATAGCAGAAAGTTCAAGTCTTGACATAAAGCCCAGGAAGAACTGACCACCTAGACCTTGACTCGATAATTTGTAACGCTGCTCGTGTAGGCTCCCAGTAACAATAAAACCTCATTAATCATGTAAGGCTGGGGCGCACGCTACTCTACAATAGCCCTGCAGCATTTCTTTGCTGTGGGGACAATATGCTTCATAAACTCAAATTAGTGTGCTGCAAAAGCTAATTGAATGCATGTTTGAGACTTTTGCCTAGGGATAACATACACCCAAAAGTCAAATGATCTTACAGCTTTTATTACTTGGTTAAAACCAGCTGATCGGCTTCGGTGCAACCCAGTACGTCAGCCTATCAATTATCTGATTTTCTGTTTCTTTTCTATGACTGGCCTCATTTATTGTGTATTGAAATTGTCAACCAAAAACAAAAAAAGAATAATCCCGTGGTTACTGGGGATAAATTTTGCTCAGGGTGAGTTTATGAATTGCAGGTACAGATAATGCCCAGTTCTGCTTGGTTTCCCTTGACTTCCCTCTATAGTTACAGGAAACCCAAAAAGCACGTGATATAGAGCGAATAATTTCAGTTCTTGCTTTCAGATATTTAGATTTTTAGACAACATCCTCCCAGAGGTATTTTTGGGGCCACATCTGTTTAAGTCCTAGAAGAACCTCTTGCATTCTTCCTCATTCTTCTCTCTCTGTGAGAAGGCTGATAAGAGATTTAAGGTCCAGAATGAAAACAGATCCTCTCTAATGAATATAAAAAAGATAATCATCTGCATCTTACCGTCCGTGAAAATGATCTTCTTGCTGGATGAGTAGTTCACTGATCTTCAATCTTGATTTTATATTAATTAAGTTCATTATAAGATTGTGAGCCTGTGGAATGCTTGATAATTATTATATTTACTGCACTATTTACTGATAAGACTCAAATACGTGCAATGCAACAAAACAAATCACCTGGTGTAAAAATATTAATGTCCTGTTGTATTTGTGTCCTACCACAATAAAACAGATTGAATGAATGTGTACTGAAGATTAAAACTCTTTTCCCCAAAAAAAGTCAGCCCAAAATGGCTCACAGAATTCCAGTTCGGGGGAAAAAAAAAAAAATCTGATTTTACCTTGCTTGTTATCTTTACAGCAAACAGTATTTCTGTGTACTACTGCTGATGACATAACTTAGAATATTCTACAGAAACGGGTGTATTTCAGATTTGGGTGATTTGTCCACGTTGCATCCATTCATTGGAAACAGAGGCATGTTTTTACATGGTTCCTCAAAAAGAGTTTCTTGCCCGGTTTCAGAGCTTATTAGAAATTTAGAGTGGAAGCCCTCCATATCCAGTGTTTTGTACCATATTTTAAATATCAATAAACTTCAGGAAATCAGACAAAGTATTGTCCAGAGCACTAATAGTGATTCAGATCCACGTGACTATCTCTTGCCTATGCGTCATGACTGAGAAATCAGGAAGATTTTTTTATCATTTCAGAAATTATATCAAATACAGCTATTACCTTTTCAGAGGCTAACAGAGTACATGAAAAAAATAATTTGTAACCTACAGCTACAACAATTGAGGAAGACGGTCAATAAGTGTGAATCTCAGAGTGGCCAGAACCGTGCTATTATTTTGCAAAGCTCCTCTAGCAGAAAAAGGATGCTGTCAAACTAGTGCATAGCCTTTTCCCTCTACCGTGACAGCTTGCTTATTTCACTTAGTTAAATCAAATTACAGCTAGTTAAGCTCTCCAGGTACAACACAGCCTATCATAGTCAGGTTGACTTCTATTTGCATAATCACAAATTAAACTAATTCCACAGTGTTCTTTATAGTTGATCATTAGAGGGATAACTAAAGCAGGAGAAAAAGATGCAATGTGACTTCAAAACTGCCTTGATCCAATAACGTCAACAGCAAATCGCTTTTGACCACTCATATGCTCAGGTACTCTGAAGCCCCTGAAATCCAAGAACATTCAACTTCCTAATATGAATAAATTGGAATATATTTTAAATTAGTCCTTCAGTTTTGATTCCCACTACTACAGCTGATAGTGGTAGGAGACGTTTTCTCTAAAGGGTGTTTTTGCACACTATTTTTTCATTCTCCTTATGTTAAACAGCTATTTAGCTTGTCTTCAGCTACCAAACAGAAGTGTAGGAAATTGCATTAATTTGGCAGTTATTAGATTTGTTTAATGTTTTTTCATCTCTTACTATTAAATAATTGAATCTGAGAGGTATTTTAAAAGGCAAATATCTGGCTGTTTCTTAGAAGGGTATTAAGAAGAGGAAATAGGTATGGTTTGATTTCACGAAGGCTCAAATTCAGCTTTCTACAGCTGGAACTGTTTTTTATGTCACCCAGTTGCCCTAACAGCTGCTGGCTGTGGGTAAATACTAACATAAAGTTTGCAGGATATCTAAATTATGGTTTTTTTCCAAAAGTTTCAGCTTTTTAATTTATCTGGTAAAAACAGATTTTGCTTTTTTTTCTTTTCCTCTATTGTCCAGTTTGCTAATTTATTCTAAAATTCTGTTAAATCTATTGCAATACAATGTTATTTTCGGTAGCACTGAATAACACCTTCCATCTTCTTTTTCTAGAATAGGTGATAGATCCTAATCCATATAATCAAAGTTAATGCCAAAGGAATTTTAATTTTTCTACCATTCCATTTAAAATGTTGCCAAATGCCCTCAGTTATAGTCACAAAGTGATCTGCTTATTAAGATGAATTTTGCATTTTCATTCATATAGCTGGCCTGAGAAAATAGTAGTGTTACCATCCAAGAAATTAGATAAAGAGCTTTATTAGCAGGTGTGGCCCCCAAAAGAACAGGTTTATTAACCTTGGACAACATATTGTAAGAGACATTCTGTTAACTAAGAATAATTCTATAAAACATCTTTAGTTCCACACACAATCAATTTTCTTAAATAAGTGGGAAAGAACAAGATTTATCATTGCCCTACGCTATGTATAACATGAAAGGCAACAGTGAACATATGCATGTTTTCCCTCTGAAATGGATTTACCTCAGAGGCAGATGATCAGTGTATTTTAGAGGTCAGCAGTCTTCCAAGCAATGACTCTACAAAGCAGTGTTCACTGCAAAGACTCGTTATTCCATTCCTGCCCCTCTTATTCTCATCTGTGACCCCTTTTAGTAACTGGGTCTGCCAACCTGTATCAGCTGGTTGAAAAACGTCAGCAGCATTATCTACGTAAACTACAGTGCTTCACAGAGATACACTGGTTTTAACAGTTCCATCATAAGAAAGGGAAGGAACAAGAAAGAGTCATTTGGGATGAAGGGTCTTCAAGCAGCAAAGGGAGCTCTGGTGCATCACGTTCAGTTCAGGTCCAGGTAGTACCCATACTAGGGGCTGCCTGAATGTACGATCTGATTGCTTTGTACATGAGTGGAAACTAGTCTTTCTTCACTTCAATTCATTGAAACAGTAATATAAATAACAACTAAAAGACGGGAGCCAATGTTTTCAGAATTTGTCTTGACGTTAGATATAATTGTCGGGAGGCCGGAACAATGCAGCAGAAGAGCAGAGCAAGGTAGGAGAAAAATACAGATAGGCCAGATACACCACCGCAGCAATGATGAACTAGTCAGCCAGCCTGATTTTACAACAAACAGTTCAAGTCTCTTCTCAGGTCTTCATCTTCCTTTAATTCTTGCACATTACAAGAACTTGTTTCTAGCATCAACACTTTCACACACAGTTAATTGCAAGACCTGTCCTCTTATTTCTTTAAATTCTCTGTCCCTGGGGCCACAGTTTTTCCTCAAACTGTCCCCTCTGAATCCTCAAAGCACCTCTCAAATAGGATTTGAACCTGTAACAACTTCTCAACTCAAACAGTTTATTTGGAGTATCTGACTCAGACTGCCAGGTCTGAGGTACGAAGTGATCCCTTCCAACTTGAGATACTCTATAAAACCTACGTATACTAAGACAAGCTCATCTGCCCATATAATTCAATTGCAAGGAATGTAACAAAGCACTGGAAAATGAAGCATTCATTTTAGTCAGCTCTGTAAAAGCCAGCTAACGACATCAGTTGTGCACAAGGAACTGCTGTGGTTCCACATGGCAGAAGTGCATCTGTGTTACTGCAGACCTAACTGTTAACAACACCATTTCCATAGACTGCAGAATATTTTATATTTACTTTTCTATTTTTTAACTTCAGCAAAAGCAAGAATATTCCTTTCTCAAAGGTGACAGAATACTATAGTTCTGTACCCTTATGCATCGTTTTTTTCTAGTATCACATTAAGAAGACTAAGTACCTGTAGCATTATAGGGGTTAATGTACGAAACACACATAGCAAATCTTGTGACACATTAGATTTTGGAAAACACAGCAATATGCCAAAGCGAGCCAAATATAAAGGAAAGGCTTTTTATCCAGTAACGCTGAAACTGAGACGGCACAGATGACAACAGATACAGCTATTGACACACTGTTCCCTCTGTCCTAAGTCAGAGGAAAGGACTTTGTGGCCTCCGGAGTCCTGTTTCTGTGAGCGACACACCATGCCAGAGCTTGCTCACTTTTTGAAAGATTGCATGGTGGGTGAGAGCGACCTCCTGCCCTGTGCTGTTTTCTTTCTACCCCCAGCAGTCAGAGGTCTGCTGGTGATCGAAACTAAACTCTTGATGGTGGGAGACATTTAAACCTGAAGCTCTCACAGATAGAAGCACGTAGACTGCCTTGCAGAAGAAAGCTTATATGTTCATAGGCTGTAGAGAAGGATAGTCTGCATTTCACATCTCATTCGATAAACAGGAAACAAACTTGGCACAAAAAGTTTTTAATCAGTGAAGCTTGCTGCAATATATTCATTACTGTTACAAAATGGGATTACATTTATTTTGTAATAGAGTTGTATGCTTCATATATTTTTATTGTTATTTATTTAAAGGAATATTTTTACACTGAAGCATAAAAGATTATATGCTATTACTTGTTTTAACAGTTAAATACAACACTGGCAATATTCATCAACATTTTCCAGCTATCATTCCTAAAATTAGTTTTCTAACAAACATTTAGGTAGCTGGACCAATTTTCAGAAATGATGAACATCTCCAGTTCCCACTAGCGACTCACTCTATTTACTGTATCGATGTATACTTCTAACATGAACATCAGAAGTTACTTTTGGCGATCTGTGTTCATAAAACTTGGACCATGATGTATCTCAGAACTTAGGTTTTTGGTTTCCTGAGGTTTTTCCTCACACTTTCTTCTGTTAACTCACTGCTGGTGAGTAGATAATGATGATTTCTATTTGAAACTCACCCTACCTCTTACAATCTTCATCTACAATGAAAACACACACAGAGTATAAGGACAAACTGTTAGGAGTTGTCAGCTGTGATTCCTAGGTTTTCTGTGGTTTTTCTAGATATGAAAAGAAGGGCAAATTTGGGAAATTTGAATTTTATTTCCTGCACACACCTCATTTTTACATCTGTAAAATGAAAGTGAATCCTCCTCTGCCATCTGAGTAGGTCCAGAAACTACGTTAACATGACCCCTTTTCAAATAATGCCATAAAATCCTCCGTGGGAGAGAGATCTGTGCCTTTACAGATGAATTGTCTTGTTTCTCTAAAATGCATAAAACCTGAAATACTGAGAAGCCTGGTGCTGTACATTTGAAGAGTTTATGCCAAGAATAATTCTTTTCTAGATCACAAAAATCTTAGATAAATTTAAAAAATATAGTTCCATTGTATTTCCTACCTATTCTTCACATGATATAGGAATAAATTTTGAAGGAAGGTCCAAGTTTCCTCTAGTAACCAGTGCATCCCTTCTTTCCCATGGTCACAGGCAAAGAGACAGGGGAACCACACAAGTTATTTTTTTTAATAAGTCTTTCTTAATATAAACATTGTCAGACAACACAGTCTGTGTTATATACAAAGATCTTTCAAAATGGTATGACAGAAAGAGAGGTTTATGAGCTCCTTTGCTAAGCACAGAAGATGCAGTAATTGAAAGTGCCCGTAGGCTTGGAGATTTATTATTAAGGGAAGCCTGCTGTAAACAAGAGTAACGTTAAGGATTTAGCTGTAATAATTCAATCTATCTTACTTTACAAAACAACATCTAAGTTTGCAAGTAGTAAGGGCTTGTTTACAAATAATTTGCAGCCTTCATGATGCAACTTTCAAAACCTTCCAGATGAAAGAAACTTTATAAAATGTAAGATATTACCACTGAAGCACTGGTCACAAGCCTGGAGTTTAAACCAAGTGCATTTTTCGTTGAAATGGGTTCAACCTCTGTGCACTTAAGCGTGTAGGAATGAGAGCACATCAGCCCAGCATAGTAATCCTCCTTTGCAGCTGGACAAACAGATCCAGGTGGCATTACCGGAGTGGGAGTTGGGAAGTTGCAGGACCAGGTAAACTTCAGAATGACTAGATTTGGAGGTGGCAGTCAGTCATCCCGCTCTAAATTCTTGGGTACACCCGGGCGCTTCCAGTCTTTCCAAAGTTGGTCTTTTTCCTTCTGTAACTTTAGCACAGAAGGATGCTACTCATAGCCACCCAGCTGGGCAGGCCACATTGAGAATGGGCACGCAAGCTCTCCTCTTGGCTGAGCAAGTCTCATCACAGTAAGTGATCATCATTTTGCTAAAACAGCAGTAGGAACTATACAAACCACTACAATACGTTAAAAGAATTTGGCTAGAAAGGGGAAACGTGCAGTTACAGAAGAATGGGACCAAAACAATGTGTATTTTAAAGAATTTAGTTTTCTTTGCCTGGGACTTCTCCATTATATCCTCTTCCTGTTATAGGATATATCCCCTCTGTTATATCCTAAACATGGAAAAACAGCACTAGATGTTATATCCTAAACACGGAAAAACAGCACTAGACTTACAAAATGAAAAATGCATATTACTGTAAGGCTGCACTTCTTTCCTCAGGAATAAAAGGTGCTTCCTTCTAGATGTAGCATTCACCTTAATTTGATCTTAAGGGAAGAAGAGGGTGGAAGAGCTCACTTAGCAAAATACTCAACACTTAGAAGACACTAAATGTTTGGATCCCATATCCTTCACAGCATGATGGAAGGGCTGTCTCCTGCCCCGCCTTTCCCCTCCCTAGTGCTCCTGGCACTCCAGCCAAAGAGCACAGCTGCCTGTCTCTGGGTGCACAGGTACATCCCTGCAAGGAGTCAGCACAATCTTTGCGATGTAGGCATTTATTCTCATAAAGTGACAGACCTTACTTATGTCCTAGAGCACAAGATTAGACACTTGATTTCACAGGGTGTAATTTTTACAGAAAGATCACAGATCTGTCCTTTGAACACACAGAGCACTCCACAAAAATATCCAGACGCACTGCAAAATTTGTCTGGCGTCAAAGAACGTGACAGATTAGATGTTTCACCTGATCTTGCATACCAGCATATGCTGCTCCAGAGAAACTACTAGAAACTTGCTGGACCTTAAG
Source organism: Bucorvus abyssinicus (assembly GCA_009769605.1). Lineage (NCBI taxonomy): Eukaryota > Metazoa > Chordata > Aves > Bucerotiformes > Bucorvidae > Bucorvus > Bucorvus abyssinicus. The sequence continues at coordinate 4,543,446 of CM020044.1, read as the reverse complement.
GTCAACATTGTTAAGCCAGTACTTAACTGACGCAGTTATTTTGCTACTACCTTTTAAGACAGTATGAATTACGTTGCTACTAGCTTTTCAGTCTGCTGCTCAGCACAGCACTTGGTACAAAGACAAGTAAAGCATGTGAGTTTAGGGTATGTAAAAAATGTAAAAGCAAGTATTTAAAAATATCTTGAATAGAGTCATCAGAATATATAGTTTAATTAAACAAATATAAAAGGAACATTAAGAGATTTTCAAGGTTCTCCTAATATCACTCTTATCTAGGTCTCCTGATGTTCTTGCTTACGGAAATAATTTATTCATCTACTTAGAAGCATTCCAGTTGTTCAGAGAAGGAAAAGTACTCTCAGTCCTGGTGCTCCTATTATGCAGAGGTAGTTACTAAGAAGATGTACTAAATAGTCTTTTACACCTCAAAAGAACATTACAATAGTGACAGATGGATGTGCATGCCAGTGCGTTGAGGAAAAAAGAAAAGAGAGAGCAGTGAACTAAAGACTATTCCATTCTCATGGCAATTCCTTTCTTCAGCGCCAAAAGAAGAAAAAAAAAAAAAAAAGGAGAAAGATCTGCTCTATCTATAGTGGAGATGGTGACAATTAAAAGAAAAGGCTACACCAATCATCTATCGATTCACTGCTACACAACAGGCTTTATCACTAGCCAAAAGCACTGAAAAATGTGGTTGCCTAACAAGGAGGAACAATCGCTTGAAACATTTTAATTTCCTCCTTTGTGTATAGTAATGTCAAAGGCCTTAAATACCTCTGTGATGGAGAACAAGATAGACAGACAGATAGGAGCAGGTCTTTCACTGCAAAATACACATAGACTTTCCACCTATTAACTAATTCAATTCACTCTATCCCTGTGAAATATTAGATCAAAGTTTATAAAAGAACAAATTAGGACATAAAGAAATTCAGATCCTTCAGCCTTTGAAGTTAAATGGTAAATTTTCTACCGAGCTGTTACAGAATCGGACAGTAGATTGGTCTTTAGCTCACACAATGAGGAACTGTCTGAGCCAGGAGTGGAAAGGTAACAATGAGGAGCCCTTTCAGCAGCGTGTACTTATTAAGAGAATTCCCTACTGCAGGCACAGATGCAAGAAGTCACCAGCAAGACTTGCCACATTCACCATAAAACCCTTCCGTCATATTTCAGTTTTCCTCTCTGTCACTCACTAGGTTTTTTGGTTTGGGGTGGTTTTGTTGGTTGGTTTTTTTTTTTTTTTTTTTGGTTTGGTTTTTTTTTGTGGTAATGGAACAAAGCTAAACGAGTTTTGACTTTCAAATCTTCGTCTACAAAGGAGTTCTTACAGCAGTTACATTGCAAAAAGCTTTAAGAACAGTATATACTGGCCCTCAGATCAAAGCATGAGGAATACAAAGTTGGGAGGTGAAATAGAGGTCATCTGGGAAACAGAATGCTGCTTTGTGGTCTAAACTTTTGGAGACGAACTGGTTTATTACCTGGAAGGGTTGATTCCCAGTGTGCTTTTGGTCTTTCAAATCAGTTGTTCTCCTATTTCCTACGCTCTTGTTACCTGCTTTAAAAAACGCAAAATTCAGTCAACACCTGTAGTTGCTCAGTGAAACCATACAAAAAGGCAACTTTAAGCAAACGTTCAGGCAGAAATCACCAGGTTGTCTGAGCATAGTTTTGTGTATTCACTGAAGACAGAACACAAACGCCAAAGCTGTTTTCCCCCTTTGGGATTTGAAATGTGCAGCCCTTAAGTGGTCAGGAAAGAGGAAAATCCAAAACTGAAGTGCAAGGAGAGCTATCTTGAAGAAGGCTATCGTTGCTAGCTGTGGTGTTCGGTGCATGTATGAGCTGTGAACCCCAGCTTTCTCCAGTGGGGAAACGTATTTTAATGCAATTTGCAGTGGGGTTTGGGACTTATTACCAGCTGTCAGGAGATCAGTTATTGAGGGCTTAACTGACAGTGGATAATTAGCTTCTCTATGAACAGTGATTGTGTTTCACTCTGAAGATAGTGTAGTCAGAAAATGAAGCATATGGCAAAGTCAATTATGATTTTTTTCTCAAAACTGTTTATAATGGTATTTAACTATTGATCTGTTGGGCTCCAGTTTACTTTGATGGGCGTGCAATATCCTAACAAGCTATTGTATTTAGGCTGTTTTCTATTTTAACTACTTATACCCTATTTAAACATAGAGAAATTAGTATATTGTTATTCCAAACCAGGCTATTCTTCAGTACAATTTGTGGAGCAAATGAGAACGCTTCACAGGGCTGCAGAGTTATCAATAAACAGATTGTGGTTTTGTCATGGCCTTAGGGCAAGCTGAGCGCTCCCCATTACTTTCACTATTCAGTGGAGTTAATGCTGTCTTGGAACCCAACATATTGAAAAATGTCTTCTAATGTGTTTTCTGAAAGTGGTCTTTCTGCTTTTGTCAAGTAACACAATGAGACATTATCAGAGCGTTTTGGATAGTAAGTACTGGCTGAGGAGCACGGGGTTATCCGAGGAGGCAGAGGAGCACACAGCCTGGTGCTTCTGCTTGCATATTTATATTTGCATAAAACATTAATTATTTTCAGGCATGTAGTACAGTAGGATGCCTATTGGATTAATAATATATCTGTATCACTCTCGCACAGATACAACTAAACTCAATAATAACACAAAATGACGTATTTTAGCCAAAAAACAGCCTGCATCTCTGTCCTTATCGGAAGGTATTAAGATAATTTGTTTTCTCATTCTTTCCCATGTTAGAAATGTGACAGAATATTTTTGAAACACTAACTGCTTTCTAACAATGGTGAAGTAGCCTGAAAACAACTGGCAAGATTATAACTTCTGTTCTCAATCTGGCCATCAGCTTTCTATGCGATATTGGCCAAACCAATGTTTTAGTGCGTAGAGGTTGAATTTCAGACCCTTTTAAAAGGCTGGAATTCCACAAGGCAGGAAAATGGAAGTTTATTGCAACAAGTCATCAAACGTTAAGAATCCAAAATTCCTAATCTAATTACTTTAAAATTTATATTAAATCTTAGCGTTCTGGTTTCTCTCATAATACTGGACAGAAGCAGTCTGATTTACAAAACACAGTGTTCTCTGAAAAGAGGATCACAGAAATACTGAAATTCTATTTTTAATAATGTAAGAAATTAATTCCTAACAGATTCAAGTTACAGTTTTAAAGCAAAAAGGGGACATAATTGGATGGATAAACAACATTTATTCTCACATCCCACTGGCCTTTTAAGTCAGATGTATACCAACCTGGATGCAACCGCCTGGATTCACACAAGTCTGAATTTGTTCAGACAGCTGAAATCTTTTTGAAGAAACCATTTCATTTCGATACAACTGTGTACTAAATAGGAAGCTTATTTTCTGTTTTACAGCACTGTTATATTAGCATTATACCACCATCCAACTATTCCTATGGATTAAACAGAACTATAATAACCGATGAGCTAGTTCAGTCTCTGAACACTCACATACCTCACTAAAGGAAACAACTTCTGACAAAAAACACAGAAAAGAAAAATGCCTTTTCCTTACTCCCTTCCCTCTTCTCCAGGAAAAAGAAGCAGCAGGACACTGTAAACTGAGACTTGCATTTCTTGGTGTCCTCAAAGTGTCTGTGGCTAAGGCCACACCAGAGAAGGTACACCTTGAAGTGGCTGTGGCTAAGTCGGCACTGCAGCAGGCACAGCCCCAAAGAGACTGTCATCCATTCGTAAGTCCACACTGGAGCGAGTACACCCACAAGGGACTGTGGTCTATAGATAAGTCCACACCAAAGCAGGGTGAGGAACCCTTGGAGAGGGAGCCTCACAAAAAGCACCACAAATGCAAGAGTGACCCAACCTGAGCTGGCTTTAGTGTCCACTAACTCCACACCACACACCATTTCTCCTCTCCTGAGTGACAACTGTAAGAGATGGACCACCAAAATCATGGGCTAAACGCACTCAGTGGACGTTTCTGCACATTTTACAGGGGTGGCCTGAAGACTAGGAGAGGTGGTGGTTAAGGAGGATGTATTAGATAGTGTGGAACCTGAGCATGATATAAATGGTATGGAATAAGGGATGAAGGTTTTGGCTGGGATGGAATGAATTTTCTTCCTAGTAGCTCATGGATTTGCAACCAAAACAGTGCAGATAACATTGGGGTGTTTTAGTTATTGCTGAGCAGTGCCTGAACAGCACTTAGACCATGTCCATTTCTCACACTGAGACACCAGCAAGTAGGTGGGGGTGCACAAGTTGGGAGGGGATGCTGCTGACCCAAACTGGCCAAAGGGATACTCCAGACCATATAATGTCATGTTCGGCATTAAAAACTGGGAGAGGGGCAAATTTACCAGGGCTGCTATTGCTCAGGAACTGGCTGGGCATTAGTCAGCTGGTGGTTTTTTGCATCACTTGTGTTTCTTGGTTTTGTTTTTCTTTGCTTCCTTTTTTTTCCTTATTAAGCTGTCTTTATCTCAACCCACGTGTTTTCACACTTTTAACCTTCCAATTACTCACTGCGGGGAGTGAGTAACTGGCTGTGTGGTTCTTACCTGTTTGCTGGGCTTAAGCTACGACACTTGGATATGCATCCCCTCTGGTGGGTCAGAGCAGTAACTGGTCTCCACACCATCCAGTAAAAAGTGTGCCTGCTGATGCAATCGCTGAAGATATCCAAGCCAGCTGTGATGATGTACCGCATTGTCTTCTGGGCGCATATACCCTCTTTTGGGAAATTATCTGAGATCTCAAATGAAACTATTTGAACATATAGGTTTCCTGAACGGATAGATTTATGGGCCTCTAAGGCACTTTGCTCTAGATTTTTAAGAAAAAATAGTAAAGTTCAGAGGCCACTGATACAGCTGCTTTCCATGACTAACAATTCAGGCTGGGTTTAATACAGAGATCTGAGAAGTCACAAGTGGGCAGATATACAACCAAAAGAGTATTTCACTGTCTAATGAAAGCAAAGCCAAAAGCGACAACATCCAATTCCACTCTAATGGCTTTTATCTGTAGATCTCAAGATGCTAGTGATATTCCACCAGCTAAATACTCTATATTCAGCTCAGGAGGAGGTCAAGGGCAGAACAACCGTGGACTTTAAAAGTTTTCTGGATGGAGGCAGATGTATCAAAACATATTACTCCAGTTTCTGTCTTATGTAATAAATTGTGGGCCAAAGGAGCAGTAAACCATCAACCACCAGCCTGATAATTGCTTTTCTAATGAAAATGTGTGCCCCTTTTGTGTCATTTCTACTGTAAAACAGCATGCTAGTACCCACCAGTGAACAGTGCACTCAGCAGAAGCATAACTAATAGGAGAAATAAAAATTATGTCCCTGATGGTGTATTTTTTAATGTATTAAATAATGATTAGGGGCAAAGGGCAAATATTCAGCAATCCGCAAGCAACCAACAGGGGAAAAAGAGATACTGATTCAGTAAGTAAAGACCATTAAAAATCTTACTGTAGCCCTTCTCTGAACTCTTCTCCCACTCGTCATAAAAGTACTGAAACATACCATCCTTCATTTTGATGGAAGCTAGTCTCTCCTCCAGATGTTAAGGCTGTTCTGATATCTGTTACTATGTCATATATATTCCTGAAAATATACTGTCAGAAAGACATCCTTGTGGGTTGACAGCTAACATATTAAAAGGCAATTCCAGTTACAGTTGGCCAAATTTTTGATTAGCTCTTCAGTAAACAAAGGGCATTATTACTGACAGTAGGTGATTTCAGACAAGGTAGGTATATGTCATAGCACAACTTTCAAGCCTGTTGTGTGTTATGGTGTGTTAAGAGATAGCACAAACATCGCCAAGAACCTTGTTACCAGACAGAAATAGAGACGAGGGTAAGAATTCAATGCGCTAAACAGAATTTCTCACTCGTACTCCTCTTTCACATTGAACATACTGAAACACTTTTATATACAATCTCAAATCGCCGTTAGGCAAACCTAGATGGAATGGGATATCATTTGGGGGCTTTACAATATTTCTGATCCTTTATAAAGGCTGGCTGAAAAAACCTGTACACAATAAAAATGACAATTATTTCTTCTATATAAGGAACAGCATAATACAGACAAATGGAGGTTGTATGAAAATTGCCAATTATATTTGGCCCGGTTCAAAAGGTTAATGATGAAATATATGTCTGCGTTATATTTCAAGAGAAAACTAGCACTAAGGCAAAATTATTCATTGTAAATCAAGTAAAAATGTTTCATTTGGTCTTTCTCTAGCTGTTTCTAACAATTCACTACTACAAAATGATTTCCGCTGTTGAAACAGGTATGCTTAATTTTCTAAATGAAGTTTAAATACTTTCAGACAGAATGCACTAGATTTTTTCTTTTATCTGCTACTTATGTACTTCTAATGATGTAAACAGAAATGAAGGAGAAGGGAACGATTCCCATTAATCCAATAATACTTTGTCGTTATACCAGGTCAGTGGAATATGTACAATAAAAAACTTCATTTGCTCTATGGGTTGGTTTAGGAAAAAGCAGCTAAAAGAGAACACCTCAGATAAATCTAGATAAAACATCTCCTGGCAAACAAGCTGTTAAAAACAATAATTACTTGCCCCATTAGTTGTGGTAAAATTAGGGTGGTTTGCCAGGTTGAGACTGAGCAGCATTTAAACAGAGAAAAACTCTCCTCCTGTCCAGGGCTGGAAGAAACGCATGAAGAATTCTGAGGAGCCAGCCAACGTGGACTTCAGTGCATCGTCAAAATAAACCGCACACGCACAGTATGAAATGCACAGCAATTAACTCTGTTTGAGCTTCTAAGGGAAAAATCAAACATGAGGTAAGGTATTCTTTAAATGTGTAGCCTGTTCATCGTGCTGTTGTGTTCCTTATTTTTGATCAGTTTTAACACAATTCTGAAAATCTGCATGTGGGAGTGAACTGAGGTTTGCTCCAGGTCACGCCACCATCTAAGAATATTACACAGGTGACATGCTTCATCTGAAGACAGGGAAAGGCTATTGCTCACTTTGACCTGTCATCCCAATTGACATCGAAGTTGTCAAGAAAAATAGAAAAGGGTGAATGGGAAAGCAAAGGAAAAAAAAATAACAAAAAAGAAGACTTGGAAAGAAAATGTCTTGCCATAGCGGACCTCTCTGCTTAGGTCATGAACTCACATCGCATTCTCTCAGTAGCTGGCAATAAATATCTGTTAACCTCACACAGAAATGAAGCACAGTCAAGATAGTCAATGTTAATTGCTGAAAATGGAGCGCACTGATGCAAAAATAAAGACTGCATAACGATTAGAGGATACCACTGATGATAAACTGAATATAGATATGGGGAGCCATGAGTTCCTGAATTTTAATGTCAACCGTTAGAGTTCATTAGGTGACCTTGGCAAGTCACTTGCCCTCATTGTTCCACAGACCCAAACAGAATATGAAATAACATTTACAGGTTTGGATGTGAAGCAGTGTGTCTACAGCTACTGTAAATCTAATTTTTCATGGATATCATCTTTGTATGCACTCATTGTGCTTTCCAGATGTAATTTTGGTAAATGTGTCCAGGTACTTTGGACGGTTCCTATAGCCAACCAGAATAACATATGGAAGCCATGTGAAGGGATGGGGTTGGCAGTGAAAGAAGGCCAGAGAGAGGTTTCACTTGGGTTTTGCCATCAGAAATATGAATGCCCTCTGAATACCAGTTTTATTTATATTGATTAATTCAGGTTTGATTCATGGAGAACTCAATAAAATGTTGCATGTGCCAAAGGGACAAAGGAATATTGTGCAAAACTGTTGATTAGTTTTTGCTTAGTGCAGAAGAATTATGCAGAGATGCTGTTTCAGCCTTTACTGTAGATGAGAGGCTTGCTGCGAATGACCTTCTGAGGTTGGGTGCAATTCATCCTACTTCTGCTGCTGCAGAAACTGCTTATAAACTATTGCAAAGGCATTAGATAACAACCAAGCAAGTATTCATATACGTCATGTTTTTAAGTTTCCAGATGTGTAGGACCATTCAAGAAGACTCAGCAATCTCTGCCAAAACCAGATGAGAACTTGTGAGACTGACTCATGAATGTGGCCTGGCTGCATGTTGGGCTGCTCATTACGTAGCCCACAGGACACCACGTCACCTGGTTCACTCTGAATCAGTGGGAAATTATGCAGGGGACTTTCAACTGCCACTTTTGGCCATTCTTGGAAAAGCAAGAGTAGCAAGAGAAAAAGTAACGTTGAGAATCAAGATTTAGACTGCAACATCTATTTTAGTTCAATAACTATGCTCAAAATAACAGAGGAATGTATTTAGCAAGAATAGTTGCTAAATTACATTTCTTATTTTGTAATCTAGTTTTACTGATAATAAACACAGACATCCTAAAACTGCTTCAACAGAGCAGGGGGCAAGCCTTATTTATGTCCAGCAAGGTATTTTGAAATACGTTACAATAGGATGATCTTTGGTTTTCTGAATTGACTGAATTGTTCTATTGTCACGTGGTATCTCAAATTTATCTGCTTCTTAATATTAGTCGCTGATGAAAGCAGAACCCTGGCAAATGCATCTTCCTTCCTCCACACTAACTTGAGGACCTACCACATACTCTAGACTGATAACTAAATAGTGATTTACAGAACCAAGTTAAACAGCAATTTAGAATACAAAAAGATAAAAGATTAGGATTTTTTTTTCTTAGTGTATTAGAGATCAGTAATGCTAAAAAAGCACAATGGATTAATTTTTCCTGTTACGCTGTTTGATTTCCCCCAAAAAACTAAAGGAATCCTAACTGAGAGACTATCATTGTGACAGTCCACACTGAAAGCAACAGGGCTGATGCATCACCAGTTTCAGCCCCCATATTTGGGAGCTCTGGATGCAAAACATTACTATTTCCTTTGGGTAATTTCCCACATTGAATAGCCTATATCAGAGATAACAAATCTTTAAAGTGTTAAAATACCTCAGGTGATAAGCGCACTGAAACAGATATAAATAAACCACCACAGCTTCAATATTCATTTTTGTCTGTTACAGAGCCAGACTTATTGTACAAATATATGATCATACAATGCATCTTGCACTTCTTAGCTGCACACTACACTCTGATAATAGTTATTTACATAATTATTCTTTCCGCAGGGAAAATACGGTGCACTATGAAAAACATACTCGGGAAAAAGTCATTAGACAATTACTCATACAATACTCTGGAGCTAAATCCACAGTACCGTGCAAATAAGTAACTTCCTCAATGTACTTCTGTGAAGGGCGGTTATCCTAAGTGAGTTATCAGTTTTAATGTCAGATCTCCGTAGGTGTGGAGGCAGACAGGAAATTTCATAGAACTTATATGCGCTTACCAAGTAAACAGATCAATTTTGTACCGCTGTTAGAAGTACCATTACCTGTTTCTATGGTTTTTTGCCTCTTTCTACCATCTTTCTTGCTGACATGTTTTGCAAGAAGTAGAAATAAGTCCAGGTCCATTTCCCAAACTTTGGTCTTGGAGTACTTGGGACTTCAGAGAGGTGAACCTGGTGCTAACAGTGGGACAAGTTTTGGTTTTGCTTTTTTGTCCTCTTGATCCTAAACAGATTTAATTTCTGAAAGGTGAAACAACTTACACAAAAAAGACACATGGGTGGCTCACATACTGTGTGAGGTCAAGAATAAACCCACATTGTGCTAGATTAATCACGCCTTTAAAGACAGACTAAAGTGAGTTTACTTGTATGGGGACAGTTTTGAGGACCAAGACAAAAAAAAAAAAATTAACTTGTTTGCAAGGCAGTGATGAGGATGATCTTTGCTGCCCATTGCACAAGATTTCTTTTTAAAAGGCAATTCAGGGCAGATGAAAGACAGGTAATGTTCTAGTACAGGAGTTACTGTGCAATACCTCCTTTTCTGCGTAGCCCTCCTCCCCAATAACAGGGTGTATATAGGGCCTAACTGATAAATAAGTTCATAATTATTTTTTTACATAGAAGCCTGAGAAGAAACTCTTCAAGAAACTATTTTCTTCTCGTAATCAAAGGATTTCCCCAGAAAATTCTGGTGAGCTCAGCAGGATTGCTTAGCTGCAAAGGAACCACTTACGCAGTTCAGGATCTGGGGAGCGTTGACTGGTACATAAGCCCCACGGACCTGTACTGAATCTGCTGCATGCAAAGACTTCTGTATGAACATGGTTTGAATGTACGGTGTTGAAGCGGCTACAGCACTGGGCTGGGACTTCTTCAAACCTGGTGCTGCTGCACAGCCCTGTGACCTCTCTTAGTCTCCGCGTGTCCTCCTTTACCAATTTAAGTCATTCTTGAGGGGAAAGCTGTCTTTCATTGTCTGTATGTCCACCTGGGGCCCCAGCCTTTGTTGTGGTCTCTAGAGGCTGTTAGAATAGAGATCAAAATAATAGGGGGGAGTTCTTTATTGGAGGAGCAATCCTGTGGTAACTAAGACTAGCTCTTACTCAGGCTTTTAACAAACAGGTGGAAAATACACCTCTGAATAGTCTGTGAACATAGTGCTTAGCTTTAAATAAACGTTGATGCTGCTAATAACCAAATATCATTGCCCTGAGCCAGCAGGTTTTGATACAGTTCTGTATACTCCTTAGTTATTTGCCCCCTAGTCGTGCTTGTTTTCTTTTGAAGAATAATTAAGATTTAATGGCATATTTTCACAGGTTTTTTCTGCTTGCTTTCTTGCTGCCTACTGTGCTGATTGCTTCTGTCTGATCCTGGTCATTATAAGAACTGTACAGTAATTGCCTATCTGGTGACTCGTTAATGAAGGTCCCCAGAGAGATGAGAAGCTGTTCTTTTGAAGTTCATCATGTTTGCTGTTGGCCTTCTGGTTTAATCTATACATTCAGGACACCTTAGTCAATTACTGGAAACTCCTTTTTTCTAAGGATATAGACACCTTGTAAACAAGGCCCTTTATCTCTGCTAACAGCATGGCTTACCTCTGATAAATCAAAGCATTTTACACACCAGAAAGAATTTTCATCTTCAAAAAGCCAGGATGGTTCAGAAAAAGAAACCCCAAACATCCCAGTACAAACAGGTGTTTGAATCAGGGAATTACCTCCAAAAAGCAGCATTTCAAACACCTGAAATTCAGCAACATATTGGAACAAAAAGCTGTGCTCATGACCACACATTTTCCAATTCTCAGAAGTTGTTTTTTCTCGTTTAAGCTGAGCTTTGTAAGAGAAAGAATGACATTTTAGAATTTTCTGTGAAAGAAAAGTTTGAAATCGCTTAAAAAATTGTCATAATATTTGGCTCCAAGGCAACCAAAAGCCTCCAGCTATGTCTTTCCAGGCATCTAACCTGCTCTTGCAGACAGACAATCCATAACTTATCCTTTTCCCCTCTCCTAGCCTACGGCTACCCAGGAATGCTGCCCCCTCCCAAAGGCTTAGCCCTGACCCCTTGCACTTATATACCCCACCTAAGATGTCTCCAGAACATCTCACCAGTTTCCCGACGGATGGATTTTTGAGAGACCTGTCCACGTTTGACCAGAAACCTATCGCAATGTTTTGCAACACATACTAGGTTTGACAAATGAACCTGCCAGGGAAAAGGCTGTTTCACCCGAACATTCCTGCGAGTGTAGCCCTGGAAATACGCAGCATCAGTTCAGACAATTAGATTGTTGTTTGGTTTGTTTGTATGGTAGACGCAGTACACAAAGGTGGAGGTAGCGTTTTGCCGCCGGTGCAGGGCACACTGAAGGTGATTAACTGCTTTGTTTTTACGGTCCGTGTCATTTACTCAATAGTTTTTCTGCAGTTGTGCTGTCAACTTGCACCGGGGCTCTGCTGTTTGTATGCACAAGCCTGCTCTGTTTTCTCAGGTTGTTTACATATAATTTAACAGGAAGGAAAATGGCTGTTAGCAGAAGGAAGTTTCCAGAATGAGGGCTCTGAAACCGAGGACCTCCTACTGCCAACAAATGTGAACACAACAAATGTGCTGTCACGGGGAGTCTCACCAATACGTCAGGACTTGGAAGATCTGTGCAAAAAGTTTCTCTGGGTGCCTATGGAGCCCTCAGGAAAAGGGGTCCACTCTGAATGGAAGTTTGACAGCATGACAGCACTGCTGTAAAGCTCAGTAATCAGGCTGGCAGAAGTTGAACACAAGTTTTGCATAACAGCAATTATAAACAGGTACAAATGGAGAGACCTTAACAGCTCCACGACGAATTGTAGTCAGCCCAAACCACCCGACAATGATACTGCAGCCTCTTGTGCTACTGCCTAATCACAGACAGGCTCACATTTCCAGCGCACCAATGGAAGGGTTGTCATCAGCACAACACAAGAAAGCTCACTTTAAAATTCAAGCAACTGTTCTGTTTTGTGTGTATTTGCTGCTATCCTGAATATTTCATTCTAGAAGAAGGAGAACTCTGAATCTATTTTCACAATTGTGCAAGGAATCACGGGAACTGAAACAGCCCAGGTGAAAACAGTCACTAAAGCGTAACACCACTTGTCATGGCAGTTGGGTAGGACCTGGAGGGTCAAAGCAAAGTCTCCATTATCCCTCACTGGCTGAAAGTAAAAGGCGGGAGCTAGGCGCGGCCGAAACTGGGTTGTCACTAAGTGCCTGTCACACGTACATTGCGTTGCACACAGTGAGTTGGGGTTTAACTTGTTTATCCAAGCTGCACTGTTTACTCTCTCTCACTATGGAGTGATGTGGAACACAGCACTTCATACCTCCTGAAATGCAGTCACCAACCACAAGAGATCCTAGGGCACGTGGATGGCAACACCAGCGTACTCCTGGCCCTGTGGCTTTGAATGAAGATGCCTGATCAATATTTCTGCAACTGCAAGCCCTCCTTCAAAAAAACATTAAAAAAAATGAGTGTTGGCTGTGAAAAATCTGTGCTGCCAAAGAGCTGATGCTGTTTCTTACTTAAGAGATCAAAACACATATCTAAGGTATATTGTTAAATAAAAATAAGTATTTTGCTCACATCAATCTCATCCCCGTGCAGAGTACATAACAAAATAGTAAGAAAACTGCTAAGCTTCCTTCAGAAAAGTTTAGTTACAGAATAATTATTTGCCACGTGCAATTGCACCGTACTTTATATTTTTGTAGACCATTTCAGTTGCAAGTTGATGGAACCATTTATTGATTCCTTACATATTGACATAATAATTTGTTCTTTTAAACCATTCGTATTTTAACAAACCATCACTCACATGTTTTCCTGACCTCTTTACTTACCTTTGATGTGAAATGAGTGAGGAAGGCTTGGAGTTTTACTTAACAGCTGATTAAAACAAGCACTATCTGAAAGACAGAATTACTGGGGCATCAGGAATCTATTAAATGAGGTGGAAAAACTCCTATGGAGTGTAATATATGCATGTGATTAAGAGCTCTCCACTGATTGGGTTTCCTTTCCTACTGTCTGTTATAAAGGCATTAGGAAAGTTGCATCAATTAAGACACTAAGCCTGAACTATAAAAGTACTCCATTTTTCAGGGAACGCACAAAGAAAGGACAAAGTGAAGTCTCACTTGGTATGACCTTCCTCAGGAAAAAAACGCACCAATTTTCTTGAGATTCCTTTCAAACAGCCATTCGAGAACATCCCCTAGAATGGCCACAAATTAGTCAGTATAAAAATCCAATTCTAAGCTTTGCTGAGGAGACCCTTGCACCTTGTTTTATTTATCAATTCACTTAGAGCAGGCATTACCACCACCCTTTACAAGAGGCTGCAAATACTTTTAAGACAAATAAACACATTCAAATTTGACAGTTACACTGGTCAAACTCAAATAAATTTTCTCACCACTTCTAGAGAATGAATTATAGTTTGTGTGTCTTTTCACAAAACACACAAAGTAATCCTGAAACTTTTCTTCACAGTGTTAAAGAGGTACCTCCCATTAACATTCAATCCTGTTCCAATTGGATCTTATATGTTTAGTGTAAAAACATTTTTAAAAGACTCTGCAACCAATTCCACCATTTGTATTGGTGTTTCTTGTTTTGACAGTGGACTTTAATAGTCTGGGAACATCAAATATTTTCAGCTAAATCTCAGCACTAGTCTGTATTCAAACTAGCAATGGTAACACTCACGTTTCTGAGCTTTCTTTGGAATATTTCCAAAGGATTTATCGCAGAGCTATCTGGACAAGTCATTTGTTTTATTTGGTTATTCTATACCAACAGGAAATTCTCAGAGTCACTAACATAATGTATAGTCTCGTGGTCACAATTAATGATAATGTGGTTTTTTTCCTCTTTTACAATCCTTTATTTTGCTGGTTTGAATTTTAGTGGTAGGGAGGAGGGTTTAGCACTACATTACTCCATACCTACCTTTGCTTTGCAAAACCACTAAAAAGTAGGGCCAACATAGTCTATTTTAAAATCAATCATAAGCAGGAGCTGAGAACCATCAATGCATTCACCCTCTGCAAAAAGAATTGAAGAGGGTGTAATAGCAAAAAGGAGGAGCTGTCAGCGGACCTGTGAGTAGAAGATGGAGACATGGGCTGGCGTTTCGATTTATTTAACAGCCTTGTCCCAGGACTGTCAAGAACAGAAGGATGAAATTGGGGGGGTTGTTTGTCTGTTTGTTTTTACATCAACTGATGCCTGGCAGCTGAACTCAGTTCCTTCAGGTCTCAGAATAAAGAGATTACAAAGATCTGTAGTTATTGAAATAGCTCTGTTCCAGGGTCCTCTTTCTCAGAGTCAGAACACTGTCTAGCCACGGGACACACTAGGCCAGCACCTCCACCTCATTGTTTTGATTTTTTTTTTTTTTTGGTTAGTTGTTTTTTTGTGTTTTGTTTGGTTTTTTTAAACATAGAAATCACTTGGCTCTTTCACAGGAACTTTCCAGATTGGGTCAGTACTGTCTGCTTCTAGGGACCCAAAGAGTTCCCTGGGAGGCTCCTGCATCAAACATTTTCCTTTACCAGTAACCCCACCCTATGCTAACAGAACATCAAAGGGTGTCTAACACAGTTTGTCTTCTAGACAGGCCCAGACTAATCAAATACTACACTCCACGTTAACAACGAGAAGCAGATAAAGGACTTCTGTCATATCATCCTCTTTTGACAAGATGAGCTAAGACTTGGGAGGACAGGGGCTCAAGAAGTCAAGGATACATCCACATAACCAGTCTGCTTCCTGCAACTCCTCGCAGAGGACGTTCCGCTGCAGTCAGCTGTTTAGTTGGTGAGAGCTTACAGGATCTGACCCCTCATTTGTTAAAGTTTGCACAGCACTTTGAAAACACAAAGCGCTCTCCCTAAATAGGAACTACCATCATAATTATTATTATCATCTAAAAGAATGATTTTTGGAGTACTTATATAACTGAAAATAACGTCTTGTTCTTCGTACAAATGTATTACAGGATCTGATACCAGGCCATAATGGAACCTGTATTAAAAAGTCAAGTAATTCATTAAGAGTCTGCACCCCACGCAAGAGAATATATGTCTTTATTCCTAAGAGCTTTCTCTTTTTTACTTCAAAATACAAAATTTCGCTTTTTTATCAGAACCTAAATTATCTCTCTTGTTTTTAATATTATAAATTCTATTATGATTCAGAAGTTCTTATTACTGTAGTAAACCAGAAAAGTAATGCAAAGAATTTCCGAAGGCAGCAGTGGAACACTATTGACAGCAGAGTGCACGATGGTAAGCAGCTCAAAGGGGTTAGTATGGGGCACGCTAACAACCTTAACTTACTTACAGTCTGATTTTCCTTCCAGACATCAAATAGATATCTGGAAAACGCAGCCATTTGCCTCTCTCTTGTAGGTCAAAAAGACCAAACAGGAACGGGTTACCCTCTGCGATACAGAGCTGCTCTTTGTAACTTGTTTTCTGTTCTACAAACCAAGCCGCCTCCCACTCCCTCAACCTACAGAAACCCCTCTCCATTGCTCTTTTTTCTCACTACCTCGTGCTTTTGCAAATTACACTCAGGACTGAACAGCTTTAAATAAAGATAAGCTTTAGCACTTTTTCTGGATGAGGCGCAAGGTGAGGGAAGGCAGTGGGGCTGCCTGTAAATTCTGCAATTTCAACATCTCACAAGTATCATCACCCGTTGAAGCCACAGCTCCTTCCTCTCTGCTTCCTTTTTTGGCCTTGTGTTCACCTTGTATTCAACAAAAGCAAGATGCTAGTAAAACACCATTATTCAAATAAAACATAGACCTCCACTGCTAATTCTTTGCATTTATCACACTGAAGCAGAACTTCCAAATATTTTTCAAATATTTGAAATCCATACAGTTCAATAAAAAATGTCTACTGCTCAGTTTTGATCTGACGGGTCTTGAATATTTTACAACGTTAAGCAAGCTTCAGGGTTACTGATACTTGCTGGATTCACATATTAAATTTTTTCAGGGTAAAATTAACATCACGTTAGCAGGAGATCGAGCTCAAATAGTCTTGTGTGGAGAGACCTACCAGTCAGTCTGGAAACATTGAGGGGTTTGTAACTTGTATTTGCAGTCCCAATAATGTCAATCATTCCATCATTCCTTCTCTGTTCTCCCTTGAACGTGACACGTGCAAACCACAGCTCTCCCAAATTAAAGTAAGAAATCCACATCCTCAAGCACCTCCTGGCTTTCTTGGCCTCTGCTGGTCGTGTGCTTTCAACAGCGGTTGTGCCCCAGCTGAACTTCTCCTGCACAGAAAAGATGCCACACTGCAAAGCCATACCAGATGCAACAGGGGACAGGTCACTTGGTAACAAGTTATCTGGCCACCTTCTCCATCCGGGGTCTGCCTTGCCATCCAAAAGGATGTGGGAGCCAGGGGAATACAAACACAAACTTGATAGGAAGTTTTGCCCAGTAAACAAAACATGAACTGCCAAAGAGACTTAAAACTAAGTTCGCCTTTTCAATACTTAATCACGGAATGCTGAAGAAATGTAAAAGCAGCTTTAATTGAGAGACACTTGACCACAGCGAATTCATGATGACACTAAGATCGCATTAGAGA
This sequence comes from Bucorvus abyssinicus, assembly GCA_009769605.1. Lineage (NCBI taxonomy): Eukaryota > Metazoa > Chordata > Aves > Bucerotiformes > Bucorvidae > Bucorvus > Bucorvus abyssinicus. The sequence goes on along the minus strand of CM020044.1, from coordinate 4,526,370 downwards.
TATCTTAGTTTGCTATGAATGAAAATATCTGTACCTCATTCTTCCTTACAATATTCCACATCTAACAAAACTAAGTAGATATATTAAAAAAAAAAAAACCCAAAAAAACCAGCCCAAAAACTCAAACACACAGCACTTTTATGGCTAATGAATAATAACCATTTACTGACTCTCATATCATTAAAGTACTAATACAATCTAAATTAATAGATATTGCAATTAAGATTGAGTAACGAGAGGGCAAAAAACTGTTCTGGTGTCTTCTCATTTAAATGGGAAATGAAAAAAAAAAAACCTACAACAGCAAATCATTTAGAAGCAACACATGACGGTTATGGTACATGACTTTGTAGATCCGAAAGTGCTATTTGCCAAGACTGCAGTTAAACTAGGCTATTAAAACATTACAAATAAAAGTATTTGTGCAAGCATAAAATTGACGATTTGTTACATTACACCGTGTATGGCCTCGCAGCAACGAGTTAAACACGGGTTAAAATAACATGTGATTGAAATACAATGAGATTGCAGAATGAACAGAATTACTGTAGCCATTACCAAGCACATTTTGAACATGACGCAAATAAGGGGTCATATAACACTTGGAAGAGGGAATTAAATTCAGTGATAGCATGGCAGAGCTTCCGCTGTGGCATCAGAAAAAGTCATTGCACAACACGGGAAAACTGTTATTTGTAAAGAGAAGTAACGCCACATAAAGAACATAGTAAAGAACTATATCGAAGTATTTAGCCTGATCCACAGCTGCCATTCCTAAAACAGGGTTGTAGAGATAAAACCTAGTCATAATCACAGTCCTTATGTCTTCTTCTTACTCAAAATGCTCCCCTCCCACCACAAAATTCAGTTTACAGGAGAAAGATGCAAACTGAAATCAAGAGGCTCTCATAAAAGGCTGCATGGTTTCTTTGGTTCATGATATGCCCTGATGCCCTTTAGTATTTTGATGTGGAAAAGATGCACTTTTGATATCTGAGCCAAAAGACAATTTGTCCGAGGAGGTTGGAATGTGACACAGCCCTTTCTGTGCTTCACTGCGAGGTCTTCTAAGGATAACGAGCACACTTAGGTTGTTGGTGTTACAACATCAAAAGGCACACACTTCTCAGGTTAGAATCACACGGAAGTGAAACTACTGCTAATGGTTTACTTCAAGTTCACGTTCCAATACAAAATTATTTTTTGTCCAGATCCTAAGGGTAACGTCAAGAGGAAGATTTGTTATCTGTTCCTAGAGTAGATAGATGTTTAATGAGCACAAGAATATAAAATTTCAGCTGAGAGCCTGGTGTTATTATTCAAGCCCACTTTGCAGTCGGAGAGCTCCCACTTTTCTATGAAGTATTTTTTTTTTTACTCTGTGAAAAACAAGGCCTTGGAGGCAAGTCAGGGGATACGCAGCGGCATATTGAATTTACTGGCTTTATCTTGAACAATATGGCAGAAGTATTTCAGTGATGCAAGATCTGATCTATAAATAACTCAGAAACATGGTGAAAGACTGTGCCAACAGATTGTTGAAATCCCCAGTGGTTCGAACGGGAGTTTTCTAGCGAGAATTCCTAAAGGGTTACCCTTCCAAGCAGAACTGAGCCAAACAAAAATAAAACTAGGGACTCTAAAACGTCACTGCGTGAAGGAATCACCCAATAGAGCAAGGGAGCGGCACGCAGTCACTGTTCAGCATTTTACCCTTTCAAATGTTTCAATTGCTTTAGAGCAATGCATTTCCCACCCCCACTCTCCCCCCTTTCTCCTGTCTCCCTGTTTCGCATGGGATTGCGTTTTAAATACGTGCGCTTCCAGCCAGGATGGGGAAATACAGACACGGTACCAAAGAGTAGCCCCAAACAAAGACGGCCAAATGAGCCGTCAGAGCACAGGATTCCCCATTCTCCTCCTCCATCTGTTTGCTGGTCATGATTTCCCAACTTCTCCTCTCGCTCTGCTTTGCTTGGCAGCTGCTGCAAAAATCTTCGCCCTAGCCAAAAGTCGAAACTCAGAGGTTCTTTCCAGCACGGCTCCGCAGAGCCCTGCGCAGGAGGACACAAGCTGCAGAGCTGGCACCTGGCTGCAGCCTGTCCATCTTGGCAGGGCGACTCCTCTCCTGAACTTGGACCTGTACTTGAGAGCACGACACAGCGGGGGCTCAGGCAGCAGTCTGGACATGCACCTCAAAGCAGCTCACTAGCGAGGGAAGCTTGAAGGCAAGGAATTTTTCCCCAGATTAACCCTTCCTTTATATCAAGAAAAGCTAAACTGACAGTGTCAGCTATCTGAGAAGCCAAGCAAGCTGTGTTTGCAATCATATAGGAGGGAATCCTCATCGCAGCTACCTCTATATTTGGGCAAAAAATTAAATTCAAAGCAGCAGCCATTGCATAACAGGTTAAACTTGTCACCTTCCTCTCCCTTCTGTGACACTGCAGTGACATTAGGAAAACCAGAAACTGCCCTGAACCAGGGCCCACACAGCACTCAATTTAAACCATACTAAGTTCAAACATTTGAGTCAAAATTCTAATGCAAGGCTTGTTCCTACCAGGGGAATGGGTGAGGTCAGTGAGGAGATTAGATTAAAAAAATAAAGTTAAAAGAAATTCAGGATGATGAACTGGTTTCTGGCTCCCTGATAGCAACTTGAAGCCCCAGATCCAGTTCTGAGCTGGTTCAGGTGCCAGTAGAGACAGAGGCTTTCTGGTGCACTCAGCTTCCTCCTCCCCCATACCACACACACTGGTCCTGTGGGTCTTTGAAGAAGGCTCAATTCAGGTAGGGAAATCCTGTCCTCTTAAGATGTACTCAGACTTTCACATCAATTAAACTAATTGGCAGCAAGTACAACACGTACCTTAATCGTAACTGCAAACACTCTGTGATTATACCAAATCCTTTCTGAAAAGGAGAGTGCTATTCTTATAGAGCTCTGAAAAATAAATATTTAAAAAGAAAAATAGGTGTTTGTAGAATATTTCTCTGTATTACTTTCAAAGGTCAAAGAACACAAATAACTTTATCCTAATAATCTTATCTTTTTAAAAAATACAGCTTTTTATTTTGTAACCATGATCTGTTCTTTTTCAGTCTGCACCTTCTTGCTTCAATCAGCCCCTCTTCCCACATTTTTTCTTATATTAAATCTTAGGGGTTTAACATGCACAGAGAACCCAGAATTATTTCATGATTGTCCTCTTCATATTTTTAATTAAAAGACTGGCAGCTGGAGTGAGCTGATCAACATCACCCAAATGCAAGTGCTGTTCCAAATGTGAGAGCCAGGCAGGGCTGCAGCAGAAACACAAATTTGAGGGACTCAAAGAAATTAATGGTCTGTCCCTGCAATCAGCCCCCACATGCAGAACCTGCAAAAGACCTGGCCAGGAGTCTTCCAGCCATCACTAACTGTCAGGAGCAAACAAGACTCAGGAGAGGAGCACACCACATAAGCAGCTGCTCTGCCTGGGGCAACAGATATCCCAAGAGACCTGAGTCACTGAGGGACTTATTTCATCATTTTACCACCACTGCCAACACAGATTCAGCTTCTCTGGTGTAAGTAGCATTGAAAGCTGAGCAAAGTCAGGCTCTCGCTGGCAACTCGAACATCACTTTGATTTGGACCTCTTTCGAGCTACACGGAATGAAGCTAGTGACTCGGCTGTGCGAGGATTCCCAATGCTACTGGCATTAGAAATGCTGCACGTCATTTGTAGGAGCGACAGGTGAGGCCCTTTCAACGTGGAAGAATCACATAACCAAAGACAGAGTGACAGCACATTGTCATCCCCCAAGTGACAGAGCTGGATCAAGACTCTTGTGACAACAGTCTAGAGGATCTGCGCCAATGGCTGGACTTGTTCTGAAGCGCAACCTCCAAGAAGGTTGTTAACTGAGCAGGTGGGTTCCAACTGAAGCGTCTCTCTCCCCTTTTATAACTGAAGTCCTTCATACGCCTGAGTCAGACCGTGTTGTTCACTGAGCATCTTTGAAAAGAAGGAGGAATTATTTGTGGAGAGAGAGATCACTGCACCTCAATACAACCAACAGTTATAAATTGCTCCACGCAGAATCTGAATGGAAGCAGATGGAGAGTCGGAACAGTCAGTCTTCGAAGACCAAGGTGGCAGGTCACACTAAACTGTACTGCTTTGGCTTCAGATATTCCTTCTGAGCCTTCCAAGGTCTACCACAGATAGGATGTGGGAAAAGTGCTCAAGTGGTTTTGTTTGTTTGCTTTCTTCTCTACTAACCTAAATGTATTTTTAGGAAGAGCAGTTTGTTATCAGACACGTCTGAGTCCCTTCTGTCTCACTGCACTTCCAGAAGCCAGAGAGGTTTCACAGGGTGAGGTAAACGTGCTCTAATTTTGCTGGACACTCTCATTCATTTGATAAAGACATGACATAAACCTGTATTTAGAATGTGCAATGCCATAGCTTTGGGTAGGAAGACTCATCATCATGGCTTGGCTTCGCGGACGAAGATTTGGGAAGGGCTTTGCCCACGCTTATTGCAAGCGCGTTGATGGCTGAAAAGGCCAATGCGGGATAGGCAAGACCGGTTGCAAAGAGCACACCGGAGGGTCTCCTTGGGTGGTATAGTCAAGGCACGGTTCTTTCTGCGCTGTCTTTTCTCCTCGAGCTTGATTCTACGCGTGCTCTCAAAGGAGACAGCAGCGTTATGTATGGTGTGTCTCCAAATCTCCCGATTGGAGGCCAGGGTGGACCACTGGTGGTGGTCAATATGGCCTAGGCTGAGGTGTTGTTTCAGGGAGTCCTTATATCTCCTCTTTGGAGCTCTTCTCTTGCGGCAGCCGCTGGCAAGTTCACCATAGAACACGATCTTAGGGAGGCGGTGATCCGCCATCCTGGAGACGTGCCCTGCCCAACGCAGCTGCGTTTTCAGCAACATGGCCTCAATACTGGTGACGTCTGCCTGTTCAAGGACAGCAACGTTAGTCACGTAGTCAGTCCAGTGGATGTTTAGGATTGTGCGGAGGCAGCGCTGATGGAAGCGTTCGAGGAGTCGCAGATGGTGGCGGTAGATGACCCATGATTCAGACCCGTACAGAAGAGTAGGCAGTACCATGGCTCTGTAGACACTGATCTTTGTACTTTTCTTCAGGTGTTTATTGCACCAGACTCTTTTATGGAGTTTTCCGAAAGCTCTGTTTGCCTTTGCTATTCTGTTGTCTATCTCTTTGTCGATCGTGGCATCTGAGGAGATGATGCTACCCAGATAGCTGAACTGCTGGACTGGCTGAAGCTCTGACTCGCCAATGGTGATGTGGGGACGATGGTAATCATCTTGTGGTGCTGGTTGGTAGAGAACTACTGTCTTCTTCAAGCTGACTTCCAGCCCAAAAAGCTCAGCCGCCTCTGCAAAGCAGGATGTTAAGCGCTGCAGAGCTGCTTGTGTGTGGGCAACAAGGGCGGCATCGTCAGCAAAAAGCAGCTCGCGGACAAGGTGATTCAGGGTCTTGGTGTGGGCCTTCAGTCGCCTTAGGTTGAAAAGGCTCCCATCGGTACGATATCGGATATAAATGCCGTCTTGTTCGTCGAGGTCTGCCGTGGCCCTTTGGAGCATCATGCTGAAGAAAATTGTGAATAAAGTGGGTGCGAGAACGCAACCTTGTTTCACACCATTGGCTATTGGGAAGGGCTCAGAGAGTGCATCGCCATATCTGACTTGGCCGCGCTGCCCCTCATGTAACAGGATAATCATTTTGAGGAACTTGGGGGAACATCCTAATCGTTCCAAGATCTGCCACAGACCTTTTCTGCTCACAGTGTCAAAGGCTTTGGTGAGATCAACGAAAGTTACATAGAGACCCTTGTTCTGTTCCCTACACTTCTCTTGCAGTTGTCTAAGAACAAATACCATGTCTGTGGTACTTCTGTTGGCTCTGAAACCACACTGACTTTCAGGTAGAAGTTCTTCTGCGATAGCGGGTACCAATCTATTCAATAGTATTCTTGCGAGAATTTTTCCAGCAATGGAGAGCAGAGTTATGCCTCGGTAGTTTGAGCAGTCTGACTTTACTCCTTTTTTCTTGTACAGGGTGATGATGATTGCATCACGGAGATCTGGTGGTAGTTCGCCTTGTTCCCAACAGCGCACAACTAGCTCGTGAAATTTAGCATGGAGCGTTTGGCCTCCATGTTTCCAGATTTCAGGCGGGATTCCGTCGACCCCAGCTGCCTTGCCGGTTTTCATCTGTTGTATGGCCTTAAGGGTCTCTCCCATAGTAGGGGCTATATCCAATTCATTTTTCACCGTTTGTTTGGGATGAGCTGGATTCCTGAGTCTTGGACTACACGGTTGGCACTGAAGAGAGTTTGAAAGTGTTCAGACCATCGATTCAGGATGGAGGTTTTATCTGTGAGAAGCGTTTGGCCATCTGCGCTGAGTAGGGGGCTTTGAACTTGGTGTGTGGGTCCGTACGCTGCTTTCAGAGCCTCATAGAATCCTCTGTGGTCACCCAAATCTGCGCATAGTTGAGTCTTTTCTGCTAGGTTGAGCCACCACTTGTTCTGGATGTCTCGAAGTTTCTGTTGGAGTTTACTGCATGCAAGACGAAAGGCTGCTTTTCTTACATGGCAAGATGGCTGAGCGAGGTGTGCTCGGTGAGCAGATCTCTTCTTTGCCAGCAATTCCTGGATCTCTGAATTGTTTTCATCAAACCAGTCTTTGTTCTTCTTTGTGGAGAACCCTAAAAATTCTTCAGAGGACTGCAGGATGCTATTTTTAATATGTTGCCAAAGCGCTTCAGGAGAAGAGTCTAAGGGACAGTCTTCAAGCCTAGTTTGAAGGTTTGCCTGGAAGCTGTCTCTCAGTGCAGCTGTTTGAAGATTGTTAACTTGGAGCCTCCTCCTCAGAATGCCGCCCCTCTTAGGTTTGGGCTTAAAATGGAGGTTAAGTTTGCAGCGCACAAGGCGGTGGTCTGTTTGACATTCTGCACTAGGCATCACTCGGGTGTGACAGACATCGCGAACGTTTCTCTGGCGCACTAAGATATAGTCAATGAGGTGCCAGTGTTTAGATCGAGGATGCATCCAGGTTGTCTTCAGGCTGTCTTTCTGCTGGAAGATAGTGTTGGTGATGGTAAGCTGCTGCTCAGCACAAAACTCTAGCAAGAGGCGACCGTTGTCATTGCAGTTTCCAACTCCATGCTTGCCTAGTACTCCTTTCCAGGCTTCAGAGTTCTTACCTACTCGGGCGTTGAAGTCACCAAGGATTATGATCTTATCATCTGCAGGAACCTTTTGAGTAAGGCGGCGCAGATCGGTGTAGAATTTGTCTTTTTCTGTAGGGTCAGCTTGGAGAGTTGGGGCATATATGCTGAAGAGAACAACATGTTGCTTGTTGTGTAGCGGGAGGCGTAAGGAGATAATGCGATCGGAGTGACCTGTTGGCAAATTTTCAAGTTTAGAGGCGATGGAGTTTTTAATCATGAAGCCAACTCCGGAATGATGACTTTCGGTTTTGGGTTTGCCTGACCAATACAGTGTGTAGCCGGCACCATGTTCTTTAAGGCTGCCTTCCTCATGAAGGCGAACTTCACTGAGAGCAGCAATGTCGATGTTGAGTCGTGACAGTTCGTGAGCAATTATAGCAGAACGGCGTTCAGGACGCCCACTGTCTGCTGTATCGAGCATGGTTCTGATGTTCCAACATGCGAGTGTCAATCTGGACACACCTTTGGAGGCAGGTGTATGCCTTTGTCTCTTTGTCTTTGGTTGACCGCAGAAGAAGATGTCCGTTGGCCGCGGCTAGCCAACCGGATTGGAAGGGAGATGAGCTTTGGTTAGGCCACCTTTTCTAGGCCCCTCTCCATGTGGAGCAAGCAGTGCTCTCCTTGAAAAAGGCTGCTTGGTCATTCAGGATGCTGCCGAACGAGACTGTCATCTCCCGGGTCAGTCTCAAGCGACCAATGTCCTGAACCGCCTGCATGCAGGGTTGGGTCTGCGGCTTCCAGTGACATCTTTCCACCTGCCGTTTCGTCCCTTGCCTGTCGCTACAGGGCTTTGCAAACGTGAGTACACCCTTCAAGCCTGCGCGGTGGATTTTTTAGGTGAGGCGCAGCGTGCGCGAGACTGGCCCCACCCTTTACACCTGAGGTTCATCTGCCAGGGCCTAGCGAGCTTGGACGGTGACAGCGAAGTCCTCAGGTCGTAGGTTTGGTTAGAGTATCCTTCTCTTAGATGGATGGCCTTACAGGGCTAAACGAGCTCCATCTGCCCGGGTTTGGAGTTAGAGTTGTCCTTCTCCTAGGATGGTTGCCCGAAGGCTAGTGAGCCCATCCTGCCCGTGGACACACTTTGTCTGACCCTTCAGTTGAGACCTGTCAGGCTTGGGAGACCCTACCGGAGGCATATGCCACCACCAGCATAGCTCTCAACTTCGCAAGGGCACGCAAGCTCTTTCCCCACAGCAAGGGGGTGCCCATGAAAGAGGTAGGAAGACTATGCTTATTATAAAAGCCTGAGTTTTCATAAATGCAAATTTTCAGACATCCTACAGATAGGGTAAATTTATTCTAGTGCTGCAACATAAAAAGGAGGAGCCATTGAAGACATTTCTTATCGTGTTTTTAGAGAAAAAAGCATCCTTTTTGATTTGTTCTTAAGTAGTAAGTGATAGGGAGAGCGGACAAGTACACTGATGATACCACCCAGGAGGAGTCCTTTGGGGGGCGCAGCTGGAGACATGTCTGCTCCATTCAGATCTGGCTGCCTCGGCCTCCAAGAGGAGCAGCCCTGTGAAAACATTTCTGTGTGTACAAAAGCAAAACGTTCAGACAGGCAGCAGTCAATGGAAAATGTCAGGATTTCCAACTTTGACACTTGAGTCCACAATGCTCCCTCTTACACCTTCTTTTGACATTTTCAGATGAGCAGGCTTCACGCAGCACTGCGAGACACAGCTAACGCAGAAGAATGCGTAACGGGACAATCCCCTCAATTAAAATGGTATTCTGTAATAGGTGAGGTCTTACAAGGATTGCTAATTGAAAGAACATCATGCACAGCACGAGCAGTTACTGCCACTTGCCCGCTCTACCTTCCTCAGAGCATGTTTTTCTTACTGTGCCATTGCAGAGTTACTCCAAGGTAAAGGATATGAACTAAAAAAGTATTTCAAGTAACTTGGAGATGGCAATCTCTTCAGCTATTCCTTAGGTTAGCGAACATCAACACAAAATTAAGCCAAGTTATTATGATGATTTTAAATTATTATATTTTAAAAAGTCACCAGAGCTCTGAACTTTCAAGGTTTAGAAAAGTAAGAAGGAATATTCTTACAGTGTTTTTACTATAAAGAGCAACAGCCTGCTTTGTACTAAATAACATGGAAAGAGAACGCCCTGAGATACTGCGTGGAAGATCCAAGCATAAAAAGGAGGAAATTTGATTATTTTACTTCCTCTCTTGCAAAAGTAATCTATGCTGGACAGAGAAGCCAATACCCACTTTTTGTGCCCAGTAACCAGGATAAAGGATATGGCCACGGGAAAGCAAATAGAGCTTCAACATCCCTGACAACCGTAGGGTCAAGAAAAAGTGTAACTGCACCTTCGAGGGAAATAGAATAAAGCAGGAAGGTTAGAGGGCAGTGTGACATCAGACTGATAACCTACCTAACTCTTCTTTCCCAGAAAGGCAATTTTCAAAGATTTTTGTTAGTTTTATTAACTGGTCCTAGGGTTTTTTTAGTGTTGGAATTTTGGGTAATAATTATGCATATGCTCATTCAAACAGAAGTAAAAAAAGCAAATTACAACTTATAGCTTGCAGTTCACTGCGATTCATAATATTAAAAACATGCACATTTTACATAGAGATAACAATTGTAACGATGGGAGTATCATGAGGAACAGTGAATGCGATCCAATTGTAAATAATGTCAGGTATTCAAGGGACAGTTTCACTGTAATTAAGAGATGATGGTGGAAGAAAAACAGCTTTCAGAAATTGAACTTCATTGTGTAAAAGGTCTCAAGCAATTTAGATTTGTTCTTGTTAAAGGACTCTTTTCCTCTGTTGTTTGCCATTTTGAATGTAATCTTTTTTCTGTCTCTGGAGTTTTGCCATCCATTTTTCCTGCAGGATCTCTATAGGCTCAGTTCCTGCAGTGGCAGTATTCATTAGTATTTCTCCATAGAGATTTTTTTTTTTTTTTTTTTAAAGAATATTAGGATACTACCTCCCTACTGGTAAAATATACTGGCTCCAGTACAATCTCACACTGAAAGCATCCAATGCCCTATTCACTAGAGACATTTAGAACTTGACTGTACAAAACCTAAGAGAATTTTTCCTAGGAAAATGAACCCACATCAGTGAGGGACTACACAAGACCAAAAACCTAGCAGTCTGTCTTGGTTCTCTGATTTCTATATCCCTTCTTGTCTGACAATGCATAGCATGAGTCAGCAACTTGTGGTCCTCTCCAGTCATCTTCTGTGAACAAGAATAATTTCTTCTCCCTGTTTCATATGCAGCCCCTTCCTGGTAGTCACATCTGAAAATAGAGTTTGTATATCCTCCAGGGAAAGTTTATTGCAGCGAGGCAGCCACAACGAACAAAAATGTCAAGTCTTAATGACAAGAAAGCAGTTTACTCCAAAGATACTGATCTTGGTATATAGTAGTGTACGCACAGCTTAGACTATAGGAATTCAACCCTGAAGCAAAGAGGCTCTTAAAGACCCCAGGAACTGTGATTGCTTGAAAAGGCCATCTACTGAGCGTATGCTTTACTTACTTTCAGCTTTTCAGGCTTGTATTTTCTGGGATTTTTAATTAAAAGATAATAGCAAAATATCTTTGGGTTTAAAATGAAATTCTCATATTTGTCTGGTTCCTCCAGTAGTCTTCAGCCCTTCCCTTCAAGTATTTCGCAACTGTCAGTGAAAGAAAGCAACCAACTAAACATGAACAGTGAAATGCCCTCCTCTCATTCCCTCTTTTCTCTTTCTTTCACAAGCGTACAGGATGTCAGATCTGAAGAGAAATTTAGGCATTTCCACCGTGGAGGGAATGGGGACAAAAATGTCCCAGAAGAACTCACAACCTCTGTTCATTGTGGTCTTTGGTCCATGACACACCACCACAGAGGTGTTAGCTGTTCATCAGTACCATGCTGCTACTTGATAAGACCCCACCCCTTAGAGGCATATAGCCAGAGTGGAAGCTACTTCTGCAGCACCTGGGATGGCTCCATCTCTACAACTGGATCCTACAGCTCTGGGCAGAGGACTGCCTTCACCAGCCATGATCCTGTTCTCTCAGTCTGCGTTCTGGGGAAGATATCACTGGTCTTGACCTACAACAGCTCCTGGGCTTCTGTCTGGAGCCTGACAGGTGAGCAGCAACAAGCCTGAATCTCTAGTTCACAGCAGGCTCCAGCTCCAGACAAGACTACTGTAAGTCAGAGAAGATCCATCTGATGTTCCCCTTCCCAATGAGATAGTTCTCTTCACTGACTTCGGGTGATTCCAAGAAGTTACTCTCAATTGCTGCTTTTTCTTTCCCTTTAGAATAGGGAAGGATCATACAGCTTGTGTCTATTTCCCTTATTTCCTTTTATTTGCTAACTCATCCTTCAGCGGTTATTTCACCACAATTTACGGGTATCATTGCAAAATTATAGGATCACGAAGCAACAATTACAACAGAATAAACCAACCCACCATCCCCCCAATAAAAAAATCCCACAAAACCAAAACAAAGACTTTTCCACACTTCTAAACCTGAGCTTTTTGTCCAGAACGTGCCTTGTAACTGAAATTGTTTTTACATCAGGTATCAGGATAGCTCATAGCCTTTGAAATACCTTATTCATCTTTGTACTTCCTATGTGATAACAGAAAAAAAAAATCAAATAGTCATACATCCATTTCCATGGCATTCCCTTAGAAGTTATATTTTAGCTTGTGTTTTAAAGGAAATCAGAACAATGTTTAATTAAGATGAAGGCGCGAAACTTTTCCAAAAATGAAAGCAGATTAGTCAAACAGTGAAGACTTAAAACTGCTCCACTCCAGTGCTGCAATTTAAGGCAGATCATGGTGCAGACAAAATGCCTCTATACAAGCTTATTTCCTCTGTCTCTGTCCACCTTCCCCTTGCAAGTTGTTACTTCATTTCACCGGGAAGGCTGAAATCAATATAGCGAGTAGAAAAGCATGCAAATTAGAGAAGTGTGTGTCAAGTGGCAGTGTAAAAAGAGCAAGTGAGAATTCTGTTCCAGCATAAAACCTCCAAAAATTCTTATACGCCATCAACGTGGATTCATTTCCATAAGAAACAAATTGGGAGTTGATGCTGATGGAGGCTGCCGGACACTTTACTGCTAATCAGTGACACCAGGGGCCTTGTTACAAAGTATTTCTAAACATAAGAAATTCTGTAATGGGGCCCCCAAGGGCCACATCCACCAACTACGGGCCCTCTTTGCGCTGCGTGCGCACAGTCACTTGTTTCCAAGGCAACTAACCCTGAGCACGTAAGCAGTACGAGACACTTGGTGAAGGTAAGCAAAGCCTTCTCAATATTGTCATTTTGTGATAGGGCCACGTTGGGATGCATTGTCTTTTTCCTTGATTTTGGACTACAGAACCAACCTGTGTTAGATACCGCCTATCACCAACACCTGAAGAAAAAATACATGCGAAGAAATTATATGCCATACCACAACTGAGAATGCTAAGGGCAGAATCCTCACTTCTTTTTGTCCTTTTGAACAGGTAAAAAAAATAAATTTCCTCCTTTCACAAGAAAGGAGCTGCAAGACATGAATCAGCACAAGCTGCTGTGTCCCATTCCAGGACCTTAAGGTAGCAGGAAAGTATCAAGGACAATTGTTTTGTTCACACTCCCCTTTGATTCTGGTCACGCTGTTGCTGCTCATTTACACCAGGCACATTTTCAGGAGTACAGCATCAGTTCTGCCTACTCATTCTGCATCATCCTGCCCAGCAGCCATCAGACAGCAACCTTCCATCGCCACAAATGTACCTGAAGTAGGGTGGGAAATAACTATAGACCCCCCACCCCCAATGTCCCCAAACCGTTATTCGTATGCGTATCAGTTGAAGAATCACTTAATTAACTTGGAAATTTTCAGGCTTTTTGTAAATGGTGAGGGTTTTTTTCAACATTAACCTCAGAAGGCCAGGAAAGATTCGAACATCAGGATTCCATAATAGTTATGGCTATATAAGCTAAACCCAAACAAATCCTACGTCATACTACTATATTATTCATCCCATTAGAGAAAGACCTTAACAATAACTTTCCTTAGTAGTCCCAGGCCAAATCTTACTATTAAAAAGAAAAATAATCCATCTTTTCTGCACATATATGCAAATCTCTTACTAGCTCACAGTTGCACATTAGTTAGCAATCCACATTTCTGCTTTATCTCCTGAAGCCAAAAAAAGGCATCTGGACTGCGGTTCCTATGCTGCTTGGTCTGGGTACCTTGCTCAATCCCTTAACAGCTGAAGTCAGCCAAACCCTCCATACCGAGGTGCCAGTGCCAACTACAGAAACCTGCCATGCTTTCAGTGCAAACATGTAAAGCATCTACAAACACCTCCTTCGTTAAGTCTTTGCTTAGCACTACTGGTAATTCAAATACGAAGCTCTGAAGAAGATAAATAAAGATGCAGATAATTCTCAAGTTTTCTGCTAAGGCTGCATATAACTAGTTAGAAAAGCACTGACTTATCCCAGAGAAAAGAGTAACAAAGAGGTTTTCCTACCCTCCCGTTAGCAGGTTTCGAGGTAACGTGCTCTACTACATCCCACTGTCACTGACCAGGACAGAGGCACCCGCTTGCAGGGTGAATACACAGGCCCTTCATCTTTAAAGGACAGACGTGAAAGGACTCCCCACGCTTCCTCCCAGAGCAGCCTCGTGGCATCACCCTCATAAGGTCAGAGAACACATTAACTACATTTCATTATGAACAAGTCCTAGGAGAGGTTATTTTCCTTTCAAGAAATCAAGCAAGAAATGAGTTTATAGGTACTAAACCACCTTATAGTGTATATTAAATTCACTAAGGTTTTGATTAAACATCAGCTGCGCTTCAGAGAAGATGAAAAAACGTACTCATGTACCGAGAGCCCCACCCCCCTTTTGTCTTTACCTCACTTCAGAATTTGATTTTTTTTCAGAATAGCGTTTCAGCTCTCTTTCAAACAATGTGCCCTATGTAGTATGTTCATAGCCATAAACCTGTCATACAGTGGAACACTTCTAGGCATCGCCTTTTTATAGCCTCTCAAGAAGCAGCTGATTTCTCCGTGGGTCAAAATATTGGAAACAAGACAAAAATCTCACAGGAGGAAGCTTCTCATTCTCAGCAGGATGAACTAGTCTCCTCAGCTGTCTCTGTGATAGACCTAACGACTTGCAATGCCACTGTCTTTCCCCTTTACACTGAACATGCACCAAACTCACGGTACTGGTCTGGAAGTTTTGATACTGAACGTGGCTTTGTGTAAGTGATGCCCCAGCCTGCCGATAACAGAGTCCAAAGCATCAGAGGTGGATGCCTTCCTCTCTTGAAGCGTATCTCCAAGTCAGAATCTGAATAATAAAGGATAAAACCTATAGCTAAGCCCCCCAAGAGCTATCAGTACAGGGGAGAAGCAAAGGCACAACCGCAATATCAAAGTAATTCAGTAAGCCAGCCTAAGGACCCCGCAGAGCCCAGCTGAACGCACATTGTCACAGCGTACTGGTTGCCATTACAAAAGCACCCGTTCCAGCATGGCAGCACATTTCGAAGCAAGCTCAACTTTGCATTTCCAAGATTCCCAAAGCCCCCAGGGCTGCCAGTGAACCAGCACAGCTCCAGAAACAAACACTTGGCTCTCCTCCCAAAGACGCTTCCCAGCTGCATTATCACTGACAAGGTAACCGAGGCTGTCAGAGCCCGTCAGATGGCAAATCCGCACCGGTCTTCTGCCACCGATCTGCCAGTGGGGGATGCTCTCTGTAACAAAGCGAGCAGAGAAACTCTGGAATACCAGTATACTATTCTCTGGAACCTTCCTATTCCAGAGTTTCTTACAGCCCTCTGTCTTCCTAGCTTCTAAGTGAAGGTCCATGGATCCTCTGGTACTGAAATAGGAGTATTTGGGGGGATTGCCAGCTAAATGGGAGCTGGCTCCTCTTATCTATAATATGAAAGAAATCATAGTTTTTTTCCTAAACAGAAATATAAAATAGCCTTGTATAGTCTTACAGTTGTGAGGAAACTGAACTTTAATGGCTCCGGCACTTGACATTACTCAGAGGTACCAAGGTCAATTGTTATCCACCACCTGAGGAAGATTTCGCCAGTTCCACCAGTGATGCTGCTGAGAATTTGCTACCTCCTGAAGTATTATATACAACTCCAGTCTACTGTATGTGCTGACAATACCAGCTGCAGAGGTCTTCAAAAGCACTGTTCACACAGCATGAAAAACCCAAACAAACCGAAAGCTTTATAGCAATACAATATGCAAAACAGTCACTTTCACAATTCCAGTTGACGCTTAAATATTTAACAACAACAAGGGACATATGGGTTATTTATTTTCTTTTTTTTTTTTTTTACTTTAATTCCAGTTCTGAAAATAGTTTCTAACTTAGTTTAAAACAGAAATGGCACCATTTTAGCACTGAACTTGTGGGCAATTCATCAGGTTGTGAATTCTAACCTGACACTTACAATACACCAAATGCTTTCTCAATGCTGCTGTTGCACCATCTGCTTTGATACTGCTTCAGAATTATACTTAAAAATATGTAGCTGGAAGCAAAATGAGGTTTATAGAATTTGACTACAATCTATGTCTTTCTGGGAGGGAGGATTAGTCTTCAGTGCTTGAAAGCTTTTATGCTTTATAATTTTTGACAACATTTGAAAAAGAGAACACAACTGGCACTGCCACCAGGATGTAAGAGTTTGCTCTTTTCAAGTCCTAAAATAGTGCTGTTCTTGCTAACTTCTTCTAAAGAATATTTCATGTGGTGTCACTTTTCTCCTCCAGATCTAACCCACAGATATTGCTGGGTTTGTTTTAATGATTCTTTCACATGGGTATAAGACCAAAATATTATGTAACTTAAAAATGCCACAGTAAAATGGATTTGCGAAGGGTAAATTCTGTGCTATTTTCTTATTTGTAAAGAGCAACACAACTCAGAATCTCAATTCTTTTGTGGACAGACATAGCATAAGTGAACGGAGAGGTTTCACATGGTTGCACAGCTTCATATCACAGTATAAATATTGCAGATTTTACAGTTGCAGTTGAAAATTTATATGGAATGATCAAGTTGCAGAGCAAGGAGGCAGTTTTACGAGACGTACTGTAATTGTTCTGACCTATTCCTGCTACTGGTGAAATAGAGGCAATAAAGTGAAAATCTTACTGTTTCTTTGTCCTGAGTCTAAATATGACCTAAGTGTTGCAAATCTTACGACAAAAATGAAGCTGTTTCTGCATGTTATGGGGCTCTATTGTTGGAAGGATTTATTCGGAAAAAAGATTTTTCCTAGAACTGTTGAGTGGGAGGCTCTCCAATCATCCTCTTGGGCACCTAGCGCTGGCCTCTGGCAGAACCAGAATCCAAGACTAGGTGGGTCAGGAGTTTTCCCAGCACCATAAAACGTGTTCTAATTTGTCATTAAGCCAAGCAAAAACCCCCAAGTCTCAATTTTATCTTTTTGAACTTCTCCCAACTAGTGGAACATACAGATGAAGCAGATGTATTATTTATAGTCATGCTTTTAAAAAACATTTATAAAACCAAAAAGGAACAAAATGGGGACATCCAATCCATGCTAACTCGCTGCCCTTCATTGTGGGCTTCTTACCTTTTTTCCCTGGTGAATTTTAAATGTGCAAGATGAAGAACTTTATCACTTCTCAAGAGGATTTATTCCTTAGACCAGATCTGGAAATTCCTTGGTAGACCAAAGGCAGAATTGTGACTTGAAGCATTTCAACATTTCTACAGGCAGTGCCCTGCTGCTTTGAGTTTTCAAGAGAGGGGGTCACAATTCTCAGAGATCACAAGCACTTTTTCCAGTGTGAAGCCATTTGGATTTTAGTGCAAGAGCAGTGAATTAACTTGAGCTTGTTAAGAGGAGCATGAAGCCTGAGGGAGCATCAGATACCACTCCACAAGGGGATGTACCATGGATTAGAAAACCGTGACTGCGCACGAGGATCACTATTTTTCATTCCGCCCTTTGTTCATTCAAATATTTTTTTCCTACATGGTTTCATACTTCAGAAATTGAGTGCTAAGAGGACAATAAGGAAAGTTAATCCTTGCATTAACTTTCCCCTTATTTATCCACTTCAGTTAGAAAGTTCAAGACATCACCCCAGGCCTCACAAAGGCATTCGTTGATCTCCCCTGTCCCCCTCAGGCTGATACTGTGGTAGACTGACGCAAGATCTAGTCTATATTCCTCAAGTTGGTTACCCCATCAGATTCTTCTGCCTCAAATACAGGTTTCTTTGCACGCCTTCTCTAACTCTGCCACTTGCTCACGTGATCCCAGCCTCTCTTTGCACTTATCTTCACACTCCTCCAGCCCTTTTTTACCCATCTCGGTAATATTTTTAAACAAACATCTTTGAACGCTTACCATTTTGTATGTCTCGCATAAGGGTGGCTCCCTCTTACAAGGCTCATTATTTGTTCTACACTTACCTCAAAGTTCCCATTTGCTAAGAAAAAAAAGAACAAACCATAAGAAGATTGCTGACAAGTGCCTCTCGTGTTCTTGCACGTCCTTTTCTATGTCGCTCTTTCTTTTTCAGAGCTCTTTGCAAGGAGGATTGTACCACGGTCCATAACTAGGGCTCTCAGATGAGGATAGCAGCAGTGATAGCACTGCTTCCAAAGCAGAGCATGGTTTATGCTCACCACACATTAAATAGCAAATTTCCCATCCATGCTTTTGATTGAAATGTGTGATTCCAGTTCAACTGGAAGCACTCAAATCAGCTTTCAAAAACTAACACTGCAGTGACTGGGGATTGCTGAGCTCAACAGATTAAAAACATGACACAAACTTCACATTGATCCAGCTGTGTCGGTAAGAGTTAGTCTCGTTTTATGAAAAGATGTGGTTTACACAGATCCCACACTAACTCCGTCACCAAGTTCATCTCGGGCTGGAAATCGTTTCTCTCCCTGATCACTAAGCAGCATAGCACAATCTCACAGAAACCTGTTCACAGCAAAGCCACTGCTCTTCTGAACCTTTCCTTAATGCTTCTATCGGAGGACTGACAGCATCAGTTGCACAGAATGTCTCTGCTGACTCCAGAATGACCCCTAAGTACCCCCAAATTATACTTTTAGCTTTGTTTTTAAACGACTTTTTCTGTTGATAGTGCAACATGTATGCAACTCTCTGGTATATTCTGTTTTCCTCTTCAAGAAGGCTATTCTTCCAGAATAGCATATTTATGTTTTTGGCACCATGTGAATCTATGCTAATTATTGCATCAATTAAAAATTATCTGAATTGGTTTTGGCAAAGGAGAAGTAAACTGTGTAATAACCCCTGCATATATTCACACAAAAAGACTAATCTGAAACATTTTATCATTAACTGGGGCTCTTGAGTGTATATTGCAGTTTAAAAATAAAAACAAAATACCATTTTCTCCTCGTGCATACAAAATAAACGGCACGCAGTTTATTTTACACAACATTCCTACGCACAAAGTTGGTGACATAATTAAGAAATGTATTCAAGCTATTACTAATTTAACAGAGCTCATCAATACTTCCATCAGAGAGCCATTTATAGCCAACAGTGTCACAACTGAATGTAGGCATTGTAAATACAAATATATTTTATTCATAGAAAATTCTTGTGACTTCAATTATGCAACAAGTATTTATTTGGAATTCATTATTTTTCGTTTGATAGCCATCATTAATTCATGTTCAACTGATTAAGGCTGCTGTAAAGCTTTAGCGAACGTTATACAAGATAAAATGTAGATTTGTATAGCTCTGGATTTTCCCTACAATTTTGAATCTGTAATCTGTGGACAATGCCATTATGCTGTTTCACATGACCACTGAATTTTATGCTACAGTATCATAGTTAATCACAGAAATATATCACAAATCTTTCTGTTGAAAACAGCGTAAGACAAGACAACAAGAAGAGCAATCGCTTGTTTAGTGGAGCTTTAGCTGCTTGCTACTTTTGAACTGCACAAAGTTGTCGCTCTTCTCACTACCCTTTCTCATTCCTCCACATGAGATTAACACGTAGGGTGCTTCCTCTGCCCCTGCTCCTCATTTTGCAGGAATGCAAGTGCTTGCTTAACCAAACAACCAAGCTCTTGGCACAACCGCTTCAGTTAAAAGGGTGGTATGTTTAAGCGTACACAGTAAATTTAATCTTCCTCCACATTTTTTCTTAAGCAAAGGCAGAGTGCTAAAATTTGCGGTGGAATATAAAGTAAGGTTTGCACGCTCCTGAACTGACTTGTCTTTTTACATTGTTTTTTCTCCAGTTTCCTGGAGCTCACTAAGAAGACAGAGGCAAAAAGAACAAACTAAAACAGCCGGTATGCGACAGAGAAATGAAGGCAACTCTGCTACTCTTTTCTGTAGCTCCTGTACCTCAGTTATCTAAGGAGACGAAAGTGCAGGCTGATGCATAAAAGCATTTTACTCAAGTCATCTAAAGCTGAAGACAGAAAGACTGCATCAGTCCAAACCAAAAATGTCGACTCATAAACCCAAACAGCTGTGCTGAGATAATTTCTGGTAAACAAGGGGAGCATGAAGCCAGAAATTAATGGACCAAAATAGCTATGCTAGAAATTAAGCCCAATTAGTGAATAAAATAATGAAAGGAATTGCTTTTTCCATCTCACTTTCTTTCTTCAATATGCTGGGTCTGAGACCTTCATTTCACGCTGACACGAAGAGAAAACAGGGACCAAAAGGAGGAAGTGCACCATTACAGCTGCTGTGCTGCTCATCCAGGAGCTATGAACTCTCTTTTACTACTATTTAGCCATGGTTACAAACAGGCAAAGACCAGAGACTTGAACACTACAGCCACACGTGCTTCAGTGCACATAAGAGTCCAACCACCCGAGCTCCTGCGGCCAGGCTCCTCAGACCCATCCCACTTCACCTCACCTCTCTCTCTGGTACCTTTTTGGGTTTTGCTACTCATCTGAAGAAACAGCCTGACTTGCTACCAGTGCCAAATCTTTTGCTCTGTGAGCCCTTCATCAAAAAACGGCAGCTACACATGACAGTGTAATCCAACATGGTCCACATTTGCCAGGTCTAGACCCACTAGTGATCACTGCTGGATTACAAAAAAGTACTAAATCAGAAATGTTTTCCTTGCCACTGTTTTCTTTTTCTATTCCTTCTGTAAAATTAGAGGCATGGAAGTGGCATTAATACTTTTTCAGTCACCAAAACTACTGCAGCAAGCATCAGACACCTGCTTCACTATCCCCTCAAAAGAAACCCTCTTTGCATCTTACCCTTCATATTTGGTGTACACCTGCAATCTACCTGGTTCGGGAATGAATTCTGTAGGAGTCTATAGATCCATAGCAACACCTTGGTGTGCACAAATTCAATGACTCTTCTCTTTCTGAAATAAGATTAATGGTCTACAGAACCTATTCTCTCTACCCAAAAGCAAGCGTCACCAATATATACTCTCTTTGCTTGTGGTTTAGGCTCAAAAATGCAGGTGAAGTCAAGAGACTATAAACACAACCTTTTCCCAGGTTGTCACTCCCTTTGTACCAGAAGAGAGTCTTTTCTGCAGCATCTGTTCTGCACGTGGTTAAGGTCGCACTTGACGGAGACAGAGAGTCTGAGTTGTGGTAATGACCCTGAACACGGCACATTTGTTTCTTGAGTCAGAGATAATGAAGTTAATCCTTTTTCCATTAGGCACAGGACAGAAACGAATGGTACAGACCAGTATTTATTCTTGCAGGCATGTTTTGTATGAAATTAATTTCTTAAGAAATGTTATACATATGATCAAACTTAGCAGCATAATACTATTAATACTATGGAAATACCTAGGAGCCCTCTTCAAATGACTATAACTTTGCTGTGACAGATGATGTACAACTTTACACGGCCAGAACGGCTGCTGGTCCAAACTTGCTTTTCTGAGGAAAATTTGTCTTCCTTTCTTTCCCTTACTGCAACCTTTCTACGACCCTTCTCAACGTTTCCATTTGCATAGCCATCTACTTTTCATACGCTGCCATTTTTACTTTTCAAAAGTATCACAAAAACATTTCCTTTCCTCCCCTTCCAAAGCTCCGTATTAACTCAGTCAGAACTTATTCTTCAATTATTTTTTTCCATTAAAACGAGAACCAACTCCTCACTGCTGGTTTCACACAGCTGTTGTAAAACTCATTTGTGGAGGTGGCTTTTGGAATTTCCAGCACCGCAGACAGCTATGTCGCACATTTGCTCTAAAGATTTGTCAAAACCATAACATGGTCACTTTGCAATGAGCCTGTGAAATAATTACGTAGGACAAAACCCATAAAGTGGAATATTTAGAACCATAATTTATATATTTATACTTTTAAACAGATAATGCACAGAGAAGATTTTATATGGTAAAGGGAATCCAGAACATCAAGTACTACAGTATTAGTGATTGCTTTTGATGCTAAAATATATTATTCACAATAATTCATACTAGATTTAATTCAAATATTCATACCAAAAGATATTATTCATAAAATAAATACTGGTTATCAACCAGTACCAAGAAAAATCAAGATCAGAAATTTCACAAGCGCCTCACAAAGTAATCCTTCATTTGCTGTTTTCGATGAAAATCGGCACAGTGGAATACACAGATTAAAGACTGAAAGAATAATTTCCGAGTCCTTTAGTCATGGCACTGGATTCTAAAATGAAACCCAGCAGGCAGGAAGATACTAAGTGGGTTTAAAGAGCTCTCCTGTTATCATATCGTGCCTGAATACCACATCAGCTTCTTTAAACGTATTACAGGTCCCTCCCATTAACTTTGCTTCTTGTCAGGTTGTGTTTTTGCAGGATGTGGTTGGTTTTGTTTTGGTTTTTTTTAAGAAATCCAACTGGAAATGCACTGTGATGATTTCTCTCTGAAATAAGCACTTCTTTTTAATAACCATCATTGCTCACCAGTAATAGCTCATTTTTCTCATGCTGCCAATCAGCCCGTGCAGGCACTCATGCACATTCTCTGTTCTAAAATACCAGAGAAAGAATCACCCGAATTTTGACTCGTTAAGGCTTTACCTAAGCTCAGGCAGCACCATAGTCGTTGCAGGGGACATGACTGCTTAGAAAACTGGTAACAGCACCAAATTCTCCTCTTGTGGCTCAAATCTGGCGTGTAACAAAACGGGCTGCTGTCATTCCAATCATCCCAGTTTGCTCACCACTTCCTGCTGTATCCTTTTCAGCTAAGGAGAGGATTTCTTTTTGTTGAGAACTGAAGTGGTATGTAACATCCCACTACAGTAACTTAGCTTTGCATCTCTCTGATAGCGTAACAGCACTGGATATCGGTGTAACTTACTCCCACTTTAAATCTCCCTTTCACTTAGAGAACAGCATGAAGAGATTTCATCCAAGTGAAAAGGATCTCCTGTGAATTCCAGGACAAAATTACAACGTTGTGAACACAAAACAGTGAACAAACCTTGGATGAGGATGGAAAACAATCACTTAAAGTATCATTCTGACTCGAGGGTTTTCTGAGTTTTACAAAATAAATAGGGAATATCTATTTAGTTCTCACTTAGACAACAAATCATTATTTCTCTGGTCTCTGGAGATGATAGCAGTGAGGCACACAATTAATACATTATGGTATATTAATCACACATTATGGCGCGTCTGTGCTCTGGTGCCTGTGTTGAACATGAACTGCCTGGGAGGACTTCGGTCTCTTGCAGTGGCTACTTAACACCTCTCGGGCAGCGCTGACTTCCATGGGCACCATTCTCGGAACCACCACAACACAAGTAAATCCTGTATCTTAGAAGCGGTGACATCAAATGGCACTATTAGATGTTGACCACTTCTAAGACACTTCACGATGCAAAAGATCCCAGGCTATCAGAAACCTCACCGCTATGTTCACACAGCAGAGAGTTACACAAACTGAGAGACAATGCTGCCGTCTGTGCCTCTTCCAGACTGAAGTAAGCCCACAAACTGTTCAGACAGGCCACTGATTTAGCACAGCCACTATATAAAGGCAGAGAAACATCCAAAAGCTGCTGCCTCCGCGCCCTCCGGTTCTGACACTACTCAGGAATCAGGAAGGAGGAGGGTACACGGAGGAAGCCTCTCCCTGGCCCTGCAGAATCCATGCTGGAGGATGCATTGTGCTCTGGAAATGATGCAGCCTGGGATGCGAAGTCACCTGGGGCAGCCTGGAGATGGTGAATTTATTAAATTCCACTGCTAACGAGACTGTGTGTAGTTCACACTCTCACGGGATGTGATTTTGCAATGCTCATCTCACAGGCATACTAGCGTATGTTTTACTAACCACTCCAAGGAGTAGCTTTATACAAATGAAGCACAACAAGCACAACACCTAATGCTTTTCCCACACAGAACTTACTAAGAATAGGAAAGTAACTTGAGGTTTAAGACAATCCTGCAAGGTCCCCAGATGTATCTCTTATCCTCTAGAGCCCTTCCTTCTACTGCTCCTTAAAATTATGAGAAATCATTCTCCTCTCTGATGTGACATCTGGTCTACTTCTTTAGGCAAGCTCTTGCCTTCTTGCTGAAAACACCTGGCTAAACCACAGCTCTTCATCTGTGTTATCCTCTGTCTCATGCCAATCTTACTTCAAAAGTGAGAGCAAAAAGAAGGCAAACTAATATTCCCACTACAATGAAGGTTTTAGGCCGAGGGAGATGTGTCCTAGGCATTCACAATGAGATTTCACAACCAGACAGAATTCATAAACTATTTTTCCAACGTGTTCATCAACCGGTGTTAACTAGTTTATCACTGTAAGATTTAGCAGATAGCGAAAAGCATCGTGAGAGTAGATCTACATCACAGAAGGCAGAAAGGGAAATGTATGGGATGTTAAATCAAAAAGCAGGCAAACTACAGTACAAAAGATAACAAGCAAATTCAGTTCTAAACAGCTTAATTTTGTTTCATCTCCGTCCACAATTTTTCTCCTAATTCCTCACCTCTCCACCCTACCTACTAAGCAAATGGTTATAGAAAGATATAGTTGTTCCCACCAATAAATGCCTTTTGTATATATAAAAGGGCCAGCTGAAGACCTTTAATTTGTCCATTTGCCATCTATTTTATGTAGTATTTCTACCTCAGTCTATATTTTAAGGAGTGTAACATTTTTAATGCAGTAGAGTTTCAATCCACTAAAACTTCACAATTTCAAATGCTGCTTTTTCAGTTTTAGGTATATGCATCATTAAGTCAGCACAAAAATTCTTCTCATTGCATTTTTAACAGGATACTCGAACTATTCACAGCAAAATGTTCTTAATTACAAGAATGAATCCTTGCTGTCATCACTGCACTTTAAAAAAGTGCTATCTAATTTAATTTAATTCTTTCTCATATTCTGTAGCAAAAAGGTTGCAGAATGAGAGCAATTATGGGCTAAGAAAAGGTGGTAAGGCAGTGGTAGAATAGAGGGTAATCAAAGAAAACTATTTAAATTGCAAAAAATTGAGTGTCTCAGTGTCCAAGACAAATATTTTATCATTCAAACGATCAAACAGTTTAGTTTTCTGCATGTGTTCTACCAGTGTGTTTTATTAATAAAGTCCTCAAAAACCTCATACAGTACTTGCAGGATTTATCTCAACCTCCTTCTTGGTGCTTTTCCCCCCACAATTGAAGGCCACCCGCATTCCAGTTTCTCATGGCTGATTTCTTTAGCCACTAATGTTCAGTAGCTATTGTTTTATTGCGATGTATTTACAAGAAACAGGCAATATTTTTAAGGTGCCAAGAGCTTCAAGCTTTGTTTGTTTATAGCTCCTCTGTGCACTACTACATGTCTCTTGGATTCAACTGCCAATGTAAGGGATTAAGGGGCTAAGCGAGTTTGACTGGTGCAGGAATCTTTCAAATATGTTCCTCCAGCTCAACTCTTACACTGGCAGTTTTTATTTAACAATAACTGCCAAAAGAAAATCCCTTGGTGTAGCAGGAGTGACAAAACAATCACACATTTCAGGCACAATTCAATATCTATTCGCACCTCTGGAAAAAAAAAGTTGACAAAATTAAAAAGCTCTTTGGCCTGTTGGCTTGCTTTTGCTGGGCTTCATTTCTTTTTAAACCTCCCAACAAATCTTGAGATTGTTAGAGGGGGTTGGAGCAAGTGTTTGCACCTGTAGCCTGCCCACAGGGCAATGATTATTCAATTAGGCTCCTGTAAATGAAAATAACTTTTTTTAAAGCTATCCTAGAGAAGTCTTGCCTCAATGACCTTCAGTTACTGCCTTATTTGTTTGAGCCTACCTGAAACCTTGCCATGCTCCTGTCCCCCATCTGGTGCTTCATCACTAGCAATGGAAATTGTTCGTTACGTGAATTACAGACAGCTTTACATTTGCCTTTCTAGGGAGGGCTGAATTTTCATTGCTGAATTATTTAGTAATACCAGCAACTCAATCCAGGGCTAACCCCAAAAGCATCTCTGCTGACGCAGCTCCTGTCAGAACACTCCTGCTATTTTGCTCCTTGTTTCCTGGGCGCAGAGATTAAAGTCGTAATAAAAACTATAATGGTTTTTCTTTATGCATGAATGGAGATGGGTCCCTCCTGCTCTCACTTGCTTCTTAACTCCTGGTCCTCCAAATGAAGTACAATTGTGTTCATTTAAACGTATGCAAGCATGTTTTTCAAGCAATTAAAAAGATATTGCCTACAGGTTGCTTTTCAATAGCGAGGTGAAGATAACAGTATCAATAGTCGCTCTCTTATGCATACTTTTCTGATTCGATTAATTCATCTCAAATAGGAACCAGTTTTAGGGTTTTATGTGTGTGCCTTTTTAAGGACAATCCTACATCGAGATTATTTTTTTAAAAAAGACATACACACACACAATTATTTGGTAAAAGATGCTGGCAGATCACAGTGTAATTGTGAGAGAGTGTGAAGCAGGAAGAAAAGGATCACCAAAACGAGAATTGTTTTCGTCACCCAGTTGAATGCCAATACAAACACTTCTAATAAAATTTGTGACAAAAGCCATAGGGAAAGGCTTTATCTCTCAAGAAAGTCGCATTAAAACAAACATAAAGCAGAATTACAGACTGAGGAACACGGAATACAGGTCCTAGCAAGGGAACAACAGACTGAAGCCAAAAAATCTGCAATTCTGACAGGGAAGTAAATGGAAAGGTGGTTCATATACTCTGTCATGATGCTAGTTACAAACAAAACCAAACGCTAATTCAGTATCTGACAGAGAAAGGTAAAGAGTAAGGCCAAGACAATGTTACAGACCATACAGCACCTGGTAGTCCCAGCTTTAAAGACAGCTGAGAAATCAGAGGGGAAGTGCAAATATATCACAAATACGATCTCAAGGTTACAAAAATATGTCTTATTATTGGTAGGTGAGGACTTGCTCTCTTTAGCCTACCTGAAAGAGGTCTCTGCTGTTAGTTACATCATTCTACCACCTAAACAGCTTCACAGAGAGAAAACAGAGCAACCACGGCAAGACAGAGTTACTGAGCTGTGAGGCAAACGTTCTTCACGGGGAGGGTGACTAACCCCTGGAAAAACCAGCAACGGCAAACCCAGATTTTGGATTTCTTGGCCTTGCTGAAATATAGACTTATGACACACTGTTCTCCTACAGTTACACTAGAAGGACAGGATAGTCACGCCCTCCATCATGCCACGCAAACCGATGACAGAACGACTCTCTGGATATTTAAAATTTGTCAGAGTAAACATCCCATATGTTTTATCTCTGTAACATGGAAATAACCATAACTTAGGAAATTGGGTATCTACATCTCTTCCTTACTTCTGTCTAAATGTATAGATGTATTCCTCACACAGAATCATTCCCTCTTGGTACAAGGGAAGCTTGATAGATCTTGGCTTAGAAGAACATGTGATTAACACATGTGGGCTCAGTGCGCCTCATCTGAGAGAATTGGCTTCATTTGTATGGAATACAAACATGTCACATTTCCTCAATATCTGATACAGAACATTTATATTTATGAGGATATAAACTCATTTTCTCAAGTCTCCGATATTTGTTGAAAATTAATCATCCCCTTGCGAAACACATTCACTAGAATATTCATAGGAAGCAAACATAATGAATAATCATATTCAACTTTCATAATCCAAAGTTCCCAAAGCAATTTACAGGAGATAAGTATCATTATCGCCATTTATGGAAAGGGAAACTGAGGCATAATATTACCTTGCCAAACATCAAATTGCAGAAATGTGTAATATCTTCGATTTCTGGCAAACCCCTGGAATTCCTATTCCTCTAATGCATAAAGGTAGTCAAAGCAAAAAAGTTTTAATTTCAATCAATATTAATGTGTTTCTATGATCTTCAGCAAGATTTCCCCGCAGCGACTGGTATTTCTCCACAGTGTTCGGAATGTCTATGTTCTTCAAGGCTTACCCATTTTTACTTGAGTTTCCTGAACTATTACACTAAAAATCTGAGAAAAACTAATACATATTTCCTGACTTTATTTGTAGCAATGCTAAGAAGTCAGAAATAATGCGTAGAGCCTCTCTGCAATGATTTTATCTTCATTCTGGGCTACAGCTTTTCTTGTTTATACTGTAAGATTTAATAAGGACACAAGGTCACCATAACCACTTTGCTTAATCTTCAAACTATCATTAAAAAAAAAAAATTTCTGAAGGGAAGAAAAACCTCAGTTTAAAATTTAACTTTACAGATTCGTAAGACACCGTTCTTCTATTAACCATTATAATTTAAAATGAGGCTAAAGGATCCAACATTTACTCTACATAGAGCAAAGAATTTTATACTCAATTTTCACTGGGGTGGGGTTGGGGAAATCAGATTTGCTCCTTAAGAAAAAATGAGAACACTGGAAATGTACAATATTGCACTGGCATTTCCTCTCTATTTACATACCTCTGCTTTGACGAAGTCAGTTCCCAGCCCTACTTAACAAGCATATCTGTATATAGATATATTCTCACTTCTTACTGCCGAGTTTAAGTCTCTTTTAAAATGATATATATCAATGTAAATAGTTAACAAAATAATTATATTCACAAAATATTTATTAAATTTACTTCCCTGCATAAAGAGTGAAAAAAATAAAATCTCCAAGCTTTGCTCAGTGATATTAATGTGAAACTACCAGCGAAGCTGTCAACATATTCTCAGTGTAATAATACATTAAGCCAGCATGTGTGGGTGTCAAATAATTGTAGACAATTTAGTGACTGAATTCCTGTAGGGTTTTAAAGTCCTACTATGTTTTTGCTTGGATACCTCTTTTCTGGGTCATTAAGACACAGTTGTCAAAAGAATAGATGAACAAAGCTTGTACCATTTTATTGCTGAATAAGAGTTTGCAGGAGTTACCTTACCTCAGCACCCGGGGTTTACAGCTGCAAACCTGAATTTTATCTTGCACACACCCCTCCGAGGCAGCCTGCTAAGGGTGAAATTCATTTTAGAGAAAGCAGTGCAGCGTTTTCCAGATTTTGATCTCAGGTCTGACATTACTGCATTTTCTGACATGATCCCCTTCATTAATGCATACACCAGTTCTCCCGCGCCAGGCAGCGGGATCTGCTCATCACCTAAGCTATCTGACACGCGGTCCTCGGGAAGCTGCTCCAGCTACACACACGGAGCAAATTGTAGTGTGCTGCAGCTCCTGGTTACGCTGCTCTGAAGCCAGATCTGCTCACCACACACAGAGCGTGGGGAAACGCGACTGGCAAGGGACGCAAAGGGCAGTAACGAAGGGCTGCTAGAGGTACAGCAGCAGCAAAAAGAAAACCAAGGAAAATATGGACCCACTGCTCCACAAGGTGAAGGACGCAGCGGAGAGGGATACAGGAAGGACTCGATGAGGATTAACGCCTCAACCTGAAAGGGCAAGGTCTGCTCACAGACCTCCCGGGGGCAGACTCTGGGGATGTGAAGTACTACCCGTACTAGAGGAAGACTGAGCTAAATGTGAGCAAACTGGACACACATGAGATGAAGCAATGAGACAGCATATCTGAGGCCTTGGGTACAAGACAGACATTGTCAAACCAGGCGAAGTCTGGCGGAGAGCTACCAACACAGGCAGCGGCTGCTGCACATGATGTACGTAGAGAGACTGAGGTTGTTTTTTCCAGCCTGGAGAAGACAGACAAGGCTCAGGGGAAGAGGAGCAGGAATGGGATCTACACCTTTCTAGAACTGCCTGCTGGGAGGTGTAGAAATGACAGAGCCAGGCTGAAGAGAGTGGAAGAGGAGACTCTCCACACTCGGACACATGCCAAACTGAAGCGGGCAAGGCCACGAGAAACCCGATCCAACTTACAAACTACACAATTGTAATTCGTTTTAATTATCAACAAAATTACAGTTTCAACATCAATATATAACATTATAGAACACAACATCACAGTTATAATCTATTAATTGTAATCATCAACATGATTATAATTTCAATATCAACGTATAACATCTAACATCAACATAACTGGTGGACTGTAGTCAAGTTTTTTTCTCCATATGACTGTTGGTATTAATATTTTGGAAGAAAGAATCTTTAGTACTGGTCCTACTTTGCATAAAATTTAAAGGTTGGATGTCATATTTTAACTCTGCCATTCACTTAAGCTTATTCCCTGAACTTCTTTCCTTTAAGGACGCATACCCACTTTCAAGCTCTACTGACCTTGTCTGGTTGAGGAAAAACGAGGGGTGAGATTGGGAAGGCATAGAAGATGGCATTGAAAGACTTCCAGAAGAAAATCAAATAATGGAAACAAATGCAATTTCAAAACGTGTCATACTAACCAAACTGCCACAAAACTTCACGTTCTGTAATATTATGCACATAAGAATAAGTATCCACAAACCCGGGGAAAAAAATCCTGTGGGCTTACGCCAGTGCAGATGAAGTGGAAATACAGAAACACCTCTGTGAAAGAAACAGTCTGGGAGGCTGAGTAAGAAGTGACAAGTCAGTCTACTGCAAATGCTGTATGATTGTGAGGCAAATAAATGGTTAGGAGAATCTTGGGTGGTTTAGAAAGGAAAGGTAAGTCAAGGTGCTGAGAACGACTTCACTGTACTTCTGGGAGTTGTGTGTTTGACAGCTCAGTACAGAAAGACAAGTACATTTGACAGACGTACTTTTTCTGCAAGACTGAATGAAGAAAATTCCAGACAATTGCAATAAAACACTTATTTTGTCTTCTAAAAATGAAGAGCTTGTTGAAACCCTAGCAGCAGATAGCTGAAAGGTAGCACTAAAACAAGCCAACAGCTGAAAGCAGGTAAAGGATGAAATGCTGTTCCTGCTTTCATCTGATGCTGCACTGAAGCAAAGCGTGATCAATTCATAGAAACCTGTCCGTGACCCTTAGTTAACTCACCGCACAGGGGCTGTTATGGTATTGTTAGTACTGTACGCTCCCATGGCGGGGGACAGGACAGGACGCGGATATCACCTCATTCGCTCACCGAGTTGGTTTTGCCTTGGGTTTTTCTCCCAAATTACCTGAACTAGCTAAGGCTCTAAATCCAGCTAGTTGGCTGACCACTTCCTGGCAGAATCAGCCCACACGCTTTCATAAACTGCACGTAGAGCTTACTCCCTTACTTTTTAATAATAATAATTTTTCAGCCATTCCTCACCTTTTCCTTCCAGAAGATGGACTCCAGAGTTTGTCCACTCTGCAAATGTCAGCAAACAGTGAAGAGCAACAGGATATAGAAGAAGTCAGACTACACTTGGCATTATTTGAGGAGGTAGCTGCTATAATATACAAAAAGCAGCAAGAATGATCATAGACCATCGATTCTAACGCGTTGTGCTGAGCACACAAAGCAGGAAGGTCTGGGGTTTAATTAAGACTATTTGGTTTGGATAATACGAAGAACCAGCCTGACTGTGGGATTAATTAGACTACAGAACAAATACTTTCCCAAAGGAAGAGGTAGAATTTCCATCTCTTAAAACATTATGGCAAGACTGAACAAATCTAAGGAGAATCCACAGCAGAATAACCACCTCATGACTTGGTAAAGCAGTATAGCAGACGGTTACAAGAGATATTCCAACTTCAAGTGGTCAAAAAATGAATTTTGTATATTGAAAGACAAGGACTGCCTGGTCCGACAGCCAGAGGTTGGGCAACAGAATTCACAATTTCTGTAACGTGAAAAGGAACAGCAACAGTTAACAAGGTACTGGAGCTGAAGATGCACCACTGGACAAGAGCATGGTCTCTACAGCAGCGTCTAACACCTTCCAACTTGCTGCCAGGTGGAGGTGGGAATCTCCTCCCCCTTCCCTCCAAGCAAAAAGCCTATTTAGCCTGTACCTTTTTATCAGATGCAAATACATTGCCTGCCTTGAAAAATGGTGGCAAAAGGTACCTACTTCAGCCCATGGTGCTGATAAGGTGGCATTGAGCCTGGCCTCTGTCTGTGAATTTCTGAATTTAAAAAAAAAAAAGCACAGTACTGATTTTTTCTGATGTACTTCCTGATCATCCATCTGATGAGTTTTCTGTCTAAACAAACCCCACTCTTGTTTAACCTGCAGCCTATTTCCTTGCATCTTTTCATTAAAAGACCAGTCCTTTCTCTGCCCTTTTAAGCCTCGAAATCCCCCTTTGCGCTGCAGCACCTTTCACTAACACCATGATCCTATGCAGCTCCTCTGCAGCTGGATCCCTGAAACCCCACCACCTCTCAGGTATGCCCCAAACGTGGTATCCTGTTTGCCATGACAAAACCTTCTACATTTTCACACATTTCACATTCAGTACAGACCAGCTGTCTCATGAAGACTATAAACCAAGTGGTTTACAAGCATTGTGCACAATGTTTTGAAGGCACACGCCTTACTCAGAGAAACTCCTGCAAATTGTATCATTGCTTACTACTTCTATTACACTTGTGCTTTAAGACTTGAAGCAAGTCAGATCATACCGAAACACAATAGATGCAACAAGAATATTCTTATTCTCAACACTTGCCTTAAACAGATCTTAGTGCAATTCTCCTGCTCTTAATCGAACCTCGATTACGACTCAGGCTTCTGATTATTTTGCCAACTAACAATGTCCTACAAATTAAAAAAAAATATCCTATGCCATATCTGCTGCACCTTCTATCAGAGAAAAGGGTCATCGAATTTTCTGCAGAGGTGAAAAGGCAGGAAGTACTTGGAACAGCTTTCTATAACTTATTTTTGATACCAGGGAAATTCATTTTGACTGGATAGAAATTTCAGCTACTAACCCAGAATATACGTGCTTTACAAACCATGGCTCATATTAGAGGAATGTGTAAAACGCAGCATACTTGTCTACACTGTGGCACTTGGTAAATGTAAACCTCCTATATATGTGTACAGTATTGTGGAAGAGAGGAATTGCTAAACAAATTACTGCATTTCACTACCCAGCAGGGTAATAACCATAGCAACATCTCACAGAAGAGGAGGAAGGTTGAGAAATTGTAGCTCTGGGATTAGATATTTGTAGACTCCATTTTGAAGAGAAAATCTTTATTTAATTAAATGTTTATTTAATTTTGGAGGTAAAAAAAAGTCTTGTGTGTCTACGATATATTAGAAAATTTATATATAAAGGTATATAATCTTGCAGAAATTACACAATACTATTGCAATATTTTAAAGCATTTTACTAAAAAAGAATAAAAATTAGGTATGTCTACAGGAGTAGCTGTTTATCTATTAGTCAAGCATATAAAAGGATGAAGTGAATATACAAAGCTTAGAGAATTCAGCTTTCAATGTGCAGCTCCTGGCCTCACCATCATGTAACGTATGCATTTACTAATACGTAAAACCTCAGAAACAATTACAGCGTGGATTTCTGGTCCTCAGTACCACCCATCTTTCCTAGGAGCTTTGCTCTTCCTGGTCCGTACCACAGCCTGACCTCGCTTCCTTGCCTGGCCTCACTGCAACCACGTGTCAGAATTGTCATGGTGGCTGGCAATTCGTGGAGCTTTGGAACTGCAGTTTATGTTGCTGCTTAAGAACAATGAAGACGTGTGACTTCACTTCCTAAGACGCTGTAAGTTAGTTTCTGCTCCCTTTAAGAATTAATTTTTGAATATAGTCACTTTTGGTTTGGTTTTCTTTTAAAATGGGTGGTTGGGGCCAATCCCATAAGGTTATTAAGGGTATTCAAGCTAAAGGAGGTGGCAGTACAGTATTTTAGGCATGCACATTTTAGCGTATGGTATTTGCAAAGTTGCTTCTTCTTTGAAACTAAGTTACTGCCAATAGGAGGATTCAGTGCAGGCCGCTGAGTGCATTGCAAGTTTATCTTAATGCGTCTGGATGGATCTATCCTTGTCACAAACAAGTACAGGGAATAAAGCACTTATTGAGAATGCTATACGTATTTTACAAAGCACTAAAATCTATACTCAAACTATGTTATATGAAGCACGAAGTGCTATGGCGGCAGCAGACAAAAGTATCAGAGCATTTACTAAAAGGTGTTATTAACTCGCTATTTGACACAGATGGTTTCGTAATATTTTATGCTTATAAAGCTACTCTAGATGGTGCATTTCCATTACAGCTGATCTTCCCAGTTATGCTCAGTGATCACTTTCAGATGCTTATAATCTTGTTCCATATGAAAGGTATAGTAGGCATCTAAAATATGCATAAAATCCATTTTTACCATGTTTTTTGATGAACATAGCACTTCAGTACAAAACAGAAAATTTATCGATCTTAAGATTATACAGTACATTTTGTGCAGAAAAACATCACATGCTAGATATCATTGTGGAATTACAATACGAGATTTATTTCAGTATTTTAGTGCGGAGAAGATAAGGGGGGAAACTGCATGCCGTTCCCCCTTCTCCGTATGGGAAACAATAAACTCTGTGAAGTACCTGGCATATCTAGCAAACTCACTGAGTTTGCTATTTGTATTTACTAGATGCAAATGACTCGGGGAAAAAAAGAAGCCTGACTTAGTCCTTTCTGGAATTCTCCATCATTGAAATAACTAGATACTCCTTTGCAGATGCAGGCAAGAAATAAAAGAGGGAAGAACAAATAGATTATCTCCACCAGAGATCTCTTTGAATTATATTTCATGCGACAAATACATTTAACATGTAGTTCACATAAAGCAGTGAAAAAAGCCCTATACTCCTGTGACAGAAATTTTGGCTTTCACAGACAATGCCTACTGTGGTCTCCTAAAAGTGAAAAACTACAAGTAATGGTTGAAATCGGTGTGTTCTCAGTGGCCTTTCAGTAGTCATTTTGTCAACTCATTTACCCATCTAATTTAACACTCTCTTACAAAAATTTCAATGGGAAAGGGAAAGGAATTGTTCAGAGGCGAGAAACTTTAAACTATGCGCTTATAAATGGAAAAATCAGTGTGTGTAACCCTTTGTTAGCAAGATCCTGAAATGCAAGGCTTCCTAAAGCAAAAACTCAGTCCTGCCTTTTGCATCCAGACTTCTCAGAAAAAGTTTCTCCATAACATACCACATTAGCTTCTTGTCGGTAATCTGATGTTGGGTCACAGAGAGCACTAATTGATACAAAAACACCTTAAAAACCCCCCAACAACCCCTCTTAAAACACGTGTAGGTCAGTAATACAATTCTCAGTCACACTCGCTCTGTTTTCTCGTAGAGGTGGGTATTATTTTAGTATTTCTGCTTCATCCTTCCTTTGCAGTTTCCTCTATGATATAAAGCCAACTTAGAAGTGTCATCAGAAGACTCATGTTTCACAGGCAAAGAGAGAAAACACACCCAAATGAAACATTAAAAGCTGCTAAGAAGGAGAAAAGAAGAATCTCTTAAGAGAAACACAATACGAAACTTCGATAGATTTTTAGTTTGGTGATACAAACAGATCCCAGTATTTAAGCTCTGTCACATCACGTGCACTGCCTAAGTTCACCTATAGGATTCACCCCTCCCAACCCCTTTTCCATTTCTTCAGAAATCACTTCACTTATGCACTTCCCTGAAGCTCAAACAGGTCTCCAGTTGCCTGTGATAGAGGAAATTAGTTCTTCGGTATCGTCGTGCTGCAGCGATACTAACCCTTCTGCTATTTACCCGTCAGAGACACCACGAGATAACAGTTGACGATCATGTTGAAATGGAAGATTATGACTAAATAAAACCAAAGGCTTCAATGCAAGCAGAATATAAGAAGCTTTGAATAAACTTAAAGAATTGCCAGACCTCCAAGTGACAGATTTTACAGTTAGAGAGAAAGATGTAGATATAAAGGAGAACCAGTAGTTTTCACTAAAAAGGACAGTTAGAGATAGATCCTCCAAGTGGGCAGGTGAAATATGAACATTATGATGTCACTTCCCTAAACAACAATTTATTGATTTCAAAGGACAGAAACTAGAAATTGTTTTTAATCACCAAGGATAAGGAGAAGAGCACAAGTGCAAACACAAAGTATAAAACCCAAGAGCACAGAGACACAACTAGCAAAGGTATATTAAGAGTTAACTGAAATAATTCTGGAAGTATGTTAGTAATAAGAGAGACACATACACACTAGGAGTGGAAGCTACTGGTCTGCTACTGTATGGAGAAGGAAAACAAGAGGAAAATGGGGAAGGCTAAGAAGTTTAATCTCTTTTTTGCTTCAGCCTGCACCAGTGCCATAATTGCAAGCAGGTTGCCAGTACAGTTAGTACCCATGAACCAGAGCAAAATAGAATCTCTAAAAACCAGGAAGAACTATCTAGGACTATTCATCAGGTAAGTTAAATATTTTCAAAACAGCTAGGGTGGATTTAGTTCATTAGCGATCTGACTGGGGCAATGTCAAAATTAATTCTCATGTATAACTCATGACAGTGGTGGAGTACTGGACAGACAGAAAAGGGATCATGTTGTGCCTACCGCATACAAAAAACAGGAGGAGAAAATAAGGGCCAGACAGTTACAGAGAAGTCTGATTAGTTTCCTGGAACAATATTGAGACAAATAATCAAACTAGTTGTAAAATTCTAGATGAGAAACCATCAGCACAGATCTGGCAAAAAAGTAGTCACCAGAAATACGTTTGATTTCTTTCTATAACAAGGTAACAGGCATATCAAAAACAGACAAAAGAGAAGGAAGGGGAGAAAAAAGGAAAACATACACTTGTTAAACATCCTGATAAAGCTTGTTGAAACATTCTTATGGCAAGCTTGGGGGATAAAAAAAGACAAGAAAACCATAACAAACAGCAGCAGCCACCAAACAAGAGCCGTGAACTAGATGAATCCAATACTGATGCAGCGCTAATACAGGATGGAAAACGATCTTCTATACTTTAGGTGTCCACCATCAGAGATGGAGCATTAAGTCAGGTTCCCTCACTGCCTGCACTGGTTCTCATACTGTTGGATGTCTTCAGTAACGAGATTACAGGGAGTACACCTTTTCTTGTGAAGATACAGGAGTGCAGGAAGTCCTACAAGACGACAAAAGCAGTCTAAACCAAACAAACTTCCCTCAAAAACTTCCCCAGAGAAGCATGGCTAATTGGAGAAGTAATCTAGAAAAGCGAAGCAATTCAAAAGCAACAAGGAAATGTAAAGGCACTAAGAAAATAGAGTGAATAATCAGCTAACTAGGAATCTGGAAGACTTGATCAGGTTATTGCAGATCCTAAGTTGCTTATGAGTCAGTAAATATCATGCACAAGAAAGAGAGCAATTTCCTGGGAGGAACAGAAGTACGCTATGTTCCTGAAATAACAGTTCACCTAGATACTGCATCTGTTTTGATCAGTGCTGTTCAAGAAAAAGCTGAAGAATTTGCAAAAATAGCAATAAAAAAAAAATATCAAAACAACAAGAAGTTGTCCTACAAGAGCAGCTTAAATAAGCTGTTGATGCTTAGCCTACAGAAAAAGCAGAGACCATGAGGAGAACTGATAAGTCGTAACGCACTAAAAAGGAGGAGGGAATCTGTTCTCCATTTTACTTGGGATACCACAAGAATTAATGAGCTTAACTTTCAGCTAAGGAGATTTAGGTTAGATATTAGCAGAATCTTTCTAATCGTAAGAACACTTAAGCCTGGGATAGAGTTCCCTGGGGATCCTCCAAAGACTTCATAACTGGAGATCTTTAAGAGCAGTTATGTACTCATCTGCCAGAGAGGGAAGCAGCACAGTTGATCCTGCTTTGAAGCAGGATGACAGACGAGATGAATAAGGTCTCTGCCCGCTCTTCTTCCTATGAAATAGGAAAATGATTTCCTAGAGCAGGATCTCAAATGGACGGACTCCCAATGTGGGAGGGGAGTTTAATTTGACGCATAAATTTCAATTACCTACAGTGAAGGAAATCAGAAATCCTAATGCTCCAATTTTTACTGCAGAAAAGATAAGTTACCCAGGAAATTTAAAACAAAGAGCAGCATATAATTTCCTAGTGATCAGTTAAAGGCATTAAATAAGAGATCTTTCTACTTTGCCTAAACCGTTTTCACACCTGTAGTTGCACAATGTTCACTGTAGTCTCTATCCTCACATTTTTAAAAGCTCATTGTTGTCAAGATTTCAGAGAGAGAGGAAATTTTTTATTTCTTGTAATATTTTCATATGACCTTTCCTCTCTATATCATCTGTCTGGCTACCAAACATCATATATATAGCACAGTCCCGAATGGGAATTTATGAAGCTGCTGCTTTTTGTTTTCATGGGATAAAATCTGTGCTGAGAGTAAAGTGTTTAGCATCATCTTAGCTGTGCTGATTTTATTTATTTTTTAAAAATCAACTTCATGTATGTTTCCAAGCTGTATTTGGTTAGAAAGTTGGGAATAGCGAAGGCAAAAAACCCCCAAAAATCATAATAATTAAATAAATGGGTAAAGAGTCTATCAAAAATTATTGAAGGTTTAAAACATTCCTTACCCATATTCAGGTTATAAATAAATTCACTGGACCACCTCTAGAAATTTCTCCTGGCTGAGCAGCATATACTCTTGTTAAAACAATCTTCATTCTGATCTACATTAGCCCAGAAGATTTCAACTGCCTTGGCGGTCCTTATTTTGAAATTTGGTACAGAGATCTCTTGAGCACCCGCCATTGACTGACAACAAACGTCTTAGAGCCGGGTAAGTATACACACAGAACCACCAATGGCATACATCATCGAACTGTTTTCAAACTCTGCTTCCTTTAGGAGAAATTATAATAATTAGGGGCATACAAAGCTGCACCTAGTCTTCTAAGAGAAGATGAGAAATCAGCTTATATAAAAATCTAACCTAAGACTTCACAAAACAGGGATGAAACTTAAACTGAATATTCTTTTGATGCTAGAAAAAGCTCTGACACCACAGAAAATCTATTTTGACAACTGTAGGAGTTAAACTCTAATTTCAGATGCGTGGCTGTCAAAGAAAAAAAAAAAAACTTGTTTCTATGCCTACAGAGATTAGAATCTGGCAGATGATCTGAAAACCCAGCTAAATATTCTTTTTATAGAGTCACCTCCTGGTCCCCCTATTCACATAAGGAGTCTTGCAGCATTCAAGAACAATAAGAGGGATTTGGCTCATCTAGCTTTTCTGTTCAATAAGGTGCTGTAAGATAAAATCAATACAGACAAGTGCATATTAAACTGAAGGTCACTCATATGGCACTACAACATCTTCTGTGTACACACATCTCTGTGGTTAAGATGCTTATGCAACTATTAGCAATTTCGGAGTGTCATTTTTGCAGGTTTGTCTTAAGGTACCGCAACCAGAAGTGGAGCAGCCCGCTACAATAGAACTTGCTTGTTGCACAGAAAAGTTTTGCATCTTCTAATACCAACATAGGCAATTTCCAGTGCCCTGTGTTGTTATAACGCTTTGATGAGCACGTTTTCCATCATCAGACTCTTGCTACAGGTCAAAAAACCCTTTCCGTAATACACAGGAACATGAGGCACAAAATTTCAGTAGGGGAAGGAATAACTTCTCATGGTCGTATAGGCTGTAATCCCAGTGCAGTGGCTACTCAAAACTACTGGCTGAAAATTTATTTATTTCCAAACATATCTGACACCTAAGTTTTTACTCCAGAAAACTTTATCCTGAAGTTTGCAAGTTTCAGAAAGATTAATTCATTTCCAGAAGTGCTAGGCGCTTCCAGGCTTAAGTGATGCACAGCTAATTGTTCTGCTAAAGAACTACAGGCTAATTAACACAATAATGAGAAGACTTCACTATGAATAACCCAATTTGGTTGTGAAATTTTATCTTTTCATGGCATTTATTTCTGAGTGTCCAAAAAATGAGGCACAAAATTTACTGCATGTTTTAAAAATTTTGGCTTAAGTATCATCTCAGATTTGATCAATGCTGCACTAGCCTTTCAGTCTACTTAAAGCAGCTACATAATTCCACAAGAAGGTTTAAATAAGAATAAATATGATTGTGAATACTAATGGTGAATGAAAAAGATTTCTCCTATATGCAACCTAAGCTGTGTAAAATGCATGTTAAAGAACGTATCTGTACTATAACATAGTTCATAAAGCATATAGGTGATTGAGAAAAACTTATTTATAGTGAAGAAGAGATCATCCTCCCCTGTCAGCACTAAAATATGGAGCCAGCAGGAATGGGACTTAACACAGACATTATCTAATCCCACTGTCTGCACAAAGACCCTGTGTTATTATCAGTGGTTCAGATGAACAGAGGTTCTACATTTCCTGGATTTCAAGCAACTTAAATGTAGACCTCTTAAAAAAAAAAAAAAATCAAGCACATAAAAACAATTAAAAAACCCCATCAAACCAAACCCCACAATTTTTTCCCCAGGACATATCTATAGGTGTACCTTCTTCCCCAAAGCCTTCCCTTCCCCCCCAACCCTTCCTTGTTTTTTCCCTTCTAACAGCTTTCCAACTAGATGTTACGCAAACCTGTGAGGGTTTACCAGGACTCTTCTGTTCACGTTCATTAGGCCACTTTCAAAGCAACTCTATTCCATAATCCTTTTCCTCATATTCTTTATATGAAAAACCAGAGGGAATTTAAAGACATAATTTAAAAACGATACCATGTGGTACACATTTCAAAATACAGTGTGCGTTGTGAACCTTTCCAGTTGTAGAACGCAAAAAAGTCTGACCTAAAATATTCCTACCCTTTCCCACTAAAATCGGTCACCGGTGGGAGCCGGTACTGGTAAGCTGTACTACACATAGAGTTTCAGTTATTTTACACTGTGTTTTCTCAGGTACTTCCTGACATTGGCTCTTTTTTTGAACTGACACTATAGCAATAACTATTTTAATCTCTCATTCTACAGACAGAATTCAAACATCTCATTGCTTGTGACACTCCATAGCATTATTCATAAAAATAATTAAGTTGGTCAAGGAAATAAGTCAGCCAAGACTTTGACATAATGCAGTTAGATGAACCTATTCAAACCACAGCCTTCCTCCAGCAGCATCCCACTGTCAGAGGGCATCACACATCAGTAAAAAAATCCAGGGGTTTAAGTGTGCTAGCCTTTAGGTTCTGATCCAAGGGAGAATCATCCTGACTCGCATTTAGCAGTCGCGTGGTACACGCACACCATCGTCACAAAGAAAGCACATCAAGGGTGGGAATAGATTCTGTGTCAGCGTTTCGCAGTCTTTCTGGATTTTGTGCAAATTGAGCACTGTTTTATTTATAATTGCTGTTTTGGACGTTAGCACATACAGTGACAATACACCGAATGCTGGAATGGCTGGGACATGCCAGAGCCAACACAGGAACAAAGCCCACACAGGAACAAAGCCCAGTGTAATTGTCACACCCTGGCACTGGGATGCCCACGGGGAAAGGCCAATCTATTCTTCTATGTCAAGACCAGCAGGGAGAGATCCTAGTTCTTGTTTTAATTTCCAGTTACACTGTTTTCCCCAGTGGTGAGTGAAAACAGTAAGCAGATAGATATTTAACTGGATGAGAGTTCTCGGCCACAAAGTAACTTCCTATCTGCCAATTTAATGGCACTAGATACAGAGCGTAAGAGGAGAAGCACTTGCACACTTACAAAACCAGGGTGTAATCCTGAAGAGCAAAGACTGCTGTGGAGCGGTAACCCAGCATTTGGCAGCCTCTGCACCACCCGACAGAGAAGTTCCAGTCTGAGCACGCCAGACCCATTCGGCCACAGCTTTTTAAGCCATCAATGAACTCACGCTTCTGTGTGTGGCTCCAGCTGCTCTGCAGCAGACTGTTCCGGATGCTTCTCTCTGGGAGGGGGACTGTACGGCTATTTGGCTCCAAGACTAGCAATGGCTCCTGTTGTTCCCTACTCCTGACTCTTTGGGAATTATTTAGGGACATAGCCCCTTCCGGCTCAAGGGGCTGGACACTCAGAGAACAACTGGTCCTACTGTTAGACTGAGGCCAGGAAGGCATTCAGTACCTCAGCCTTGTCCTCAGCCTCTTCTCTTCCAGTAGAGGATGGAGATTCTCCTTAGGCCTCCTTTTGCTGTTAATGTATTTACAAAAATTTTTTTTTTAAATATCTTGTATGCCAGCAGCCAGACAAATTCTAGCTGGGCTTTGGCCTTTCTCAGTTTTTCCCTGTATAGCACATGCTGCTTTCTCCTGTTAATTGCTTTGGAAGAGTTCTAGAAAGCCTCTCGGAAATCTCATCTGTTTAAGGTGGTTGTCTATCCCAAATTATCATGGAATTTCTTTGACTTTGCTACTTTCCCCAGAAACACCCCCTCTACCTCCAGAATAATAGGCCTTTAGGTGCACTGGACAGCAGACAGTGGATTCCAGTCACACTGATGCAGCGAAGTCACCAAACCAAAGTTTCACATATACAGACTGCCCAAATCACTGGTCAGAACAAATCCACACTTCCCTCTCTTCCTTTCCTATACAGCTATAGCTGTTGATTCAAAACTGGCTCAGCACTCACAGGTTTTATTCTCCCATGTGTCAGCATCCCTTTACACCTGCAACACATCTGAGTAAGGTATCAGGAGCAAGAGCAAGCACTGATGAATGCTCAGTCCCCCCCGCTGTTCCTGCTGCTGCTGCTACCTTGCCTCACCTCAGATTTGTACAAAATCGTGCCTCCAGCTTCTCTGCAGCACGCAGCCAGCATTGGCACACTGCAGTCCCTTTGGAGCCTTACTTCCCCCCACCCCCACCCCCCCCCTCTTCCTCTCCTTTTAAGCAGCTGTGTTTCTGGAGCTTCCCTAGGGAAAATCTTAAACTTGAAAGGGCTCCTTAATAACCTTGCTCAGCCTTGCACACAGGAAATTAAGCTATTCTGCACATTCAGCATTTACTACTGTTCTGCAATCCAAAGTTCTCGTACGTACATACAGTTTGCAGCCATTTGGGGATTGACTCCTTCACCTTAGAGAAGTGCAGGTGAATTTTCATTTGTGTGTGTGAAGTCTTTGCCTAGAGATGCAGGTAATAGTTCACACATTGAATCCAAACGGCTCTAAACATAACAGAGCCTCTTTGCATGGCTACCGAAGAGATCTGTCAGACAAACAAAACTCATACCAAGTGAAAACATAATTAAGAACCTTTGACTCTCAGATTATCCTCCACTTAATCAAGTGTAATGAGTGCCCTCTCCTTAAAAGGAAAAAAAAAAAGGCAACTTACTTATTCTTTCCGCACTACCCCCTCTTGCACTGCAGTTTAGGGAATTCATTCATTAACCCCTCTTAGTTGTTTTCCCTCTAGTCTAAGGGCTGATACTTAGGGACGCAGCCCTCCTTTATTTACACACCAAGACGGAGAACCTGGCTGTCTAATTTGGCTACATCCCAGGCGATCAGTCTGCAAAAGACACAGTCAAATTGCTCAGCGGCCCTGCGAGTTTGGGAAGCACCATGCCTGGCACCCAGCACAGCGCTTGCAGTAATTCCTCACCAGTCTTGGACCAAACATTGTTGTTCTTCTATATTGAGAAAATCAAAGACCAATACTGACGTGTTTGCTCTCCCATTTAAATTATCGTTTCCTCGCACAAGTACAATTGCAGATAAAGAATGATGCTTCTTTCCTAACAGTTAACGTATAGGCAACATCCACAAGTGCTGACATAGCGCATATGAGACCTGGGACATTTTTTGGCTTCAA
Organism: Bucorvus abyssinicus; assembly: GCA_009769605.1. Lineage (NCBI taxonomy): Eukaryota > Metazoa > Chordata > Aves > Bucerotiformes > Bucorvidae > Bucorvus > Bucorvus abyssinicus. Next base: position 4,482,898 of record CM020044.1, on the reverse strand, counting down.
AAAGACATACCAGGTGTACAATGCCTTTCCTTTCCCAAATTCTCCACACTCGAACAACTGCTCCAGCACTTTGCTACCATAACTCTCTGCACTCTACTGCCACAGAGACAACTTTCCAGCTTACAAAACGCTTGCATTAAAATAACAGCCCCACGTTGACATTTGTCAGTGCAGCAAGCTGTGCCCCGCTGAAGTCACCCATCCTTCCACTTCCCTCCTCTGAATGACTGAGTGACCCTCTCCAAACGCGAGCAGAGAGATGCAGTGCTGTGCACCTGGGCTGCTTGTTGATCACGCTGTATAGAAGACCTGAAATGCCACAGGCTGGCTTAACTCCACACATTTCAGTGAGGTTTCTGTTGCAGCAGGCAACTGAAAACCCTCAAATTATTACCCATTGACAACATCATCTAAAGAAAAAACACACAACTCTTTCATAACGCTTCCGCTCCCTGCTGCGCCACCCTTCACAAAGCGCTGGGTAAGAAAGCTGCAGCACATCGCTATAGCAGGCTCTGTGAATGCAGAGAGATGGACTTACTCCAAACCTCCTTCTTGCTGAAGCAGTTTCTCCAGCAGAGAGGCAGAGAAGGTCGGCAAGACCCAGGAAGGGGAAGCAGAAATTCTTTGCTCTACTTGTAGCAGAAACACAGCAAGCACGTGACTCAGATTCATTAAGCACCAATGTGCCACAAAAATACTTAAGTGAGCGGGTCTATAAGCGAATCCCACATAGTAAACTCTCTCCACACAGCTAGTAATGTGATTCCCTCCCCACCCCCCGCCCAGTTAATTGATGTGAGTCATATTCTTGAAAAAATTGGGACTGTCAACTCTTAACTGCTGTGAAATAACTGATTTTTACAACTGTTTCACAAATGTAAATAAAAGCCTACCATAATGATTTTATTTTACTGGCTCCTGTGGAGCCCAAAAGAACCAGGCTGAAGTATTTCCAGGTAAGAAGATCCCAATGGTTTACAAAGAGATTTATTACAAGAGGTTTAAAACTGTCCTGAAAAAGTTTAATACTCAAGCTGACATGAAGAAACTGCATTGTTCCCTTCTGTCAGCCAGCTGAGTACAAGTGTCAGCATCAGCGAGATGACTAGAACTCAAAATCCTTACCCAGCAATTGATGCCAATGGCTCTTGGCTTCTGATTGAAGACAACAGAAAAAGAGGCAGGCAAATTAAAACTTTACCCTAAAAAAGAAAATAAATCCATCACATTATTAGGGAAGCTGATGATGCTGGTGTACTGCAGTTACAGAACGTGAAGCATGTGGGACACCTCTGTGCAAGGAGTTTGCTGAAAGGATTACTTAAATGATTAGAGAACCACAGATTGTGTTCAATATTCATAGTAGTGAGTGTCAATAATACTATCCAAATGCACAGCTAAACAGAGTTATCACCTGGCACATGCAAAGTATAAAACCAAAGTGCCACTTAATGAAAAAGCCCATTATCAAACCCCTTTTTGCTCTATAGTGTTTTGGAGCATTCACAAATCCAAAATTGAAAGGAAAAAATGTTCATTTTCAGTCTTGACAAGCTTCCCCCACTACAGAACTTCCAACACAGTTACTACAGATGCTTGTTTCCCACATAAAACCAGCAACCAAAAATTGTTTATGGATTAGGAAAAGAGTTCAACATTTGTCTTCATTCTGAGCTAAGAAATACTTGAGAGCGCTGAGAGAAGAGCCTGGCATAGCTTGCTGCAAAGCCAGCAGTCGCCACTAACTCCAGCATTATTTTAACATTCTCCGAGATGCTGCAGGCCAGTGCCAGCAGCACTGCTGCTGACATATAATTAAATGAAATATGAGCAACTGCCTTAGAGTCATGGGATTTCCCTTGGTCTCCAGGAAAGGTGAGGATTTTGAAAGCAGAGCGAATCCCTATCTTTCAGCCAGGTGGATGCAGCAACAAAATTTCAAATGCAAATTTCCTTCGCAGATTTGTCATTTTTGTTTCATTTAATTAAGAACGGTTATCTTGAAATATTATTTAAAGGAAAGTGGAATTAATTAGTTCAGCCATCAAGTGCAGGTTCTACATACTCTTTATTTAGGAAATGCTCTACAAAAGAGTGATTAAAACGTTAAGTTACCATGGCTACCTTTATATCACAAGGCAAGGAAAACTCACACTCAAGATAAAGACACCACTATTTTCTTTTTCGCATTGTTTTCAGTCTGCTTAAAGAGGAACAATTATGTTTTGGTCCAAATATTTTTTTCCTTGCGTTACACGATTTGCTTTTTTTTTTTGCCTGTTTGTAGGTAAAATGATGAGTATCCGCTACTTGTGTTAGTAGTTAATTTTCACAAGCACTGAGTTCTTCAGGATGTTCAGATATTTCAGACTAAGAAAAACATGATAGAAAGAACTTCTTTAATACTGCTGTAATTGCAGTGCCACAGTATTAGGCTAAGGTTTAAAAGAAAAGTTTATTCAAAACAGGACATTGTGTGGCAGTTTCCTAAACCAGAAATCAACAAATTGTAGCGTCACTTTACAATGAAGGCAAAGGAAAGTTGTTACAGGAAAATGGATATTTGTGGATTGTACTGCAAGGAACAGTTATGATGAAATACCATATCACAATTTTCCATGAATGTTTCTTGAATACTATGACTGCTATCAATATAACAGACCTGATGCGCTACGTGAAAATTGTGGAAACATTGTCAGATGCTAACATTTCAAGTCACGAAAGCACACACTTCAAAGGAACGTGGTTATTTTTATGAAGCTGCCTTTTCTTTTTTAATAATGTCTTAAATTAACTTTTCCTGCTAAGTATAAATCTGAAAACAGCCTAAAATAACTAGAAGGCTCACAAAGAATGAGTTGTTTATCTCACAGCATGCCAGCTTGATTCCTTTATTAGATTATGGACTATCTCAATTCATTAAAGTGACCTGAAAAAATAATTATTTTTTAAAAAGAATTTTAAACTGTTACACTGCTACCACACATAACCCTAAAGACTTGTGCATTCATCCTGAAAAGGGAGAAAAAGAAACATCAAGGGCAAATGACAACTTATCTGCTCTGCAGCAAGGTCTGTGCCCAGGTCCTACTGTGATATATGGCGGTACAAAAACCTAAACTGGCGAGTTAAGCATCAGTAAAGAAGATAAAGCAATAAAGCAAGAGCTAGAGAGGAGCAGGAAGCAAGGCTGGCTTGGTGATGATGGCTAGAGAACCTCTCACTCATCAGAAAGCAAGCTCTGAAATCTCTGTGATCTGTGAAACTCAGCACGTGAACCATCACTGATGAGATCTGCGAGGGCAATTGCAAGAGAAAGAAAGTTTTGACTTCTCAAAGTACAAAATTGTGAAAGTGCGATTGTCTGTTCTTTCTGTTGTGTTTCTGATCTCCGGGATCAGAGCAGATGCTCGCATTCCAGTTCCACTGCTCTTGATTATATGAGCCAACCCATTTGCTAAGGAACTACGTGCTTTAAATTTAACATGAAACAATCTGTTGTTAAAAACAGAGTGCACCAAGTCTCATTAAAAGGGCTTTTTCCCCTCTCCCTTGTGCTTTTAAATGACAGCATAATAGCTTCCAAATAAATGAAGAAAACGCATTTACGAGGAGCTACCATTGAAAAGACTGTACGTTATGATTGATGGCCAGTTCTTTCCAAAGCTTCAGAGGAGGGTTATGACATACATTACTACAAATCCCATACATCGCCGATGCAGAAACACAAAACCACTTACTGGATGCCATACAAGAACAGTCCAGCCAACAGAACTTTAATCATAATAAAGTATGGAAATGTACTGTCATTTTAATAAACACATTCAATAACTTGTAAGGAAACTTTCTCAAACACCACAGGTGCTTTAGTGGTAGTACAAGATCAGAATCAAGGTAAAAAACACATATAAAGACTTCATTTCTTTTTCGAGGTATTGAAAAAGACATTATTAGAACTGAAAGGATTTGAGAGAACAACTGATCTTTCCCATTTATATTTTTCATTTACTCCACATGTTGCATTTATTTTATGTATGAAACTTTTTTTGGTTTTATCAGTTTCTTTTATAGCTGAGACTGCAAGTCGAATGTTGTTAGGTGATTAACATATTTATTAGAAATTTTCTCCCTCTAAACTGTTTCCAGTTAAATATGTAAACTGCACATAATGTAATGAGGTACACGGAAATTAAGACAATGCTTAAAGCTGTGCAGTATTGGAAAAGCAGACTCTACAGCTGAAGCTCCTCTGATGCCTCACAAAAGGAAGCATCTCCTCCACCTTCTGAAGAACTCCTCTAGAGATGTTCAAAGGACAGTCACTGTTTTACAAGACGACCCCATGAGCTTTTGCACAGGGAACACTGTCCATTGCAAAGATAGGATGGGTAATTGGGATAGTATAAAAAAGCAAAAGTCCTCCTCCGATGCTACTTGGAAAACGAGCTGGGCTCTCAAAAGGGCAGTTTTCCAGGCTGGTTGCTCTAGTGCTTGTTCTATTGTAAAAATGATACTTCTCTATTTTCTGTACAGCTTAAACAAGCACATTTGTGCTTGTACACACTTAGCAGGTTACTGATAACCACAGAAAAACTTAGATGTGAATTAAGTTACTGCAAACCATATATACAAAATACCAGCTCAAGAGCTGGTCATCTTGTGTAGCTGCTCCAGCTCCTGGAATTGAACACTTAAATTGCCCATAACTGGAAGAATTATCAAAGACCTAGATGCAAGTTTCTGAAAAAAGGTAATGAAACAAGACCACGCTAAAACATAAAAATTTACGTATATGTTAATTTTATATATAATAAATTAGATAGATAGTGACATAAACATAATGAAACTTCTGTGGAAAACTGTAAGCTTTCTGGGACACTGAGAAACCCAAACTGGAAAGTGTGGTTCAGAGAAAACTAAGACTATTTGTACAGTAGCACCTGTCTCCAGCAAAAGGTATACAGTACTTCACAAAATTTTAGGTAGTCTTCTTGTGAAAATCTGGAGTTAAGAGATGACAACACATCAAATTTTAAAGTCTTGGACACTGTTCTAGTAAGGATTCATAGGATCCCGGGGTGATTAAAACCACAGGCATGCAAACAAGGATAATCGCAAGCACGCACACAAAGATAACTGGGTTTACTTTATTTACAAACAGACTAACTATAGACTTATATATCCACTTACTATTAGAAATTAGGCTTCTAAAACACTATGACTAAAATTACTGTTAATACAATTAAGGTAAATGACAATACACCCTGTGTGATGAATTAAGGGGGGGGGGGGGGTGTGGAGGAAGAAAGTTACCTCAGTTCATATACATACCGACCCTAGGACAGCAAATGATGTCCAAATCCACAGCATCCCCAGCATAGATCGTTTTGGGGATGAGCCGTCGGTAGGTACCGGACCCTTTGCGGGCGTCCCCGCGGAGGGCAGCGTGGTCCCTTTTTTCCATATAGCTACCTCGTCCCTGTGCCCAAAGAGCACTACCTTTATAGCAGAGGTTAAAGCCACCCCTCACATAACATGTGGCCAGTATGTATGTGTGGACCGCCCCAAACTCCACCTTTCCATTACATAATCTGTAACTTCACGCATGCCTAATTTCACTACTGGGGTTGCTGTCTGGTGGTCGTTTGACTTCATCTTTACTCTTCTTCCTCGATAAGAGTTTTGTGAACATGGGAAAACTCACTATTGTGGCAACTCCCCTCCTTTTCCCATCCTTTGGCATCCGATCACGAGGCCCGTGGTTATGAGTTTATCATGGGAGAATTTGCTTTGTTGCAATTAGTCCACTATGCCCACACTATCACTTCTCCTGAGAAAGCTCGTTATCTATAGTTTCTTGCAGAGCTTCCAAAACTCCCACTGCCCTGTGGTTTCTTGCAAAGCTCCGGGTTCCATCTCGGACCAAACTGTTTAAAGGGGCCGTCTGACACAGACACGAGCCCTCAAAACCCTTGGCTATTCCACTGAAGTGCTACTTATGGAGAAGCAAGACCTCCTGCACAGCTGTTTGAAGTAGAAATGCTAAGTGATAGAAGTCCAGTTCCCTGAAAAATTCGGCAACAAAGACTTATGAAAAGCTCTTCTGAATTTCAGTTCATTTGAACACTTCATGCTCACACAAATCCCCCTAAAGATTAAGATAATCATATTAAAGCCTCTACGAACACAGCCAATAGGGATCACAGCAAGTTTGAGTTACCATCAGATAATTCTTTCACCACAAAACATACAAAAATAAAAACTGTTTAAGTTTTCTGCTGAGATGCTTTTAAGAAATTAAGACACCATTAGAGAGGAACAGATGAATGAAGAACCGTAATAACATTTAGCACATTGTGTAAAAATGTAGCAAACTGGGTAAAAAAAATTCAGCAAATTGGGTAAGAACCTGACTAACACTGTCAAAGAATTGGGGGAGATACATTTGTGCTTTTCTGGGGTGAAGGGGGTCAGAGGAAAAGGGATAAAAAGCCTCCTTTGAGCTTGGCCTTGGCCAATCCCTACAGAGGCGCCCGATGGCCTCAGTTGGGGGCGGAGAGGCCGGGGGACAGCCCTGCCCTGCCAGCTCCAGGGGACCCCCACAGGGACTCCCCGTAGCTGCAGGCTCCCAGGGAGCTGCTGGCCCTTCCTCTAACTCCTCTAAAGGGAACCTTTTCCAAGATGTACTTGTAATATTAACTACTTCCACAATCATCTCGCATACAGCACGACAAAAATAGACACAGACACAAGTGCCAGACCAGAACAGCAACCCCAGAAGAAAAGCATGTATCATAAGCTGATGTTCATTTGAACCGAGATTTCCTGAAGTCCTCGAGTTGCTCTCATCCTAAGATATATATATATATATCTCTAAAATATAACTCTAGAAACTTTTTCTTTCTGATGTATTGATAAGGTTAGGGGGAAACATGGATGGATCTTCACAAAAAGCTCTTCACTCCTCTGTGAAATTCAATTTAAAACAAACAAAATCGCCCCACACCCCCAAATCCTCCCACCGTCCACCAAGAACATCTACATTTATCTTCATCCTGAGAGCCTCTCTTCGCTCCGGCATGTGGTGCTGCCTCAGTTTGGTTTTGGTGGTAAAGAAGGCTAATCTCAAATCTTATGGCAACTGGCACAGAATTAGGTCTTTTTCCCCCTTTTAGTGTCAGTTCCTTCAGTGATTTGCTGCAGAAAAGCAGTATTTTTGAACCATAGACTGGTACAAATTCCTTCCAGAGAAGGCATGGCATAAAACAGACTCCATCAGCCATGAAGTTTTCCCTCCTCTTCCAAAAGCAATTGCCCCTGGGGATAGTCTCAGTTCCTTTCTCACTCAGTCTGCTGGAAGCAGGACAGCCGTGGCTTTGCATAGTTCCAGCGGATTGAACATCTAACTCGCGCCATTCGGAATTATTTCTAATTAGTCCCAACGGAAGTGTCTCATCTAATTCCACCCTCTTTTAATTCAATTTCCTTGCTGGAAAACAGGACAACAGGACTCAAAGTTATTGTAACACGGGATTTCCTGGAGCATTACTGGAATTGGTACTCCAGGAACAAAGACGATAGCAGGATTGAAGATTTATGAAGTTTGGACCTTTAAAGGGGTTTTTGATTTTAAGTATATCACAAAGCCTGCAGTAGCCAGATAAAATGTATAATTCTTTCAACCTTAAGATGGAGCCTTGGATGTAGCAGCCTCCAGGGCCTCAGCAGCAACACTAACTCTGCTCTTCTCTAGTGTGGTCATGGTCTCTAACCAAGCTGCAGATATTTATCGCGCTTAAGTGACATGGAATCACCTCTTCCACAGGCCTGCCTTTACTACTCATCTGCTCCAAGAGTTAGCAAGACTCCTCCAGTCAATGAGAACAGGCCCAACCATTTTGTTTCAAGTTTTCTCTCCTTGCACCTGAGCGGAAGACCTGCGAGTCCCTACGCTAGCCTGCAAGATGCATTAAAAATGGTCTCCTCCCACCCAGTTTCTCTGTTCCTTTTGACATCATTAAAAACAAGCATTCAATAACAGAATTCCCTTTACCAAGATAATCTTCCTCAAGTGACTACCCCTCTTCAGACCTTCATTCAACTCTGTTAAGTCAAAAGGTCTTCCTATGCTTCCTTCCTGCAGCCCAGAGAAAGCGAAGATCACTCAAAGCAAAACAGCACATGGAAAATTGGAGAAACTGAGGAATGCGATATTATTCATTGTGACATTACAGAGATTCTCATATTCTCCGCATGGAAAGCGGGCTCTTGCGCAGGTACCACAAAAGCAGGAACAGTAAGGCAAATCCTCTTCGAAAGAAATCACAATCTGATTTCCCCCCTCCTAATCAGATGATCACCTGCCAGTTCAGGAGCTCGGCTGGGATCGCAGGCATTTGCAATTCCTACAGCTCACAGGCTCAGTGTCCAGAAAGCCCATCAGCAATCTAATGCACTGAAAGCTGCATGATTAGCTTCAGGGAGTGCCAACAAAATTATTAGAAAAAGAGGAAAATATTTTTGCTTTTCAAAAAATGCAACAAACTTAGGCAGCATTCTGACCATCCGGGGATAAATCAGTTTTCAGCTACCGTGGACAGGTAACTGGGACCTGCTGTTGACACAGCTGTGGAGAAAAGATTCACTAGCCATTTTTTGTTCCTACTCTAACAGCAAAAACTGGGTGCTGGTTATTATTATTTCCGACAGTGTTTCATGCAGAACAGGAGGTCCCCATTAAGAAAGAAATTTGCAGTAATCAAAAGACATGGATCACCTCTGCCAACAGTTTAAATATTTTTCCATTAGAATTCGCTAACTAACCCAATACTCACTGTGTACTTAGAGATGGAATCACTTTCCATTTCAAAAAGGAATTCCAAAAAGATGTGTTTATTTTTAATCAATGTAGCCTGTGTTCCCAAGGTTTGCAGGAACCATACCGTCAAACAAGTGTCCTATCAACGCTAAAGTAAAACATTATTCTGTTCGGCTTTGCTACATATGCTGGGTAGCCTGTCTCAAAATTTATTTACTTATTTTTAAATCTTGCATAATCCTACTATGAAGTTTACTCGGTCACAGTGCAAACAATGCCACCAGATGAACACGAAAGAAAGAAGAACACATTACACTTTTCCCAAACTTGCACGTCTGAACTAAAGTTTCTAGAAACATTGTCTTGGACACGCAGGAGAGCTTTTTGTTCTCCTGGAGATAGCAGCAGTAGTGTCAATGGGTAAAAAAGTAATCTATATTCCAGAATTGTGTTTTCAAATAAACTACAGTACAACATAAGCAGAAATGTTATGGCCCCATCTAACAGTGCCAAATATTTTGCACATTATACCTGTAATTGTGCAAAGTCATTTTCTCATAAGGATAGCATAATTTAACATGTAGCTCAGCAAATAATGAAGAAAACCCAATCTGTGAAACAGTCATTTACTTGCAATTAACTCAAATTAGTCAAGAGTCATGTACACAATGGGTGATGGAGTCCATAGTGTATTAGAGTGAGAGTAATCTCCTTATAAATCCAAAACTGAGGCATTCAGGAAGAGTAAGTATAGTTCGGAAGAATTTTCCAAGTTGAACATAAGGATTGAAAGCAAAAAGTGAATTCCTAGTAGGTTTGACAAAATGACTCAACAGATTAAGGAGAGAAAGCAAACAATTACTGCGAAAAGGTATTTAAAGTAGCCTAGAAAGTAAGAGACAGCTGACAAAAGAATTCACCACAGATTACAAGAGATTTGTATGGGATGAAAACCTGTAACGGAGTCTGACTGATTAAGAGTGATGATAGGAAATATCTAAAGTGAAGAATTTCTGTCATTTGTTAGAAAAAATTCATAAAGGCTTGTACGGTATTCCACCTTGAGAGACAGTCCTGAAAATCACCACTGACCTGGGTTCAAGGGGAAGAACAGAATAGTTGGTTTACAAGCAGTTTGTTACAGAAGATCTAAAAGGTGGCACTGGGACACTGGCTAAATCAGCGGCAGTATAATTGGTATAACATGGGATGAAAAGGTACCGATATAACAAAACACAACTGCCAGTCATCAGAATTACTCAAGAGGTATTGCAATTCAAGGCTGCAGGGGAAGGAGAGACGTGTTATCACTGGAATGAGAGGAATAGGAACATCTTATCTCGTGTGAACCTGCCCTTTAGGCTTCAGAAAGAAGGACTAAGAGTTAGGAACTGATTATTTGTGCAAGCATTAAGAAAATGCCTCCTATTTCTCTACAAAGTTTTGGAGAGCTAAGCACGACATACTGAAAGAGAAATGTAAACCATATCTACAGTATACTAGGACGACAATGGCTACAAATTGCCAGGGAGAGTGAAGAGCTATGAAGATATAAAGCACAATAATAATGACAGATTTTATTTAGTCCCCACGTAGTATACTATGGCTACACATCATGTTTGCTGGACATAGTAAACCATACGGAACTGCTTTCTGGAGCAGCTAATGAAAAAATGCACAAGAAGAGAAGCAATTTGTGAATCAGTTCAAGATTTAAGATGAAGTTACCCACAAAAAACTCTGGAATCGACCCTGTTCCACACTCAGAGACAAAACTGTTTGTATGAGAAGGGGAAAAAAAAGCCAAAAATAACCCAAAAGGAAACCCACAAGAGGTTTAACTTGAGAGGTTAGCTTGCTTAACTTGAAAAAGAAGAATGATACAAAAATGAAGAAGCTAGTTAAAAATAAATTAAAAAGAATCAGCTAAAATTTTAAAATATTCATATAAATGTTTTAAAGCTTTCTTTTTACATAAACTGGCATAGAGACTCTTTAAAGGCACCACTGTAAAAGCTTAGAGTACATGTATATTACCTATCAAAAATAATTTTAAATAGGCCTCCAAAAAAAGTCATTGTGCTCAAAGAGCAAAGTAAAAGAGGCTATTAGATAGGAAAAGACATCCTTCAAAAAGCAGAAACTGCATCCACCTGAGAAAATTGAAAATAATAGACTCTGACAAAATTAACATAAAGCCAGAAACATGGGGCAGATAGAAACAAACAAACAAAAAATCCACAAAAAAAAACCACCGGAAGATTTTGAGAAGTAACCCTCTAAAGACATAAAAATTAAAAATACCAAGTTTTTCAAATACCCACAAGGATCAGCAAGAAGCCTATTTGAGCACGTGGAGCTGACGGATGCGCATGAAGAACATACAACGAAGGCAAACCAAGCGAATCCTACAAACTCATGTTTGCTTAGTGGTATTTATAGACTGGAGAGATTCTCCATGTAGCGTGAATACAAAATACTTCCTCAAATGGACCCATCAATAGAAAGCTTTTAGAATAAATTGATAAAATGAGTAGAAACACATGGTATACACCCAGTGGTTCCACAGGAACTCAGGTATCAAATCTGTGCTTCTCTAATTGGGGTTTGTCACCCACAATTTAAATTAGTGTTAACACCAGCAGAACGAAAGATAATAAGGACAGTATCAGGAGAGCATGGAATCTGTCTTCTGGAATTGGTAGAAATTTTAAGGAAAGATTACGCTGTTTACCTCATTGATTAAACATCAAAGAATTTTGGAAGTCAACAACCTGGAGGGAATCTGGGCCTCCCAGGTCTCACAGCAAGAGCAACGAAAAAAGAGTGAGCCAACCAACACAGTGCACTTGTGTGTGTCCGCCCAGCAGTGACCTAGTCCTTCACTGAAAACTGTCATGGGATAGGAAGAAAGGTCCTCTTGTAGATGAGTAACTGGTAAAAAGAGAGGAAACAAGGGCTAGGAGATACCCTTACGTGTATATTGTTACCTGCACAGATTTTCAGATAGGTTGTATAAAAGCAAATAAAGCATTCCCCATTATAAATTTCACTCTGACACTGGCATTTAAAAGCAATTCTTACAGAAACAAGCTACACGCTAATGCCTCACTCCATGAAAGCAGCTGTTTACCTCCTAATCTATCATTAGTTATCTTCCAAAAGAAACTAAAAACTCTACCCAAAATAATAACAAAGTAAGCCCAGCATGAACAATTTCTGCCTGCACTACTGCTGAACGGAGGAGTCAGATCTGTTTGTTTTTAAGAAGAAATTATGCTAATTTAAACAAGAAAGTGACAGTAAGAAATAAATTGTTGCACATCTTACTCAGAAACATCTCGTAACAAGGTCATTGCGGCTGAGGCAATTATTTCGGCAAATTGTTGTGGAGGGATAAGAGCTAATATCACAAGTTACAACTAGCGAATTGCACATACGTGTCTCAATGCTCAATGAATAAAGAAAACTATTTCTGTAAATTAGCAATACAGGGCACCGGGCAGTACTCTATATAGACATCACTGTTCAGGAATCGGCACTGCCAGATGATGACACCACACTGTTATCTGAGCCATAGGCTTTTCTTTGTCTTGTTACATGAATTAAACCCAGTATCAACTGGCCACTCAAACAAGAGCTTTGGCAGAGCAACACCTGTAATTCCTCAGAGGACAAAACTAACATTTCTGATAATCCCCACTTTTGGGGCACCACATAGAGAGGACATGAGTCTACGAAGGAAAAAAAAAAAAACTGGGATCATTTTTATGCACAAATAAATCTGGCAACTTGGCAAAGGCCAATATTTAACTTCCAACAGTGAATGCAGCACTTGTCTGTGGTACTTTGGACGTAAGTGCAGAAATGTGGAGCTCTGTGTGCAAGCACTGCTGTGATCCTGGAGGCAGCCAGCCCCGGGAGCCCAAGGCACACTGCACGTTCTCTTAGGACAGAATGATACCCGGTGCTATGAGCACTGGCTGGGTGACTTTCATTTGGGGAATAATATAAAACAAATTTTTTAAAAAAATCTAGGAGTCAGGTTTTTGGGGGGTTTGGTTTGTTTTTAGGGAAAGAGGATTTTTCAAGCATTAGCAGCAGGAGGACGAGCAGGTAAATACGGCTTTTCCCCCAGGACGGAGCTAGCCCGTGGTCAGCTCAGTTCTCCAATCCTTCTGTACACAAACCTGCTGAAACACAGCCTGAGAACACAATTCTGGCTAGCAGAGCAACCAGCCCCCTTTCAAGAGGCTAAGCTATAATCAGAGAAGTTTGAGGCAATGATTGCACCGTATCACTGTCCTGCAGGAACTGTGCCCATGTGGGGCCCGGTCTCAGGACGGTATTTTGCAAAGGAAGAAATGCATGACGCTAGCTTGGTACCTGTGAACCACGGCTAAGAAAAAGAAAGGGAGCTGGAAGCGCTTCAATCACTACAAATGACAAAAATCTCATCCGTACAAAGACACTGGGAAAGGAATATAAAGTTTTAAAGCAGAAAAAAGGAAGTAAAATGCTTGATCCGCAGCTCAAGGGCAAACTGGAAACAGTTCTTTACCTCATGCAGACACAAAATTGCTAGAAGGATGTTCTCATAAACAAAGTGCTGGAGGCCATGCCATCGTCCACCTCCTCCTGTTTCTCTCTACATCTGAGGCAGGCAAGTACATCTCATAAAACAGAAGATGCACACGTTTCGGGAATATCCCAGAGGCAAAAAGAAAGAAAAGTAACAGCTTTCAGAGCTGGAGATACAGCTTCTTCTATTTAGGTTAAAAATCCTCTAGGGCCTGTTCCTAGCTCTGATTTCCACGTACTTGTCGGATTTTCCACAGCTTCATTATTCAGAGAAAATAGCTAGGTTTTACTAAGGTTGGCCATTGGGGGCAAAATTCAGCCGCAGCAGAAAGTCAGATGAAGGTATTTGCACCCTGTAAGTTCCAATCACACTCTCTGGGGCACCACTTAAGTACCTATTAAACCTTCTGGGCTTGAACAGGATTTAAATGAGGGAACAGATACTTAATCTTTTTTTTTTTTCTTCCCATTCTTTTATGCCCTGCAAAGTGTTTTACATTACAATTTATTCATCGTTAACGTTTGTCTAGCTAATCACTGCAAACACTTTCACACTTTGTTTTGAAAAGGTCTAAATGCAGTTTGCTCATGTTTTAAACGAATCTTAATGCTTCTATTCCCATATATCAGCAGAACAAAGAGAACTAAAGGGCAGGTGGTAAAACAGGACAACCTCAGAAAAGAGTAAAGATATAGAGAGTAGAAAACAGATAGAAAGGCTGAAGGTCTCCACACAAAGCAACTCTCCTGCCTTGCCACTGATATGAGTGTGTAACACCATCATGTCTGTGAATAGGTTATCTACAGAGATAAATACAGACGGGTGTTCCTCTTTAGGACAATGCAAAACTTTTATATATATATAAAAAAAAAAAAATCTCAGTTTCGCTCATTAATTTATTCACACAATTGCCCGAGATTTAGCTGACAAATGAAGAAACCCTGATGTTTTTTTAATATCCAAATGAAATGGCTCTCAGACAGATTTAGTGCTTGATTTAAAGCAAACTGATGGCTAAGTTATACATTTTTAGATAGGGACGCTGGGGTAAGGTCAAACCACTATCATTAACATCCCAAGGAGGAAGGCTGATAATTACTAATGCTTAAAAGCACCAGCAGTCTACTGACTGCATGGATTTTCTCAGACTTTTGTTCAGCCAGTTTCTCAAGTAAAAAATAGCATTCAAAGACTTTTAGCTCATACAATGTAAGCCTCACTCATTAGTAATCCTTGGAGCTTGACTTCATTTGAGCCTGTTCTGGGTCTGGATAGCAAATTAGTATTGCCCTCCAGGTAAGGGAGTGTAGATTTATTCCCCAGAGGTGGTTTAACTTCCTCAACCTACTTTAAAATTAGATTTACTCTGTTACAAATCGTAAGTGTTAAATGAGTAAAACTATTAAACAAGGAATACTGCTGGGCTAAATGGCTAAGCATTTAATGGTTTACCACAGTATTACCATTTTTATGGTCTATTAAAACAATTGGAAGAATATCAGCAGTACGAAGAATCAAGTAATTTATATACAAGTTTGATAAAGTACCGTATGTTTGAGCAAAAAGTGAGCTCATTTTCTTACACTTAAGAAAATTAGAGGAAGGGATATTTTAAAAGAAAAGGTTCCTTTAGAGCTGAAGTACATTTATTTTAAACTCAGTTCCTATATTGATGTACACCATATATCTTGTTGTCAAGATTTTGTTTGTTTTACGCAGCTTGTATAACCAAAACGCAGATGGTCTAAACTGATATCGCAAAACAGAATGGCTCAAATAAGGTACTAAAAACATGACTCAAATCTGATAGCATTTCTGTGCTGCGGGCTCATCTCTTCTCCTTTGCTCTCCTGGTTAACATCAGTACCAAGGTCATCAATATATTGAATTACCCTACAGCATTCTGCGTCTTTGCCCAACTGAATCGTAGAAATAACAAAATCCTTGGTGCAATGGCTTCCAAGAGTTCTTCCAACAAATGCAGGGTCCAAGAAATCATACAAGAAGCCACTGCCAAAACTTCTTTTTATAAGTGAACTCAGATAGTTTTTTTTAGTCAATCACTTGCCCTTGACTAAACTTTCAAGTAAAACACTGTCTTGTTCATTTTCTTGAAAACATACAAGACAAAAACCACCAAACCTTGAAAAAAGAAACTGTCAAATTCGTTCTTTACTACCCTTGCAACAGAGAATGAGTTTTTGCAAGTAAAGAGAAATGCTTGATTTGCTAATGAAGTTTGAGAAAATGCTCAAAGTAAGTTTTCTTCTTTGGTTAGCTTACCCCAACAAAGTCCCATCAAAAGCTGCAGCCATCTCAGCTCCCTAAAAATTCAAAGCTTATACAGCTACTTCAGGGACTTGGTGGAGACCAAAACTGCTGCTAATATAGATGGTAACACCAACGCCTAAAACAAATGAGCTAATTGCATATAAAAACACCTCTTTGAAGGAAATCTTAGTTCTGGTGAATATGCTTGGGCATACAAAAGCACTAACTGGAAAAATCTGATTTCTACATCAAAGTAACTGCATTACCCAAAGAGCACCGGAAGGTCACACTCTGGCCAAATGTGCAGGCAGATACACATAGAAATACTGGGGGAGAAAGTGCCACCAGATATGATTTTTCTGAAACAAGCAGCATAGGGGTGAAGATATCCACAACAACAAAGAACTTCCTAATAAAGATCATCAGCTTCCTGGGCTGACAACAAAATTACCAGGGGCAGAACAGATGGACTGGCCTGTGGACAGGCATTACCACTTTTCTAGTCAAAAAGCAATACTTGTGACAATCTAAAGGTAATTCTGTAACTCCCAATTCTCCTCTTTTTAATTGGTGCATTAAATGCCGTGATAAAACACCAGTTACGCCGTATACAGCAGTAATCTCTGAACTGCTTGCTCTAGATAATGTTAATCCATAAAGTGTGATACGCCTTCATACAATAATAATTGTAGCCTAATAACCAACTCGAGACCTCCCCGAGTCTTGGAACACCTTTAAGCACACAGCAAATTTGCACAATGTCCGAGTCGTACCTGAGCAGGTCAACTGAGCACAGAGAAATAACAAGCCCCGATTGGGAGAAAAGGATACAGCACTAATACGATATCAAGGGCTCTCATGCGTCTGGATTGCAGGAACCGACAGGACGGTAGAAGTATTCAGTTGAACTGCTTCCCTGATATCACTGGAATTTAAGAAGTCATCTCACTATATGAAATTGGGAATCATTCCCGGCAAGATTTTTCACTCTATTTTGCAAAGTGAGAGAGGAACAATACAGAATGCTTTTTGACAGGTTAAAAGAGTATTCACAGAGATAGAGCTCCAAAGACTTCCTTCCCTTACTTTTTAAATGAAGTTTGTTATTAATTTTCATCATCATCTAACCCAACCAACACTTATCAAATACATCTTTACCATTGCTGGAGTTAAAAATAAAAAAAGAAAAATAAATAAAAATTAAATTGACACAGGATCTCAAAGGAAGTTATTTACTTTCCACACTGTAAGCCCTTTGCAGAGCAGAACATTTTAATGCAATCACAGCAAGCAAAAACCAGTTTGTCCCTAGTTCTTGCCACGCTCTCATAAAATAATCCCTGGTCAGCACCTGAAAATGGCAACAACTAGTAGCTGTCAAGCTACACTATCTTTACTTTGTAAAATCAAACCACCTAGGCCAGGAACTTTTGTTCAGGGCTAGTATTGCTGCTGTTCTTATAAATCAATACTGGGGAAAAAGAAAAAACAAAATAGAGATACTGTCAATTGCGGATTTTTCCCTGAAGAACATTTATGCAGGAGGACAACTAAGTTCACCAGGTGACATAACCACACCGCTATAATAGCTTGTCTTCAACTTCATCTCCAGCTAAAAATTGAAGCAAGTTTTTGAGGGCGTCTGCATTGGGTTTTGGTTTTCAAAAATTATTCAGTATTATGTCTTATTTTCAAAATCAAACCAGGTTCTTTGAATAAACTTATAACCTATTAGGGAAACAAAGGAGCAGAGCTTACTTTTGAAAACAAAATGTCAATATGTGGGGACATTTGGCTTAGCTTGCAACAAAACACTAACATCTTTGACCCTGTGCTCACACAAAAAAAGTCTAGAATTTGGTAAAGAAGCAGCAGGAAGTTACAGAGGCAAGTCTGAAGAATAAATTTATGGCAATGACAGAAGTTGAAAAGGAAAGAACCAAATTCAAGTGAAGCCAAAAAGCCAATAAAACATGACTGCAGGCACACACACAGACCAGTTTTAAACACCACAGTGTTAGGCTCATAATCAGGAATCTTTGCAACAGAAGTCAAACCCCAATAAAGTTTAAATATTTTTCCAGATTTCAATGAAAAATTCTTACAGCTAAGTTAATCAGGTTAAACAGTGAATCTTTCCAAGCCCTGAATGCTCTGAAAAAACACAATTTTAAAAATTTCATTTTCAAATGAAAAGCACTGATAAATACAAAAGCTTAAATGCTTGTAAAACATTCATAAATAGGGAGGTGAAAATAGCCCAGCAGTAGAGCGGATGCTAAATTTCACCAGCACCTCATCAGTCACCTGCCTTCGGCTAACTCCTTTTTGCACTGACTCCTCACCCTAGTAACCTGCTGAGCAGCCACACTCCCTGCTCTGAAGGAGCTCCTCCTTTACCTGTCTCTGAAAACACATAGAATCTGGTATATACATTTGATTGATGACTACATGAAAAACCATCACTACTTCTACCCGGTGTAAAAATGTGTGGATTGTCAGACAGCTTGCGTTAGACAAAGCTGGTCAACACCGGAGACTGACTTTGAGCACTGAAAAAGGAACACCAGCTTACACGTGCTTTTGGCAAATCTATCACCACTGGACTTAACTGGGGAACCTGGTTTCTTCCAGTATCACATGTGGGATTTAATTTTTCCCTTTCTTAAAGCATTTATCACAGGGATGTATTCTGTAAGTCTCCTTTGTGGTTCATTATTTAATTTCTTAGATGACTTATTTGCATCATATTTTATACTTAGTGGCAGGAAAACAAAACAAAACATTTGCACCGGAAAAGCGCAATGTGGCAAGGCATGAAGGTCCCTCACGCCTCTCAGACTGCCGTGTCTCAAACATCGCAAAACTTCCATCTTTGGAAAACAAAGAGCTCAGTCTGCAACTCATTAATGTCGGTGTGAGTAGCTGACAATTTGAACCTTGAAGTATGGCAAGTCCACAGCCCGTGGACAGTAACTACTCATGTCTTCACATGGCAAGCGACCTTCAAAATCACATGGACGATACTACTTCGGTGCAATCACTCAGATGAGCTTTCAGACTCTGCTTTATACTTCTTTGGTTTGTGGTTTTAAGACAAGTGTTTGATGTCATTTGAAGATAGATTTTTGTGGTGTAATACAGATAAGGGTTAGGCTGAGCTTCTGTTCTCTCTCACAAAGGAAATCCTTCAGACACATTCGTAAAACAGCAGGAAGGACACCTACCGTCCTTATGCATTCATATAATAATGTCTTTGCTTCTTTCTAGAGGATTTTCTCCTAGCAAAGCATATCAGACAAGATCAGTATCATCATCAATACCATCACAGGGAAGCTGCTGGCAGCATACCAACTGTTAATTAACCCCAGCACTATCATACCTGATTACTTTGAAAAGTACTTTAGAACTGTTGAATTAAAATAAGATAAATAAAGATAAAACAGTTAACTACTATTGAAAAGAGCACTATCTCCACTATAGGTGGGAATGACACTCTATCAGAGAAAAGTGAATTGATTTTAGAGACAGCTCGGAATTTAGACCTCCACTTCACACCTAGCTTAAGATAAACCTCCTCTTGAGAGCTTGGTAAAACCAAAGGTATGTGTGGAGGGGATAAAACTGTAGTACAGTAAGGCCCAAATGCACGGGAGGCTGCACATGACTAAAAGGATTTGTGTTGCTCCAGTAGCAGCACCTACATTGTGCATAGCAGATAAAAGGAAAGGACAGCGCAAATACACACCCTGCTCAGGTGAATGGGTAGAAGCAGAATTGGATGGGTATATAAAGATGCCTTGGCTTCACCTTAACCTAGTTGTATCTTGTTAGCATATGGAAGAACATATGCAGAACTGAGTAATAACTCATCTTTTTCCTCCTCCTCATTTTTAGGACGGTATTTTCCATTTAAATCAGTGGAGCAGAAATAGAGAGCACAGAGCAATGCTTCTACCACGCACAATATCTTAATGTTTCACTCCAGCATAACGTATCATCAGATTCAGACTTCTGCAAGCAAGTAACTTTCCTGCCCTACTGAAAATGCAACATTCTGAAATACACATCTCTTACCCTGGATTTTACTAATAAGCAAATTAATGAGATAGGTGGCTTTTATACTGAGCTTTGACTAAGAGACCGACATTAAAAGATTTCATTCTATAGAAAAACATTTGCCATGGAAAAAGAGAATTTAAAACCTTTTTTTCCCCCAAAAGTCAGTGGGGGGTTGCGTGATAAAAATTTGTTCAGTTTTGTTGTGAAAAATAAACATGGAACGGGTTGAATAGCTCAGAGTTGTGAGCAGGCTGAGAGCACAAGCACGGCTGAAGCTGAGGTACAAATTCTTAGCTAGGCTGGCTCCCAAGAGCCTTTCTTGAAGGTGTGACTCATGTAACCTGGCCCCAGGATTTGGGATGCTGAAGCCTGGGCAGCAAAATCCAACAAGAGAACTGGCAAGAGTACCAGAAATTTACCCCCACCTCCCCAAACACTCACATCGTGACTAATCATATTTCACAATTAAGTAATAGTAATAAAAAAAATTTCATAAAAAGCTCTTCTATCTGTACCCTTAACTTCAGCGGTATTTCAGCGTGTGCTGCCCTGGATCCGGAATGCCGTAGACCACATAAGACACTGATAGCCCTTGAATTTCTTTTCATTGTAAGATCTCCTGCCCTTTCATTTCATTGACTGGCTGAATGTTCTTTGATTGTGGGCAGGGTAAATAGCACTCATTGAACCATTTCCATTTTTGCCATATATTAAAAATGTAACAGTCTTGTTATAGGGCAGTCAAGATTTCCTGTGTATATCTGATTTTTTTAATGAACTTTTGTACACTTGGTTTTTGTTAGTTGTTTTTGTTCCTCTGAGCCTATGAGGTGCAGCATGAAACAACAGCCAGATCCACCAGCTCGACCTGAGATTTTGCTGTCACCCTATTTTATCATCTAAATAATATCTCTCACCAGCCTGTTTCAGACTATCCTACTTCTTTGGCATTAAAAATTTCACATGGGGAAAAAAGCACAAAGGAAACAGAGCTGTCTAAAGCATTCCATAATCTCACAATCACATCTGAATCCAAGGAGAGAATTTGCTTAAATAAGAAATTATCAAACATGCCAGAGATCATTAGATTCGTTCTAGACCAGTCCAAATTGACTATGAGGTTGTAGAAGAAAGCAAAATACCTCCCACATGTGCATTCTCTCCTTGCCCTTCATCTCTTGCTCGCCTGTAATTTCAGTCTTCTGGGTAGCAAGCACATTGCCTTTGTTTTCATCCTTATTGCTCAGAAGCATAAGAAAAGGGGAAGAATTATTTCAGAAAAATGAAGTAGGTATTACTCAGATCTTCTGACAGCAATCTCCACTACTACTACAATATTGCGTGTCAAAAAATTTATCCTTACTCTTGTCAAGATAGGCAGCCTGGTAAAGCAGCTTAATGAGGCTTTCCAACTAGAGGAGATTTGGTGAGGAGAGGTGTAGCCCAGGAGTGGGAAATAGATGCAGAGAAGAGGAATGGAAAGGCTAAAAGAAGAAACCACTTAGGAGACGGAAACTACCCTGCCCATAGGACCTGTAATTCTCATACGTCTGAGAGCTAATGGGAAAACCAGCTTTGAACAGTTTGCACACTGGGCATAAGTGCATCCTGAGAGAGGTGAAAGGAAGCCAAATCAGATGATTTCCCAAATGAAGCTTGAAAAGGAACCTTCAATAGGCTGGAGAATCTAAGGACCACAAACCACACAGCAGCATTATAGCACGAATAACATTGGTGCACAACTGAGAAGGGAGTAACTCCACCAACTGACAAAACCCCTTCACAGGATGGGATTAGGAAACAATGTCTCAAAAGAAAAAAGAGTAAAGGAGAAGTATTTGATATCTGTTATATATTAACAGAGATCTTTTAATCATGATAGTGTTGTCCAAATATAACGGGGCACATGCAAATAAAAGTTTCCAAGGAAATTAGTAAAACATAAAAATAATTAAAAATACATGCATATATAAAAAGGGAGGCAAAAGGACCTAAAACCCTCAAACGTAAATCAAATCAAGTCAAAAGATTAGGTTCACCAGTCAGGTTAACTCTTATCTTCAGAGTTGTCTCTATATAGACATCATTTCTCCAAATATATATTCCTATAGCCCAGATTCTGATTAGTATCCAAATAAGAAACTGAACAGGACAAAGCCAAATATTACACAAAAATCCAGCAGTTATATAAAGCCCTAATGACCTATTAGTGTATTTCAAAGGGTAAAGGTCCCTTGGCTTCTATTTTCACTGGAATATTTCAAGTTTCCAACGATGTTTTGCTGTTCAGGACAGCACCACACGCAGTAATGTTTAAGGTTTCCATTTTATCAATAGAAGTATTTTACTATGGAGTAATTACCAAGTGCTCATAAGCCTGCAGGCTCCGGCAAATCTTTGGATTTTACAAAAGACAGACTGACCTAAAACCTAAAAACTTATATTGAGGATGGTGAATATTACTTGGATTGCAAATAAAAGTTGAGTGCACACTACCTGAAATCCCTGCCTTTTCTCAAAAAAAAAAAAAAAAAAGTCCCCTGTTAACAGGTGATGCCTGATAAGGGAGTTTAAATACATTAGTTTACTGTAAAAAAAAACGAAATCTGAGTAACACTCCTGCTTTAAGGTCTGCCATCAGTGACACCATGGGCACACTAGTTCTAAAATTCACTTTTATAGGATTACCAGATATCATTACAAACAAAAGTTTTGTCGCAAACATGCGTCTCTCATTCACGTTGAAAACACGGTCCCCTTCAGTTTGGGAATCCTTCACTGAATTGCCTCCTTGGAAAGCCAATTAAATTGCTTTCAATTCACCTGGGAAAAAGAAAGTGGTAGTTCGTTCAAATGACCTATTTGGAGAAACGTCAGGATTGATCCTTTCTCGCATTATTCCATAGCTTTCCATCAACGCAACTCTGATAGCGTCAATGTAGCTACACTGGCAAAACACTGGTTTAACTGAGGAGAGAATCAAACCCTTTACTTGTAACAACTTCTGTCAAGAGACTAGACTAAGTCACTTTAATTGAGTTCCTCTCGCTTTCATTGTGCAGAAACAAAGGAGGAATAAAAAGAGATCAAAGAGCCCTTATTTGGAACTAACATAATTGTGTTCCTCGGAGAGAATGGCGAGCCTGAGATTACTGAAAGGAGACAGACTCTGAATATATAAACCTGACAACATTGAAATTAGAATGTTTTAACAAAAAAAAGGCATATTCAGAGATTTATTGTAACCTTTTGTCATTTTGTAATCGTAGTAGTGTGTGTTCTAGTGTCTCACTATTATACATCAGCTAAATTTCTCTTACATTTCAGCTTATGGGAATAGGTTTCATCTATATTAATTCAAATAACATTTCTAAGAGACTGGAGTAGTTTGGGAAATTTTCATTTCCTAAAGAAAGTTTAAGAATTGTTTTCTGGTCCTATAAATTCTGTGGTTTGGGTTGTATAGGATGGGTGAATAACACTTCACAGATCTGAAGAGAAGGTGTGCAAGGGTAAATTGCCATACTAAGTGTAAGTCAGTGCAGAAAAAAAAAAAAAGCATTTGGCTCTCTGAAGAATCAGCTAGAATACGCCCTTGCCTTCAACTTCATCACTTCGTCACACAAAAGTGACAAAAAGTCACAATACAAGCACAATAATGAGAGTCCTGGAAGCTAAGAAAAGTAATCACGTACACAAACTATAAACAAAGCATAGGGTTTAGGACTTGAAAATAAAATTGGGGTTTTCGAAGGCATCTTAGGAAATTAAATACCCAAACACCGTTTTGGAGATCTGGGAATGTAACACTATCAAACAATGGGCCTTCAAATACCTGGCATTTAAAACACTATTCATAAGGTATTGGGAGGTTTTGGGAAACTTAGCAATTACACAATTGGTTCAAATATATAAACTCCATGAAGCAGTACAGGCAGTGCACTCACACTTAGAGCTCTAGCCAAACACACACGAAAATTAGTTGCGTAGGTACATCTTGTATTGCCATTTTGGTATTTAACCCAAATGAGGTTTGGTAGATCTCTCTATACCAGTAATAGGGTAAAGCAAAAGTTAACCATTACTAGGGTTTGGAATATCATTACTGACCAAGAACAACGACAGAAAAGTCTGAAGGAAGGCGTGCTTATTAACAGCTAGTCTGATGCAGCTTTCCAGGCAGCCCGTGCATACCCCACGGAGCCCAGGCAGCAATCATTAGACTCTCGCTCTGCTCAGAGAACGCTGGCGGCTGTCTCTCCTGCCTCCCCTGTTTCCAGAGGCAGCCCAACACCACCTTAGGAATGAGAATCTAAACTTGTTTCTGCAAAGCTTTTCTCACTGTGGAGAAATCGAACCAGAGAAACACAAACAAACAGCTCAAGTGACACACCAAACAACAGAAACAAAATAGAGTCCGTGAGTCATTTATGGGTACAATCAATTACAAACATAGCACAAGCTATTTCATCAGATCAGAACTGTCAAAACACACTGAATCTGCCCGTGTAGGCTAAGTGGAGCTACAAAGGCATGATAAAGGATTATCTAGAAGAAGAAAAGACTTTTTAATGTTTTGAAGACTGATAAGGAAACCATTGCTTGGAGCTACAGTAAAACTATTGCTTGCTGACACCCCTTCCAATTGTGAAGCCAGACTGCCTGGTACCATTCCTTTAAAGATATAGTTGGCATGAATACCAGCTCCTCTCCAGGGTTAAACCTCCAAACAGCATCAGGAAAAAAAAAAAGAAAAAAAAAAAAGGCAGCCATGGGAGAGAAGGAGCTGGACTCAGTACAAAGTGTGGCTCACAAAACAGGAAAAAAAACAAACAGTGATAAAACCCAACCAGACACACAGAAAAATGGAAAGAACGCTTCACAGGAGAGACAGCTAAAGGCACTTCACCACTGCATGAAAACAAGGGTGGGGAGTTGGCAGCCCCAAGCCTTACCAGACAGTTGGTATCTTTAACCGAGTAACTCACCCAGGATTACTTTTAACCCAGCCCTCTGGAGGCTGCAGATGCTTCCAACGTGCAGGAATTTACCTGGTTTCCACGCAGGTTAAACAAAGGTGTAGCTTAAATTTTGACTAGAACCTATCTCTTTTGCAGCAAGGCTGAAGGGAAAAATCATTGCTGTGCTGAAAGCCCCGCAATAGCCTTCCTCCAGTTATATAAGGGACAACAAGCAGGAGGAACGAGCACCCCAGAACACAGCAGCTATAGGATATGCTTTCGGGAGCACGTGTGCTGGTAGAGACAGAGGTACTAGAAGAGAAATAAGGCTTAACTGCAGGAGTTCTTGCACACAGGCAAGGACGGTTAGATCTGACAGGCTAATCTTGGAACAAGACCTAACCAGAACTATTCACTTTAGTGGAATCCTCATTGAGGGCAACAGCAGAGTTAACGGCCTGAATTACCTTTTTTCCTCCCACAGAAAAATCAGTGCCGACTCAATTGTCTGGCCTTTTGGAGAATAAAAATGCAAAAAAGAAAACAATTTTTCTTTTTGCCTTCCTATTCACAGCGGTACAGATAATTGAATTTGATACAGATCTCTCTTCCCAACATTAACAGTTAACTCTCACATTGTGTTGCTAGGGGCTGTTCAACATACACACACACCATTGCAGGGTCAGACACAGCAATACCTGTTCACACAAAGGCGACGCCAAGGCAAGCTGCTCAGCAGAGATGCAAGACAAAAACGAGGCAATGAGGAGGGAGCAGCTCCCCATTCAAACTTCTGCCTAGCTGGATAAGCATTGGTACAGAAACCGGTTTGAGAGGAGGAGCAAGAGACTTACTTTCTCAGAGAAAACAAACCCACTTAATCAGGATTGTTGTGGTACCTGCAGGGGTATAACGATAGGGAAGGATGTCTCCGAGATCCCAACAAGACACGATTCTCAGAGGCAGGAACAACTCATCTCATTATTTTAATATAGTCAAGTGTATAAAGATTTTCCCTTAGACTACTCAGTGCGAGACTTGTCATAAATTCACAAGGCCAGAAGAAAGTATGACAGTACATTTTATACATTTGCAAACGAGGAGACAGACCGAGGAGAGAGGTTTAACAGTGAATTCATTAAGGAGGATGGGTTACTGACACTGGCATGTGATCACTCTCCAATAGTTAAGAACACTGGTTTGATTTCAGCTAATATATCAAGATACAAATGTGAATTAAAAGCTTGCCAAGCACATTGTGTGACGCACATACATCCTTCACAGACCCAGAAGATTTTTAAGATGTTTAAAAAATAACCCTGAGAACTAACAACTATAAATGAACAAATTGTCAACCAGATTTCCCTCCTCACCCCTCCTTGAAGTTACAGAATTGCTTTGCAGTAGGCTTTACTGCACTGAATTACCCAATTATCTTCTAAATTATAAAAGGCAAATCTTCACCACCAACTGTTCCTAGGACTGCCAGGATGTGCAGTGTTGCAAAACTGTAGCAAAAATGTAAACAGCAGAGCCCAGCCGACAGGGAGCCAGGCTGTCCACATATGCCAGTCCCAGCGGCTTCAATCAAAGGAGAGAGTGTTTCACAAATAAACTAAGCCAGTGCAACTAATAAACTCCTGCTCTAATTACTGGCTGCAGATGTATCAACTGAAGCAAATGAGACGCAGGCAGCCATTAATTATCTAATGAGGCCAGCAGTGTTTCTGATGAGGTGGGGCTGATTAAATATTAAACAGTAGCATATGGTAAGTGCCAAGAACAAAAGACTTGAATCTGACTCTCTCTAGATATATATATATATAAAAATACAACATCGCATTAAAAAACCTCCCTCCACTAAGACAGGAGAGCAATCTCACTCCGGGAAAGGTAATTAGGACAGAAATGGAAACACAAAACTCAAAGGGAGTCTAGCAAGATCTGACTTCTGAAGTTATAACTCAGATGAAAAGGTTTCACATTAAAGGGATGCCAAAAACATTTAGGCAGTGCAGCAGTCATCTCTTTGTTTAACCCTTCTTAGTTATTAAGACCTGCAATTGTTTCCTTTTTTCCCCTGGTCCTTTCTTCCCTTATCTTTTACTGGAAAAGTCCCAGGGCTCATTCAAATAGCATGAGCAATATCTAACAAATCCACCCTTACAACACAGCTCACAATATTCAACCAAGAAATCGTAAGTGTAAGAAGGGGAATGCAATCATTGAGATGCTATTAGGGCCAGCTAGGTAAGACAGACTCTAAACTGATGGAAAAGTCTAACCTTACTCACACAGATGTCAAGCCCACTGAAGCCAGCTAATTCCATCAGACTTAAATGGGCCACCTACAGCCAGCACACCAGAGAGCTTGAGATGAGCCACGTGATTCTTTTTCCTCCTGTCAGCTGCTCTACCTCACCACAGACATGCAGTGGGTGCAGCAACCCCTCGCAACCCAAGAACCCCCCCTTTGCAAAGGCCAGGGGATGCAGGGCACAGCGTGCCAAACCACTGAAAGCCTGTCCGGCTTCTAGGAAGCAGTGACTGCTTTACTGTTCAGCGCTTCTGGACAGCCTGGTTGCACTCTTGCCCCTGAGCACCATAACGTTTCAATCTAACTAATCTGGGAACTGCCCGGTATGTGGTGGGTTTGCTCCCTCCTCCCACACAAATATGTCAAAAGTCAGTTTGATTTGTCCCAAATCTATAACACACGTATCAAGCTGTTCAGTGCAAGTGATCTGTGCACCCATGGTAGGTAAGAACTTTTTTGTTTGAAGCAGAAGCTCTGATCTGGCTGCTAGAATGCTCTGTCTCGCCTCCAAGGGAACCAGAAATTTTCAAGAAACTTGAAAACCCTTTAAATCTGTCAGGACACATTTGCAAAGATAGGGGGAAAAGTTCAGACACAAAGTAGACTTACGACAAGCAAAATTGTGTCTAGAATTGACAATGGCTGCACATTTTCAGGAACTTCTGAAGGCTGCTTTTTGAAACTCTTAATAAGCCAAACAGCTGTTTATCTCAAAACACGCTCAGATGGCAGCCACCCGCCACATTCTACATTGTTACAGTGACAACAATGCAAGTGTCCTAGATCCAGCCAATTTTTCAGCTGCCATTTCTATCTGTTTATTATGGAACGAGCCCATTTTTATAACAGGCTTTTATGTAGTAACATAAAGAATCAACAAGTCATTATCGATCACTTAGAGATCAGATTTTTGGAATACTTTTGCTATTACACATCGTTTCCCTAAATGTGAAAGAATGGTTGTCCCCATCTGCCTTTTCTTCCCACCCCCCCCCCCCTTTTTTTTTTTTATAATACCCTTCTTTATTATAATCTCCTTAATATCCATCTGCTACCCTTTAGGCTAAAGCTTCTTAAATTCAAATATAGGGCTATTTTTATCACAGAAGAATATGTAAAGCAATAGAAACATTTTAATGGATTTTTGTGCCTGTGGCCCTTTTTAGCTGAATTTCCATAATGAAATCCAGTTACAGACATTGGTGCTGCTACAGCTGGCTGTTCACACAAATAAAGAATGAACATTTTTGTCTTGTAAGCCAACCCAGTAAAATAGAGTGCAATAGCTACCTACAGGAACCATGGGATTTTTTTCCCCCTCAGTTGCTGCTTTAGTATAACTGAGTATGACTGTATTTTTACTCCAATAGGGCATAACAATCAAGATAATGTCACAACTCTACATTTAGGTTATAAATAAGATGTATAAAGTCATTTTCATAAGTGGTAACTAACAAAATGAGGATGCTTTCTTCTGTGCACAGTATTCAGGAACATCAAAATAGCTTAATAAAAAGAGCTACATGCAAAAACATTTACAGTGAATGCCTGTGTAAGCTGGCTATTTGTATTAAAGATCTGGGAAAACATTTTTCTAATAATACTCTAAGGGTACCAATTCTCCACCAAAATATTTTATTGCTTTCCTACAGCTGTAAATGGAGCTAAGCAGAAAACAGTTTCTTATCTCATAAACAGTCTTAAAATTTAAAATGTTTTCCCACTTTTCGTCAGGAGGAAAACAAGACTTAAAGAGGAGAAACGGTCCATATCCCCCATACAAGAGCAAGCAGCCCTTCTCAGCGAGGAGTTCCAGCCAGCGGTTGCCAGCCCAGGACCAGAGGCCAGGCTGCCCCGACACAGCCCATTTCTCATGAAACAAGACAACCAGCGCTCAGACAGAAAAGCCTTAGTAGCCACAAAACTATCTTTTAATTATTTTTTCCATATTAAAATACTACTTGGTAAACTGATCACTGATAGTCTTGACTTCAATCATAACACCACTCAACCTTGTATCAGCTTGGCTGAATTCTGCAGCTATTCCAACTGCTTGGCCATTATTATTATTATTTTTTAATCAGGTCCAAAGTATCTCAAAATGGGCACTTAAACACTGAAACGCTGCAGAGGTATAACAAATAACAACATTCTCAGGAGTACCTGATAGATTTAGAAGCCTTTCTCACATCTAAAACCAGGGTCTCAGCATTTCTGTAATGTTTATCTTCGCAATTACTCATCAAATCTCATTTCCGTTTCCAGAAGCCCTCACCATTAATTGCCTCGGAGTCTATACAAGGTGTGACGAGCCTCTGCATTTTTGTAAGTGCCCTTCCACAGAAAGAATGCCACTTTGAATAACTCGTAATTGGTCCACACGTAGGCGCTTTCCATTTAACAGCCTTAGCGCAACCCATCTCTGTTTCAACAGTAATATTGTCTGAGATGCGAAATTCAGAGAAGTCTTTTGATTCTGGTTTGTATGTCTTTAATTCTAAGGTTTTATTTGTTCTAAACCTAGTGTCTACTTTATGGTGACTGTTACGGTGACTCTCCTTTGTCTTGGTACGGTACATGCCAGTGGAAGTTAAAGGCTGTAACACACGTCCTCTGACTTACTGTTAGCTCTTTCATGTTTTTCCACGGAAGTTTTACTCTATAGTGACCCGATTTATGAAAAAGCTGGCTTCTTCACATAGCAGGCTGTTTTACAGTTGTGATGAACATTCAATCATGTAAAAACAAGTGCCTACGAGGAAATAACTGTAAACGTTCCGTGATGTCAAATGCCGACCAGCATCCGCCACCGTCTGCAGGTAACGCGGGGCCCTCGGAGCAGCAGCAGCCTGGCTGGGTCAGTGTGGGCAAAACCGAACCGTCAGCCCAAAGAAACGCATCGTCACCCTCAAAACGCGCTGCTGGGAGAACGGGATGGACCAGACGTGAAGCCAAAGAGGTTTTTGCCCAGCTAAGGTCTTAAGGGCATAACAGTCCAAACTAATCAATGTTAGGTGTTAATGAGGCTTCTCTCTAATGAAAACACCTCAAATCGTTATACAAGAGCGTCACTGGCTTCTGCCCGTGATCTCGGGTGTGCTTCTCCCTTCTCCGACCCCGCTGCCTCCCCAAGAGACACCGGGACTGCTCGGGAGGGTGCGGCGGGGACAGGCAGTAGCGCGGTACTGCCGCGGGGCACCCTCAGCGCATCGCCGGGAGGAGCCGGCAGCCCTAACCCTGGGGCCGGGCCTTGCGCGGGGCCGGCCTTGTGGCGCAGAGCCTGAGCCGGCTGCCCGCCCCCGGGGCTGCGCAGGGCGCGGAGCAAGCCCTGGCCGGGTGAGGGGCGGTTTGTGGCGCTGCCCGGTGCCTGTGGCAGCGGGCAACCCTTCCCAACACGGGGCCCTCACGGAGCTTCAGCCAGCGAGGGGAGCTGCCCTCGGCCCAGCATAAGCGTTCAAAGCAGCCGTGGCCGCCACAGGCGGGCCGCGGGGCCCGGCCCTCTCACGAGATGGAGCCTGCTGTAGGGCTGTACTGCCGAGACTGGGCCTGCTGGGGCATGGCGCGGCCGTGCTTTCATGCCCTTGGCCCCGGTGGCCGCAGATTACACCCGTGGTCACCACTGAAGGCCAAATGAAAGAAATAGGGCAGCTGGAGCAGAGTGCCTGTTCCCTCCACGCTGATGAGCGGAGCTGCTGCCGAGGGCAGGGCCCCGAGCTCCCCCTGCGCTCTCACCTGGTGGGCTGCCAGGCCAAGGCGCTTGGAGGACGGGCAGAAAAATGCTCTGTGGTCCAGGCCTCATACCAAAAGCTCATGAAGAAAAAGCCAAATTCTTCTATCTGTTCTGCTTTTCTTTCATGGCTTCTAAGTGCTTTCTGTATTCCTTTGTGGAAGGAGAGATGAAATGTATTTTCAGAGGGACTCAGCTCCTGCAGGATCCTAAATTGGCTCATTTAATCTACATGGGTACTTGAATCCTCACTTAAGACATTAGTTAATTAAGCCACATTAAACCACACAGGCAAAAAAGAGGCTATGTTCAGATAAATGGAAGGGTCTGATTTTCTGATGTAAAACCACAAAGCAAGGGCTTGCAGAGAGCCTAGCCAGGTGCCCCCTCATTAACTCAGCATATTGTGACATTTTAGTTCTCACTCAGGACTAGGAAAACAAGGAAAATAGGAGTTCACAGTGCTAAAACCAAACTAGATAATGCTGCAGAAAAAAAAAAAAAGTTGGTGTCCACACCATGAGCTGGCACAACAAGGCATTGCCTTGCAGGCATTCGCAAATCTCTGCCATGCCCACGTGAACATTCTCATCTTCACAAAGAGAATTTTTGTGCTGCCATATGAAAGTCTCTTCTCTATAGATATTCCAGTAATTCTGTCAGTAAGCAGAACTCATTGCTGAGCGACGTAAATAACCCCATCCGAAGAGAATGTGAACAAGGAAAATGAGTTTTTCATTTAAAAAAAAAATTATAGACTGGAACAAGATTGTTGAAAATGTTCAGCTAAGTTCAACTTAATAAACAGACGCTAGCTAGAAGGAAAGGCTGGACACAGATAAGAAGGTTATACACACAAGTAAGAGCAGCAAAACAAAACCAAAAAATTGCTTGGTATGGGTCTACATGTGAGTAAACACCATGCTCAATGTCAGGGCCTTCCCTCCTCTCCCCAAAGCTGTATCCTGGCTTCAGGCATCCCTCTGCAAGTTAAGCACATCCTCACTACTACAGAAACGTTTGATCTTTTAGCAAGTAGAAAGGGTCTTAAGCTGGGATTTCTGAACTTTGTAGGGTTTCTGTTACTGGTTTTCTTTGTGGATCTTATAAGTTACCGAAATAATTTAAATATTTTTTCACAAGAACTTACACAAAAATTTAAGTTTTGTGCAGGCATTGCTTTCCCTCCCACAGCCAAGTTTCTGAGAACTTCAGAAGTGGTGTGCTACCAGTTCTTTGTGGAAATACGCCAACATAGTAAGAAAAAAAGTATCAAACTCAGAAGTGAACGTCTTAGGCAGAGAATGATGTAAACTCCTTCTATATTCCAAACGGAGAGCTTAAATACAAACCCCTCCCTCCTTACCTACAGTCAACTTTAAAGCTGCAGGAAAGGAAAAAGAGAGAGACAAAGAAGAACAAAAGAGAGAGAGACAAAGAAGAAAAAAAAAGAGAGAGAATCCCAACTAAAATTGTTTTGCCAATTGATTTTGACTTAATCAAACTATTTTTATTAAGCATATACAGACAAGACATGCTGTTTATCTCCATATAGAATTCAGGCTGTAACAGATGTAGTGCGAGAGATTTTTTGAAGGAATTTGAAATGCAGGTTATCGGGCAAACAAATCACATACTTTCTCAAGTGTAGTAGATAACACTTGAGACCCAGCGTAAAGCAATATGATAGTATAAAGAAATGCAATAGGTATCTATATTGTACTTTTCCTGTGGGTACAGGCAGCACCTTGAAAACCTGCAGCCCATGCTTTCCTTTCTTTACATCAGAGAAAGAAATGGAGAGGTTTAGGGAGATGTACAAGACTGCACAAGTGCAGATGAAATCACTTCTGAACTGTTCCTGATCTTAAATGTTTTTGTTCTGAAGGCACTTCAACCCAGCATTCCATGTCAATTTTCAATGAATCGAGGTATTATCAGTGTTATTTTGAGATTTTTTTTTTTTGAAGAACCTCCCTGAGGTTTGGAAACGCTAAAAAAAGGCAATCTCAAGATTAACTTGCCACAAGATCATGTAAATATTTGTTCAAGAAATAGTCAGCTATCTACATTTTTAAACCCAATTCAACAATCTCTTTTTTGTCCATTAACAAAGTAACCAAGTTTTGTATGTAAAAACAAAGATAGGAAGATGTTTATCTCTGTGCTGTCTTGAATTCCCCTGACTAGCAGCTTGATTGGTTCCAAGCAAGTAATTAGAAGGAAATTAGATTTGTTTCTACTTATTTTTATTTAACATTAAATTCCATAACATTCAGAAAAGCATTCAGTGCACTGCAGTAGGCAAGATAATAGATAAAGGAAAATTATTTTACATCTATCTTTGAAGTTTTATTTTTTTAATCTTGCTTTTCTCCCTACATATCTAGAAACGAAGCCTTCCGGGGGCTTCGTGGCTTAGTAGCTAGGTTTCCTAGGCAGCTTGTGGAAAAATATTAAAGGAGTCTATTACCAGCTTCTGCCCGTGAGGAAGTAAACGGAATGAAGTCAAGACATGCTTATTTTTGATACCTACTACAAGCTGCCGTGCACTCTGCTTTTCTGCTATGCTGTTTCCTTGTTGGGACCCTTCTACTGTTCTGCACTGTAGACCTTCTTATTTTTATATACATGTAGTCTTATATGCTATGAATACACACAGTCATGGCTGAGGCAGAAATCCAGCCCAGCGCCCTGTCCATCAGAGCTGCTCTCAAAGTACATCCCTGAGTTCAAAGGCAGAGCTTCACTAAGAAGGAATAGAAGCTGTAGTGGCACAGTACATTATGCACCTTATCGGCAGTTTGAGTTTTACAGAAAGAAGGAGAGAAACAGTGGTTGAACATAATATTGATGGATGTAGATTATTAATAAATATATGGAGGCACA
Source organism: Bucorvus abyssinicus (assembly GCA_009769605.1). Lineage (NCBI taxonomy): Eukaryota > Metazoa > Chordata > Aves > Bucerotiformes > Bucorvidae > Bucorvus > Bucorvus abyssinicus. The sequence goes on along the minus strand of CM020044.1, from coordinate 4,449,268 downwards.
CACTTAGAAGAACATTAATTTCTCACCTGGTTTTTTTATTTTATCTACATAAAGGATAATAATTTATTTGCCAACTATGGCAAATTAATTCCCCCCCAAAATCTTGAGATTTAAAAATACACTTTATTCCTAGCTCAGTTTGACATGAGCATCAAGAAAACCACTTAAGAAGCGGTCAACTATTGCTCTTATTTTGCACCTTTCCAGTCTCATTGGTCTTAGATGATATTGAATGTAATGAAAAGGTCCAGAAAGTTCTGCATCTACTTCATCTACAAAGCAGAATCATTTGCCAGGAGGATTGAAAAGCCAAGTATTACATTTACAGAACAATGTCAGCATAAATTTAGTGCAAGAGTCTCCATTTTCCCCCCAGCTACCAGCTGAGCCTGCTCCCCCTGCCCTTCGCTAGCGATCCGAGACATTCATAAACACTGCAGTGTATCTCATAGTGGCAAATAAATGCTCCACGTGTAAGAAATACAGAAATGGATGTTATCTCTTGGAGGCGAGATTAAAATTGAATGTAAAAGTAGTGACTTCCAAAGGCAATTAAGTACTCTGTTACACCTGCTGTTCGGTAGGAGTTGGATCCCTGACTCCCCAAAGCTACTTGGAAATCCCTAGGACTCTGACGTCCCTTTTTCTGTCCTGACAAACTGCTGCAATGAAAGATAAACAGTTAAAATTGAGACCGCATATTGGATTACATTTCTTGAGAATGGAGGAGCCCAAAGTGGCTAACAGAACTAATCTGTTTGTGTAAGTGATATATGATTAGATGTTTGCACAGTTCTCTGTAGATGCAAGGCAGTGTTTACAAATGCTAAGTATCATTACATGTAAATTAGCTGCCTCTGCAGAATTTTTTTCTGGTGAGTCAGCAGCTACTCATTGCTTCAATGATGCTCTTGTTCTCAGAGTGCTCCTTGATGTCTCCCGAACATTTTCTCTCCCCAGTGGAAGATAAGGCCTTTTGCCATGCAGGATCCAGTTCATCTGACAGGCATGGGTTGGATGCACTGCTCAGGGCAGTAGTGAGAATTGTGGATTTGCAGAACAGTGTCCTCTTAAGCTCTTCTGGCATCACTTTGCTCTTTTCCCATATCTTTAGCGTGAAATTATGGTCTTAAAACAGACACCTCCAAGAAGCTCTTTGGCAAAACAGTTTTACTGATACTGAACGTTCTGGGGTTTTTATTAAGATATCAAAGTAACAAAAATACTAAATGAAAACTTCAAATAAGGGCAAATAAGGACCCTCCTTTCAGAGATCAACCTGTATGGATGCTCTCTGGTGGACCTGAACTACTATGCACACTCATGTCCTGTGCACTTCTCCAGTTCCTTTCGTTAACCCGCTGTTTCAAAAAGATTTTGTCATCTCTGTGCTGAGACACTATTAGTGCAAACTTCAAACTCTGTGAATTCAAACTCCCACGTTAAAAATCACTCCAAAACACTGTGGTTCAGGAGTTCACCAAGTGACTGACTGTGATTGTAAGCTTCAGTGCTCATCTCCTCCTCCTCGCTAACAGGCAGCTATTAGCCACTCCGAGTCGGGCTGATCAAAGGCCCAACGGTCACAGCCACATAAACCTACTGAGACTTAAAAAGGATGAAAATTGTGGGCTCAGTGGTACTGTTAAATATGCACATACGTGTTCCTCTGTCTTACAGGCAGTTGCGCAGCTCAACAGAGGAAGTATTCTCTTATTTCTGTGTAAGCTTTACTTTAATCTCTGGGTAATTTGGGCAACAAAAATTATGCCGACATGCAGAGTGGTGAATAATTACAAAATAGTTAATAGCTAAACTTGCTGACTTATCGTGGGGATGCTTTCTCTCCTCCTTTATTCTATCCTTCCTGTAGCAAGTTCTGCATTCCTACAGGCTGTAAAGCGCAACACAAAGCAGTAAAATAAAATGATGTAACCATTTTCTTATACTGTTGGAAAAGGTAGAAGGAGAATGATAGTTGGGAAGTACCCAAACAATGCAGACTTTGCCACATCTAAGTGGCGAGACAGACTGAAAAAGCCCGAAGTGCTACAAAAGCACATAAAGTTAAAAAAAAAAAGTTACAAAAGAGACCATATCCACAAGGCACAAGCTTTTGGACTGGATTTCTAAATTGTGCACCCCAACGTTGAAGATACTGAGACAGAAAAGCTACGTGGCTAATGAAGTCTGACTGACACGTGCTGGAAGCTCGCTGTGACTTCTGACTGCGCAGCACCCGGCTATTTCACCACTCGTAGCCGTTCTCGCACACATGGTTTCACTGGTCTTTACCACAAATCAGCTGCACGGCTGGTCTTTCCCTGGGCCTCCTTTATCAGATGCTCAGCCCCAAATCATAGGGTCCCATTTGTCTTTGAGATTTCTCTTTTTGATCTCTTTTACATAGCGAAACATAGTGTTCCTCTTGAGCAAAGAACAAGGAGATAAGTGGCAACCGATCTGTACGTGACTTTTCCCCAGAGAACATGCTGAAAGTCAGTAGCTGGAGTACAGCCAGAGGAACCCTGTTGTTGGCTTTAGCATCCTTGGCTGCCTGCGTGCTCTCTTCCAGCACTGGAACAGCCAGCAGCACACAGACCATAGTCCTCAGCACTGCTTCTGCCCTCACCTGAGGGGCAAATGGGACCCTGGTTGTTATCTTCCTTAGGTTTGCTTAGCTACCTCTTGCTTCACAGTGCTGAGGATGTAGTCATCAATGTTTAAGGCCAGACGGGTGTTAAGGTATTAGCTGGAGAGGGACTTTTGATCATGCTTCCTCTGCTAATGAGGAAAATACGGACAGAATCAAAATCTGCTTTCTGCCTCAGGCAGCAGGTTAGCAGAGATGAAGAGGAACATTTCTCTCTAAAAAACCCAAAACATGAAGACATTGGATTTGTAGTTGCATAAGATGCAAATGCAGACGATTTAAGAAAAACACCAGGCATTTGTGTTATGCCAGTTGACAGCTTCAGCACATTTACTAAAATTTCTTTAAGCAAGCGTGTCTCCATTATGATCATGTCAGCAGCATACACATCTGTAATCGCACGCCTTCAGCTCCTTACGAAACTCACTAGGAAGATAACTGCAGGTCAAATAGGACTCAAGGGATCACTACAGCAGGCTGACCGTCACACACCTACAATGCTACAAGCATTCCTTAACCGCGCAACTGTTTTGAGAAATAATTCACAAACCTAAAGAATATGCCACAAAACCAAGCTGACAAATCAACATCAGATAGGTAATGCAGAACCGTACAGAACTCAGCAGCCTGCTTCAGTGAGCTGAATTCAGGTGCAGAGACCACCCAGCCTCTGCAGCGTGCTGGCTTTCCTACTCTGCTCCACAGAGCTTCATACATTCATTCGTACGGATTAGGCTGGAACTCTTCAGTATCACAATACAGAGTCAAAAGTTCTGAAACCACCCATTTCTGTACTCGTAACCACCTTATCCATGCTGTGAGCAATGATGATTTGTTTAGATGAATCACGTATTCCGTTATACAGGATCTGAGCAGGAACTGTGTATTGATAAAGCTGGTGGAAAGCGTCTTCCCTACAAACAAAACTCTCTATGCATACCATGGTTTTGAAAAAACAAGTGTGCCTTCAATTTTGGAACAAACTCATTGGCTATTTCATGGATTCATTTAGAATCTCAGGAGGGAAGGAAGGGCACTGTAGACAATAAATGGGGGGAGAGGGAAAGAAAAAGTCCTTTTGAAGAGAAAGTGTTTAAATAAATATCTTGAAATAGATTTTGGATGCTTAATATGAACAGGGATCCTGCAGTCATATGTAGGACCTTCCACAGCCAGGATTAGTTTCTGCCTGTAAGCATAATTTGGCTTCCAAATAACCGTACTTGGAAGGTTTTGTTGCAAAATTAGCTTTGAGCTAAGCCACAATTTCTACTAGAAGACTTAAGAGGGACTGTTTGCACTTAAGGTATAACATGCACATATCTTTAGCAACCATTACATGCAAGCTAAAGTGATGTTACCTTTTCAGTGCTCAGTTCTGTTTGTACGCTACTAAGTGCGTACGGGTCTAGACTCGAATAAAAAAAACCCACAGTATTTTGTAAACAAGCTATAAACAGCTCAGATGCGGATCACAATCTATATTTCTCTTTGACAGTATAACTGCATAGTTAAAAATCCCAGCTCAAGTAGTGTGTCAAGACAGCTCTTGGAAAATGAGGGATGAGAAGCAGGAGAATATCTCTGCAGTGCCCTCGGTGCTGCTGCAGAGGCTCATCCCTGGTGGAAGGCATCACTGCAGCACGTTGTGGGATGATGCACTCCAGAGCAGTAAGGTCAAGGCTTGCGCAAGCAGACCATCAACCTTTTTCCCCCCCCCCCCCCCCGCAAAGAGACCACATTGTGATGACAAGCTTCACATGTGGTGAGAGGATAAAGAAGTCTCTCCACCTCACTAAGATTGAATACAGGCTTGTATTTTGGCATTCAAAAAAAAAAAAAAACTAATTTAGTTGAACTCTTCTGCATTTATTAGGAAAAGTATTCATGACTAGGACAAGACACCAGCTAGCTTTTAATAGTCCAGACTCAGAGGTACCCCCAGCTATCTAGAAAATACGAGTGCAATTGCTTAAGCAAACTAACAGATACCAAAGCACTGTACTGAGCTAAACATATCTGTACTAAAAATGGCATTTCAGCAAGCATCTACTGGGGAGATAACAAAGAATTTTTTTTTCTTTCTTTTCTTACTTTGCATAATAGGCAGCTTCCTTCCACAGCAGAAATATCTGTATGCTTCAAGATCTTTAGACAGCATGCTAGGCTGGAGTGACAGCTTACTCTACACAGGCGTCCAGGAATACCCCACCTCACTAGGGCAGCTCGACCCAAAGAGCAGAAAAGAACTCCAAGGTTGCATCAGACACACAAGCTAAGGACATTTTTTTGAAGGCCTGTAATGACATTGTTCCTTGCACCGTTTGAAATAAGCTTCCTCCACCAGCAAGGGAGAGCACTGAAATTGAAATTTCACAGCTCAGATTTATCAACAACTACAAGTTAGTGCCTTTCACTGCAAGTGAAACTTCAATACATTTTTAGTTATGCACTCTAGATAGTGATAGATTAATACAGGTATTGGGCTTACAAGAGCATACCCTGCTCAGGAAATTAAAAAGGAACAATTATCACCCAAAGAATTGTTTCATATTAAAATGGTGTATATCATATTCATGATTGAATGCGTCATGAACAGCCCATAAATCCTCAAAAATACCTGTGGTCCAATGAGTATTCATTATAGATTTTATGAAGTAGGAACAACTTTAAAGTATTTCGTAAAAACCAATGATGACCTCGTACAGGAACACAACAGTAATTGAACCATTCTGTCACAAACAAAAGCCACTGGCATGTAAACACGTCCTTGGCTCCCCCCCCACCTTTCTAATTTCATTTTGGTAATCTGAAAATGTCATTCTTTGTGCTGTACAAAGGGAGCAGTTTTAAGCTGCAGATAAATTATGCAACTTCTTAGACAAAGCAGATAGCAACTTCAGTAGCAAAAACGAAAATAGACTATCCCATAAAGACACTTGAAACCCTCGTTACCAATCACAATAAACACAGAAGCAGTCGTATTTGGGAAGCTACACAAAGACTATATGATTCTTCCTCAGCTTAAATCCATCTCTGCTGGGGATGCCCACCGCAAAGTTAGCAGGGGTGAGACTGCTCCCAAAGACTCACCCTGCACCGCTGGACACAGTCTTGTGGTACCTGAGCAGAGTGATGCAGCAGGGCTGGGTCCAGCACTCGTCAGACACCAGGAGAGAGCAAACTATGTCTCAGGTTGACCTGAGCTTAAACAGGGCTCCTTGGTCATGGGACGAGGTCCAGCTGAGGCTGCTCTGAACAGTTAAGGCTCATTAGAGCTCTCTGGGCCTTGAAGACAGTTTAGGACAAGGTCGAGCAGGGCCACTGAAATTGTCTAATATATCAGCCCCTGTGCCCATCCAGGGGAAGAGCAGACCCATGCTGCGGCAGACCTGTTCTCCCATGGTTATCCGCCAGCACACAAAGCTGTGTACAATTCACTACAAGTATTCTGCTACATGATGGATTTGTGCCCATGTGAATATTCAGTGCTGATTGGCAATGGCGACCATAAAGACTAAAATACCTGCCCGTCTTGAAAACTCTTGTAGACACCAACGTCAACTTTATGAGGGTTTAAGGGGTGGAAGCAGTGGCCAAAGCAGCCACGAAGCTCTGCTATTTGAAGATCCTGCGGAACTATTTTGTACTCAAAACATCAGTGCTGGAGAGGAAGTAGATGTCAAAAATCAAGACAAGGTTTTAGGATTGCGAATGGTACCGATCCCAATATTTCAGTCCCTGTGCAGGGGTGTCGAAGACCACAGAAGGATGAAGACAAATGGAGAGTTTAACCCCAAAATGTTTTGTTGGGTTTCTTTTAATTTCTTCAAGGAATTCCTCTGGCATAACTAAAACAGGACCACTTGACTGCTACATAGTACAATTGAAAACTGTTACGTTGCATGAAAAACAACTCAAGAAACGGCTTGAGGAGATACGCCTTTTCATCCTTAGCATTGTACTTTAGCAACGTACACAATGCAAGGCTTGTACTTCAAGGGAAAACAGCAGTTAATTTTTTTTCTCAGAAACAAAAATATTTCTTCAGAAAAAAAACCAACACAACAGCCACTAAACACACACACCCCCCACACCCCCATTTCTCCTTTCATACATATTCATTATTTAGTCACACTAGAGCAGAGCTTGGAAGCAAGCGTGTATGTGCTGTGCGTACGCTCTGACATTACCTGGGCCCTTGGCAATAGGGAGAGACTGAAATATCGCACACATTTTGCTCCCCGAACATAATTTCTCGTGCCATTCTGCTGACGGTTCAAGAGGTTTTAAAGCCCCTCTCCCTTCATAACATACAAACTTCTCATCTCTGAAGAACGTGTCAGCTGCAGAGAGGAATGAGAACCCTCAGAAGAAATTCAAAGCAGGGAAAAAGGAAGGACTTGCTCACTTGTAGTAATTGAGAGACAGCAATGACAGCTTTGATAAAGTTCAGCTCCACCACTAACTCTGTCTAGCCAGCTCAAGCAGAACTCTGCACGGGGGGACATTTCAAACAACCGGAGTCGGGGGGTGCAGAGGCTCAGGAGCTGGTTTGGAAGCACTGAAGGGACCACAGTGTGGACAGCCTTCATGAAAGGAGAGGAGCAGAGGCCCACGTTCCCAGGTCTCTTTGTCCAGGTCAGGGCCGCTAGAGAGTAAGGCCATGGGGGGCTGGGGTTTGGCCCTGAGCCCTGCAGCCCAGGTGCTCCATGGCGCTGGGCTGACAGCGTGCTGGCTTCTGCAATGCCCCATCTCCCATCATACCGTTTTGTCTGTTTGGACTCTATGCTCTTACCTGAGCCACCTGTCCTGAGTCTCCTTTCTGCCAAACACACAGATTTTTTTCGTTTAATTTGGTGAATCTAGGTCTTAGCAACCACAAGTAACCATCACTAACAAATCAGCAGTACTCATTTGCATAAGAACTTTTTCCTCCATTTTTGTGTCTAATCTTAAGCCTCCCGAACCCCTGGTTAGACCTGAATGTTGAGCATATGACAAATTAAGACAGTAGAATAGTTTTCAATGCTTGACGATTCCTATGGTATACTTTATATTTCAAGTCAGTTCTAGAAGCTTGGGGGGGGGGGGGGGGCGGTGGGTGGAAATGTACCTGCAAATTATTAGTTAAGTTAGTAATGTCATTCAATCTGCCGTGCACTGATACACCAGAAATGCTTTGACGGGAGAAAAGAACCATGAGAAATTACGAATTAAATAAAGAATAAGAAATTAATACATAGTAATTCCTTTCAATGGGAAAAATTACAGTGAGATATTTTAAAATGAAATTAAAAGTGTTGTAAGTAAACACTAAGAATATTTTGGTTTTTGTTTACAGAATCATTAGCTAAAGGAAGGAACGAAACTCACAAAGGAAGGGGAATTAACATTTGTTGACATTTTACTGCTTTTGGTTTTTATGTAAACTCAAAGCAATTAAATTATGTTTAAGACATTTTTGCTGTAAGTAGTTTCCATTTACATTCCTAGAAATAGTAATCTAACTATTTTATTGCATTGTTGGGAGCCCTGTAGCAACATACCAAATATTTAGCAACAGCTCTGTTTGCCATCTCTAGAGCTGGAAACCAAGGACTTGAATCAATTTAATTGCATCAGCGTTTCTCAGCTACCACACCAGAATGTGTTGTTCTTGAGTTTAAAGGGTCTATTCCTGCCTCCCCCCACAGCGGTCTCTAAATAAACCTATAAATCCTTGTTCTGTAGCACATGAATTATCAGTAACTTCAAAATAAATGAAGACAAAAATGGCTGAATATTTAAACGTGTAGCAACTCCATCCCATGATAGATCATTTCAAACCAAAATTCATTTTTTTCTTTGATATCTACTACTGCTATAAACTTCCAGTTTATCATATAACATTACAATTTATGGTATAACCAGCTTGTGTACTGACTATAAACCCTTTGTCAATGCCACTGTAAAGACTTTATAGTCCATAAATAATAGAAGAGCAATAGTATCTATCCTTCTTATTTTGCCCAGCACATCCAGAATACAGGACTCTAAACATGTCAAAGGATTTGCTTGTTTTACATACAATATAAGTTATGTAAAAAAAATAAAACCAGTACATTTCTCTGAGTATTTGGCTTACACAAACCTCATTCAAATCAGTAGAAAATAATTCACAGGTGGGAGTCCGCCTTTGCACGTTATAACCCAGAAATAAAAGACGCACGCGAACAAAAATCAGTCATAATTTACTGCAGCACTCATCTATGGCTGGAGACCTCAAAAAATTAATTTTCTATCTCCTAAATTATTAAAGAGAAGATGGCTTTTCTTCATGAGTAATCACTTCGGGAGGAATTTACTTAGAACTCTGCATGTCCTGTATTGCCTTGTCCTGATTCTCCATGATGTCCTGATGTGGTCAGGACATACCTTTCTCTCCCAATGTGGCAATTTCAAATCTGTCACACATTTACCTTTACAGCCCACTGGAGTTTATGTTATTTGGGGGGCGGTTCCCTGGTATTGAGGCAGAATGAAGACAAAGACCTTTCCTCACATTGCACCCCTTCATGCTGTACATGGCGAAGCGGTGCCAACCTCACTAGCTGCGCCTGCCAGGCACAAGGAGTTGTCAGGGTTCGTGCTTTTGGCTTCTCTGCACACAGATCCCCATGTAGGGAGGGTTATTGCATTTTTCATACTGCTAGCAAAAGACAAAATGTCACTGCTAAAAAAACAAACAAAAAAAAAAACAAGCATCACAACTTCGGTCTTAACAGCCACTTTATACCACTCCTATTTAAGTCATTATTTACACCAAAGATCATGAAAACAAGATGCTGGTTTGCCACTGAATTCCATTGCAAACTCTTATCCCAGATGTAACAGGCAAACAAAACTTTCTTGGCTTTCATCCGCCCCCTCAGACATGCCTCGACGCACTAGATTCCTCTCTTAGCACACAGCATTTCCTCAGCCTGTTCTTCTTTTCCTCCAAGTTTGTTGAGGGTTTTCCCATTACACAGCTCTCCGCCTGGGCCCCTCGTGGCAGGATGCTCATGTTGTCTCACCAGGGACTGCCCCTTCTCATCAAATCCTTTGGAGTGTGGCAGCAATAGGTCTTCCAGCACAAAGCCTCTGCCTATTGATCCTACAAACCAAACTTCTTGTTTATGCTTACATGTTCCCTCCGTGGATTCCTACAAACCAGCAGGTGCCTTCAGTTACGTTTCTTACCTCGTATCAACTCCCAGAACAGTGCATAACACCACCTTTCTCACTGCAAAATAAAACCATGTGTCGAGGACCTTTTCTCTCGTCAGCTCACCAAGAAGGAAAAAATAATTAAAAAAAAAAAAAACAAACTGTCCCTCTTCCTTTTCCAGACCCAGGAAAGGAATGGGTGCCTTCTTGGGTGGTATATTGCAGTTCTCCACAAGATCACATTCCTATAGCTCTTCTGAAAGTCCCTTTCAGTGCTGCCGAACCAACACAGGCAATGAAATACCCTTGTGAGTAGATGGAGCACATCTTTAAATGTTGATGTATTCAAATATCTTTATAGAGAGTACAACACAATAAGTCTCAGGTGAACCCTTTGGGAATTCCACGAAAAAGGCTGCCTAATCTCCAGTTAAACAGGCCTATTATCTCTCACTCCCCATGAGAAAGTGAAGCAGAACTGATTTGATTAAGAGCAAATTAACCTCTCTAACACAGCTACCCAGGGTTTTACACCTGTCACTTTAGTATGACAATTTATATTTATTCAAAAAGCCATGAGACAGTAAATTAAACATTGCCCTAATTAGAAAAATGTCATATGTTACAGTGGGGTAGCAAACTGAACTAATTTCAAACAGTTCTTGTGCAAAGTACATTTCAGTACAGCATTAATACAGGAAGAGTCAATATTTTTTACACTGTCACAGCTGAGCTGAATGCCATTATGCCACAGGTGTATATTTAAAGTTCTATCAAACTGTAAGGCTGGACTATATTCAAAGTTCACCATAAGCCCAAACTTGTTTGGAAAAAGCCATCAACACCTTAATTGCCGAACAGACCAGTGCTATGGCAAGCTCTCTGCTTAAACAGATCTGTTGGCACGACGTTCTTCCTAATGTTATTGTGAAATAGATAGAGGGTAAATTCTTCAATGGGTTACAGAGCCGTACAATGTCAAGGTTACATTTGCTTCATCAGATAATTGCTTATTGGTGAACCTCAGTGTTTCCAAAAAAATCTAGAACTGTACAATATAAGTGTCTAGGCTTACAGAAAAACCTTTAGATATCTTACAACCACGAGTAGTACCTTACATTCTAACTCTGAAACAAGAATGAGAAAGGTCGAGTGGTGACTGTTCACTCAGCACAGCTCATGCTAAGGCCTGATGCATGGTGGGATCAGAGCCATTAGGTCAATGTGAGGGCAACACGTAGACAGGACACGATGGCCAGAAAGGGCTGGAGGTCATTATGCAACCACTGTCGCCTCCAGCTTGCTGCCCCCTCCAGCCATCATCCTTGCACGTGAATGGATGTGCAAAGATGGTAGATTGTCTACCAGAAGTGGATTCCTTCAGAATCCAGTACCTTATGGAAATGGTGAAGACCAAACTTCCAAGCTGGAAAGTGCAAACACAGGTTTATCCAAAAGCTTTTGGAGTGGATCCAACAGCAACTCAACTGCTGAGGGTTTCCACACTTCCCAGGGTGCTGCAGGGGACATACGCACTGGGATGGAGGAGGAGGGCTGAGCCTTCCCTCTGTAGTTAGCTAACTAGTTAGCTCATAAATGCACAAGTTATGAGTTTATTTGTATTATATATATTATAATTTATGACTCTAGAACTTGTAAGTTACAAACCTCATGAATTACATGAAGTCATTTTTTAACTTCTCCTTACCTTGTTACCAGCTTTAGTTCTCTTGCTGTCTAAAAGCAGTATGCATACTGTAATTACAACAGAGATAATGACCCTTTTGATAAATAAGTACAGATTATACAAAAAATTCTTCAGAGTCGCTCTGAGGAAACCATATAATAATGAAGCTATCTGAACTCTTAACAAGAAAATAATTTAGGTCATTATTCCCAGCAATAAATATTGGGCACACTCATTTGTTTTGCTTAGCTTGCTAAAAGGAGGCCGGAATTTTTAGAAACATGTATATATGTGCATATGTATTTATATAGAAATGTAGATTTTCTGTATTGTATATAATTATCCATTTTATATATGTATACCTGTATATAAACATAGATAATTATGAAATACATAAAGAAATAATGCAGTTATTTGCCAGTAAATGAAGGATCTTGACTGGAGGGGTGGGACATTAAGGCACAGAGGCATAACGAACACCAGCTTCACCTTGGTGTCCCAGCACGAGCTCCTGCCACAGTTTATACATGAACGGCCTTGCCCAAATTGTAGTTGTCGGCCCCTCTTTCGCTTCCCGTCTGCGAGGCTGCTTCTCCTTCCGGTGCCCAGCCCTGGTAGGGTCCTGTGCGTGGGCAGGCAAGTCAGCTTCCACAGAGCCTCTCCTCACCGATTCTGTTAATTTGCTCCCTTATTTTCTGTGTGTGTTTATCTTCGCAGTCCAAACGTCCCCAGACTTGCGTTTGGTCTGGGAAATACTAAAACTCTGTGCTCTTCACCTTACTAGTGAATTGATGGAGAAATTACGGGATCACCTATGGCAGTATTTATCACAAAAAGATAGTCCCTAGGCCTTTCTCCAGAGCCACTGGAGGACGGCTCAGGTAAAGCAGTTCTTCAGCTCTAATGCAGCCATTATCCCTTATCAGATTTGTTTTTAAATAGATAACATCAAAACCAAAGGGACTAGTATGAGAAGCAGAAGTCAAAAAGAAATAAGACGTTTACTGTGGCTGTTTTATAGCCGTAAAAAGGTAAAAAACTGTTAAAGAATTCTACAAATCTTGGTTTAGCACAAGAGACGTCTACCTACAATTTTTATACTGTCTAAAGGTCACTACGTGTAGAAGGTTCCTCAGAATATACTAAGCATCGCAGATAACCATTGTTTTTATGCATTACGATCAAGCTTCCAGTCTTTACGTACGAAGGACTAGCAGCATGAACGTACAGACTTCTGTACGATAGCCATATAGCTTCAAAACTGAGAGACACAGGTTAATTATCTGAAAACAATGCATTACCGTCAGTCTGCCGTATCACCACCCCTCATGTTCAATGGAGATAAAGTTGTCAGGAATACATAGCCTGATTTGATGAATTTTCCTTAATTCAGATCCATTTCTATATATCTCACTCATTTTAACAATTTAAAACGTATTTTGGAAAAATATGTGGAAAGCGCACTAGGTGGAAAAAAAAAACCACCAAACCAACCCAAACTGAACAAATATTCTCCCCAGACTAAGTCAAGCATCCTAACTTAAAATAGCAGCAAGCACAGCACAGCCTGTGCTTCAACTTGGGATGCCATCTCTCTCTCTCATCCTTAGTCTTCTCGTGGGCTGAGCTGTAGAGACAATTAACAACCCAGATTGCCTCATACTCCTTGCCAGTTTAGCCTGAATTAGATAATTCACATGTGCCAACTGAAGTTCCAGACTCCTGATGCTGCAACATGGGCCCAAGTTCACAGATCCCATTGGAAATCTCATCACTTGCCCCAGAAAATTCCAGCGTGATGTTTTGAAGTTGGACATTCTTATTACCTGGAACTGTATTGAGAAAGCTTCTGCAAAAATCATTGTTCTTTTTTTTTTTTTGCTAACGTGCATTGGAAGAGTCTAATGCGGGTAAAAATTTGTTTCCCCTTGGAACATCTTTAACTTGCTCAAATGCTTCATGATTTAGGATGGGAAACTTAATATTACTCAAGAAAATAGCAGTGGGGTTGCAAAGGTGTCATTTATTTCCCCTCTAAGTATCCATTCCAAAAGCAATCCTCGTGCACCCACAGGTTGGAATTCGTCCAGCTCTCGCACACTCCGTGGCCCCTCTGTCTGCATTGCGCATCCCCCCAGACAGTGCAGCCCAAATGGATTCTGCTCCTGCAGTCGCTCTGAAATGGAGCAAATGAATAACAGCAGCGCTTCATGTCAGACACAAGCTGTAGCAACAGATCCCAGGAAGGAATATTTTTAGAAGACTTTAAAATTCAAGTTCGCTTTCAGGTCGTGCATTTGTGGGTTGACTGAAAAAGCAAGGGCGCACCTTATAATTTAATGATTGAATGAAATGGAATTACGGATAATCTGAGAACAAGACAAATTTTTAAAAAAATGGTTTTACAAGTTTAGGAACTTGAAGCCATTGGGAAGAAAGGAATAAAAGGAGATACAGAAAGGGTGTCATGTGCATACACGCCATATGTATTATCAGGAAACTCCTCAGGAAATAGCAGCTAAAAGTTATGATTGAAATAGGCGTATCGGCTCTCAGATACAGTAGATTGCTATTCTTTTTTAAAAAAAAAAACACATCCAAAAAAAAGGAAATTGTAGTGGTTATAAAAATATCTCTTAACAAAAAAAAAAAAAGGAAAAAAACTAGAATACCAATCAACAAGCTCTTTCCCTGAGGTATTTCTTAGCCTATAGAAATTGAAAGCTACCAGAAAATTAGACTGCAGGAAAATACTGTAGCAGCAAGAATAAATTTGTGTAAGATGACGAGTAAAGAGATCACAATATGTGTATTTTATCACACAGGTGGCATTGAAAAAAGCACTTACTGTTTGCAATCATTAACACCAGAGCACACATGAGATGTTCCCAGCATACCAGAATGGCATGCGAAGAGAAAATAATGAAGGCCACCTAAACTGAGTGATTAACCTGTTTTATACAAGTGCATTATCCAAACCGGGGATTGACTCTACTGGGTGATCATTTCAGAGCACATGCAGTGCATTTCAGAGCTACAGGACTTGGGTCAACCCACAAGTCAAAATGTGTACGTGAAGCTGGTGGCCACCAACTCTCTTAACAAGATACGCACAGCAGCTCAGCGGATGCTCAGTTTGTTTTCTTGAGGTTAAAGAAAATGAGCAGGCTCAGTTTCCCAGCCCATCTGAAAATTAATCCTATGAAACACTTTGTTCCTAGCTACACCGGGGAGCTGAACGAGCTCCCTGGATAATTAGTGGTGGCAACAGAATGGAGATGTAGAAGTCCACAGGTACAGGGTGGGGGAAGAGGATAGAGCACAGCCTGAAGTTAACCGTGAAACCACGCTCCACAGCCAAGCTTTAAACATCTTCAATCGTAATGCTCACGTGCCTAAAAAGACAGCCTGATCAACATGATAGTAGCTTGAAAATCATGAAAAGGAGCTACAGTGAATACGTCATTTTTCTTTACCTTGCTTGGTCTATAAAAATATGAATCTTAATAAAGAATCGCAGTGTGGAAGACGTAAGACAGCAGTGATCTCTCTTTCTTGCCCAAGTCCAGAAGCAGTGGCTTTAGATGAGTACTGAAGGATGAACGATTAGACCATACGAGCAGACCTACATCACTAAGACAGTGATGCTCTCTGGAGCCTCTCAAACTCCAACGTGATTGGGAATCAAAGGCTTCAGCACCAATCCCAAAACTCAAGGAGTACTTGGCAGCAGAGTACGAGTACTGCTGTCCTGGATGGGGCTTCAGGTTGAAGGTGGGTTATGGTCAGAAGACTGAAACCACAGTCAATGGCTGTTGCAGGGGGCAGAAAGGCAATACACAAAACCACTTCACAAAACATTTGGCTTCCTAAAAAAGCAGAAAATAATCTGCCTAACACGTATTTTTGTTGTCCTTGGAGACAACTGTGATTAGTCAAAGCTAAGAAATTAGCTTTAATAAAAGAGGGGAAGTGCTGGAACAGAGCCAACACTAAATTTTTATGGTTCTGACAGCATTCAAAGAACATGCTGAGTTACCATTTCAGCTTTTTGTAGGATGCAGTTAGAATTGTATCATCAGATATGTGAATCCAATATGATCCTTCACAAGCAAAAATCAGCAGTATGCCATATGTTGTATATCCTAAACACTAGTCAAAATAACCTCATTTCATCTGACAGTACAAAGAACTGTCTGGATGTTGCATCTTTTCTTGGCAGACCAGATAGACTTATTGCTGTGTTTGTTTCCAGACAGGAAAATCACATCCAGCGCTTGCGTTGTGATCGTGAAAAGAATACAAGCTGGAGAAACGCTAATAATATTCTTTGCTTTGGCTTTTATGGAATTTAATATTCACATTGAGTTGTGAAGGGTCAAACGTATACGCTGTCTAAAACTAGACAAACAGCTTTTCTCACACTGAGGGTGCAAAACTCAGTATTCCAGAGGCTATTGCACAAACTCATACTAAGAGCTTTAGGAAAAAAAAAAAAAAGCTTTGGCACACACTGACTGTAAATAATGAGTTGTGTAGAGTTATTACTCAGAAAATGGAAAGCACTAAATATCAGCGTTGCACAGTCCCAGGCAGGGTCCGTTGTGGGGTGCAATCCACAAATACCTCCTACCAGAAGCTTACTCTTTGCACAGTTGACAAATACCACCTGTTTTATTCTCTGGCGAGTAAACAATAGAATTATATTAACCAATTTGGTTGGTTGTTTTTTTTTTTGGGGGGGGGGGGGGCGGAACCCAACAAACCAACTACCAACTAGTTGCTCTACAGTAACTTCTGTATCACGTGCAGCCTCAGCAGCCAAGGAGAACGCGCTGCTGCAGGCGCTGCCGTCTTAGCAGTGGCCACACCTCAGTCTGGCAAGACATGTTTGTGCTTAAAAGGGGTTTTGGTTGATACCAGGTTAAATTGCTTTGGCTTCACGTTGGTGGCAGAAGTAATGTTCTCTCGACCCATGGCCTTTACATTTCTAAACCAGATACACATGGTTTATAGTGTAAAACATGTAAAGACTGAAAATCAAAAGTGAATGTTGTGCTTATACTCTGAGACTTAGAGTCTCGCAAGGCTTTTTCTAGTGAAAATCTGAGTTGATTGACCCAGTTTTCGGTTTTTCAGTTAATCCATTTAATCTAGACAGCGGGCAAAATTTTCCCATTGATAGAAACTAATATTTCTCCTGACTCATTTTTCTTAGGTACACCATTAAAAGGAGAAAAAAGGCAAATACATCTAATTACGTACCCCAGGTTGGAGACTTCAGGGATACGTGATTGACTGCTGTATATAAGAAAGAAATATGGGTCAAAAGAATGAATAAGAAATAGATGGGGGGGTGGGGTGGGGGGGGTGGGCAGCGGCGGTCAGAGAAAAGAAAGTGGGGAAGGAGCAGAAAAACAGTTATACAAAAATAAATGGAGTGTAGATTTTTGTAAGTAATAAAAACAGATTTTGAAAATACCTCGTGGCAGTTCTTGCAAAGTGCCATGGAGTGGTATATTATTACTCCTTACATGAATGATCTGCTAGGTCTACAGCTGAGGGCAAAACAGGCAGACAGTGTTATCCATTGCAGAGTCTTTAATGAGACAATGTGAAGTTCAAGTTGCACACCACGCAATATTTTCCTCCCCTGTTCAATCTATATTAAGTCGATATTCTGCTAAAACCTAACATTTGTTGCATTTTTCCAATTTAGTTTCTGTCAATGTCCCCTAAAAGTGCTGAGCCTATCAAACTGACATCACCCACACAAATTTCAATAACAGGGCTGTAGTGAAAAATGCCACTAAGCAGAGGCTGTGCTTTGAGGAAGCAGCTCAGCTTCTCACTCAGCCTACATCTGTAAAAGCTTGTCTTTCCATCAGGAACTGTAAAAGTCTACAAAGATGCACGCTACGGCAGTGCTCTGAGGCTCCCTTCGCTATTTATTGATGGTGCAGCAGGAAAGAATAAGGAGCAGTATAGGAGATTGCTGTAACGAAGACTAACCAACATTTTTAACCAAGTATATACAGAGCTACTTTGATAGCTGCAGAGCTGTTGGAACTGCTACAGTACACAAACAGCTGCTTCCAGTCCCTCCCGTGTGATGTTAATTCATTATTGAAGGTTACGAACATCTCAGACTTTTCTGATACTTCAGCTAACTACACAACCAAATGCTTTTTCTTCTAATCTTACTTTTTTTTTTACCATCTGTTTTTCCTTCTGAAATATCCCACAACACGTAAATGACCGCAAGCCATTTCTAGAGGATGCTTCACGCAAAAGCAACGGAGGGGAAAACTGTAAATTATTCCTATTCCTTTACAATAGCACCAAATCACAATCTGCCTTAAACTGCAAACATACAAAACATCAAACAGCCAAGGGTAGGTTTAGATCATTCCCTCCCTCCAGCTTCCAGGTGATGGCTCAGCTTCGCATTTTCCTAGTCAAAGAGACTGAGAGCTTAACAAAATTAATGCTAATAGCAAAGGGTCTTTGTAATTTAAGGACGTTCCTCTTCTAAGGAATAGAAAATACTGAACTTTGCTTCACGATTTCTGATTCTGTGTAACTAGGAGTTTCTACAATCAATGAACTCTGACTTGTTACAGATGAGCCAAGAAAAAGAACGAGCACCAACAGTAAGACAGCAAACCTAATAGTCAGTCTAGCAAATTAAACTTTTTAAACTTATTGAGAAAGAGTGGGCCCAGCTGACAAGAGCAGGACCAGATTTCACAGCACTTAAGCTGCTGAGGTCACCAAAGCACAGTTCAGGACGAGAGGGACAGGAGGCCAACGCCACGAGTCAGCCTGGGTGCCTGTTATGAGCAGACTTAGGATGATTCAAGCCCCACAAAGTACAAAGCATGTCAGAACAGCTAAAATCATTTAAAATAGCAATTGACTGCAGGGGGAAAAAAAAAAGCAGATTTGTATGGAAAATATTTTCTGGCATTGTGTAAGCTTTTGTGTTAAAGTATGTAACAAAAGTAGTGAACTACAAAATGCAAACATAAAAAAAGCTAATTAAATAGGGGAAAACAGCTTAAACCGTAAATCATACCTAGCACATACACTTAAACAGCGTCACCTTAATCTATCTGCTCTTTCAGATAATGTTTTCATTGGGACAGGCACAAACTCGATATATACGTTCCAGTAAACAGGGAGAGAGTGCCATATTTGCCTGTATAAATCACAGCAGTCACAGTTTTATCATATCACAGAATCTGAAAGAAAACATTACTTTGATAATACAGCATAAAGGGGAAAAAGGTCAGTTCGTGAGTGCTTTTAAAATGTCACAAAACCTGTAGTGGTTCACTGAAAATACTAACCAGTTATACGCGGATGTGAAAAGACTTACACGCAAAACCTCACCAACTCACAGGATCGACCAACCAAACTCAACCAGGGAGCAGCGGAGCACGCAGTAGCTGGTATGACTACAGGTTTTGCAATGCTGATTTTGCTCCCAGTTTTCTTTTTGATTACAGAAACCAGGTTTTAAAGTAAACAGACTGTGGAGAGGCACTGCTAAAAGCTGTTGACACAGTACAAATGAGATCACAAATTAGAAGGGATGTGCCCGTTAATGAACACAGAGCTGTTGATCAGTGTAAAACTGTAAACTCTTAAATATTCCTCCCAACATTTTTCTTAATTTTCTTCAAGGATCTCAACTGCTGGGTCTTTCACACGTTAATTGGACTTAAGGTGCCCTTCACGTGCATTTCAGAATTTCTCCTCAGAGACTCAAATATATTCCTATGAGATTATGTCCCTTCATACTTACCAGGTAACTGGAAGTGAAACGCATACTTTAATAAATTTATAAATGAAAAACATTAATGTGGTTGCCGGACACTTCCGAGATTGTTTAATGTATCAGCACAAGCGTGAGAACAGGCAGTGTCATTAGCTTTGACACCCATCAGCTCTTCACGATCACTCCTACACCGATACCAAATCGTACTACCAATACGCCTTAGCTATTCACGCTTGTCTTCGTATCTTCCGTGGTTGTGGATAATTCAGGGATAAGAGGTTTCTCCCATTCCACAGAAGTTCTCTGGACAAATGTGCATATGTATATAAAAACATATCTGTGAATCGTATCTACCAAAGACGCTTAAATATCGTGGAGAGTCAACATTAACATTTGCAGAGGTCGGACAATTAGGAAGAATCCACCGTTTCTGGCAGCCAGACCAAGAGTTTCTGGATTGTTAATCTAAGCCCCAAATTAGAACGAAGTGTAAATACTCTGTGTAAAACATGAAGAATAAGGACTGTTTCATTGTTGCATTTTCAGAAAAATGCTTTTTTTATAGTGAATCACTATACATTGTAAATATACTTCATTTCCATTCTAGGTATCTTCTGCCCATCTAAATGGTACCTGTTCTGCAATGCAGTAGCAGTTACTTCTCTATGTGAGCACAGTCAGATTTCTGTGTGTTCCTCTATAGCATTTACTGTGATGACTCAAGAGTGGAAGAATTATTTATCTGATGTACCTATAACCATTTTCATAAGAAAAGATGTTTTGCCTTGACGATGCAATAGTACAGGGGAATCGAAATGATGCAACATCTCTAAAATAATAGAGTAAGCAAAGGTCAAGGATTCTTACTGAATTTGAAAAATTGCAGCAATAAAGGTTTTAGAAAGCACTCTGGAAGTCGTAGGGAAAGGATATCACTCTCTCCTAAATTTTGTGACTATAAAAGCAAACTATTCCACCAGTAAACTGCAGCTTTTCCAAGAGAAAAATCAAGCTAAGAATCCATGGAGGAAAAAAAGGAAAAAAAAAAAAGGTGGGAGAGTGGGGTAATATCATTATTGGTCCCTTCATCCTTCCTGACAGGAGAGAAATATGAAGATGATCCAGAGAATATAAAAATCAAGCCCCGCATCCTGCAATTTATTTATTTATTTATGATTGGCTGCTGTTTTTAGCAAATATTTTTATGGAAATGTCCATCTTATGTTTGTCTTAGAACCAATTTATTGTTACCTTTCCCTTACTCCCCCACCCCATCTCAAGAGATGGATGAGTTTCAAAACCAGCTGCATTTGACTCCCCAACAACCTATTCTCGTTGTCATGCCTACAAGACTCTGCCTGAACAGGCGGTACTGAACAAGACCACTTTTCTTTATGGGTCTTAAAAAGAACAATGAGCCGATGGAGAATTTTGCCAAAGTAAGCACATCGAGGCTTTGTACAATAAATCTCCAGTGTATTCTTCTCAGTAAGAACAAACTTCTCACTTCAGAGAGATGAGGAATCAAAGCCAAACAAAAATGCTGTAACAAAATTATAAAATAGGATTAACAAGAGAGGAATTTGGAAATGAAACAAAAGCAGCTGCAGGAGAGAAACCTCAGCATTACTTGTAGCCTAACAGGACGGGTTTAGTTTTCCAAGGCAAAAGGTAACGTAGGTACAGTTCTAGCTAGACGCAAACTGCTTTGCCTTCCACCTCGGCTTTCCACACGGGAAGTGAATGACTGCTCTGAAAGCTGCAGCATTTGCTCTACTGACAGCGTTCATGTTAAGGCCAGAACACTGTTTCAACCTTATTTATAAAGCAAAAATAATGCCTTTACCTCCTTAAGACTCTTGTCAGGGGTTAAAGGAATGAATTCGTAGAATGTTTGCTCATGTTACACTTGTATTGCAGCCTAACGCTTCGGTTACCGCACTGAGCATCAAGGCCTCCCCACATCATTGATCTTCAGGTTAGGATGGAAGGGTTTCTGCTCACTGTCCACAGCTCCAAGCACAGTGTGGTTTCATTCCGACAAAATACACTTTAATTGTGATTCCATTAAATTAGAAATAGATGGGTTTGCTCGATACAATGCTTTGATGTCTACAGTTCCAGTGCTAATAAAGGTATTAGCACCACAGGTGTACATTACATTTTGTTCATTAATTAGAGCATGAATTAAAAATTGTCCAGGCTATACCAATTCTCAGTCATTTAGATAACTTATTCAGGAAGGGAAAACGGGGGTGGACAAGATAAAACCAGTTAAAAGTTAAGGAGAGAAAAGGAGGAGGAGCCTTGCACCCTGGGATAACTCCTGGATCTAGTTGGTCCCCCTCCCAGCAGACCGCTCAAAGCTTTTTTGTTATTTGTGCAATTGTAAACTCAAAAAAGATCAGAGAAGTTACGCTCAAGGTCTTGTTATGGGCAAAAAGAAAATGCACCTTATGCGTCCAGCCAATGATTTGCTAGTACTGTAACTGAAATATTAACAGTCTAATGAAAGAATCATCGTTACTCCAGATTTAATCACTAAAAGAAAGAGAATACCATTACGGAAACATAGTCTCAATATAATACAGTCGCCATTGTCATGCATGCAATACTAATACGTAGCCTTCTTCCAGTGTTTATCTTGCCCTTCCACCACCCCTCTGGATCTTAAGGTTGAAGGCACCAGCCTTCTTCAAGTGAAATCATCAGTGTCCCAGCTTCCTCACTCAAAGTGTAATGTTGAAGAGGTTTCTTTTACTTTCTTCCTTCTGGATTCACATGGAGCTATTTTTTATGCTAACACACTCTTAAGCCTTGCTTTTTTCATTGGTCTGCAGCTGCAGGGACAATACTATATTCCTGGGAGAATGCTTCTGCAGAGATTAACATGACTCACTAACATGAACAGATAAATGATAAAGACTGTGAGAGAAAATAAAAAAAAAAAAACCTTGGTGGTAAAGTATGACAGCATCTAACCGAGCTTTGCTTTGCTATTGACTCCACTTTTAATCTCAAGGATTAAACAGTAAACAAGTGTTTAGCTATTCAAACTGTTTCTCAGACATATCATTAGGCTGGTATTTGTTTTTCTAAAACAGAGAAGAAAATATGATGTGAATTAATTATGCTTTTTCATAGCAGGGGTGAGGGTTCAGAAAACTTTTTACTTTTTTCTGCTGTGTTAAATCAAGTGCTGAGACCTCAAAATTTTCTTTTCAGTACCTGTTGCCCATAATTCTAGCACCACTTATCCCATCTAGGACCTCTTATCCCACCAGCAGTCATAGGAGGACTTGAGAGGAGGAAGCCTGCAGCTTTGATACTATACCAGTGCTTTAGGGCACATTCGGTCCTCCTCCACTCTCCTCCTCCTTTCCCAGTCTCAAAAAAAAAAAAAGGAAAAAAAGATGCAAAGGCCATCACTCACCACCTCCCACAATCAGGCTGATGCCCAGCCAGTCTCTAAGCAATGGCCGCCTAGGGTGCTTGACCCTCCTTAATCAGGGCAGGCAGCTAGAACAAAGGCTGCAGGCACCCTTTGATCAAGTGGCAGGGACAACCACTACCTCTTTTCAGTCCTAAGACTAACACATTTCCCAAAGACACTGAGTTTTACTGCTCACCACAGAGGCCCCAAGCTATTCCCACCTTCCAGACATCTCATGCTTTCCCAGGAGCCCTGCAGCCCAGGCAGGGTGGCCTGCCTTCCTGATTTTATTAGCACACAGGCAATCCTTGCATAGGCTAGCACACCACCAGGGCTGATCCGATGGCATCCAGCCTGGGATCCTGGGCACCAGACAGGGGTTAGCAACGCACGGGCATCATGACCAGCACTGCTCAACCGAAGGACAGCCTGGGCTGTGTCACTCTTCCTTAGGTGGGCATTAGCAACATGGAGGAGAAGTGTGAACAATTAATCTGCTCAGTTGCACAATGGCTTTGCTAAGAGTTTCTGTGTTCAGAACCTGGGCTATTTTTCAGCACTTCAGCGTGTTCAGGACAGTGGGTTCTTCATTGGTTGCTGGCAGAAGCCAGGCAGGCAATGCCCAGGCTCGTGCTACCTTTTTTAACATTTCCACTTACACTTTGATGATAATTGTTCATGGTAGTATGTGACAAAAGTTGACAGAAGAGAAATGTTCCAAGAATTGTAGGTATGAGTTGGCAATACAAAACAAGAACAGCAGGGAAAACAATAAGAGCCGTTACAGCCTGATAAACCGAGAAAACCTTCAGTAACCCACAGTTTTGACAGTAAAATTTTCAGAAGCTGTTGACTACATTGGCAGACGAAACACATTAACTTTCCATGGACACGTTCAAAAATGAGACAAAGCTCACTAAACTCGCAAGTGCTTTTGAACTTTTTCCCCACTGTAACTTGTGGTCCTCCAAGTCATCTGTTGACGCAGACCAGAGCGGTTACGGTCACTCACGTGGTTTCACTGGGTGGGCTATTTATTGTCACAGGATGAAGCCAGGCGTTCTGGCATGGCAAGCACAATGCAGGAAACCAATTAGCGTCTGTAGAAAACAAGTCCTTGCCCGCATCCCCATCACCATTATCTTTTAACGGCATCTTGATTGCCAAGGCATAAGTACCACTTATCACTCAGAAATCTTAGATTTTGAAGTGGCTCTTCAGGTTTCTCTGCCATATCTTATATTAGTTGTAATGCATTTCCATGACACGAAGAAACAGCTTTAAAATAATGTCCAGCAGTCAAAATTTCATTGCATAGCCTCTGTGGTTATAAACTATGTTACATGTAGGCCAACAGTGCTTCAGCTGTGTGACGCTGAGGAAAAAAAAGGTAGCAGCAGCTTGAGTGGCATTAAAATGAAGGGAAAGTGCAAATAAAATTCAGATTTATTTCAGTTTCATTTCTACTTAACTGCAGTTATTCATAACATCTAAATGCACATTCACTGCAGTTTCTAGATGCAGTATAGTAGTCTTTATGCAGTTAAAATGAGTTTATGTACAAGAGAATTGCCACAAGCCAATTCAAAACTGCTTTTCAAAACCCCTTTTCCAAACTAAGTTGTATAGTAATAATTCGATTTGTGTTGTGTCAGCTGGCCTGGAACTACAGATTTAAAATTACCATGAAGAAATCTAGGATTAAAAAAAGAAGGTATTTGCAGAATCTGTGTGAAATAGCTAAACATACCACATACATTATAAAGAGGAAAGTCACACCAAACTACTCTTGCTGTGCTTGGAGACACACTTGCAGCATAAGCGTACATCTGCATTCTTAATCCTGATACATTTCTCAATTATCACACCTGAAGATTTTTAGTGCCTCCCAAGCACAAATTATTAATCATAATTTGCATGTAATACTCTTCAGTTTGTTTTATGCACACTTAAGACATCAAACTATAAAGATATTAAAGGACTTCTATGATACTTTCTTTCGATACAGTTAAAATAGCTTTTTCTCCAACACTTAGAATACATCGGGGAAGGCCCTGTTGGTCTCCACGGTGTTCCATAAAGACATTGTCTTTTAGATTCCCAGTAGCTCTATGCATGGTAGTTCCAGAGGTTAGACAATAATCCAGTCGGCCTTACTTGCCATCCACGGGAGGAAACGCAATTTCTAGAATGAATACGAAGTTCGGTTTCACCAATCCCCTGAACCAATAGCCTGGGATTTCAAGCTCACTCGGTCAGCACATTCTCCCACAGTGAGAACGGGCTGCAAGTGCTTCAGGTTCAACCAGTCCTTGTCACAGGCAAGAGTCACACGTGGGAAGTCAAGTTTTTGTACTTTGGTTGTAATTGGAGACCAAGTGAGGTTGTACAGAGCACGGTACAATGTTATTTCAAATACTCACCGAGATGTATTCTATGCTCTGAAGTTTACAATACAGCTAACAGAAAATAAAGCAAGGAAAGAGGAGGGGGAAAAAAAACTTGGTAACAAAGTGCCAGGAGGAAGCTGAGATGGGATTCACTTGTATAGAACTTATGAACAGGAGCATGACACTTGCTACTCAGGTCACTAAGCACAAAAGGCTTCAAAATCTGTGCTCACAATTCCAGTTCAACAAGAGCTGCCTTTTTTTTTTAAATGGGGGGATGCAAGAAGTTTGTAACATTCCTACCGTTGCAACAAACTAAAAATTGTGCAAAAAGCCTCAACTCAGAAAACGATCAATGACTCCCAATCATTATCTGAGCAGAATATTAAAGACATGCATAATAAAGTAATTTTGATTCATTTTTGAGAAGTGATGGCATTTAGCGAGTTTCAGTAAATTGTCCCTTTCAGCACTAATAACATGTTCATAGCTTTCCCCACCAGACGTTCCATAATGGCAATATAATAGGATTGCAATGACAATTAAATGATTGCATATTTCAGGGCAATGGAGGGTATCCACTAGGGCATGAACCATTAGCAAAATCGGAACGTCATCACAGGAATTTTCATGCTTTGGCACAGCAACTGATAAAGCAGAAGCACTGGAAGAGAGCAGGTATTCAGTTCTTGTGCCATCTGCTTGACTTAGGCAAAAAAATGGAAACTGGTAGCGAATATTAAAACATCCAACAAAAACTGGGGTTTTCTTTCACAGCCCTTAGTCCTCCTCCACCCGTCAGAGGGGTTCACCTAAGACCACGTGTAGCCTTTGCTGACAACAGTTTAGAAAAGACAGCAGGGAGGTCCCTCCTCTTCCTCTCCCCAAATCCCAAGCTGTGAACGCTCTCACAAGCTGCCCTTCACGCTCTCCTCTAAACAAACAACTGCTCTGCAGCAGCCCTGCAGATGGATGTGTAGTAACATCAGGCTGTACAGCTGTGCATATCTACCATACATTGCTAGAAGGAGACTTTCATTTGAAATTTAGTGTTGGTGTAAAATGCTTCAGTTGACAGCCTGGGAAATAAAGCTCTCCATTGGCAGGCTGCGTACAGAACTGTGCAAGCATCTTCATGGTGCTCCACTCCCGGGGCTCTGCAACAGCCTTTGGAGATATAAACTTGTCTTCTCCGGATGTCACTGACCTGCTCCGGTGTTTTGCTGAGCTTACAATCAGTGTGGAGCCCAATCCGACACCAAGGGAAGGGGCAGTTATGCTGTTTTTCAACAGTTAGAACCACCCTTGGGGAGTGGCTGCAGCACAGAACCAGTGTCTTACTGCACCTCTTCTGCTGGCAGGAGAACTTCATTCCCTGACGTAACCAGCCTAGGAAACCTTTCCCAAACAAGACATCTAATTACGGAAGTGAGGAAATATGACTGTAAAGGAATGAATAAAAGGGGGGAAAAACCCAAACTTATTTATTGGTTTTCTACCCAAATTAATGCATTTAAACTACCATCACTAACAGAAACAACAAAACTAACCGCACCAAGTGTAGGAGATTCCCTCCCAAAGAGAGTTCAGACTCAACATAGATCTGGTCACTGGAGTTTACTTTTTAAGTTCTTACCTCAGCTATCACAACAAGCAGTTCAATGTAAAATGCGTGGATAAGTTTAGATGCTGTCAAAACAAGAGTTAGCTTGTAGATCTAAGTTTACCTCCCTAATGCGTAACTGCAAGACTTTGGGAAACACTGACATCAGGGAATGCTGGATTTCATCATGTTGAACATGTTTTTAATGTTTTGCTTAAGAAAAAAACAAAAAATGAAACGGCAATCCCAGAAAAAGAGTATGGGGGAAATGCACATGCATATGCAGAAAGTCTTTCTGCTTTCTTCCTCTTTGATTACAGCTGGAGGACAGAAACCAAAAGACATTTGTTATACTGCATAATCCCATTTGCAGTGATCACTCTCTGACGTGACAGATCGGAAGGTGTATTAGAATGCCCTTTATTTTGTATGTACAATGAGTGACTGGTATCTGCTGACAGAGTATTCCATAACAAGTCCAGAAGCATTTGTGCACAGACATAGATATACACCCAGTACATGACATGTGGTCGTGCCGTTATTTCACATCCCTAGAAAACAATTGTGGTAGAATTAAGAGTACTTGGTACTAAAGCTTTATAAACCCTTAGAAGGTAGACAGGAAAATAATAAGAAGGAAAAAAAAGTCTTTCAAAGCCAGTGACATGGAAATGAAATTTAAATCAGCACTAATCTGTCAAAAGTTATCTAAGAAAGTTTTTTAAAAGACATTTACCACACATCAAAATATCAGATGGAAATTCACTGGGGTGGAAGCTCATCAGGACCATCATATCCACTTACTCTTTATGCAGCACTGTGCCACTCTAGGCCTGCAGGCGCTCCATCCTCTATCAAGTCCGTGCAATAATTGTTCCCTACCTTGGTCAGAGAAGGGTTTGACCCAGAGTCCACCTAGGTCTCTTTCCAATTAACGTAACGACTTCATAAGCCACAACGGAAACACTGCAGTCCTGGTCATCATATCAATCAGTGCCTTTCCTCCTTTTTTAGTGGGAAATACGAATTACACTATTTCACTTCAAAGATACTGACACTAAAGAAAAGCAAGTCAAGAGTGATTTTCAGTTCGTCAAAAAGGAGCTGAACAAATTAATTTATGCCATAATAGAGAGACACCCTGCTTATGAATGACTAAAACTCATCTTCCAGAGCGACTGAAGTCTACTCGTTATATGAAGTCACGCTACCAATTCAGAATTTTAATTCCCCTTTTACCTGTCTCTTCCTAACATGCAAAACTTCACTATTCGAGTTGCCTGTGGGGAATTGAAACCTTTAGTAGTTTTCAGTCTTTTTCCTTGTTCCCCAGTAGCTGAAGTACTAAAAACTACTTTGGAACTAACTACTATCTCTAGAACAATAACGCTGAAACCGCAACCATCTGCTGGTAACACAGCCTGGAATGCATTATTTATTTATTACTCGTTAAAATAGCAAAGTGACAGAAGAGAGAGTTTGAAAGAGGTTCTTCCGGGCCTGGTAAGCATTAAAGACTAGATCAGGTGTCTGGGCATATGGGCCTCCCTGAGAGACGTCAACGTGCAATTCCACCTAGCGAGAAACAAAGCTTCCTAGGCACGCAAAGACATCCGTCACGTTCATCCAAAGAGCAACAGAAAGATTCGCAAAGACCAGCGATTTGAGAACAGAACGAGTCCTTTACAGCTTCCTAACACAATATCAGGGGTTGAAATAACTTGTAAAAAGGAACAAATAACCCCCAACACACACCCCATTTTGACAAGACTTTACTGGAGTAGATGGAATAATTTTGTAGTTTTCCTTCCATGCAGCTTATGTTGCAAACATGTAATATACTTTAGACTAAGAATGGAGGTTCAGTAAACGAGTCTTTAAAAGACAGAGCTCACCGAAGAAAAAGAGCAACCCATTAAAAAAAAAAAAGCAACAACAAAACAGGATAAATGCATCCAATTATCAAGACAAATATTGTTTCAAAACAACTAAAAAACCCTGCATGCAAATCCTTTATCTCTAGGAGAACAAAAATAAATATTTACTGTGTGCCAAATAAAATTAAGAGGTATTTGGCACTGAAGGGAGAAAAGCACTTTGAAACATCACATCGCATAGCTGCAAACAGAAGAGGGTTTCAGCAATTGGAAAATGTCTTAAGAACAGCATTTCACTTTTAACAGTACTAATTAAAAACTTCAAAAACCAAAATTAATACTTTTTTTCCCCCTCTGAGTTTTAACAACAAAAAAAGCTTCTGATTAGTTATCCAAATTATTCCTAATTGCAGCAAAGAGTAAGCAGTCATATTCTCTTTCCCACAGTGGTGCTTTACTAGTCATCTGAAAGCGGTCTTGCACATGAGCTCCACAGTGCCTCTGCTTGGCTACCAGAGGTACAAAGAAGTTGCTGCTTCCAACTGTTTAGCTGTTTCTGACACAGAAACCCAGAATTTAATCTAAAAAAAGGACCTCATCGCCTGATGATTTCCGACACAAAGACCACAGTACAGAAACACCGTCCCTACACAACTACATACAAACATGAAACAAACGTTTAAAAAAAGCCCAGAGGACCTACCACGGATGCCGCACGTTCTCTTCGCGGTGGCCAGCAGAGAATGAAGCCCGGTGGCTTATCACCTGCCCTGGATTGCCTGAACGATGGGATCGGATCGCACACACCTGTGTCGCGGTTCAGCTGGTTTGCTGCAGTGAGGCTGCCTCACTCCTTCTTAGGTATAACCTGGGCAGAACTGATTTCCCACCTGCCCTCCATTTCATTACAAAAGATGAAATAGATGTAAAAACAATCAAAAACACCAGAGCAGTGATCTAATTTCTTCCTCCGAAAGGAGGATGTCCGCTCTACGTGATGGGTGCAGCAAATCCAACGTACTGCAGACGCGCTTTGCCCCAAAACTAAAAATGACCGTAGCCCAAGTTAAGCCTGGAAGAAGCAAAGGAACTCTCATGAATTTCCTTAGGACTTGTCTAACACACATCTCGCTCAAATTTGGCCCAAACAATTACGGAACAAACAAAACAACACCTGGGCTATAATTTCTACAGCTAAAGGGGTAGAAAATAATTGTTTTAAACCTTTCCTTACCCCTTAACCTTTGCTCGTGGCAGTATGTTCTTTTAGTTACATAAAAAGCACAGTTTAATTATTTAGATACGTTACATAAGGGAAGAAGTTGGTTAATACATTTACTGTGCATGTGCAAACTATTTTGGCACCACTTCTATTGCCCTGGTGTACAAGTTTAGGAACGCTTTTGTGACATCTCGCTCTGCACTCAGGTCTCCTTCGTTATTTCCTCATCATCTAATTCCGTAATTCGTTGTCTTAACAACTTCATATTCAAAAGTAGGACATTTCTGCTTCGGCCACATTATGTAGCAAGCCCTGAAGACCTGGCACACATTCCAGGGCATTAGCAGGAAGGCTGCGGTGAATGTACAACTGATGCATTTTTAAGGCCTCCGATAGGAATTTCAGGACTGCCACATTCTTTCACATACTGTAATCCCACAGACCTTGCTGTGTCAATACAACTTCATGACTGAGGAAACACAAGCCTTAAGAAAAGCCGCATTCTCTGTAAAACCTGTGTAGCCCAAGAAGGTACAAAAGTAATGAGTTGTGTGCCTGGTCTGTCTCATTTTTCTGTGGAGTTACAGCAGGCTGGAGAAATGGCTTTTGAAGCCTTGCGGTTAGGAAACAAAGAGAAGCACCCCAGAACGTTTCTCTCTCTGGTCAGGGCAATATGTTGCATTTAGAGCCTGGCTCTCTCCGTGGTGGCATCTGGCCAAAGACCTGAAGATCCATGCTAAATTTCCACTGTGTAAACACAACCTCGATACAGAAAAGGCTGTGAAGCAACAGTCAGTCCTTCAGGGGCACGTGGTGACCCAGAACCAGGTTTCTGAGTGCTGGACCTGCCCATACGCAGCTGTGCTGTGTCTCCTCAGTATTATGGGATTCAGGACCATCTGTACCCAGAGACTGGGGAGAAAGCTCAAATTTGAAACAATTTCTTGTCAGGAAGCATGGAAAAAAGAGTTGGGTTTTTTTTCCCCCCTTAAAGTTTTTATTTAAATGAAAGGAGAAACCAAGGAGGAGCTTTCAGACACTGTTAATTTAACAGATATGCATTCACATGAATGTGGCTTGTTAGAACAGTTTGTAGATGTGTACATGGAGTTTTGAAACAACTGAACTTTAAAAAGTGCTCAATTTCACTTTAGATTTCTCCGGGGAAAAAAAAAAAAACCCCATAAAATTACTGCGCCATTATTCCAAACACAAATCACAACCTGTTGATATGTTAGCCTTAATAGCTCACTAGCTAAATCACTTTTCTGAGCAGGTATGGTAAATTAAACCATCTGTAATGAGACCGCCTTCCTGTTTGCAAACAGCATTGGCTGGCCAAGTCTAGAGCAGTTGGCTGATTGCAGATGTCTCAAGGATAAACGGGCTTTTGGAGAATCCAAAGCATTGGCAAACACCTTGATAATCTAGTTTATAGCATTACAGACAACCTGCACGGGCGGCAATAGACCTGCTACACATTGTGCATATCTGTGCTGGAGCCAAAATGGCAACGGGAGTGCACTCGAGGACACGCAACGCGTGGAGAGAATCACTGCCGAGTCATTCTTGGTTTCCTGCATGAAGTACCAAGTGTTTTTCGTGGATATTTCCTGCTGAAGGCGACTCATCCACCTGTGCTGCCCTCCTGAGGAGGTCCAGCACTTGATCAGATGCTGGTTACACCGTGCTCCTAAGGTTTGATTTTCATCAGCACCTTTGGATTTACATCTTACTCGTGCTTTCTTGTCTCTGCTCACAAGAGCTGTCTATGACCTAAGCAGCCGAAACCCAATAATCCCACCCTCTTAAACAAACCGATCTTACCCTCATTAAACCCTCTTACTGGTTACATTCACATTATTTAACGACCACTGCCTAAACACCGTGAACTGCCGCATTTGCCTAAGTCCCATACTTCTGAGCTTCTTTCAATATTCTGAAAATCACTTTCTTCAAGCGTTTTTCACATTGTTCCCTAATGTTGCTGTGGCTTTCCAGCTACCTCAGGCTTTCAGTGACTGTTACCCAAAATGATTTAGACCGTGCTGCTCAACACGATCTGAAACAAGGTCAACAAAACCTGTATTTTTAAACCGAGGGGCAGGCAGACAGCAAATCATCAGCAGTCACTGTCTGGCCTGTCCCAGAAATAACTCAGGACCAGGTAAGGTTGCTGGGGTTTGTTTTAAATATAGCTTGGTCTCCCTCAAGAGAATATTTCTGAAAGAGCGAGGAAATAGCTGGTATCAGGAGCTCTCTTTAACAGCCTGTGCTTGCTAAGCAGCTCAGTTAACTTGGATCTGGGTGGTTAATAATAGAGAAGACACAGGTGAAGTGTTATCGTAACATACCATGCTAGGTTGAACCCTGTATTTCTCCAAATAATGGCTGCTAACCACTCACGGAGAGTTTTGGCTGGATTTGTTCTGCCATCTGCATAGATATCTCGAATTTAAAAATGCAGATGATCTTCACGGTCTAAAATACGCCCATCATGTCAAGGTGCTGGTTCCAACATGGTAACGTTTTGAAATTTTTCCAATTTTTAAGCTTTAGAAAATATTTACAAACTAACTGATTGTTGCTGCGCCAGTACCTGACTGTGAAGCATTTCCAACTCTATAATGGGTCTGCGTGTATCAACAAGACTGAGCTGGAAGCGAAGGCGGAATTGCGTATCCATCCCGTGCCCAGGGGATGCCACGGATGACTGCGGGACCCGCGGCTCTGACTGAAGGAAACCCACGAAGGCTGTCATTAGAGTAGCTCCATGAAAATATTTCTAGTGGGTGAATATCTATAGTGGGAGAGGGAATACCAAAGTTCAGGGTAAAAGGAGCAAGTCCAACTGCAGTATATGCATTAATGTCATTCACTACAACTTCAACGTGATAGATTTATAGTCACATCATGGCTGAAACTACTATCTACATTGGTTGTCTCTCTGCACCTCAGTTTGGCTGCTTCATAAAATCACCTCTGCGGCATACAGGAAAATCAGCCTCAGTCTTAAAACCACAATCCAGAAGAACAGAAGGGGGAATATATTCTTCTAGTATGTGTAGATGAAAGAGTTAATGCCAAGTCATTAGTTAAATCTCTCAGAGGTGCTGAATACACGCATTAATTGTCACTGCTCAACACTTCCAAGATTTTCCCACACCCCCCCATAAAACTGTTCCTGGAGATTTGATTTTTTTTTATTGCACCATGTGTTGTGCAGAAGGCACGCACAAATCTTCAAAAAGCAGCTTCCAAAAAAAAAAAAAATCGTGGTGAACGCAGCACAGAAGGCTTCTCTGAAGACAAAGAACAAGACATCAGTGTCTCATCTGCTGTGAATTAGTTTGCTTTTCTCCCTTCAAGAACTCTCAATATGAGAATCGGATCAACAGTTAATCGCTCTGAGCAGCCACCGCTCTGCTGTCCTCTGTGGCAGTTCTCTGCTGCTGGGGTAATTTGTTGCTGAACAATTGAGGCAAACACTTGGCTTAGGATAGAAAGAAGTAAGATTAGTTTATAATTGGAATATTTTGTCTCATTTATTCTTGAAGATGTGCCATATTACACTCCATCAGCCAGGGGTTATCGTTTTATGAAATCAAGCTGCACCTGGCATTCCACCGCATAAAACCTACAGCGCTGCTGCTTGCGGTCGAGCTTTCTGTTTACCCAGACACTGGTGCCAGTGAGTGCCTCAGCCTGGGGTGTAACCTTCACCCCTCTCAACTAATTATCCCAGATAATCGTACATCAAAAATAAATAAATAGTTTTCCAGGACAACTATGCAATTTAGCTATAACATCAAACACAGAACTGACATGGATTAAAGTAATCCACATACTTTCTCCATACGTTTATTTTCCACTGCCAGCGAGTTTTCAAGATGATGCCTTTTACATCTTTAAGCAATTACTACTGCAAATGAAAAATACGTATGCCAAGATAACTGAGTGTATCACTGTTTCATCTAGCTTGACCTCTAGATGGTTTTTGTTTTGAGATAATTGCAGGTATAAAAACAAGAGGGTATTTAAAATTCAGCTGCATTTCTGACATACTTGCACTGGTGTATCTTCCACCACATGTGACAGCGTATTGTTAGAAATTATATGTAAAGGAAGCTTTAGGATAAGTCCTAACTTTATTTATTTAGAGGTGCCTGATAGAATAGGAACTTTCATTCTTGTTATCTAATTTTACATAGTGCAGTTGTACCTGCTGCAGAATCCACCTTTGAAAGACATTCTGCAAAAAGGAATAAAGAGACTTTGAAACGTGCAGCA
Organism: Bucorvus abyssinicus; assembly: GCA_009769605.1. Lineage (NCBI taxonomy): Eukaryota > Metazoa > Chordata > Aves > Bucerotiformes > Bucorvidae > Bucorvus > Bucorvus abyssinicus. Next base: position 4,415,139 of record CM020044.1, on the reverse strand, counting down.
ACATTTGTGGTAGCTAATTCTAACCCATCCTCCTGTGCGTACACAAAGCTGACACGTATTTTGATGTTTTTAATTAAGCCAAGTTTTTACTGTGAAGTTTCTACTAACTTCACAGCTGTGAAGTCAAATATTTACACTGTTAGAAAAGAGGATAAAAAAGAATAAACATTCATAGATAAATCCTATTTCTAAGATGCCAAGTGACAAGGGTAGAAGAAAGGATTTTACGTTGGTCCTATATAAAGCAATACTATCAAAGGCAGGATGAAATAAGGGGTTTGCTTGACTTGGTAGAGATTTGGCCAGGGCAGGGAGAGCGTGGTCGGCAATTTAACCTAAAAAAAAAAAAAAAAAAAGCCGGAAAAAAAAAGATGAGAAGAAAAGAAAATTAAATATATATCTTATAATGAGACACAAACGAGATTATTTTAAACTCATGAAGTGCTGTGATTTTTTCCCTTGCTATTAATACATTTCTATGTAATCACATAAGTCAAAGCACATTCTTGATGCATATGGTATTTCCCACCCATTCCCTAGGACTTATTAACTATACTCAATTTAAATACATTATTTTAAACGTCTACAGACATCTGATACCTGAACATTACTATTAGATGTAAAAGAATAGTGCTTGAGATTTCGCTAACTGCATTTCTGAAAGCATTTCAGACTGGGAGTAGCAGTGAGGAGCAGGTTACCGCCAAAAGAAAAAAATAACCATACTGCAGAATCAAACAGAAGGCTGCAAAGATGCAAAAAACCTCATAGCTGTGCTGTAAGTATATATATATACATATGAAAGATACAGAATCTAGGAAAGGAAAGATAAACTAATGTTATATTTCCATTATAAAAGAAACACTGTCACCTCCAAGATGGCCCTTTCCTTCCCCTGTACAGCAGAGTAACACAGAAGAGGTCCTGGATGCTACTGAAAAGTGCTCCTGCTCTTGCAGTGCTAGATCCAAGTACTCCTCTCTCAGCTGCTGAATTTTATGTTGTGGTCAAGCCTGAGGTTTGTCCGAGCACAGGGAACGCATCGATTCATCTTTGCAAAACCGATTGCAGTGTATGGGACGTAATGAACGTTATGAGTTCGATCTGTTGTTACTAAGCAAACTCCTAAATAGGTTGTTTTCATTGCTATGTAGAATTTCATGTATGCGCTCCTCTGAAACTTACCTAATCCCTCACCAAAGTTTTTAATATAGAAACACTTTGAAATACAAGTTTGTTTGAAAATCATGAGCTATTAAAACCAGGTGAAAATCCAGTGTATACAGTCAAATGTCACCAGCACTGTCAAGAATTACTCTCTCTTTGCTAGTGGACACTCCTAGAGTGAGCCATTTGTGTTTGCAGCACTTGTGCTCAGGCAGCTATCATGAAAATTTGAAGACTTCTATGTTTAAAGGTGGGAGTCATTGTCTTGTAGAACAAGCAAACAGAACCCCCTGTCCTGCTGGCAGTCTCGCAGCCCAGCTACAGCTTTTCGGTTGTTCAGGAGGACCTGCCCAACGGCAAAGCAAAGCTCTCCTCATGAAGGTACTTCCACTGTGCCTCACTATCAAAAGCAGACAGCCACTGTGGCCAATTTTTCATCAACTAGGTGGAGAGAGTAGTTTGGTTTTCTGGACCTTTCCATGGGCTGCTATCTGTCTGATACATAGATGGTTTAGTGCCTGTTCAGAGGCTTTCTCTGAGGTGGTCTGAGCGCTACCTTTGGGGTTTGGTTTTTTTCATTTTGTTTTTTTAAATAAAGCCTCGTTCCTTCTAGCCACATTCAAAGGAAGAGGTTGTCTTGTTCAGATCAGACAAGCTAGTCATCATCATTGCAATGGATTCGCCATAGCTTTATTTGATTAGAAATCACATCTGGAATGATGCCAGACAAAAAAGCTGAAGGACCTCCTCGAGCCAGACATTGCTGTACACAGGCAAAGTACCTTCAACCCCAAGCTATGAGACTCTGGGGACAAACATTTTGCCCCATGAAGATGAAGCATTACTTCCAAAGCTCCACATGATCTATAGCACCTAGAGAAGCTGGCCTCCGTGCTGTGCGGAGTCAGTAAGGGCACCTTCTCCCCAGGGACACCCATGCGCTTCCCAGGGTACCGCAGGTATCGTGTTGGGACATGTACCGCATCATCTCCCTCACGTGCCTTCTGGCAAGAAGGGAGAAAAAGTTAACTGCATTCCCACCTACACAAGTTGAATTTTAAAGGAGATGTTTTAAAACTTTTTCACTCTCAAAAGCTCGACAAAAAAAATTTAAAAAAAAAGGTTAAAAGCCACCAGGTCAGTTTTGAAGTTACAGCACAGCAGATGGGAATGGTTTAGTTAATTTTTTATTTATTCTCTTAACTTTGACAAGTAAGCTTCTTTCCTTTCTTCCCCTCCTTGACATTATCCAAGCTGGTGTGCCTGGGAAGTTGAACCACTTATTTCTGTTCGGAGTATACCCATGTGGGGGGTGGCAGTCTGCCATAGCACAGCATCGTAACGTAAGGTGACAGCTCCTTTGGAGAGACAACAACAGCGTCCCTTTGCTCATCCTCAGCAAGTTCAGGATCCCACGCTGACATCTCCTCAACCCTTTTTACGGCTCTTATTCCAAGGGGGAGCAAGTAAAAGCCTTCATCTTTTCTCTCCCCCAGCATTTTCCTTTGTTTCCCTGAAAAGAAGAGCCAGGTCATGAGTTTTCAGCAACATTTTGTACAAAGCTGTGTCAGAAGCCATTACCTGGAGGTGCTGATTACTGTTGCGGCGTTCAGGTTGGCAAATGGCATTTCTTTGGAATGGCTACAGACAAAACAGTCTGAGTTGCTGCTAGGTTTAAAACTGATTTCTCTAAAAATATTTTTCAGAATGAAAGAAATTGTCAGGGTCAACAAATTGCACACGAGATATGAAAGAAAAGGCAGGTACTCCTATCCCAGGGGTACAGCCCAAAAGTCTGTGGCATAGCTCTGGAGAAAAAAAAATTCTCAGTGGCAGTTAAAGAGAAAAGAAACAGGAAAGTTATTGAAAGAAACATCAGAAATGAGAACCCAAAGATGAGGTTAAAGGCCGCAGCACATGTACTCATTCACTGGTAGTTAATAGCTCAGATCTCAAGAGGCTGCTGGGAACAATTGCGAGGTAGGTAACACTACTACATTTTAAAGGCAATTTCAGAGCACAGGATAGAAAACGTAGAATGTATTCTAGTAGTTCCTGCTCTGAGGATTTAGCAAGTGTAAGTAAAACCGCCTGTAAAGCAAGTGGGAAGGTAGTGACCTTTCATAAAGCCATTTGAGATTTAGTAATAACATCTGATATTTAAAGAACTTGGAAATTTTCAAATTCTTGACTAGATGAGACACCGGAAAGCGACTGCAGCCTCCACCCCAGATCTGCGGCACGAGCTGTTTGTTCTTCAGCAGTTTGCCCGGTTCGCTTTTCTCACAGCTTCTGCAAACAGACAACAGTATTTGTTAGGTACAGTAATTTCAGCCGTGGGGTGATACTTCAGAAGCATACTACTTTGCCAGAGATGAGGACTTGAATTATAAAATGCAGTGTGATTTACAAGCAAGCTTCACTGCATTTGCATCCCGCTACACAGGATCTCTGCCCTCCGTACGCCGGTAAACTTCATTCCACGTGGCAGTTTCAGTTGTTTCTATACTGCAAATTGAAGCGGTGCTTTTCCAGCATTCTAACTGCTCTTACTGTTTCATTTTGAAGCTAAGTTTTAATACATAAATAATGCTAAAAAAAAAAAAGTAGGAGTATGTATATTTCCTGCCCCAGATGTTATTTATGTCATCTTAGGGGGAAAGAAAAGACACCGACAGCTCCTGAGGTAATAAAATATTTTCTATTCATCTCATACTGATCTTGCAAAAATTTAGCTTGCTTGATTGAAAACAAGTTGTTAAAGCGTAGCCTCTCTTCCCCATAGTTACTGAGCCAGCTGGCTAGCGTGTAAGTAGAGATATTAAAGGGACTATTAAATAATTTTCTTATGCAGTAGAGTTAGTGTATTATAGTTATTCCCTTCTCTGCCATAGATGAGTGCTTCCTAGAATTTAGATCCAGAAGTTGGAAGGAGTCTGCCTTTCAGGGTTGCGGGTGTCCTTCACCTTGTAGAGTATTACGTGCCGCACCATGAGCGGAGAAGAGCTATCATGCTGGTTCAAGCAAGGGTTCATCAAGACCAGTCTGCCATCTCCAACTCTACCACCAGCGGAAAGCCAGGCAAAAACAGGAGCAATGTCAAGTCGCCACAGGCTTCCGAGTCCTTTCCCAGTCTCCAGCTATATTCAGCACAGAAGAGAGTTCCTGAGCCCAGCCTGGTTTGTCTGGAAGCTCTTCAATGGATCTCACTTCCAGGTGTTTGCACAAGAAAAGACAATTATAAAGCTAAACACTCTTACTTCTACCTAAGCTTGTTGTCACAAGAAGGATTCTCACAGAAACTGGGCATCTTTGGTGAAAACGTTTTGATGTTGTAGTAGTCTTTGCTGTCACAAGCCACAAATTAATCCCAACTGTCACTGGATGTGGCCGCTAAAAAGCAGTAAGGCCAAGCCCCTGAGTCAGAGATCTCTACTGGGGCTGAATGTCCCCACCAGAGCTACTGAAGGTCTGCAGCCCTCACTTGTGTCGTATTGCAACTTCTTTGGCACCTTCTCCTGAGACATTGGCTCTGCAACTTAACCTGCCAGGATTCTGTTCATCCTCATGGACAAACTGGTTTAGCTTCCCTTCATTTTGAGCTAGGGCAGAGCATGCAAAGTACAGTCATTACTTCACTCGGACAATGAAGTTAATGCGTCCCTGTATGTAGTAGTTACCGTGCTGGCCTAAACCTGAATTTGAGTCACTGCATAAGTGCAGGAGCTGTGCAACAAGGTTCCCAGATCAGCAAGAACAACCCTGCACTCACACGGAGCTCAGGCAAACCCGGACCTTCCACATCATTTCCATCTGATCTGGGAGACAGGCACATCACTGGCATGGTAATTTTAAGCCGTGTCAGAGGGGAACTCCTCTTTTGTTAAGGACTCGATCCTTATACCCATCTTGGATGTTTTTCTTTTTTTTTTAAAGGAATATATTTTCTCCTTTGGCTAAAAAGCCACGTAAAAGCTCACTTTCTTGTTCTATTCCAGATTTCTGTTGGTCAGAAATGCAGCAGGCTGGTTCCCTACTTCAATTATACCAGTGAATCTGTCCCTGTGAATGTGTCTTTTCCCAGAAGGGAAACCAGGGAAGAGAGAGAGTTTCAGTCCATCTGTTCTGTCCAAAATTAGGAATTACAGGGGTGTATGAGAGTAAAAGAAACCCTAACAAAACCTAAAACACGTAAAAATTCCATAATCTCTACCCATGCTTGAATTTTATTTTGCCTGAACTAGCTCTCCTATTCCTACTAAAACCACTTCAAATTCTCCAATGCCTTTTTACATCTTAAAATTTTAATTGGGAACAAGCTGCTGTGGGAAGGCAATAGGTGGCATTAAATGTTGGTAATAGAAATTTAAAAAAAAAAGATACGCATCAAACTCAGCTTGGAGTTGAAGTTCAGATGCGTAAACATTACAAAATGATCAAAATTAACTCTTATTGGTGAGAAGGAAGCTTGCCTTGAATTCTGAGCTGCAAAGACTGGCAGAGAAGGGCGGGATGAAGAAAGGGGTGGGATGAAGAGAGGGGCTGTCCTGTGCACACAGCCGTGCTGTTTACAACATTCTGTTTCACATGTCACCCTTCAAATCCAGTTGTCTAAAGCTGCTGCAATTCAATAGAGTGAAACTATTCCAGCAGTTGTGGCTATTCTGCTTCATTATTCTTCTCCAGTAAAGCAGGTACGTTCGGGTTCAAACCTTCTGAACTGTGTCCTCAGTACTCTGAACTCAATTTCCTAACAACTTTCACAGTAAAAATAGGACCGAGGAGTGTTGCACTTACTAAGGGAAAGCTATACCATGATTTCCCTCCCATCTCTTTTGGAAGAAAAACCAGATTCAGTATGAAGTGATGCTCAGTTTGAAGTAGCCCAGCTCTTCAGCTGAAATTCAGAGGGTTCGCCCCACCGCCCCCCTTCACTTCTAGTAGCCTCCGTAATTAGAGAAGCGCAACTGAAGTTACCAGGACTGTTCAATGAAGTGATTCTGGAGAGAGCTACAAAATACCAGTTCCCGGGGGTGCAATTACGGCATTCTCGTGAAGGGGGCTGTAGGAAAGGCAGGTATGCAAACATTACACACAAGACTTTAATGATGTGTGCAAGATCACACAGATATTTGCAAAACTGCTCTTTGATTTTTGCTGCTTATGATACTCCTCAGCTTATTTTCACAAAACAAGCAAACAAAAAAAAAATCTCTTGTCAAGTCTTCCTTCTCTATTCCATCGCTTACCTTCTTTTTTTGCCTCCTATTGTGACTATCATGCCTTTTAGAGACCTCTGTCACACGGATTTGTCATCCATAATGACCAGAGAGAATGTGATGCAAGGCATATGGTCCATACCATAAATGATTTGGGCAAGCAGGAACTGTACCCAGTGAAAACATTAGATTTTTACTGATCCCCTTCTCTTTAAAAGAAGAGGTTTCAATTAAATAAAGGGAACATCTACATACTGACTGGAGCCGCAGCTAAAGTGCACACAACCTGCAAATTGCGCAAGGAAGAGTTTTCTTAAAGAAGCCTCATTGGAAAACACCACCAAGAGCAGGAAGCAGCTCCAGCGGGACACACTTTTTGTTGAACTTCAGGAAACGATTAGGGAGGGTGCCTTAGAAACCGTATCAGAACACAGGAAACGGCAGTCTCTTTGTTTAAATGCCTGAGGTGCAAGAGTAAAGATAGATGTTTACATACCAACCAGCAATTAATTGCAGATGGTAGCCCCTGCCATGAGCCCTCAATTAATGGTCAGTGCGGTTTTCCGACTGCTGTGTCTTCATGGGATGTGACAGTCCAGTCCCTAATGCATCCGTATAGCGCTTAGAGACAAATCAAATCTGCTTTTAATTTGAAGTATTGTACACATTATTTGAACAGCTTAATTAACTTACCCAGCTTTCAAGGAGTACTTGCAAACACTGTTATACAAACAGGAAGGCCCAGTTAACACAGTAAAATCACGATCATCGCATTTGAATGATCTTGGACGATCACATCCTGTTAGCCTGCGTGGTTTGCTGTTACTTGGAGCCATGAGCCACTCAGAAACAGAGGTTCAGTAGCTGAGTATTCTGTCGATGCAGTGCTGGCTGCTTACGGGGGACATATGAGAAGACCTCTTGGAGCACAAAACTTCAAGGCAAGAGCCAGATTCCTTAGTCACTATTCCAACACTGTCCGCACAGCCAGCGCTCTTTAAAATGTTCTTCCTATTGCATGACCCTGGGAGAAAGGCGAGGAGTTTATTTCTTGCTGTGATGGTGGCTCTGGTGTGCTCTCTGCCTCTTCCAGCTGTTTGAAAAGTATGCAGTTACAACCGTACTTAGTCAACCACAGCACACACGTCATAGAATTGTGGAATTGGTTAGGTTGGAAAAGACCTTTAAGATCATAGAGTTCAACCAGTAACCCAGCACTGCCAAGTCCATCACTAAACCATGTCCCTCAGCACCACACCTGTGCATCTTTTAAATACCTCCAGGGATGGGGACTCCACCACTGCCCTGGGCAGCCTGGGCCAGTGCTTCACAGCCCATTCTGTAAAGAAATTTTTCCTAATAGCCGGCCTAAAGAACCCCTGGCACAACATCAGGCCATTTCCTCTCATCCTATCACCTGTTACTTGGGAGAAGAGACCGACCTCCACCTTGCTTCCACCTCTTGAATTTGTGGCATCTTTTAATTTTCATTTCATCTGTTTTCATGAATGCCAGCTTCGGTTCTGAACGCTGGCTGACACAGGCTTTAAGCAGCTTTAGGAGTATCAGTGGACTATTTTGTCAATATAAAAAACCACACTGGACGTATGGCTAACAGGTTTTGAAGAATCCTGTTAGTTCTGATGCCTTTAAATGGGCACACAAATCCCTAACAGTGGTTCCACCTTTTAAGAGAGGTATCTGAGAAGATGGTCACAGGCAATACAGCACACATCCCATAGTCTCAAGCTCCTCATGAAAACCGACCTTTCAAAATTCAGATGCTTATAAAACCTCACGTCTTTAACGCTGCATTAGCACTCAGCTGCAGATTGCAGTTTACTCATGTTCAGCTATTACAGCGCTCCATTCACTGTGCTATCTCGAGTATCTTCTTTCCAATAGGGTGTTGTGAAACATCTGTATACTTTAACAGTTTCTGTAACAGACAAATATCGTGAATAAATGTGATTTCCCCCCAGTTGTTCTGAATATTTCCACTGTCCCTACCTTCTTTTCCTGTGTAGTATGACACATATAACATGAGAACCCAAACTGCCTTTCACTGCAGAACAGCGTGACACCAGCACAATGACAGTTGAAAGCCATAAGAAGTTACCATTAGACTCTCAGAAATGCTATCGTAATCCATCTTATCTTATGTATTCACCAGTTAGACATACACCACAAATCAACCACACGCAGCCACAGATAGAAATGACATGATTTAATCTTCGGTGCAATAAGGTAAAATGAATCAAACTCACACTGACAGGAACCTGCACCATAAGCAGTGCACTCAGCTAAAAAAAGTTTGTCATCGGTATGGACAAATCACAAATGGAAAGGCAACCAGGAGTGCTGCCATTTTATCACTGCAGATGCAGAATCTATGTTTGAGCCTTAGTCATTTATTCAACAGGAGTGGATATACTTTACCAGTTTATTTTCCTTGAATCTAGATTATCAAGTAGAGGCAAATTGGACTATGTTTCCGTTCTCCACTGCATTATTATAACAATGCTTTACTTGAGACTGCGATAATGAGTAAATACTGAGTCATCTCTTGGCTTTCCTCATAACCTTGAAGTAATGGGAGTTGGACATGCTGGCAGTCCCGCTTGACAAAACAAAAGTCATTTCCACTTGTAGTCTTAATTTCCCCCTAAGGTGACTGAAAGAAGATCTATGGGATGAGAACTAGCTCTAGATAAAAGTCTCACTTTGCAGAAGGCATTTGCTCTAAATTTGCCTATATTTGGAGTATACAGATGCATCAACCTGCTGTAATTTCAGAGTCCTTGTATTATACCACCATTACTTTTTCAAGAGCCCACTGTCTGCAGCTGCTATTTTACGACATAGAGTGATCTTTTCGCTGGAAGTAATTTGCATTAGATGCTGATCTTGATCATTATACTCTCTGATTTGTCTCATTCTGAATATTCATTTTTGGAAAACAGGAAACACAAAAAGCTGTGAGGCCTCCTGTGGAGTGAATTGTTTTTACCCTTCTTCTGAAAATGTTAAGTACAGAATCGTTATTAAGTACAGAGTATCGCAGGCTATTAGTCTAGAGTCACCAATTTCTCTCTCATTTGCATTAGACTTACCTGCGGTACAAAACGAAGCCATGAAAAGTTGTGTGCCCTGTTTCCTCAAAAACCTTCTAGTGCAATGTCCTAGTGTGCCCTAGTGTAACACCATACACGTGATGTCGAGATGCCTTCCTGTTATTTAACAGGATGCATTAACTCCCAATTGGTGTATTTTCTTGGTAATGACCATGGGAGTTTATTTACTCTGCTACTCTTTCAAAGCAGCAGTGTGCTCTCCTCTCGTTAACACATATGTATTGCACGTGAAAAGTTTTAGCCAAGCAGGCACTTTCCACTGTGTGGTGGAACTTCTACTTACATTTTTTTGTAACTACTCACAGTCCATTCCTCCCAGAAATAAAAGAGAGGGGGAAAGAACGGGGAGTGGGTGGGTGGAGAAACACGCTTTCATAACCAGTAAGGTCAAAGGAAAACAAGTCCAAATAACAAGAGGAGGGAACAGTTGTCAGCTAATGCACTGAAATATTCAGGAACAGAGAGAAGCAGTCCATCCTTAACCAGAGCAGGAGGTTGGCTGGGCTGACAATTCCCAAGCATTAAGAAAAAAAATGAAAATAAAAGTAACTCTCTGTGCTTTGAACTTCACTCCATCAGCTTACTCTCTTAGCTAAAGGTACATTATCTCCAAGTTTATAAAAAAGGACTACTCTTGAGTTGCCAGTGCCCAGGAGCTTCAGGAAAGGCTTCCTGGGTGCTTTGTTTTGCCGGAGTTTCCACAGTGACAGGCAGAAATAAGACTGGGTCCTGCTGATGTAGCCACGGTCCAGGGAAATCATGCTCTTTTCACTGCTTGGAGCAAGAGGCTGGGGCTGGTAACTGAGCCATATGTATACCAGCCCAAGATGCAGTCTTAGGGGACTGCCACCTGTGAGACAGAAAGCACAGCATCTGGCCAGAGAAGTTGGCAATACCACCACAGCAGAAAGAACACTATCCTCTTTCAAGGAAAATGAACTCTGCTTAAACACAGCTGAAGTTTAGGCTCACGAGTTATGCTTCCCAGCAAAAAGAAGTGCAAAAAAAAAAAAAAAAAAAAATCAATCCTCTTAACTGGAACTTGTACAGGTATAGCACACAAGAAAACACTTAGTCCCTAAAATAAGTGCATGTGCACATGTTCTGTTTTAGTAGCTACCAACTATGGGAAAGTCTTCTGTTTCTTAAAAATGTACAGCTTTAGACAGGAAATCCAGTGTAACCGTGCACCACAGCCTGAACCATGCAGCAGAACTGGTTACCTGAGCTGCAGGTTTCAACAAATGAGAACACTGAAGTCAAGCCCAGGATATTAGCGTACAAGTTTTGCTAGCTCAGTAATGTTTTAGCAGTCATGCACTGCTGGGATCTGCGGTTTGTTCCCCATCAGAAGGGTGATATATCTCACAGCATACAAGGCATTATCTAACAGCAGCTGGATTTTCTCGAGATTCAGAAGTAAGCTGACAGAGCAGTTTCTACCAACCTTTGAATCCACAATTTGATGTGAACGTGGCCGTTAGTTCTAAAAGCTTCTAAAGTCATATTGCCAAAGCAGCGAACTGGATATAGGAAAGAAAGGATGCAACAAACACAGCAAAACCCCTGAATTTCTTCCTGCTCTCCGCTGAGGCGGAGTTTAGCTTCAACATCATCACAGATTGATAACAACTCACTCTTCCTTTTGTAAAGACCTCCTCCATCTGTGATTAAATGGACTGTAACGTTAGGGAGCGTTCCCCGAAGACGCCATAGGCCTGGTTAATTAATGAAGCAGTCACAATCAGAATTCTTATAGGAGAAAAGTGCACCTATAAAGATTATATTCTTGCCAGTTAAAACATTTCAGTGGTGGTATTCATGAAGCCTTACAGGAAAATCGCTACCTTACTTGCTTTAGTTTTTGCCTTATGCATGCCTAAGAAACAGTCATCGGGACGGCGCTTTAAAACAGGCCCCCTCTCACACTTAGCACTTAAGTTGCCCGTGTTTTGCCCTTTCATAGCCCTTTTCTCCCCCTTTTCACTGTAGATATGATTCACTATTTTTCATAAATGGTTAATACTGGATTATCACACATCCTTCCTCTCATCCCTGGTTTTGGCCACCCATGTCACAACTCTGTTTAAATGATAAAACTGCAGCATTAGTTTAATAAGAGAAGTGAATCCTGCAGAAATAAAGACATATGAATTTAGGCAGCAGACCCTGAACTGCATTTGGGGTTTTACTGCATCCTCATTAAATTTCATCCATACATTTTACTTCTTCTTGAAGAATGGTAAAAAAATAGCACATATTATAGTTCCATCGAACTATTGAGAAGTTAATCTGCTGATATGAAATATGAACACTTTCAAGTTTGGTGAAAAAGTTAGCTGAGTATATCAAAATGCTTACATTAACTCATCGAAGTTATCTTGGAAGAACACTTCCACAGTGTTAGAGTAGTCCTGTGGAGAAACGCAGAGATAAAGGCACACCAATGAAAACACCACCAATGAGGATCGTTCAGAGACACTTTGGGATAGATTTCGACACCCTTTCTTACAAGGGAGACTCCAACAACAAATAGTTTGTTAGAGGTATGTGGTACTAGTCACTAGAAATGTGTAGTGCTGCACAGATTTTTTTACGGTCTAAACTTTGATGGGCTGTTAAATCCTAATTAACAGGACTTGCCTATTCTTGAATGTTATCCTGGATTACAGGATAGCAAAAATTTGCGCTCTGGTATCCATTTCTGAATAGCGTCATGTGTGGATGTCCTCATTACTAGTCAAATTAATTCATTTTGAAAGAGGATTTTTGTGAATCAAATTTTAATTTTGCCTTGGATGGCAAAAGGCCAGGATTGAGTGAGTTGCTGAGGTCAACCAACAGGGCACCAGTATGCTTCCTTCTACTCCCAGTACCTCATGTCAGTTCACTGTAAAGTTTAACACAGTCACCTAGCTCATATCTGTAGATTCTAACACTACTTTGAACATCAGCTTGCTTTACTCTCTGTCCTCTCAAAACAAAACAGTTTAGTCAAACTTACAAAAGCGGTAGCAATAGGACTGAATATTGGAATCCACACCAAAACCAGAAATGGAGCGATGCCTCAGAAGTCACGCCATTCACGAGTGCTGTCTGTCCACACCTGCCCGCTCTCCTCCAGTAACTTTTACAAAATGTTGATGTCTCAAAGTTTGATGGAAAGGTCAATTTATCTCCTGAGTATGGGACGTTTCTACAACGCTCATGTCTGACAGAAAGACACAAATGAACATTCTGTTTCCTGTTCCCCATCCTTCTCCTTCCCTCCGCGTATGGCAACAGTAATTCAAGCCCTACCCTGAAACCCAACCGCAGGGACAAGACACCAACATCCAGGCATCCACAACACGCTGCTGGTTTCCCAGCCAAAGAAGGGAGACAGCCACGCACCCACCCGCAGTGGAGGGTAACCAGGAGCTGGCAGGACACCGTGGCAGAGATGTGGGTCACAGGGGACAGTCCCAAGAGAAACCAGGCTTTCCCCCTCAGTGTTCTGTTTTGATACAGCAGCATTTTATTGAACTTCCTTTGATTTCCAAACAGCCGTTTTCCTGAGTCCACCATTTCAGTCTACATCACAAATCTCTCTTCCTCCTCATCACGACCAGTAACCCGGTGGTGGTTATTTACCAAGTTTAAAATCACATTTAAATGCCATTCACACCTTGGCAGTCCAAACAAGTCAGAAAACATGCAAAAGAGCAGACTCAGCCTGCCCTTTAGCACGTGAGCAAATAGATAACAACTTTGCCAGAGGTTATTATGTAGTACGACTCTTTTTAAAAAGTGTCTGCATGCATGATGCTGTTACAGACTCCTGCAGCTGCTGCGAGGTCCACAGATTGCCCTGAGAGCAGCCCACCCGGAACCCCTTTCCAGCTCTTTTCTCATCTCACCAAACTTCCACTCACCCCCATCTCCCCGATATTGTTTCACATTTCGGGAACATCCCAGCAGCAGCTCAAGAGCCTTTTCTCTCTCACAATTACTACACATCCTCAGTCTCTCCAACATATTAATCTTCAAGTCTCTTTTTCCTCTATCTTCATTATCTAATCGTTTCATTTCTACGACTATATTTAAATCCGCTAAAATAAAAGCGTTCAGAATACAATTTCCATTCTGATTGCACAAGATGGAGTTACAGCAAGTTGGAAATACAGAACTGTGTAAAGCAGGTTTTAGTGCCCATTGGCTTAAATGTAAGTCTTGTACCATGCAAGGTCATTTCATTCCACAGGCAAGAGATTTAAGTTCCTATGAGGAAATGTTTCATTTCCTCACATACTGAAAATGAAGTAGTTCACTCTGATCATCTAAGGACAGTCGGCTTTTAAATCTGATAACATATTATTTAAACCTGAACAGTTATCATGCACCACTTCTGCGAGAATGAGATGACATAAGAGATATTTTAGAAGATGCAAAATGCAACAAGTAATAGGGCATTACCAAACAGCCACTGCAGTGCTTTGAAGTCCCCCGACACCGTGCTAAGGAAAAACGTCCTCTCTATAGCAACGCTGTTTTGATTAGTAGAAGCCAGCCAAAAGCCTACTGAAAAGAAAAAAAAAAAGAAAAAGCAGCTCTGGAAAATTAATTCTAGCAGAGTAAAGGTGTAAAAAATAAGCATTTGTAATTCTCTAATTCAGAACTAAATAACCCTAATTTATACAAGAAATAAGGAATCTAAACTGAATTAGGGACATTCTAATACTGAGACTTCAAAGGGGTTTAGTGCTAGCTAGGTAATCCCCTACAAATCTTAAATCAGATTAACCTCCTTAAATATCCCTTTTGTTGCCGAACATGCTACATAGGTGTTTGTATTACCTATAAAATATATTGATGCTACCTGAAGTATGCTATCACGTCACTGGAAGTGTGCCCCTCCTGCCTCACCCCTCCTCCCTGTTCTGCTTCAAAGTCCAACAGCTCCTGTCATTCCTGTACTTCCTAGGTTTCTTTAAGGGAAAAAAAAGTTTTCCACATGGTTACTGTTTTATCGTAATCCAGCACTGTACTGTCCTACTGAACCAGGGGGGAAAAGGAGACAGCCACACTTGGTGCCTTTTCACCTCACTCTTAGCAACAAACGCGGACTTCCTATGCTTTAGCGAATGAAAGGCTCCATACCTTACAGGTCAGATAGATGTACTCACACATTACCTAAAGGTGCAAATGAAAGTTCTGCAGTCTCTTGCACCAGTTCTGCAAATACAAAGTATGGCATCCCAGTCTGGTCTGGGGTACCTGCAGATACCTTGCAATGACAACTTCCAGGACAGAGGCTTCGTAGGTAGCTCAGGAGCTCTAACAGGTCCCATTAACATAGCTACTACGTTACTTGTAGGTCATAACTTAGTTTTCCAACATAAAGTGAGCAAGTACTGATGATTTTAGGTATCGTAATTCTCAGTCACCATTAAGAGGTACAAGCATTCAAACCTTGCAAACCCCAACTAGGACTGCTACAGAAAATGCACAGTTATGGACAGCAGTATTTTGCTGAGGCTTTGGCAGGAGACTGAAGAAGTCACAGTAAAACCAACGTTGGCCTACAGCATCGAGAGCCCTGGCCATGGAAGTATTTTTCAGCTTTGTGATTCTAAAATTAATTTTTTTAAAAAGAAATCTAAGTAGTTACCTGCACTGGCAAAGTAGCTGCAGTGATGGCTAATGCATGGGCTTCAGACTGCGAGATTTCAGGGGACGATTTACCTGACAGACGCTCAGTAGTGGCATGTCAGCCTCCCTGGAAGGAAGCCCTGTGCTGTTTTGCCAAGAGAAATCAATTCATCACATTGATCTAACCAGTATCCCTGCCAGCCTTGGCCATGGAGCTGCTGCTGGAGATGGGGAGCGCTGACCCACTAATGCTGACATTAGCGTGCTGCATGGCTGTGCCAGCATCTGCACACAGAACTCCTACTCCATGGCTGCATGGACCAGCCAAAACTATCTGGGACATATTCTATTAAAGATGATATTGCTTTTGCTCCAACAAGCAGTAACTCTACTGAGATTGGCTAATTCAATTTTCCCCATCTTATCAGATTTCTTTTTAATGAAACTGAACAATGGTTTCATTTGTTATGTTATTAGTTTTCCCAGTGGTAGCAGCAAGACTAACTCGGTTGAAAGCTAAACAACAGCGTTGTGCCAGTGTTGACTGTTTATCATCACCATGTGCCAGCTTCATATTGCAAAGTTGCCTTAGTCCATTCCTTTTTGTTTGTTTCCCGTCCGTGGGGATTCACAGCTCGGAGGTCATCTTCCTGCTTCATCTACTGCGTGGACTAGCATGTGCGTGTATCTAAGTGCTAAGCCCCTGAAGAGATCTGAAATTATCTGGCACGTCACAGGGATAGTGGGATACTTCAGAATGAAATGGAGAAAGTTGGTTTGGGTTTTTTTTTTGTTTTGTTTTTTGAGGAGGAGAAATTATCATCTTATGTGTTCATACTTACAGCTCTTGCTAAATAAATATCTTGCAGCACAGACTATACAGTTTTCATCTGAGAGAAAACATCCAAATCCTCCTGTTGTGTTTATCAACTCAAAATCCTTTCATCAATTAACTTCCAGAGGTGCTCAAAAAAGTTGCTGTTCCTTCAGTTAAATTCCTGCTGCTTCAGCTGATTTATCCCATGACAAAGACCTACACTGTGTTGGTGTTTGCAAGGAAATCGTATTGTGAAGGCAGATTCATTTGCATGATGCTTGCTGAGATTTTTTTTTTAGCTCTCTTTACCTTTAGAGGAATGTTTTGCTCGATCCATGTATTTAGTGGTGGTGAGAAAAGCAGACTGTCAGCCTCTGCACATTAAACCCTGTAGCACAGTAAGTCAGAGAAATGGCCCAGACTACATAAAGCAATCCTTTTGCCTTCGCTCCCAAATGTCTCACCTCACTGTGGGCTGGTAGAGGCCCTGGTTCAAAACTGGAAGCATAGGTCTACTGAAGCACTCCTGGTCAGCCCATCTTCATCAGTAGATCCACACACCACGCTGTCCAAAGCCAGGAGGAGCTCCCGTCACAGAAGTCATCAAAGGCACTATGTAAGCTGCCTGCCCAGTGTAAGGGTATAAATTGAGGATTAAAATAACAGCCTTCAGCTGTCAGCCAAACCACGTCCTCCTAATTTACTTTCTGGCCTTCGGGTACCACCTGGTTCCTATTCTTACCTCCAGATCCTGAGCCTATAACTTTCAAACCTCTGCTTTACCACCACCACCTGGCTCATCTCTTGTAAAGACTGCACCCAACAAAGCCATCTGCAGATGCTGCCTTCAGTAGAACTATTGTTCCAAGAGCCAAACACACACAGAAAATAGCCATGGTGGTTAAGGGTCAACCGAAGGGCTTTCTTTTACAACTGCTAGGAGGTAGTAGCTGAACATCTAGTCAAAACCTAGCCCTGACAACACGTCCTCCCTGTCCTAGTGCACTGTTGTCAAAGGTATTATGGTTAAGAAACCACACAAGACCCCCAGAATTTCCTCAACTGAGGAGACCTGGAGGCTAGTTAGTGCAATGATAATAGTTTCCTTGGTACAGTTAAAAGCCTTAAAATCTGATCACTCCGTAAACATGCAGTGCTAACAGGAGCAATGCTTTCGCATTGGCTGCCAGCATGTCACACACAGGGAGCTTGACAAACCCAAGAGAAGTGTCTCAGGATAAATGGCTTAATGAACCAAGTTTTCTTTACCCAAGTAAAGCAATAAGAGATCATCTACACTATATGGAATAGAGAAGAATTTGGAGAAGGCAGCCATTGCAGCCACCCAGTGACCAGTTTCATTATGTTTGTGTAAGTTTTCAGCAACTGGAGAACAACGTGTTGGTAACGGTCCCAATGTATCCAAAACTCCCGTGAGATGAGAACTGCTTTTTGAACCAAACTACGCTGAATTCCATCGCACTCAGATTACAAGCAACAAGCAGAAGCACTCGAAGCTCCTTTTTGAGCTCAATGTCCATTTGTTTCTAAAGCATTTACTAAAGCATAAGTATTCTTGCCCTGGTTAGCAGTGGCTAAGCTAGAAGAAGAGCCCGAGGCCCCCCGCACCAGTATCGCTCTACAGCCGGAGCACCCCGCCTGCTGCAGGGGCAACAGGAAGCACCTGGCTTTTGACCCGACCATCACAGAAATGTCTAGTTTTAGCATTATTCTTGTGTGCTTATGGCAACACGCTTTGTGTCATGCTAGGACATTCACCGGTAATGCTAGAAGCTACAGGCGTCGCTCTGCTCTGCCTGTAATTTGCAGTAATTAGCAACGCCGAGATGCTGCACAACTCAAATAGAGCAGCAGCGTACATCTTGCACAGAGCAGCAGTGCTCCCTGAGAAGTAGTTCCCCTTACTACTGACTGGAAGTATCCCTCGGACCTCGCAAGGAACAATATTCCAATACAATTTCACCTTAGACCTGAAATCGCCTGCTGCTCTTCTTGTTCGTCCTATCCAGCCTCAGCGCCGAGGACTCCAAACTCCCACTGATCTCAGGAACACACACTTGTTTCCCCCTAGACTAACATTCTTCTACAAATAAACAATTAGAGCAGGAATGCTAAGGCATTCAGCAAATGTTCAATATTAAAGGTACTTAAATATTTACTCCCGAAGCTAGGCTGGAGCTCACAGTGTGCATCTTACCAAAAAATAATTATTTGCATTACAATAGCACCTGGGAACCCAGGCACAAATAGGCCCCCATCGTACAAACACTGAACGAAAAAGACAGTCTCTGCAAAGCTTTTGCACTAAAAACAACGGCGCAGTCATTTCGACGGCTTGTGATTTCATTTCCGGGGCTGAGCTCCTAACGCTCGGCTGCATGAGACAGTAAATATATCCTTACTCGGAGCGCCTTGTACATGAATTAAGAGCACAAGGAGCCTATGCATCACCGGCCAGCTCTTACCTATCATAATTCCTCACTGTTTCGTATAAAACAGCAAAGCCCAGACCATTTGCAGTGTGCTTTTGGCAAAGAAATTGCATTCATAACCCTGTATCTATATACAAAATATTTATTTTTAGAAATTTCAACACTAAATCAGTTCGGTTGTTTTTTTTTCTCTTTCCCCTCTTCAGTTCTGAAGATGCTGTGAACTGCTATGTTTTGTGATGGATTATATCATGGTGCTTTCTTACAAAACACTCCGGGCCACACTGGTAATTAGCCACTTTTTCTTATGTCTGAATAATAATTACAAACAAAGTGCTGCTTTGCAGAGAAGGTCATCCACAAAGGTAAAACATACAGGTACTGCTGTCTGTACCCCCCACATCACGCGAGTTCCAAATATAGGCTGGGTTAGAGAATATGGGGATAGCAGGCTGGAACTGTAAGAACCAGTCATAGAAAGTAAAACCCCAGATGTGTGCGCCCTGTCTTTTCATAATCGAGTAGATCATTTAAAAAATATAAATACAAAACTGTATCCCGGCTTCTGTAGTTCGAAAGAAACAACCTGTGACCAATAAATCAGGAAGCTGGGTATCTTCTGCCTACTATCTTAGTCTGCCAAACAATTATGCAGTGAAATGTTCTAATTGCACTTTGATTTTAATGTTAAAACCCATTCCCATAATTTCAGTGGATCTTTACAACACCGTTTAATATTTGCCAATGAAGCAAATGAGCTGCAAGTAACGTTCACAGATGGTTCATGTTTTCCATTAAGTCTGCAAGCTAAGATTTTCTTTGTTTACAAAAAAAAAGTAAATGCTTTGGAAAAGTACCACAAAGGGGAGGCTTACCCAGATCAGTCAGCAGCATGAACACCTCAACACCTACGGCTGAACGGGAGCTCCCTCACACACATTTTTCTTACAGGGGAAAAAAAAATAAACCTTGGTCAAGTAAGGAGCTTTGTATCGAGTAGGTGCTCCCTGGAGACAGAAGTCTGGGGTGCAGCTGGACTGTGCTTAGGTTTAATGAACCAGAGCACTTCAGACTAACCCGGTAAGGGAGAGAGAAACTCGTGCTCTCACATGCTCATACCATCTTCTGGGTTCCTCCTATGACCTGCTTGAGATTCGGGACGCACTGCTCCCAGCGCTTCTGTCTGTTGCCATTTTTATAAGCGTAATTTATATCAGCATAAATCCAGACTTTTCAGCTCAGAAATGTTGTAAAAGAAATGTTTCAACAAAAAATCTCTCTTCCTTTCTACAACTCGTTTCTACTACAATTTTTTTATATACAGCAAGGTTTCAGTGTTACAGTATCTGAAGTGGCATCACTCTGACATACTAACCAGTTTAAATTATATTGACCCAGGGTTCCCACAGCAGCTATTGATTGATCACAGTGTGAATTGAGCAGAAAAGGAGAAGAAAGGTCAAAACAATGATGATCTTAAAGCTGTACTTCTGTTCAAGTGTCTGCCCTATATGGGAATACTGTCTTCAGCCCCTAGTTCCAGAGCTATTGGAAAGTGGCGAAATACAGAGATGCAGATACAACTTTCTTGTGCGACAGAGAAGTTAAAGAACATTAACAGAACTGAATGTCCGTTCTGTTAAAGCCCGACTGGCAAGAAGTCAAAGCGATTCCACTCTTCTTGACCTGCTCTGTTTTATTAACACAGTGCTGGGAATGAATGCTCTTTCATTTCAACTTCCTATTTCTGTGCAACTCTAATTTTGATCAAAATATTAAAAAAAAAAAAAAGGGGGGGTCTGGGGGAGGAGGAGCAGAGAAGATACGTGCAGCTTTTTTAGGGAAGGGCAGCGCAAAGTCCTGCTGCCAAACTCTGAGTGCTGAGCTTCTGCTGTCAGCCTCTGAAGTCATTCTCGAGAAAGTCGTTCTTCTCAGGAGCTTGGTCCCTCTGAAGGAATAGCTACGTACCAGCAGAACTAGCGGTTCTGCATCACAGGACATTTAAGCTGGGATATAACAAGGAAGAGTATCATGAAGGCTGTGTACCCCTAATGCAAACTGCTGCTGAGTTGCTGTATTTCTGAACGCTCACTCTGGTTGGATAAACGCCCTAAACGTTTAATTAGAGTTACTGGTCACAGTCACCAGTTAAGCTTCTGTACCCAAAACCTTTTTTCTCATTCTGTAGTGCCCAAGTTTTAGGCTAGAAGTGATTGCATTTCTCAAAACTGTTTATGTCTAAAGCTATCACTGACATCTTAAGCAAGAAAAAGAAAATAAAAGCTATATCTGGCTCTGTAACCACAGGAACTAATTCCCTGTTTTCGAAAGCTCCAATTCAAACACGCAAACTCCCAGTTTCTGCATAGTAAGTCTGATTTTGGGGATGTATCGGAATTAGGCAGCACAAGTGCCGCGTGGTCAGTCGGTACGCCCTGGAATTAAATCTACTGTGCAGGTACACGTGCATGCTGAAAGCACCGGGCTTACGACAGCACCACGGCCCTGACCCGGCTCCGGTACATTTACAAATCCTGCGCACGATAAAGTACTTAAAATGCACCCCACAAACAGTTTTGGAAAAATAGGTGGACATAAACCCTCAGATATGGATACTCTTAACCCCGAGGGCAGCATAAATTCTGTACAGTTCTCCTCCACTCTATTTTAGTGTCTGTGCAAATACTCTTTACCTTCAAACGAAACACGCGCAATGAAACCACAAAACCCTATTAAGAAGTTCTGGTTCCTTGCATCACTTCAGGCAATTGCAAGTCACAGCAGCTCCGAGATTGCCTATTATTTTTCCTCCTAAACACAGTATGAAGAACTGTGAGGGCGCTCTGCCTGGTGCTCCCGTGGCCGGTTCCTGAACCGTCGCCGAGGCACAGGAGCAGGGGCCTGTTCTCGCGCTGCGTTGAGAGGTGAACACGAAGCACTCACGTACTTTCCGCGTGAGCCACCACAGTGCATTTGTGTGACTGCGCCCTGTTCCCCACCCACGCTTCCCGTGCCTGTTGCCTATACGCGATGATCACGTTGCATCAATCAACGCAAAGAGAGGCCAGCATTAGTGAGCACCAGCAAGGGATGTAACGAGCCTTTCCTCGAGCACACTGGTGGCCAGACCCTTCAGCCTGCAGTCGAGTGTTTCTGTAGGAAATGGCTTCCTTACTGTAATACCGACATTTCTTCTATCTCTGCTGTCAGTGTTACTTTCGGGAATATTGGCGACTAGCTATCACCTAAAAGACAATCCGTCACAGGACAGACCCCACTGCTACCCCTGAATGAGGAGAGAGAGTAAGAGCCACTCAAACACAAACAAGCCGGCGGTTTGGAGGGACTTTCCAAACCTTGCCATCTGTCAGGGAGTGGGGTGTTATGCACATGCACACGCACTTTCCTCTTCTCTTCCTTCCAAGTGAGTGCAGTAACTCCTCCTGGGATTTTTTCTCTGCAAGCTTGTGCTTCTGTGCTGGCTCTAAGAGTCTGCTTGACTAATGAGGAACTCCTCTCCTAATACAGGGACACCGCTGATCTTCCTTAACGCCCCTGCCCCCTCCAAGTTCACGGCTTTTTGGTTTGCTGCCCTCCTAAACAGCTTCAGTGGAGTCTGCTTAACTGGCACCTCCCAGCAAAAGCAGAGCAAAGCAAGTGCTTGTGATCCCACCTGTGTGGGTTCTTGAGCCAAACTCTCACTTCAGGTTTCTAAGCAAGTAACATGGAAGTGATGTATCTTCAGCTGGCAGCCCCCTCAGTCAGAGCAGGTTTTTTGCAGGAATAAATACAGTAATACTTGTTCATGTCATCTGAATGAGCCTGCCTCACAAACGGCCAGAGTACGAGTTAACAACTCGCTAGAGCTACTTGGGTATAGCACTATTTTAATAACACACGTATTACAAGAGGCAGATATTAAGAGCGAGATTAAGTTCTGGTTGCCTGCCTAGGACAGCAGCTCGGCCGTGCTGCTGGGGAAGGACCTGAACAAACAACGAAACCTCTTTCTCGCAGCTGATCCAGACAGGCATCCTTTGACAGGGGCTCACGACTGGGCGCGCTGCTCAGCAGAGCTGCCTGAGGCACGGATACCACGTACCCCTCAAATCCGACTTAAATCCTGGATAAGAGTTTGCTTGGTGCCCTGTGCTCCTCAGCTCTGCTCCTGAGGGCTATGCTGCAGCGTTAAGTGTTGCTGTCAGCTAACCGTGCCTAAGCAGACCACCTATTTTTATGACCTAAAGGTATATTTATAGCCTCATATGCCTTTTCCCCAAGTATTCTTGGAAATTCAGATACAGAGTCTGTATTTATCTTTCAGTTTATAAAGCCTTACTTGCCCTTAGTGACAGTTGATTAAATTGCTTAAAAACCAACAACCCTCAATTATTGCATCTTCCTCAGCCAAACGCCTTTTTTCCCCTCTTGCCCAGGTTAAGCTTCCGCAACGCATGTTCCCTGTCTCACCACCCTTTTACCCCTTTCTCCAGAGGAGTCTGTCACAGTTCACGATACCCACTCTTCTCAAAGCGCTCCTGCCCACCAGCATGGTGTCCCCTTTGCAGCAGGTTGACCTTGGCTGCCTGCAGATGCCTACTCAGCCGCTCTCTCACCCCCCGTCCTCAACAGGACAGGGGGGAACGGAAATACAAAAAAGCTCTGGAGTTGAGATGAAATAAGATCACTTACCAATTACTGTCCCAGGCAAAGCAGACTCAACTCAGGGGAGGAAATTAATTTAACTTACTGCTAATTAAGTTAGATGGTGAGAAACAAAGACAAAAAACTATAAAAGACCCTTAACACGCAACCCCTCCCCCTTCCCAGGTCAACCTCACACCTTCATCCCCCACATCCTCCACCTCCTCCCTATCCAGGACCAACTCTTAAGACTCTCAGATTTTTTTCATCTGCCTCTACAAAAGTTGAGTAGCAGAACAAACACGGGCATTAAGTAACACCCAAACCAATTTTTTTCTTGAGGCACAAATTTCTTCACAGCCAACAAATTTTTCTCCCCAAAAAAGAAAAGTGCATTCTGACTCGCATGGCTTTGTTACACCTGAGAAACAGTCTTAGGGCCACCACGTAACTCACAGAAGCAGCAGCGCTGCTGTGCTAGTAACACCTCTCTGAACTGCCTGGTTCCTCACAAGCAGCCTTGTCGCGTTGGGAGACTCACCCTGAAAAGTGCCTGGGAGGTGGAAAACAGCTGTAGCTACTTGCAGCTTTTTATCCTACTACCTGGCCAACAGCAACTGACCACTGCTAAGGGAGGAGAAAGTCAAAACAAACACCAGGAAGAATAGAAAATCCAGACTGCTTGAAAAATGCCTATTTGCCTATTTTTTTGCCTGTAGCATAAGCCTAATTCCAGCCCAAGACAGGGTCCCGATGGTTCGATTAACATAATCACAAGTGTAGCCATTGAGCTGAACTCCACAGGTGAAGGAATGCTCTGATTTACTGTCTCCATAAAAGAAAATAAAATAAATAAATGAAGGCAGCTCATTCTGTCTGAGTGATAGTCTGTGGCTACAAACGTTTCAGGTTATTGCATTTTACATGAATATACGTCAGTATTTTTATCACATAACCCAAAAGCGTGCCCGGAATGTGAGGTGCGCTCTAAGAACACTTGTATTCACAACAGCTCCTTGAGTTCCGGGGACTTGGCCGAGGAGCTTTTGAGTTTTAAGGAATATGCTTTCCTATAAAGCAGCTGCAGAAAATCAGCCGGTGACCTGTTTCTGCTGCGCAGGCTGCTGTATTACCCACTTCATTTGCAACACCACACAATGGAAAGAAGAAAGCGGGGGACAAGAATATGCGATAACACCTGCTATTGAGCCAGAGAAACCACACGAGAGTTATTTATTTTACTTTGTTAACGCAAAACTGTGGTGCTTTTAACTGAGGCTGGTTTCGGTGACCTGTTCCCACGGGAGCCAGCAGGGTAGAGGCTAAACTGCCTTCGTGGGCAAATACAAATTTTAGGCGCACTGAGCTGAATGTGCTGCTTATCTGAAGCCAACGGCCAAACAACGCCAGATTTGTTCGGGCAGGAGACCACCTAGAAAGGCCAGGTCCTATGGGCAAAGGATCACAGATAAACATCACAGAAACTCTACAAAATGTATTTTGCTGACTCTCTTTGGCCCTTACTGACTAGACTCAGGCCAGGGTGGGGAGGCAAAAAGAGGCCAGCATCTACATCTGAGGAAAGTGAATGAAAAGTCGTGCCACTCCCACAGCCAGGAATTCTGTTACTTATGAGTTGGGGTATTAAAAACAGCTTAGACCAGCCAAGAAGAATGATTTAATCTGCATTCTCACTAAATTAGGTACTTAAGAAGTGCAGGGACAGCAGCATGGCAGGAGACCCAGATTCAAGCCTGTGATTCCCCAATACCCCCATTTTTTTTATTTCTTCATATTTAAAGTACTTAATTAATCTACACAGAGTTTTTAATACAATACAGTTGATTAACACTAGTAATTTCAGTGCCTTTTTAATATAACAAATCTCTTCTGAGAAATATTCCCAGTTAATGATCTGTGTCATTTTTTAAAGTTTTTCTTCTAACTAATTTTAGTGGAAATATCATTAAATTCTTCATTATACTTATTTATAGCAAGGACTGAATTGGATTTTAGATGTTATGATTTTACCGTAATAAAGACCTACAGCTCTCAAAAGACAATATCCTGTCTGCTTTTGGAGCTCTAATATGAAGTCTTGGAACTAAGCGTAGCTTAGAGAAAAAAAAAGATGGGAGGAGGAGAGGGTTTCTGTGCCTCCGTGAGGCGGGCTGAGCACTGCAGGAAGATGTCTCGGGGTGCCGCCCCACACCTCTGCAAAACCTCCTGCCCCTCCCAGCCCTCCTCTCCCACAGCTCATTTCGGTCCTCGCGCTGCATCATCCCACTGCCCACCAACGCCAGCACCAGCATGTTGAGGCTGAGCTGTAAACCTCTGGCGCTGAAGGGACGGAGACGAGAACACCTCACTCCTCCTGCGGGGTGGCTGAGAGAGCGTGCTGGCATTTCTCTGCGCTTTCCCCCCAGCCAAATCGTTAATGTCTCTGCCCTCCAGTCCCAGCTGGACCCTCAGACCCTACCTGACTGCGGAGGGCTGAAGTAACAGCTGATTTGAGAGGGAAGCTGGTGTGGGGCAGGGGGCATCACCTGCAGTCACCTTGGCTTGCTCTACATCTCATTCCAAGGCTCTCCTCCTCCCACTGTCTACTCCTGCTTCTTTTCCATTCCTGCCTTCTTTTTCAAGGCTCAGTGGACCCCCCTGATGGGAAGCCGGGCACAGAGGGTAGGACAGGTTGCTCAGGTTCTGCTTCAAACGTCTGTGGAGATGCTGAATGTGCCAGCTCGTCCTGCCTTGCCCGGCACGGGCCAAACTCAAGAGGTCTTTCACCTGCTATTAAGCAAACCGCACTGGAAGCAGAGACTAAGCTAGGCCAGCGTTCAAGAGGCATCGGGGCCTGCCGACAGCCTGATGGTGGACGGTGCTTATGCAGGGGCGTGCATGGGCACAGTGCGTGGCAAACGTAGCTGTGGTGGCCGGTGCGATTGCACGCCATCATCACATGAATTATGCATTTCTTCGCACGTAAAATACGAGTCCAAGCATATTTGTGCATCGTTCTTTACTTGTCCTCGCTTTACTAGACATGGCATGACGTTTTCCCCATTGTTATATTAGACCTTGAATTAAGGCAAGTTCCTTGTTGGGGGCTGAGGGTTTGCTTGGTTGTTTTTTTTTTTAATTGCTACTTTTAAATTCTAGTGAAACAACGAGTAAACAAATAAAAAATTCATTAGAAAGAAGCAGCTCAACTTAGATGAAAGTTTTACAGCATATAGCTCGGCTTTCAAAAGCAGCAAATCCAGTCACCGGGTCATTAGCACAGCATGCAGCACCGCAGAAACGAGGAACATTAGAACTCGTGTCGTTTGCAAGATTTACTAATATTTCAGTGTCTTAACAGCAACATTTCAGCCTAAAAGCTTCCCAAAAGGCACTTAAACATTTAAAATACCAGATCCAAATGGCTATGGATGCATTTACTCATTACAAGCGTATTTAAAGCAATGCGTTTGGGCTGGCTTGTGACAACTCGGGGGCTACCGTGGGACGGCAGGGGGAGGGCACGAGCGTACTCGGTCCTTAGTTTGCCCCTTTGCAAGGGCAGCCAGCTCCTGGCTGCTCCCGAGCATGTGGGGAACGAGCGCGGCGGTGCCAGCGGGGCTCGGGGGAGTCGTTCCTGTATAGATTACATTTCAGTGTTTGACTGTGAAGATTCCCCTGAAGAAGCTAATGCTGATTATGATCCGAGCTCGATAGCTTTGCTTCTTTGAACACGTCAAGTTAATTTCATGCTGAATAAGGAGAAAACTTATGCCTGTCACGGTGCTGTATATCAGTCAGGGCTAAGAACAAAGGCTTGAAAACCCAGCTGACGAGGTTCGCCACGTGGCTTGGCTACGGAAGTGAAAGGCAAGTGCCTCTGTGCTTTACAGAACACAGATGAACCTTCCTCTGGAAGAGAAGGTGGCTGCAGCCTGGGCCCCATCACCGCGTAAAATGGCTCTGCGTTGTGCTCTTCACAATGGTCGGGGCACTCTCGGGGAGGAATGGCTCTGCAAGTGTGTTGGCGGCTGCTCCTCTGCATGTCCAGCCCCTTTCCCCAGGTCTCGCTTGAAATACAGCTGTTGTAGTTAGTTAAAAAAGAGCCCAAAGGGACTCTTCCCTTTTTGAAGTCCGGTTAATGTATTGAGGGAGCATGGATCTTTGGGGGTTTTCCTTGGTCTTTAATTTGTTTGTTTGGTCTTTTCCCAGCTCCAGACGCTGTTACGATTTTTAAATCTTTACTTGCTGTTCGATCTTCTCAATCTCCTCCAGTTTAATATCAGGACTTGTGAAAAGAGTCTTTAAAAGGAACAACAACCAACCCCCCCAACCGAGCTGAGTTAGTTAAGTGAACCGCTTCTGGATCAAATACACAAATAAGGTCTCAGAAAACCTTCCTAAGCGGCACCATAGGAATGCAGCTGCTCCTGAAAACGGTGCAATCACAGCCGCTGTCTTTTAGAAGTAACCTTTAAAACTTTGGTAAAGCCGTCTCAGTTGCAAACACCTCCCCATACAAGGGGAAGTCCCGGAGGTTTTGCAGGTGCCCATCATAGGGAAAACTCCGAGACCTCCGCATGGCCCGTCTTGAGGCTTTTTCAGTTCTCTGTTAAACTTCCTGAAAGATGGATGGCCCACTGGAGATGAGGGCACGGCCCTGAACACTTCACTAATGGTAAAAAAGTCTTCTGCACTGGTTTCTACTGCTTTTTAGCACAGGCTTCTTTTACTGTCGTGAAAGGAAGGAGTGTCCTGTGGGCTTGTTACAAGCTACTGGTGATTTTTCTGTTTAGGGGGAGGTAATTAAAAGCGACTTGAAAAGCCAAGCCCCTAAACTTCCTGACAAGACTATCAGTTTTCTCCTCCTACATAAGTCTTTGTCCTCCGCATTATCAACTGATTCACAGAACAGTTGCTTTGCTTTCGCAGCTGAGCTGCTAGGAAAATTCAGTTTTCAGTTACCCGTAAATAACTTACCTGGCTTGGGTAACGATACAAAAAGTTCAGGAGAGCATGGGGGGGGGGGGGGGGGTGTGAAGTGCATTAATTTCGCTTGTGTGCGTGGAGAAATGCAACTTTGATGGAGAAAAGTCTCAATTCTGTGTTTTCCTCAAGGTCAAATTTATCTTTGCAGGCTGAAAGAGAGTTCCTGTATGCAGAAACGTGGGAGACGCGCGGGAGTCACCCTCCGTCCCCCCTTGCACAGGCGGCCGAGGAGATGGCAGAGGAGTTGCTGCGATGCCGTTGGACTGGACTACGCCCTGTGACTTTCCCAGCACAGCCGTCGAAGGAGTGCCACGGCTCTCCTCCGTGGTTCAGCCGTTGTGGCAGTGGCCTCACAGCCAGCCCACACCGAGGTGTCGGGCTGTGCCGAGGCTCGTCCGGGTGCACAGCCCGCGCCTGCGTATTGCCTCGCCGCGCCAGCGGCTGTCCCGCGGCCGCGCTGCACGGCACAGCTGACAGCTCGGAGTCCTCTTCTGAGGCCACACGTGTGGATGTCTTACGGTAACACTTGTGTGTTTTACCTGAGGTATTTATCAATCGGTTGTGCTATTGAATACGTTACTGTTCTCCTCAGGTGATGATCCACCAGCCAGAGGCTTCATCTCAGCTCTATGCCAGTGCAAGTCCCCAGCCTAACCCAGGGGAAGGCTGGAGCAGTTCTGGGGTGGGTTTAATTGCTCCTCATCTGCCGCTTCCCAAAGCCCGTTTGCCGTAAGAGCTCAGACTTCCTCCTGTTGTGTGCCCGGAGGGGCGGGAGGACAGCTCTCCTGCTTTGGCAGTGTTTTCAACCTAAATGTAAGTACCTTCAGGGACTTCGGAGATTTTTCTAACAGTGCAGCCACTCAGAGTTAGTTCTGAGTCCTTAGTCAGTGAAATACGACAGGCAGGGATCAAAATAAAGCTGGGCTGGGACACATGGAAAAAAAAAATATACATAGCTGTCCTAAACCAGCCTTTACTTGGCTTATTCCAAAGCCCTGAAATTCTAGCTCCCTAGGAAAAACTGTTTACCTCTAATTTTGGGAAAAAAAAAGTATCAATTTGCTTTTCGATGTCCATTCCCAAATTTACAGAAAACAGGTCACCTGCTTTTACGCTCTGGGCTGAACCCTGCAAATAACCACAGAAGAAATAAAATGTAGTCCAGTCTGATTAAAATACACGATTGATATTGTTGCATGCTTGTGCTTATACAAAAGATAATGGAACAGTTTCTCCTCTAATGCTGTCTGCTTTTCTGCAGCATGATCACAAGCACCAGAGATTTTATGACTTTTCCTTTTAGCAGCCTTAAAGTTATTTAAAATTCCCAGGATCTGCTCACTCAGCAACCCGCCTTACTGTTCCTCATTGTTAAGTTCCCTCCGCCTACCTGCAGAGCTACCGACAATTTTTTCTTTTTCCTTTTCTCTCTCTCTCTCTCTCTTTTTTTTTTTTAAATCTTAAAATGTAATTCTGGCAATGAGTAGGAAGAAAGTAATCCAGATTACTTGGCTAACAGCACAGTGTATCATCTACCTTTTGCCGTCCGGCTTCGCGTCCAGTGAAGAGGAAGAGCAAGGTTAGTTGTGGTGTAAAATCAGCGAAGTTCATATGTCAGCCTTCTGTTACAACACGGATAGGCAGGCAGGAGATATTAATGCAAAAAGCCACAGTAAGGCTTAGCATTAGAGCTTTGTTACTGTACGAACAAGAAGATGAGTAGTAACCTGCTAAAGCTAGGTGACAAAATACGCAGTTGTGTCCTTCCGGGGTCTAAGAAGGGTAAGAAGCCACAGAGTCTGAAATAAGCAGCAGTTTTCGCATGATGGAAAATACGGTCACTAATACATGCAATGCAATGGTTACTTCTCACAAAACAATGAAAACACGCAACACACATGGTCTAGAAACTTTCAAGCAAAATGAATGTATTGACAGCTGCTTCCACTAACTCAGACAGTGGCTACTGCCCTAGAAAACATTGTACAGATTTTTAAATCAGCACAGACAAACGAATGCAACACTCTCTTGTATAAATATTCCAGCACTCCACCAAATCTTCATAAGAGGTAATTCTTAGGAAATGATCTGGTAATTAGCAAGTTAAGGTCTTAATTTCTCTTTCATCTAAATTGAAAAAAAATCACCTGCTCCACATTGTCTCTTTTAATGATGAACAAAATGAAGTTTAAGTTTAGGAATGAAATTAGAGGGGAGAAGATCTTTCAGATTTGTGGGAAAAGTGCAGAAATTTCGTGTTACAAAAAGACCTTAGAACTGTCCTTTGTCAGGACCTAGGCTAATGTGGGCAAATGAGTCTGGCAAAGTTGGACCATACCTCTCTAGGTGACTTCAGTCTCTTAAAACCGTGAGTATGCTTTCTACAGAAAAAAACTTTGAAAACACTGGAAGATTCGTATTAAAACAAGGCAACCAGCATTTGGGGAGTTTTAAATAATGCTGTGATTATTTAGAGTTTTATTCAAGTTTTATTGTTTTATTAGAGCGTTATTTATGCTTGCTGCATGTCGAAAATGTTCTGAAGATCTCCCACTAGATTCGGGCAGATCAATGCTATCCGTGGTATCTGATGGTACCTAATTCCTTCTGACCTTCAGTAAGAGGAAGAGATACTTGATTTTCCCTGGCACAAATCTGCAGTTGTCTTACAAGAATTAATTTTACCTGGGATTTGCTTCTTAGGGTGTTCCAGAAATGACATTCCATTTTTCTGACCCCAATCCTGTGACGGGCTCCACACAGGTGTGTAAAATTCTACACAGCAGCACCAGGATCAGGCTGACTAAACGACAGAGAGATGGACAACTGGGTGAGAGCACAAATTCACGTGTATGTCCATTACTTTGGCACTAGGCAAGAAAAATACTTCTCTGTTGACTTCCCCGCGAAGCCACCGAGAATAAAGCTATAAAAGAAGATTATCAAAAAGTAGGCCATGTTGCTCTGCTAATCATATTCATGTTGCCACTTCTCGTTTTCCAGAGGTAAGAGATTTCAGAGTGGATGCCTGGTACAGCACGCGGGGGTGAGGCACTCCTTCCTCTTAATCGCAGTGCCCAAATTACGTCTCGCATACCTAGGGACACAGATACTCTTATCACAGGAAACAGATATTAGGGGACAGAGCTGGCTGAAGACGGAGGACAATGCCGAATTTCTACAGCATGGCCTAACAGCGGGTCAAGTTTAAAAAGAATTTTAAAAAATGAAGACATGGATCGGAATCTAGAGACACCCCATAGGAATTTCTCATTTCTCCAGCAGAATCTACCAGCTTTAGCAATATGCATATTTCTCTCTCTATTCCTGGTATGTGAGAACTGCCAATAAAAGCTACTTTTCAGCTTCCCAGATAAAACTATTTTTTTTCCCCTCTTGCTTGCCATTTTTCCTGAAAAAAACTTTGTTTGCTTTTTTAACTGCGGAGCAACAAGGCTCCAGATCTTTCAGGTCTGTGATGAAACCTCAGTGACACAGTTTATATCAGCCGAATCTGTAAATTAACGATGTCTGTATCCCCAGGGCATCGCTCTTCTCGAATAAGAGGACGTTGGATCATTGCCCTCTGAGTGAGCATCAAAAGTTGTGTCCAAGAAGATGCGAACCAGAGCTTCTAGCAGAACGAAGGTGAGGAGAGCAGAGGCACTCAGAATTGCAAGGACAACTGCTCACTTCACAAGAAAAGGTGGCAATTGTGTGGGTGGCAAAATCAAACAGAGGCGGGAGTGTTACAGCCACGATCTTCCATGCTTTCTGAAGCACTGCAGAGCCGAGATTCTCACCTCTCATTTCAACGTGTAACAGTTTCTTTTTTATACATCAGGCGCCTCACAGGCTTGTATTCCATTTTAATACCTAAAGCCTCCCTCCTAGTAATAACGTGCTGCATTCTGCTTGATAAACCACCAGAAAATCCACACGTTTCATGCTAATTCCCTTGCAAGCGCCTCAAATTGAATATTCTTTTAGAGAATTTGTGTGCAGTTACACCTTCCCAGCCTTAGAAACTCTATTTATTTTGGCGATGTACACCAAAGGGCAGGTTTAAATCTTGGCTTAAAACAAGCTCTGCCGACAGTTATCCTGGAGATCTAGGTAGTAAATTTGTCTTTCCTACGATGAAAGCGCAACCCAGGGTCTAGTTTAATTGTTATTGTGAGCCCTTCCCACCACTCGCTTTCCATTTTTTAATGCAATAACCTCCTTTCACCGGAAAGCAACCACAACAAAAAAAAAATGAGGTTAAACTATGTTCCACATTGGTGGCCTTGAAACCTTGTGGCCTCTCTCATGACACCCACGTGCACGACAGTGTTCAAAACCATCCTTCATCTTTCTTAGGACGGGAATCAAACTCCTGAATAAATCAGGAATTACTTTTGGTGGAAGACGTTTCCCTACGTGGCTTTTATGCACTTGGTTAGTACATCTCCTGTGCAGTATCAGAGGGGATTCTGGGAAGTGGGATAGCACCTACTGGAGGAATCTATTTCCCCCAGAAGCCATTAGGGCAAGTTTATTAGCCCATCGTGACTGTAAATAATGAATTCACTTCGCTATTTGGGGTTACCTGGGGTTTAAATTGGTTCTGATCTTAGTCTGATGTTTCCAATTTCAGGAATTGAAACGCATTCCCGTATGCCTTTGCCAGCGTGCAAAATGTTAATCTTGATAGATTACATTAATCCTTATGGAGAGCACTTCTTGCTCCACTGCTTGTATTTCAGGATCTTAACTCCTCAGCATAAGGATGCTTTAGCTCTTTATATTGAGAACACTGCACATTTATTTTAATTGGATAACTGAGCTTTTCTGCTTACTGAGCTGTCTGCCTGACATTTGCAAAAAGGCGGCTTTTTTTTTTTTTTTCCCCCAACATAACCTAACTGTTCATTTTTATAAGGCCTGTCATCCCAAATGCAGAACCTAGTCCTTAATTAGTTGTCATATTTGCTTAGATGTTATACATCACCCTCTGGACTGAACTGTTTGGTTTACTGTCCTTTCATGATGTCCATTAAACGATTATTTTTGCCTTCAGTTATGTTTTATTTAACAGCTGTCCTACGTCCTGACGTTACGGGCCTTTTGCTCAAGAGCCGAGTCATCATTAAACTGGTTTCGGCGTGCAGGCTGCCCAGGCACTGAACGGGCAAATCAAAGGTGAGCCGGGAAGCGAACAACCCGGCTAGCAGCAGTGCTGAGGAGCGGGCTGGGAGGCTGTGAAGTACCTTAAACACACGGAGCTTTTCTCCAGTTTGGGCCTTCAGCTATAAATTTCTTCTGGAATCGGGATCCTACAACGAGCCAGCCTGTCTCACGGGAAAGAGAAGGGACACGTCACTGTCACCCGATCCCTCTTAAACAAGCAATGCGTTCATGGAGGTGTGTTTTCTTCACTCCAACTCTAGTGGAAGAGGGACTGGAATCCAGGGCAGAGTCCCCACCAACAGACCATTGAAGAAGTGTTTCTCAGTGGCTGATCGTTTAAGTAAAACGGAAGGTCTTTAACGGGAGGATGGAGAACCACGTGACCCGATATACCGTGGCAGCTACATATGGGAAAGAACATCATTTCTGTATTAAGTTGAGCCAAGAGAAGACCTTTAAAACCGTTTCCCACACACATTTGTGAGTTCTTTCAACACAGTTCCAGTGTGCAAGGCAATCGCCTCTACCTGCCCTTCTACCCAAAACTCTTAGGACCCCTACCTACCTGAGAGCTGCAAACCACGCAGACCGAGATCATCTACCCTGAGCACCCTGGGAGGGTACGAGGCAGCAATCTCACAGGTTTGGCAGCATCGACAGCTACACAACAGCTGAACAGGAGCTCCTGGCTCTGAATGCTGCCTGATTGGACACCGGCAATGACCTGATGTCTCCAGGTCCGTTCATGGATAGAATTCAAAGTATCCCTCTTCGCCAACGGGTAATCTGCATGTTTCATCGCTTGGCTGCATAGCAGCAGCTGTATTCCAGCCAACGAAAGCGAGTGGTGAAATGCTTACGTCGTCACGTCGCCCTTTGAACTACACTGCCATTGCATTAGGTTCATCCTTTCTTTGTGTGGATATAGGAAATGTACCTACATACTTAAATCCAAACCGGCATGAAATAAAAACCTTTCCTTCCCAAGTAAGGAAAAAAGGACCAGCTCTTGGAGCTAGAAGTGCTTTTAATCTTTTTCCTCCCGGTGCTAATCTCAGTCTTGCCTCATTAAGAGAAAAGATTCAAGTTGACGATGCACTGACATACACTGCCTAGATTTTTTTCTGATGCAGGTCTGTGTCCATTGTGCTTTTGTGAAGTGCTGTAAGACAATTATTGGTATGCAGAGCACTAGGGAAGTGCTGGAGAGGCATAAAAGCTGCCGGAGAACAATTTCCTTTTCAGACAAAAAGCAAACATCTCCGCTGCTGTATGAATCAAGGTACGTGTTGTAAGGACTCAAGTTCCAGTCTGGGAAGACTTGGCGTAAAGCTCCTGTTAGAGCGAGAGGTGTAGCGTATGCCCTTTAGGAATAAATGGAGCATTATGATAAACTTTTAGACTCCTGGTAAGATGACTGGTTTTTGATAACACTTTCATAAATTCTTCAAAGACCTCCCAAAATCATCGTCTCCCTTCTGGTCTCACCTCCCACTCAAATCTTCTCTTCCCACTGAAACAAGGCTGCTTTTTATTTTTTTCTTCTTCTTCTTTCTTCTCTCCTCTCCACCTACCAAAATCATGATGTTTCATCTCTACTTTAGGGAGGAGATCATTTGCACAGCCTTTTTTTCCTCACTTATCTATACTGTAGAAAAAAAAATCTGGAAAAAAACTGGCAATAGGAACATGTCAAGCTTGGAAAAAAAAAAAAACAAAACCCACTTGAGGTAAGAAATAGCAACAGAGCACAACAGCAATTCAAAGAGAAGCTAGAGTTCCCCAAAAGATAATTAAAATTCTTGCTTAAAAACTTCATGTTTTACCCAAATAGGAAGCCAATAAACAACTTGGATGCCCTTAAAGATGAACAAGGACACAGTATACAGGGACGTGGTATACAAGGACACGGTACACAGGGACAGTTCTAAGATTTCCTAAAAAAAATTAAAAATCTATTTTGTCTTTGCTAGACAATTAAAGCTGTATTAGAACTTTAGCTAATTTGAAAAAAATAGCCCTGCGAAGTTTACTGCATTTTCCTTTTCTTTTTTCTTTTGGTTTGCTTATTCTCTGGCCAATTGGTCAATAAATACAAAGTTTTTATTAATTTAGCATGTGTTGGCTACTTGGCCCAGAAAGAAAGCACTACTGCATTAAACCATAAACCACGCTACCAGACGACAGGCATATGAATTCAACCAAGAGAGGATTATGTGGTGGTTCAGGTTCTGTGTGTGCTGGTCCTACTTGCATTTATCTATTGACAAGCTTCTCGCCTCCCCTCCGGCCAAATCTGACTCTGTATGACCACCTTTGTCATTTCACCCTGCCGCCAAAGGAAACGCTGTCAGTGTATGGCATGGCGCAGAGGAGGGTGCGCTGGACCGTTTAGTGCCCCGAAGGTAAGCAAAACCCAACCCCTCCCCTCCACTCCCGGCAAACGTCAGGGCTTCTGCGCTTCACCTTCCCAGAGGGATCCAAGCACCTTTCAGAGCAGACCTTGCTGCTAAACTGCAAAACACGCAGAATTTAACCCCTGATCTTTACGTCGTCTCTTCCTCTGCTAAATTACGATCTACCAAGAAGGCAGGTAGAAGAGTCACCTAATTCCTGCGGCATGCGTGTGACGTAACGGCACGTTAACCTCATCAGCCTCCTGGTGACCTGCTGGACCGGTGAGTCACTAGCACATAGTTGTCTCTCCAGTGGCTTGGGCAACAAGCCTGGGGGGACAAGAAGGAGCCTTGCAGACCAGTCCTCTTCCCTTCCTCCCCGGCACTTCAAGGTGCGCAGGCTCAGAAGCTGCCCGTGAAGAAGCCAGCTAAGCAGAAGGCTAGCTCCCATCCGTCACTGGAGAAGCGGTGCAGGGCCCAGCTCGCGGCAGCGGGCTCGTACTCAGCAGTACCTGGCCCTCCCAGTTACCTCCAGCATCGGTGCTCAGGGAGCAGCTCTGGGCTGAGCAGCTACAGGCACGTTTCATCTCAGGGGTGCTCCTGTCAGCCTCTCAGATGAAATGTCCTCTTTAAATGGAGTCAGTTTGGAACATGCCGTTTTTCTTCCTACGAGCAAACCCCGATTCTTCCTCAGGCACCCCACGGCGTTCCCTGACACGTACCCCCGGCACTGGAGGAACCCTGCCTTTCCGGGGAGCTGACCTTCAGCCCCGTCCCGTGCTGCATCTCCTCGCTCTGGGCCCGCCGCTGAGGTTGCCGCCCCCTCTCTCACAGCCACCCCGCACGCGCCCCGCTCCCCGGGCAGGAGGGCTGGGCACAGGGGCAGGCGCCCACCCGCCGGCTGCCGTGCCCTGCCAGGCTCCCCAACGCCCCTTCCAGGCGGTCACCGAGCTGTGAACCCCGGCAGCCGCTCATCGGTTGGGAGTGTATCGTGTTCGGGACGGACAGCTCTGTGACCCACACGGCAAGGAAGGAAAGCAAAATGACTTGGAAGACCAACATATTTTTACCTTTTCAGACTAAGCTTTTATTTTGATATTACAAACCATTTTTCGTTATTCACAAATCACGGTTGTGATAGAAACACTAATTTCTAAAGACAGATATACACATTTTCTGGGTCTGTAGGGTGGTTTTTTAAATCTGTTTAGAAGTCACTATATTCCACATATGGTAGTAATAATTTTTTTCATAAGTCATATTATCAGTAGTTATTTATATAAGTGAAAACATTCCCAATATATATTGTAAAAAAATTTCAAATGCTTTTCTTACATAACTATTTCAGACATACATTTTAAAATGACTACTAGGAGTACTGCAGGAGCTTTATAAACAAAATATTTTCTAATATGGGCTGCACCCTCAACCTTTCAAGATAATCTTAATAGACTAAAACGCCATAAAATCATTTGGAGAGTGGGAGTGGTAAAGCCATCTCATGAAAATTAAAATTGCAAATAAATTCTGTTATTCTCCATATTAGACATTTTGTGTGTTTAATTCCAAAAAAGATGTATCACCCACACTTTGAGTTTGAAGCCTAACGTTTGGTATACGTTTTCCGAGTTGCTTTTATTGTGGTGTTTAAATGAAATATATATATATATATATTTTTTTTTTTTAGTAGGAGGCTCGTTTCGTATATCTTATATAATAAATGTGGGGATTGAACTCTCATAAATTTCGGTTCATTCCCTCACCGGTATAAATATATGTTACTGCCCCATTTTTCGTTGATTAATATAGTCTCTTTCTCTCTCTGTTTCAATTTTAAAGATAATTTATTTTTCATCCTTAGATATAAATGCTACAGAAACTTTGTTTTCAAATCTTGTGAAACTTTATTGATGGTTATTGTTCAACTGATCATACTGCATGCACATACGATGACAAAGAGAAAGCCTGATCACAAACACTTTTTTTAAAGCAGAGTTGTTATAGCAAGTTGGCAGGT